>OY728120.1:401668137-404168137 GCA_963277665.1 Viscum album | reverse complement strand
CCATGTTATGAACACTATGTAATTATTTATGTTAATAATGGTCGTTTTAACGATCATTGGTACTTGAGTCAAAAATAAACTCTTTATAATTACAAGTTGTTCATGTATCCATTATATCCAGAGTTATACTCATGATGTAGATATCATATATACAATATATTTCCAGTATATTCCTGCATTTATAATATTACATAACGTTTATAGGTAAGAAATGAAATGCACCGTTCATGAAGAAGGTAAGTCGTACGTACGCATGAATGCTACTTCCATTTCTATTTTATATTTAATGGAATTAAAACATAATGATACATAATAGTATTATAAATACAGTATTGTATCATATATAATAACTTTAAATCCATCCTTTATACATCCTACATATGGCCTTAACGAATCAAATCACTTTGAGGGGGCGGTAGTCCGCACTTCCTAAAATGAATATATCACGTTTACCCAAAATGGAAACCTTAAAGGTATTCCATAAATGAAAAATACATAAGCTTAAGTAAAACATAAACATATTATATATCATATATAATTATAGTGATATCTTAATGGCCACCTTTTAAGGTGTTATATGAGTGTTGAACAATCATCGTTTTGTGAGATAGAAATTCTCCATCAACAGAAACAGTATGTTATTTAACCATTAGATTTAGGTGTGTGTATGTGTAGCTCGAATCCTTCTTATAAAAAAATCCTAGAATATTGAAGATACTGTTTTTGTTATAAAAGAAAAGAATAAAAAGAGTTTAGAGGGTTTGAGAAGCAAAATAAAACATAAGAACACAAGAGAAAACACTACCTTTAAAACGGGTAACTCTTTTTGATTTGAGCTAAAAGGCTTCCGTGGGAAGACTTATTCCCAAATTGAGGCTTCTAGGAATATTAGAGGGATTTTGAGAGACAAAATGAGCAGTGTTTGGCCGAGCCAATGTCTTGAGAGGTGTGGGTAAGGAGGTAGAGGTGGGGGCCTTTTATAAGAGGAGAGGAGGGGCACTCTTGGAAAGTTACAAAATGTTACTTTATTTTCAAATGAGTTTCGGATTTTAAAGGTCCCACATTGATGTACTTCGAGGATACGGTGATAAGGGTTAGAAATATACTCATCCAATAGGACTTTGACATGTGTATGTTATAGTTTTAACAATATCTTTTCATTTTACTTAAATCCTTTATTAATGAGGTAATCGCTGCATCATCATGATGTCATAAATAATTTAATTTATTTAATGTCTAAAAATTATAAAAAAAAAATACTATGATGTAGGAAATATTTTTATCCTTCGAATTAAAATTTATAGCCTTATATATCTTTTATGTAGACAAACATAAAAATGTTTTACTCGGGTTATACACTCTTTGTTATATTTAGCTTTCTTTAAAAATAAAAAAGATAAAAAGTCACTTCCACACAAAAGTGATTCCATGGGGTCCTCAAGATTGGCACAAGGCATTCCATGGTCTTCCATGAGACAACCAGTAGCATTATGACACATTTTTGTGTCATTTTTTATTATTATGATATTATTTTATTATCCTCAACCACCCGATTACTCATTAATCATGATAAATAAAGGTAATTACCGTCATTACAATTCATAATGTCCAAAAACAAAAGAATAATAATTACATAATTTGGACCTTCGGATTCCAAATATGGAATCCATTTTATCAAATTCAAAACATATAAATTGCAATAATTAATTTAAAAATAATTCTTGTTGTCAAAACAAATAGCGGGTTTTTTTGATACAATATCTACGAAATGTTTGGCACTTGTTTGTGCCCAATTACAAAGTGAAATTAATCCCAATGACCTCCATTGGATTAAATGGTAAGAATATATTTTATTTAAACTTTAAAAACATTTAAAAAGATAATCTAACAATATAATTAAATTAGATGAAAAAGCAGTTTTCATGTAAAATGCAGTAATTTTCACTTTTCATTAAAAATGAACATTTTCAGAAAAATACAAAAAAATTATCCATTGTAAATTTCAATGTCCCTATAATAAATAATAAGTATATTTTAAAAAATAGAGCTTATAAAATTGTCACAAGTTTTATTTAAAAAGTTTTTTCCATCAAAAGGATTTAAAACAATCTTTTAAGAATATTAGTGTATTCCATGATTAAGATTGGATTTATTCTCATTTTAAGCCTTTAAAACACTATCTAATATATAAATAGACATAGATAAGAATATATATTATTCATTAATTACTTGGGATGTTATAGTTATTCTTAAGTATGTTCCTTATTCATTTTCATATTCAATTTTAGGACTATTATGTCCATTTAAATGTTAAAAGTGTATTTATAGTATGTGTATGTTTCATTATATTATATGTATTGAGGAGTGTTCTCTTATATCAATATTAATGATAGGACCTATAATGTGTTTTATATGGAAACTCTGAACATGTTACTTGACAATATATAATTATAGGCAGGATTTTCCTATCATAGTATAATTAAATCTTGTAAGTTGGTATTAAATTGGATGGCTTATTAGAAAGTGGTATTCGATCTTTTGTTCTCATAGTACTTGAGTTTTTATGTAGTATATTATAGTGGATTAGTTCCAAAACATAATGAGAAATGACAATGTTTCCAATGTTAATATCTCATTCTAGGGAACCATGTGATGGTGAGGAGGTCAATGTAAAAAATCTACAATACACATTGAACCCTTATAGTTGATTCATTATATGTACCCACTAGTTGATGGATGCTACAGGGAACAAGTAATATATATGATTTTCTGGGTTTAAATTTATTTTGACTGTTAGCACTCCATGTATAATCATATAACATTGTTTTTCCTCATTATTTAAGGATTCTTCTATAATCACATCATACTAGGGTCCAACTAATGTATCATGATGATCATCCACATTGTGAGGATGACTTAATAAAGGGACAAGTGCATAGAAGAGTTACCCTAGGTGGTATTCCAATTGTACCTACACACGTTATGGATATGGTTTTCAGGTGTATGTGAAAGATGATTTAATCTAGTTATGTGTGCTTCAAAAATTATAGAGATAGAAAATTATAAGGTTTTAGGGTTACTCAGACCCACAGAAAGTAACTAACTTCTTCAATACAAAATGGAGTGTATTTATATTTATGTAGGACCTCTTGAAAATTAATATAATCCCTAGTCATGAGCTTTTTCATTTTACCAATATAGAGATGGTGGATCATGATGATGCATATAAATGATTATTAGTTTTTCTAAAAGATATAGAATTAGTGACTTTAAATAATTGATTTTTATCCAAAAAATTTAAAGGAATCACATTTGATGGATAATTTAGAGCCTAATCACGGTTGTTTGATACCCAAAGGGTAAACATTTATGTTCACCAACATATCTTTGAATTCCATGGAGAATGTTCATCATTGATAATTTTGATCATAAACCATTCAGACTTTCAAATAGTGATAAATATTTGATGGATTAATATTTCATTGCATATCATACAACTCAAGGGTGATATTATGTTCATTCATATTGTTTATTATTTAATTTGATGCCATTACATGACAAATTTACGATGTAAATAATGATAGTTTATAGTCTAACGAATACCTATCCCATCTCTCAATTAGAATTGGTGGTTTAATATATGATTTTCATTATAAAAATTCCTTATAAAGGGGGTGGTTTTGAAAATAATTATAAAATAAAATGACATAATTAATGTGATTAATAGTTGATTATTGAAGGTGGTATTTTTAGATTTATGAAATTGGATCCTTGTGTTTTCCAACAGGAACAACCCATAATTCCCATGGGAAATCACAACCCAATCTATGTTGTGATGAAATATGTATAACTTTATTAAAAGAAAACATGTATTAAAATTAGAAAAATGTTAATATAGACCATTAATGAAATTTTTCACACACAAATTACACAATACCATTAGAGTAACATGTTCCAAAACTCCAACCCATTTTTGGTATCTTCCACGAAATAATCATATATTATTTAGCTAGCCATCGATAGGAGGAGGAGTCTTGGGTAGAAAATCAAATTCATTAATGATCATTCATTGAGATTGGGGAATCTAGATCATATAGGATGAATATATTAATCCTTTGGCTATCCAAATAGATATATCTTTTCCTCCATGTTGATCTTATAAATGGGGTTCCTAATATTCCAATTTATAGGCTACCTGTAAGTCAGTTTCGGAGACATTTATTTTTTAAAACCATTTACCAAATGTTTTTTTACTTCAATAAAGTATTATCTCATATTTATGAAATTTTTTATTTCAAAATCATTAATAACTCCAAAAAAATTGGAAAGATTTTATTATTGAGATCCTGATATATAGATTAAACAAACTAAACAATATTTGACATTGTGCATATTCGATGGTTTTGAAATACCAATTCATTTTGGGAATTTATTATAGGAATTGTAAGTTGGTATATTTAGAATATTTTTATACTAAATTCATATGGATGATATAAATAAATTCATCTCAATTGAATGCACGGATTAGATGAATTGTCCATTTATGTCCACTTGTGTTCTTCGAATCATGCATATTTTGGGGCATTTTTCTTTAACATCTTATGGGGCCCATAAAATCAACTTCACATATAATGAAACAAATAAAAAAAGTAAAATTACAGTTTTATATATTGATTAATAAAAAATAATTTAATCAATTTTGATGTGACTTTTTTATTCAATTTGGAATTCATGATACAATTCTAGTTTAAAAGATTGATATAACAGAGAACATGAATAGAGAATCTCTAAACAATTACACCCCCACACGTAAACATTTAAACTCGTTGGAAATGTTTCATTTCAAAAATTATTCTTGGATAAATTCCCCACTTCAAGAATTTTTAATATTGAATATTTTATTCTTAACAGTAACGTGATCAAATAAAAATCACACCAAAGTGTTATTCTCAGTTATAATTAAAAATGTTGTCTAAGGGATTGTATCCGAATTAAATTATAAGAGATGAATTATACCGATTTGAGAAAATAATTCAAAATTTAACCATGTTACTAATATCCACATTTTTTTGTGGAACCCATTTGATTTTTTTCCTTCCACTTTGAATCCTATTAATATAAGTTATTTAAAAAATACACTTAAATGATTAGATCCAAAAAAACTGTCCCAACATCCTTTATTGTAATATTTCAAAACAAACACACAAATGAATTACTAAAAGTCAAATAATGAACTCATGGCCTTGATTTCTTCATATTTTTTACATTTCATCACTCCCCTCATTTATTATTATTTATGTTCTTTTTTAAATGTATAACATGAAACCAAAATCAGACTCATTACTCAACACTATATTGATCTCTTCACGGCACAAATTGTAATCATTATAATAATATAAAAGATTGAGGAATAGTGGTTTTTACCTTCCCACTAAAAAATTATTTTTTTTTCTTTAGAGTATTTTTTTTATGTTTTTTAATTTATTTTTATCAGAGTTACAACCAGTTAGAAAAGGGTACAGACATATATGTCAATTCAGTATAATAATGAAATAAATCATATTAATAAATTACATATGAAAAAATCATTTTGTAAATTAATAAAACGTTAACCTAACATATATTTAAATTATATTATGTAAAAAGTAATCACACTTCATGGTTTGGTCAAAATATGTTTTTACTTGTTCAGTAACACAATTTACCCTCAAAATACTAACAATAGGGTAACATTATTTATAAAGTATTTAAAATGATACAAATGATTTTATCTTCGAAAATACACAATTTATTATAAATATTGACACCTCAACGATAAAATCATTCCAAATCAAACATTTTAATATTTATTTTTTCACAATGAAACTATATGAAAATGTACATTCCTCGTTCCTTTTCAATAATTTCATCATTATATGGGCATCACTGTCCATGACTAAGCATGAAAAATTATCCAGGATTATGGGGAATGAAACTGATAATATGAATCAAATGTAATGGGGAAAATGATTTGGTAGTAACAATTATATTCATTAAGGGGAAAAAAGAAAAATATGAATAATGATGAAAATTCATATCTAACACATTAATATACACATTCCACATACCTATATAATATAGTGTCCTCATAGTAATAAAAGATAATATGGGAAGGAAGGATTAAACCTAGTTGGTTTCTTTCATAGGTTTCTTATTGGACATGAATTTCATTCATCAGGGATTCTAGAATGGTATCATAAAAGACCTTCAGTAGCATTCCATTAATAGTGATGGTTTTTTTATTTTTTTTTCTTCATTTTTAACATGAACAAAACCGAATATATAATAATTATTAATTCTTTATGGACAAATCCAATGATAAAGAATTTTAAATGTGTGGAACACCGGCCTGGAATTGTAATTTATTACTTTCATTCCAATGTGGAATTTGTACTGAAGGATGATATGTTCATGTGAAACTAGGGTTCTCACAATATAAATATCTGAGTTGTCATATCAATATATATGAATTCCCTCCAACTCCTGAATCTAAATATTCCCTTGAGAACTAGATGTAGTATGATTAGAATTTAATTGTTTAATGGACCTATATGAATAGTTCCCTATCTGAATAGTGAGGTGAAAAATATTTTATAAAATATGTTTATAAGGTGACATTCAAATGGATGTTTTAATAGAATTATGGAATAACCATAAGGTATCATGGAGTTTATAACTCCAATGATTTCTATTTGGGTGAACCGCTTTTCATGAAATTTGTTATTTTATATGTAACATATCATAGTGACAATTATTTTTTACATTATAAGAAGTAGACACCTGATTGTCTACCACATAATGACACAAAAGTGAATGAATTTTTTGGTTGATTAAATGAGAACACTGGTCACTAATGATAATTCCATGTAATCCAAAACTATATAATCTCTTGATACTAAAAAGTTCCATGACTGTCTTGGAATCATTTTCCCCATTTACCGTGCCTCTACCCATTTTGACACGTAATCAACTTTAAGAAGAATATTAATTTTTTTCCAATACTTTGAAATTGTCATCGAAGATAAAGGGTTGTTATAGAAACATATCTTTTAGATACATTACACATTATTTGAAAGAAAGTACAAGATTTAAAAAAATTGTAATCTCAAAATAATGTAGGAGAAAAGGGACTTGAATCAATGACTTTGTAAGCTATCCATTGGGGGTAAAATTGGTGCACATACCCAAGAGGGTGATAGATTCGATGAACATATTGACATTTGATATCCCAAAAACAAACTCATATGGACACAATAACTATATATATGATAATTGTAGGGGATATACCAAATGTACTTATGGGGATAATGTTGTAGACCATCATCTTTGTTTTTTTATTTCAGAAACAATTCAATATGCTACCAAATAATTTAAAAAAATTTAATAACCTGGAAAAACTACATACACTTTATATAAATGATCTTATGGAAACATGTAGTTTTCGGGAATATATCGGGATCATTAAATTAATAATATTGTAGGATACTACTAATATGTTCATCCACCACATTTTATGCTCCATTATTATCCAAAATTTTTAAATGAAATTCAAGAAGTAGGATCATTAAATGAAAAAGATATGGTTTGGATTTCAGTTTCATAAGGATACTCACAAGGGAATCATGGTCTATCAACATAGTGACTTTGGAGTGAAAATTGTTTGAATTTAAATAATCCATTTAAACAACAATGAGAAGAAATGTTTTTTAGTTGCGGTTTATTTTTCTTGGAAAAAATCCCATGGTCATGAGGCATAGGCTAAAACATGTGTAGGTTGATTGAATTTTAGAGGTAACACTCCCCAAAATTTATAATTAGAGGAATCACATATGAACTAAAATTGTAAATCCCAATAATTCATGACTAAAATAATGAAACAATCAATGATGAACTAAGAAAGACATCACTTCCCGCACAATTATGGGAATGATATAGAATGAATGATATCCACTATTGATTTATCTACATGTATACCATTCCAAAAAATGACATTCCCATGTGAAATAGGTTGTCTACCCATGAAATATAATTTATCATAATTTAATACAAGATTCAATAGAATAAGTCATTGAATTAAATAAAAAAGGATTCTAAAAAAATGATCAAAATAAGATCAATAAAAATTGTAATCAACCTTGAATACATCCATGAAATCTTCAATATAATATGAAAAAAATACTAATAATGAATTGATGAAAAATTCCCACATCATTGCAATAAAAAATGGAATCCTTCTATATGAAAATGTTCTAAAGGCGAAGGGGAAGGTTGTTTTTTCTTAGTCCTCATGGGAAATGTTTACGTGGAAGTATAAAAAATACCAATAAAGAAAATATTAGTGGGACTTACCCACTATCCACTCTAGAATGTGGTCAATGAATAATAATAGGAAAAAGTCATTCATAGAATGTAAGTTTAATCAATGATAGTGTATATGTAAATTATAAGCCTTCTTCATAAGATTCAGAACAAATTCATTATTTTAATTTTTAATTGGCCAATGACCATTTTTTAGGATCAGGTGGGATCATACAGAACAACATGGTATTAGAGATGGGGTAAATGATTCAAGAATCCAATAATTTTGTTACCACATTATTAACAACATCTATGAGTCTTGGGTTCCATAAACATTAGGCCTTTTTCACTGGTTTAGCCTCATCATTCAATAATATATGATGTGATAAATTTTATGGGCTAATACTAGGAGTGTCTATAGGTGTACATCATAATGATTTTTTATAATAATAGAAAATTATGAGAAGGCACAATTCCTTCTCTAAAGGGAGGGAACTATAAATGATGAAAGACATCATTTTTCTGCACTCAATATATGAATATTTCAATTTTTTAGTGTAACGCCCCGACCCCAGTTACCCAGATTCGGTGAATTATTACATAACATTGGCATGATCACAAGAAAGATCAAATCTCGAAAGACCGATTGGTTTAGTAGCTTTGGAAACACTAGTTATATTCATAATGTTTTACATTACATCATAAAGTGAAAAACTACTACAACAACATAAATGTCTTTATATTCCACACTATTATCCCCTCATAATATCCATGCAGGTCATTCATAACTTACTTCTTCACATCCTGGGAAAAATAAAACATAGAAAAGGGGTGAGCTCAAATGCCCAGTAAGGATAACAATATAGCGGAAACATTCAAAAATAAGCATAAACATTTAAGGCAATGTATAACCAAAATAAAAGCCTTTTATACTTGAACTTCAACATATTATGGAAAAAGTAAAATGAAATAATGCCATTTACTTTTTCACATGGATATTCTACTAATCGAATAATCACATGCAATATCAATAACCACTTTCATAATGATGGAATGCATAATTCCACACTATCATAACCACAGAGCCAAGGCCTCGTGCCAGGATTACAAATAAGATTTTGCCAAGGCCTTGTGCCAAGACACTAGTTTGTCTCATGAGTCCGACCGATGCATCGAGGAGCTATAGCGGGCTCCATCTGTCACATATTAAGTCCAATGCATTCCCATTTGAAAAAGTTTAAACATAACATAAACATTCGTATTAAAACCAGCATACAAAATGTCAATACTTTCACCATAAACTATGAATGGTAGAAAAATAGCACATCCACAGTCAAACATATCACAAAATCTTCAATACAATATAAGGGTATTGTATCATAATAAATCAACATCAAATAAGCGTAAAATCCATCAATGGATGTTGACATAGATGAAATCAAAACTATTTGAGAGAAATATCTCTTTTTTTGAAATCATTTAAAAGTCACACATTTATAAAGGAAGTACTTAAAAAGAGATTTTTGAATCAAAGTGTCTCATACCACTTTGAAACTTTTGAACGGAATTAAAATTTTAAAAACATTCATGTCCATATAAATAAATCCTTAAAAACCATTTTGAAGACATGGAAATTAATTAAAAAGAGTTATAAAGATAAATCTTTAAAACATTTAAAATTCTGATTTTGATAAAGAGTACCTTTCCGAAATTCTAAAAATATTAATTTTGAAGTCATTTAATAGTCACATAATTATAAAATAAAACATTTTCTTTGAAAATCATCTTATAAGCTTGTAAGGGAAGCTTTGACAATTTTATAACGGCGTTAAATAGCCACACCCGTCGTATAAGGTAACAAAAACATTCTTACCTTTATTTTGTCGAAAAGGTTAAAAAGCACCTTGTTTGGAAAATGACGGAAAGATTCCTTTATAAACCTATTATAAAAAGTCAAACAAAGGTATAAATAACTTTAACCCATATTCTGGTAAATAGTAAAAATGTTTTGAAATTCATTTTTAAGAAACATGGATGTGGATGATAGAGAGATCCCAGTAGATTATTATGTATAAACAACATCGGATAATAAAGAGATTGTGAAATAAACCTTACCTTGAACATTTAATTGGTTGGGGTAGGTTAACCTCCTGTATAATAGTGATATAATTGTTATTAAATTATACAAGAGTCATAAACTTTCATAAGATATCATATAAGTTATTTTAACATTTCTTTGTTAATAATATCTTAGTATTATCGTTGTTTCGGGTGTTAACTTACTTGTTTTCTTTTATATGTTTTGTTATGTAATCCATGATTTTAATGGATAGGTTGTATCTTAATCATATATAGAATGATATAAAGTCCTTACATACTATTATTAACCATCAAATGAGACTTATACTTGAATGGATACGATGGAGAATGAATCTCATCGCGTTCGTGGAGACGGTAGTCCGTACGTACGCACGAGCGACAATATCATTCTTTTGATATTAAAGTAATATATAAATGGATGTTATATCATATATACAGATTCATTAACATGTTATATTTATTATTAAATGAGTTACACATCATTATTATACCTATCCAAATAATAATATATTGAATAACAATTACACCACGACGTGGAGACGGTAAGCCGTACGTACGCACGTATGGTGACATGTTATTCAAAGGGTGGATAGAATACTGCTTATGGTTGTACCATATTTATAATAACATCACAGTATATATATGATACTAGAGTTATTACTTTACAATTGTAACAACAAAGGAAGAAGAAGTGGAAGATGAAAGGAACTTGGAAAAGGGTGGTGAAATCATTACCTCTTCTTCGGGTTCATCTTTTTGATTTGATCAAAAGGGCTCCTTAGGTTGGCTTTCTGATCAAAATAAGGCCTCTGGGTTGCAGTGAGGGAAGTTTGGAGAGTATTTGGGAAGAGTTTGGACGAACCAAAAGGCTTTGAAGATGTGATTAAATGAGAAGGATGAGTGCCCTTTTATAAGAGGGGTGAGGGGCACCTTTGGAAAAGCTAGAAATATTAATTTATAATAAATTCATATTCGGTTTCTAATGGCTCTAAAGTTTATTATTTAAAATTTAAGGCGGGGATGGGTCAAAAACCACTCAAACAATAGAATTTAGACAGGTTTGGGTACTTTTATTAACCTTATCTTTAAGTATTAACTCTTAGTTAATTATTTTCACTTTTACTATGTCTCTTTATATTTTTATATTATATGGTTAATAAACATACTATATACTTCCAACTGACACAGATGTGGTCCATTAATGATGAACCTATCATGATATAAGTCTTTTGGCCTAACCTTAGATTTTTAGGAATTTAATATCAATTAATAATATAATATTTGTTTTTAAAAACTCTTTTATGTCATTTTTGACAATATTCAATAGATGATTTTTTTGAAACTCAAAACAGAATGATTACTTCGAAAAAAGTTAATTAAATCAATCCTAACATGTCATATTAACTTATAAAATTAGTTTGGTTCATAAAAAGTCTCATATTATATTTATTTGGGTATTTATAATATCAATTATTCTATTTTTTCATTAATTAGGTAATTACTGCATCATCATTGTGTCATATATAAATTAAATTATATAATGTCTAAAAATTATAAATAAAATATCATTATGTAGGAAATCTGTTTATATTTCTAATGAATATTTATAGTCGAATATCGAACATACATAACCCTATGTAAAAATTGTTTTTCTAAAAGATATATGCTTGTGTCATTTTTGTACTCATTTTAACTTAATTAAAATAAAGTGTCCCTATCACCTACAAGTGGATCTATGGGGTACCAAAATCGACCCAAAGATGTCCATGGTCGGACATGTATCAACCAATAAGGTTAGGACACGTTTTAGGGTAATTTAGTATTATTATAATATTATTTTTTAACCCTTATTTACCGGATTTACCCTTAACCATGGTAAATAAAATATTTACCGCAGTAATTATTCAAAATGCCTAAAAATAAATGTTACCTTTTTACACAATTTGAACATATTGATTCCAAATATGGTATCCATTTTTCGAAATTCAAAACACAGAAGTGGCAGAAATTAATTTAAAATTAATTCCCATTGTCAAAACAAAAAGCGTGTTTTTAAGAGATAATAACTATCAAAAGATTGACACTTGTTTATGTCCGGTTTAATTGTAAAATTATTTCCAATGACCAACATTGTATTAAATGGTAAAAATATATTCTAAATATACTTTAATACCTGTCAAATTTATAATTTATCACTATAAATTATTTTGATTAAAAAAAATTTTTTTAATTAAAATTTAGTAATTTTCACTATTCATCAAAATATTAAAGTTATCCGAAAAGTACCAAAATTTCACCTTAGGCTAAAATCAATATTCCGAATCCAAAAATGAAGTCCATTTTGAGATATAAAATTTCAAAAATTAGGTATTACTATTCATAACGGCTATTTTGATCGGTTGGGGTGTGTGTTAAAACTCGAAGTTACGTACAACACACGCTACTGTATTATTCAAAGGAAAGCATACCGTGGAAGCTTGGGATGTTTCATTTTAAATATTTGATGTCCCCATTTAGTCAAAAAGTTTAAAATATTGTATTTAAAAAGGGTTCACTATTAAATGTTGGTAAAAGTGCAATACTGAAAATAAATTTGTTCTGACATTATGTCTAAGAAACTGATAATATGGATTCTAAAATTATAAGGATTAAATAAAGTTTAAAATTTAGTAAATACTATTCATAACCGCTTTTGAACGGCTTGTTTGGTAAGTCATGGTGCACTTGAACCTGATGTTGCGTGTAGTTCCATTTATTAAATTATTTTGAAGAAATAACACACTATGAAATCTTGGGGTGTTACATTCTCCCCTCCTTCAATAAATTGTGTCCTCGCAATTTGAAATTGTTCTTCGAAAATAAAAGGATGAAAACAGAAAATATATTTGTGGGAAAACCCACAACGGAAATTGAGTTACTAAAATTTAGTCTTAATACGAGGAAAAGAGAAATGAAAGGGTCACCACCAAATTATGATCTCGATTAAGAGAACATTGGTGGCAATTATAGACATATAATTGGAGGGAAAATGTAAATATTTATAGGTAGTGATTGAGGTCATCAATCACAAACATGTGTAAAATTGAGGTCCTTAAATTCATCAATCTATGATAATTTGAAATACCATCTGTTCAACAAAACATAGTGTATTAGGATAACACATTTTTGACGTTTCAAAATATCTTAGTTGAAATCCCACATCGAAAAATGAATTAATGAGGCCTCTATTTAAAATAAAGAGTGGAAAGTATGATGATTACCAAAAATAACACATACTAGGGTTCTATGTAGGAAAATATGGATATGGAAGAGAAATCTAACCATCAATTATCTGATGGAGAGTGGTAGAGAACATGGCTATGAAAAGGCCAGAAATCCCAAAGCCATAAATTAGTGATGATCTAAGGTACCATCTAGGACAACATTTTTGTTCAAAGTTCCTTTTCATAATGTTGAGGAATTTATTTATGAGATTGGATAAGATCATAAGGAGATATACTTACTTTATAATTAGAGTTTTATCCATTAATAAATTTCTACCACAAACTCATCTTTCACTTTAAAAGATAATAGAACGTAAAAAAAATTCTATTTATACTATTCGTACAGGGTTCCAAAATAAATTAATTTATAAATCATCTACGAGATCTTTTAAAAAAACTAGATTATTTAATCCATGACATCTCGTGGGCCAGTGGTAGGTGATACACCCTTGTCGCCCTTCGGTTGCAGGTTCAAGTCTTACGGCCTTGCCGGTCGCGACGGGTTGCCGCCCGACCTCTGGGTTGTCCTTTTATGGAAATCCAAATTTAATCTCAAACTAGAATTTATCCAAAATACTTCTGTCCAAACTCATAGTCCAACATTTATAAGGAAGGTAAACATAATGTAGATCATTTTTACCCCGTAATATCATATTAATATCTTCATCATGTATCCTTTTAAAACACTGAAACATCCTGAATTACCATAATCCTTATTGATTACATTCATGCTCCCTTATTCCATACAGAATGTTGGATATGCTTCATCAATCCAAAAATGTTTTAAACCCCAAAAATGATGGAATATACAAATCATTAATCAACTTCAAGGTAGTCAATAATATCCAATATATTTATCCAAATCAATCATGTATTATTCTAAAATCTCTGCCTCGGTATTAGAACCATATTATGGTTTATCTTTCTCTCAACCATATATTTTCCAAAAATTTAACCTGCTATTGAGTCACTTATCTTTGTTCCACACAATCTCATATCCTTAATTAAATAGTACTACAGTACAATCCTTATATACTCCATAATTATTATAACAAGTACATTGTTGATACAACACTCAAATGACATAATCAACATAAAAACTCTAATCATTACTCTTCATCTGTGGTAGTATCATAACTTGATTATTATCAAATAGCATCATTTGAGGCATAGTCTGATGAATGGGACATAGGTTTGCGTAGTGTCCAAACTCCTTGCAAATGAAGCATTGTACATTTGAAACCATTTTCTTACCCTTGCAGTCACGTACTTTGTGTCCTTTTCCTCCACACTTATAACAAACTCCCATTCCTTTCAGGAAAGTTACAGGTTGTTTCTTTCCACAATTATCACATATGGAAAAATTCTTCTTTGCCCTCTTCCCTTTATCCATATTTCCATCTTCCATCATTTTCTTCTCTTACTTCCCTTCAAATCCACAGGACTCAGTAAACTATTTACTTATCTTATCAACACATGATATTATTTGTTCATATGATGATAATACATGCGAGACTATTTCTCTTATAAATTCTAGCTCAAGACCATGAAAGATATGATCCTTCCTTCTCTTTGGATCATGTGCATTGCTGGAGTTCTCATTTCTTCTACTGGGCGCCATTTCTAAACAATGGTATACACTAGATTAGTTTATGAATAACAATACCTAATCCCAAAATTGTAAAACACATAACATAAATTAAATAGTTTATGGATATAATCCATAATCATAAAAATGTCTCCTTTGAGGAAGTATATACTCATAAGCCCTTCGTAATGGTTTGTAAAGAAAATGAGAATTATCCTAAGCATATCCCCCGGGAGTGTCGTAACCAAGAGTGCACCAAGGCCCGTTGTCGTGCACCAGTTCTCGTTCGAGTCTAGCTCAAAGCGGTGTTTTCGAGTTTTACCCCTAGGTACATCTGTGCTAGTGCCGCCTCTACCTGCTCATATTCAGACAGGTATGTATTGCTCGGAAAACTCACAAAATCTCTATAATACCAAAATTCTAGGAATTTTTTCTATAATAATCCTCAAAGTCCATCTTAAATCTATGTGCTCTAATCATAGTTTATCTAAATATAGCTTCCAAGGTTTGTACTAAACTTCCTATGATACCAACTGTAACGCCCCGACCCCAGTTACCCAGAGTTGTTGCATTATTACATAACATTGGCATGATCACAAGAAAGATCAAATATCGAAAGACCGATTGGTTTAGTATCCTTGGAAACACTAGATATATTCATAATGTTTTACATTACATCATAAAGTGAAAAACTACTACAACAACATAAATGTCTCCATATTCCACACTATTATCCCCTCATAATATCCATGCAGGTCATTCATAACTTACTTCTTCACATCCTGGTAAAAATAAAACATAGAAATGGGGTGATCTCAAATGCCCAGTAAGGATAACAATATAGCGGAAACTTTAAAAAATAACCATAAACATTTATGGCAATGTATAACCAAAACAAAATCCTTTTAAACTTGAACTTCAACATATTATGGAAAAAGTAAAATGAAATAATGCCATTTACTTATTCACATGGATATTCTACTAATCGAATAATCACATGCAATATCAATAACCACATTCATAATGATGGAATGTATAATTCCAGACTATCATAACCACAGAGCCAAGGCCTCGTGCCAAGACTAGAAATAAGATTTTGCCAAGGCCTTGTGCCAAGACACTAGTTTGTCTCATGAGTCCGACCGATGCATCAAGGAGATATAGCGGGCTCCATCCGTCACATATTAAGTCCAATGCATTCCCATATGAAAAGGTTTAAACATAACATAAACATTCGTATTAAAACTAGCATACGAAATGTCAATACTTTCACCATAAATTATGAATGGTATAAAAATAGCACATCCATAGTCAAGCATATCACAAAACCATCAATACAATATAAGTGTATTGTATCATAATAAATAACTTCAAATAAGCGTAAAATCCATCAATGGATGTTGACATAGATGAAATCAAAACTATTTGAGAGAAATATCTCTTTTTTTGAAATCATTTAAAAGTCACACATTTATAAAGGAAGTAATTAAAAAGATATTTTTGAATCAAAGTGTCCCATACCACTTTGAAACTTTTGAAAGAAATTAACATTTTTAAAACATTCATTTCCATATAAATAAATCCTTAAAAACCATTTTGAATACATGGGCATTAATTAAAAAGATTTATAAAGATAAATCTTTAAAACATTTAAAATTCTGATTTTGATAAATAGTACATTTCCGAAATTCTAAAAATATTCATTTTGAAGTCATTTAATAGTCACATAATTATAAAATAAAAAATTTTATTTGAAAATCTTTTTATAAGCTTGTAAGGGAAGCTTTGAAAATTTTATAACGGCGTTAAATAGCCACACCCGCCGTATAAGATAAAAAACATTCTTACCTTAATTTTGTCGAAAAGGTTAAAAATCACCTTGTTTGGAAAACGACGGAATGATTCCTTTATAAACCTCTTATAAAAAGTAAAACAATGGTATAAATGACTTTAACCCATATTCTGGTAAATAGTAAATTTTTTTTGAAATTCATTTTTAAGAAACATGGATATGGATGATAGAGAGATCCCAGTAGATTATTACGTATAAACAACCTCGGATAATGAAGAGATTGTGAAATAACCCTTACCTTGTACATTGCCTTGGTTGGGGTAGGTTTACCTCCTGTATAATAGTGAAATAATTGTTATTAAATTATACAAGAGTCATATACATTCATAAGATATCATATATGATCTTTTAACATTGCTTTGTTAATAATATCTTTTATTATCGTTGTTTCGGGTGTTAACTTACATGTTTTCTTTTATATGTTTTGTTATGTAATCCATTTTTATAATGTATAGGTTGTATCTTAATCATATATAGAATGATATAAAGTCCTTACATACTATTATTAACCATCAAATGATACTTATACTTGAATGGATACGATAGAGAATGAATCTCATCGCGTTTGTGGAGACGGTAGTCCGTACATACGCACGAGCGACAATATCATTCTTTTGATATTAAAGTAATATATAAATGGATGTTATATCATATATAAAGAATCATTAACATGTTATATTTATTATTAAATGAGTTACACATTATTATTATACCCATCCAAATAATAATATAATGAATAAAAATTACACCACGACGTGGAGACGGTAAGCTGTACGTACGCACGTATGGTGACATGTTATTCAAAGGGTGGATAGAATACTGATTATGGTTGTACCATATTTATAATAACATCACAGTATATATATGATACTGGAGTTATTATTTTACAATGGTAAAAACAAAGGAAGAAGAAGTGGAAGAAGAAAGGAACTTGGAAAAGGGTGGTGAAATCATTACCTCTTCTTCGGGTTCTTCATTTTGATTTGATCAAAAGGGCTCCATAGGTTGGCTTTAGGATCAAACTAATTCCTCTAGGTTGTAGTGAGGGATGTTCGGAGAGTATTCGGGCAGAGTTTTTCCAAACCAAAAGGCTTTGAAGGTGTGAATAAATGAGAAGGAGGAGTTCCCTTTTATAAGAGGGGTGAGGGGCACCTTTGGAAAAGCTAGAAATATTAATTTATAATAAATTCATATTCGGTTTATAATGGCTCAAAAGTTTATTATTTAAATTTTAAGGTGGGGGTGAGTCGAAAACCACTCAACCAATAGAATTTAGACAGGTTTGGGTACTTATATTAACCTTATCTTTAAGTATTAGCTCTTAGTTAATTAGTTTCTCTTTTACAATGTCTCTTTATATTTTTATATTATATGGTTAATAAACATACTATATACATCAAACCGACACCCAAGTGGTCCATTAATGATGAACCTATCATGATATAATTCCCTAGGCCGAACCTTATATTTTTAGGAATTTAATATCAACTAATAATATAATATTTGTTTTTAAAAACTCTTTTATGTCAATTTTGACACTATTCAATAGTTGATTTTTGTGAAACTCATAATAAAATGATTACTTTGAAAAAGGTTAATTAAATCACTCCTAACTTGTCATATTAACCTATAAAATTAGTTTGGTTTATAAAAAGTCTCATATTATATTTATTTGGGTATTTATAATATCAATTATTCTATTTTTTCACTAATTATGTAATTACTGCATCATCATTGTGTCATATATAAATTAAATTATATAATGTCTAAAAATTATAAATAAAATATAATTATGTAGAAAATCTGTTTATATTTCTAATGAATATTTATAGTCGAAAATTAAACATATATAACCCTATGTAAAAATTGTTTTTCTAAAAAATATATGCTTGTGTCATTTTTGTACTCATTTTAACTTAATTAAAATAAAGTGTTCCTATCACCTACAAGTGGATCCATGGGGTTCCAAAATCGACCCAAAGATGCCCATGGTCGGACATGTATCAACCAATAAGGTTAGGACACGTTTTAGGGTAATTTAGTATTATTATAATATTATTTTTTTAACTCTTATTTACCGGATTTACCCTCAACCATGGTAAATAAAATATTTACCGCAGTAATTATTCAAAATGCCTAAAAATAAATGTTACCTATTTACACAATTTTAACATCCTGATTCCAAATATGGAATCCATTTTTCCAAATTCACAACACAGAAGTGGCAGAAATTAATTTAAAATTAATTCCCGTTGTCAAAACAAAAAACGTGTTTTTAATAGATAATAACTATCAAAAGATTAACACTTGTTCATGTCCAGTTTAATTGTAAAATTATGTTCAATGACCAACATTGTATTAAATGGTAAAAATATATTCTAAATATATTTTAAAACCTCTCAAATTCATAACTTATTGCTATAAATTATTTTGATTAAAAAAGTTGTTTTTAATTAAAATTTAGTAATTTTCACTATTCATCAAAATATTAAAGTTATCCGAAAAGTACCAAAATTTCACCTTAGGCTAAATTCGATATTCCGAATCCAAAAATGAAGTCCATTTTGAGAGATAAAATTTCAATAAGTAGGTATTATTATTCATAACGGCTAGTTTGATCGGTTGTGGTGTGTGTTGAAACTCGAAGTTACGTACAACACACGCTACTGTATTATTCGAAGGAAAGCGTACCGTGGAAGCTTGGGATGTTTCATTTTAAATTTTTGATGTCCCCATTTAGTCAAAAAGTTTAAAATATTGTATTTAAAAAGGGTTCACTATTAAAAGTTGGTTAAAGTGAAATACTAAAAATAAATTTGTTCTTACATTATGTCTAAGAAACTGATAATATGGATTCTAAAATTATAAGGATTATATAAAGTTTAAAATTTAGTTAATACAATTCATAACCTCTTTTGAACGGCTTGTTTGGTAAGTCATGGTGCGCTTGAACCCGATGTTGCATGTAGTGCCAGTTATTAAATTATTTTGAAGAAATAACACACTATGAAATCATGGGGTGTTACATTCTCCCCTCCTTCAATAAATTGGATCCTCACAATTTGAAATTGTTCTTCGAAAATAAAAGGTTGAAAACAGAAAATATATTTGTGGGAAAACCCACATCAGAAATTGAGTTACTAAAATTTAGTCTTAATATGTGGAAAAGAGAAATGAAAGGGTCACCACAAAATTATGATCTCGATTAGGAGAACATTGGTGGAAATTATAGACATATAATTGGAGGAAAAACATAAATATTTATAGGTAGTGATTGAGGTCATCAATCACAAACAAGTGTAAAATTGAGGTCCTTAAATTCATCAATCTATGATAATTTTAAATATCATCGGTTCAACAAAACATAGGGTATTAGGATAACACATTTTTGACGTTTCAAAATATCTTTGTTGAAATCCCACATCGAAAAATGAATTAATGAGGCCTCTATTTAAAATAAATAGTGTAATGTATGAAGATTACCGAATATAACACATACTAGGGTTCTATGTAGGAAAATAAGGATATGGAAGAGAAATCTATCCATCAATTATCTGATGGAGAGTGGTATAGAACATGGCTATGAAAAGGCCAACAATCCCAAAGCCATAAATTAGTGATGATCTAAGGTACCATCTAGGACAACATTTTTGTTCAATGTTCCTTTTCTTAATGTTGAGGAATTTATTTATGAGATTGGCTAAGATCATAAGGAGATATACTTACTTTATAATATGAGTTTTATCCATTAATTAATTTCTACCACAAACTCATCTTTCACTCTAAAAGATAATAGAACGTAAAAAACATTTTATTTATACTATTCGTACGGGGTTCAAAAATAAATGAATTTATAATTCATCTACGATATATTTTTAAAAAAACTAGATTATTTAACCCAGGACATCTCGTGGGCCAGTGGTAGGTGATACATCCTTGTCGCCCTTCGGTTGCAGGTTCATGTCTTGCGGCCTTGCCGGTCGCGACGGGTTGCCGCCCGACCTCCAGGTTGTCCTTTTATGGAAATCCAAAATTAATCTCAAACTAGAATTTATCCAAAATACATCTGTCCAAACTCACATTACAACATTTATAAGGAAGGTAAACATAATGTAGATCCTTTTTACCCCGTAATAGCATATTAATACCTTCATCATGTATCCTTTTAAAACACTAAAACATCCTGAATTACCATAATCCTTATTGATTACATTCATGCTCCCTTAATACATAGAGAATGCTGGATATACTTCATCAATCCAAAAATGTTTTAAACCCCAATAATGATTGAATATACAAATCATTAATCAACTTCAAGGTAGTCAAGAATATCCAATATATTTATCCAAATCAATCATGTATTATTCTAAAATCACTACCTCGGTATTAGAACCATATTATGGTTTATCTTTCCCTCAACCATATATTTTCCAAAAATTTAACCTGCTATTGAGTCAATTTTGTTTGTTCCACACAATCTCAAGTCCTTAGTGAAATAGTATGGCAGTACAATCCATATATACCCCATAATTATTATAACAAGTTCATTGTTGATACAACACTCAAATGAAATAATCAACATAAGAAATCTAATCATTACTCTTTATCTGTGTTAGTATCATAACTTGATTATTATCCAATAGCATCATTTGCGGCATAGTCTGATGACTGGGACATAGGTTCGCGTAGTGTCCAAACACCTTGCAAATGAAGCATTGTAAATTTGAAACCATTTTCTTACCCTTTAAGTCGCGTACTTTGTTCCCTTTTCCTCCACACTTATAACAAACTCACATTCCGTTCAGGCAAGTTCCAGGGTGTTTCTTTCCACAATTATCACCTATGGAAAAATTCTTCTTTTCCCTCTTCCCTTTATCCATCTTTCCCTCTTCCATCCTTTTCTTCTCTTACTTCCCTTCAAATACACAGGACTCAGTAAACTCATTACTTATCTTATAAACACATGATATTATTTTTTCATATGATGATAATACATGCGAGACTATTTCTCTTTTAAATTCTATCTTAAGACCATGAAAGATATGATCCTTCCTTCTCTTTGGATCATGTTCATTGCTGGAGTTCTCATTCCTTCTACTGGGTGCCATTTCTAAACAATGGTATACAATTGATTAGTTTATGAATAACAATACCTAATCCTAAACTTGTAAAAAACATAACATAAATTAAATTGTTTATTGATATAATCTATAATCATAAAAATGCCTCCTTTGAGGAAGTATATACTCATAAGCCCTTCGTAATGGTTTGTAAAAAAATGAGAATTATCCTAATCATATCCCCCGGGGTGTCGTATCCAAGAGTGCAACAAGGCCCGTTGTCGTGCACCAGTTCCCGTTCGAGTCTAGCTCAAAGTGGTGTTTTTGGGTTTTACCCCTAGGTACATCTTTGCTAGAGACGCCTCTACCTGCTCGTATCCAGATAGGGATGTATTTCTCGGAAAACTCACAAAATCTCAACAATACCAAAATTCGAGGAAGTTCTTCTATAATAATCCTGAAAGTCCATCTTAAATCTATGTGCTCTAATCAGAGTTTATCTAAATCTAGCTTCCAAAGTATGTACTAAACTTCCTCTGATACCATCTGTAATGCCCCGACCCCAGTTATCCAGAGTCGGTGCATTATTACATAACATTGGAATGATCACAAGAAAGATCAAATCTCGAAAGACCGATTGGTTTAGTAGCCTTGGAAACACTAGATATATTCATAAAGTTTTACATTACATCATAAAGTGAAAAACTACTACAACAACATAAATTTCTCCATATTCCACACTATTATCCCCTCATAATATCCCTACAGGTCATTCATAAATTACTTCTTCACATCCTGGGAAAATTAAAACATAGGAAAGAGGTGATCTCAAATGCCCAGTAAGGATAACAATTTAGCGGAAACTTTCAAAAATAAGCATAAACATTTAAGGCAATGTATAACCAAAACAAAAGCCTTTTAAACTGGAACTTCAACATATTATGGCAAAAGTAAAATGAAATAATGCCATTTACTTATTCACATGGATATTCTACTAATCAAATAATCACATGAAATATCAATAACCACTTTCATAATTATGGAATACATAATGTCAGACTATCATAACCACATCTCCAAGGCCTCGTGCCAGGACTACAAATAAGATTTTGCCAAGGCCTTGTGCCAAGACACTAGTTTCTCTCATGAGACCTACCAATGAATCGAGGAGCAATAGAGGGCTCCACCCATCACATATTAAGTCCAATGCATTCCCATATGAAAAGTTTTAAACATAACATAAACATTCATATTAAAAATAGCATACGAAATGTCAATACTTTCATCATAAACTATGAATGGTATAAAAATAGCACATCCACAGTCAAACATATCAAAAAACCTTAAATACAATATAAGTGTATTGTATCATAATAAATCAACTTCAAATAGGAGTAAAATCCATCAATGGATGTTGACATAGATGAAATGAAAACTATTTGAGAGAAATATCTCTTTTTTTTAAATCATTTAAAAGTCACACATTTATAAAGGCAGTAATTAAAAAGAGATTTTTGATTCAAAGTGTCCCATACCACTTTGAAACTTTTGAAAGGAATTAACATTTTAAAAACATTCATTTCCATATAAATAAATCCTTAAAAACCATTTTGAAGACATGGACATTAATTAAAAAGATTTAGAAAGATAAATCTTTAATATATTTAAAATTCTGATTTTGATAAAGAGTACCTTTCCGAAATTCTAAAAATATTCATTTTGAAGTCATTTAAAAGTCACATAATTATAAAATAAAACATTTTCTTTGAAAATATTCTTATAAGATTGTAAGGGAAGCTTTGAAAATTTTATAACGGCGGTAAATAGCCACACCCTCCGTATAAGGTAAAAAAACATTCTTACCTTAATTTTGTCCAAAAGGTTAAAAAGCCCCTTGTTTGGAAAAAGATGGAAAGATTCCATTATAAACCTCTTATAAAAAGTAAAAAAAAGGTATAAATGACTTTAACCCATATTCTAGAAAATAGTAAAAATGTTTCTAAATTCATTTTTAAGAAAAATGGATGTGGATGAGAGAGAGATCCCAGTAGATTATTACGTATAAACAACCTCGGATAATGAAGAGATTGTGAAATAACCCTTACATTGTAATTTTCCTTGGTTGGGGTAGGTTAAACACCTGTATAATAGTGAAATAATTGTTATTAAATTATAAAAGAATCATATACATTCATATAATATCATATATGATCTTTTAACATAGCTTTGTTAATAATATCTTAGTATTATCGTTGTTTCGGGTGTTAACTTACTTGTTTTATTTTATAAGTTTTGTTACGTAAGACATGTTTGTAATGGATAGGTTGTATATTAATCATATATAGAGTGATATAAAGTCCTTAGATACTATTATTAACCATCAAATGAGACTTATACTTGAATGGATACGATGGATAATGAATCTCATCGCGTTCGTGGAGACGGTAGTCCGTACGTACGCACGAGCGAAAATATCATTCTATTGATATTAAAATAATATATAAATGGATGTTATATCATATATATAGAATCATTAACATGTTATATTTATTATTTACATGAGTTACACATCATTATTATACCCATCCAAATAATAATATATTGAAAAACAATTACACCACAACGTGGAGACGGTAAGCCGTACGTACGCACGTATGGTGACATGTTATTCAAAGGGTGGATAGAATACTGATTATGGATGTACCATATTTATATTAACATCAAAATATATATATGATACTGGAGTTATTATTTTACAATGGTAACAACAATGGAAGAAGAAGTGGAAGAAGAAAGGAACTTGGAAAAGGGTGGTGAAATCATTACCTCTTCTTCGGGTTCTTCCTTTTGAATTGATCAAAAGGGCTCGTTATGTTGGCTTTATGATCAAACTAAGGCCTCTAGGTTGTAGTGAGGGAAGTTGGGAGAGTATTTGGGCAGATTTTTTCCGAACCAAAAGGCTTTGAAGGTGTGAAGAAATGAGAAGGAGGAAGGACCTTTTACAAGAGGGGTGAGGGGGACCTTTGGAAAAGCTAGAAATATTAATTTATAATAAATTCATATTCTGTATATAATTGCTCCAAAGTTGATTATTTAGATGTTAAGGTGGGGATGGGTCGAAAACCACTCAACTAATAGAATTTAGATGGGTTTGGGTACTTATATTAACCTTATCTTTAAGTATTACCTCTTAGTTAATTAGTTTCACTTTTACAATGTCTCTTTATATTTTTATATTATATGGTTAATAAACGTACTATATACATCCAACTGACCCCCAAGTGGTCCATTAATGACGAACCTATCATGATATAAGTCTCTTTTCCGAACCTTAGATTTTTAGGAATTTAATATCAATTAATAATATAATATTTGTTTTAAAAACTCTTTTATGTCAATTTTGACACTATTCAATAGATGATTTTTGTGAAACTTATAACAGAATGATTAATTCGAACAAAGTTAATTAAATCAATCCTAGAATTTCATATTAACCTATAAAATTAGATTGGTTCAGAAAAAGTCTCATATTATATTTATTTGGGTTTTTATAATATCAATTATTCTAATTTTCATTAATTAGGTAATTACTGCATCATCATTGTGTCATATATAAATTAAATTATATAATGTCTAAAAATTATAAATAAAATATTATTATGTAGGAAATCTGTTTATCTTTTTAATGAATAAGTATAGTCGAAAATCCAACATATATAACCCTATGTAAAAATTGTTTTTTCTAAAAGATATATGCTTGTGTCATTTTTGTACTCATTTTAACTTAATTAAAATAAAGTGTCCCTATCACCTAAAAGTGGATCCATGGGGTCCCAAAATAGACCCAATGATGCCCATGGTCGGACATGTGTCAACCAGTAAGTTTAGGACACGTTTTAGGGTAATTTAGTATTATTATAATATTATTTTTAACCCTTATTTACCGGATTTACCCTTAACTATGGTAAATAAAATATTTACCGCAGTAATTATTCAAAATGCCTAAAAATAAATGTTACCTATTTACACAATTTGAACATCCTGATTCCAAATATTGAATCCATTTTTCCAAATTCAAAACACAGAAGTGGAATAAATTAATTTAAAATTAATTCCCGTTGTCAAAACAAAAAAGCGTGTTTTTAAGAGATAATAACTATCAAAAGATTGACACTTGATTATGTACGGTTTAATAGTAAAATTATGTCCATTGACCAAAATTGTATTAAATGGTAAAAATATATTCTAAATATACTTTAAAACCTCTCAAATTTATAATTTATCACTATAAATTATTTTGATTAAAAAAGTTGTTTTTAATTAAAATTTAGTAATTTTCACTATTCATCAAAATATGAAAGTTATCCGAAAAGTACCAAAATTTCACCTTAGGCTAAATTCGATATTCCAAATCCAAAAATGAGGTCAATTTTGAGAGATAAAATTTCAAAAATTAGGTATTACTATTCATAACGGCTAGTTTGATCGGTTGTGGTGTGTGTTAAAACTCGAAGTTACGTACAACACACGCTACTGTATTATTCAAAGGAAACCGTACCATGGAAGCTTGGGATGTTTCATTTTAAATTTTTTATGTCCCCATTTAGTAAAAAAGTTTAAAATTTTGTATTTAAAAAGGGTTCACTATTAAAAGTTGGTAAAAGTGCAATACTGAAAATGAATTTGTTCATACATTATGTCTAAGAAACTGATAATATGGATTCTAAAATTATAAAGATTATATAAAGTTTAAAATTTAGTTAATACTATTCATAACCTATTTTGAATGGATTTTTTGGTAAGTCATGGTGCGCTTGAACCCGATGTTGCGTGTAGTGCCAGTTATTAAATTATTTTGAAGAAATAACACACTATGAAATCTTGGGGTGTTACATTTAGGTAATATTTTATGTTCAAATTTCTAAAATTTTTATTGATGTTTGTTAATGTGATTTTAATAGGTCACTAATCTCATATGACTTCTCAATAGTAACATCCTGAAATTATAAAATTGCTTTTACAAACATATAAGTATCATCGATGTATATATGAACCTCATTTTTCAGGAAATTATTAATTAACAGATATTTTGGACATTTTTCATAACTAGTACAACATTATATTCAATATTCAGTTCCTATAATATCAAGAAATGATTAATACACAAAAACGGTATCAAAAACAAAAAGTAATTCATTCAATGGATGGGAGGAAATCAAATTAATTAACTGAATGTTATGAATGTTATTCTAAAGGGTGATTGATGGGATTATTTATGTAAATATTTAAAATTTCCCCACTAATATAAATACAATAGGAACCATTATGTAAATTATTTATGTATTTCGTAGTTTTCATGAAAGGCCCCCAATATATAATCAGTTCATTTCGATTAATTTGATCATCTTATATTTTAAGCACATAAAATTAAATATAAAAAATTCTATTTTTCATATTCATAGGAAAATCCTCTACCACATTAGTATGTTGTGATACAGTCTAGTATTCTAAATACACAACAATTACAGCGGGATTTAATTCCCCAACCTATAATGATTAGAAATTAGAGTGATGTATGACATTTATAGAGGTACCAAAATCAATAATGTAATTAGGAAAGGAATATTAACCCAATGGTTTGTCGAATTTTTATAGTTCCAATTTCATTGAATTCAGTGGGAAGTGATGGATATATCAATTGTGAAATATTTATCATAAATCTAATCTCTTAACCAACAGGAAGTCACCTTATGTGTGTAAACATATCATTAAAAAACATGGGTTACCATGGAATTTTCATTAAAACTTCAATCAAGGGAATATTGTCTTGAATATTCACAATAACATCCAAGACTAATAATCATGTTAAATTTATTTTTTTTAGTTGGGTGGAACTTTGGTGATATAGAAGTGGAAGGTATTTTCTAGGTGGATCATCCACAAACCAACTATTTCCATTATTGGAATTTTTATCAGGACAATTTTTTTTTTTATTTTCACCATCCTAGATGGTCTGAATTGAAGTTTTCATAGGAGGTGGCAACTCTATTGCAGGGGACTTTTGGATTTTAAGTGAAGTTCAAATCCAAAGGGAGATGGTAAAAACATTTCCCTAGTCCATATGGTTGACTAATGGATGATAGATTATTTTACCAGACCCATGAATTTTGATTTCTTCCTCGAGATGTCTAGTTGGTATAATTTGGTTTTAGGCATTTTATGGATTATTGGATTGCTTTTTAAAAATAGAGAATATATGAAACATTTGTTTCATCATGTCTTATAGGATATGATATGGTTTTCTATGTGGTTATTGGAAATTCCTTTGTGGTGGTTGAGGAATTTTGGGAGGTGGTTGCGGATCACTACTCGACCCTGGTTGGTTCAATGAATATTGAGGATTTATTTTGTACTCTGATGCCTATAGTCTTGGTTTTCATTCTAACATGGTTGTATGGATTTTAAGAATATTTCCTAAATGGTTGGTTATATGGATTTTCTATGAACATTGCCTCACAAATCACATAATTTTCACTCAATAGAGTGCACTGGTCAGAATAATGGGTGTTAGAAGAATAGATAACAAAATGTATTGGAGGAGGAGATTAGGATTTCCCGTTGGAAATAGAATGTTGTCGAAGATGGTTATATACATAATTAAAAATCATGTCAAAATTATTCTATAATTAAGTACATTTCACCTAATGGAGACCTTGAATGGTCACATTAGACCATGAACCAAATTATTGGGTGTTCTTCACCTTAATAAAAATTCGTTTTCTAGATGAAAATAGGGTTTTATGAACTGAGCACCACATGTATCATCATCATTTATTTTACAATCAATAAGTATTAAAAATTCATAAAACATATTACATTAAATATTGATCAATTACATTATTGAGTGGGAGATAAGATAAACTCAATTTAAATTCATCCCAGTATTCATAAAATTCTTCACCATGATATTTTATTACCACTCAAATTTATTTCCTCAGTCTGGTAGTTCATGAGGCAGAGAAATATTTTTCATTGAAAATGCATTTCATGACTTCCTAGCCTCTAATAGGGGAATTAACAAAATATTACCTATATTTATCTGATTCATCAAATAATATAAGGGCTCAGACCTTTCAGGTCCATTCCCTTCCAAAAATCATGTTTTTAAGGTGTTTTTTGAGGTAAAGATGACTTATCCCCTACACTTTTCCAATATTCAATTTCTATGAACAGTTCCATTAGTGAACAGTTCCAATGGTAGACCATTGTGAACAGTGTAATGGTGGCCTTCATTGAATATTCTCATCGGTAACCTTATGTGAACAGTGCATCGGTAGCCCATGGTGAACAGTGTCATCGGTAGCCCTAGTTGAACAGTTTCATCCCTAACCTTATGTGAACAGTAAAACATTGACCATATATGAATAGTGACACATGTGACCTTATGTGAAAAGTGTTATCGGTGACCTTTCGTGAACAATGCCTTCAGTGACCTTATGTGAATAGTGTTATCGGTGACCTTCTGTGAATAGATTCATCAGTAACCTTATGTGAATAGTGAAATTGTGACTTTACATGAACAGTGCATCAGTAGCCTTAGGGGAATAGTGTCCTAGTTAACATTCAGTGAAAAGTGCAATGGTGAGGTTCCAACGGTGACTTTTTTCCTTTTCCAAATTTTGAGTTCCGGAACAGAGTTTCTAGAATAGTGAGGTTCTAATGGTAACCATTTTCCTTTGCCAAATTTTGAGTTCATGAACTGGGTTTCTAGAATGGTGATATTCCAATGGTGACCATTTTCCATTACCAAATTTGGAGTTCATAAACAGTTATTCCTGAATGGTGAGGTTCCAATGGTGACCTTTTTCCTTTTCCAAATTTTGAGTTAATGAACAGTGTTTCCAGAATGGTGTGGTTCCAACGGTGACCTTTTTCTTTTGCCAAATTTTGAGTTCATGAACAGTGTTCCAATAATGATGAGGTCCCAATGGTTCAATTTTTTCATTTCCAAATTTTGAGTCCATTAAAAGCGTTTCCATAATGGTGAGTTTCCAACGGTGACCTATTTCTTTTGCCAAATTATGAGTTCAGGAACAATGTTTCCATAGTGGTGAGGTTCCAAAAAAGTCCTTTTCCTTTTCCAAATTTTGAGTTCAGGAATAGTTTCTCTAGAACTGCGAGGATCAAATGGTTTGTTTCCTGAATAGTGTTTTCCCTTTTTCCAAATTTTGAGTTCATGAACAATGTTCCCAGCTTCCTACAGTTTCACCCCTTTAATTTTTATTTTTATATAAAATTCATTTAATTTGTTTTTAAAAGACTCTAAGGCTTATTTAATGGTTACAACTCCATTTTTAATTTCTCTTAAGGCTTCTGATGTTTTTATTTGGTCGAACATCAGGGTTTAATGTGATCCGATTTTAATAGAAAATCAAGAGTATCATAAACCACAACTCCATTAAATCTTATAAAGGGATGAGATATCTTCCTCCTTAGTTCTTCGTCCTTGTTTTTGAGTGTATGTCACTCGAATATCCCATTCCTTCATGTATGAGTTGTTAAATCAAATATTCCTCCTTGGATTTGTTCCGATCGGTTTTGATGTAACCAAGAAATATCATTCAGTCTTCAATATAAGGTATGATATGTCTTCATTATTTCGGGTTCATCTCCCTCTATCTCTTTCCCCTTTTCTGGAATATTACACCCATGTATATAATGGGATTTACATGGGTGTTGGCCAATGTGGTGTTGTCTCTGCATCATTGGGTGGATACAGTGATCACTTGGGAGGAGATCTTAACCTGTTGTGTGGATCATTCTCATATAAAGAACGTCATGATTTGTTTGAGGTAGGGGATTCATTGATTCTGTTTTCTGTTTCATGCAACTGTAGATTTAGCATCTTTTATTCCACTGGATCACAATGAAATTGGCATAATAAATATTTGAACCAGATAAATAAATTGAGATCCATCATTTGTTATTGCCTTTTTTTTCTAATAAGTGTGTTATTTATGCTTGATTTCCTTACTTTTTCGTTCTCGATGGAAATTGGTAAATAACCTAATTCTGAAATTAATTGATAATAGTTTGGATAATGATAAATAGGCTTGTAAATGAATCTGGTTCCTGTTGTTGTAATTTGAGGTTAATAAAATTGGTTTAGTAAGCATGTTTAATTATTTGTCATATTTTACTGATTAGGTTTACCATGTTTGGAACCTATGAATAATAAATCGTTTAATCTTATATGTATTAATGAACTATTAGTTTGATAAAGGAAAATTTATTGTAGGGTTATGAATTACACTCTTGTGTGTTTATGAGCCAAGGGCCCAGTTGATAAGATGTTTTTTTTTCGTGCTTCTTCTATTGTAATGTGATCCTGGATGGCTGTTGAGATATGTGGGGGTAGGGAGGCTTATTTTTTGTGGTAGTAGATGATGCCTATAGTGGTGAGACGCATCGTTTTACACATGTGCATGTTGAAGAGGACATAAGGGAAGATTAAATGAGTTCCATGTGAATGTTTGGATAATTTTGGTTTCTTTGATTGGTTTTCGACATGACTTTCCACTCTGATCAAGGCAGCTGGTCAAACATACCCTTCTTCCGAAAGGTCCAATGATGTGTAGGGCATGCCACATGCTTTCCATGTCTAGATTCTCAAGGGAGGATCGGTTTTCACTCTTTATATAGGAAGAGAAGACTCGACGGGTAGTTTTCAACTCATCCTGTTGATCCCCATTGTGTTTAGGAGGATAGAATGTTTTTCTAGAATTCCTGGGATTATGGGAGAGTAATTTTGTAAATGAATAATGGAATATATGATGTTAACCCATGGGGATGGAGCTTGCTGGAACGAAATGTTGAGGTTACAATTTTAAAGGGACAATGGACTTTTGGTGTGATGCTAATGAAATTTAATGGGGAATTGATAATGGTTAATTAATGTTTAATGAATTAATTTATTTAAAGTGGAAATAATAAAAAGGGAATGAACTAAGGAAATAAATCTCTATAAATGGTAATGTGCTTATAGGATACATAGTCTGAGAAGTGGCATCTTGGTGTTTGATAGATGTTAGCTACGGTTGTGTCTAATACTAGTTTATGCCCATAGTGTGGATGTGAGATATAGTATATTCTATACCACCCCTTTAGTAAGGTAAATTGACACCCTGGGGGTGTTTTCGTCAACAATATGGTGGGAGGATGGATGGCTGACTACCCCCTTTGGCCTTGCTCTCTTCTCTGGGTTATCACTGGTGCTGGTTTCCACAGTGATGTGTTTTCCCCATATATGTGTTTATATGGCTATAATGGCTTGATTTCACTCACACACATATATTCAAGATATATTATCCAATGTTCTACTATTGGTGTAAGATGAATAGGTTGTGATGGCTTGAGAATACATACTCGGTGTGTGCGGGGTAATGGATTGAGGTATAATACCTGACGTATGATATAGATTATGTGGGTTTTCATGGATCCCGGAAACTACATGGTTATTTTCTTGAGAGGACGGGTTGAATTTTTTTCATGTGATGAATGTTTTGGTGCTTTGCCTAGGTTTCTACGGGTAAGCCTTTTTGAAGAGACATGATTAAGATGTATGATGTTGGAGAAAAGTGGTAAACCACCAGGGAAGTAGTAGTGGGGTACCCTTGATATTATTTATTCTTTTATATAAATTTATATGTGTTACATGGTGTGAGTATCCATGGTGAGGCTAGGAACATAGTATACATGTTAAGGTGATGAGTTAGTTTCACTTGTTGTTCACTGTGTTATAACATGATTTCATTACTTTTTCACGAGAGGATTTGGGGAGGACCCTATAGAGTATACTATTATACTAACCCTATATATATATATAAGCTATTTTTCAAGTCACTTGTATCAGGTAGGAGATCATGCTAGTTTCTATTAGCTTGCAGTTGCAGGAGCTATTCGGGCTTGTGGATTCTGCTGTTCTAACATTGTTTTGGGTACTTGCAGTTTTCCCCATTCAGTTTTAGTAGCATTGCATGAAATTATATTTGTGAACTAAGGTTTTATTTTATGATTCAGGATGATATGGAGTACATCAGTGTCTATATTATCTCTCTCTTTCACATGTGTTCTCTAAGTGGGTAATTCCTGCCATATGTGTGTTTAATACACCCTCGGTGCAAGTCGCGAACTCGGGGGCAACTGGAGATGGGACTCGAGGGAAATTATCTCACATATCACATTTCCAGCCCAAGAGGGGTACACATTCTGAGGAGGTCATGACAGAGTGGTATCATAGGTCTGGTTGAGAGATAAGATGGAGTTTGGTGTTAGGAACATGTGAGGTTTCATGGGTTGGTAAGGGAAAAATTGTCAGTCAGGTCTATCAAGTGATGCAATCACTAGAGATTGGCTAATACATATGCATTTAAGGACCCCTATTTTCTTATGTATTAACATTTACATTTACAATTGATACTAAATGAGGAGATACTTGTTGTAGGGTTGATACGTAGGAATGTATCATGCATCATTGTCCTTTGTGCCTGTGTTTGAATGGTTATACCATTGGATAGGTTAACTATAAATGAATAAAAGAAAACAATTAATTAATTAATGTATAGTGTCCCATATTCTAGGTTTAGGAGCTCTAACTATTTGTTATTTTACAGGTATAGATGTAGGTCGACATCCTCGTCGGGATCACATTGAATTTGTCCAGCAGGTTGTGCCAGCAGATTACTGTAGGGTAGAGGTTAATGACGAAGACACTTGGATCATAATACACCAAGAGTTTCAACACCAGAGTTTGCAGAACTAAAAGGAATTTATTTCAGATAACGTCATTGATGACTGGATGGAGGGGGTCAAGATAGGTTTCAGTTTGATCCGTGCTCGGAAGGAGCATTGGGTGTCCTGGGTTGTGACGATGCTGCATGGAGCAGTGATCCATTGGTGGTTATTATTCCTCATGGATGGTGAGGAGCACGTGATCTCATGGGAGGAGTTATGAGACATGTTTAGAGTCGAGTTTCATTCCTCAAATTCAATTTTTCCCAGTCTCCATGAGCTTATTTCCCTTTGACAGTAAAAATCCAGTGCACGTGAGTTTGGAATCCATTTCAAGAACCTTTAAAGATATTCTTTAGACCTATTTCAAGAAGAAGAGGCCAGAGCAAGGCATTTTGAGGAGGCTTTTCTTCCAGAGATCCAACACCAATTCACCACATTTATGATGAAGACATATCTTGAGTTTCTTGGAAGGAGAGATATCATCAAGAGTTATTTTTACAGAACAAGGTCATCATGAGAGGGGAGTCGTAATTATTCTTCATGAGGCCAAGCTATGGTCTGGGGTTCCCGGTTTTTAGTGCAGAAGAGTATTCATTTGTCCAGGGGTAGGTCCCAACCCTCATTATCTCGTTTTTCTGGGGGGAGAATCTCTTAGGCCTATTCCAGGGGACTAGGTCCATGTCTTTATTGAGGTGGTTGAGGTCATCATCAGTGAGAGTGACTGGCCTTTTAGACCAGTCATCATGCACTAGGTGTTCCGCTCCAGGTTCCTCCATTGAGGCAGTTCTAGAATAGGTAGCAGTAGTAAGTTGCACCAGCTTCATATTATTAGAGGGTAGATGGGGCAGGCAGAGAACAACCTAGTGATGCTCCCCATCCTTAGAGTGTAGAGAACATTCATGGTGGTGGTCATCATTGGGGTCAGAGATATTGTGGTGGAGTTCATGGTCAGCTTCATGATTTAGCAGTTCAATCTCCCGAAGATCCAGACTTCATTCGAGGTACCCTTTTCTTGTTGTCTACCTTATTGTATTCCTTGTTTGATTTAGGAGTGACACACTCCTTCATATCACCAACCCTTGTCCATTCACTGGGATTAGAGGTAGAGAGGCTTCAATTGCCATTGGCATTGACTACGCTTGTTAGAGGTCAAGCTGACTTTTTTGAAGTATGTTGAGACTGTGAGAAACTGTTGGGGAAACACCTTTATTGAGGAGATTTCCTATGCTTACGAACATAATCACATTATGTCATCCTTGGAATGGAATGGTTGTATTTAGTGTACACTATCATGGATTTCATCAAGAAGAATGTTATTTTCATTGATGCATATAGAGAGCCTATGTCGTTTGTTAGAGAGCGAGATCCTCGAATGGTTCATAGGAATTTTTTGTCCTTTTCATCCATGATGACTAAGAAGATGTTGAGTTCTTCATAAGATTAGTAGTTAGAATTTCCTAGGGTCGTAAAAGAGTACCCTAATGTCTTTCCAGAAGAGGTTGTAGCTTTACCCCATCATTGAGATAATTTTTTTGGGATCGAACTACAAACAAGAGCATCACTTATATCTACTTATCCATATAGTATGGCCCCATCAGAGTTACGAGAGCTATGTATACAGCTTGATGGCTTGTTACAGTTTGTTTTTGTTCGGCTGAGTTTGTCACCGAGGGGTGCACCAGTATTAATCAAGAAGATGGCTGACAACAATTTGTGGTTGTGTTTTAATTATCATCACTTGAACAATGTGATAGTAAATAATCATTATCCTCTTGAAAATATTGATGATTTATTCGATCAATTTAAGGGTGCATGGGGGTTCTCAAAGACTGAATTGCGGTCATGATATCATCAGATGCGTGTGAAGGATGAGGGTATCCCAAAGACCGCTTTTTTCGTCATGGGAATTATTAGTTTTGTCACATTCCATTCGGCATGAAAAATTCTCTAGATGTGTTCATGGGATTGATTAGCACTGTGTTCCTTGAGTTCATGGACATGTACGTTGTAGTTTTCATCAACAACATCCTTGTGTACTCCACGTCTGAAGAAGAGAATGTAGAGTATCTACACACCATTTTGGGAGTTCTTCGTCAACATTATTTGTTTGGGAAGTTATAGATGTGTGAGTTTTGGTCTTGACAAGTCCATTTCATGGGGCATGTGGTATCCCAATAGGGACTAGCTGTTGATCCATCGATGATAGAACCATTTTTGTCTTGAGAATATCCAATCACTGTGTCAGATGTGTAAAGATTCATTGTTCTCACAAATTACTATAGGAGGATCATATCGAATTTCTCACGAGTTGTGACTCCTCTAATACTTTTTACTAGGAAGGATCAGACATTCATATGGACTGATTAGTGTCAGGTAGCTTTTGAGTATCTAATGAAGAAGTAAGTAAGTTCTCCCGTTCCAGTTCTTCCAGCTGAGGGAGTTCAGTTTGACGTTTTCTATGATTCTTCTCATCTAGGGATTGGAAGTGTTCTAATGCAGCAAAGATCAGTTGTTTCATAAGGGTCTCGTAAGTTGCGTTCTCATGAACGTAACTATTCCACCCATGATCATGAGTTGGCAGATGTGGAGTTTGTTCTGAAGTTGTGGAGACATTACCTCATTGGTTAGTGCTACGTGGTTGTCACCAATCAAAAGATCCTAAGGTATGTTTTCTCCCAACGTGACATGAAATTATGAAATCTTTAGTGGATAGAGTTCATATAGGAATATGACTTAAAAATATCTTATAAACCATATAAGGGGATTTTGGTAGGTGAAGCGCTAAGTTGAAAGTCACGTAGTGTTGCAGTGCATGAATCTGGTGACTCTTAGAGAGTAATGGTAGAACTATCAGTATTACATCTTGATATGGGATAATATAGGGGTAGATGTTGTCTTTTTCAGATGACGGTGCTGTCAACTCTGCTGCAGAAGGTGGATGAGTCCCAAGTGGGGAATCTAGAGGAGGAGGGCTGGAGAGATAGAGTTGTGTGTGGAGAGGTCTCCATCATGCTTTTGGTTCTAAGCTATTCCTTAGCACTACTTTTCATCCTCAAATTGATGGTTAGAGAGAGTGAACCATTTAGACTCTGGATGTGATGTTATGCTCTTGTGTCTTCAATTTTGGAGGCTCTTGGATGAGGTAGTTTTCCATGATGGAGTTTTCGTTCAACAATAGTTTTCTCTCAACCATTGGTATGGTGCAATTTGAAGCCTTGTATGGCTAACCGTGTTGTTCTCCATTGTGCTGGACTGGGGTGGGAGAGTCACAAATTCTCAAACCAGAACTATTACAGAAAACAATAGAGATGGTTAAGGTGATTCATGAGGGGATGAAGACATTGTAGGATTGTCAGAAATCATATTCCAATCAAAAGAGGAGACCCTTATAATTTTATTTTGGGGATCAATTGATTCTGAAGGATACTCATTGTTATGGATAGCGAAGTTCTGGTTGTGGGAGTAAGCATTTTCCATTGTTTTTTGGTCCTTTCGAGGTGTTATCTCGTGATGGAGCTATGACATAATGAGTATCACATCCCCTGTAGATGACTCAGATACATGATTTTTTCCACATATCACTGCTCTTTCGTTATCTTCATGATGAATCTCATGTCATCGATTTGTGAGAGATCGATGTTGATGATGATGTGACCATTAAGTAGCGACCTGTGGAGATCCAAGACCGATAAATGAAAGTGTTACACATGCGTTCTATCGCCACTCTTTGTGTGTTGTGGAAATAAGGTAGCATAGAGGAGAGTACCTGAGAATGCGAGTCATAGATATGTGCTCAGTACCCAGAGTTTTTTTATGTTTAACCCTTGCACTTATTGAAGTTGACTTTGTGGTTATAGAAATTTCATGATTATAATATGGATTTCTTTTGTCACTTCTTGTGGCTTGCACTCTTTTTTTAGTAATCTAGATAGGTTTTTGTTTGCACAACATTTATTTTTTACCATTAGGTAGGTTTTTTAACTCTCAAGGATCAGAACATTATGAGTGGTATCTAATGTAATGGCTCGGACCTCTCTGGTGAATTCTTTTGAGAAAATCAGGTGTATAAGGTGTTTCAGGTAGTCGCGGTAACTTATCCTCAATAATTTTCCAAATTTCCATTTTAGTGAATAGTTCAATCGGTGAATAGTTCCAACGGTAGACCATTGTGAAAAGTGCAACAATAAACTTCTTTGAACATTTTCATCATTAGCTTTATGTTAAAAGTGCATTGGTAGCCCAAGGTGAATAGTGTCATAGGTAGCCCTAGGTGAAAAGTGTCATCAGTAACGTTATGTGAACTGTGCAATCGTAACCTTATGTAAACAGTGGCATCAGTGACCTTATGTGAAAAATGTCACCGATGACCTTATGTGAATAGTGACATTGGTGAACTTATGTGAATAGTGTCATCGGTGACCTTTTGTAAATAGTGTAATCGATAACCTTATGTGAACAGTGCAACGGTGACCTTATGTGAACAGTGAATCGGTAGCCCTAGATGAACGGTGTCATCAGTAAGCATTTTTTTAATATTAAAAAGATGAGGTTCCAATGGTGAGGTTCCAACGTAGACCTTTTTCCATTTCTAAATTTACAGTTCATGAACAGTGTTTGTAGAATGGTGAGGTTCCAATGATGACTTTTTTCCTTTAACAAATTTTGAGTTCATGAACAGAGTTTCCATAATAGTGAGTTTCCTACGGTGACCTTTTTCCTTTTCCAAATTTTGATTTCATGAACATTGTTTCTAAAATGGTGAAGTTCTAACTGTGAGCTTTTTAATTTTCAGAATTTTGATTTTAATGTACAGTGTTTCCAGAACGGCGTGATTCCAATGGTGACCTTTTTCCTTTGCCAAATTTTGAGATCAGTAAAAGTGTTTCTAGAAATGTGAGGTACCAACAGTGACCCTTTTCCATTGCCAAATTTTTAGTTCATGAATAGTGCTTTCAGAATGGTGACGTTCCACGATGACCTTTTTCCTTTGCCAAATTTTTGGTTCATGAACAATATTTCTAGAATGATGAGGTTCCAAATGTTTGTTTCATTGAAAATGATTCTAGAATGGTGAGGATCCAATGATGAGGTTCATGAACAATGTTTTTTCCTTTACCATATTTCAAGTTCATTAATAGTGTTTCCAACTTCCTACAGTTTCTCCCCTTTAATGTTTCCTTTAACATAAAATAAATTTAAAGCGCAATTTTAAGGACACTAAGGTTGATTAAGGGGATGTAAATACTCTATTAATTTCTCCTAAGGTTCGGCATGTTTTAATTTGGTGAAACCACGTGGTTTAATGTGATCCTATTTTAATGGAAAACCCTATGTATCTTAAAACAGTACTCCATTAAATATTCTAAAGGGATGAGATATCTTCCTCCCTAGTTCTTCATTCTTGTTCCTAGCTGTGAGATGCTCGAATATCCCATTCTATACTATATGAGTTGTTCAATAAAACATTACTCCTATGATTTTTTATCTCTATTTTGATGCAAACAATAAATATCGATCTATATTGGATATAAGAAATGATCTATCTTCATTATTTCAGGTTCACGTCTTTCTTTCTCCCTGCCATTTTATGGAATTTTACCCCCATCTTCGTATTGGGCTTTTATTGGGTGTTGGATAATGTGGTCGGGTCTCTACATCCTCAGATGGATACAGTTTTCATAGGGGAGGGGATCAAAACCCATTGGGTGGATCGTTCTTATATAAATAATGTCAAGTGATGTTTGAGTGAGGGGATTCCTTGATTCTCTTTTCTATTACCTACAATTGTAGAGTTAGAATGTTTTATCCCACTTGATCACAATGAAATTGGAAAAATAAATATTTTGATCAGATAAATAAATTGAGATTGATCATATGTTATTACCTCTTTCTTTTCTATAAAGTGTGGTATCTTTTCTTTATTGAATATCTTTTTCACTCCTTATGGAAATTTGTAATGAACATAAAGCTATAATTAATTGATTATTTTTTGGGTAAAGATAATGAGGCACGTAAATGAAGCAGGATCCTCTTGTTGTAATTTCATGTTAATCAAATTGGTTCAATCAGCATGTTTAGTTATTTGTGATAGCATACTGATTAGGTTTCTGGAGATTCCAACCTATGAATAATAAATCAGTTAATCAAAGATGGATTAAAGAATTGGTTGTTTGATAAAAGATAATTTGTTGTAGGGTTCTGAGTTTCCCACTTGTTAAATTAAGTAACAAGATATCAATTAATAATATTTTTTTTATCATGAAGCATGTGCTATGATGTGAGCCTGGATGGATGTTGGGATATGTGGGGTTAGGGAGGCCTATTGGTTATGGCAACATATGACACCTAGAGTGGCGAGATGCAACAGTTTATGAATGTCGGTGTCGGAGAAGACATGAGGGTTGATGGAATTGGTTGGATGTGAATTTTTTTGATGCTTCTTGTTTCTTTGAATAGATGTCTACATTACATTCCCCGATGCTCGAGGCAGCTGGTATGGCATACCATTTATCCGAAAGTGGTGAAGACGCACGTACTATGCCATGTGCATTTCATTTAATGCTTCTCAAGGGAGGGCGTGTTTACAATCTTGTTATAGACAATGAATACTTTATGGGTAGTTATATATTCACCGTGTGGAGCCCCCTTGTGTTATGTCACATAGAATTTTTTTCTTATTGTCTGGGAATATGGGAATGTAATTTTGTAAATGAATAATTAAATAAATGATGTTAACCTATGGGGATGAATTTTGCAAGGAAAAATGTTGAGGATACAATTTTAAAGGGATAGTGGTCTTTGGGTGTGTTGCTAATGGTATTTAATGTAGAATTGTTAATTTATATTCAATTATTATTTAATTTATTAACATAAAGTGCAACTGAAAATAAGGGAATGATGTAATGCAATAAATCTCTTTAAATGTTTGTGTGCTTATTGGATACCTAGTCTTAGAATTGGTAGTCGGGAGTCTGAGAGATGTTAGCTGCAATTTAGTCATAGATTAGGATATGCCCATAGTGTGGTTATGAGATATAGTATATTCTGTTCTTTTTTTGTTTCTATATGCTACTCAACCCCGTCAGTTAGGAAAACTGACACCCTGAGGATTCTGAGCCCTATGGGTGTTTTCCCAAACATTTAGGCGTGAAAATTGATGGCTGAATACACCATTTGGCCCCGCTCTATTCTCTTAGTAGTTACTTGTTCTTGTAGGTTCTATGGTTAGGTTTCCCCATATATGTGTGTAGAGGGTTGTAATGGATTGTGGATATTCACACACATATATTCTAGATATAGTATCCTTTAGACTACTATAGGTGTAAAGTGTATAGGTTGTGATGGCTTGAGGATTCTAAATATCGGTGTGGGCTATAATGGCATGAGGTATAATTTCTGATTTATGATACATGTTATTCCAGATGTGCTGGATTTTGAAAACTACCTGTTTATTTTATTTTGAGGATGTGGTGATTTTGTTGGATGAGGTTCATGTTTTGGAGCTACACCTAGGTGTCTGCGGGAATGCCTTTTTGGAGAGAGATTCTTAGGACGTGCGGCGTTCTGGAAAACCGGAAAACCAGTGGGGAAGTAGTTTAAGGGTACCCTTGATATTATTTATTATATTATATACTATGGTATGCATTACATGGTGACTGTATACATGGTGTGGTAGGGAACATTTTATACCTATTTAGGTGATGAGTTATTTTCACTTCTTGTTCACTGTGCTTTTGCAAGATTCATTTACTTTTACATGAGAGGAATCAGGGTGGATCATACTGAGTATAATTTTATACTCACCCAATGTGTATATGAACTATTTTTCAGGTCACATGTAGCAGTTTTGAGATCTAGCTGGTTTCTATTAGATTGGGTTACATGAGCAATTTGGTCTTGTGGTTGTTGATGTTTTTACTTTCTTTTGGGTACTTTTAGTTTTACCCTTTTAGTTATACTAAAATGACATGACATTACATATGGGCACATGGGTTTTATTTTATATTTCAGTATAATATAGAGTGGATTGGTTTCTATCTTATCTCTCTCCTTTTTATGTGTTCTTTTATAGGGTAATGCCTCCAATTAGTGTGTTTACTATACCCTCGGTACTAGTCACAAACCCGGGGTCTATTAGAGGCGGGACTCAGGGGACATTATCTCTCTCCTCACATTGTTGGCCCAGGAGGTGTACACTATGTGCGGAGTGGGTCATGACAAATAAAATTTGGTATAACATATGCATTACATATTCATCATCAAAATTAGTAGGATTTAATATAGAAAACGTAATATAAATTCTTATAAATGATTATGTGGGAATTCACCCACAAGTCCATGAAATCTTGGAAAAAATTTAATTAGACCATATTTTTTTATCAATGTGTGGTTATTATCCATTAAATTGAATATAATTGGGTTTGAAATAAATATTAATTGAGTTTAGTTCCTTTTGAGTTATGTATTTTTCATCCATGTTATAAAATTATTTTAAGTTTCTAATTAGATTCTTGATAAAAAGGGGATTATAAAATTAATAAAATGTGGTGGTCCCCCCTTCAAAGAGTTGTCATATGTTTGCGTATTTCATTAATGTAGGAACCTCTCCAGTTTTATGTCAAAAGGAGTAAAATCTCCCATAGAATAATGCATCATTTAGAGAAACTAAAAAATAATTACATCAGAACAAAAAAAATACATTTAAAGGTAGAATATAAAATAATATTCACGAAATTTACAAATATCATATAAATGTTCTTAAAAAATCAAATCATAATCCAGAAATAGAAATAAAATATGAACATGTTGTCATGACACATAAAATTTATCATGTTTTAAATGTTAGTTTAATGTATAGGGGAGACCCTAGGTCATATCTCAAGGAAAGTTGTGTTTATAAAGAGAGTATTTTAAATATAAATGAATAAATTAGGGGTGGTTTTGATAATAATTTTAAAAACAATATTAATTATTTAAATAAATTTTTTGTTGTAAAAGTATGGTGCTATTTTTATAAATATGAGAGACTTAGTTCATTAAATGATTAGAAATCTTCTTGGATATCTCATTATTCTGAATTTGGCAAATAGTTTAATTTAATTGTTTTCTTAACCGTATTCAAGATCTCAAATCCCCTATAGCCTCTTAAAAAGATACAAAACGAAAAAACACTTGACACAATAATCATGTTGTCATGTTTTGGAACTAAATTATTGAGTTAGGGATTCCAAATTGTAATAAAATCTCATGTATGTTTGAGAGACAAAGACTACAATGTATTCCTCTCAAAACAAGCTAAATTCCCACATGAAATCTCATCCAAGTCGGTGTTGAGAAAAAAAGCGTGTCATTTAATTTAAAAAATAAGAGTAGTCAATGAAGAATCATGTTACGATAGAAAATAAATAAAATGTTTCACACACAAATTATAGAAAAATAATAGAAAAGAAATTTTAGAACAAAATCCCATGTTTTTGTAGTTTCCTCATAATGATTGTCCACTTTTTATCTCACCATAGAGAGGAGGATGAGTCTCATGTGAAACAAAACCTTCATCCCATATCATAATATGTTGATGGGTGAACCAAAAAAATCTAAGATAAACATAGAAATCCTTTGGGACCCTAATATAAATGTGCTTTACCTCCTAGTAAAACATAAAAATTGGTTTCCAATGGTTCCAATTTATATGAAATGTGGAAGGTGTTTTGGGGAACTTAGATTTTTTATAACCACTTGGGCCACGGTTTTAGACATACATAAATCCTTAAATCAATATTAATAATACTAAAATGTAATTTGACTACATCTTGATTATCTACAAGGAAGATATATCATTATACGGAAGTTTAAAGCTCGTGATATTTATGAAACACAATACATGACTTTTTTCATTATGTAGATTCGGTGGCTTGACATATTAGTTAGGTTGTGACCATTAATATATTAATTGAGATACTATTTATTCATAATAGTTATTTTCCAATTAATTTTGTATCAACGGACCAAATGTAATCCCTATTAAATGCACATATATATTACATGGTCTGATTGAGTCATGTGGTGTTTTTTTGAATCTTTAAGAGTTTGGTTCATTTTACATAAATATCATCTTTGTCCCTCTAAATAACCTCACTCTACAATTAAATAATCAAAACAAGTAACATTACCCTATTTAATAGTTATTAACACAAAATAATCAAATCAATCATGAAGTGAAATTTTAAATATAATTTGTAATTTATGATACTAAATTATGTAATCCCTAAGATGTAAGGGGGAAATTTTAATAGTGATTAAATAAATGATCAATTTTATACGAAGAGTTTTGGATAACCATTTTTTATATAGTTGATACCCTGGAAATGATTACTATAATGACTATGGTAAATTTTTTCTCTGTAATCTCAGAATTTGAGGTGAATTAATGTTTAGTCTCCGGTCATAGTATCAGACAATAATTGTTCCTATAGAGATTCCAATTAACTAGGGGATATGTGGTGCTACACATGTGGTTGGAGAAGTTGTATTGTATGATATTTTCCATCCTATTGTGTAGTATATACACAAAAAGTATATTTTTTACCATGTTCAATGAAATTTTATGAGAATAAAAATCCATAGGGTAAACTACGCGATATAAGAGCAATTGGATCATTGGGAAAAAGATAACATAATACTATAGTACCACCACTTCTACAACCAGGTTATCTATGACTGGATCTTGGTGCTAGTGCTCAGGGATGTATAAATCTGTATGTAGAAGAGGATAATGAATTGGGTTCTCTAAAAATAATATGAGTTATCAAATATATATTCTCCAGTTTGTGTATAGTTTTGATATATTATACCGGAAGACTATATTTCCTTATTGCATCATTTTTCAACACATGTAGATTCAATTGGATCATTCAACTCAAATTTGTAATTATAGACTCCTAATAGGGTGTTTTCTTCTAATGAACTTCTATCAAAGTTGTGACCTTACTCACAGAGAATATATAATCAATGTGATCTCTTCATAGTTGTGATGTGGGAATAAGATATCATCCATTGTGAATAACTAAAATTTTAAAAGTAGAAAATAGGGTTTCTTAGTATATATGAAGTGAGAAACAAAGCATAGTTGAGAATGAAGCATTATTAAACATGATGATATATTTATTTAAAATTAATTTTATTTCTTCAACATCTTATAGAATACACAATAATTACCGTAAATGAATCTTAATTCTGTATAATGATAAAATATATCTATTAAAATGGATATTATGAAAATTAATAACTAAATTATAAAAATTATATGGTTTATAGATGTTTAAAAATTTCATTGGTAATATATTAATTAAAAACAATTTATGAATCATCTGAAAATACTAGAAATGTTTTCTTAAAAACTATTTATCATCCGGAAGGATGTTTAGTTACTATTTTCAAAAATAATTTAAAAATAATTGATTAAAATTTTAGAATATTTGATTTAAAAAATAACCAATTTTTAAATCTACATGTAAAAATTAGTTATTGGTGATTTTATCTTTTTTGAAAAAATATTATTTTTTAATGAATAATGATATGTACTATTTTTCACATAAATTTACCTTTTCATTTAAAATACTTATCTATTAAATTTATTTTTAATAATTATTTTAAATTATAATTTAGTTAAATTATATTATTAAAATAAAATTTACGAAATTGGAATTAATGTGAAAATGAATTTTTTATTAAATACTAACACAGTTATAGGAAGATTCCATTTGAAAAATATCCTTTTATTGTCTCTATGAGAATATTTTTTAATTGGAAAATACACATATGAACATTATATTTCGAAAAATAGATTAAATATACCTAATTAGTATAAGTAATTTTATATAATTAATTAAACATGAATTCTGAATATTATGAGTAGTGAACTCATCAAGAGATTAATTATTCTGGTTGATGTAAAAATAGATTTTTCAGGGAAAAATAGAATTTTATTGGATAAAACGTCCTACAATGTTTTAAAAAACCAATGGATTACCTTATATAAACCCCATAACCAGTACACTAAAATAATAAATCATTTTTAAGAATTTTGAATTGAATAAAACATTTTTTTTGTTGATTCTATACAAATATTTCATGTATTTCATCTCCACCAATTGTAAAAGGCCACCACATCTCCTCCCATATTAAGACATCCATATACATTTGGTTTATTTAATGAAAACCCAAATATCATCCTTACTCAAATACCAACACCATATTTCGTTTTTTTATCTTAAATTCATCCATTCAGAAAATGTTTTGTAATCCTAAACAAGTAATTTGAAGATGATGTAACATTATTAAAATTTCATTTTTATATCATCCTCCACCTACATAAAATCTTATTCAATCATGTTACTATAAGACCAATGTTTCTTCCATATTCAATGATGTAATTATGTAAGTTTAATAACCTTTATTTATCACTTATTCCATAAAATGGGAAATGAAATTATCAACTATCTGTATGATGTACTACCTCCTTGCGAACCAATGTAAATTTTTTTCCATCAACACATATCATCATTGTAAATAATGATGGATTTACATAACATATATAATATTTATGATACTAATATACGTTTGGAACTGTAATATGACACATGTCATTGAAATTTTCATCTAGTTTAAAATTTGATTATGTAATTCATGTGTATTGGGGACTCTCGACTCACATGGTGATGTTATTAGTTTTTTCACATATACATTACATTGAATATATTAATAATAATTTTTATGAATATATAATATATATATGAAATGATAAAAAATAATAAAATGTAATAAATCATACACTTCACTAAAATTTCTCTCGTTTATATATTATATCACGACTCTTGCATACAAACGACATACAATGTCCATGAAGCGATTTGATTTAATTTCATTGTATACCGATCAATAATGAAAAAAATATATTTATCTCATGATTAAATATCATTTTTATTATATTAATATAATTAAAAAATTATGGATTTATATTCTAGAATCACTAAAATTAATTTTCATGTGAACATACTCACGAGAAAACAAGTAAATTGATGCCCATAACAATGAAAAAAATTCAATATTATTAAAAATGGTCCAAAAATGGAAGAACATGATAATATATGATAATAAAAATATTAAAATGATTCAATAAAAAATTAATTTAATAATTAAAACCATTTTATGTAGAGTTGATGCATGTTTTTACGAAATTGAAGTATAAGGTAAGGGACTTCAACTCAATTTCCATTCATTTAGAAATATTATAATATAATGAACATTATTGTGTTTTTATGGTGTATATACCACCATTTTTTCATAAAATATATTGAATAATTATAAAATCACTGTATTATTATTTTTACTTTTAATTCTATCACACAATGGGATTCCTCATGAAAATTACAAAGTGGTAAGGAATTTGGAAACACAGTTTATTTTCAGTGGGTTATATTAGTTTTTCAATATCATTTACATTTTTTGATTATGTGATTAAATAATTTTTAATATATTTTATTTAATTTAGACTTGTTTTATATGGATTAAAATTTTATTCAAATAATCATTTCATTAACTAATTCTCACAGGATCAATATGATAATTGTAAGAGACTTAAGAATCAATAGAATTTTAGTCCAGATTGTTTATTTATGAATTTTAAATGGATGAAAATGTTATAGCATTATCATGTAAAATCCTTTAATTTTCTTCCCCTCTTGTTATTCATGAGGCTTCAATGTAATAGTACCATATTCCACTAATTCGTACATAAAATTTCTTTGAAAATGGTTTAATTAAAATTCGAATTCATTTCACTATTTGGAAAAAAATACATATTATTCCAAACCCTTTTTAATAAAAATTTATTAATTTTTTATTTCATTCTCCATGTTTATTATTATAGAAAATTTTACCATTGTTAAACATTATTCATAATTTCATGATGGAAATATTCATGTCATTATCTATTCAACACCAATAATAATTTATTAAAAATTGGAAATGAATATTTTTTAACAGTGTATAGGGTGTATGGAATTTCATTCATCATGAAAAATAAATTTTATAGAGAATATTTTATAAAATTCAATTGTTATTTTTATAGAAAATGATTTCCACAATGTTTAAAAAAAAATTCAATGTTTTATAGGTTATTTTCATCACGAACTATTTTATAGATCTTTTTATGATATTTATATTCATCAATGACGATTACTATTTATTTTATTGATACTTATCTGAGTACATGCCATATTCATAAAATACATATTCTACTTTTGTGCGATTTATGATTATTTTTACTATGGAAAATATTTACATTCTCTTACTTGATTTATTTTTATAGTCATTATATTAAAATGTAATTATTCACATTCCAATTGACCATAGATATTAAATTTCCCCTAAATATCCATACTATTTATAAATGATATTTTTATTGATTAAACTATATATCATTTCAACATATATTGTTTTCCATTGACTTCTATTTGATTGATTATAGAAATATTGATGTTTTATATTCTTTATTCAATAAAAATATTTAGTATTAATGAATCTAATTCATAAATTAAATAAATTATTTGATATATTATTAATTCATTGCAAATGAAGATGGTGTAGTCCTAGTTATTTATGTCCCTCTATTTCACTGATATTAAAATGAGTAGAATCAATAAAATATATTTATTACTACTAGGTTATAATTTATACATACCAATCCGTATTAAATATTCTTATAGAGTTTTTTGATATTAGAGATATCAAAATGCTTCAAATCATGATGTACAATTGTTAAAAATATCCTTTATTACGAATTTACAAGTTGTTATCCATATTGTTTTTGAATTATATTTTTTTATTGATTCATTTCATTCCCATTTTTTTATTAAATGACAAATTTTTTTAATTGTTTACAATTTCATACCGATTATAACTTATTAAATCACGATATTCATGTTATTAAATAAATGGAACGTATTGTAATATATTTAACTTCCATTATTGAATATTTAATATTGAATAATTTTTAATGTACACATGATAATTTTTATTATATGTAACCCGTATTGACATTATTACAACGCCCATATTTTGTTTCCTTTCCCTGAAATCAAGAAGAGTAATATGAAGGATATTCCAAGATTTGATATTTTGAATAATGATATTCTCATTAAAATGCTTCAATTTTTTGTATTGAAATGTATTATGGGAATCATGGAGGTATATAGTTTACCAAGACTAATAAACTATTATGACATTGAGGATAATATAACATCTATATAGTACAATTGTAATAGAGAGAGCACTGGTTTCGGGATACCAGATTCGGGGATAAAATAGTTGGTCTAAATGAAATTTTATTGGATTAATTATAATTTTTTTGGAAGACATATATTATAGATACATAACATGTTGTTAGAAATTTAGGATTAGCTTATAATAATATCATATTGTTTTTTAATAATATTATTGTGTGATTTTTCATGGAAATTAATACATACATTGATACTACTAGTGGATGCTTTTCAGGAAAAGAAGTACATAGGGGTAATAATAATGAAAATGGTGAGTTGACCATGACTAGTGATTTACCAATTAAAAGAAAATCAACCTCACTACAATCATATTTTAACACTCCTGGGGGGGTATAATTTAGACAATTCCTATTGTTTTACAAATTATTGTGAAGGATTTGTATACATGATAGTAATGTATAACCAAAGATAAATATAAGGGTTCTTATAATAAAAAAAATTCATTATTTTCACATAATATAAAGGATTATTTGTTTGTCATAGTATTGTAATTGGGTATCACATTATTGATTTTCAATTTTAGTCAATGGATGAAGCTCGAAGGAATCATGTAAAAAATGTCAATAATGGAAAATATGATATCTATGATCATTAAAATGGTATATTGATTAGATTGAAAGATATAATGACTACGTAAAATAATTTATCTGGAAATATGATAAAAAAATAAATTAACCATCTCATAGACTGAAAAATGTTGACAAGGAAATAGTTTTTTAATAAATCAAGTGATGTATACAAGAGAGGAAATAAGGTTTGATTTACATTATGTATTAATTTCAGAATGATAATCCTAGGTAAGTGCCTCAATGTAATGGTAAAATGATTTATCTGTGGAAAATAAGAGGCAAACACTATAAATTTCAATGGAAAAAAGTGGAGTATGTTGGATTTAGATTAATTCCATCATATTGTTCATTTATAGTTCTTGGTATTAAATATTAGGATCCTTGTAATTATCATATTCAATTCCCTCTTCTAATGTTTAACACCAAACAAAGGATTAAAATGTGTTGTAATAAATTAGTTTCTAAGTATTGGGTTTAATAATTTTATTATAGAAGTATTTTCAAAAATTCTATTTCACTGATAAGACTCATGTAATATATAATGATTTTGATAATATTTTCAAATATATATTTCTTTATCTATAATTAACTATATGATTAAGGATACCATATTTAATTTATGATATTATTATTGATCATATGTTCAAATTCATAATCATCACTTGTTAGGTTTTATTTTTTGGGAGTCTACCAATATTAGAAATATTTTTAGAGATATTTATGGAATAATAAACAATTATATTAAAATATGTTTTAGTGAAAATGTATTTTAGAATGAATGAACATACATTTTGGGGAAAAAAGTTTAAATATATTTGTAACCTTTAGATATTATCATTTCATTCTTTATTTAGTTATGGGTTATTATAGTTTGGGAAGGTTATAATAATTATATGAATATATTCTTAGAAACAATGATCACATGTAACCTAGGTGATAACCCATAACATCATATACGACTTTTTCGCAAGAACCAAATATATAATGATGAAATGGGGTTCACCTACCACAACCAACATGAAGTCATAATAAATTTATCATTATTATTTTTAATTAAAAATAATAATTACTATTAATTATGAAGATGTGTTATTATATTCTTTTAGAAAAGACTGAATAACATTTTTTAACCAAATTGGTTTGGGAAAATATTTAATGACAGATGGAATGAAATGTAACACATTTATGGATTGTTTTTTTAGTTTAATATAAGTATTCATGATCTAGGAAAAAATCATTTTTGATACCCATTTCATGGTGTATGAAATAAATTGTAAATTGATCAAAGAAAAAATAGAAGTATTTCATTTTTGTATTAAATAGAAATATATTATGTAATTGTAATATTTTTGATAATAAAAAAATTGCTCAAATTTTGGGAATATTCATAAATGAAAAATAATACAATATTATATTCATATCAAATATATGAAATTTAATTTTAAATAATAATTGATTAGAGGTTTTGGGGTCCTTGAACTTCCATTGATCATTTAGATTATTTTGAATAATGACCTCTATATCTCTAAATAAGTATTTATGGTTTTCCTTCCTGTCCATATGTTCAAATCGACCCAATTTTATCCAATTTCAAATCATATTATTTTAAATTTAGATGAAAAATATAATTGACATTAATCATTTTTAAGTGGATGTTCTGTTAAAACATTATGTGAATTTTTTTTCTAAAATTGTTATTATAATATTATAAACCCTTGCAAACTGAGATCATGATTAGAATATGGGGAATAAATTTATTTATGTACTGTATAATGTTACAACCATAGATTTGAATTATATATAATGTGTATTGATAGAGTATATGTAATGTGAAGAAACAATATACAAGAATGTAACTCTAGATGACATTATGATAAAATTCTGTCCAAATAAATTTAATTCTTACAGTAGCTTGTGGAACACACACCCTTGATTCTAAATAAACTGTAATATAGTATACTATTATAAAAATGTCATTAAAATTATGGGAATAAATAGAAATAAATATATTAGGAAAATAATATTATTTATAAATTTATAAACAAATTCATTGTTGTTCTACTGGTTAGAAAAAATAAGAGTCATTTCATAGAAAAAGGAATGTTTTTTGAAAGGGAAAAAATATATTTCCCAAATATAGTTACGTAATTCATTGTAATTAAATTTTAAAAATATTTTATAAAAAATTTATAAAATTTATTTGGAAACACATTATCATTTATAAATCTAAATATTAGAATTTAATTAGTTTTAAATTTATATATTTTTTAGAAAACATTAATTTCTCGATGAATTTTAAAAAATTTATTTAAAGCTGACTTTTTCAATTAAATTCATTATTGATTTCAATTAGATTTATTATAATAAATATAAATAATGTTTTTACCATGATGATTTTTAAATTAACAACAAATTACTTATCAATGTTATTAAAAAATGTAATTTACTGAGAGTTTAAAATGAAAAGATAATAGATAAAATAATACATCAAATTCAAAAAAAAAATTAATGAAATATTCTGACCATTTTCCAATTAATTTTAAATAAATATTCATTTTGGAGGTTTATGTAATGAAAACAACAAGGATATAGGTGATTGTATTGAAAAATTTTATGTGTTTTCTCTCCCCCAATTATCAAATGGAACCTAATATTATACCATTTCCACCCTAGGAAATAAATTTACATGAGTCAATAACTAATAAAATCACTTCCTTAATACCATCTTAACATCTTATTTCCATTGGTGGCAACTTAAATATTTCATAGGGAGACATTTTTTTAACTCTAAAGATGTCATTTGATGAAGAAAAAAATTATTCAATGGTCATTTTTATATTATTTTTTCCTCCAACTAATTAAAATATTACTAAATAATTATAGAATAATAATGAAGATTCTATCATATAATGATATATTGATACATTAATGTAGGGACATAAATCCATCTCTTCTTCTATAAAATGGGATAAAAATTCAATCGTGTGTAAGGTATATTACCGCCTCATGAACCAATGTAACTCATTATCCAAAAAAATATAATAAATTTATATAATTATTGTTTTTATGGATATATATAATATTTATGATATTGTAAAAAAAATAATTAAAATATCATAAAAACAATCATGCATTTCTACCAGTTTAAAATGAAATAATGTCACTCGCATGTATCACGAACTACAGACTCGAGAAGGGATAAGAATGATTTATAACTTATGCATTACATGGAAGGTAATAATGAATTTTTTATTAAATATATGTGATATATGTTATATGATAAAAAATTATAAATAATGAATATATCTTAAACATCGAGACATTTTCATTCGTTGATGGAATGATATCGTCAGTTCATTGGATGTGTAACAGAACATGACCACATAGCGATTCAATTAATTTTCCATGTAAACCCATAATGAATTATTCAAAAAAATAAATTAATTAAGTAAAAAAAATATTTTAAAATTTTATAACCTTTTGGAAATGATTTTTCTGTATAGTATTAACAGTATCTGTAACATCCGTGACTAAATATGGATGTGAAAGAAAGAATATTAACACCCAAAATGATGAAAATAATCAAATAATATTTAAAAGTATGCAAAAAATTGTTTTATGTGGGTCATGTATTACATTATAAATGTTAATATGTTTTCATATATGTTATTCAAATTCATAAAATCATTATAATTGAGGATAAATGTTGTAAACCCCCATGAAAAGGCGATGTCAATGACCGCATCTCTAAAACCATTTTGTCATGACCCATCCTCGCGGCCCGTGCCATGACTACCCCAAGCCCGCCTTCCATAGGCCAGGGGCTGGCGACTAGCACCAAGTCGTAAATCCTGGTAAAAAGGGAACGAATTGCCTTTGTAAAGTAAACCACACACACCACAGAGCAAGCAGGCAGAAGTAAACACTAAGTAAAAACTGAGTACAACAGTAAGTGCGAAAAAAAACAAGTGGGATAGTATACAAATGCAAACTGAAAGTAAAGTACTACTGGAAGGGAAAACAGCAACTGAAAATTAAAACAGCATCGTTGAGTTGTCCACTGGAAATCCCACCTGAAGGGTGGGTATAGATAGCTTCCACAGCTCCTCGGGTCCAGCCGTCCGCTCCGATTACGCCCCGCCCAGTGATCCACCTCCGGGTACCGAACTGCTCCTCGTGCCTCATCCACGATCAGTGATGTCCGTCATCTGCAACCAGCACAACGTATTTCGGGAATAGCCCATGCAGGGGTGACTATAAGCTACACAGTAGGGACCCTGAAACCCCTGAAGGTCTCCCAGAATCCACAAAGGATAACCACAAAGGAATGATACAATCACAAAGTTACATCCGAAACTGCTTAGGTATATGCCCATACTTATACCTAAGTCATCAATTCTCGCTCGGCTCCAACATCCGAGCTCAAGTAAAACCCAGTCCACACAGGAAAGGAAAACGTAAATCCATACAGGATAGCACAACACAATCCACAAAGGAACGCAAACATGATTCTTCTCACACAGGAATAATTCTTCATATGACGATAAAGATGACCAGATATTTCCACTGATTCATCTAAGCCGTCGGACCCACAATGGATCGATAGGTACTAACCCCTATAATGACCCACAATGTATCTGACCCAGAAAGGATCGCTAGGTAACTAACCCCTGAAATGACCCACAAAAGATATGACCCACACAGGATCGATAGGTAACTAACCCCCGCAAATACCCACACACGATCGGACCCACACAGGATCTGTAGGCCATGGCCCACACAGGACCACTGAGCGCTAACCCACACAGGATCAGACCCACACATGATATGTTGCACTGACCCACGTAGGATCAATGAGTTTTGTAGTCGTCACCGTCGAATCCACTGAGGATCTCTGCACAATCATTGTCGTTGCAGTCGCAAATGCAGCGAGCTCTAGGGTTCCCGCACACAGCAAGCTCGTTCGGGAGGATCTGCTCCACGAGCCGAGAGGCCGATACATCAACTGACACATAGTCCAGAGTTGATGTATTCAAAAGTTCCATATCGACAATAGGAACTGAACATCCCAAACGGTGCGTTAATCAGATGCCTGGTCTGAGAGTTATTGGCTTTTTCGTCCCATGGGCCCGGTTGGGTTTTAAGACAAAACCAACTCGAACGTACTCCACCTGCATCCAAACCTCGGGCGGAGTAAGCCAAAAGATCCGTCTCACTTAGGGGAATCCAACAGAATCGTCGGCACGTAGATTAGACGTCTGGAGTTCACGATATATGTGTTTCCGCTCTGAGGGCCCGGTTGGTTTCATGTACAAACCAACCCGGCCAAATCCAAAGTCCTCCGAAACCATGAGTACGATATACTGAAACGACCGTCTCGCTCCAAGGATCGCATTTCTGATGACGGTGCATCAATCGGAGGCTCGTAGCTCATGTTATGAGGAAAAGACCGGAATGGTCTGAAAACGGGGGGGTATGTGCCCGGACCGACCCGGCCCAACCCCTCTGGGTCGTGCCGAACCGGGTCCGACCTGGCCGGCGTGGCCCGGCCCAGCCTGGGCGCGACCCGACCCAGCCGGCGCGGCCACGGCCCGGCCGCCATGCGGGTCGGCTCGGCTATTACTGCCGAGCCGAGGGCGGGGGGCGTGCTGCCCCCGCGTGAAGAAGCCGAGGCCCCGTGTGGGGACACCCTTGCCAGCGGACGCTGTCGGCCCGCTGCGTCCCGCTCCTCCGGTCTCGCGCGGTTGTGGGACCGCGCTGCTGCCGCCACGGCTTCAGCCGCGACGGTTCTCCATGGCGGCGCGCCGGTGGGTCGCTCAGCAGACCACCAGACGAGTTCTGGTGGTCGGAAATCCTTGTCGTCTTCGCCAAAAGCCCTCTCGGGGTCCATCCTTCACTGCGAGGACCTTACATCACCTGTGCGGTTGATTTTGTCGAAGTCCGTTGTTTCGCACACCAAGAACGAAAGAGTCGGTGGGTTCGGACTTGTTCGTTAGTTCGCAGCCACCGCATTAGCGGTTTTAGAAGTCTCCAAACCATTTTTAATAATCAAACGCCACGGTTATAAATCACAAGGATTTAAATAAAACAAACCCCTACCTCGTCGTAGTCGTCGAACGAGAGTTCTTCGCGGAATTGATCGTCGCAGAAGAAGTGGATCGTCGCGTCGCGGAAGGGGCGCCTTGTCCTCACGGTACACGACGTCACACCAATGATCTCCGAGGGTTAAAGAAAACACACAGATTTAATTTCATGAATTAAATCCATGTTGAGTATAAAATCCACAAAGGAAATTAAAAAGATTTGTATTCCCCTACCTCAATCGGTGTTGATCGAAGATTGTCGTCGGGAAGGATCACCACAGAAGAACATCGGGGGAGGAGAATCGTCGGCGTCGTAGTACATGGTGTCGCGTCGTCGATCTCGAAGGGTTCGACGTTCTTCGTCGCCTTTCGTCGAAGGCCGACGTTCTTCGCGTTCTTCACGAAGGAGGATGAAGATACAGTTTCTCCAAATCCTCTCAACAAACTGCACCCAAGAAGAAAGTGTGTTGGTCTTATTTTATTATTATGGCATCAGTTTGAAAACATGATAAGAAACGAACCATTAATTCAGTGAATTAATGGTAACGACTTAACTGTCAATTTAATAGGGGCGTTAAGAGTTTAATAAAACCTACCGGGTGACGTTCATTAAAGAGGAGTTTTTGCGGGTGCGTTACTTAGAGGAAAATAAACGGTGATTCTTGTGTGGTCCCCACCTCACAAATATCCAACCAAGTGGGTAGGATATTTTGGGTTCCACCCTATCTACTTCAACTTAGATTAAGTAGCTTTATGTGGCTTTATGTGAAATAAAATAAAGTTGTCGAACCACTTTATTTTATTTTCTTCACTTAACCCCAATAATTAAAAACAACACCTGAGAAAACGTAACTCTGGAAGAGGGGTTTCTAAGAATGTACCGGCGATGAAATTCCATCAGTGCCCTCAGAATTCGATTCCGAGCACCGGTTCAAAAGTTAGAAAAACACGCTCGTTCGTTCACTGAACGTACCCGAGCCAAACTTCGGAAAATGATTCCGGGCACACCGGGCCTCGAAATCAGGTGCCGTCAGAAACTGAGTTCTTGTAAAATTCCAAAGAAACTTAAGAAAAAAACTTCCTTAAATTTACGGGTCTTTAAATCACTCCCACCTCAGGGCTTTATGTCCCCGTAAAGATACATCATAAACTAGGGAAACAAAAATGGGTACTGAGCACGCATTTGAGCCTCCCTCTCCCAGGTGCTCTCCTAGAGGTTCCCATGCTGCCATCTAATCCGCACAAGAGGAATCGATCGTCCAAGAAGGACCTTCTCATATTGATCCTCGATCTCCATTGGAAGCTCTGCAAAAGTCGCCCCATCATCAATGTCCAGCTCCCCATGGACAATGATATGCATCGGGTTGTGAACGTATCTCCTCAGCTGAGATACGTGGAAGACGTCGTGCACCTGGTGCAACTGAGGTGGTAGAACCAGGTGATAAGCCAACTCACCAATCTGGCTGAGGACCTGGAATGGTCCGATGAAGCGTGGAGAGAACTTTACACCTTGGCCAAATCTCCTTAAACCACGTTGAGTTGAGACAGGCATGAAGACGTGGTCTCCATCCTCGAACTCTAGTGGCCTCCGCCTCCTGTCGGCATAGGACTTCTGCCAGTTCTGAGTTGTCCTCATCCGCTCCTAGATGACCTGGACCTTCTCTACCGTGGCTTGGACCATTTATGGTCCCACGAGTGCTCACACCCTAGGGTCTGTCCAGCACAAAGGAGATCTACATGGTCGGTCGTACAACGCCTCATACGGTACCATACCGATGGTGGAGTGGTAGCTGTTATTGTATGCAAACTCCACCAAGCGTAGGTGGTCCTCCCAACTACCACCAAAGTTGAGGACACATGCACGGAGCATGTCCTCGAGAGTCTGAATGGTCCTCTCCGTCTGACCATTTGTCTGAGGGTGAAAGGTGGTGCTCAGACGTAGCTGCATCCCGAACGCCTCCTGCAACCCCTTCCAAAGCCGGGAAGTAAAGCGAGCATCTCGATCACAGACGATATATGATGGAACACTGTGAAGTCGTACAATCTTCTGAATGTAGAGAAGTACCAATCTCTCCACTGAGCCCTGCTCTCTGATGAGTAAGAAGTGAGCTGACGTGGTGAGTCGGTCAACAATCAGCCAAATGTAGTCGTGACCTCAGGAAGTCCATGGAAGTCCAGTCACAAAGACCAATGATATCCCGTCCCACTTCCACTATGGGACCTCCAAGGGATGTACCAAGCCTGCTAGTACCTGATGCTCTACTTTCACCTACTGGAAGGTGAGGCATCGAGAAACGAACTCTACCACAACCTTCTTCATTCCCGGCCACCAGTGATGTCGTCTGAGATCCTGGTACATCTTTGCCACTCCAGGATTTACTGCCAAAGGATAAGTGTGAAACTCCCTTAGCACCTCCTCCCATAAAGAAACTAGTACCATGTTATGTCCTCTGAAATGGACGTCGTGCTCTGCTCCAACGGAGAAACCATCAGGTTCCTGTCTTGAGGATGTCTGCGCACGCCGCGTCTCACAGTCAGCGTCCACACGCTGTGCCTCTCTGACCCGCTGTAGTAGTGGAGGAGAGACTGTGAGTGTCTGAAGGAATGCTGCTCCATCTCTATCCAAAAAGGATATCCTCAATTCAGCTAGCTTATTTGTCGCCTCCTCGAGTAGCTGAATGCCCGTCCTCCTGCTGAGAGCATCAGCTACCACGTTCCCCTTCCCAGGAGTATAGACTATCTCAAAGTCATAGTCCTTGAGGAACTCGAGTCATCGCCGTTGTCTTAGGTTCAGGTCCTTCTGAGAAAAGATGTACCTGAGACTCTGATGGACAGAAAAGACTGTAAAGCGCTCGCCCATAAGATAGTGTCGCCATGTCTTCAGAGCGAAGACCACTGCTGCTAACTCCAGGTCATGGGTAGCGTAGTTCTGCTCATGCGGCCTCAACTGATGTGATCCATATGCGATCACTTCCCGCTCGTGCATCTGGACACATCCGAGTCCGGTCCCTGATGCATCGCAGTAGACTACGTACCCTACTCCCTTCTCATGGAACCTCATGATAGGCGCGCAGGTCAATCTCTGTCTCAGCTCCTGGAAGCTCTGCTGTCATCTGTCTGACCACACAAAGGGTTTCCCCTTCTTCGTAATAGCTGCGAGTTGTGCCGCAACTCTGGAGATGTCTGGAAAAAATCTCTGATAGTATCCAGCTAGTCCCAAGAAACTTCGCACCTCCGTCACGCTCTTGGGTGGCTCCCAAGCTAGCACTACCTCGATCTTAGTAGGATACACCGCAACTCCCACCTCAAAGATGATGTGTCCCAAGAAGTGGACCTCACGTATCCAGTACTGACACTTCGAGAGCTTTCCATAAAGCTGGTGCTCTCGGAGTGTGTCTAGTACAACCCGTAAGTGGTAGGCGTGCTCCTCCTCAGTCGTAGAGTATATCAACATGTCGTCAATGAAGACCATGACATATCAATCGCGGTATGGCTGAAATATCCTGTTCATGAGGCCCATGAACACTGCTGGAGCATTGGTTATACCGAATGGCATAACCAAGTACTCATAGTGTCCATACCGACAACTGAAGGTCGTCTTCTGCACATCCTCGTCCCGAACTCTGAGCTGATGATAGCCTGACCTAAGGTCTATCATCGAGAACCATCGTTCTCCCTTGAGCTGATTGAAGATTCCATCAATCCTCGGTAGCGGATACTTGTTCCTCACTATCACCTGGTTCAGGAGACAATAGTCGACACAAAGTCGCAAGCTCTCGTCCGCCTTCTTGGCGAACAATATCAGGGAATCCCAGAGTGAAACACTGGGTCGGATGAATCCATTTACCTACAAGTACTCTATCTATACCCGTAGCTCTCGAAGCTTAGCGGGGGCCATCTGATATACTGGAGTGGATATCGGGGCTATCACGGGGTACAAATCAATATAAAAGTCTATCTCTCTGCGAGAGGTAGTCCTGGAACGTCGTCAGGAAAGACGTCCGCTTACCGATCCACCACTGCAGGAAAACTAGGACTCCGCACGTCAACTGCTCCTAGGATGAGGCTAGCCAACTGATGAGTGATGGGTTGTCCTCTCCTCTATGAGATTCCATACTGTGCTGCAAAGCCTCCTTTCTCGCTAGTGAAGGTGAAACTACTCCCGTCAGTGCGTACACATTGCACCTTGCGCCTAAAACAGTCGATATGAGCATGAAATGTAGATAACCAATCCATGCCCAAGATGACGTCGTAAGGCCTCGACGCGACTACAATAAGATCCCAGCTGAATCTCTCGCCTCCTAGAGTATTCTCACACTGTCGGCACCAGTGTGTAATCGTCGAGTCTTCTCCCGTAGGAGTCTCTATCTGTAAGGATCGATCCAACGGCTCTGTCGGAATCTCCGAGCTCCGAACAAGGGCAGCGGCTATGAAAGAGTGACTCGCTCATGTGTCAATAAGAACTACAACAAGGGTTTAATAGACACAGATAGTACCTCGAATCATCTCAGGCACGCCGTGGTCGTAGGCCTCTGCTGCCTGGAGCTGTGCCTGTCTCTGCCCGCCATATCCTTGTGGTCGGGGTGGACCTCCTGGTGGTGGTGGTGGTGGTAGAGCCTCAAAGCGTCGCTCCCCACCTGCTACTCGGCCAGCTCCTCTGCCTTGTCCGCCTCCTCCCTGCGGACCGCCACGGTCGACACTCTGCCTATGCCGAGGTTCCCCCTCAACCGTCTGCTGCTCCTTGGCACGGTGGGTCGGGTAGTCACGAGCGATGTGACCATGTCCACCTCATGTGTAGCACTGCCTACCTCTCGAAAGACTGGCTCCACGCAGTGTTCCCCGCACTGCCGAGCCAGTGTCCTGAGGTCGTCTGCGTGAGGGTCTGTTCTGCCTGGACCCATGAGTCATCCTTCCACTTCCTTCCACAGAAGACTCTACTATGTGCCACCCCGCGGTAGGTCTCGCTGCTGATGAAGGCTCTGCAAAAAATCTCTCGATCAAAAGGGCTCGCTCCAGTACTCCTGCCTGAGTTGAAATGCTGAGGGAGATCAGCGATGCCCTGATCTCATATATCAAACCCTGCTCAACGGTCCGGGACTAGAAGAAAGGGTCCAGTACCATGTCTGTCAAGTAGCGTGAGAGATCGGAAAATCTCGCCGAGTAATGGGTGGTCGTCAAGCTGCCCTGCCGCAGCTGAAGAAGCTCCTAGATGCGCACCGCACGGAGGGTGGCTAGGACGAACTCCGATAGGAAGAGGCATTGAATGTCCATCCAGAGAAGAGATGCATCATCGTGCACTTGGAGCATCAAGCTCCACCATCGGCCTGTTGCTGCGTGCAGTAGGCTCGCTGTGAGGATCCCCATGAGGTCTGCTGGTGTCCTCGCTAACCAGAAAACTCGCACCACTGCCTCCTGCCAGTCCTCGGCTACCTGGGGGTCCATCTCCCCGCAGAACCTGGGCGGTCGCTGGCGCTGGAACTCATGCAGTGCACTAAGGCGACGTTCATCGTCAGTGGCTGGGGCTGGAAGCATCGGTGGCTCGGAGGGTAGAGGTACCGCTGGTGCCTCAGCTGTCAAAGGGCCCTGTAGCGAGGCCTCGTCGCTCGGTGGGCTGTCGTCACGCTCAACTCTCGGATCCCTAGCTGGCTAGAATCGTGGGGCCATCCTGAAAAAGAAACAGGTGCGTCACGGTCAGAACAGAATACCTGGTGAGCTGACACAAAGTAATCAAAAAGAAAACTTGAAACACACATGCAATCAATGTTTTCATGCATTTAGTCAGAAATCAGAAGTCAGGGTCCTGGTGTATGGATACATCGGCCACCGCTCCAACACTGGACTCCCTGAACTGATAACCACACCCAATACGCTAAACACTATTTCTTCAGATAGAAAATGATCAATGTCCAAGTTCTGTGGTAGAACCGATCTCCTTTGATACCAATTTGTCACGACCCATCCTCGCGGCCCGTGCCGTGACTACCCCAAGCCCGCCTTCCATAGGCCAGGGGCTGGCGACTAGCACCAAGGTGTAAATCCCGGTAAAATGGGAAGGCATTTCCTTTGTAAAGTAAACCACAAACACCACAGATCAAGCAGGAAGAACTAAACACTATGTTAAAACTGAGTACAACCCTATGTGTGGAAAAAACAAGTTGGCCAGTATACAAACCCAAACTGAAAATAAAGTTCAACTGGAAGGGAAAAAAGCAACTGAAATGTAAAGCCGCATCATCGAGCTTTCCACTGGAAATCCCACCTGAAGGGTAGGTATAGATAGCCTCCACAGCTCCTCGGGTCCAGTTGTCCGCTCCGAGTACTCCCCGCCTAGTGATCCACCTCCGGGTACTGAACTGCTCCTCGTGCCTCAACAATGATCAGTGTTGTTCATCGTCTGCAACCAGCACAACGTAGTGCGGGCATAGCCCGTGTAGGGGTGAGTATAAGCTACTCAGTAGGGACCCCGAGACCCCCGAAGGTCTCCCAGAATGAAAAAAGGATAACCAAAAAGGAAAGATACAATCACAAAGTTGCATCCGACACTACTTAGGTATATTCCCATACATATACCTTAGTCATCAATTCTCGCTCGGCTTCAACATCTGAGCTCAAGTACAACCCAGTCCACATAGGAATGCAAAACGTAAATCCACACATGATAGCACATCAATATCCACAAAGGAATGCAAATAGGATTCAACTCACACAGGAATACTTCTTCATATGACGATAAAAATGACCAGATATTGCCACTAATTCATCTAAGCCATCGGACCCACAAAGGATCGTTAGGTACTAACCCCCGCAATGACCCACAAAGGATTTGACCCACAATGGATCGATAAGTAACTAACCCCCACAATGACCCACAAATGATCTGACCCACACAGGATCGATAGGTAACTAACCCCCGCAAAGACCCACACAGGATCGGACCCACACAGGATCTGTTAGCGCTGGCCCACACAGGACCGCTGATCGCTGAACCACATAGGATCGGACCCACACATGATCTGTAGCACTGACCAACGTAGGATCGTTGAGTGTTGTAGTCTTCGCCGTCGAATCCACTAAGTACTTATGCACAGTCTTTGTCGTCGCAGTCGCAAACGTAGCCAGCTCTAGGGTTCTCGCACACAGCAAGCTCGTTCGGGAGGATCCGCTCCACGAGTCGATAGGATGATACATCAACTGACAAATAGTAGAGAGTTGATGTATCCAAAAGTTCCATATCGACAACAGGAACTCAACGTCGCAGACGGAGCGTCAATCGGCCGCCCGGTCTGAGAGTTATTAGGTTTTTCGTCCTAGGGGCCCGGTTGGTTTTTAAGGAAAAACTAACCGGACCGTACTCCACCTGTGTCCAAACCTCGTGTGGAGTAAGCCCAAAGATCTATCTCACAGAGAGGAATCGAACAGAATCGATGGCACGTCGATCAGATGTCTAGAGTTTATTATATAAGTGTTTCCGCTCCGATGGCCCGGTTGGTTTCGTGTACGATCCAACCCGGCCAAATCCAACGTCCTCCGAAACCATGAGTGCGATATACCAAAATGACCATCTCGCTCCAAGGATCGCATCGCCGCTGACGGTGTGTCGATTGGAGGCACGTAGCTCATGTTATGAGTGAAAGACCGGAAAGGTCCGAAAACGGGGGGTATGGGCCCGACCGACCCGGCCCAACCCCCCTGTGTTGGCCCGAACCGGGTCAACCCGATCCGGTTCCGGGTCCGAACCGGCCGGCGTGGCCCAGCCAGGCCTGGGTGGCCCGGCCCGACCTGGGCGTGACCCGGCCCGGCCGGAGCGTGACCCGGCCCGGCCGGCGCGTGACCCGGCCCGGCCGGCGCGTGCGCGGCCCTGCCGCCAGGCGGGTCGGCTCGGCTGTTACGTCCGAGCCGTGGGTGGGGGGCGTGCTGCCCCCGCGTGGAGAAGTCGCGGCCCCGCGTGGGGTCTCCCTTGCCAGAGGAAGCGGCCGGGTTGCCGCGTCCCGCTCCTCCGGTCCCGCGCGGTCGCGGGACCACGCGACTGCCTCCGCCTTCCACCGCCGGTGCCGCCGTGCCGGCATGGCGCGCTGGTGGCTCACTCTGCGGACCACCGTACGAGTTCTGTTGGTCGAAAATCCTTGTCGTCTTCGCCAAAAGCCCTCACGGGGTCTGTCCTTCACTGCGAGGACCTTACATCACCTGTGCGGTTGATTTTGTCGACGTCCTCCGTTTCGCACACTAAGAACGAAAGAGGCAGTGGGTTCGGACATGTTCATTAGTCCGCACCCACCGCATTAGCGGTTTTAAAAGACTCCAAACAATTTTTAATAATCAGAAACCACGGGTATAAATCACAAAGATTTAAATAAAACAAACACATACCTCGTCGTAGGTGTTGAACGAGTGTTCTTCGTGGAATTGATCGTCGTGGAAGAAGAGGATCATCGCGTCGCAGAAGGGGCGTCACGTCGTCACAGTACATGGCGTCGTGTCGACGATCTCCGAGGGTTAAGGAAAACACACAGATTTAATTTCACGAATTAAATCTATGTTGAGGATAAAATCCACAAAGGAAATTAAAAAGATCAGTATTCCCCTACCTCAATCGGTGTTGATCTAAGATTGTCGTGGGGAAGGATCGCCGCAGAAGAACGTCGGGGGAGGAGAATCGTCGGCGTTGCGGTACACGGCGTCGCGTCGTCGATCTCTGAGGGTTTGGCGTTCTTCGTCGCCTTTCGTCGAAGGTCGGCGTTCTTCACGTTCTTCGCGTTCTTCACGAAGGAGGATGAAGATACAGTTTCTCCAAATCCTCTCAACAAACCGCACCCAAGAAGAAAGTGTGTTGGTCTTATTTTATTATTATGCCAACAATTTGAAAACATGATAATAAACGAACCATTAATTTGGTGAATTAATGGTAATGACTTCACTGTCCATTTAATAGGGGCATTAAGAGTTTAAGAAAGCGCACCGGTTGACTTTCATTAAAGAGGAGTTTTCGCGGGTGCGTTACTTAGTGGAAAAGAAACGGTGAGGCTCATACGGGCCCCACCTCACAAATATCCTACCAAGAGGGTAGGATATTTTGGGTTCCACCCCATCTGCTTCAACATAGATTAAGTAGCTTTAAGTGGCTTGATGTGGCTTTAAGTGAAATAAAATAAAAATGTCGCACCACTTTATTTTATTTTCTTCACTTAGCCCCAAAAATTAAAAACCACACCCGAGCAAACACAACTTCAGAAGAGGCATTTCTAAGCAAGTACAGGCACTGCGATTCCATCAGTGCCCTCAGAATTCGATTCCGAGCACCGTTTCAAATGTTAGAAAAACTCGCTCGTTCGTTCACTGAACGTACCCGAGCCAAACTTCGGAAAATGATTCCAGGCACACCGGGCCTCGGAATCAGGTGCCGTCAGAAACTGCGTTCTTGTAAATTTCAAATAAAATTACGAAAAAAATTCCTTGAAATTTACGGGTCTTTACACATTTTTTTGTAAAATTGTAATTATATGAAACTAATTTATTTTATATGTTGTGTATAAAACCCATTTTTCTTTCAATATCATGAATACTGCATAAATCTAGGTATTTTATGATTTATTTTGAATTAATTAATCTAATATATTTGCAATTAAAATTTATAAAGTGGAAAAATTCATATTTCAATTTCATTTCATAGGGTTATATTATTTCTTCATTATCATAATCATTATAATTATATGCGTGATAATAATTATGAATATAATATGTTTTATTTCCAATTTCGTATGTGGATTTATATATTATACCAATATTTGATTCATTGATTAATTATCTCTTAATTTTTATGATCAATGTACCTATTTATGTTTTTAGGCCATTTGAACCCAAATACAATATAATTTATTTCCAATAGAAGGAAAAATTTTGATATATATCTAACAAACCCCAATAATTTTATTCCCCTCTAGTTTTCATAATTTTTTCAAATAACATTACCATATTCTTCTCTTGGACACGTAATATTTCTGATAAATTAATTTCAATAAAATATGACGTTAATTCATTCTTTGGCCGATGTAAGAACCCAAATCTCTTTTCAGGTATGTTTTTCCTTTTCTTGATTTTTTTTGATAAAAATGAATTTTATAGAAATTTCATAAGTACACGCCGTTTACTTTTTGAGTACACTCCGTCTACTCTATTCCGGCTCAAAGTCGTGTGTTGTCCATGTCCGGGCCACACACAAGGTGTGTAAGGCTGAGGTGGAGGCCGGTTAATTCGGAGTACGGAAAAATTGAAGTACACGCTGTGTACTCAAGAATTACATGCCGTGTACTTTATTTTTTTCATTAAAATGACTGTGTCGAACCTAACCCCTATTTCCATCTTCTTCTCCAGTTTTTGACCATCCGAGAGCGACCATATGGCCGGATCTTCGACGAAGTCATACCTCGCCGTCTGTTCTCTGATTCGAGCACGGTCAGTTGCATTGGAATCACAGTGGTGGGTTCTTCCTTCTGCTTTAGCCTTGTTTCTGTATTCCCCCTCATTTCCAAGTTATCATGGGATGAACATTTTGTGTGTTTTCTCATATCTACGTCGTTCTAAGTGGAATCTGTCATCAAGGTTCACGTATATCGATCTCCTAGGATCGAGGTAGGTTGTTTGTACCTTTCCGTAGAATTTTGATGAATATTTTTTGAAATTTCCACCAGTACCCCTAAACGGGGTATTGCGTGTTTCCGGTTTTTCCCTTGTTGATTGCCTGTTTTTCTTGTTTGCTTTAGTAGAGGTCATTGCTTGTGATTATAGTAATTTGTTTGTGCTCAGATTTCATTGACATGCTTGTTCTTCCTGTTTGGCATTTTTCCTGTTTCCATGCCTACTTGTAGGATAGTGGATCTATTGTTTTACTATTGTTGTTGAGCCTTAGTTGTTAGCCAAGATGTTTTGAGGTTTACATGGATGATATATGCTTGCTGAGCATGTTTAGTTATACTCCGGACTATGGGAACCTAGAGTAGTAAACAAAAGGGAGAATTGTGAGAAGGGCTTCTCCAGAGTGTATTTTAATCAGGATGCGAGACCAAAGGGAGAATTGACAGAAGGGATTATCCAGAGTGTCTTTTAATTACAACGTTGGACATAGGGGTAATTGACATTGAGTTCTTCCCCAGAGAGCCTTTAGCAAGATAAGAGACTATTGGGGGAATTGACGGTGAGTGCTTCCCCAGAGAGTCTGCTTACTTACATAGCTGAACTAGAGGGGTGAGACTGTGTGTGCCTCCCAGATGGTTTCTAGTACATAGAGGTTGAACCTTAGGGGTTATACTGTGAGAGATACCCAGAGGGTTACTTGTTTCCTTTTTGTTGGTGACTTCTTACTTGTGTGCTTTACTTGTTAGAACTGCGGTTTGTAGCTACGTGTGCTTTTCCTTTTACTGCTTCGTGTTTTATTACTGCCATGTATTCCTTGACTGTTAGGCACAAATATTTGGGTGATTTCATACTGGGATTGTATCTCTCACCCTGTTTGGGGCATGCTTTTGGGCCCAAGAAGACTATGTTGCTGCAGGTATAGATAATGGAAAGCACCCTTCTACTTCATGATCTTGACAGCATCAGGATCTTGGGAGCATGGGACCGAGCCGTGGATCGCGATGCCGAGGAGATTGTTTTGTTTTTATTTTCCACTTGGTTTCAGTTGTATTGAATCACATTGTTGTGTTTGCTGTTTTCCATAGATACTTGTACCTACTGCATCATTTTCATCATAGTTATATATCTACATTTCATCTGTTGTTATGCATGTCATTTGCTGCTTCCGCAGTTTATTGTTGTTTTCATACCTTGTATACCTTACCGAATGAGGTCATATTTTCCCCATAGACTCACCAAGGCCCTCACTGCTAGTCAGCAGCCTCTGGGGTTCAGGGAAACGCGCTTGAGTTCATGTGGCGAACCGGGTACGGGGAACCAGTGGAAGGGATTCAGACTTGGGTTGTTACAAAGTGGTATTTGAGGAGTTATTTTCTCTTGTCTTACTGTATGGAGACCTTAGAAAGGGATATGATGGATCCAGTACATGGCATTAATCTGTGCTCAGGAGTAGCTAAACCATGTACAGGGAAAATCCATACTACCTCATTAATTACAGTTTTCTGGTTTTGAGATTTTATAGGTGATATGTTTTCACCTAGAGTGGTTCGCATGACATGCGCGGTGATTTTTTTTAATATTTCGGTTCTATTTCTGTCGCAACCCGATGAGATGAGGGTATGTAGTCTCAAGCATCATATAGGGACGTGTAGAATCACATGCCATGCATTCTTGCCACGCCATCTAGTGTGAATTAGCGATTTCATGCTATTGTGATAGAATTCGTGTAGATTATGCATGCTGTTGTGATAGATGCTTGATATAATCTCTGTTGTTATGTTAGAGAGATGTTGTTCTCCATTGTATGTGATTACAGGATATTCCGAGCATTGATTCACGGGAAGTATGGGCTCTCACGAATCGAAATGTGGCACCTCTTTCGCTTATTTTAGTGTTTCTGGGAGTCTGAGCAGTTTCTGAGCTACTGCCCAGAAAAATCCAGAATACATAGCGTGCACTTTTTGGATACACGCCGTGTAGTTTCCAAGTCGTGTCACTGACCATGTGAGTACAACACGATGTCGTGGGAGTAACTTCGGGAACACACCGTGAACCACTGGTGCACGCTGTGTGAGTTTGGAGCCGTGTACCCGGTTGTGTCACTAACAAAACGGGCCGGGGAAGCTCGGGTAGAACACGCCATGTAGTCCTGTCCAGGTACTCGGCCGTGTCACGAAAAACACTGACCATCGTGACCTTCTTTTCCACATGTCGTGTTTGTTCGTCACACGCCGTGTAGTCTTTCCAAGGTACCCGACCGTGTCACGAACAACACGGAATGGTGTCACCTTCTCCTATGCACGACGTTCTTGTTCGGAGCACGCCGTGTAAGGTCCAACTGTGTAGACGGTCGTGTACTCAACCACACTGACAGCCGGAGCCTTTCCTAGTGCACGCCGTGTTTGTTACGAACACGCCGTGTAGTATCAGGTTGAGTTGGACCATGTGGGTTATCTGTGTAAGGAGACTCAGGTAGGGGAATAGTTTTCAAGTAAATGTCATGTGTGGGGCTCAACACTTCATGTAGTTTGAAGTGTACACGTTTTGTAGGGAAGGATTACAGGCCCATGTCAGTGGTTTAAGAAGACACACTACGTAGTTTTATACATGCCATGTAGTCGTTTTTTGAAATCCTGTGTGTTTTTCTTACCCTGTTCCCGTTCTGTACTATTGTCTTCCTTGTCCTTGTTTTCCTGATCTAGGTGTGCTTTTGATTTTTCAGAGCTATGCCTCCGAGATGTCCTCTAGTCATACGTTTGTCTTCAGGCAGGGATCAGACACATGACAGGGCTGATCAGGGACATCCTGTTGATCCCCCAGCTTGGCCAGCCCTGGCACCGGTTGTCGTACCAGTCGCAGGCACTTATGCGTAGTTTAGGGAAGGTTTCATGCAGATGATGTAGGCCTTCAAGGGAGTACCGTCTCCTGTCGCGTCTATGGAAGACTTGATGCGGGTTTTCCAACAGCAGAATCCTCCCACGTTCTCGGGGGAGGGAGGACCTCAGGCTTCAGAATCATGGATGGAAGCCATGCGGACTATATTCGAGCATCTGGAGACGCCTCAAGAGAGGCGGGTCATGCTCGCCACCTACATGCTCCGAGAATCCACCAAAAGGTGGTGGGACATGATCTCACAGGAGGGTCAGCAGCTGGCTATGGCTTGGGAGGAGTTCCAGCGCGTGTTCTACGACTACTTCTACCCGGAGACCCTGAGGGATGATCGATCCCGAGATTTCATGAGCTTAGAGAAGGGTACTCTATCTGTCATTGATTATTCCTCTTGTTTCACAGAGCTACAACGTTTTACACCCCTTCGGGATGGGAGTGAGGTGTTCTTGGCGAGTAAGTTTGAGGATGGACTCAGGCGGGGGATTCGCTCGCAGGTGAACATCTTCTAGCTGACTTCCATTACTTCCATCGTCACCCAAGAACTGATTGCAGAGCACAATCTGAGAGTCTTTGGATCTGCGAGTAAGGGCATTTCTACTTCCAGAGCTACCTTCCCTTCAAATGACAGCAAGAAGTGTCGTAGAGAGCCTACGCGTGGTGATGCGAGGAAGCGAGACACAACATCAGGCAGTCAGGTGACATGCTACCAGTGTGGCCGGATAGGGCACATGAGGCCGCAGTGCCAGAGAGACCCTGTGGAGTGCCGATCATGCGGCAAGATGGGTCACCTTCAGCGTTTCTGCCAGGTTTTCTCACCAGCAGCAGATGATCGAGGTTCTTCCATGACTCCTCGTTTAGGAGAAGCCCCACCAGCTTCTCACCATTCGGGGAATTGGAGTTCTTCCGTCTGTTCGGTCCGAGGATGAGGACGAGGCCGTGGCAGTCAGCCACCAGTTCCTCAGCACCAACAGGGCGGTTCATCTCAGAGTGGTCAGCCAGGGGCGCTGGGCCACGACACGAGCTAGTCTTTCACCGTGGAGTAGACATATCAGGAGCAGGATCTCGGCCCTTCTACTATTCGAGGTATGATTTTAGTCTCCTCAGTTTTATCATCATCCCTTTTCGATACTGGTGCTATACATAGCTTTATCCCCGTTGGTATTGTGGAGAGCCTTAGACTCTGCGTCTTTTTTCAGTCTGACTCGTTGACATTAGACACACCTTTGGGAATGAGGAAATCTAGTGTACGCCAGTGTAGAGAGTGCCCTCTCGATGTTGCAGGGTATCACTTCTTATGGGATCTCTATGTCTTATAGATGATAGGCTATGATGTCATCCTTGGAATGGACTGGTTGATCCCCTTCCAGGCAGTCGTCGACTACTATTTCCATAGAGTGAGTTTCATCTCACCATAGGGTGAATCTTTTCAACATAGAGGTGAATGGGATGTTTGGGCGAGTCTGGAAGGACTCTAGCATGTTGGGCTAGGAGGGGTGACAACCCAGATTGATATCCTTTACCTGGATGATCAGGGGACTCCACAGTTGGACTTTCCTCCAGTGGTGGATCGCTTCAGGGATGAATTTCTAGAGGACTTTTCGGGTTTGCCTCCAGAGCGTCAGGTATACTTCTCTATTGAGCTTGTGCTAGGAGTGACACCGGTGTCCATTCCTCCCTCTAGGATGGCCACACATGGGTTGAAGGAGCTCAAGATGCAGTTGTAGGAGTTACATGCTAAGGGTTTCATCTGACCATATATTTCTCCTTGGGGTTCGCCTATTCTGTTTGCAAAAAAAGGAAGATGGTACCCTTTGGCTTTGTGTGGATTATCGGAAGATGAACCAGTTGAAGGTCAAGAACCGATATCAGTTGCCGAGGATTGATGACCTTTTCGATCATCTTCGAGGATCCCGGGTCTTGTAGAATATCGACTTGAGGTCCGGTTATCATCATTTGCGCGTTAGACCATCAAATATACCTTTGAAAGTCTTCAGGAGCAGGTACGGTCTTTACGAGTATACAGTCAAGCCATTCGGACTCACGAACGCACCTACATTTTTCATGGCACTGATGAACCGAGTGTTCCATTCTTACATGGATTCCTTCCTCGTGGTCTTCATGGACGATATCTTAGTGTACTCTCACACTCGACACGCCCATGGAACACATATTGAGTTCGTTCTAAGTACACTGAGAGAGCATTGACTTTATGCTAAACTCTCGAAGTGCCACCTCTGGATGGATCAGATTCACTTCTTCGGTCACGTCATCTTAGAGGAAAGTGTATCTGTGGACCCATAGAAAGTGAGAGCTATAGTTTCCTGGGAGCATCCAAAGAACGTTTTTGAGGTACAGAGCTTCCTAGGGCTGGCTGAATACTATAGACGTTTCATTAGAGAATTTTCTCGTCTAGCAGCACCTCTGACAGGTCTGACCAAGAAGGGGTCGAAGTTCTTATGGTCAGATTCTTGTGATTCAGCTTTTCAGGTGCTGAAAGGGAGGTTGACGTTAGCACTGATACTAGTCTTGCCAGAGCCAGGCAAGAGCTACACTGTTTACTATGATGCTTCGGGTATCGGGCTGGGAGCTGTGCTTATGCAGGGAGATGGATTCGTTGCATATGGGTCTCGGCAGCTGTGTCCACATGACAGGAACTACCCTACGCACGATCTGGAGTTGGCAGCTATTGTTCATGCCTTGCGTTGTTAGAGACATTATCTTCTGGGAGAGCACTTTTTGGTTTTCATTGACCACAAGAGTCTCAATTATATCTTCACTCAGCGTGATCTGAATCTAAGGCAGCGTAGGTGGTTCGAGTACCTTCATTCTTTTGACTTCAAGCTTGCCTATACGCCGGGAAAGGGTAATGCCGTGGCATACGCGTTGAGCAGGAGAAATCATGTTCAGGCAGTTCAGGAGGCTAGCAGTGAGTGGAAGCTAATGGCTCTATTCATTGAGATGCATCTGGGGGTGCATGACAGACGGGGACAGACCATTCTATCTTATGTAGCTTTTACCTCCACGCTACTTGATCGAGTACGGATGAGGTAGCTATCAGACATAGAAGGCTTATTCCTGCGGGAGAGTGTGTCAGGAGGGGACCCTCTTCTTGGATGGACAGTGGGCGAGGATGAGATCTTGTGTTTCTAAGGTCACGTATGGGTGCCATCAGACATACGCAAGGAGCTGTTGCGGGATTTCCATTCCTCAGTTTGGGAAGTTCATCCTGGCCTCACCAAGATGTATCAGGATCTTCATTGCCAGTACTGGTGGCCAGGTTTGAAGAAGGATGTTTCTGGTTTTGTCATGAGATGTTCTACTTGTCAGCAGGTGAAAGTAGAGCATCAGCGACTAGCAAGCCTTTTACAACAGTAAGACATTCCGGAGTGGGAGTGGAATGATGTTGCGATGGACTTCGTGACTGGGTTGCCGAGGTCACCATGAGGGAACGATGATATTTGGGTTGTCGTCGATAGGCTTACGAAGGTTTCCCACTTCTTACCGATCAAGGAGACCTTCAGAGTCGATGATATGGGATGATGTTACATTAGAGATATCGTTCGTCTGTATGGAGTTCCGTGCTCTATTGTTTTAGACAGAGACGAACACATTACCTCTCATTTCTGGCACGGATTTCAGAAGGCCATGGGTACATAGGTACTTTTGAGTACAACATAACATCCCCAGACTGATGGCCAGTCCGAGCGCAAAATCCTGGTACTTGAGGATATGCTCCGAGATTCCATCCGTGACTTTGGTGGTTCTTGGGAAAAGCATATTCCTCTGGTGGAGTTCCCCTACAAAAACAGTTTCCAGGCGACCATTCAGATGGCACCATACGAGGCTTTGTACGGTAGGCCATGCCGATCACCCTTATGCTCGCTGGAGGTTGGAGAGGCAGCTTTGCCGGGACCTCGTCTTGTTCAGGAGACTTCAGAGTAGATAGAGCTTATTCGGGAGAGGATGGGTAGAGTGCAGTCTCGACAGAAGTCTTATGCTGATAAGTGGAGACGACCTCTGGATTTCGAGGTTGGTGATCGGGTTTTCCTACATGTCACACCGAGGTTGGGACACAAAAGGATTCGGAGACAGGGTAAGCATTCACCGCGGTACGTGGGGTCGTTTGAGGTCTTGGAGAGAGTGGGACCGGTTGCCTTTCGGTTGCAGCTACCTCAGAGGTATCGGGCCATGCATGACGTCTTCCACGTCTCTCAGCTCCGACATTACTTTTCAGACCCATCTCATGCCTTTCAGCCAGAGGAAGTCAAGCTTGAAGCGGATGTTTCGTTCGAGGAGCATCCTATCGGAATTGTCGATCGCAGTACGAATGTTCTTCGTGGGCGGTCTGTTCCTCTGGTATGGGTGCTATGGCAGCACGGGTGAGTACAGGATGAGACCTAGGAGAGGGAGACTGATGTACGATCGCAGTGGCCGGAGCTGTTCGGGCTTCCTCCTTCTCCACCTCATTAGGGAAATTTGGGAATGAATTTCTTTAAGGGGGGTAGTTTGTAAGAACCTGGATCTCTTTTTAGGTATTTTTTTCTTTTTCTGGAGTTTTTTTTGAGAAAAATGAATTTTCTGGAAATTTTAGAAGTACACGCCATGTACGTTTTGAGTACACACAATGTACTCTGTTTCGGCTCGAAGCCGTGTGCTAGCCGTGTCCGGGCCACACACCCGGTGTGTAAGGCTGAGGTGGAGGCCGATTAATTCGGAGTATAGAAAAATTGATGTACACGTCGTGTACTCAAGAAGTACATGCCTTGTACTTTCTTTTTTTCATTACACAGACCGAGGTCGCGCCTAACCCCTATTTCCATCTTATTCTCCAGTTTTAGACAGTCCGAGAGCGACCGTACGGCTGGATCTTCGACGGAGTCCTGCCTCGTCGTCCGTTCTCCGATTCGAGCATGGTCAGTTACATTGGAATCGCAGCAGTGAGTTCTTCCTTTTTCTTTAGCCTTGTTTCATGATTCTCTCGTGTTTCCATGTTATCGTGGGTTGAACTTTTGGTGCATTTTCTCAGATCTACCTCATTCTAAGGGGAATCTGTCATTGAAGTTCACATAGATCGATCTCCTAGGATCGATTTTGGTGGTTTGTGCCTTTCCGTAGAAAGTAGATGAATATTTTGTGCAATTTCCACCAATACCCTTGAACTGGGTATTGCGTGTTTCTTGGTTATCCATTGTTGCTTTCCGGTTTTGATTTTTTGCTTTAGTAGAGGTTATTTATTGTGATTAGAGTAATTTGTTTGTGCTCAGATTGCTTTTCCATGCTTGTTCTGCCTGTTTGGTGTTCTTCCAATTTCCATGCCTAGTTGTAGGATAGTGGATCGGTTGTTTTACTATTGCTGCTGAGCCTTAGTTGTAAGCCATGTATTTTTGAGGTTTACATGGAAGATATATGTGCGCTGAGCATGTTTAGTTATAGTTAGGACTGTGGGAACCTAGAGTAGTAGACAAAAGGGAGAATTGACAGAAGGGCTTCTCCAGAGTGTCTTTTAATCACGATGCGAGACCAAAGGGAGAATTTAAAGAAGGGATTCTACAGAGTGTCTTTTAATTACGATGCGGGCCATAGGGGGAATTGACGTTGAGTGCTTCCCCAGAGAGCCTTTATCATGACACGAGACTATAGGGGGAATTTACGGTGAGTGCTTCCCCAGAGAGTCTGCTTACTTACGTAGCTGAACCAGAGGGGTGAGACTGTGTGTGCCTCCCAGAGTGTATCTAGTACTTATAGGTTGAACCATAGGGGTTTTACTAGGAGAGCTACCCAGAGGGTTACCTATTTTCTTCTTGTTGCTGAATACTTACTTGTGTGATTTAATTGTTAGAACTGTGGTTTGTAGCTACTTGTGCTTTTCCGTTTATTGCTTCTTGTTTTATTACTGCCATGTATTCATTGACTGTTAGACACAAATATTTGGGTGATTTCCTACCAGGATTGTATCTCACACCCTGTTTGGGACATTATTTTGGGGCCAACCAGATGATGTTGCTGTAGGTATAGATAAGGGCAACCACCCATCTACTTCCGGATGCTGACTGCATCAGGAGCTGGGGAGCATGGGATCAAGTCGTGGCTCGCGATGTTGAGGAGATTATTTTGTTTTTCTTTTTCACTTGGTTTCAGTTTTATTTTATCACGTTGTTGTGTTTGTTGTTTTCCTTAGATACTTATACCTTCTGCATCATTTTCATCATAGTTATATATCTACATTGCTTCTGTTGTTTGGTTTCTTTTGTAATTCATCTCATTTGCTTCTTCCGCTGTTTATTGTTGTTTTCATACCTTGTATTCCTTACTGAATGAGGGCATATTTTCCCCACTCACTCACCATGGCCCTTGCTACTAGTCGGCAGCCTCTGGAATTCGGGGAAACGCGCTTGAGGTCATGTGGCGAACCGGGTATGGGGCACCAGTGGAAGGGATCCAGGCTCTGGACGTTACAGTCGAAAATACATTTCATTCGACAAAATTCTTTAAGGAAAATGTTTTCAAAAAATAAATATACGATTATGAAAATTATTTATTAATTAAATTTATACCCATATTTTAATTTGTATGAAATTATCTGAACAAAGTTGTTATGTCATTTTATAAATAATTCTTGTTTGGTTTTAAAAAAAATATTTATGGACTAATTGTTTTACCATGTAAAAAATGTATGGAATTTCAACTATCAAAAACCTGATTTTTTTAATATTAATTTATAATTTTAAATTGTTATTTTAAAATAATAATTTCTAAAAATACTTTAGGAACATTTAATTTCCAAAAATATTTTCAAGGTGAATTAGTTGTTTCCTTTAAAAATGTTTTACATATACTGTTATGTTATGTATATTCAAAAATTAGAATAACCCATTAAATTAAATATACTACATAGGGAATATGATTTATTTATATAATCATTATTCATCATCAATGTGGTTTATGATTAATTTTATCAACGATAGTGTTGATAAAAACTCAATTGATTAATTTTTTCTGTTCTTTACGTTATTTTGAATTATTCAGTTTCTCAAGATCATTGGACATTAAATTTCCTAAAAATATCCATATTATTTATCAAGGATATACTTATTGATTTAACCATATAATATTTCAACATATTAGTTTTTATATTATGTTTTTTCAATTCACTATAGAAATATTTTTATTCTATATTATTTATTCAATAATGATATATAATGGCAATGAATAATGTTCCAAAAATAAATGAATAATCTGATGTAAAAATAATTATTTAAAAATTATGATATATGTGAAGCCCAAATACATATATCCCCTTATGGAATCAGTAGCCTCATAAGGTGAATCTAATGGATAACCTTAGTTAAATGTGTTTCTAGTGTATCCCTACTCATCAATTTTAAAAATTCATTTGAATTGTCTTGAAATTAGTTATATCGTTATTCCTAAGATACTGAGGTTGAATAACATATAATTTAATTCACTAAGAATTCATTTATTATTATCCATGATATATTCAAAATGATATTATCTCTGGATGCATATCATTCTTAGTTTAATGATTGGAGGTTGTATGATTTATGTTATTTCCCCTGGAATATAAAATATGACTTATAAAATAAAGATAGGTATTTTATGGGATAAATGGAATTTGTGTTCAAATATTTACCTGTCAATATTTATTATTCATTATAATTTAATCATTATTTACTCCTAGTAGATTCCACTACACATAAAAATTACTTAAAATTTGAGTTCTCTCATATTTTGTTTCCTTTACTAGGAATCTATGTTTTTTAATATAAATGATGTTATATGATATTATATTGGGGATAATGATATTAAAAAAGATAATATTGTTTTACTTTATTAAATAAAATGTAATGTGTGAATCATTTAGGTTTATAGTATACCATTACAACAGAACATTACAGTCCTTTCGGATATGATCACTTATTCCAAGTACGACTGATATAAATTAAACACAAAATCAAGGTTACTTTGTTCGGGTTTCTAGAATTCTAGGTATGGGTTGAACCTATATACTCAATGAATATATTACTATTTAATGTGGAGGATTCTATAAATACAAGGGTATGGGCTGAGATTTTACATTAATGAATAAATAAAATACCATATTGATCAAAATCGCTCATATACCATAGGATATTAACAATTTATAATTAGTTTATAAATATGTCCCTTGTAGAAGAAGATGAAATATGCCTTCATTTACAAATACTGGTGGAGGACTAAAATGACATCATTCCCAATTATGTGAAGATCATTCCACCCCATTCGGCGATTGAAATTTTTATAGAACTATAAAAAATAACTACCTCAATTTATTTGAAAAAATATTAGATCACCACAAAGAGATGATAGAGATGAATGTGCATCATGGAGATAATCTTGGGTAGGGTACTGTTTTACCTTATATGTCATAGAGGTTGCCAAATTTTTTTTAATGAGAAGGAATTTGGAGATTTATTTTATGAATATATTATATTCACTTAAATATTGTTTATATCATGATTATATATTCACTATCAATGATTGATTGTCTCTTAAACTTATTGAAAGGGGAAAAGATGTTATTTAATATTTGTCGCATCTCTAGTTATCAATATCTTCGCTTTCGACTCAATAATATGAAAAAAATATAATTTCATGTCTTCTATGATATATATGAGTACAAATATATTCCCATTATCTTAATAAACACTCTAGATGTGTTATTATGACTTGTTAATGGGATCATTCTTCTCACCATTGAGAATGTCAGGTTAATCAACATAGATGACATCCTCACGTACAAAAAATTATGTAATTAACATTAAATTCAATTATTATTGATTTGTAAATTCTATGATAGAATTATATTTATTTAATTCTTTAGATGGGTAATTTTTTTGATTTTATATGTCAAATTTTAGGGACATGTCATCTCAGAGTATGGTGTATAAGTTGACCAAGAGATAGTGAAGGGTTTACTATCTTCGTAAAGATAATTTTTTTGGATGTTTAGATCTTATATAAGGTGTATGATTAATATTAGGGTTTCATTTTTGAATTATCTAGATACTTGATTCCCTTCACTATATTCCCATGTAATGAGATTCCATTTATTTAAATGGTGTTTTTTTAGTCTTTTTATGTGATTCATCCGAGGTTGATGAGAACAACCATCCAATGACTACCAGAGGTGGGTATTTAGTACATGGTGTTTTTGGATTAACCCATATATTTTATTTTTTGTGTCTTATTTGATGAGGTTGGATGTGATTTGAAATGGGTACTAACAACTGAGACACCACTAGAAGAGTTAAACGACCCCTGATTCACTGATGGAAGAAGATGATTTTTTCCTGAAAGCCTAATTAAATTAACTTCCAATTGATTCAATAAACATTAATTCATACCATAATAGTCTCATTTATATTATTTTAAATAACATTCATAACATATAAAGGTTTGGATGGCTTGAGTTCTAAGAGGATTATGACTTCCAGATTGTCTATACTCCCATGAAATTGAATGTGATGGAAGATTGTTTAATAGGAAACCACGATAACAAATAAAGAGATTGGATTAAAAAATTTATCCTCGATTCAATTTTCCATTGAGGATGTAGGCTCTATATCATACCATCAGTTTATTATTGTTACCTATCATTTTCTATAATTCATCATGAAATTTATTTTCTAGTGATATATATTGTAATGTATTGTTTAAAAATTTCAATATGAAATAATTCTAATGTATTTTTTGAATTTTGGGAAAATTCCATTCATGTCTAAGGATTAATTTTTTTACCAGTTATCCAATGAATTGAAGAGTTTTTTATTTTCATATTACCCCATTATACTACCTCATAATGTTTCAAAGATATAAAATAATGTCCAAAAATTTTTATTATTCCCTAAAATGGAGGAGAGTTTTACAAAATTTATCTAAATATGTATTATATACCAATAATTGAGGGATATTAATGTGGTTGTATATGGATTAAAATAAACTCTTCATGTTTCATAGTATAAGTGGTAAAAAAATATACATCACTTATATAATAAGAAATAATAAATTAGTTAGATGTCTGGACACAATCTATGTGATTGTGGACATATTAATATCCTTATCCCACTTTAAATCCATCTCAGAGAAGAGTTCAAGTGGATTTTTGAGATTAATTTATTATGTAGATATTACTTATATTTATTGAGGTAATTATATAATCACCTCAGAATCAATATCTATCTACACAAACAAATTATATATAGTAATATATAATATTTTTCAATATAATTTTTGTAGTGCATACTACTTCACCCCAAGATAGATGTCTAAAATGCGTAGACAATTCAGGTATTATTTGACATGGAAAGGGATGTGATTTTGGATTTTAGACATAGTTGGTAGGATAAATTATCCTTTGTATTGATTTTATATCAGTAAAAGTTTTATTCCACCCTTAATATGGAACCATTTGTGGTCATTTATGTTACTATTGTGTTGGTTGGAGTTTGGAGTGTCCACAATTAATGACCTAGATGATGTCTGATAAATGATTAATATGGTATAGATCATTTAAGAGATTTTTTGGACTTCATATAGTTACCATATAACCTATGTTTTGAAATTAATGGGTACATTTAATTATGATGAGACAAAACATGTTTTAAAGAATGTTTTAACTCATTGAGGACAATATATATTTTTCTTTGGTGACATAAATATCTAAGGAACATCATCGCCTTATAGATAATATTTATTTTAATAATGTGTTGTACCACATATCTATTATACTATTGTTAGACCGGGCGCATGAATTCTATCATGTGAGCCAACTATGTAGATAATTTCCTAAAAATCCACACATAATTGATTGGGTTGTCTGGATAATGAGTATCAATATCCCTTAATAGAGAACATAGGGGTGATCAAGAAACATTGGGAGAATATCTTCTATAGGTGATTGAATCCCCTTGTGTGCATTCCAATGAAGCTCCCTAACCTCTATTGTACCTCATCAGAGAGGGAGAATAAGACATGAGATTAGTGCCCTCCAATTTTAAGAAGAAATTTATCTTGTATTAAATACCCATAAATTCATTGAAGTTAATGAAAATTTCGTCTCTGATTTATACATTAGTATATTTTATAATTAAAACATTCATCGTTAGAATGGACTAGTCTTGGATGTCAATGACCTATAAATCATTAATGTTGGTATAAGGAAAATATATATTTCATTTGTGTATATATTATTATAAATATTAGAATATCACAAAAAATGAGTCTCTTATGGGAAAACCAAAACCATTATTAGATCTGGAAGACATGTTTTACACAAGGAATGATATATGTTTATTTTACATTGGAAGTTTCAGTGGAGTTGAGTTCCTATACATTTTTAGATAAAATAAAAAATTTAATTTATTAATTTAATAATAAATATCCAATCCTATAAAAAAATCTGTATAAAAAATTATTACAGTATATACTATTATCTTCATAAAAAAATTTATTTTATCATAACTACTGTGGAAAAAAATATAGGATTTGATTTGGGTATTTGTAGAGATGATTACCACAATGATCATCTCAATATCCCCTTGTAAGGTAACACATTCATCAACAATCGATCCAATGACATGTATGGAATTGATTCATTTAGTTTAGCTCCTATTTTTTTATTTATGGTGGTGATGAATAACTATGTTGTATATGAATTTTATCATGGATGGTTCATTATTTATAGTTAAAAATTTTATTCAGTTTATTTGGATTATTTTATACTTTATAAAAATTAGTGAGTGTTGATCTTTCACAGATGTTGTTGGATAATCCCAACACATCAAGATATATTTCCTAAAATGGTGATTCATATTTTTCTCCCTCAAATCAAAATTCATTCACCATTAGTGTTTGTTTAACTATCTCATCAACTGTTTCCAATATCTGAATTTATTATGTTGACAACTCTGGGTCACACTTATTTTTGGTATGGTATAGGAATCGAAGATCATGGAATTATATTGTGGAAATATTAAAGGAGTAAATTTGAGGGTGACTTGAATGTGTTTTTCTTGAGGACCATGAATATGATTAACATTGGAGGAGATGAATATCTATTCACTTGTGATAGACACGCAGAATCCAAAATGGGTTTATCCATTTGTTATGGAAGATTCTGTTATGGGATTTAGGGTTGAGAATTGTTTTCGATTTTAAGGTGATGTAGGAACTTTGGAATATGAATGATGTTTCAAAATGTCTATTTTTTTAGTCAAAAGATATTTTGTTCAAATTAGTACATACTGTGTGGACCACTTCGGACAACGGTAGGTTTTATGATTAAGAAATATATCTCATAAATATGTACTTTTCCTACATGCCTTGTTATTCTTATTTGGTAGCACCAATTGTTACATATATGAGTCATAGTGAAGGGAATATGAATGGAACCTAGACATTGGAAATGTAAAAATGCATAAATAGAAGACATAGAAATATACAGGGGTCGGTCAAGACTATAGGTTTCTGGTGTAGCAGAAGAATGTGGATGGATATACCCAACCTGAATTTTACCAAAAAGAACTCTCAATCCGAGATCTACCATGATGATAAAGAACCGGATCGTCAGAATAAAATGAAAAATGAAATTGAAAGAGGGTTGTACTCGAACCGTGGAGAGGATAATCATATGTTGACTATACTTAATTTAAATAATGTACTATAATTACCTTTATTGAATACACTATCCATTGATGTTTTCAATCATGATCCAATGTGATCTTTCAATGCGTCATAGATGTCAAGTGATGGCTCCCTATTGTGGTGTTCCGAACGTGCTCCACATATATCGGGAGGTCACCCATGAGATCTATGGGTTCTAGCATCAAAGATCCCTCACTTATGATGTCCGACAATGATCATCTTGAGAGCCACTTCCAAAGGGCTCTCCTTGATCCGGTGAAGGAGGATATCTCTCAAAACGTTAGAGTGTTCTTAGAGGAATGGAATTCTCTCTTGGCTTGAGTTAATTCTATATATTTTTTTAGAACAACCCTAATGAATGGATATATGTAATGTGAATAATGTATTTTAAATTTAAATCACTTAGAATAATAAAATGATTTTTTTAACCAATGGAATTTATTAATCTCATTAAATTATTAGTAAGATCCCATGTTTAATAATAAATTTTGACTACTATTATCACTTTACATGCCCCCGGCGAATTACACATATTATTGTTTAATTAGATAAATAATATTATTTCTCCCAATCCCCAGAAAAAATACATGGAATGTATATATTAATATACATGGCATATACTTTTGTTTTTCCATACAGATTTATTTCATCCTCTATAATTATCAGACCTTGAATATTGACTATTTTTTTCTAAATAAATATCACTACATTACTCTCTAATACATATATTATTTCTCCCACAATATAATCTCTAGAATAACCAGTGTCTAAATAAATGATATCTTGCAACATTGAATAATTATTATTCCAAAATCTATATTAATTATTTTTGAACAAGTTAAATGAATATTTAATTGAGATACATGGACACAAATTGTGTGCATTAGGTGAAGCCTACCTAATGTCTATAGTTATCATCTAGAAAAATTCTCCAGAAGCAATAGAGAAATAAGTTAATGTTTCAATGTTATGTCACCTAATATGAACACTTATTGTGTAATGTAATCAGTTTGCCTCGATATCTCATAACAAGAAGGATGCATGCTAGTTCTATTAACCCATGTGATCGATTAATCATTCTCTGAATTATTGGATTTCAATATTCCCATTTTTCACCATGGCCATGAATTTATTTAGCATATATCAATTACATCAAATGGAAAGAGATATCAACTACCATTATGGAGCAGAAGGGGAAATTCCTTTACGAAATTATCAATTAAGGTAGTATTACTCATGATGCACCCAAAAAATCCTGCCTCACTATAAATAGTGTGTCATCACTATTTTCATATATACATTTATGTGTGTGAGTAGAAATACCCATTAATTATAATCTTAATGACTATGGACCAATACAAATTTCCACATATATGAAACGGCCAATGACACTATGAAATGTGGATTTCCAAAGGGCGGGTCTCGTCCCCATAATATCCTCCTAGATATTACCAAGGGTGCACACATAGAGCCGGTTACTCAATGTTTTATGAGACCTCACCCATAATGGACTATATTATTTTTTTCCCTCAAATAACATCATCCTTCCAAAGAAAATATATTCAGTAATAGTATTTTGGAACATTCGGGTTCTCATCATAGCAGGGATCGGCTATGACACTAGTGAAAAAGGTATCGATATTACATTATCAAATGAATTTTCATATAGAAGAATAATCACAATATGATAAGGTATTTATTAATATTAAAATCCATTAATACATGTTCATCATAATGTAAAATGAAGTTGGTTCTAGGCCTCCAACTCAAACAGACTCCCTCTTGGACTAGATCCATCTTCTAAAAAATATTAGCCTGCTAGCTCTCACATGATATTCATGCTATTGGTGAGAGATTCATTTAGTTATAGGGTCATCCAGGTTCTATTTTGTGGACACTCTTCGCAATTCAGCTTCACCTCATTTATAGAAATCATTCTGGAGGTGATACATTTACAGAATGTTCTTTGTCAGTTGATGTGGCATTCATTACATTTCAAGAGCAACAACTGATATATTATCACCATAAAATGTGATAAGGTTTCTACTAATATTCACCACATCAATATCATGGAATTGTTTTTTAATCTATATGGATTACATGGCTACATCCATAGCCACTATATATTTCAAATCCTCTATAAGGTTGGAAACAACTTGCTTTATTTAACACTTCCATCTCACAGGTCCTTTGTTGAACAAAAAACATATCCTGATTGAATCTTCAGTTAATTCTATTCTATCTGGACACCTTCATCAGCATAACCTATGATTAAATGCACTATGTCATCCCTATACACAAGGTACATATTCTTAGTTCATCTCAAATTCCTTATGATAGTCTGAACAACAGTCCAATGTTGTTCTCCTAGATCTACATGATATCATCATACCATGCATAGTGCATGGGAAACATCATGCCTGGTATATAACGTGGAATAAATTATGGATCCTCTTGAGGAATCATATGGGATATTACCCATCCAATCTTTCTCTTGCTGTGTCTGAGGACACATTCTCTTTGAAAGATGTAGGCCACGTGACACTATGACCAATCCCCTCTTAGATTGTTCAATACTATATAGTATATGGTTACTATATGTACCATTACATAGTTCAAGAAGCCTCTTTGATCTATCATGAATGATCTTGATCCCTTTAATGTAGGCTTCTTCACCTACGTCATTCATGGAGAAACACTTATTAAAAAATCATTACCTTACTAAAAGATAGGTATGTATTTTACAATAAGTATTATGTTGTAAAATTATACTACTAGGATAAAGACCATATTCCCATTTAACTACTTTTAAACACATGGCTCACAAATGATATTAATTAAACTATATTCTTTTATGGATTTATAAAATATATTTTTTGAAAACATTTATTTTTAATTTAATCCACAAATGGATTGCTGAAACATGAAAAATCGTTTGGATTCAACCGGTGTCACAAAAACCTCTAGTAGTGTCATATAGTTATCTTCCTGAATTATCCAATTATAGAATTCTTTTTTGACATCCATCTGACAAATCTCATAGTCATGGTAAGATTTTGTGGGATATATGATTCTTGTGGATTTAAACATAGAAATTGGACATATGGTTTCAACATAGTCAATTCCCTGGTGTTGTATAAATCCACTATCCACTATACATTCTTTATAAGTTCTAACATGACCTAAAATCAATATTTTTCTAGAATTCCCATTTTAATTGAACAAGATTTTCATCAACTATTTAATCGACCAAAACCTATACTTGCTTTTGATACATGGAATCCATCTAAAAATTTAGAGTTCCTAGCCATCTCATATCATCTGATATTTCTAATTCTTCCATATAGGAGAGAGGTTCATCATTGACCAATAATAATTATTATAAATCCTCAGTGACTTGGAATCCAAATCTTCCTGGATGCCATACCTCTCTTGATCTCTGACAAAGTACGTGTCTTTCTACATCCTCTTAGATGAGGGCATTTGGAACATTTTCATATACGAACATGTAATGACCCAATGTTTCATTAATGGAAATCCCACTTGACCTAATTAAAATGTCAACTTCTTTGGTTTTATGTTAAGAATTGTGATCATTGCTTTTATATCCGTTGAACATTGATCACATGATTAGTATAAATTTAGGTCTTTAACAAATCCTATTTACTCAGACAAAAGAAGTGATGGCCTCATCCAGTAGAATTGCTCCATTCGAAGCCCATTTGTTGGAGCTCAGAAAAGTGGTGGCCTCCGTGGGTTTCACTCGTTACCAAGCCCATGCTGAGCTTCATCATATCAAGCTCGAATAGGACCGTCTACGGAAAAAGTGGAAGTAGATAGAGATTACCACTCGAGCGATGTTATCTGAGGCTCCCCAAGAGTCTGTCACCATCGCACACCTTACCCTTAGGTCTTATGCGGCTATTTTAAGGGGTTATGTAACAAATCTCTAGTACTTTGATTATGTACATTATTTTTTTATATAATAATGAATATATTTTCTTGCCATTATTGATATATTGTAAATAGTTTTTAACGTACAAATATTGTTTTTAGTTATTATTTAATTTGGAATTCTATTTTATTAAATTAAGGAATTTTTTAATTAAATAATATTTTAATAAATTATTATTATTATTATTAAATTAATTTTATTATATATAAATTTTCATATAATTATAGGAATTCAATTGTAATTTTTATTATGGTTTGAAAGCCATTTTTTTCAAAACCCTTGAATTTTCGATAATTTTCAGTTCTTATTTTAAAAGTGAAAATTAACATATTTATAAAATTATTTAGATAAAATAAATGTTATTTCTGGAATCAGGATGTCGAAACTATCCAACGGTGAATTTTTAATAATTTTCTGAGAGGTCAAATTTTTGGGTAAAAATTAAATATAGTTTAAATATATAATGTGTTTTATGACATCATAATGACCCTATAGTGATGTAATAAAATACTAAAAGATTTATTTTCGGCCAATATATGTTTTAACATTAAAATAAGGTGATTTGGGGTTTGTTTAACTTAATTGCAAAGCTTTAATGGACCCCTCAAGACTTATTAAACATCTTGTATTTTTAAATTATATTCCATGGGAGTGTGACTCACCTACACATAAGGAACCCCATTATTTTAAGAAGTTCGGACTTTGGCCTTATAAAATATTGCATTCCTCTTCCCTTTTCCAAAAAACATGGGCAAAAACTATGATCTGATTTGCAGTTAGGATTAGTTTAATGTAAGGGGTCCCAAACCAAAATAATAAAGAATTCACTCACCTTTCCTATGTAAACCCACCCAAGATCCCACTTCCTCCTCACTCAAAGCCTTTGGAGATCTTCCAACCTCTGACCTACTCTCTCTAGAATCCTCCCAAGGTGCCCCAAGCTCCTAATAAGCCTCTCTCAATCCTCTCTAAATCCATTGGATGCTCACTTCCAAGTAACGGTTTTTCTTCCTTTCTCTTTTTTGTCCAATTTTCCTAATATTGTTATTCCCTTTTAATTTAAATTATAAATGTTGGGGTATGGGTTTTAACCTACCCCATACTTCCCGATTACTGTTTGAATGATGGGAGACCCCTTTATCTCCCATTAAATTCTTCCCATGTACACCTGTTACTATGCCACAATACCGAAAGGAACTTCTATATCCTCATTTACATTCAAGAAATACTTTTGTATCAATAATATAAATTACATTACAAATGTTGGGACATGTATCTATATGAACCCCTTATCATCCATTTCATGTAGATATTTGGAGACACCCCTTTCTCTCAAATCAACCATTTTTATGAATTTTTATTTCACATCATTATGCTGCCATAATTGCACTGATTTTCTAAGCCAATGCCTTTGTGTAGTGAATACCATGCCCATTTCTACATCAATGGTATTCAAAATTATGCACATTTACATATTGATTATAATTTTTCATGTATGAATTCCACATTCCTTTATCATGGAATAAATTATTATGTTTAATGAATCCATGTTTTAGGATCCATGTGGAACACCTATGCATGAAATGAAATTTTTAAGAAGGGTGTGCCCTTATAGAGCTCTAATGAATTGGGTAAAGTATAGTATAATGATAATTCATGTGCAATGAGTGTTGACTCAAGATAATTCAAGTGCAACGAGGGTTTACTCGTGCTTCAAGTGCAATGAGAATTTACTCATCCTCCGTGTGCAATGAGCCTTGGCTCATGCTAATTCCATGTTAAGTGTTGCTTCCAAATTTCCATGTTATGATTATCATGCTTTATCATGCCTTTACGTTCATGTTTCTCTTTTGCTCTATTGATATGCCTTTTTTCTAACATTTATTGTACTCCTCATTTATTCCATGTTTATTCCATTAGTGGGCTTTAGAGCTCACCCCTTTTCTTATGCATGTCCTCAGGTTATACCATGAAATGAAAAGTAAGATAGAATGTAGTGGTCATATAATGGATGTTTTAAATAAAGATGTTTTATTTCATGCTTTATGTTGTTATGTAATGATCCTAAGACAAAATGACACTAGAGGTGGCTCTGGCACAAATGTATCCTAGGGGTAAAACCCAAAAATACCGCTTTGAGCTAGACTCGAATGGGAACTGGTGCAGGACAACGAGCCTTGTTGCACTCTTGGTTATGACACTCCCGGGGGATATGTTTAAATAAATTCACAAGATTAGTATGATCCATTATAAAGTGAATAAAAAACCCCTAAGATTATATGTTAGAGAGTAGATCTTGAAAATCCTAGATTGAATCCTATAGACTCATGAGTTATGGAAATAAAATTTTATTTATAAGTCATAAAATTTTTTCTTTGGATTATCATTTCTGTGTTTACCCCATAATATTCCTTTTATCCCAGCCAATGTCCGGTAATAGGAGGACTCGGGCTAACAACCAATGTGAAGATCAGTGTGATGACTATACTAATGAGATACCCAATCCAATGGGAGCGGGGATCACAAACTTTATCACGCTTCTCTCTCAGATAACTCAATCTTTGAAAAGAAACATATATCAAGAGGAACGTACAAACCCCCCTAAGAAGGAACAAGTCGCTATCAAGAGCTTTATGAGACAATGGCCACCTAATTTTAGTGGATCATCCAATCCCACGATCGCTGAACAATGTATCAACTCCATTGAAAAGACCTTCTCCATTCATCAATGTTATGAACAAGAGAAGGTTCTCCTGGAGTCTTATCGTATGGAGGGTGAATATTTTCAATAGTGGATGTTGATAAAAAATATGATGCTGAGGAGGAGAGTGAGGCGTTGGAATGGAATGATTTCTAGAAGATTTTTTTAGATAAATATTTTCCACGCACCCTATGGATTAAGATGGAAAGGGAATTCCTTTCCCTCAAGAAAAAAAGGAGAATAATCTATTGGAGAGTACGAGGAAAATTTCACAAGGCTTGCAAGATACGCTTTCGGATCTGTCGTTACCCCCAAGTGAAAGGTTGACCGTTTCATTGGTGGGATGAAGCCTAGCCTGCGGAAAGAATTTGCGATCTGTGACATCGAAAGCTATGAGGAAATTTTCAGATGTGCCCTCATGATCGAAATGTAGATTGGGGAATCACAGCGGTATCATGGGGGAAAGAAGCGTATGGTGGAAATCAATGCTGGTGGTCCTATGGATAAATCCAATGGTTCTAAAAAGACCCATCACCCCACTTTCCAAAAGTACGGAAAGAAGCAACCTGGAAATTGACTGAAGGGGATGAGGAAATTCTTTCGGAGTGGAAGAGAAGGGCACATAGCTATTAACTGTCAGCAATAAAGACCCGCGGCTGTGATAGAGGAGAGGAACACCTCGTTCGAACCTCAATACGTTGTTCATTTCTACAACTACCATGAACTAGGGAATTTTGAAAATCAGTGCCCTAATCCAATGGTATTCAGAGGCACCCAACAACCTCCAAGGAAGCATGGAAGAGCTTTTTCCATCACTTATGCCGAAGTGAACCCTGACAACGAAGTGGTGATAGGTATGCTAGTTATTCATTCATGAATAGTGAACGTACTTTTTGATTCTGGTTCTAAACATTCTTTTATATCTCGAAATTTTAGTAGAACAATCCCAGCACCACCACAAATCATAGAATTGAAGATGTTGGTGAGTACAGAAAATGGGGAAATCATTGCATCCCATGAATATAACTCCTCCCCTGTCATAATCTATTTCTTGAATTTCCCGGTGAACCACATTGTACTCCCTCTAGTGGAATTTGATGAAATTATTGGCATGGATTGGCTTTCCTTATATAGAGACAACATAAATTGTCGGGAGAGGGAAATCACACTCTATATGGAGAATCGACCCCCGATTCTTTAAAATTGTATGGAGGAAGTTGAATCTCCTTTTGCTCCATCAACTCAATCATGTATATTACTGCCCTATGAGCATGAATATCTGGCTCAGATGATTGGGTACATGGAAGAAACCATCTTTGAAGAAATGCCTATTGTGAGGGAATTCACTAAAGTGTTTCCCGAGGAACTGCGTGGTCTTTCTCATAGAAGAGATGTTGATTTATCAATTGAACTTATACCAGGGACTCTACCAATATCAAAGAATCAATATAGAATGGTTGTCGTGGTGCATGAATAGATTAAGAAGCAACTATAGGAGAATCTGGATAAAGGGTTTATACGCCCAAGTGCTTCACCATGGGGTGCACCAGTCCTCTTCATCATGAAGAATGACAGGTCAATGCAGCTTTACATTGATTGTCGTGAACTTAACAAAATCACGATAAAGAACAGTATACTCTGCCACGGATCGATGACTTGTTCGATCAGTTGTGTGGAGCACAACACTTCTCTAAGGTAGATTTGCAGTCAGGATATTATGAAGTAAGGGTGAAGAAGGAAGACGTCCCCTAGACTACTTTTCATACAATATGCGGGCACTATGAATTCATAGTAATGCCTTTAGGACTCACTAATGCTCCAGAAATCTTCATGGACTTGATGAATATAGTCGTTAGATATTACCTCGAAAAAATTGTTGTAGCCTTTATAGATGATATTCTAATATAATCCAAAAACAAGGAGGATGATGAGGTGAATTTTAGAACTGTACTAGAGACTTTGTGTAAGGGGAAGCTCTATGGAATGTAAAACAACTGTGAGTTCTGGATGAAGGAGGTCTCATTCATGGGCCATATCATCACTACCAATGGGATATCTGTGGATCCCTCCAAAACAGATGAAATTGAGGGATGTTCATGGCCAACATCGGTAACAGATATCTGTAGCTTGTTGGGGTTAGCTGGATATTATCGACGATTTGTGATAAATTTCTCACGATTTTCCAACCCTCTTACCAAGATAAATCTAAAGGTAGTAACGATTTCTTGGAGTGGTGAATGTGAACAAAATCTTCAAGTAGTTGAAAAAGTGGCTTATCACTACGCCCGTGATAACTTTACCCACAAGTGGGGAACCTTTTGTGGTATTCAGTGATTCTTTGAAGAAAGGCTTACGTTTTGTGCTGATGCAGAATGATAAAGCGATATCCTATGCCTCAAGGATGTTGAAAATACATGAGAGAAACAATCCAACACAAGATCTAGAGATGGCGGCTATGATATTTGCCTTGAAAATCTGGTGTCATTATCTCTATGGGCAGAAATGTGAGAATATACTGACCACAAGAGTCAGAAATATATATTCACACTGAAAGATATTAATATGCGCCAGAAAATATGGATAGAGCTCATCTAGGATTATGACTGTTCAATACATTACCACCCTGGGAGACCGAACAAGGTGGCATATTCCCTATGTAGAAAGGACACAATGATTCTATCAATGATGAGAATTGAGAAGGGTCCAATCTTCTTACAATTGATGAAGATGGACATGGGAATCATATAGAATAGAAAAATAATCAATCATTTCACAAATGATTTCTCAACCATCTCTTTTGGAAAGGTTAATGGATTCTCTAGAGGATTATGTGAGAATTCACAAGAAAGTGGAAGCTAACAAAAAAGGGTAATCCTTAGAGTTTAATGTTAATGAAGAAGGAATTGTGAGATTTGGGAAAAGACTATGTGTTCCATCATGTACAGAGCTGAAGAAGGAACTTTTGGATGATGCACATAGTTCAAAATTATCTATTCACCTTGGGAACACAAAGATGTTGAGATCTATGAGAAAACATTTTGTGGGATTATATGAAGAAGGATATCACATTATATACATCAGAGTGCATGGTGTGACAACAAGTGAACGCAGAGAGGAAGATGTATAATGGGATGATGCAACAATTTACCTACCAGAATGGAAATTGGAGAACATCACCATGGACTTTTTCACATGACTTCCGAGGACATCTAGTGGCAACAATGCAATCTGGGTTCTGGTGGATCGTCTTACAAAGACTGCACACTTCATTCCTATTCGGGAAGATTTCTCATTGGATCAAATGGGACAGATATATATCAGGGAAGTGTAAAGGATTCATGGAGGACCACTTTCTATTGTGTCTGACCGAGATCCACGATTCAGCTCTATGTTTTGGAAGAGTCTTCAACATTCTCTGGATATTGAACTGAACTTCAGAACGGCCTATCTTCCTCAAACTGATTTTCAATCCGAGCGAACTATCCAAACAATTGAATATATGTTTTGATCTTTCTCAATGGACTTTAAATGAGGCTGGGATCAACAACTTCTTCTGGTTGAGTTCTCTTACAATAATAGTTTCCACTCGAGCATCCAAATGGAACCATAAGATGCCCTTTATTGGAAAATTTGCAGAAGACCGGTGTGTTGGGATGAGGTCAGTGAACATAAGCTGCTTGGACCAAAAATGGTCGAGGAAATGGTGGAGAAGGTGAAAACCATTCGGCAAAATATCAAGGCATCCCAGAGTCGACAGAAGTGTTATGCTGATAATCGTCGACGAGACCTTGAGTTTAAAGTTGGAGACATGGTTTTTCTACGCATATCTCCATGTAATATGGTCCTGATATTTGGAAAGAAATGTAAGTTAAGTCCAAGGTACATCGGTCCCTTCGAGATTCATGCTCTTGTCGGGGCTATGGCCAGTCGACTAGAACTTCCACATACCATGGCCAAAGTACATGATGTATTTCATGTATCCCTCTTAAGCATATACATACCGGACCCTTTGCGTGTACTCTCTTCTATGGTGGTATAGTTGGATGATGAAATTTCTTATGAGGAGCAACCAGTGAAGATATTAGATCATAGACAAAAAGTTCTACGAAATAAGACAATTCCCCTCTTCAAGGATTTCTGGTGAAACCACAAGTTTGAAGAAGCGACTTGATAATCGGAGGAAATGATGAATCTAAGTTACCCACATCTGTTTTACTGTGGGAAAAAGAAAATTTCAAGGGAAGAATTTCATAAGGGGGGAATATTATAATGACCCAAAGTTTCATTAATGGAAATCCCACTTGATTTAATTAAAATTTAAACTTCTTTGGTTTTTTGTTATGAATTGTGACCATTTCTTTTATAGCCGTTGAACATTGATCACTTGAATAGTGTAAACATAGGTTTTAACAAATCCAATTTACTCAGACAAAAGAAGTGATGGCATCATCCAGTATAATTTTTCCATTCGAAGCCCATTTGTCGGATCTTGGAAAAGAGGTGGTGTCCTTGGGATTCTCTCTTGACCAAGACCATGCTATGCTTCATCATGTCATGTTCGAACGGGACCGTCTATAGGAAAAGTGGATGTTTATATTGATTACCACTCGAGCGATGTTATCGGAGCCACCCCAAGAGTTTGTCACCATCGCACACCTTACCCTTAGGTCATATGTGGCTGTTTTAAGGGGTTATGAAACAAATTTCTAGTACAATGTTAATGTACGTTTTTTTGTATATAATAATGAATATACATTCTTTTCATTATTGATACATTGTAAATAGTTTTTAAAGTACAAATAGTGTTTTTAGTTATTATTTAATCAAGAATTATATTTTATTAAATTAAGTGATTTTTGAAATAAATAATATTTTAATAAGTTATTATTATTATTATTAAATTAATTTTATTATATATAAATGATCATATAATTTTATGAATTCAATTGTAATTTTTGTTAAGGTTTGAAAGCCATTTTTGAAAAAACCCGTGAATTTTCGATAAATGTTGGTTTTTTACTTTAAAAGTGAAAAATAAAATATTTAGAAATGTATATAGATAAAATAAATGATATTTATGGAATCAGGACGTTGAAGCTATCCAACGGTGAATTTTCTACAATTTTCAGAGATAGTCAAATTTTTTGGTAAAAATTAAATATCATTTAAATATATAATGTGTTTTAGGACATCATAATGACCCAATAGTGTTGTAATAAAACACTATAAGCTTTAAGTTCTTCCAGTATATGTTTCGCCATTAAAATAATCTTATTTTGGGTTTGTTTGACTTACTTTTCAATGCATTAATGGACCTCTCAAAACTTATTATACATCTTGTCTTTTTAAATTATTTTCCATGGGAGTGTGAATCACCTCTACATAAGCAGCCCCATTTTTTTAAGAAGTTAGGATTTTGGCATTATAAAATATTTTTTTCCTCTTACATTTTCCAAAACCATAGGCAAAAACCGTGATTTTATATGTGGTTTGGATTAGTTTAATGTAAGGGGTCCCAAACATAAATAATAAAGAATTCACTCACCTTTCCTATATAAACTCACCCAAGCTCCAACTTCCTCCTCACTAAAATCCTTTGGAGTTCATCCAACCTCTGCCCTACTCTCTCTAAAATCCTCCCAAGTTGCCCCAAGCTCCCATGAAGCCTCTCTCAAGCCTCTCTCAAGCCTTTGGAAGCACACATCCAAGTAAGGGTTTTTCTTACTTTCACTTTTTTGTCCAAGACTCTTAATATTGTCATTCCCTTTTAGTATCAATTTTAAATGCTAGGGTATGGTTTCTCACCTCCCCCATACTTCCCTATTATTTTTTGAATGATGGGAGACCCATTTATCTCTCATTAAATGCCTCCCATGTACACCCTTTACTATGCAAAAATTCTGAAAGGAACTTCTCTCTCCTCATTTACATTCAAGAAATTATTTTGTATCATGAATGTAAATTCCATTACAATAGTTTGAAAAAGTATCTATATGACCCCCTTACTGTACAATTTATGTATATATGATGAGACAACACTTTCTCTATCATTAACCATTTTTATGAATTTTTTTGTCATGTCGTTATGCTGTCGAAATTGCACCGATTTTCTAAGCCAATGCCTTTGTGTAGTGAATATCATGCCCATTTCTCAATCAAGGGTATTCATCTTTATGCACATTTAATTATTGATTATAAAGTTTCATGTATGAATTCCACATTCCTTTATCGTGGAATAAATAATTATGTTTAATGAATACATGTTTTATGATCCATGTGGCACACTTATGCATGAAATGAAATTTTTAAGAAGGGTGCACCCTTATAGAGCTTCAATGCATTGGGTAAAGTGTAGTATCATGATATTTCATGTGCAATGAGTGTTGAATCATGAAAATTCATGTTCAACGAGGGTTTACTCATGCTTCATGTGCAATGATAATTTACTCATGATCCATGTGCAATGAGACTTGGCTCATGCTAATTCCATGTTAAGTGTTGTTGCCATATTTCCATGTTATGATTATCATGCTTTATGATTCTCTTGTGTTCATGTTTATCTTGTGCTCTATTGATATGGCTACGGTCTAACATGAATTTTATTCCTCATGTATTCCATTTTTCTTTCCTTACTGGTCTTTATAGCTCACCTATTTTCTTATGCATGTCATCAGGTTATCCAATGCAGTGCTAAGTATGAGGGAATGTAGTGGTCATGTAAATGAAGTTTTCAATAAAGATTTTGTATTTCATTTTTTAAGTTGTTATGTAATGATCCTAATGTTCAAAGACACTAGACCTCTCGATCTTCCAGGTTGTATCAAGTGAATAGTTTATATAATAAATCATGTTTATGTTTGTAATAAAAGTAGGGTTGTCATAGAACTCCTATATATCTTGAATATTAAATTAGTCGAAGTCATTATTTATCACACTATCGTTTTGAGGTTGTGAACCATCTCATGAAATAAGACTTGTATGGTAATAATAAAATTCATGCCTAAAGGGTTATATAGGTAATGTCCTTTTATTTTCATGATATATCCTATAAACATAAACCTCATGCCTCATGGGTTCTAATTTGTTGCATGATGAGTCCTTAAAAAATACCTCACATCCACATACACGTGTGTTCGAAAAAATGGGTTACTTTCTATTCCATAACTCAGAGATAATTTCCATTAGCCTCCTTATTTGTTACTCGATTTAATGTGTATTATTTAGTTTGTATGGAAAATACAAAAAAGTATAATGTATGATCTGTATGACTCATCGTCAACCACACCATGTCTAACAAGGTTCGGTTCCTAATTTCACTAACACCATTCCACTGTGGAGTATAATGGGGAGTGTGTACAGATAGAGTCCCATAATCATGTAAAAGTTCAATGAACTCTTCATTCATTTATTCTCCTCCTCAGTCTTCTTAAATCTTCTTTATATTCGTACCAAAATTATTCTCTACATCATTCTTGAATTCTTTAACTTTATACAAGGGATATGTCTTATACCTCATTATATAGATATATCGATATCTACTGAAATAGGGCTCTGTCCTAATCTTTCCGAGTAATCAGTAAAATTAATGAGGTATGATTATCCTCCTATATTTTCAACAAGAAATTTTCCACATACATTCATGTGTACCAATCATAAGAGCTATGGGGACCTTTCAACTAGTCCACCGAAAGGCGGCTTGATCATTTTCCCTTATAAACAATCCTAACATCTATCAAGTGGTTTTAGCTTAGTAGATTCCAAATATAAATCCTGTAAGACCTTTTTCAATCACTTCATATATACATGACCTAGATGGTGATTCCATAATGAGGTGATGTATGAATTTTGTGAAAATGGTTTGTTATCGATGGCCAACAGTTGGTTTTCATAATTTCATACATATAACATATTCGTTAAATTATCCATATCATAACAAATTTTTTTCTTATAAAAGATACCACCCATATTTATAAACATGAAAATAAATCCATCCATATCCAAACATGGTACAAAAATTATGTTATTTGTAACACTGGGTAAATTATAATGGTAATGAAAAACCCAAAGCATTCTAGTTGGAAATGAGAGATGGAAATATCCAAAGGACAACATAGCCATCCTTGCATCATTAGAACCTCTAAGATCCACCTATCCTCAAGAAATCATTATGATTCTATTTAGATCCTACATTTGAATACAGATGAGTACCCCATATGTTGTATCAGTCTCCAAGTGTGTATAAATTTAATGATTGAACTAGATAACAAACCTACATTTAGCCTCCCACACTTCTGGGTGCAGTTTCTCTTTCAGTGTCCTAGCATACCACCTGTAAAACATACTGCCTCACATTACTTTACCTGCCTATGGATCTTTCCCTTTGTAGAGGGAAGGTTATCAGGGGATTCAGTCTTTTTTAAACCACTAGCCCCTTTTCTTTGTCCTTCATCTTCTAATTCACCATAAGGACATATGGTTTTTAATTCCCAATGTAATTATCAACATGGAAAATCAACTTTAGATATTCTAATTTACTCTTATCATTTTTTCTAATGTTTTTGTTGATAATAAATCTACATACGGTCTTGGGAAGGGATGATAGGATGATATCTGTACGCAACTCATCTTGAAACATAATCCATAAAATGTCTGGGTGTTCAGTATATCCAATATGATTGAATACATCGAGCCCATATAGCAAGGAATATCTATGATTGTTTTGTTAATAAAGAATTTGAGATCTTATATCTCTGATGTCTCACCTTCTCTTGATAGTGGTCATTAAGATGAGGCGTCATACTATATGTGTCCAAGATTACTTGTTTCTTTAAGAGATTATTATACATGAAAAAATCATGAAACATTAGACATATGTAGAATCATCCAAATGTTTCATATAGATAGATATTTCTTCTTCATCATCCATGTTTCTAGGAATTATTGGAACAATATCCTCCAGTGCATACAATTTTCTCTCATGGAATAGGATGATGGTTTAATGCCTCAGCCACTCCTGGAAATTGGTGTCAGTGAGATTGTTTTCCTTGTAGATAATGGAATGTTGTGATATGTTTTATGTAATTTTTCTAATTATTTCTAGAAATTAATCTGGGAAAAGATTTAGTATATTATTATTATAAAACTGAGAAAAATAAATAAATAAATTCTTATTACTCTCCCACAATTTTATTGAAATCCAATATCCCTCACTATTGGCTTTGGAATATTTTTTTTCATGAATATTAAATTTTTTATGGAACTGTATTACATTTAAAATTTCATGAAATTGGGTTGGTTCGGAAAATTAAATAGTGTTGGGAAGGCATTCCAAATGCTATCATCATTAACTCGTACTTCCTTGATCTTTTGAGTGGACTCCCCAATCATGAATTCTTTTATTTTGAATTTCCTCAACCTTTTCCTCTTGGTAACATCATGTTCTATAATGTCAGTAAACCCTTGATGTTAATCATTTCAATTAAACCTATAAACCCTGAATTATAATTTCCCTGATAATTGAAAGCACTCCAATTAGGGTTGGTCAATAACTTTGAATTATGGTTCGATTCTCTCCATGATTATGGAAGGCTATATCAACATAATATTTTCATGAGTTATTTTATCCATATTCATAAATTTCCATTTAATTATATTTATTAAATACTTATTAATATATTGTGGGATATAATTAAGTTATTAACCATGTCCATGATAATATTTATTCATAATCTGGTCTTATTTTAGTAAAATCATGAATGCTTGTTTAATTAATTTATTTTGTTATCATTACAACACAACCACAATAAATAAACCCGGAAAATTATATAAATAAAGTAAGTTTCATGATCATGATAAAGTTATGTTAGTTAGTTAATGTAGAATTTGATAAACTAACCCATGATCGAGGGGATAAAACACCTTGAACCATTCGGGTTATTGTTTATAGATGCCCACATGTCCACCTTTGTATCTCGTTGGATTGGTTCCCCCCTGGATCTTATCTTGAGCCAACTATAACATCCCCAAATGATACAGGGTTAAATGACTAAATGATATTACTCATGTCAACCAGGTGCACCTTCCTTTGTAGGAGCCTTCCTGATTAGAACTCCACAATTATGCGTGTTTGGCCTAGAGTAGTGGCCATGATGTGTGACCTTCTTGGAATTTTCCCAGTGTGTGTGTGTGAGTGAGGACAAAACCCATAGGAAAATACATGTGTTGGCTTGTAACCTTCTAGATGTTCAATAATTCTATATAACATCAATTCTTTAAAACCAATTTCATCTTACATTTTATCCGAACCTAAATACAAGTGAACTTATCAATAAAACCAAGGAAACAAATAGACCCGAACAATGAAATTTAACCTTAAAATCAATCAAAATGGGTACAAATGAACATAAAAATGTTATAATAAATAGTTTACATGTATATAAGGTTCTGTACCTATTGATTAATAATCCTAATTTTACTATTAAGGTCATTAATATCATGTGGAGAACACCAACGGACTTAAGCTAAGGGATCCTCCACTTTTTACTCATAATTAAGACTGATCTCTTTGTTATGCCTTTTTCCATAATACCAAGTAATGGGGTACATTTATACATCTTCCCCATATATCCCTAATGTTTTAAAAGTTTTGATAACCCCTTTATCTCTCTCATCAAGCCCTCTTAATTATACATGATACCCTGCCAATATACCATGATGGATTCTACGCGAACTTCCTTTATTCCTTCGGGTTGCTCTATATTTCTTTTTGTTGTTGTATTTTCGTTTATATAGAACATCAAAATTCTGTTTATATTCTCCAATATCATCTTCCAAGATCCACCTCTCACTCTCTTTCGTGGTTATAAATTCTTATATGTGAATCTCTCTTCGATACTTCCCAATAAGCACATTTCTTATAAAGGAACTCCCTGATCATTTACCCAATCTCAAGATCACTCTACCTATTTTTTTAATACACCATTTTCTTTTTAAATTATGTATTTTAATTATGAAAACATTCTTGGTTCAATTCTAGTTTTATATAAAATAATTTCTTCTCTACTATTTGTAAAATCCTTATGGTATTTTCTTTAAAACTGCATAATAATGTTTTAATGATAATGTTTCTAAAATACATCTCTCATATGTTGTCACTTATGTTTGACACCACTAACCTTGTCATAATCCTATTTTACATTATGAACGTCCATTTATTTCTAATTCTTTCTTTCTATGGACACTTTCATGATACTCCCATTGGTTATGATTGATGTCATGATTTTGGTTCCCAATTCATTTCATGGGTACCCTATGTTTGTGTATGGTTGAATATGTATGATTTTATATATGGTAATAATATGTATGTGTCAAGGATATTCTTGAATATGTTGAGATGGGTGCGCTCAGATAGCGCTCCAATTCATTGGGTAAGGATAAGTCTCATGAGATGCGATGTGAAACGGAATTAGCGGTTATCCTTGACCCGTACTGAAATGGGAACTGGGATTGACAGTTAGCCTTGACCCGTACTAAAGAAATGCATTATGATTCTGATACATTTTTATGATTCCATGTTTATATGATCCCATGCTTATATCAAGTGATTTTATATGTTTCATGCTTTGGATATCATTATGTCATGCCTCCTAACTCATATGATTGAGATTTATCCTTATGTTCTTTCCCTTACTGAGATTTTTAGCTCATCCCTTTGTTCATGTGTTCCCCAGGGTACCCTATGCAGATGTACGAGATAAAAGGATGTTTTTATCTCATTATGGAGACTAAATAAAGAAGTTTTTTATCCCTATGTTTTGTGTTATATGTACCTAGTCTTCCATGACACTAGAATTAACAATCCGTGGCTTGTACTCTGATGATGAATTATGTTTAAAATCATGAAATGATATATGTAAAAGGCCCGAGTCTCTATAGTTGGTATCAGATGATGGTCTAGTTATTTTCAGTGATTAAGAATAGATCCCCTTAGAATGAACATTAAGGATGAGACTATGTTTAAGAAAACTGTCCTAAATTTTTGTGAGTATAGAGTAAGTGGTTTATCCAGAAAATAAATCTATGTCTAGATACAAGCAGGTAGAGGCGGCTCTGGCATAGATGTATATCTAGGGGTAAAACCTGAAAACAATGCTTTGATCTTGACATGAATGGGAACTGGTGCATGAAAATAGGCCTTGCTACAATCTTGGTTACAAAAATCCTGGGGGATATGATTTGGTAGATTCACGAGCTTAGTACAAACCATTATTAAGGGACAAAAAGAAGGCCATAAGAATATAAGTTATGAAATAGATCGAGGATTACCTATCTATAACCCAAATGAGTCACAAGTCAGAATATAATTTTTATTTAATAGTTCATACTTGTATGTTCAAAGTTTGTTTTATGCTCAATATATAAGTATTAAAGACCTATAATTATCTCTTCTTTTTTCTTAGTTAATGGTGGGAAATAGAAGAACATGTTCCAATAACCAATTTGATAGGCAATGTAATGATTTCCCTAATGACATGCCTAATATAATCGAAGCGAGTGCTCAAAAATTCATGGATGTACTTTCTCATCTAGATCGAGTTATGAATAATAACTTGAATCAGGTGGAATGTCTCCATCCTCCATGGAAAGAAAAAGTTGTTGTAGAATCCATCATGCGGCAAAGGCCTCCCAGGTTTGCGGGTTTTCTGATTCCCTCCTCGCAGAACAATGTATTAACTCCATTGAAAAGATATTCTCTGTTCTGAACTGCTCAGAAGAAGTGAAGGTTGTACTGGCGGTCTATCATTTTGATGGGGAAGGTGATCAGTGGTTGACACTGATCAATAATACGAAGTCCCAAGAGTAAATTGATTCAATATATTAGGTGTAATTCAAGAGGATGTTTTTCAACGAATATTTTCCTCAAACCCTCCATCTCATGATGGAATGGGAGTTCCATGGACTCAAGCAGAATGGAGATGAGTCCATCAGGGCATATGAATCGAACTTTACAAGGCTTTTAAGGTACGCCACTTGCCTTGTCATGAACACCAAAAGTAAGGTGGACTGCTTCTTAAGCAATCTAAAGATGAATCTATGAAAAGTGTTGGTGATTCGAGACTTCGGAACCTATGGGGAGATTGTTCGTTGTGCCCTCAAGGGTGAAATAGAGATTAGAGACTCTCAGTGGTATCATGGGCCTAGTGACAAGAAGTGGAAAATTGAGAAAATCATGGGTGGTTCATCAAACAAATCCCATGATGGAAAGAAGAATCACTTTTCCCATTGCAATAATTATGAGAAGAAGCATCTTGGTGACAGTCTCAAGAGAACCAGGAATTGCTTCAAATGCAGTAAGTTTGGTCATCTGGCCATGAACTACTGAAGGGATATGAAAAATCTCTCTAATGTTGAAGAAGAAAGGAATATTTAGAACAACACTCAGCCTGTGGTGTAGTGTTTCAACTGTAAGTATCTTGGGCATTATGCGAAAAATTTCCCTAAGCCGAGGTTTTTTGGAGGCAATAAACTACAACCTCCAAGGCATCAAAGAAGGGATTATATAATCACTACTGTTGAGGTGGAGCTCGAAAACGATGTGGTGACAGTTATTCTTGTTATTCATTCAATAATAGCAAAAACACTATTTGATTCTAGTTCTACGCATTCATTCATATCATACAAGTTTAGAAGAACGATTCAAACACCACCTCAAAATTTGGATGAAAATATATCTGTGAAAATAGAAAATGGGGTGATCACTGCATCCAGGGATTATAAGCCCTCGCCGGTTAATGTTTGTGGACTGAACCTCCTAGAAAATCTCGTCATACTTCATTTAGTGGAGTTTGACACAATCTTGGGAATGGATTGGCTATCTTTGTACAAATCCAACATCAAATGTCGAGAATGGGAAATCACTTTTCACATCCCAAAGCGTTCGTTGATTCTTTACTAGTTCAAGGAGGAAGATGAGTCTCCTTTAGAATCTTCGGCTAATGTTTGGATATTCCTTCCTTTTGAGAATGCATACATATGTCAAATGTTTGAGAAAAAGGAGAGAATCATGCTTGATGACATTCCCATCATGTGGGATTACACTGATTTATTTCACGAATCATTTCTTTGTCTTCCTCCTGACCGAGAGGTTGAGTTCTCAATTGAACTTATCCCTGGATATCTTTCTATCTCAAAGAAACCTTACAGAATTGTCACTATATAGTTGGAAGAGCTGAAGAAGTAGATACATGAGAATATAGAGAAAGGTTTTATACGCCCAAGTGCTTCACCGTGGGGTACTCTAGTCCTCTTACTCAAGAAGAAGGATGGATCAATACACCTTTTAATTGATTATCATGAGCTCAATAAAATCACGATAAAGAACAAGTATCCCCTTCCATGTATAGATGACTTGTTCGATCAGCTTCATGGGGACAATTATTTCTCTTAGGTGGACCTTCGGTCGGGATATCACCAACTAAAGGTGAGTAAGGAAGATATACCAAAGACAGCCTCTCAAACAATGTATGTACAATATGAGTTCATAGTTATGAACTTCAGACTCACTAATGCTCCGGAAATATTCATGGATTTAATGGAGTCTTTAGAGATTACCTCAAAAAAATTGTGGTGGTCTTTATTGATGATATTCTAATATACTCCAAGAGCAAGGAGGAAAATGAGGAGCATTTGGAAACTATGTCAAAGAATTTGCGAAGGGAGAAGTTTTATGCAAATTACAATAAATGTGAGTTCTGGATGGAGGAAGTATCATTCCTGGGGCATGTTATCACCGGGAAAGGTATATCTGTGGACCCTTCCAAGACGAAGCCAATTGAAGAGTGGTCGAGGCCAATTTCTGTAATGGAGATCCACATCTTTTTAGGTCTAGCTGGGTATTATGGATGATTCGTGAAGAACTATTCACGATTTTCAAACACAATGACAAAGCTTACATAGAACGGGGTAATGTTTGTCTGGACACTGGAATGTGAAGACTATTTCATGGATTTGAAAAATCAGCTTATTACTGTGCTGGAACTCACACTCCCATCAAGTGGAGAACTCTTTGTGATGTAAATGTATGCTTCTAAGAACGTATTAGGATATGTAAAAATGAGAAATTATAAAGTTATAGCCTATTCTTCAAGGCAGCTGAAAATCCATGAGAAAAACTATCCCATGCATGATCTATAGTTAGCAGCTGTGATCTTTGGGTTGAAAATCTAGGGTCATTTTCTCTATGGGAAAAAATGTGAGATATATACTGACCACAAGAGTCTCAAATATATAATCACACAGAAAGAGACTAATATGTGGCAATGAATATGGATAGAGCCCATCAAGGATTATTACTACTCAATCCACTACCATCCAGGTAAGGCAAACAAGGTGGAATATGCTCTTAGTAGAAAGGATCCTCCATCTTTATCAATGATGAGAATTGAAAAGGATCCAATCTTCTTAGATTTGAAAATGGTGGACATGGGAATCATTAAGGGTGGAACATCATCAATCTTTTCTCAAATTATTTCTCAACCATCCCTCTTGGAGAAAATAAAGGTTTCTCAAAGAAGGATGTGGAAATTCAAAAAAGGGTGGAATCTGTTAAGAATAGGAAATAATCTGATTTCAAAATTAATGAGGAAGGAGTTGTAAGATCCGGGACACGATTATGTGTACCATCTGATCCATAGATAAATATTTAGCTATTGAATTATGCACATTTCTCGACCTTATCTATCCATTCTGGGAGAACAAAAATGTATCGTGATCTCTGAGAACACTTCTGGTGGGATAACATGAAGAAGGAGATTGCAAAATATATATCAAGGTTCTTGGTATGTCAGCAAGTTTATGCTGAGTTAAAAAAGTAAAAATGTGCATCCATTGCCTATACCCATGTGGAAATGGTAAAATGTTACAATGGAATTTTTCACGGGTCTCCCGAAGATGTCAAAGTGAAATAATGTGATATGGGTTGTGGTTGACCGACACCCCAAGACATCCCATTTCATAGTTATTCGGGAAGATCTCTCACTTGAACAACTTGCAAAGATATATGTGAAGGAAGTGGTGGGACTGAATGGTGTTCCACTCTCAATTGTCTCTGACTTCAATCCAAGGATCACATCTAAATTCTGGAAGAGTCTACAACAAGCTTTGGTTACTGAATTAAATTTCAGCACGTCCTACCACCCCCAAACTGATGGCCAATCTGAACGGACTATTCAGATGCATGAAAATATGATGAGAGCATGCTCTTTAGAATTCAGATGTGGATGGGATAAGAATCTTCTGTTGGTTGAGTTATCATTCAACAATAGCTTCTACTCGAGTATTCAGATGGATCTGTATGGAGCTCTGTATGGAAAGAGATGTTGAACTCCAACCTATTGGGATGAAGCTGGAGAACGAAATCTACTTGGACCCAATCTTGTGCAAGAGATGACAGAAAAGGCCCAAGTCATCCAGAAAAACATCAAAGCTACTCAATGTCAGAAAAAGAGTTATGCTGAAAACCATCAAAGGGACTTGGAGTTCAAAGTTGAGAATAAAGTCTTACATTGTATATCTCTATGGAAGAGAGTCATGCGATTCAGGAAGGAAGGGAAGCTATGACCATGGTACATTGGCCCCTTTGAGATCCTTGACCTCATATGAGCCAAGACCTATCATCTTGCACTTACACAAAATATGGATCGAGTTCAGGATGATTTTCACGTATCACTTTTGAGGAAGTACATACCTGATCCCTCACATGTACTAAACTCAGATGTGGTGTAGCTGGAAGGTGATCTCTCTTATGACAACCAGCCGGTAAAGATTCTTGATCGGAGAGATAAGGTTCTACGCAAAAAGACAACCAATCATGTCAGAGTGTTTTGGAGGAACCATATGTTTGATGAAGCAACATGGGAACTGGAGGATGAAATGAAGGAAAAGTACCCACATCTGTTTTTTCCCTAAAATGTAAAATGAAATTTCTAGATCAAAATATCTTAAGGGGGGAAGAATGTAATGACCCAATGTTTTTAATGGAAATTCCCTTCTTATAAATATGACATAAAATCACATAATAATGAGCTACTATGTGATAAGTTACTTTTAAACATATGTTTGTCACTTCTGGGTTTGGAATTTTGGAAATCTGACATACACGGTTGTGTTCAAGATGTTTTTTGGAGTCCGATAAGAAAACTATATTTCTGGTGAATAGAAACCTACCCTAATGAATAGTTTCATTCCCTTATTAATAGTGATATAATATAATTAATAGTATCCTCATCTACGGTGGTTTAAAAATAATATTCATGCTCGAAGTGTAATATACCTATATTTTAGAATAAGTTAATGAGTCATTTAAACTGGTTTTGATAATAAATTATTATTTTAATTAAATATTAAAATAATCATATTTATAAAATTATTTTTGAAAAAATTGAATTAATTTTTGGATTCTAAATGTCAAAAAATGGTTAGGGTGAATTTTTGGGATTTTTCTGAAATACATGAATTTTTGATGAATAGTAAATATGATAAATTAAAATAAATACTAAATACTACATCATTGGTGATGTATGGATGATGTAAGATGATAATCCCGAATCATCCTTGATTATTTTAGTATATTTTATGATAATTATAAATTATTCATAGTCTTGGCCTTAAATAATAAACTAATTCTTAAAATAATGGGAAAACCTCCCCTCCCACACTATAAATACCTCCTCTCCTTACCTATTTCCCACACATCTCTCAAGCCTTGTGCCTAGCCCAAATTCTGCCCAAAAATCCTCCCAAGCTCCTTCCCTATGACAATGGCCTTCATGTATTACCAAAAGTAAAAAATCAAAGGCTTTAAGAGGGATCTCAAAGAGAGGAGATCAAAGGGTAAGGATCCCAATTTATTTTCAGGAGTTTTGTTTTCAATTTCCTTCTTTTCATATACCCTATTACCCTTCCCTTATCCAAAAGGCATGAAACCTCCATAATATCATATATTCTAGATTTAAATTATGTTTATGTAAAAAATCACCCAACATGCTTCTTCTCCTCTCCCTCACGTTCTAAAATTAAAACACCGTCTGTGATCAAAATCATGGATAATGTGTTTTCAATTTATTTTATAATCATCGTTTATGGTCATGAAACCATTTATGTTATGGTTGAACCAGATTATTATTTATTTTATATATCCTATTAATGGTTCTGGAATCCTTATACATTCATGTTATCAAATAATAATACAAAACAAGTTGATTATGGGTAAAATCGCTAAAATTAGTTCAAGCGTTTATCATTAATGTCTTATGTCATGGTTCTCTTTCACTCCAATTAACCAAATGATTTTTCTAACCTTTTTTATGTTCACTTATGATATATAACATCAATTATGGACAACCAATTTCATATTACATTTTATTCTAGCCTAAATACAAGTGAAATTATCATTAAAACCAAGGAAACAAACAGACCTGAACCATGAAATTGTACCTTATAATCAATCAAAATGGGCATGAATGAACATAAAAAGGTTATTCTAAATATTTTACTTGTATATAAGGTTATGGAACTATTTATTAATAAAACTAATTTGACCATTCATGTCATTAATATCAAGTGGAGAACAGCAACAGACTTAATGTAAGTGATCCTCCCCTTTTTACTCATAATCAAGATTGATCTCTATGCTATGTCTTTTTGCGTAATACTGAGTAATGGGGTACATTTATAATCCTTCCCCATAATCTCCTATTGTTTTATAAGTGATTAGAAACCCCTTATCTCTCTCATCAAGCCCTCTTAATTATACACGATACCATGCCAATAAACCATGACAGATTCTACCAGAACATCCTTTATTCATTCAGGTTGCTCTATCTTTCTTTTTGTTGTTGTCTTTTCTTTTATGGAGAACTTAAACATTATGTTTATATGATCCCATATCATGTTCCATGATACACCTCTCATTCCTTTTTATGGTTATGCAGTCTTATAAGTGAATCTCTCTTCGATACTTCCCAATAAGCATACTTGTTTTAATGGAACTCCCCGAACATTTACCCCATTTCAAGAGCACTCTACCATCTATTTTAAGACACCATTATCATTGTAAATTATTTATTTTAATTATGAAAACATTCTTTTTTCAATTAGGTTTATATTTAAAATAATGTCTTCTCTGCTATTTTTAAAATCCCTATGGTATTTTCTGAAAAACCGCACAAAAATGTTTTAATGCTAATGTTTCTAAAATACATCTCTCATACGTTGTAAATATTGTTTGACACCACTTTCCATGTAATAAGCCTATTTTACCTTATTAACATCCATTTAATTCTAATTTTTTCCTTATATGTAAACTTTAATGATACGCCCATTGGTTATGATTGATGTCAGGATTGTGGTACCCAATTCTTTTCATGGGTACCCTAATGATTGTGTATGGTTAAATATGTATGATTGTATATGTGGTAAGAATATTTATGTGGAAAGGATATTCATGAATATGTTGAGATGGGTGTGGCCAAATAGTTCTCCAATGCTTTGAGTAAGGTTAAGTCTCATGAGATTCGATGTGAAACTGGATTGGCAGTTAGCCTTGACCCGTACTGAAATTGGAAACGGGATTTGCGGTTTGCCTTGACCCATACTAAAGAAATGCTTTATGATTCTGCCACATATATATTATTCCATGTTTATATAATCCCATTCTTATATGAAATTATTTTATAAGTTTCATTCTTTGGATATAATTATTCCATTCCTCATAACTCATATTCTTTAGATGTATTCTTATGTTCTTTCCCTTACCGGGCTTTTAAGCTCATCCCATTGTTCATGTGTTCCCCAGGGTAGCCTATGCAGATGTAAGGGCTCAATGTATGTTAGGAGCTCATTATGGAGATTAAATAAAGAAGTTTTTTAGCCCCATGTTTTGTGTTATATGTACCTAGTCTTCCAAGACACTAGACTTAACGATCCTTGGGTTTTTCTTTGATGATGAATTATGTTTAAAATCACGAAATGCTATATGTAAAAGGATCGGGTCGCTATACTTCCCCAAAAATAGGTGAGGATCCATATTAATTAATTTAATTCTATTATTCAATTAATGTTGTCTCATTAATTGGGAGAATCCCAAGAGTTACCTCAAATTAAAGGAGAGTTTTAGGGTCACGTGATCCCCACCACCATGATTTAAATGGGGTGTTTTAGTTAAATCAAAATAAATGTTAATATTTTGTTATTATTATTTTTATTTTTATCTCTTCCATGAAAAACCATAATACCAACATCCATCCCCGACAAACTATGGTCATAGTGAAAGTCTCCTTAAGCGAATATCGGTGTTGTGAGTTCAACGTTTCCCTCATATTTCAATTCCGAGCAACGGTTCAAACGTTACAAAATTCTCCTCTCACGTTTACTAAATGTACCCAAAAAATGTTTAGAAATTCATTTCGGGCACACCGGGCCTCATAACCATGCACCTTCAATTTTCACAGATTTGAAATAATCCCATATAAATAAAAAAATTACATGGAAAATTCCTGGTCCTTACCTTCTCCCAATCTCAGGGATATGCATCCACAAAAGCCACAACACATATTACGAAGTCAATTTTGGATACTGAGCATGAATTTGAGCCTCCGGCTCCCGTGAGCTCTCATGGAGGTTCACGTGATACCAACATACATGCACCATAGGAATCTATCATCCATGAAGGGATTTCTCCTGTAGATCCTCAATCTCCTCTAGAACCACCTAAAACATCACCCCATCATCGAAATCTAGCACAACCTAGTCAATGATTTGTGAGGGATCATGTACATATCTCCTCGGAAGGGATACATGGAAAATGTCGTGCACCCGGTGCAACTAAGGGGGAAGAGATAAGAGGTAATACAACTCGCCTACTCTGCTGAGGGCCTTAAATTTTCCAATGAACCTCAAAAATAATTTTATGCCCCATTCAAATCTCTGCAATCCTTGTCAAGCTAAGACACGTAGAAAGACATGGCCACCATCCTCGAACTCTAGAGGTCTCCGTCTCCTGTCAGCATACAACTTTTTCCTACTCTTTGTAGTCTATATCCACTCCTATATGATCTGAACCTTCTTCATGGTAGACCATACCATCTCAGGTCCTATGAGTGCTTACTACCGAGGGGCAGTCCAGCACAGAGGTGATCTGCAAGGTCGACCATAGAATTCCGTAAATGGTTCCATACTGATAGTGGAGTGATAGTGGTTGTTTTATGAAAACTCCACCAAGGGAAAGTGATCGTCCCTACTACTGCCGAAATCATTGACATAAGCATGCAAAATTTTGTCAAGGGTTTAAATTGTACGCTCTGTCTGATCATCTATCTTAGGATGAAAGGCGGTACTCAACCTAAGCTCTATGTCGAATGCCTCATACAACCAATTCCATAGCTGTGAAGTAGTACCTTCCTCATGATCAGAGATAATTGGATATGGAACCCCATTAAGCCGCACATTCTCCTGCACGTAGAGGCGTCTGATGCCCTCTACCGGTACCTACTCTTTGATTGGTAGGAAGTGGGACGACATGGTGAGTTGATCAATGATCACCCATATGGAATCTTTTCCCTTAGATGTGCATGGATGTTCGGTCACAAAGTCTATGGAAATTCCATCCTACTTCCACTCTGGCACCTCTAGTGGCTGATCTAATCCCACTAGAACCTGATGCTCTACCTTCACTTACTAACACGTCAGGAACCATGAGAAAAACGTTGCTATTGTTTTTTGGATTCCCAGCCACCAGTACCGATACTGATGGTCTTGGTACATCTTCTTCACTCATGGATGTATTGCTAGAGGGGACGTATGGAACTCCCACAACACTTCATCTCGTAGAGCCACCAGTACCATAGTACACCATCTAAAAAGGATGGTGTTATCCCCAACTTTAGAATGTCCATCAGGTGTACGTCTTGTGGATATCTGAGCAGGTCGAGCCTTATTGTCAGTGTCCCCAAACTACGCCACCCAGACACACTGACGGAGTGGGGAAGTAACTGTCAGAGACTGAAGGTAATCTTATCCATCTCGATCAATATAGGATATCTACAAAGCGTCTAACTTCTTTGTCTCCTCACTCATCACCTATATACCAGATCCCTTGCTGAGATCATTTGCTAACATGGTACCCTTCCCACGAGTATAGACTATCTCAAAGTTATAGTCCTGGAGGAACTCAAGCCAACATCGCTGTCTCAGGTTCATGTCCATCTGAGATAAGATATACCTAAGACTCTGGTGATCATATTAGACTGTAAAATGCTCACCCATTAAATAATGTCACCACATATTCAATAAGAAGACCACTGCTCCTAACTCCAGGTCATGGAAATTGTAGTTTTCCCATGTTGTCTTAGCTTTCAAGAACCATACACAATCACTACTCGCTCTTGCATTAGGAAAAATCCGTTCCTGGTCCCTAATGCATCACAGTAGACTACATACCCAATGCCCTCCTCTGGTAGCATCAGGATAGGAGAACTCATCAGTCTATGACTCAACTCTTAGAAACTCTGATTGAATATCTACAGCCACACGAAGAGTTTCCCCTTCTTCATATATGTGTATAAGGTTTCCACAACTCTGTAAATTCAGGAAAAAACCTCCGGTAGTAACTTTCTAATCCCTGAAAAATTCACACATATGTCACACTCCTAGGTGGCTACCTAGAATGCACATCCTCAATCATCGCTAGATCCACCACAACTCCAGCCATTGAGATGGAGTTTCCCATAATGTAAACCTCTTAGATACAGAACTAGAACTTCAAGAGATTACCGTAATGCGGGTTCTCTTAGAGTGTGTCTAGTACTATCTGTAGATGGTAGGAATGCTCCTCCTCTGTAGTTAGGTATATCAGTATGTCGTTAATTTTGACTACCAAAAAACAATCGAGGTATGGCTGGAAGATTTTGTTCATGAGTCCCATGAACACTGCTAGGCAGTCTCTCATGCCGAATATCATAAAATGAACTCATAGTGGCCTTACCGACAACGAAAAGTTGTCTTTGGAACATCCTTGTCTTGTACCCTGAGCTAACGATATCTTGATCTCAGGTCTATTTTAGAAACCACCATGCCCCCTTCAGTTTATCCAAATGATTGTCAATCCTCAGTAGTGGGTAATAGTTCTTCACTATCAGTTGGTTTAGGTGCCAATATTCCACACAGATTTTCAAATGGCCATCTTCCTTCTTAGCGAATAAAATCAAGACAACCCAAGGAGAATAACCGGGCCAAATGATACTCTTGGTCTGCAATTCCACTAGCTATACTCGTAGATCTCGAAGCTCCATAGGATCAATACAATATGATAGTGTAGATATCAGTGTCATCCTGAGGTAAAAGTTTATTTAATAGTCCACCACACTATGAGGAGGTAGATCTGAAACATCATCAGTGAAAACACCAGCGTACCGGTCCACCACTACCAGATTTCTTAGAATCTCAACATCATCCTTTCTGAGGGTAAGGATATCCAACTGATGTGTGATCAGCTTCACCCTCCTCTGGGTAAGTCCATCATGTGCTGAAAAGGTTCCATACACACTGGTAATGGAAAACCTTGTCCCATCCTAGCGGACACACCGCACTTTGTCCCTAACATAGTCAATCTAATCATATATTGTAGATAACCAATCCATACCCAAGATGTTGTCTAAAGGCCTCGACCCCACTATTATAAGATCTCTGCAGAATCTCTCACCTCCTAGATTAATCTCACACTATCGACACTAGTGTGTTATTTTTGAATCCTTTCCTGTAATATTCTCTACACATAATGATCGGGCCAACGGCACCACCAGAATCATTGAGATCCGAATGAGGGTAGTGGAAATAAAAGAGTGACTGGAACATGTGTCTATAAGTACTGTTGCTAGGGTAGAGTGTACAAAGATCGTAACTCTAGTCATATCCATAGATCTGTGGTCATAGGACTCATATTCCTAGAGATGAGATCGTCTATATCCCCATGATCCCTCCGGTGGATTGTACCACCTAGTGGTGGTGGTGGTATAACCTCATATTACCACCCACCACCTGCTACACTACCAACTCCTCTTCCACGTCCTCCTACTGCATGTGGACCTCCTAGATCAAATCTTCCCCTTTGACAAGGTTGTACTTTGACTGTATGCTAGTCATACTTACATAATTTCAGGTAGTGGCGAGCCATGTGACTATACCCGTGGCACGAGTAACACTACCTTCTCAATGCCTATCCAGCTTTGTCTTGAGATCCCCACATGACTAACCACGTATCCTACTGTCATCCACCTATATGTCTGGTCGATTTTGATCATTGTGTCATCTTCCTACTACCAGCTGCAGATGACTCTACTATGTGACATCCGATGGTGGGTCTCACTACTGGTGAGTGCACAACATGGAATCTCCCCACAATGATTTCTTGATCTATCACCCCCGCTTGCATTAGGATGCTAAGAGAATTCATTGATGTTTTTGTATACCATATGAACATCTTCTCGAAGATCTGAACGATAATGAAAGGTTCTCACACCATGTTAGTCGAGTGGCATGGGAGTTCCATGGAACTCGCTGAATATTGTGACACGGTCATGCTACCCTACTGTAGGTGGAGAAGATCATGTATACACACTGAGTAGAAGGTCGATGGGACGAACTCGGCCTTGAAAACCCCTCGAAGTCTTACCAAATTAGAGTGACCAGGTCGTGATCCTGGAGCATCATGCTCCAACATCTTCCTGATAATTTATGAATAATAATAACTATAATGATCCCCATGATATTAGCTCGTGTCCCGACCTGTCAAAAAACTCTAACCACAGCCTCTTTCCAGTCCTCAGCCGCATGTGGATTCATCTCACCGTAGAACCTTGGTGGCCTCTAGTGATGAAACTCATGAAATTCTCACAAGAGTTTTTCACCCTCTACTTATAGGGTTCGTAAAATCAGCTACCCAATGGGTAGTGTTGTTTCCAGCACAACACACTATGGTACAACTACTGAAATGCGGCCCTGTACCGATACCTCATTGCTCAGTGGGCTGTCATCGCATACTCTACCTAGATCCCTGGCTTTCTCTCTACGTGGAGGATTCATAAAAATAATCAGGTGTTCCACAGTCAATAAGTTATACCTGATTAGATGACTCAAGTATATCTCAATGAAAACATTTCAAAAACACTCATGCATTCAATGATTTAATTCACAGAGTTAAATACCAGAAGTCATGGTCATGGTGTATGGATACATCAGCCGCTACACCAACACTGGAATCCCCAAACTAAAATCCACACTCATCAAACTTAACACTATTTCCAAATAAAAAGATAAGAGTACAATTTCTCTAGTAGAACCGACTCCTTTGATACTAATTTGTCACGACCCATTCCCCCGGGTCTATGCTATAACTACCCCAAGCCTGCCTTCCATAGTCCTGTGGCTGCTGACATGCATCAGAAAGAAATATCCCTAAAATCGGGAAGGCATTAACTTTTATCCTGCGAACTCACACTTACATGCACACAACAAGATACAAGCACAAAGTAAACTATAAACTAATAAGGGTTAGTACAATAAAAAAGGGGGTTGTAATACAAGCCCAACTGGATAGTACAAGTAAAACTGAAAACTGATTCTGTGAACACCTACCAATGATCCAACCTGAAGGGTAGGTACAACTCTTGAATGGTCTTCTATGTAGTACATCACTTATAATGGTCCCACTCCGAGTAGCCTCGAGTCCTAACACCCTCAGCCTAGATCAATGATGTCTACTATCTGCACAATACAAATCAAGGTGCGGGAATAGCCTATGTAGGGGTTTGAATAACAATACTCGGTAGGGACCCTGAGACCCTCAATGGTCTCTCTAAACACCATAGTGGATTGACCACAAAATAAGTATACAAATCCAAGATTGAAGAAATAATCAATTCAACTTTTGTATGTGACCATACATATACCTATGTTTACAAGTATACCCATATAATTCATGAGGAAACACCAGGCCCAACACATTATCCATAACCACATCTATTCCATAAAGGATTGAATACCATGAAGTTATTACCACAAAAAATTGTACCAAAAAGGTATGTACCACAAAGGTAATGCTACACAGTAGAATACCACAAATCTAAGGACTCATCTCACACCAGGTATAACTTAAGTACAAATTTATAGATGATTAGATATATATCTATATCATCTTGATTCATCGAGAAGATCTTATGTTGACCCACACAAGATCGATGAGCGCTGACCCACACAGGATCCAAAGATTACCCACACAGGATCTGAAGACTCCTCAAGTACAGTCAGCCACAAGGTCCCCGCACTAAGAATGCTTGATTTTTGGAGGTTCCACTCCTCACGTCATTGGTCGATACTTCAGCTGGAAAAATTTCCCATGAATAAGTATCACGAAGGTCCATCAAGTCATAAGGGACCCAATGTGATTGAATTCATGTCAATCAGACGCTCGGTCTGTATATTATTAGCCATTTAGTTCTGAGGGCCCGGATTGATTCATGTTCGATCCCACCCAACATTAGTCCAAAATTAAATAAAACTCAACTTTTTAATACCTAAAGGACCATCTCTGAATCAAGGATTCTAGTTCCACTGACTGTTTATCAAACAGATGCTTGGTTTTCATGATATGGCCAAAATGGCGTATCTGGGTCCAGATTGGCCTGGGTCCAATCTGACCAGGACCAACCCAGGTCCGGCCTAGATTGGTGGGGCCACTGTGGGCCCGAGCCACTGGGCCGCGGTCTGGTCAGGCCCACAATTACGGTTTTCCGGGCTGCTGGGTGTGATCCGTTCGGTGCGACCCGCTAGGTGGTACGTGTTGCGGCCCGTGGCCGGGGTGGCCACCTTGACAGGGCCTTCCCTATCCACCACCTGGGGGAGGTTCCCCTCATTTTCCGGAATGAAAAAATGGCCGTTCATTTTTTACCATCCCCGGCGATGCCAGCTGGCGCCGAATGCTGGCATGTTGGGCCTACCGGAGCAGTCCCGGTCAGCATGACGTGGCTGGCTGGCAGTTCGATCCGGCTACAACTTTATAGTTGTGTGAAGGCGCTGCTGCCCTCCAACTGCTGGTCAAGTGTTGTCCACCCTTGGGGTGCAACACCGTGTCTAAGAACCCATGACCTCCTCCTCATCTGGATGTGCTGATGCACACCACCCACCGTCAACATGGCAGACCGGCATGTCATCCGCTCCTCTTCTCCACCACGGCCGACAGGCCATGGCCTCCTCTGCTATCAGCAGCATGGACGTATGCCGCCTTATTTCAATGCATTCGGTCGTCCTATCAACCCCACCCCTTCTCTGCCTACGGGCCGCAGCCTCCTCCGACTGTGCAATTGTGTCGCCGCCACTATCGAGGTCGGTCAGAGTGCTGGCCACTACCCTGTGCCCTACTAGGATCAGTAGCCGACGATGGGGTTCTTGTGGGCTTCTGTTCATCCTAGAGTTCTCCCATAAATAAAAAGTCAACATAGAGGGAGCATAGGGACTAGGCAATGTTTTTGGCCCACATCCTCCACGTAAGATAGATGGTAGGTGGTTCATGAGGATTTTAATCAACGTAAATCCATGAAGAACAATATAAAAACATCCTTACCTCATTTTCTCATTGTAGGTGGTGGGAGGAAGGAGATGAAGACGATGACGATGATGAAGATTATGAATAAATTTATGACCATCACTCCTACAACACGCTCCAAATATGGTTCTTCGTTCTTGATCTAGACGATGTTCTTCGTTGAAGGAGGTTCTTTGTTGGAGGATGTTTCTCCAATGTCTATCCCATGTTCTCTCTATTGCTTACAATTTCCCCCACGATAGGTGAGGAGCCAACATATTTAAATTATTTTTATTAATCAATTAATGTTGTCTCATTAATTGGGAGAATCCCATGAGTTAGATAACATTAATAGATTTGTTCAGGTTCGTGTCTTCCCCACCACCAAGATTTATATTAGTGGATTCAGTTAAATATAAATAAAAGTTAATAATTTATTACTATTATTACTATTAACTCTCCCATGGATACCCAGAAAACCAATATCCACCCCTGACCTACTGTGGTCGAGGTGAAGATCTCCTTATACGAATATCGGCACCGCGACCTCAACATTGTCCTATGATTTCAATATTGAGACCTAGTTCGATTGTCACAAAACACATCTCATACATTTTATGAACGTTTTGAAAAAAAGTTCAAAAATTCATTCTTGGCACACTAGGTCTTGAAATCATGTGCCGTCAAGTTTCACACATTTGTAATAATTCTATATAATTAAAAAATTACATTGAAAATTTTGGGTCTTTACAATGGTGGTACATAAGAAGGACCCCATGTGAGAAGACACATCATGTACCTAAATACCAATACATGGAAAAAATTACCACGTCCCGACTAGAGTACTATAAGTACTCTATGTGGTAGGAAACATCATGTAATGAAATACATTGAAATGTAATTTTTTTCACAAGGAGTGTTATGATAATTGGTAGGACAATATGTGGATATGAAATTTTATATAGTACCCTTATATGCATTGAATTTCTACATGGGAAGTGATCCATGTACAGGTAGGGACACTGTCATAAATAATAGTAGGATCACATGTTGATGGGACCCCACACATGTCTTGTACCAATATTTTATTTATTAGGAAACTCTTATCTGTTGTATCTCCTACATTTTGACTCATAATTTTTCAGGTGAGTACCCAATATTATGTTTTTTAAATATTAAAATATAGTTTTATTTATATGTAATTTCGATATATGACTATATATGGTCCGTGTGTTAGCTTATTTAGGCGATGATTGATGGAATGATTGGTCGAGCATGATCATCATAGAGATTTGTGTACACCATACTACTAGGAAAATTTGTGTGTCCTAAATTTAATATCTTAGTGGAAAACTATTTCTAGGAAAGGAATTTGTCCTATTTATAATGATAGTTTATCACCCTTATGAAGGCAATGCTAATGGGTCCTCTGTCTATCCATCTAGTGGAACCCTTCTACTACTCCAGGGAATGGTTCATCAACAACTAGATTGACACCATCTAGGTGGACTAGGCATGGGTCCTCTATTTATTACTAGTGTGGAACCCTTATGATTTGATATAAAATGATTCCTCTTTTCACAAATTTGTGGAAGCCTCATATAGATTCAGAGTTTGGGTCCCCTATCTTTTTTGTGGAACTCACATTTTGATCTAGGGAGTGGGTCATCAGCCATCAATGTGCACCATCTTATGGAATCAGGGTATTGGTCCTCTATTTACTAGGTGTAACCCTCATGTTAAACCATATCAAGGTTCTTATTCCTATATATAATTACCCTCAAATTTGTGACATTGTTGGGAGGTGTGAATTATCTTTGATTCCTCTTCAGATAGACACTTGATGAGAAGTGAATTTTTTATGGGCCTTTGGAACTATTTGAACACATTACAAAGATAATCTGGGAGATGGAAATCCACATTCCCTCTTCGTTGGGATTCATTTATGGAAAATATATATATACATATCCCTGTCATTGGATTTTGATACTCTTTATCTTTTCATTCAGATATCTATACCTAATGTGTCTCTTACTACACCTCCTTCATCTTTTGGGGATTCTTACTGGGTATGTATATACTCAACAAATCATAGGTTATACCTATGCGTGTCTTATCATACGTACACGATATACATGTTATCGATGATTAAAATGGTTCATTGGGATACCAGGTGAATTTCACCACATATTTTGTCTAGATCATGTAGATTCAAATATAGTCAATCATATCATTTACTTTTCAAAAAAATGGGTCGGACATCTTTATTGTTAGGTGTTCATTTATTCCCATTACTTTTCATTTTACACTATCACACTATTGTACTCCCTAGAGGTTTTTACAGGAATTTTTTTCTAGCTGTCATATTTTTATAATAATTATCCCTCTAGACTCATAAATTGATATGGATAGGTGTTGTAACACATGTAATTAGTCAAAGGACCCATATAGTAGTTATTCAATTTTTTTATTACACAACATCCCTTGACCTATATTGGTAGACATGGGGTTATTGTATATAGAGTCTTTTTGGGTCGGGTCTTGATGGATTGGAATCACAAAAATTCATTAATTGTGATTTTTTGGAAAGGTGTCCATATAATAATTATTTGACTTAGGGATATCCTTTCATTTTTTTGATTGTGTAATTCGGGATATGGAACACAATATTTGTGCATAGGCTGATGTATCCATTTACTAAGACTCTGAATACCTTATTTTCACCACCGTATACTAAGTCATTTGTGCAAGATAAATTGTAAATGCATGATATTGGACTGAGTCGTCAACATTACTTCTTGAGACAACTCCAGATTATATATATTATAATAATATTGTCATATGTATTGATTTTGTTTTTAGGATTTCTCTTTGAAGATTTCCATCATGGATACTAATTTTGGATCATGATGATGATCTAATGGGTGATGGGGCTTTATTTCAGTGGAAATAATATTATATTCTTCATTAATGGGGATTTTTATGTATAACCAACCTACAATTTAGCAGATCAAATGACCAGATAAGGTTGATGATAAATAATTTCATTGTGAAAACTATTTGTTCGGGAGCTAGAGGCTACTGAGTTACATAAGAAAGCTAGACCCCATGTTAGTGGAGTATTTTTTGGGGTCAATGAACAGGGTTATAAATATTATGTAGACACTAAATAATGAGGATGGTATGGAAGATATCATCTTTCAGGGAGTTTTTGGGATATGGTGGATTCTATTTACACATAAGCATGATGAGTCAACAATATCCTTAGGTGATTTCAAGAAACTATTTCTTGAGTAGTATTACCCCACATTGTTTCACTAATTAAGGATTCAAGAGATTTTGGGGCTAAATAATGGAGTGATTATAGTGGATGATTATATTTTAAGGTTCAATGTCCTTACCTGTAAGTCCCTGAACATGATTTGGGATGGAAACTTTCCGGGGAAAGAGTATGATTAGGTTCTCTATAATGATATTTGTTCCAATGTAGTTCCATTTTGCATTCCTACCACTGATGGTGTCTTAGATCGATGGTTTTTGATAAAGTGATTCCTATTAGGGGAATGTCATGTATTAGGAACAAGGAGTGGACGTTATGTGTATGAGTCATATGTAGAAAATTTTAAGTGCCATTCAACAAGAACATATTGTATGATATCTTCTCTAGAAAGAACTCAAGCACATATTGATAGATGAAAATAAAGAACATGGAAACCAAAAGATGATAAGTCATATTCATGGGATGAGAGAGGTTAAATATTTTATGATTGACTAACATGATGTTCTGAGGTGTATATGAGGATAGTAGATGGAGAACCACGGTAAATTCAGTTCCATGAGCAATGATCACCCAGGAGTGTGAAGGGTTATCCCATGTTAGATGAAGTTAGTATAACTATAAGAGGGGATTCAGGACGGTAAACTATTGGTGGTGGACTGCAGTAAGAAATATTTCCACCACATCCCCATGTGACCCACAACATGATCGATGAGCTTGTGGTTGGGGTTGTGGATATTGTAGGCTATAGATGAATATGAATACTGGAACGCAACATGAAACTATGTGTGCAATGTTTTTATTATACTCTTTCATCAGTATTAGTGAACATATGTGAAAGTCATAACATAATATCGTAACTCCTAAAGCAAGAGCTTGACCTCCTGGTTAAGGAATTAACATATCAACATTTTTCATGTAGTTCCTATGATGAGTTGTAATTATATATTTTATTTTAGACAGAATTGAATGTAATCAATTAGTGGAAATAAGTTGAAATAAGACCTTTCATTTTTCACAAAGGATTCTTATAATGTCTTATTTGGTATGGATTGCTTTTCCATAGTCTGATCCTTGAGTGATTTTCACCGCAATTGATTCAAATTCTTTCACTCTAATGGTAAGAGATTATTCATTGTGTGAGAGAGGGATATCATGATGGTATGAGTATGTTTTGTGAGTCATAGGTTTCATCCCATCAACCATAATTTTTTGAGGGTATCAACAATTATGTTAGGCACTTCAGGCATCTAGATTCCTTTTTTCATGGAGTAATTTTTTAAATCAACCCTTAGGAAGTTTAGTGACAACCTACAAGATGGGATATGGATTTTCGTACCACTTTTTGTCCCATGACTACCCCGATATCTATTGCGGTATAAGAAATAGCTCAAACTGAGCACCTGGATCATCCATTGTAGAATTAAGACTATCACGAGAAGGGTTTCATTAGACCCATTATGCCCCCCTAGGATGATCCAATGTGGGTTGTGAAAATAGTTAATGGGGTCTTGTCTCTTTATGTAGATTATCATCTCCCAAACTAGGATATGATATAGAACATGTACACTTCTATATGGATTGAGGACACCAATGGTCAATTATGTTTCTCATCTTGGTTAGAAATGATTTATCATTGGTCTATCTACAACCAGTCAATCCTAACAAGGATGATATTCAGATATAGGTATTTTTATTTCGCTACAAAAAAATATGAGTGGTTGACAACGCCCCTCGATGTGATGTATTCCCCAACTATGTTCACGTCTTTCATGAACTATATATTCTAGCCATAGATAACTCGGTTTGTGGATATCTTCATTAAATGCATTCTCAAAAAATCAGTATCAATATAGAAACATGTAATGCTCTTAATGATTGCTCTAGATTTTGTTTTTCATGATAACCAACATTATGTAATTCTCTCAATGTTCCAGTTCTGTATTCACATGGTTCACATCAGATGATATGTCATTTATGATCATGGATTAGTAGTGGGCTAAATGATTATTAATGTAGTTACATCATGGGATCCACCAAAGAGTGAGTTATAGGTGTGTAGTTTTCATTGTTGGAGGTGTTTATATGAGATTTATGGATGACCATTCTAGGATTCTATCCCCATTTACCAACATAACATTGAAAAAATTTATATTTTCATGGACTGGGTAATTCTATGGAGCATTTGATAATTTTAAGAAGGAACTGGAGAGTTCGCCTATTTTGTGAATACCGTATAAGTGTGTGGATTTGGTATTATATAATGAAATATTAAGAAATGAGATAAAATTAATGTTGATATATAGATAGGATTTTATCTCATATTGGAATAGATAGTTAAGAAACCATGAGTAGAACTATACAAATCTAGACCTTGAACTAGCATTATAAGTATTTTCTCTGAGGATTTTGATGAAATATCATCGTGGAGAGTGCCATTTATTAATCATACCACCGAAGCTTCCAGAATATCATCATAGAGAGAGAATATATGTTGAGTAAGAGGCATTAGTTGGAGTTCCTATAAGACCATGACATTTTGAGAGTCTAAAAACCTAGGAAGGGAATCATATTTGAAGATGAAATTATCGAGAAGTCAGATATGTGTTTTTTTCATGAAGGATTATGTATTGATGGATTCCATGAAACTAAATAAATTTGAGAAGGAGGGTTTAGTTTTTCATTAGATGATGGTGTTTAATCCTCTTCTTCATCAGTGTTTGAGAGTGTCCTAGATGGCTATATGTTCTTCCATGACCTGATATCCTAAAAATATTCACCTGATTTATTCTAATAAGGAAGGAATAATTTCATCAATTTCAATTGATGGAAGGTGGTCCCGGTCACAATGTAGGTGGAGTACATAATAGAGTTCCAAAAATCACCTTTGGTTGTACATCATGACGTGGATAAGACGTACAAAAAACAATACGAATAGTTTTTGTGAGACAGTATCAGACAATACATGGATGAGTTTTATCTCATGGTTCCTATCCAATATGATTGTGTGTGTTGAGAACTAGGTTCTAGTTAGTTTGATGTCACCTATTGATATATCTGAGTTTTAAATGCGAGGACATAACCATGGGAAGAAAAGGACAATGGTTCAATCTCTGTGACAATTTACCAAATGACCTAGTCAGAAGACTTCCATTGTTTTAAGTGGTAGAGTTAGGTGGATAATATGTGTTATATTTACATAAAAGATATCATTATCCTCAATGGAGTTCCATAGATAATTGAATTTAAATAAGATTTTTAGATAATGTTATGGTTGTAGGTAGCACTATTTGAGAAATTCAGGATGTATAAGTGGATATGTACAAATATCTACGCATATAAAAATTGGTAGATCTTGTAGACTATCAAGGTTCTAAGGGATATGTTGTGTGATTTTGTGTTAGACTTTTACTAGAGTATAGATGATATTATTTTTTGGTAGGGTTCTCATTCAATAATATCTACCACTCAAAAATTGTTTTTGAAATTTTTTTGGATACGTATTGGAGATCCATTATGTCACCTATTTTATAAAAGAGATCAGTGAGGCATCTCTTATTTTGCTAGAGTTGGTGTAGGTGATGTCCTAAAACTGTTAGGATTTCAAAGAGAAAAAGAGGATAGCCTGGAGCAGGAAATATTTTTATACAGATCTACAATGTAGGCCACTGGAGTATTAGTAGCGAGAATTTTTTTTTCTTAGAGTACCCCCATGATGAGGACTATAGAAATTCTATTGCGGAGGAAATATCCCATCGATGATCAGGAGTATGTTCTAGATATTTTTAGGGTTGTAATGGTTTCATACCACATATTCATACCCCCAACATTTTAATGGGTTCATGATATAATCCATTAATCATTGATGAAGAGATACGTGAATGAAACCAAGAATGTTATTGGCCGGTTCAAGTTAGACGTCATGGATTAAGCCAGTTTTGAAAAATTCCCAGTGGTGAAAATGGATCATTAGGAGACAAAAATTTATTCACAGACCATTCCCCTTGTTCATGTGTTTTATTAGAATTGCTCTTGGATGTGGAAGATCAAGATATAGGCTTAGTAAAACTACCATTTTGGTTTGTTTTTTCTTTTTTGAGGCTGAATATCCTGGAAGATTGAATAATTTGAGACCATATTTTTTAATTTTAATAATTTATAATATATATATATATATATCCATGATATGAGACGATGTGTTATTCATGGAACCAATGGCCGCATAATTAAATTTATAAACATTTTCAATATTTTTTATATTATATAGGAAATGGTTCTTAATGAAATGGGATACATCATAAAGAGAGTCGTTGTTTTAAAATCTATTGCAGTATTTGTATCATGGATGTGATGATTACCATATTCTAAAGATAAAATGGGTTAGCATATTGTGATTAGATAAATGTTTCATCAATGGGTGCCTTCGGTGGACTAATTAATAAATTCATTCATTCATTAATATAACCCATAAAAACATAATCAATTCTATTTAATCCTCATAATAGAAGAACTCTTGGGTTTTCCAGGTAACCCTGATATCCTTGAGAAGATTTTTATATCACTTCACATTGAATTATTGAGATTAAATGATAATGAGAAGCCTGATCCACGAAATTCTATGCACAATAAATGAAAAGGCATTCTTTTTATTCTTTGTGAGCACATTCTTAATTGAAGAATGATCCAATTTTGGGATATGACTCATCAATTTATATACATTTATATAATTTTTTATATGACTAAGAATGATCAGAAAAGTTCTTTTAAATACTTTCAAATTGATCTTCTTTAGAGAATGTGTTCTAGTTTAAATTATTTAAACTATTTTTTCCATGTTTTATTTTCTTGGGTTATATTATCATAATTGATGGTTCATGAAAATTATTTTATTCATTTTCCATGTTTTATTTTTCTCTATGTGTCTCTACATTTTCCGTAGATACCCTTTTTTGATACCACTATAATTTCTTTTATAGTGGAATTGGGGAAACTAAATAATGAGGAGGTTGGTTGTCCACGGTGAGCAACATGTACATTATTTGGGTTTCCCAATTAAGGAGTCCCCTTCCCACAAATGATTTCACTCATATTGGATGGGAAAATACACCTATTTCAGAAAATGATTTATCATTTATGGAATATAGTGAATATTTTTGCACAAAAATCACCTTCTAAAAATGAAAAACAAAATTGGTCTCATTCTTAGGAACGAGTAGAGTCATCCATGTCCTGCAACCTATTTCATTTTTGGGACACCATGAAGAGAATTACTCTATATAGTATGTTTTTCTATGAGGATATTTTTTGTCCTCAAAGGCGTCAAATACACTAAAAATTATTCTAAATATCTTATTCTGGTGTCTTCTTACCTTAAAATTCGTGAAACTATATACCCATTTCATGCATAATTTGCTAGAATAAAGTAATTTCCCCCATTAAAATGGGTTTCGATCAAAATAATGAGGAGGTAGTTCCGATATAGAATTTATACAAATTCAAACCATTTTCTGGTATGCACATATACCCACAGTATGTCACATTTCTACAAAATAGGGGGACCTATAACATTTTTAAATTATCAACATTCTCTTTGAAAAATAAACTTGAAAACTATATTTTGATACCATTGTCCATCATAGAATTATCCATTGTAGACCAGATTCCCTCAACCACATATAATTTTACATGTGAATGGTTATATTGTTCACCCACATAATGATACGTCAATCCCCATATATACTACGTGAACCAGGTTCATCATAAATGGTACACTTCACATACCATGCACTGTGCATAACAAACAACTTATGAGATGATGGTTGGGTGGATTCAACATATGCTTCCATAATTTATAAAAATATCACATATTTTTTGGATCATTCCATATAGATAAAATATAATTTCTTTCCATATCCTATGTTCTACTAACAATATAGGGATATGAAATTTAATTATTCAGAATGTTGAAAATGAACAACTCTCTCATAGTGTTCCTCTAGATGGAATTATGAAGAATCTCCCTACACCAATGCTTCTGATTGACCTATTTCCAAAATGATAACAATTGTAAAACATTAAAATTCATGAATATTATAAGGAACCGAACTTAAAACATTATTTAATATTGAATTAAATGAATAATTCACATTGAGGATCTTTTTAGGTTTATAGTTTTAGAGAGTTATACCATAACTATTACATTGAAAAATATTACATCTCAAAAATACAAATTAGACACTCTTACTCAATCTCCATTTTTTTCATGAAATAAAATCGCTTGAAAAAAAGAGTCATGTATAATTCCATGTTTAAGAGAGAATGACTTTTCCTTGATCCCTTACCTGTCCCTATTCCACTTTATGTCCTGGTAAAAACATTTCAAAAACTTGGGATGAGCATAAAAATATCAGAAACGGATACACAAAGATTGAAAACAATTAGTTTTTCAAGACAATAGGTAAACCATGAATACTTTATCATAAGTAATACTTTTCACCTTTTTGAAGTAGTAAATACTCTTCACTGAATAAAAGATCATTAATTACCCTTTTGTAACAAAAATATTACCATAAAACCCATATAAAGAACACATAACATCTGAAGGTAACTTGGGAAATAAACATACATAAATGGAATAAACATACGGTCAACTTCCACACATATCACTAAATAGAATATCCATACGGCCGACTTCCATACCCAATGCATTAGAGGTTATAACATAACCACCCGTCCGGGTATTCACAACACCTCACATAAATTGTTTTATCATGTAACCATCCATCCAATTTCCAATTACCAATATAAAATCATAACACATACAACAAATATAAAGGAAAGAAAACATTTCCACATTTCAATCACAATATATAACTTAAATATATTGACATAACACATAAATTGTCAAAACCATTTTTAATAAAAAAAATACATAAAAGACTATTAAATGTTTATTTTCTTTTAAAAACATTACGACTTGATGAGGAATCCAAAGATCAAATAATACTCACGACTGCGGAAAATGTCGTTGTCATCGCTTATGTTAAAAGAAAAATTCCTTTTTTCATTTAGTAAAACTCTTCGTAGAAAAAGATTCCCTTTGAAAAGTCAATGGTGCTTATCCAATATATAAAATAAAGTCGTGTAGTAAAACAAAATATGCCTCAATGGAAGGAGATTGAGACGAAGTCCCTTACCTTGTGTCATACTTGACCCGTTCATTCTATAATATCCTGAATAATAAAATAAAGTAAATTTTTACATTATTAAAAACCTTTTTCAACATTATTATTCCTTTTATATCACTATCTATCATGTTATAAACATTATGTAATCATTTATTTTAATAATGTTCATTTTGTCGATATTTGGTTCTTGAGTCAAAAATGGACTTCTTATAATTACATGTTTTTCATGTGGTCAATATTACATTATATCTAGAATGATATTCATAATTTAGAGATAATATATATTATATATATACAGTATATACATGTATTTATAATAGTACTTAACATTAAGAGGTAAGAAATGAAATGCACCGTTCGTGGAGACAGTAAGCCGTATGTATGAATGAACGCTACTTCCATTTATATTTCATATTTTATAGAATTAAAACATAATGATACATAGTAGTATTATAATTTCCATAATGTATCACATATAATATTATTAGATCTATCCTTCATATGTACCACATATTGTATGAACAAGTCATATAAATTTGAAGGGGCGGTGGTCCGCACTTCCTCTAATGAGATTATCGCGTTTACCCATAATGGAAACCATAAATGAATGATATGAAATGAAAATACAGAAGCATAAAAAAACATAAACATAATATATATCATATATAAATACATTTCCATCATAATGGCCACCATGAGAGGTGGTTGGTGATATTTTAACCATCATCGTTTCGTGAGGCGTTAGTTTTCCATCCACAGAAACATTATTTTCTTCATCCATTAGATAACGGTGTATTTATGTGAATATAGAATACATCCCATAAAACAATCCTAGTATATTTAGGATACTGGTGTTTTTACAAAATAATGGAATAGAAAGAGTTTAGAGGTTGGTGAAGTAAAATAAAAGAAAACAATTTAAGAGAAACCATTTACTTTAAGTTGGGTAACTCCCTTTGGTTTAATCCAAAGGTCATTTTGAAGCGACTTCTTCTTAAGTTAATGCTTCTAGAAGGAGGAAAGTGGTGTAGGGAGATTAATTGGGAAGAGTTTGTTCAAGCCTAATGGATTGAGAGGTGTGAGTAATTGGTTATAAGTGGTATCCTTTTATAAGGGGGAGGATGGACTCATTAGGATTGTGTGAAAACATTATTTTATTATATAATGATATTAGGTTTAAAAAGGTCCAAAAATAATTCTTGTAGAAGATAATATGAATCATGGTTGAAATTAAATATTTCAATAGGAATTGGACAGTTATTGGATGACATTTTAAACATTATAATCTTATTTATTTGAATGGTTTATTAATGAGGCAAACACTACATCATTATTGTGTCATAAAAATATTTAAATTATTTTCTGTCTAAAAATTATTAAAAAACACCATGATATAGGAAATATTTTTATATTTACAATTAATATTTATAGTCCAAATGATAATTTATATAAACCCTTCTAAAAATTAATTTACTAATATATATTTTCTTTTGTCATTTTTTCCTTTACTTTAAGTTAATTAATCTAAATTGTCATTATCACTCCCATGGGGCTCAATGGGGTACCATAATCGACCCAAAGATGTCCATGGTCTTCAATGACTCAACCAATAATGTTTTTACAAGTGTCTAGGTAATATTCAATTATTATAATACTCTTTTTACCTGGAATTACCCTATTTACGTTTAACCGTGGTAAATAAATGTCAAAAGATACCATTCAACAAAAATTATTTTTATACTAATGAACCAAATTTTACTTATTGATAATTACCATGTATTTCTTATTTTCAAAATTAAATTCACAGAAGTGGTAAAATTTCATTTAAATGAAAAAAGTGAGTTTTTTAACAACTACTAAGTGGTTTCAGAATTCATAAAAAATTGATGTTTTTCAAAAAAATACCAAAAATTCAGCCTAATATTTATTTGATATAACAAATTCAAAAATTATGTCTATTTTTCCAAATTCAAATCATATAAATGGAATTAATTAATTTAAAATTAATTCTTGTTGTTAAAACAAATAGCATGTTTTTTAGAAACAATAACTATCAAAAGATTGGCACTTGTTTATGTCCACACTCAAAGTGAAATTAATTCCAATGACCAAAATTGGATTAAATGGTAAAAGTATATTCTAATTACACTTTAAAAACAGTTAAAAATTTAATATAACCATATAAATAATTTAGATTCAAACACAGTTTTGAAATAAAATACAATATTTTTCACTATTCATTAAAAATGATCTTTATCGGAAAAATTCAAAAAATTTACACAAAGTTAATTCTTATGTACCCATTCTAAAGAAGGATTTTATTTGGTCAATTACAAAATATAAAAATTTCCAAAACTATATTTAATTAGGGTTCTCCTTTAAAAGGTGGTAAATAGACCTTTTAATGTAAATTATGTTTAAAATTAGATTCATTCACATTTTAAGCCTCTATCTTTTATTAGATAAATGTAAATATATTTCAAAAAAATGTATAATAATATTGTATTTAGTTTCATTAATTCCCGCTAATACAACGGCTAGGAGTTAACAAACATTTAAAATAAAAATATTATATTATTAGTGTGCAACGTAATATTTCAATGGAACCCGCTGTTGCGTATCTGGTACACATATCGAACATAGAAACCCATTTAAAGTAAAATTAATATTTAATTCACAAATATTAATAAATATTAAAAATATCTTATTCTTTATTTACCCTAGATGTTACATCCTTCCCCCCTTTTAGATGTTGCATCCCCACAATTTTATTTTCTTATAAAATAAGTGGGGGTATTTATCCCTAATAGCATTTTCATATTCCCATGTTGCCTCTTCAACCATGTGGTTTTTACACAAAAACATTACATTTTGAATTACCTTATTCAGTATCACTTGTTCTCTAGGGTCAAGAACATGGACTGGTTGTTCTTCATAAGAGAGTTTCTCTTCCAACTGAACTACCTCTAGGCTAAAGACATGAGATGGATCTGGCATATACTTACTCAACATAGAAACATGAAAAATATTGTGTACGTGGGAAAAACATGGAGGAAAATCCACTCTATATGCTACTGATCCAACTTTCTCCTGAATTTCATAATGTTCAATGAACCTCGTACCCAACATTCCCTTCTAACCAAAACGCATCACACTTTTCCATGGAAAAACATTGAGAAAGACATGATCACTTACCTCAAAAGAAAGATCCTTCCTCCAGTTATCTGTATAAATTTTCTATCTGCTCTAAGCTGTTCTATTGTGCTTCTGAATCAAATGAACTTTCTCGACCATTTCATTTACCAATTTTGGTCCAATCACCTTCCATTCACATACTTCAACCCAAGAATCTAGACTTCAACAATGCTTTCCATATAATGCCTCAAATGGAGCCATCTGTGTACTGGAATGAAAAATGTTATTATATGAAAATTCAACCAAAGAATGATGTTGGTCCCAACTTCCCTGGTAATCCATTGAAATAGCACGTAGCATATCTTCCAATATCTAAATTTTTCATTTTGGCTGCCCATCTGAATGACGAAGGAGAGATGTACTAAAATTTTATTCAGTACCCAATGATTTCTGAAGACCATTCCAAGTAAACTTCGGATCACGATCAGATACAATGGAGATGGAACTCCATGAAACCTGACTATATCTATAACATACAACTGAGAATGTTGATCTAGAGACAAAGTATCTCAAATAGGAAGGAAATGAGAAGATTTAGTCAATCGATAAACAATAACCCAGATTTCATTATTACCTCGAGATGTCTTTGGTAATCCCACAATGAAGTCCATGGATATATTTTCCTATTTCCAATCTGGCACCGGTAGGGGCTGAAGCATCCCTTTCAATAACATCTACTCATCTTTATCCTCTTGACAAGTCAAACACTTTATAGTAAAATTTTCAATATATCTTTTTATTCCATCACACTAGTAATACTCTTGAAGATCTCTGTACATCCTAGTACTACCAGGATGAACTGAAAACAGAGAACTGTGAGCTTCACATAACAAATCATTCTTCAACTTTGAATCACAAGGCGCACATAATCTCTTCCCAAAACTCAATACACAATCATTATCATGATTAAAATCAGGCAACTTACCCCTATGAACCAACTCAACCTTTTTCTATAACTCACTATCTTATTTCTGTGCTTCTTTTATTCTGTCTGATAGAGATGATCTCACTGACACTAGATACAAATCTGATGAATTTCCTACACGATCAACTTCTATGCCAAAATTCCTCAATTCAGAAACCAATGGATCTCATTCCAAACTTCGCATGGTTAATGAAGAGTTACTTTTTTGACTCAAAGAATCATCCCCTTTATTTTCTTTTCCCAGATGGTAATGGATCATGCAATCATAATCCTTGATTAATTCTAACAATCTCCTATTTCACATGTTAAATTCTTTTTGATTGAATATATACTTCAACTTTTCTGATCAGTATATATTTCACACATTACACCATACAAATGATGCCTCTAAATTTATAAATCCAAAACAACAAAAACTAATTCCAAATCATGTGTAGGGTAATTTAACTCATGTGGTTTTAACTAATGTTTCATAAACAATTACCTGATCATTCTGCATTAGGACACAACCAAGTCCATTCAATGAAGCATCACTGTAGATAACAAACTCACCATTTCTGGATGGTAGTGCCAAAACTAGAGCATTCACAAATCATCTTTTAAATTCCTGAAAACAATCATCACATTCTTTGGTCCAATTGATCTTAACACCTTTTCTAGTTAACTTAGTCATTGGACTAGGATACTGTTCAAAATTCTCAACAATCCTCTTGTAATAACATGCCAAACCAAGAAACCTACGAAACTTGATTATATTTCTGGGACATGGACATTCTTCAGAAACTTCTGTTTTAGAAGGATCAACAGTTATGCCATTTTTTTAAACAATGTGACCATGTGAAGAAATTTGTTGTAAAAAAAACTCAGACATGCTGAATTTCCCAAATAGTTTCTTTTCTTCTATGTTTTCCATTACAACCCTTAAATGATATTCATGTTCCTTTTTTACTTTTATAATAAACCAAAATATCATCAATAAACACAACCAAAAACTTATCTAAGAACTCACAGAAAATTCTATTCATAAGTTCCATGAATAGAGAAGGTGCAATGGATAACCCAAAAGGCATAACTACAAATTAATAATGGCCATATCTAGTAAGAAATGTGGTTTTTAGAATGTCTTCTTCCTTTACATTCAACTAATGGTACCCAGAACTCAATTCAATATTAGAAAAATACTGAGCTCCCTTGATCTGATCAAACAAATCATCTATATCAGGCAAAGGATACTTGTTCTTAACAATAATGTTATTCAATACTCTATAATCAATTCAAAGTCTCATTGAACAATCTATCTTTTTAACAAAAAATACAAGAGAACCCCATGGTGATTTGATAGGTTGAATAAAACCTTTATATAATAAATTAGACAATTGATTCTTTAACACTAAATGTTCAATTTGAGATATTCAATAAGGGGGTTCTGAAATTGGCTTAGCATCAGAAACTAAGTCAATAGTAAATCCAACTTCTCGATCAGGTATAATACCAGGAAACTCATCAAAAAAATCAAGGTACTCATTTTCCACTAGCATATCATTAATATAAACAATCCCTTTGTTCTCAACAATATTCCCAAGGTAAAATTCATTTCCATATTTTAATAGGTTTTCAACTTCATGATTTGTTATAAAAAACAAGGGTTCATTATTGTACACAAACTAAAAATATTTCTGAAAAGAAACCTATTTAGCTCTGTAATCAATATTAGCATGATAAAAATGAAATCCAATCCATGCTCAAAATATCATAAAACTCTACTAGAGGAAAAACAATAAGGTTTGCAGGTAGTTTCTTTCTGCACACAAGGACAAGAATGTTCTTATGTTATCTTTCGGTCTCTAAATTTCCTCCAGGTGTTTTTACCGTATGTTCTGTATTCATATCTTGAGAAGGAATTTCCAATTTTCTATAAATCTTCTCAGAAATGAATGAGTGTGTATTCACTGAATCAAACAACACATTGGAATAATCTGAATCAACAAATAGTTTACCTGATGCAACTTCATTTGAAGTCCCAATATCTATTAAAGTAGTTACAATGGATTTCACCACCCCTTTCTGCATGTAGTCTGGCTGCTTTCCCACAGTGGAGTTCATCTCTAGAAACTCATTTTCATAAGTACCCATTTCATTACACTTAAAACATCTTACCGATGTATTTTCATTGCGAACTTGATCATATTCCTTATAGTTACAAAAAATATGACCATACTTACCACACTAGAAGCACTTTCCAAACATTGATAAACATTTTCCAGGATGTTTTTTACCACACTTCTCACAAGATGGATATTTAGTTTTCTTACCTCCAGGATTCTTTGATGAATTCATTCCCTTCTCCTGCTAACTAGACCTCTTATTCTGTTTTTTTTTTCAATGAACACTTGATCATTATAAAACTCAATTTATACCTTCTCCGCACATCGAACATGTTTTTCATAACTTTTGACCTCACGAGAGTCTAAGACTCTTATATATCATGGCATCAGTTCTGAGTAAAATTTATTTATCATACTATCAAGATATCGGATGAAATTTGGTGCATACCTTTACAGTCATGGGAACTTTTCTTCATTATCAGCCACTGAGTCATCATTCTGCCTCAATTCTAGGAATTGTTTTTCCATCCTAAGATGAACCACCTTAGGAAAATATTTTTCAAGAAACATACCTTTGAATTCATCCCAACGAAGAGAATCAATATCCTCACTATCCCTGATATATTTCATCGTCGAACACCCCTGATCTTCTTCTCCTTTAAAATGGTAAACAGCAAGACTAACCTTTTGATTTTCTGAACAACCCATGACATCGATGATCTTTTCCAGTGATTTAATCCACCCTTCTTCTAGAACATGGTCAGATGATCATCTGAATAATGGGGGATGATTCCTCATGAAATGCTCCACTACTTACATGTTCCTCTGTGGTTGATATGTCTAATCTCGTGCATGAATTCCACCACCATTTATAACATGAGTCAACTGTGCCATCACTGCAACAAACTGTTCACTTCTGATTCCGACCATCTCAGGTTGCTGATTTAGAAGGTTGTCTTCCTCCTGATGTCGTCCCAACAGAGCTGCCTTGTTTCCTATGCGGAAAACCTTTCTGAACACTGAAAAATCATAGGTGAAGTAACATGGTAATATGTAAATGCTATATGATTTCAATATTAACATAAATTACTCTATGGATATTAATTTAACAATACCCTAAATACTAATGTAGTCTTAACCGACCATTGATACCAACTATAAGGACCCAACATTAAAACAACACATAATCTTGAATTAAATGAATAATTCACTTTGAGGATCTTTTCAGGTTTAGATTTTTAGAGAGTTAGACCATAACTATTACATTTCAATATATTACAACTCAAAAACACAAATTAGACACTCCTAATCAGTTTCCATTTTTTCTCAAAATAATAACGCTTGAAAAAAAGAGTCATGTATAATTCCATGTTTAAGAGAGCATGACTTTTCCATAATCCCATACATGGACCTATTCCACTTTTTGTCCTGTGAAAAACATTTCAAAAACTTGGGATGAGAATAGAAAGCTCAGTAAGGGATACCCAAAGAAGGAAAACTATTATTTTTTCAAGGCAATAGGTAATCCATGAATACTTTATCATAAGTAATTAATTTCACCTTTAAGAAGTAGTAAATACTCATCACTGAATAAAAGACCACTACTTACCCTTTTGTAACCAATAGATTACCATAAAACCCATATAAAGAACGCATAATATATAAAGGTAACTTGGGACATAAACATACATAAATGGAATAACCATACGGTGGTCTTCCACACATATCACTAAACGGAATAGCCATACTACCGACTTCCATATCCAATTAATTAGAGGTTATAATGTAACCACCCGTCCTGGTATTCACAGAACCACCCATCATTTTGTTTATTGCTTAACCACCTATCAAATGTCTAAGTACCAATATAAAATCATAACACATACAACAAATATAAAGGAATGAAAACATTTCCACATTTAAATCACAATATATAACATAAATATATTGACATAACAAAACCATTTTCAAAACCATTTTCTATAACAAAAATACATAAAATAGTATAAGGTATTTATTTTCTTTTAAAAACAATAAGGGTTATTGAGGATTCCCAAGATCAAATAATACTTATGGTGGTGGAAAACTTCATTGTCCCCGCTTACGTAAAAAAAAAATCATTTTTGATATTTTTTAAAACTCTTCGTAGAAAAAGATTCCCATTGAGATGTCAAGGGTGTTTATACAACGTATAAAATAAAGTCATGTTTTAAAATAAAATATTCCTTAATGAAAGGAAATTGAGACGAAGTCCCTTACCTCATGTCCAACATGACCCGTTCGTTCTTTAATATCATGAATAATAAAATAATGTTAATTTCTACTTGTTTAAAAAGATTTTTCAAATTTATTATTTTTTTCAGATCACTTAATACCATGTTATAAACATTATTTAATCATTTATGTTAATATTGTATGTTGTTTTCGATATTTGGTTCTTGAGTCAAAAATTTACTTCTTATAATTACATGTTGTTAATGTGGTCAATATTACATTATATCCAGAATTATATTCATGATATATATATCATATATATCATATATATCTAGTATATACATTTATTTATAATAGTTCATATCATTTAGTGGTAAGAAATGAAATGCGCCATTCATGGAGACGGTAAGTCGTACGTACGCATGAACGCTACTTCTATTTGTATTGAATATTTAATGGAATAAAAACATAATGATACATATTAGTATTATAATTCCAGTATTTTATCATATATAATATTATTAAATCTATCCTTTATATGTACAACATATGGTATGAACGAATCATATCACTTTGAGGGGCGGTACTGCGCACTTCCTCTAATGATATTATCGCGTTTACCCAGAATGGAAACCACAAAGAAATTCTATAAAAGGAATATATAGAATCATAAAAAAACATAAACATAATATATATCTTATATAAATATAGTGCCATCATAATTTCCACCATGAGAGGCGGTAGGATATATTTGAACAATCATCGTTTCATGAGGTGTTAGTTTTCCATCCACAGAAACATTATGTTCTTCATCCATTAGATGGAGGTGAGTGTAAGTGTAGTTATAATCCTTCTCATAACAATATCCTACTATATTTAGGATAATTTTGTTGTTACAAAATAATGTAATAAAATGATTTTAGATGTTGGAGATGTAAAATAAAAGAAAACAATTTAAGAGAAACAGGCACCTTTAATTTGTGTAACTCCCTTTGGTTAGAACCAAAGGACATATTGAAGTGACTTCTGTCTAATTTAAGGCTTCTAGGAGGAGGATAGAGATGTAGGTAGCTTAATTGGGCAGATTTTGGACGAGCCTAAAGGCTTTAGAGGTGTGAGTAAATAGTTAGAAGTGGTCTCCTTTTATAAGGGGGAGGAGAGGATCTTTAGAAAATTGTGAAAACATTATTTTATTATATAATGATATTAGGTTTAAAAAGGTCCAAAAATCATTATAGTCGAAGATAAGATGAATCATGGTCAACATAAAATCATCCAATAATAATTGGACAAGTTTTGGATAATATTATAATCATTATAATCTTATTTATTTAAATGATTTTTTAATGAGGCAAACACTGCATCATTATTGGTTCATAAATAATTTAAATTATTTGATGTATAAAAATTATATAAAAATAGCATGATATAGGAAACATTTTTAGCTTTATAATTATTATTTATAGTTGAAAAATTAATTTATATAACCCCTTTTAAAAATTAATATACTAAAAGATATTTACTTTCGTCATTTTTTCCTTTAAGTTAATTAATCTAAATTGTCATTATCGCTCCCATGTGCCTCAATGGGGTCCCAAAATCGTCCCAAAGGTGTCGATGGTCGTAAATGACTCATCCAATATGTTTTTGAAAAGTGTTAAAGTAATTTTGAATTATTATAATACACTTTTTACCTTGAATTACCCTATTTACCTTTAACCGCGGTAAACAAAAGGAAAAAGTTACTATTCAAAAAAATTATTTTTATCTTATTGAACCACATTTTACTTTTTGATAACAACCATGTATGTCGGATTTTAGAAATTCAATTCACAGAAGTGGTAAAATTTCATTTAAATGAAAAAATTCAGTTTTTTAACTAATACTAAGTGGTTTCACTATTTATCAAAAATTTATGTTTTTCGGAAAAATACAAATAATTCAGCCTAAGATTTATTTGATATACCGAATTAAAAAATGATGTCTATTTTTCCTAATTCAAAAAATAGAAATGGAAATAACTAATTTAAAATTAATTCCCGTTGTTAAAACAAATAGTGTGTTTTTAAGAAACAAAAACTATCAAAAGATTGGCACTTGTTTATTTCCACTCTCAGAGAGAAATTAATTCCAATGACCAAAATTGGATTAAATGGTAAAAATATATTCTAATTACACTTTAAAAAAATTAAAAATAAAATATAACCATATAAATAAATTAGATTCAAACGTAGTTTGGAATTAAAATACAATATTTTTCACTATTCATTAAAAAATGAACTTTATCGGAAAAATTCCAAAAAAAATGAAACAAAGCATATTTTTATATCCCAATTATAAAGAAGGATTTTATTTTCCCAATTAGAAAATATAAAAATTATCAAAACTATATTTATAGAGTGTTCTCTATTAAAAGGTGGTAAATAGACCTTTTAATGTAAATTATGCTTAAAATTCGATTCATTCACATTTTAAGCCTCTAACTATTATTGAATAAATGTAAATATATTCAACAAACATGTATACTCATATTGTAGTTATTTTTGTTCATTCCAGCCAATACAACAACTAGGTGTTAACTACAATTTAATTTAATAATATTATATTATTATTGTGAAACATATGATTTGAATAAAACCCGTTGTTGTGTATCAGGTACGCTATCGAACATAGCAACCCATTTAAAGTAAAATTAATTTTTAATTGAAAAATATTAATAAATATGGAAAATATATTATTTTTTATTTACTCGGGATGTTTCAAATATACTATGATTACATTGACAATCCTAAACTATCCATCTTCTTGACAAGAGCTATCTTTTTTTGGAAATCATTTGAACATCTCTGCATTGCGGGAATTTTTTTCTGAATATGACCCCGATAAGGTCTATGTACTTTATTATTACTTGTGGGCTGAATGAAACCATCATAATGATTATATATTCTTTTTAAAATTAATTAAACACTACCCATCCATTAAAAATCTCTTTACAAGTGATCCTAGTGTGGGATGGACTTCAAATAATGATCTGAGAACTGAAGGAATATTCTATGTTGAATGAGATTTGACATTATATGTGTGCCTATATTATTGAGAATTCTTCCCATGATTGTACATTATAATCTAGTACTATGAAGTATGTATTTTATAGGGTTTGGTATATTCACTAACTTTGATTATAATTCAATTGATCAGTCACTAGGGTTCAAGAACAAACAAAATTCATTTCAGACATGGAGAAATCAAAATATTGCTATTGAATACATATCAATTAAAAGGAATTCCTATACCGAGGAATATATACAATAAATAAATTCTTTAAGATAATAATGGGAAGGTAACAAATATTATTCTATTTATCATAAGATTTTAGTTATTATTTCATATAAATCATTATGTAATCATTCTAATACCCATTTCCTAATTATGTTCAACACCTAGATATAGATATTTTTGTATCATAGAATTATGAGAATGAAGGATCATTTTACAAACTATAAAAATTCATCCCATTCCACAAATTCCTAAAATCACCACCAATAGGACTTGGTGTGGGGACTGGATCAAAGTAGGAATATGAGTATAATTGGTAGAATTAGACTTAATAATTGTACACACCCACATAAATATCCAAACCCATATAATTCAGAAATGTAAAAAACAACTAAAGAACCAGAAATGCATACCTCAAAATCCCACAATCAGAGTGTTATTGGATGTATTAAAAAATATAAATTTCTTATGATAATCCACATAGAAATGGCCAGAAAAAAAATGTCAAAACATGAAGTAAATATGGAGACTGCTTTCAAGATTCCACATCAACACACCATAGTTTTTTGTCTCAATAAGCACCTTTATGTCCGGGTTCATCATGGACTCAATTAAATTTTCAATTTTCTTCACAATACACAACACATGCTAGAAAAGTACATGATTAGGTTATTATAAAAATAACTAATAGAAAAAAAACCCGAAACCTGAAAAAAAAAATTAATAATTTTCTCACCACAGGTATATTTACATAGCACATAGAACAATAAAATCCAAATATACTCAAAAATGTCACATATAATCAAGGTAAGGTCACATTACAAAATCCAACCTGAAATTATTGCTCAAATCTTCCACAATGAAATCATCCTATAAAACACACTACATGAGTCTAACAACAATGATTCCATTCTAAGAGAAACAATACGCAGATAAGGACCACACATTGGCCCATGGGGTATAACAACAACCCAGTCTGGATAAAACAATTATATAGAGGAACATTTCCCAAACAGTGTTGGTCAGAATGAATCCATGAAATCTGTATATAGAAAGAAGATGATAGAGGATATCACATTCAGCCTCATGTAAGGATTCCAAATACTATATCAATGAAGACCTAGTGAAGGGATCTTTGTCCTATTTATCGGAGGTGATTCCATTCTAACCATATGGGAATTTATATAGGGAACAATCCCTTAACAAAAAATTTAAATTATTCTTAGGAAATTTGATATAGGAAATCATTGATTGAATACACAACATGTAGTATATAAGGCCCCAACCTTAAGCCTTACTTAATATTGAATTAAATGAATAATTCATATTGAGGATCTTTTCAAGATTAGAGTTTTAGAGAATTAGGATATGACTATTACATCTCAAAAGATTACAAAGTAGAAACTTCTACTAAGTTTCCATAAAATAAAAACTCTTAAAAAGAAACATGTCTTGTCACATGTTTTAGGTAGCATTACTTTCCCTTGATCCCATCCTTGACCCTATTACATGTTAAGTCCTGTGAAAAACATTTCAAAAACCTGGGATGAGCATAAAATGCTTAGTAATGGATACACAAAGAATAAAAACTGTTAGTTTTTAAAAAAAACAATTAAACCATGTATACATTATTAAAGTAAAACCTTTCACCTTTTCTAAGTAGTAAAAAAACTCTTCAATGAATAAAAGATCATTACTTACCCTGTTGTAACCAAAATATTACCATAAAACCATATAAAGAACACATAACATAAAAAGGTAACTTAGGACATAAACATACTTAAATGGAATAACCATACGGTCGACTTCCACACATACTTAATGGAATAGCCATACGGCCGACTTCCACACATACTTAATGGAATAACCATACGACCGACTTCTGTACCCAATGGATTGGAGGTTATAACGTAACCACCCGTCCTGGTATTCACGGCACCACCCGTCATAATGTCCAAGTACCATTATAAAATCATAATACATATATCACATAAATATATTGACATAACAAATCTTTTATAAAAACCATTTTCAATACCAACATATATAAAATATTATATGGTATTTATTTCATTTTAAAAAACATTATGTCTTGTTGAGGAAGCCAAAGACCAAATAATACTCGTGGTGGAGGAAAAGGTCGTTGTCACCGCGTACGTTAAAAGAAACTTTCCTTTTTTTCATTTAGTAAAACGCTTCGTATAAAAAGATTCCTTTTGAATAAAATTAAATGTCACAGGGGTTTATACACCGTATAAAAGAAAGTTGTGTGTAAAACCAAATATACCTCAATGAAAGGAGATTGAGACGAAGTCCCTTACAAAGTCGGTATCCTTTGATTAAGGATAAATAAATTACATGATTATGTGTGACAAATAAAAAAACACAAAATATACGTGGATATTAAGTGTAAAACAATCAAAGGTCACTCACACATAATCATGGAAAAAAACCAATGACATATATATTTAACTCAATGAAATGAGATTGAGTTATGATTTCTGATACATGTCCGTCTAAATGACATAAGAATTTATCAATGAGAAGATTATGTGTAGAAATAGTATATCCACACAAAGGTTTGTGGAAACTACAACACGGATATTCCACAAATAATCTTGGAAAAATAAAATCAAGAATTATAGGTTTAACCCAAAGAATTGAAAGTGGGTTAAGAAGTTCCCTGACAGAAATTCGACAGCGTAACGACGTCACTTCAAAACTCATAAAATGAGTTGATGAGAGATAAAAAGGGTATCTCATCACTTGGACATAAAATTTAAATTAATAAGGATATAGAATAACATATCCCAACGTAATAGTATGTGAATTAAAAGACATAACAAAAGAAGTCTTTTAAAAAGAGGAGGGTGAACGGTTCCCTTACCGACTTGGGTATCCTTCGAAACATACACCCCGTGAAAGAAAGACAATACAAAATTGATGTAAATACTCATAAATGAAATTATATTACACAATGAGTAAAATAATGAGTAGTAGATACACCACTCAAAGGAAATTGTGGAAAATGTAGCATAGATCCCACGGGAATAAAAGTGAGATGAAATATCCCTTACGAAAACTCGGCAACCTAATGACGCCACTTAAAACTTCCAAAAATGGATTGATGAGATCAAGTTGGGTATCTCATCATATGACAATAAAATGTACAAAAAGTGGAATATAAAAGACCATCCCCCATCATAACAAATAGGAGCTTAAAATAAGTGACATAAAGTAGAGTACTTAAAAAGAAAGAGAGAGGTTAGATCTCTTACGAAAATTCCGCAGCCTAACGGCGCCACTCAAAACATCCAAAATGGATTGATGAGAGAAAATAGGGTATACAATCATATTAACATAAAAAGTACAGTACGATTAATATAAAATAACATCCCAATCATAAGAAAGATGAGCTTAAAAGGAATGACATAAAAGAGTGTACTTAAAAAGAAAGATAGGGGTAGGATCCCTTACCTCAGGTCCGACTTGACTCGATCGTTCTTTAACGTCCTGAATAATAAACTTGAGTTAATTACTACTTTATAAATAACCTTTTTAAAGTTCATTATTCCTTTTATATCACATATTTTCATGTTATAAACCTTATGTAATCATTTATGTTAATAATGTTTGTTTTGTCGATATTTGGTTCTTATGTCGAAAGTGGATTTCTTACAATTACATGTTGTTCGTGTGGTCAAAGGTTCATTATATCCAGAATGATATTAATGATTTTTATATCGTATATAACATATATATCCAGAATATACATGTATTTATAATATTACATAATTATTTAGAGGTAAGAAATGAAATGCACCGTTCATGGAGACAGTATGCCGTACGTATGCATGAACTCTACATTCATTTCTATGTCATATTAATGGAATTAAAACTAAATGAGATGTTTGTATATTTTAATTCCAGAATTATATTCATCATTTATATGTAACATAAATCATATATCATAACTTTAAATACATCCTTTATACATCCCACAAATGGCATTAACCAATCAAATCACTTTGTGGGGGCGGTAGTCCGCACTTCCTAAAATGAAATTATCGTGTTTACCCACAATGGAAACCATAAAGGTATGCCACAAAAGAAAAATAAAGAAGCTTAAGTAAAACATAAACATATTATATATCATATATAAATATAGTGACATATTAATGGCCTCCTTTTAAGCTGTTATATGAGTGTTGAACAATCATCGTTTCGTGAGGCAGAAATTCACCATCCACTGAAACAGTATGTTATTTAACAATTTGATGTAGGTGTGTATAAGTGTAGCTCGAATGATTCTTAAAACAACATACTAGTATATTTAAGATTATGGAGTTGTTAAAAAAGAAATGAATAAAAATAGTTTAGGGGTTTGGAGAAGCAAAATAAAACAAAAGAACAAAAGTGAAGACATTACCTTAAAATCGGGTAACTCTTTTTGATTTGAGCTCAAATGCTTCCTTGGGAAGACTTCTGCCAAGAGTGAGGCTTCTATGAGTTAGAGAGAGATTTGGAGAGACAAAATGGGCTGGGGTTTTCCGAGACAAATGCATTGGAAGTGTGGGTAAGGAGGTAGAGGTGGGGGCCTTTTATAAGAGGAGAGGAGGGGCACTCTTGGAAAGTAAACAAATGTTACTTTATTTTAGAATGAGTGTCGGATTTTAGTGGTCCCACATTGATTTGTTTCGAGGATAAGGTGATAAGGGTTCTAAATCCACACATCCAATAGGTTTTGGACATGTTTAGGACTTATATTTTACAATATCTTTTCATTTTATTTAAATCCTCTATTAATGAGGTAATCACTGCATCATCATGATGTCATAAATAATTTAATATATTTAATGTCTAAAAATTATAAAAAAATATCATGATGTAGGAAATATTATTATCTTTCTAATTAATATTTATATTCAAAATATGACTTGTATAACCCCATGTAAAAATTGTTTTAGTAAAACATCTCATGTTTGTGTCATTTTTAATTTAACATTAAATAAAAAGTTATTTATGTCATTTCCCAACCAAACTGGCTCAATGGGGACCCCATGATGACCCATGTATTGTATTGGTCGGAAATTACTCATCCAATGAGGGTAGGACATGTGACTAGGTCATTTAATATTATTAAAGCATTACTTTACCTTAAACTACACTAATTACCTCTAATCGCGAATAAAACCTAAAAGTTATTATTCACCAAAAAATTATTTTAATCCCATTGAACCACATTTTACATATTAATTACAACCATTTATGTCATATTTTTTAAATTCAAAACACAGAGGCGGTAAAATTTCATTTAAATGAAAAAATCAGTTTTGTAAGTACCACTTAGTGGTTTCACTATTCATCAAAAATTGAAGTTTTTCAGAAAATTACCAAAAATTCATCCTAAGATATATTTGATATTCCGAATTCAAAAATGATGTTTATTTAACAAAATTCAAAACATATAAGTTGCATGAATTAATTTAATAATTAATTCCTAGTGTCAAAACAAATAGCGTGTTTTTATGAAACAAAATGTATCAAAAGATTGACACTAGTTTAAGTCTGATTTCAAAGTGAAATTAATTCCAATGACCACTATTAGATTAAATGGTAAAAATATATAATAATTTCACTTTAAAAACAAATCAAAATATAATATAATAATATAAATAAATTAGATTAAAAAGAGGTTTTGAATTAAAATACTACAATTTTCACTATTCATTAAAAATTGAACTTTTTCGGAAAAATACCCAAAATTTACACAAAGTAAATTTTGATGTCCCGATTATAAAGAAAAATTTTATATAGTAAAATATAACACATAAAATTGTCAAAAAAGTGGATTTAAAAGAGGTTTTCCATCAAAAGGCGGTTAATCGACCTTTTAAAGAATATTAGAATGTTTTACGCTTAAAATTGGATTCATTCACATTTTTAATCCTCTAAAATTTATTGTAAAAAGTAAAAATATTTGAAAAACTTATATAATCATTTTGTAGTTAGTTCTATTCATTTCCTCCTCACAATAGCTTGGCGTTAACTACCATTTAAAATAGTATTATTTTATTATTAGAGTGCAACGAAAGATTCCCAAGAAACTCGTTGTTGCATATTGGGTATGCCATCGAGCATAACATCCCCTTTAAACTAATATTAATATTTTATTCACAAATATGGTTAAATGTGAAAATTTCATACTCTTTATTTACCTGTGGTGTTACATCCTTCCCCTATTTTGGGAATTGCGTCCTCGCAAATTTAAAATTGGGCTTGGAAACTTCATTGAAAATCCCACATCAGAATAAGAGTCAGTAAAACAATCACTTTAAAATAAAGAAAGATAAGTACAATGGACACCCAAGTTAATCCATACTAGGATTCCAAGTCTGAAAATATGGAATGGAGGAAAAAACAAAGGGCCATGTTCTGATGGAGAGTGATAGTAAACATGTCTAGGAGAAAGTTAACCATAAGAAAATAACAAACTTGTGATGGGTTAAACGGTATTTGATTCCCCAGTAGGAAAATTTAAGAGACAACATTTTTGTTTTAAGTTACTTTTCATTGAGGAATTTATTTATGAGGTTAACTAAAACATATGGAAGCATACTTAATTGCCATGTTGACTTTCAACTTTTACTAGATTTCTTACACGAACTCATATTTTCTCCAAAAGATGAGTATTTAGGAAGACTTGTTCACATTAAGAGTACTATAATAAACTTCTAGAGAATCACCTAATCCAAAAAAGAGAACTATATACTTCCCATGTCTTTTGACTTTAAAAAAAACCAAAACCAAAATGTTTAGAACAAGATCAGATGATCCAGAAAAGGATAAACCTTTATAAAAAGAAAATCTATTCCTAATCTCCAAAATTTGTCTAACAAAACCCAAAGTTCAACGAAGACCATTCGATAAACAATTTGTTCATAAAAGTCTTCAAGGTAAACCAATCTAGGAATGAAACCCAAATATTTGAAAGATTTAATCGCATAGTCTTCCAAGGTAACACTTATCTCTAAATAACATCAGTTTCTCTTAAAGTCTCATTTGAAAAGTAATTAACCTAATCACATATCCTCCATGATAGGTTAATAATTTCCATATATAACCCAAAACAAACTTACTCTTAATTCATAAAATCATCTAACTAAAAAGAATAAGTCAAACTAACCAGGGACTTCACGTAGTCCAGTGGTAGGTGATAAATAGCAGTTGCACTTTAGTTGTGGGTTTGATTCCCGCAGCTTTGTCCGACGTGAAGGGTTGTCACACGGTCTGAGTGTTGTCCTCTTTTCAAAACTATATAATTCTTAAAACATTCCCCAAAACGGGCTAAAATCTTCAAATATAATCATAACATATTTTAACCTCAGATTTTCTCATGCCTTTCATTTTCCATCATAACATAGAATAACCCATAATTACCTCAAAAGTAAGGATCATATAAACCCTAATGGTTACCTTTATAATTATTACCTGAACTTCCACATCGATTGGTTATCTCAAACATGATGAATTATAGATCATACCAAGGTTAAAGTGGTTGATCATGACTCCTTGATAGTTGGTTTAGAACAACCACGAGTTTCCTCATTGAATCCCCCATTTTATCTAGTATCTTAATCAGAGAACCACCATAGTTTCCTTCAAAACTGTTGTCTCATTGGTGCCGGCTAGATCCATCCATTAAATAAAAACAGAAATGCCAGTGTGAGTATATCAACAAAACCATCATGTACTAATGAGGAGGTAAACACTAAGATATAATTACTCATTCACATTATCTAAAACTATGACTCTTTCTGAAATCCTAACCATTATGGTAATGTCACTTATGCTTAGAGAATACCCTAACCTCTAAAGTTATATAAATTGACCTCTGATACCAACTATATGGCCCCAGCCTTAAACATTACTTAATGTTGAATTAAATGAATAATTCACATTGAGGATATTTTCAGGTATATAGTTTTAGATAATTAGGAAATGACTATTACATCTCAAAAGATTACAAAGTAGAAACTTCTAATATGTTTCCATAAAATAAAAACTCTTAAAAAGAAACATGTCTTGTTCCATGTTTTAGGTAGCATGACTTTACCTTGATCCCATCCTTGACCCTATTAAGCGTTAAGTCCTGTGAAAAACATTTCAAAAACTTGGGATGAGCATAAAATGCTCAGTAAGGGATATACAAAGAATGAAAACTGTTAGTTTTTCAAAAAAAACAAGTAAAGTATGTATACTTTTTTAAAGTAATAACTTTCACCTTTTCAAAGTAGTAAAAAAAAAACGCTTCAATGAATAAAAGATCATTACTTACCCTTTTGTAACCAAAATATTACCATAAAACCCATATAAAGAACACATAACATAACAAGGTAACTTGGGACATAAACATACTTAAATGGAATAACCATACGGTCGACTTCCACACATACTTAATGAAATAGCCTTATGGCCGACTTCCACACATACTTAATGGAATAGCCATACGGCTGACTTCCATACCCAATGCATTGGAGGTTATAATGTAACCACCCATCCTGGTATTCACGGCACCACCCATCATAATGTCCAAGTACCATTATAAAATCATTACACATATATTACTTAAATATATCGACATAAAAAATCCTTTATAAAAACCATTTTCAATACCAACATATATAAAAGATTATATGGTATTTATTTCATTTTAAAAAACATTACGGCTTGTTGAGGAAGCCAGAGGCCAAATAATACTCACAACGGTGGAAAATGTCGTTGTCACCGCGTACATTAAAAGAAACATTGCTTATTGTCATTTAGTTAAACGCTTCGTATAAAAAGATTCCTTTTGAAAAAAATTAAAATTCAAAGGGGTTTATACACCATATAAAATAATGTTTTGTGTAAAACCAAATATGCCTCAATGAAAGGTGATTGAGACGAAGTCCCTTACAAAGTCGGTATCCTTAGAGTAAAGATAAATCAATTACACGATTATGTGTGACAAATACGAATACACAAAATTAATGTGGATATTAAGTGTAAAACAATCAGAGGTCATTCACACATAATCATGGAAAAATAAAACCAATGACATAGATATTTAACTCAATGAAATGAGATTGAGTTATGATTTCTGATACAAGTCCGTCTAAATGACATAAGAATTTATCAATGAGATGATTATGTGTAGAAATAGTATATCCACATAAAGGTTTGTGGAAACTACAACATAGAGATTCCAAACATAATCTTGACATAATAAAATCAAGAAATAGAGGTTTAACCCAAAGAATTGAATGTGGGTTAAGAAGTTCCCTTGTAGAAATTCGACAGCCTAACATCGTCACTTCAAAACTCATAAAATGAGTTGATGAGAGATAAAAATGGTATATCATCTCTTGGACATAAAATTTACATTAATAATTATATAGAAGAACATATCCCAACATAATAGTATGTGAATTTAAAGACATAACAAAATAAGTATTTTAAAAAGAGGAGGGTGAACGGTTCCCTTGCCGACATGGGTATCCTTCAAAACATACACCCCGTGAAAGAAAGACAATACAACATTGATGTAAATACTCATAAATGAAATTATATTACAAAATGAGTAAAATAATGAGCAGTACATACACCAGTCAAAAGAAATTGTGGAAAATTTAGCATAGATCCCAAGGGAATAAAAGTGAGATGAAAAATACCTTACGAAAACTCGGCAGCCTAACAACGCCACTAAAAACTTCCAAAAATGGATTGATGAGATCAAGTAGGGTCTCTCATCATATTACAATAAAATTTACATCAAGAGGAATATAAAATAACATCCCCCATCATAACAAAGAGTAGCTTAAGAGAAGTGACATAAAAGAGAGTACTTAAAAAGAAAGAGAAAGGTTAGATCTCTTACGAAAATTCCACAGCCTAACGGCGCCACTCAAAACTTCCAAAATGGATTTATGAGAGAAAAAGGGTCTCTCATCATATGAACATAAAAGTTAAAGTAAGAGTAATATAAAATAACATCCCAATCATAATAAAGTTGAGCTTTAAAGGAATGCCATAAAAGAGTGCACTTAAAAAGAATGAGAGGGGTATGATCCCTTACATCGGGTCCGACTTGACTCGATCATTCTTTAACTTCCTGAATAATAAACATGAGTTAATTTATACTTTTTCAAGAACCTTTTTAAAGATCATTATTCCTTTTATATCACTTATTTCCTTGTTATAAACCTTATGTAATCATTTAAGTTAATAATTTTTGTTTTGTCGATATTTGGTTCTTAAGTTTAAAGTGGACTTCTTACAATTACAAGTTGTTCATGTGGTCAGTGGATCATCATATCCAGAACGATATTCATGATTTGGATATCATATATATCATACATATACATAATATACATTTATTTATAATATTACATAATCATTTAGAGGTAAGAAATGAAATGCACCGTTCATGGAGATGGTAAGTCGTACGTACGCATGAACGCTACATTCATTTCTATGTCATATTAATGGAATTAAAACTAAATGAGATGTATGTATATTTTAATTCCAGATTTATATTCATCATTTGTATGTAACATACATCATATATAATAACTTTAAATACATCCTTTATACATCCCACATATGGAATTAACGAATCAAATCACTTTGAGGGGGCGGTAGTCCACACTTCCTAAAATGAAATTATCGTGTTTACCCACAATGGAAACCATAAAGGTATGCTACAAAATAAAAATACAGAAGATTAAGTAAAACATAATCATATTATATATCATATATAAATATAGTGACATCTTAATGTCCACCTTTTAAGGTGTTATATGAGTGTTGAACAATCATCGTTTCGTGAGGAAAAAATTCTCCATCCACAAGAAACAGTATGTTCTTTAACCATTTGATGTAGGTGTTTGTAAGTTTAGATCGAATGATTCTTATAAAAACATCCTATTATATTGAATATACTGGAGTTGTTACAAAAGAAATTAATAAAAATAGTTTAGGGGGTTGGAGAAGCAAAATAAAACAAAAGAACACAAGTGAAGACATTACCTTAAAATCGGGTAACTCTTTTTGATTTGAGCTCAGAGGCTTCCTTGGGAAGACTTCTGCCCAATGTGAGTCTTCTAGTAGTTATAGAGATATGTGGAGAGACAAAATGGGCAGGTGTTGTCTGAGACAAAGCATTTGGAAGTGTGGGTAAGGAGGTAGAGGTGGGGGCCTTTTATAAGAGGAGAGGAGGGGCACTCTTGGAAAGTAAAGAAAAGTTACTTTATTTTAGAATGAGTTTCGGATTTTAGAGGTCCCAAATTGATGTGTTTCGAGGATAAGGTGATAAGGGTTCTAAATCCACCCATCCAATAGGTTTTTGACATGTGTAGGTCTTATATTTTACATTATCTTTTCATTTTATTTAAATCCTTTATTAATGTGGTAATCGCTGCATCATCATGATGTCATAACTAATTTAATATATTTAATGTCTAAAAATTATAAAAAAAACTATATTTATGTAGGAAATCGTTTTAGATTTCTAATGAATATTTATAGTGAAAAATCAGACTTGTATAACCCCATTTAAAAATTGTTTTAGTAAAACATCTCATGTTTGTGTCATTTTTACTTTAACATTAAATAAAAAGTTATTTATGTCATTTCCCATCCAAAGTGGCTCCATGGGGTCCCCAAGTTGACCCATGTATTTTATTGGTCGGACATGACTCATACAATGAGGGTATGACATGTGTCTAGGTCATTTCATTTTATTAAAACATTATTCTTTCCTTAAACTACACTAATTACCTCTAATCGCGATTAAAAACTTAATAAGTTACTATTCACCAAAAAAATATTTTAATCCCATTGAACCACATTTTACTTCTTAATGACAACGATGTATGTTATATTATTGAAATTAAAAACACAAAGATGGAAAAATTTCATTTAAATGGAAAATCAGTTTTTATAAGTACCACTTAGTGGTTTCACTATTCATCAAAAATTGATGTTTTTTAGAAAATTACCAAAAATTCACCCTAAGATATAATTTATATTCTGAATTCAAAAATGATTTCTATTTTAGAAAATTAAAAAAATATAAGTTTCATTAATTAATTTAATAATTAATTCCCGCTGTCAAAACAAATTGCGTGTTTTTATGAAACAAAATGAATCAAAAGATTGACACTAGTTTAAGTCCGATTTCAATGTGAAATTAATTTCAATGACCACTATTGTATTAAATGGTAAAAATATACTCTAATTTAACATTAAAACCAATTCAAAAGATAAAATAGTCATATAAATAAATTATATTAAAAAGGGGTTTTGAATTAAAATACAACATTTTTCACTATTCATTGAAAATTGAACTTTTTCGGAAAAATACCAAAAATTTACACAAAGTAAATTTTGATGACCCGATTCTAAAGAAGAATTTTATTTAGTCAAATATAACACATAAAATTGTCAAAAAAATGGATTTAAAAGAGGTTCTCCATCAAAAGGTGGTTAATCCACCTTTTAAAGAATATTAGAATGTTTTACGCTTAAAATTGGATTCATTCGCATTTTTAATCCTCTAAAATTTATTGTAAAAAGTAAAAATATTTGACAAACATATATAATCATTTTTTAGTTAGTTCTATTCATTCTCGCCATCACAATAGCTAGGAATTAACTACCATTTAAAATAATATTATTTTGTTATTAGAGTGCAACAGAAGATTCCCAAGAAACTCGTTGTTGCGTATTGGGTACGCCATCGACCATAGCATCCCCTTTAAAGTAATATTAATATTTTATTCACAAATATGGATAAATGTGAAAATTTCATACTATTTATTTACCTGGCGTGTTACAAAGTAGGCATACATTCCATGTCCCTTTGTCACTAGGTGTTTCTTGTGTAAAATTGTTTGTTCCTATGTCTATGAAAAAAATCATAGAAAACTGTTACATGTGTAATTTTTCCCATGAAAGAGTGCTCAATATAAACTATGTATGCCAGGCCCTGCCATGTCCAGGTATGGGGTACATGGAATTCCATTAGCGGTTTTCCCTAACCCATGTCCATGTACACTCCAGGGTACATGTTGAGTCATTTGGGAAGGATCTCATGTCCTGTGAAATGGTCACACACCATACGACCTGAACGATTTCTGAAACCCAATACAACATGGTAACAACCCCACATGGTGTGTATATCCAATGTAATCCGTGTTATTTGGGTATTTATGGAAAACTAGATTCTTACACTGACATATGATAACATCATCATGGCCTAATATTTCATCCTCGTTCACACTGTAAATCACTGATCTACTTCAGTGGGACTCACTCTCGCTGCTCTCAAGATTCTGGTTGTCCGATTCACTTGGAAATATCATTCCATTCATCACCATAAGTATTTAATTCACTATTAAAAATAAGGGGTCTTTGATTCGGTCTGATTTATTCACCTCTAATATCATTGAATGTTTTTCAGGTAATGATGAGCCCGAATCTACAATATTGAATCATTGTGCAATGAAATAGGTTCATAATGATTAATTCCTCAGTATTTTTGTTGAACAACATGCCATCCCAAAACTCCTATGATGAACTATGTATTGGGAAAGAAATTACCTAGGACTAATCCTAAGGAACAAATATCAGTTGGTGTTCGTGGGATCCTCATACTAAATTTGACAGATCAACAAAGAATGATATGATAAAAAATCATTAACAAATTATCCTAATTCCCAAATAAAACTATCTGATACCATTACAATAATGATTTTTGGATCAATATGTTAGTTTATTGATTCTTTTAGATCAAATAATTAGTTACCATAGGATTAATCTAGTTAAAAACTACCCTTTTGAGATTTATAGTGATACATAATATAGAACGGAGGTACGTCATTATTGTTGGTGAGATCATATGTTTTAAACTCACATCAGTCATTGATATTTGATCATGTTTATGATCATCAATGGAATCTCATCCAATGTCTCACCAATTGTTCAATGCACCAACTTGGATTTTTGTCAAAATCAAAGATTCTATTATAACCATATATTTTTAGGAGAATCAAATTTGTTTCATCAATGAATTGATAAAATATTTTTATTTCGTTATTTCATTTATTTTTACCCATGCTACTATGTTTCAACAAACAACCCATGATGACAATGGTGATGTAACACCTATGGTAAGACATGTGTTTTGATCACAATGGTGCTCTCAAATGTCTTATATGGGCCCCTTTTAGATGATATCCAACACTTTTATAAAAAATTACACAAGTACTATTTAATATATTTAATATAATTTAAATTTTGATTTCCAGGACTAGGATCCTAAAAATCACACACAATATAATTTCATGGTCATGAAAGTAATCCATATAATATACAAATATATTACATGGAAAATATGAGTCATTTCATTCTCCCCACCTTGGGGATTTACATCCTGAAAATTCCAAATAGTGGATATCCAAATAGATGTAGGTACTAAACATGGAAATGAGCCTCTCACACACCATTTCTCTATAGAGGATTCACATGCTTCAAACGGACGCACAATAATAGAATATCTAACCAATGGTGGACCCTCTCCTACTGAACATTGGTCTTTACCATGTACTCAGGATAAGTATATCCTTGTGCCATATCACCTTATTTGATACTTTTCGATGTTCCATTAACATACCATCTAAGCTATGAATTGTTGAAGTCATCATGTGCCTAGCCATATTTCATTATTATTGAGAAGATATACTCCACCTATCCAACTCTACCTAGTATCTAGAAAATGAAAAATAATTGTTGATATTTCATTCGTCCTAAGAAATACTACCATAATCCACATCATGGTGAAACCCATATAATCACACGGTCTCACACCTCGAACTCCAAAGATCCTATCATCTATTATTATGTTAATTGTGGTGGTTCCACAATGATGGTGTAATGGTAGCTTTTTCATAGGAGAAATTCACAAGTGGTAGCTTATTTTCACCACAATAGAAAAATTCTAATTTGAAATCTCAAAGCATGTCCTCCAGAACATTTCTTTTTATATCAGTCTGGCCATTTTTCTAGGAGTGATACACAATGATCATGTGAATACAAGTCCCAAAATCCTCCAAAAATATCTTCCATAACTAATAACTTATGCGAGCATAAAATAAAATTTATGGGAATCCACGGAGTTTGAAAATATCCTACATGTAGAGACATCCAATTATTTCTTCCAAAATCATTATTATATTGAAAAGTAGTTGGAGAACACCGTGAGTCGTTCTACGATCAACAAGCCAGAATCGTGTCGAATAGATGTGTGGGGTAATCCCATTCTTATATCCATGGATATCCCATCCCACTTCCACTCTTGACAAAAAGGTTTTGAGATAAACCCACTTGAACTAGGGGATCATCCTTTACATACAGACAAGTAATGAATCAACATAAAAACTATGAAACTCCCCACTTTATTCATATCATCCAAAAATAAATGTTGTAGGTACTTGTACATATTTTCTAGGAATGGATGTAAAATAATAGTTGATGTATGAAACACTCTTTGAATAACTTTTTTCAAATCATGGGTACCATATAAAATCCTATGAAAATAATAATATTCTCCCCACTTTTAGAAAACAATTTAGAATCATGTACAGTAGAAATATATGTATGTAGGGTCTCATAGTTGGTATCCCCAAGATTTAACACCCTATATCACTACAAAATAATATCTGTAACAGCCTTCTACTAGTGGTAAGCTACACCATCTCCATATTCAATGTATTAATATAACGAGACCAAATTCTGTTAACCATCCTTCAATAATAGAAAACATGATCTTCTAGTGAAATAATTTGATACCACATCCCCTTACCAAGAGTATATAATTTTTTTCATAATCTCCTAATAAATCTATCCATTTCCACTATCTCAAGCTATAAATATTTTCTGGGACAATTTTCTTGAGACTATAATGATCAGAATAGATGTTAAACCACTATCCCATTAGGTAGTGTCTCCACATCATTACTAGGAAGGTCGCCACTACAAATCATGTTCAGGGGTAGTGTATTTCACCTTGTGTGGTCGGAACTGACATTTTCCATAGGCATTAAGAACCAACCTTTTCATCAAAATAAATATGTGTACGGTCCCTAATGCATTGTAGAACACTACATACTCAAAACCCTCCTCTCTAAATATCACTATGGTATCACCCATCAATCTATTACCCAACACATGAGAATACTACTGGAACCTGTCTATCCAGGGAAATGGATAACCCATTTGGGTTCGAGCGGTGATGTGTGATGGTATCCTAGAAAAATACGGTATTAATTTCTGATAATATAATTCAAAATATGGAAGCTTAACACCTCTATCATCATTTTTGGTGGCACCCATGCTGACACTACTTGACCATTGGCGGGTCCACTATAACTCTATTTTCTATGATGACATGTCCTAGAAAGTATCATACTGTATTCAAAATTGTCACTTCAAGAAATTATCATAAATTGGGTGCTCTTACAGTACGTCTAAAACCCCCGATCATGTGTCTCATGTGATCATAATTTAAATTTTATTTTATAAGTATATTTTCATTAAATACTTTCATGAAATTTTATAGAATGGTTCATAAGATCTGGTTCATGAGTCCCATGAACACTATTGGCATGTTCGTTATTCCAAAGGACATCAAAAACTACTCATAGGGACTGTAGTGACATTTGAATGTTTTATACAATGTATCCTTGCCCCATACAAATAATTGATGATATATTTACCTTTTTCATCCTTAATGAACCACTATTCTCATCTATACAGATCATATTGGTCATTGATCATTAGTAGTGGATACATGTTCTTCATGGACACCTGGTCTAAGAACTGGTAGTCCCCACACAACCTCATCTCCCATCTTCCACCTTATCAAAAAAATGGGGCTTCACATGGTGAAATAATGGGTAAAACGTATCGCTTCCTATATAATTCCTCCTATCGAAACATTATATTGTGATGCTCTTCGTGATAAGTTAAATATATTGCTGTAGATATCAGGGTTGTTGTGGGGGGATGATCAGTGTATATTTGTTTCTCTTAGCGGGGAGGTAACCCTAGAACGTCCTAACTAATGATGTAATCATAATTCAACACCATTGTAGGTTTCTAAAAACACATAAAATCCCCTACATCGAGGGCCATTACATTCAACTGATAAGTAATTGTCTTCACCCTCCTATGAATAATCACATCTTTTACTTCTTGGGTTTCCTATTCACACAAAAAAGAAAATCATATTCATGTCACTAAAGACACACAACATCCTCAACCTAAAACTGTCGATATGTGCCTGAAATATTTATAACTAGTCCATACCTATGATGATGTTGTAAGGCCTCATCTATTCTATAATTTTATCTGAACAAAAAATGCCACCTCCAAGAGTCAGATCACACTACGGGTCCAAGATTATGATTTTGATGTTTTCTCCGGTAAGAGAACCCAAGCACAAGGATCATGAAAAGGGAATAAGGGGAATATCTATGTCCCACTCTAAATAGGTATAAATAAAGGAATTAATAAAACATATATATTCTACTACATATGTTTTGGTAGAAAATATTCTAATTATACTTGAAATCACTCTGAGAGCCTGTGGGTTATAAGCCTTGACTACCTGTAGTTTCCCCCACCCACATCATTCTGCTCCCTATGTCTGGATGTGGAAAACATTTTTGTGTTGGTTGAATTAATAGAATGAATCCACCACCACCAATATCCCTTCCATCTCCACATTTATATCCACCTCCTTGAGGACATACCTGCTCCTATCGCAACTTCTACATCGGTGACCCATCCACTATCTCTCAGTCAACATTGAGGCGGCATGGAAAATCTATACATTCTATGAATGATAATAAATATGTATATAATTATTATATATCATGTTTTTACAATGATAAAAAAATCTGGATATTATTATCCCAAGATCAATGTATTTGGAACATGATTGTTGAAAATAAACATAGTAGGAAAAAGAAGCCATTATCACTGAGAACAATTATTTAATTAGAAAATTATTAATATATTGGTCAAAAAATTTATAAATAAATAATAAATGGTATTATTTAATTATTTTTATGGAATAATTTTATATTAAATTAATATTTCTCAAACATGATGTTTTAATGTGATCAATGAAATAAAATACATATGGTAAGGTAATGTTCCACAAAATTTACAATCATTATGTTATCCATCCATTTCAATGAATATGTCATGACAAAATTATGTGCTAAATGATATTTGATTATACTATGTAGCATTTACACTTTTTGTATTTATTTATTGTGAATACTCATAATAAATTCATTTGAGTAACATTATCTTTAATGATATTATATAAGTACATGTTTATTTCACAATCTCATCATTCTACAAGATTTTTTATGTATAAAGTCTATGTTCTGGAATATTCTCCTTCCATGTCCATGATTTCTAAATAAATATACCTAATGATATTACTATTTCATAAAATAAATATTTCTTATTTTTGATATTTTAAAAATTTATTTTTTAGAATTCATTATGATGTTTTCTAAACAAGGTACTTTGTGAAAATTATAGAAATAATAAGAATGAAATTTTATATTAAATGATATGAATTAGAATTTTTTCTAGAATTCTAGAAACCATATTCACATGAATAATTAGTTATATTAATACATTGTTCATTTCTAATAAAAATTTTTCCTTTTATATTTCACATCGTTAGAAATATTTTCTCAAATTGGAAAAGATATTTTCATAAGAAAAGTCATCTGGTCTTTAAAATACATTTCTATATAAGGGAACATTATTTTATGTCGTTAATGTTTTTCTAAGGTATGGGTCAATGATAATATTATTTTTCTTTTGTTGAATGGTTTATGTTTATTATGTAATGATGTTTATGAATTCCATTTCATTTCAATAAATATGTAATGATGGAATTAATATGGAACCCATTTTTTCCTTGGTTTTGATTTGATTAATTATTTATGTTCATGTTGAACAGATATGTATAGTCTTCATTAGGTTATAGGTGGGACTATTATCTCCCTTAAATTTAATGGGAAATTAATTTTATCTCTTTAGATAGTTATGGGGAATAATTCGATATTCTTGATCCATTAAGGGAAACAAGTCAAAGTGGATGATCCATTTTGGGAAAGAGGTTTTATGACATAATCTGATAGAATTGCAGATAATCCTTGAAATATGAAATGGTTTCAATACTTTTTATGATTATAGAAACAATTATTCCATAACCCAATGGTTCAAGATTTAGTTCGAATGTGTTCTCTTTCTTTTTATTAATGTATTTCAAAATGATAACGTTTATTACATGAATAATGTTTCTAATTTATCACAGGATGTAAATGAACATCATAATCTATGTCTATTGTCAAAAAACAAAATTATAGTCTTATGATTTCATATGATCATGGATTGATATATCCGATGACTAACCTTTTTGATATTATGTACTCACACATGATTATGTTCTATTCCCTAGGTGATGAATAAATGTTTAGGATGGGTATACCTAAGAGGTTTTTTATCTAAGAAGGCATTTTTAGGAGATATGAGATATCATTAATAAATTATGAGGATTTTATATATAATATCCATGTAATTGTACCCTTTAATATTGTGTAATGTATTATATAATTATTCAACTAAAATGATCAAAAATTAATATATGAATGGAAATTTTTGTTATATATACTAAAATAATCAATCCACTATAAATTTTCATTAATAAATAAACATCATTCCATCTAGTTTATGATTTGATTTCACTATATAATAGTAATTGTATAATGTAGTGGTTTGAATAATATAAAAATACCACACTCAAATTTTTTGGATTGGATGATTTATATTTCCCCCTCCACATCATTTTCATAAAATAATTCAATAGTTTTAGTCATATATTCCTTCATCAATCACTTTTTGAAAAGATTATGTAGATTCTTATCACTGTTTTAATCCATTATATTTTGAAATTTTCTTGTAAATTTACCAACTTCCACAAATATAAGACGTTTATCATTTAATTGTACTTAAATGTGAACTAATTTTCCATTCATTATATCCAAATAGATCATCATTTATCATAGATCATTAGATAGCCTAATTCCTCCTTTACTATAAGAAAAAAATCATCCAGTTTCATTTAGACATTCCCCTGGGATCCAACTCCGACAATTTTAAAATAAATGAAATTTAACATTCCTTCCCCAATAATATCTATCACATTACATTTAATGAGAATCCATCTTTGATCTATTTGGTTAATTTTGAAAGTCAACTATGTTTATATTATTAATCATAATTCTTGACAATTTGATTATATATTTATAATATTTATCACTCTAGATCATATCCTACCTGATTTATCCTTGGGAGATCTATAGGACCTATTTCAGATGAATTGTTTTCTGGGTTATTTTATGATTCATCCATTACTAAAAATATGTAAACTTGAGTGTTTAATAATTAAAATCATAATAAAATTATTAAAAACATTTTCTCTAAAACATTTTGTTGAAATGAATTTCTAATGAATAAAATAGAATTATATTTAAAATAAAAATAAAATACCCAAAATTTAATCTAAATTTATTTATTTTGGTATTACTTTGAAAATGTGTAATAATTCCTTTATATAATAATTCAATTCCAATGGATTCAAAATAGAATCAGATTGGTTGAATCATATCCCATTGTAGTGCCAATTGAGGTTTGTAATTCAAACTCTTTTTCAGGAACCATGTGAAATTGAGTAAAAAAAATTCCCCTATCATCATTAGTACACCTAGGTATATCTTTAATATATCATACATTCAATTATAATATTCAAACATATATGTCATTTATGGGTGAAATACATAATCTCAACTTTTTAAAAACAATGGGATAATTTCCTATAAATAATTTTATACTTTGGGGTCTCTCTAATGCCTCCATATCTTAGTATCATAGAATAAATATACCATCATATTATATAAAATATAGATACCCAATCAATAAATTAAAAATATGAAATTATTTTTACAAATAAAAGCATCAGAGAAAAAAATGATTGAGAGGTCTTTTTTAATGAAACTATATATTCCATGTGAGACTTTTCTTATTAGAATTAATATTTTCGGATCCTAGAACTAATTTAGAGTGAGATTATATCGATTGGGGAGTCTTTTTATTGATAAATTAATAATATATAAAATAATATATGAAAAAAATGAACTTATATAGAATAAATTGTCTCCCCATTAATTGAGACCAATACTATGAAATTTTATAACTCGGTTATTTCTAGAATATTTGGATTATACTAGAAAACATATAATGTTGTTGGGTATTAGGAATTATTTTTCAAGAGACCATTGGCTTGTGTATTTAGTGAATTAGTTAATTTATTTTATATTTTAAAAAAAAAATCACTATCTTTTTTAGTATTTAAATATAAAATACACAGTGATACATAGAAAATAATAAGATATTTTTGAGGTTGATGATATTGATGGATATATAAACCAAATAAAGGGGAATGGAAGATGGTGATCATGGAGAATAAAGAGATTAATGATGATTTTTGTGGGATTAAAAGCTTTTTATCTAGAGAGTGAATTCCTCACCAATGATTGATTCATTCTTAGGGTAGGAAATTTTATTTTCTTCAATTTGATATATTCTTCATTATTCAATTCATTTAAATAAATCCCCTTAATAGTGATACATCTTCACAATTTATTTATAATATAAAAATATGAATAAATATTAAATATTAAATTTGTATAATTAATTTGACAATTGATGATTTCATATTTTCTCATTCTGTTATATGATAAACATCTCATGGGTTTATATCTCTATTAATTAATCAATATTCTGTCGTTTCATTTCACTAGCCTCCACAGAACTCAACTCATTTGGATTTATCCTGTTTTCTTTTCCATTACTATTTTTTAAAGGACATTAAACTCGAGATACCTTATCATGGTCAGCATAGATTATCATAGGGATATATAGGTGGGATAAAGAGATAAGTAAAGGAAAAATCACCACTATATGTGAGGTTTTTTTCTTAGAAATTTATGAAAATGGGTGATATGTGTGAATGGCGAAGATTCATGTGAATGGGAATGATTCACAATGGGTATGGTTAGGGTTCCATATTGTTGTTCAGGATTTGATGTACAGGAAAGCATCATTTATATTTTTTTTTGAAATAAGTAAATATTAGAAAATAATGGTACATTATTATTAATGAGAGGGGGATTATGAATCCCCTATATTCATATTATATTGAATCAACATATAGACCTACAAAATTATATTAACATATAATCTATTAATTATAAAGTTATAATTTATAAATATATTATTAATAATATTATATGATTCATTTTTGACTTATTTATTTGACATCAGATAGATGAACCACCTAAGTCATAATTAAACAATCATTATAGTAGGAAATCTATGACTACTGTTGTGTTTTATAATAATGACATAGATATTAATCTAATGAATTATCATTCATGTGTGATAATATAAAATTTGTTTTTTATAGAGTGTATGATTAGAAATATAAATAGCTAATGTTATGTTTTTTATTCCCATAAAGCATAGTAGAATGTTCTATTTGTCCATTACTTTTTCTATTTATGATTATTTTTTCGTATATTATATCTTATCTTATACGTCCAATGAACAATTTCAAATTTTTCTCATGATATAGTTCAATGATTCACATTTAGACCCACAAGATGTCCATTCTGTGGTTTTTTATGCACAAGAAATGATGGTGAAATTCATTTTGACATTATAGGTAGGCAGAATGTTAATGGGATATGGATTCCTTTTTTAGTGGTTATTAACCCATATGAGAGATAAGAAGTGATCATCAGAGTGTTATCATGCTTTGAAACTACCACACGATATTGGGGGGTGGGTCTTCCACACACCTTATATGGTGGGTTGGACCCCCCACTACATTAATAGTGAGTCGTATATCTATAATTTATTTTATTTATCATAATATATAAAAAGGTGTTTAAAACCTAACTATCATAGTAGGTATTGGGACCCCATACCATTATTCAAGTAAACTTGGGATCCACCGATACAATATAGTGTTTGGGGACTCTATATATGCAGTGGACGCCCTATCAACAATCTATTGGGGGGAGTAGTCCTCCCATGGAGATTTAACCTCCATATCTTTAGAAAAAATTGAATAGTCGTGGGTCCTTTAAATGGATTCATTTGTGGATACATGAGATTCATTGATAAGAGGTATTTCTCTCCTATCATTGACAAAATATGGTGAGGTCCAATACCTACACTCTATATCATATATAGATACGTGGGTTTCTATTTGAATTATCTATGTGATATTTGGAGCTATGGATAACTCCTCATTACCTTATTCCCTTTATAGATTGGTAATATTTTCCCCTCATCACTTTTTATTCATTGAAAATATAAATTCTATTTCTATTTCCGCATTTCTTATGGGTTTATCTGATTCCAGATTGCATCTCTCTATTAACCCATTATGGTTTGGATGGCATCATAATTGGTATATAAAATATAAACCTTATATTTTCATTTCCCATATATTTAATTTTTAATTATTTTAAATTTATATAGGTTGTGACCATGTATGATAATAGTTTAACTTGGGTGTGTTGACTACATTCTTTGGTTGTAATTGTCAATTAGGATTTATGTTCGATATTCTTTTCTATATTTTTTTTGGGTATGTTTGGGACATCATTTCTAGCTGGTTGTGTATTTTACAACATATTATATGGTATTATACTACCGTACTATGAGGTTTTCTATATAGTTTATTACATGCATTGTTGTAATATTCATCTTGGAGAATTTTATAATCCATATACTTCTTCATAGTGATAATAGTGTGTTTACATACATGAACATTAGGATAATGTATCCCATTTCATTTTATGCCGTATCATGGCTTATCTATTTCTCTTAGCCTATAGAAGAAATTCATGGGATGTCAGTAATGTATTTCCACATCCATGTTTGGTGCTAATAGTTTAGGACAATACATATACAAAGTTTATAACCACTAGGGAATTCATGAACCTTTGACCAAAAGATCCAATATATTTCTCATATAAAAAAAATATAATTCCACCTTAATAATAATATGTTACACTATATTCTAACCTCAAAATCTCAAATATATTTCCTATAAAATAATCCTTCTAAACATGAAACATGAATTTAATTCCCTATTAACATGGTAAAAGGGAAGAAAAGAAGATGTGATATCAAATACCCATTCAACATAAGCATAATAGAAAAAAATAAATGATAATAAGTAAACATAAGATTAGATTATTGGATGAAAATATAATCTAATATCTTTAAAAAACATAAATAATTCATAAATAATAAAACATGGAATGTAATATAAGAAACATATAATGATCCAACGATATAATGAATCTTATAAAAAAGAATCCTTCAATCTTGAGATTGTCCCCACAACGCAAAAAATGACATAAATGGAATTAATAATGTTTATCTAAAAATTAAATAATCGAATTGTTTATAATACATTATAATTGAATAGATTCACTCCATAGTCCCCCACTTAACATCTAATGAGATATATATAATATCTTAATTCATTGGAGGGATGTATAATTCATCAAAAATACAAAATTTTGATATATGAAAGAGTCCCATAGTTTCTTTAGTACACTACCTAAATCCATAACATCCAATTTGATATAAATATTTATCTGATAAATTAGAGTGATATTTAATTCTATCACAAATGTAAAATTATATTATGTATATTCTTTACTATTCGGCAATATAAATTTATAATGATATTTATAAAAACATTGTTCTTATATTGAAATGGGTTTCCTAATTATTTCCACGAAACATTAAAATTTAATATCTAAATAAATAATGTTGATGGTGGGAAAAGAACATATCCCCATTTTATAAAGGAAATATACAAGGATGTTGACATGTGTGGGAAAAATTGTTTTTAAAAAATCCATTATACATTAACACATATTATGGGATCATGTATATTATTTTTTGATGCCATGAGTTAAATCACCCAAAGGATAAATTAAATTAATAATTAAATCATGAATTAGGATTCTGAAGAAACTAAATCGATTTGAAATGGAAATGTAAAATGGAAATGAATTCATAAAAGAGTTTTAGAAAAATATATAACATTGATGTAAAAGTAAATATTATTGGTAAAATTAAAAATTATAATGAAAAAAATTTAAACGAATACATTGATAACATTCAATTGGAAAATAATATCTAATGATGTATCATTCAATATATATATTTTTACAATAGGGATACATGGTTTCGATGAAGAAATCATTTTATCATAGAAGTAAACCCCTCTGTATATTATTAATAATACATTGGTTGAAAACTCACCTCAGAAATATGAAGTAATTAAACATCATACTAAAAAGGATAAATAGGAATTATAAATTTCAAATGAGTGACTACAAAATAGGGATTTAGAATACGATAGGAGATCATTGGAGGTAAGAGAAAAACAATAATATGGGTGATATACTATCATTTTAGAGGATGTAATTTTTTAATATAATATCAATTTCATGAAGGAACATGATTTATTAAGATAGATGGATTTAATAAAATAACATATCCTTTGATATAAATAGGGTATAATATATGAATTCAATGATGACAGTCAATGGTAAAAATTATTACTCTTGAATGGATAATGAGTTATCAAAAAATATTATTGATTTTTGAGGGTGTTAGTTATGATCCAAATAAATTAATATGACAGATTGAAGTGAATTTTCCCAAATCCAAAGCTACTTAATGTATGAAAATTCCAGGGCATTATTATGGGAATATGAAAGGAGTATTGTGAATAATATCAAATAATGATTCGATGAAGGGATAAAGAGATAAAAATATTAACAATTTACCAAGATTTCCTAGAACATTATATAACCCCATATAAAAATAATTAATTGTCCTATTTATTTTTATATAAATCTTATTCATATATATTACCCTTGTTTTATTGAATTGTATCACTGTTCAGTATTTACGACCTCAAAATATGACATGTATAGTTAAAATGTGATTTCATCATCTTGAAAAATATAAAAATGTGTTATAGAATGAGTTTATGGAGAGGTAATGGAAAAAACATGTATATAATATAGTTTAAAATGAAATGCACTAATTGTTTACAAATTTTAATATAATAAAGTATAAAAGTCTAATAACATGAATGTGTGACATGGAAAAATAAATTGTGTACTTCCACAGAATACCTGGTATAAAAAATAGATTATGTAATGGGATTATTGACTGAGAAATGTATTGTATCATTAATAATAATTTTTTCTGATATTATTCTATTGAATATGACAATGTGGTGATATAATTTTAGAAAAATAAAAGTATTAATAAAAATTTTCTCGAATTGAAATGAAGTTTAAGAGAATGAATGATTTAGCTCAGCAGTAGGATGACATTAAAAAACATATTACAAAATGTATTTAATGATTGATATGGGTATCAATTCATTCCAAGATTAAGAGAGTCAATAAAAATTATTTTTTGAAAAAAATTTAATTTTTAACAATTGAAAATAAAAATTTCTTCTCACAAAATATTAACATGAATAAAATGAAGAGGAGAACCCTTAACATGTGTAGAAACAATATAATGCCTTGTAAGAATTTTTTGTACCATAATAACTATTTTTAATGGATTTATAGTAGTATAAAATATTTAATTTCCAAATAAATGAAATTGTGGTAACTATTAGAAAATAAGTGAATAACGAAACATAATTTTTTCATTTAGGTGTGGTTTCAACCCTCGTAAAATAGTATTCAATAGATTATTAATAAAACTACTAAATTTGATGTCAGCATCCAATAAAAATTGATTTCACAAATTTAGTAGTGGTTTTAGAGACGATTCATGAAACAATAATTTAATGTAGTCTATTTCATTTTTAGTGTTGGTTTAACAACTCAGTTCTATTGATTAGTGAAGTGGTAGATTAAACCGTCAATATTTTTTTGAACATATATAGTGGTTCATTAAACCACCAATATATCGTATAATTTAAAAACACTATAGAATCTACTTCACCTTGAATGAAAAAATAACCCCATCAAATGGTTATCATTTTCAATTTACAGAATAAAAAAATAAAAAAGAATAATAAAGTGTTGATTAGACTAATATTGTATCATAACATTTCTAATTCGTTTTTACAAGTTTTTGATTGAGACTTTAGTTTTAACATAAAATTTTGTAATTTAATAATCGTTCATTAAAAATATTTATTCAACAAAATATTCAATATAAATATCGTTATCATAAAATAAAATAATTAACATTGATAAAACCCATAAAATTAATCTTATATATGAACCTAAAATCCTACAATCATACCAACGAAATTGGGAAAAATTAATAATTTGTACATATAGGAACATAAAAATGAAATGATTTTTTGTTTTATAATAAATAAATTCCAACGAAAAACATTATTTATAAAATTATCCCCCATTATTTTTGTTAAATCAAATATATATTCAAATTCCCTTCAATGAAAATTAAAATATGAAAAATTTAATGTTCAAGGATAGTGGATTTAAATTAACTTATGGATTATGTGAACATATATCTATGTAAAAGAAAGGGATTAATAGATCATTATATTCTAAATTAATTACAGTCATCTTTATGAAATCACATGATGATATGCTTTATAACATTATCAAATTCTTATATAATTAATGATATCAATCTCTTTGAATCACATAACTATGAGTTATTTCTCCCCATTTATAATACAGAAAACTCTATTTTTAGGATAGAGTCCATAATAATGTGATATTTAAGATCATTCCACATGTGTTAATATTTTAAATTTCAACAATATTTATGAGATAAATATACCTTAGGTATTTATATAATTTCACTCTGGTCATTTTTATTGTAAAAAAATTATCATTTTTAGATTTTAATCCAAAATGGGTAATATCTAACCATAAATTAAAAAAAATGTTAATAAATAAATTTATTTATGTGGAGGTGAATTCTTTAAACTATTTATGTTCTTGTATTCAGTTGAATAAAAAGTTAAATTAGATGAATTTTCAACACCAGAGTGACAACTAGTTTATTGAGAATCTATACCAAACTGATTTGTTTATATATTTTTCCAAAATATTCCTTCTAACACTAATTTAACTTTAATTAAATAATATCAGATTTTAATAGTCATTAAATCATAGTATCATAATAGATTCATTATCAAATCAACCTAAATATGATTATCTTTGTGAAATAACATAGGAACATTAATATATTCACTGTGATTTGTATGTTAATAATTCATCAATTGAAATTTACTATAATCCATTAAATATAAAATGTTCTTTTCCTAATAAATGTAAATTGATGAAGTCTTTTGATACATGAAAAACTATACAATAGATATTATCATTATAAAAAATAATGCAAATATTTTTTATTTTCTAAATAAATGTATATATCCTATCAATATATTCATATGATATAAATTTATAATCATTACAGTTATAAAAAATCATGTTATAATTGAGTTGACTCTAAATTTACTATATGAACCTCACTATGAGAGTGAGATATTCTTCTATTAGATTTCACTGAAACATGGAAGTGAAAAAATTATCGAACATGATGACCAAACTTGTTTAAATCACACAAAACATGATACTATTGATTACTATATTTTAGTGTCTATCTAGAAATTTTATATTGTTTTTTATGTGTTTGGTCAACAAAAATTGGGGTGGAAATTGGGTTACCATTATCAAAATAAAATTTATATACAAAATCATTGTTTATTTTATATATAAATAATAATAAATTCATTCTTATATTTCAAATATAAACTAAGAAGATATGTCATCTCAAAAATTATCAATATCTAAATCTTTTATCTTAATAAACATTAAGAATTATTCTTTAACTTTTAATTTCTTCTAACAAGTGTTATCTAAATAACATATATTAGTAAAATAAAATTATTATCCTTGATTAAATTCATATAGATTTTTTCATATAAAAAATATGAATTTTATCTTTCTTAATTAACAATCTAATTTATCATAGAATTATTTATGGTATTTCATTAAGACATAAACAATTGTATTCCAACCTCCCATTATTATTTTATTATTAGTGATTAGAAATCTACATGTTTTTTGTACACTACATATTTAAGGTATAAAATAAAATATACTATCTTCACATACAAGGGATACACATTAATTATTTTTTGAATTACAACATCAATGAAGACTCGCATTCGGCCAAATTATTTGATTATTGTAAACACCACTTCTATATAAACTTCATCGATTTATTCATTTCCATTGGTCAACAATCTTGAATTATCAAGTATCATCTTTTTATTCTCATTTAATTTTTCCTATATAACCCAATATGATCCAAATATGTTATGATCCTATGATATTTTAGGCCCTCCGATGATCAGTTCTTCGCTATCTCATCTAGACATCCATTCTTCTGTTAAACCAGTGAACATGAGATTAGCTTTGAACAACATTTATAAAAATTAATTAAAATTTATTAGGAAAAAAATTGAAATAAAAAATTCATAATGTATCTTATTTAATGAATTGAAATGAAATATCAATGATACAAAATGCCCAATTTAGCTTTTATGGGAATATAAAATCATAAGACACCAAAATTAAATAGAATAAACAAATATTTTGGTTTTACTTGGCAATATCACATGAATACATTTGGGTTTCATAAAAAACAAATTCCAAAAAAAAAATTCCATAAATAATTGAAAACCCCTTCAATCCAGAAAATATTTTTTTTACAATCATATAAAAATCACATAGTTAGTGGAAAAATCACATTGATTAAAAATATTATTATAAAATAACATCTTAAAAAATTATTAAAACATATATACTCTACAAAAAAGTATTATACATGTGTAAAAATTATAATCCATTATAAATATCATTTATCCCAAGCTCATAAACATTAGTACAGTTTCAACCTATTTAACGTCATTGATATTGAATCAAATATGTGGATATTTAATCAAATGTCAGTTTTGAATTCTAATGCATCCATGAAAGTTCAAATAAGTGGGTTTTTATTAGAACTCTAAATCTCATTTTAACCATAATGACTACATGATGAACTCAAAAAACATCATATTATTTTCTATCACCACTCCATACTATCGTCAAATCTATAATTATTTATGCGAAAATAAGTAGTGCGCTGTATTTTTATTTAAAGATAAAACTTTAATGATATTGTACTAAATGATTAGGTTGTTTTGTGATTTATATACTCACATAAACCATCCATAAATGTAATAACAAAGGGGACCAATATATTTAGCTTCTGATATATATTAAAAAATTATAGCTATAATGAAGCAAACTTTGCATCCGGAATATTTATATGATTCCCCTATGGTTGGATTGTGCCCCCTATTCATGACTTATTCATCTTTAACATAAATAGATTATGGGAATCCTTGAGTAGAGATTACCTTCAACCAGTAAATATGTGTTTGCAATTCCCATTATCCATCCATGGGCATAAGATGACACTTGTCAAAAATTTATCCCATGCATGTGACTAGGATGTTCATTCCCAAGGACTTGTCAAACCGAATCGTCCATGGAGACTGAGAAGAAAAATATGGGATTTTCATCCTATATTTATATTATTTTTAAATATAAATATGATGTTATTCATATTCAAGTAAAATAAAAATATATATGTGATGACCTAATATTATTAATTACAATAAAAAAATAATTCATACAACTAATTCATTGGTTGGATCATTCACGTAACTCCAATATTATTTAGTATGAACATCATACAAATGATTATTTTTAGATAATTGATCCAATATTATATATGAATACATAAAAAAATATAAAAAAGATTAATTTATAAAACAGATAATGTTATCTTAAAAATATTCAAACTAATTGAAATATTAATGTAGTAAAACTATTTGTTGAAAAACACCTTGAATCAATATTATGGGGAATGATTTTTTATGTAGACATGATACATTTTTTATTAAATCCTCATGAATGAAATAAATAAAAATTTACTTGTATTTTATGAAATTTCATATCCTTGTCAGATGAAGTTATACATTTAAAATGAGATTGATAAAATAATATGTTTTTCAATACAATCTTCTTATAAGGGAAATAGAATTAAAAACAGACCGTTAACTACTCTCTTGTTACCTCGTCTAGTACCATATCAAACTGTTGTTGAGTGTTTAGTGATTTATCATTGTATTCATTCCATAATATCTATATATAATTATTCCATTTTTCATAAAAAATGATTAATTTTCATTTCCATGTGATTATATCAGCAATGGTAAAGTGAACGAACATGAATAAAAATTTATTTATTTTTGAAATATTAGAATTTAATTATCAAGTGGAATTAAATTAATAAATGATCTATTAAATTACCATTCTATTGGAATAAAATATATAATTCATATAATATTGGGTAATGTGTGTCAAATCAGAATATATAATCAGATTTGTAATTGGACCTACCACCAAATGGCCAATAATATAGACAAATAATCCAACAAATGTTCATTGGGAACCTACAATAAAAAAAATTTCATAATTCGTCAATATATGAATATTTCCCACATATGAATAATTAATATTTTTCATGCTTGTAATATTTATTCCATATTTTATGAGAAAAAATTAATTACTATATTATAATTGAAATAAATGCATTCACATTAAAATTTTTACTTATACTTTAATATTATAGAAACCATGTTATGAAATAAGTTAAAACATTGTCTCCCTAAATGGGGAGTCATTTTTTGTTGAATATGATGAATCTAGGGTAAAATTTCTAGATCCTTTTGTTATAAATATGGATTGTGTGTCAGGCACTTGTTGAAGAGAGATGGATGGTATACTTAATGCAGATGAGGGAAGATGGATGTTGTCCTAGACACAATAGTGATGGATCTCGATGGACCATTATGTGTTTTTGAGGTCATGGGAACATTAACTGGGAGTCGACTATGATTAGTGAAATGCTTCTTACATGGTATTCATATCAATAATAAAAAGAAAATAAACATTAGGACATATAATTTTGAAATAATTCATTTAGCGAAAAATATTTAGAAATGATTTGTTCACATTATTGAAATAAAATTTATAAAAATGTATGATAATGAATAACATTATATAAAAAATATATATATAATAACTTTATGAAATTAATCAACTCATGGATAAACTAATATATAAATATTTTATCTGATACACATAATAATTATTTTTAAATTAAAAAACAATTACTAGATTATTAGAAATAAATAATATAATAATTTTCTAATATCCATATATTAAAAGGTTCCTACAATTCATTAAATAAATTTTGAAAACATAATATTATTTATTTTCAAAATTAATTTTTCTTTTATTTTAAATCAAAAATATAAACTATTAAATATATATCCAAGGGTGGAGACTCGATAATTGAGGAGGGGGATCATTGGATCCATGGGGAGGTCTTAAAAATGATGTCTTAGGGGATAACCCAATATTAGCTTCTATTTCTACTAAAAAACAAATATAAACCAATCCTTGTAAATAGAACATATTATAGTAAAATTCTAAGTGATCACAATCAACTAAAATAAACAATGAATCGGTGAAGGGACATATAGACACAATATAATGTATTTATCACACCCAATTGTAAAAAACTGGACCAGGGATGTGATTGGTCCATAATGTCCATCAAAGGAGGAGAGGAGTAGGGAGAGGCGCTACTAGAGAAATGGTGACAATTATTCCATGTAGTGTCTTGGCAGGAAGGGGACTGGATGAAGGACTCAGGGAAGGGGGTAAAAAGCCTACAAAATGTATTGAGGATTGATGTAGATATCTAGGAGTGAGAAATAAATGTCTCAAAGTGTGGAAAAGGGGACAAGTGTTGATGGAAAGGGTTGAAAAGTTAAGTCCACCTGAATAAGATGAGCATTAGTGGTGGAATGGGGGAATGAAAAAAATAAATGAAGGGGGAAAGAGCTGTGTTGGTGGTGAAAGGGGAAATGAGAGTTTCTTTATTAGAAATGGGGAATACAAGAACTCCTTCATGTGGAATGGAAGTTTTTGTGAGGGATCATTGGTAAGGTGGTTCTTGGGAAAATTATTATTATACAAAAAATAGAAAAAATTATACGGCTGTTTTTGGAAAATTAATGATTGAATTTTTATAAATTTTCTACATTTTTTGAAAAACTGAACCTAATAAACCACCATTACATGATGAATATAGTTTATTGTCTGTTGAGTGTTAATATAATACTTGTAAATGATCTCCATTTATAGGTGAAAATGGGGTACTTTTAATTGCAAATAATGTTAGGTATGTGGTAAAAATTATATAACATGGGGGTTATGTGGGATTAGTGAAATGGGTAAATTTGGTTGTTAAATGATAGATGTATTTATATATTTGAAATTAAAATTGAGAAAATATATTCCAGAAGGCCAATGTGTCATGTTTATTTTCTAAAAATCAAGAAACATTAGATATTAAAATTTTCACATACTTATCGTGGTTATATTTTACTATAGTGTTAATTTAATTACAGAACAATATTAATTTCCCCTTATTAAAAAACTCTGATATGATGAATATGAATTCAGACCCAATTTCATAAAATTGAAATTCAAAATATTTAAATAATTCTATTATATTGGAACATGTAATTTTTTGAGAAACAATTATTTTATGAAAATTCCAATTTTTCAATAATCTAGCATCGCCTTATTTAATATTTATTAAAAATTAAAGGAGTGTTAATTTAATATTATATATTTCTTGAATTTATATTTCTATATATATTTAAAATATTTCTTTTTATTAAAAAAATCTACAATATTTTAAGAAGTATTGATGTTTTAAAAAGAATATTTTTTTGACGGTGTGTAGTTTTAAGCAATTTAAATATTTTTCTATGACTAAACATTAAATATAAAAAAGAAAATAATTTAAAAGTACTAAATTAAAAATTAATTTATATTTTAATTTATATAATTTCTATGATTATGAAAATTTATCAATATCAATTTAACATGTAATGTTAAAAAACTAATTTATAGAAAAAGTGTAATTATATACATAAAATTTACATTTACGGTGAAATTATAAATTATAATGATATTCATTTTATAAGTTAGATAATCAATGAAAATACAATTACTATGGATTTAATAGAAATCCAATAGAAAATTTTACAAATATAATATTTATTTAAAATTTATGAAAAATAAATATTTCACATGAAAACATTATTAAAATCATTAAAATATTAAGAATAGATTTACTAAATTCAAAATAAAATTTTACAAATTTAATTTTTTATATGTTAAATTATTATTTCACAAAATATTTTTTTATAAAATTATAGGTTGTGATTATATAATAAAAAAATTATCGTTCTAAAAAAATATTTATTTATCATAATTCTCCTAAAATTCAACTATTTAGGAAAATGAAAGAAATTAAATCAATGGAAATATTTTAATAAATAATTTTGGAATGAAGTCTACTTCATGAAATTGAAATTCAATATTTATTAAATTCATTTTTTTTGTAAAAACATTTATATAAAAATTATTTTTAAAAACTGAAATAGTGAAAATATTTAAATTACATGTGACAAAAAAATTTATATTCATAATTAATTATTTATATCATCCATGTTTTTAGTTCCATATTCCGTAAATATTTTTGCCATATTAAATTCAAGAGAAACACTTTGCTGAAATTTTATGGTGGTGACACTACCAACATTGATATGGTTTATATTTCAACAGACCTAAATTTTTCTCTGCATGTGATTCTATTATTCAATTTTTTTTGTTCTTAATGGTATTTATCTAGAAGAAATGATAAAAAAGATACAACCAATCCACTCCTTGATAACAGATCATCAAAAGGGAGACTTTCCCAACTAGATCCTATTTCATTTGTACATATATTTAACAATATTTTTATATTCGTCATACTCGGTAAATTAATGGCTATAGTATAAGATAATATTATTATATTAAAAAATTAATGTTTAATTTTATGTTTATGTTTCATATGGAACAATTTTTAAATATAAAATTCATTCAATTAATATAATTACCTTAATATAGGGTGATTAGAACTTTTTCATACCCTTTCCCTTAATTATTGAAATTTATTGTATAGGGTGGAACTTATGGTTATTATAAATAAAGTCATACAATAAGAAATGTTGTTGGGTAAGGATATAATAAATTATATCAATTTATTATATTTTTTTATTAATGTAGGTATGAATGGGTTCTGTCTATGTCTATACATAGAAAATATATTATTCACTATTATGACTAAAATATATTTACTAAAATTCATTTTATCGAGCTAGTCGAGGTATAAAAATAATTTTTAGAATCATAATATGATGTTTGTCAAATTTTAATATCATTTTTAGCATATAATTGTGTTTATAAATCTTTAGAAATAACTCATCCAAATAACATTTATTTATTTATACGATAACCAATCTCATATGATTGGGTAACATGTCAAATGAGGGAAATAATTTGTATAATAGTTCTGGTTCTTATGAATGAGATCATGTGTTTCTATGGAATGGTTACTTGATTATAGAAAATATATATTTTCTATATTTTGATTTCATGTTATTCTCAGCGTTGGAATATGTTTATGAACTAATTATGATATTGTTTAAATGAATTTGATATTTAAATTTAACTAGAAAAAAAACATGTTACGACATTAATAATTAGTAAAATATAAAATTGAAATGTGAATCCCTAAAATTAAATTTCACAGTTAAAAATATCAAAATATGTATATATATATATATTAATACATGTAATAAAATTCTAGCATAATGATTAATTCCATTTTATACCACATTGAAACATTACACAATTTATATTGGATAATTTCAACCTTATATATTATGTTTTTACTTAAAATATGTCAATTTATATTTATATCTATTAATATGTTATCTGTGATACATATAATTTAAAAAATTTGGTTTTATGTTAAAGAAATGTAATTTTTCATAATTTGATGAAATATTTCAAAATATATTTTCATTGCTATTTTATTTTATATAAAAAATAATGAAATAATTTAATGTATAAAGAGTGTCATAGAATAAAAAATTTATGTATATTATATTAGATAGTGTGTTGTAATATTTAAACTACTTTTTTATTTTTCGGTCAGATAACATTCTGTTATAGAATATTGATGATTATGTGAAATTAATCTGGATTTTTTAATTTGTGAAATAATGTTTCATAATTGCATGGTAGGATTGAATTTTTGACAATAAATTTAAATATTTTTGGCTAAAAATTAAATATAGTGAATCTTTATGAGTAATAAAATATTATTTTCATACTAGTTCAAAATAAATTAAACTGACCCAGATTATTTGGTGTATGATTGATGTATTCGTTATTGTATATTGATTTATTTATAATGATTTTTTAATTAAATGGGTAAAAAATGTAGTCAATTATTTATTTTATAATGGATTTATAGAGTTTTTATAACATTATTATAAATAGAAAAATGTTTAAGGAACTTTATAAATATATTTTGAAAGCTCAATATATTTTATTATTATAATGGAAAAATGTTAAAATGTGAATATTTTTTATGCCAAATCATTATTGTGGAATTAATTTTTTATTATTATAGTGTTTCAATTCTTGGGATGTAGTTTGTTTAATATTTTCAATATATTATAGGTAGATTTTATGTGTTTTATGTTCTAGTTATCCTTTTTGTAATTGTTTTTTTAGAAAACATACATTCGCACAGGTTAATAAATTCTAGTGAAATATAAATCCATTTTCTCTAATTTTGAAAATGTTTTTGGAACCCAGACTAAGAAATGAATTCAAAAGAATTTTGGTATTATTAGTGGATGTTTATATATGTGTATTGACATATGAAGGGTATTTTAGGTTCTCATGGGGAATGCATAGTAATTCCAGAGGTACCTATTACAGAATTTAACTACAGTAGTATCAAAATGGGGTGTTCCAATCCACTTTGGAACTTACGATGGAAGTAAAAATTATATTGATTAGGGGGGAGATGTATTGGTTGAGGTATGGTTCCTATGGTGCCTCAATATGGAAAACAATTTTGGGTGATAAAATGGTTGGTAATGGATTATGGAAAACAACATATAAGGAGGATCTATATTGTGTTTTTCGATGATTCAAAAATTCTAAATTAGTGGAATCCATGAATTATAGATTTTTTGGTACCCTATGATGGTTTCATATCATCAGATGTTTCTTGATGACAAATAACTATGTGAACCACATCATAGTATACTATTATATGGAATTTATAGATTTCCAAAATGGCTGTTACATTAAATGATTAAGGTGGGTGGGATTGGGTGATGGGAAAGGTGGATTCCCTTTTGTGAAATGAAAGAACTTGAATTTGTTTGTACCACCTTGGGTATCACTTTTCATGGAAAACCAATATAACCATGTTGTGTTCTATGGGAAATTCCTATGTGTGAAATAGGGAGAGATTAAATCAATTTACCTGTTTTCTATCCTATCAGAAACTCAGGGTTCCCATTGGGAGGCCATTCACATAGTAGTCTAGGGAGCCACACTCTGGAATTCCCAATACCGTAAATTGAAATTTAGGGATTCCTCTCAGTTTTATTAAGAACCCTTTACAACATTTTTATTTGATTGAAAATTGATCCTATAGTGATATCTCCAACCCATTCCATTAATTTTTTATAAATATATTTTTAAAAAAATTATATCAAATTCTTGGTGAGAACACTTTTGTTCCTTCTATTTTACTTTCCATAAGTCCATATTCTATATTTAGAAAAATTGGTATGGTGTTAAATTAAAGATTCCATTTTTGACTAGTGTAATCAAATCAATATGATGGTGTGTATTATCAGTATGGATATTTGATATCCATATTGGATGATGTCACATAGTTGCATGTTCATTCATTGATTGAACACCTATAAAGTTTTTTAGTTTGATTATATTATACTGGATATTATGTAGCTTCAAATATATATGAACATTTCCAAGGATGGAATCAGCTGTACTGTATCTACAATTTTCTATAGAATAGGCATATTGTTTTGGGTGATGAGTCATATGGATGATTAATTTTCCATTTTATAAATATAATTTTAATTATAATGATAATATAAAATAATGTAAATAAATTAGATAAATAATTTTATGATTTTATAGTTAATAATTGGAAATTTTTTATGATTAGGTCCTTGTATAGGATAGTGATGTCTAGTTGGACATGGATGAACATTAGAATGAGTAATCGATCATTTTTATATGAAAATAACTCTATAAATGGGGTATGATATCCCTCGAGTATACCCCCAAAATATATGTACTTCATTTTATGAATGTGATATTAAATCTCTAAACCAATTGAAATCAAATATTAAAATAATGAAATATTACTTTTTTTAAAAAAATTACTATGAATATATGTAAAATATATCCATAGGAAATGATGAATTCTTATGAACCAGAATAATGTCTTATACATTGATGGTTAAGGTATCGATTATATTTTTGATTTATAATGCTATATAGATCCGGAGGGATGATGATTATATGAAATAAGATAATATAGTGACACATAGAATGATTCCTTGTCACCCTTATATTGTGATGTTTGATGAATGATAATGATTATCCGTAGTTATAGAAATAATGACCATGTGATTACTAAAATAATTCTTAATATATTTGATGATCAAATGGAGATTTTGCCTTTCAAATTGAGATTTCAGCACAATGAGGAGTTTAAATTATGTTGAATGATGATAATATTGATGTGTGTATACTGTCATAGATTCTACTACAGAAGTTTGATTAGTTGATTTTTATCTCTATAGACATACTCCATCAGGGAGTCATTATAAAGGATTATGATTCATTTATATTTTTAATTCTAGGCATGTTATGTGAGTCCAAGAGATGTTAATGATGACTGAATTAGTATGATTGAAACTAATAAACCCATGTGTGGTTCCCATGTTATGATGTAACCTCCAGTATAATGGTGAGTGAAATAGGTTTATGATTACCATATATAGGTTTTTTCTTTCTTGGGTTCTGATTATTTAATGTGACCCTTTATAACCTCAATTGATCTTATGAGCATGATATGGATCTAGTTATGATGTTAGATTACACACAAGAGAGGGTGACCTAGTATATATTAATATCTATGGTAATCATAAATTCAATATAACTATTATAATATTAGATATTACATGTGGTAAACAGTACACTTTAAACATCATATGGGATTCCATTGTGGACACCTGATATTTTATTCATTTTGTTTAAATGAAAATCATAATGATGAACTCATAAGATTATACTTATTTTAGTTATATAAATATATGTTTATGACATACTACTATGATACATATATTTATCCAGATATATTATGATTTCCTTGGAAAATCACCGTGGATTCAATGATTTTATACATATTAAAATTACTATAATATTAGAATTTAACCACTAGGTCTAAGTAATTTATTAGGGTTATTTACCAAGGAATCATTAGTATATGTTTCAATATTGTATTTCCTAGGGAAATCCAATAAGGAATTTCTTGTACACCTAATATGATATTGTATTCATATCTTCACCCCCCTCAAAATTATATCATGTACCTACTTTTATATGGTTATTTCTATTCGTACTAATATTCATTGTTATTCGACAAGATAACAAAATGTCCATTACTAGCCTTAGAAAAAAAATTTGATCCCCATTATCATATAAGAAAATACAGATCATAAATTTAAATTTAATTAGTTTAATATAGTACATTTTATTTATTTGGAACATTTTAGATGTACTTAATCTATTATTTATGGTCATTTATGGAAAATCATAAGTGAATCTATAGTGAGTTGAGCCCACACCCTACATTGGTGGAAATAAAATATGGTTACCTTACCATTATTTGTTGATCAAATTATATGTATGGTTATTGGACTTTTTATTCATGGTTATTTTGGATATCATGATTTAACTTTGGATATTTATTTTATAACACTATTACATTTTAAAATAAGAACATTATATTCGATATTGTATCTAATAAGAAACATTTTACATAAATGAACTGTGTTGTGTTATTATTTTCGAGGTGAAATATATTTTAAATCGGCTGGTATGAATATGATTAAATTTATTTTTAGATGTATCAAAATATCAAACATTAAAATGAAATTAGGTTTTAGAGAAATTAAATTTTTCTTAAAAATAAAATTTTCTTCAAAAATGAGTTTTATTACATTTTGTGTTAAAATATAGTATTTATTTTTTATTATATTTTTAAAAATAATATAATAAAAATTTTAGAAAAAATAATATATTCAATTAAAAATTTACATAGGATCCATTTTTTTTTAAAGATTGATTTCAAATTGATTAGTGAAATATTTATGAATTTTATTGAAAATATTGTTGCTAATCCATGAAGTTACAAATAAACATTTTTTAAATATATTAAATGTAAAATAAGTTCACTAATACTTTTATAATATAAACTATGTTCATTGGTATCAATTTTATATTTTAATTAAGTATAAAATTATTTTTATTTTTAAAATTCATTTTCTAGAAAAAATTCATTCTTATGCACATAATGTTTTTTATCAATATAAAATAAATGAATCACAATTATATATTGATTTTAATAAAATATAAAAATCAAATAATTTGTGATATTTTTTATCAATCATTTAATATTTCTATAATTATGGGTTAATAATAAACCATGCTTAATTCAAAAAATTATATTATTAAAAAATAGTTGTTTTTTAGATTTATATGATTATTTTAAAATTGAATTAAACTAATAAGTATTGAATATGAAAACATTATTTAAATATTTGGAATAATTGTTTCAAATTTACTACGTATCTTGTTTTTATTTTTAGTCAACATGAGTAGTAACCATGGTAATATTTATCAACCTGATAAAGAGTAAATTGTGTTAACATAGGATAAAAATTAGTTATATGTCTATAATTATTAATTATAATTATTATTCAATGAAGATAATTTGAATCATATCACCTTATCATATAATAAAATTTTATTACAGGATACATGTCCCTGAAAATTCCACATATAATATTTAATTCAATGAATGTTATTAAAGGCCACTCTCATAGTTTTAAATATATATTATTTGTCCATATAGGGAAAAATAAATTTTTGAATTAATATAATATTTTATTATCTTCTAAAAAAATTATTTTCATTAAATAAATTTATTTACAAATTTTATAAATTATATTATCAAATCATATTCATATACAACACTAATTTAGTATTTCTATAATTAATAGAAAAATAAAATTAATTCTTTTAATGATACAAAAAATTAATATAAATATAGTGATTTATAGTGTACATAGTATATTACATATAAATATAAAATAATTTTGATTGTTAAAAGGATTATTATCTAATATTTATACCTTCCATATCATTGTTATGTCAAATTAATTTCATAGTGTCAACTGAGATATTAATTATTTTTATCAAAATAATATTTTACTAATTAATTTATTGATCATAAAAATTATTAACTAGAAATAGGTGGGATTTATATGGTAAAACATTTAATACCATGTACTTTTGTGAGATATTTTTCATAATCTATATAAAATAATAAATTCAAGTGTGAACAAATGTAAATGAAGCCAATCTAGAAATAGTTAATGTAAGGGTATATACTTAGAAAAAAATTTAAAGAAAACACATAAACATGTACATACATTATTAGTTGATGGGATGTCAATCTTGACTAACAAAATATTTAAATACTTTTAAATTTTGGTGAATTTTTCTATATAATTAACTTTTTTTATAATCTATTTGGAAATTATGAAATTGTATATCAACTCTTTTATAAAAGGACACATATATTTTCAATTTTTAATAAAATATTTATTCATCAAACTCAATAAAAACCAACTGAAATTCCTTGTAAACAGATAGAGTGACATTTTATAAGAGTTTTTCATCCAAAAGTTCTATCCATATGGAAAAAAGGATATGTAAATGATTAATAACAAAGTAGAGGAGTTTCCAAGACATACGAAGTAATTCAACCCTATGGTAAGTGAATTTACTCTCATTTTACATTCATGTGACACAACCCACATTCAAAATTTATTCCATAATGTATAGTATATAAAATAAATTAAAGTATTTTTGATGTATATTGAGATTTTTATTTTTATTGACATATATATCCATTGTTATTTCTTTCATAGAGCTTGTGATTCTAATGTTACCAAAGCAGTATTGTTTTATATCACAATATAATTGTTGATAAGTATTGGTTGCTATTATTTATAACATAATGATTTATTATATTATATCTGTTATGTAACTCATTAATTTTATTATCCTATTTTTATTTCTTGATAATTTAGGTTTTAAATTCTTTTCCATAACCTTATGTATTAAGTGATGTTTAATAATTTTTTAATAAAATGTTACATCATTTCTCTCCATATTTGATGATAATTTCTCTTACAAGTAAATTTTTTATAAGAATTACTTATAGAGTGTTTTAAAATTTCAATATGTTTTTTTAAATAAATTTTAACACATTTTCCTATTTTAAGAAATGGATTAAAATTCACCGATTTATTGTTTTTTTAATAATGATCTTTTTAACATCCTCTATATAAGTCCGAATTAATGTTTTATTTTAACAAATACATAATGAATATAATTTCCTACCATCATGACTAATAAATTATTTAAATAATCCAATAAAATATTTACTATTTATTTTCATATAAAAATTTTCCTTAATATTTTGGGTAATTTAAATTTTTTTATAAGATTATTTCAAAGTGATGGTGATATTTTATTAAAAAACATTCCAACTAATATTTAAATTTATTATTCATATATCATATAATAATATGATTTTTGATAATATTTACTATAGATAATAGAAAAGTACAACATATTTATTATTACAATGTATGTTATATGATTATGGTGAAAAAATGATTATGAAACCAGTTTTTTTCATGTGTGATTCTAAGATGAACAGTTTAAGAAACCAATTTATTTTCATCAGTCTAGAAATGATGGATGTCTTATCATCTGTTTTAATATATATAAATATTTATATTTATTTAATTATGTGATCGGTGGAATATATATGACCCTCCAATGAATTAAGTAACGATAAATTACTCATTATGTAAATATATTATTTCTAAATTTGATTTCATAGTCACAATTTGATGCGTTGAACTTATATTCCACTGAATATGTTTATGAATGAAATTAGATTTCATGTATATATTTTTATTAGTGGAAATATCTTTCATATCCACATGTTTATATGTGGAATTTGATTTCAAATCCATACGTATATGGGTGGATATAGATATAATGTCCACATGATTTTTCTGTGGACCACGATTTCATTACTATAAGATTATTCTAGGATATGGTATTCATGTTTTTGTTTTTATGCATCAACATAGTTTATTAGGAATATGAGGATAGCAGATGAAATTGAATCCTCTAATAGGGATGTGTATTGTGACCTTGGAATGTCAATCATACATATTACATCAATTTTTATGAATTTAATGAACATTATGAAAGTACACGCATGAGGATTGTAATAGTATGGTATCTATGTAATCTTGTATCAAAATCTACACACCTTTGAGAAATATTTTAAATTTTTCCTAAAAATCCACTTTTGTACTTCTACATCAAATTTTTATTCATAAACTAAAGAAAAGACATATGAATGTTGTGATCTCAAATTCACAACAGGGGTAAATAAATGAAAAAAATGAAAGAATAATAATTACATTTTGGTAAAAGAACAAGAGATTAAAATTTAATGATCATAAAATTCACATAAATAAATAGAAACATGAGACATTAAATAAGAATTAGTAGTTCATAAGACATGAATATTTAGATATTAATGAACTTCAACCATATAATAATATCATAGGCATAAAACAATGATTTTTTATACCATATAATCATTTAAATTCATTCTGTCTAAGCCTAGTCGTATTGAAAAAATAGCACGGTAAAATTCATGGGGACTACACCTACTGGGAGAGACACACCGCCATCCAAAATCACATTGCATTCCATGGAAGGGATCAGGATTCCTTACCTTCCCAAAATGTATTGGGATTCCCAATCATCCCATATAGGATTGGGTTTCACAATCATCCACAAGTTGATTGGGTTTTCCCATCATCTAATATCTTATCTACTTTCCACATCTTTTATAGTGGATCAAGCTCATCGACTAGAATCTCGTCATTATCTCACCAGAAATAAATCATTACCCAATGCATTGATGGGACACACAGGTCCCAATCATATTCAAATGAAATCAAACTTACTTTTCCAATAATATCATAAGAAAACATATCACAAGTCATGAAATGAAATTGATATCATAAAAATGCAATCATATCATACCCTATAGAAAATATACATATTTCAAAATCATTTCATAAAATAATAACTTGTGTGCATTTGTTGAATTCATTAACATATAACATGTTACATAGAAATAGGTTACATAACTATTATTCCATCAAAACATAAACCACTAATAGATAAAATACGAATGGAACGTTTATATAATTTCCTGATAATGGTTTAACTAACAACAACAGATTTTATAATGAATTGAAATTGATTTTGAAATGTATTTTAAAAATACTTCATGAGTAAAAGATCAATTCCTACTCGAAAACCTGTTTATTTTAAAATAAATCATTGGTAAGGCCATTTCCCTTCAAAATAACCTTGGGAACATATAAAGAAACATGAAATTTTTTTATAAAACATTATCTTGAAAACTTATAAATTTAGAATGAAAAAATATTGAATCAAATTTCCTTGAAAATACATTGAAAAAATCTAAAAAATATATACGATCATTGTCATTATTTTATTTTAAAACTACTTTTCGAAAACCTATAAGCGTATCATTGAAAATTATATATCTCTTTTTAGAAATAAAACAATTTATGAAATTTCTTATTAATTGAAAACAATTTTAAAATCAAGAATATTTATAGAATATTAGGAAAGCCATTTTAATTTAAAAATAACCTTTTAATCATATATATTATTCCTCATAGTAATGACAGTCCAGACGATGGGTAACTCAGTATATGTAAAACATTTCTTTTACACCTTTAATGTTCATAAAAGATCCATGACTGAAAAATTTCATAAATATTATATTTAAAATAAATTACTAAAAATATAATAAATTGTTAAAAAATTTCCTTTAAACCTCATATTATAATATTAAAAAATTATCAAAAACATATTTATAAAACCAAGGTTTCATATAATAAATATTTCTGAACAATGGGAGAAATTAATGTAGATCTCTATAAAAACATTTTATTGATTATCATTAGTACCAATGAATAGAAAAAATTGTACCATTATGTCATATAACATTAATACCTATATGGTAATAAAATTATTAACATTTCATGAGATATGTATCATAATATTTCATCAATGGAAGCATAATCATAAAAAATATTGATAAACATTGAAATTATTGCAACAAACTATTTCCACATTGGTATCATTATGTCATGACCTAACTTCTTATTGATAAGGGAAGGGATAACAAGATCTTAAGACCATCCTTCATCAACAATAATGAGATATAATCACAATTAATTCTCACATCCAATAGGCCTCATGTTGGAAACTAAAACATAGGGTACATATACCTCACAAAAAATTAGAGGCATTACCCATTTTTTTAGTATCAAGTAAATGGAAATAAGATTTATCGACCTTAAAAACTAAAAGGATTATATATATATATATATATATAAGGAATCCAGAAATTCATAACACATTAATGTTTTAAGTAAAACTACAAAAAATAAAAATAAATCCCCAAAGTAGGTACAAAAAATAAAACTATGTAGTGACACATCCACTATCCCATACATCTGAGCTATTAAGGTCTAGTATGGTCTACGAAATTTCCAAAGGAACATGAAAACATTTTTTATATGTTGGGAGAGAAAAAAATTATAATCATTAGGGAAAAACGAAAATTATCTATGCACAAGTGGTAGAGGTATACTCATTCCTTAATAAGAAAATATGAGAATCTAGAAAGGCAACTAACAAGGTATTATATTTATCCCAACCACACCAAGCCATGCTAATAAAATAAAAAAAATCATGATATATAATTATATAAGGACATCGATATTCGGGTAACTTGTTCCACTTCCCACTAGTTAACTAGATCGTAATTATGCATCTACCTCTTCCACAATCCCCACCGTCACAAGCTTCCCACACACACCTAGGCCACAACAAAACACATCCTACCCATAGATACATGGGCCACTATCACATTGCCATCCTATCCAAAGACACTTCGGACTCATTCATATATCACCCTTTGCAAAAACACATGGGCCTCATCCTTAAGATACATGGGAAACAACCCATCTCTCACAAACCAATAACCAAAATTAGGTAATAAACCTTAGGCCATTATAGCCTGCCCAATGGGTTTTGGGTGAAAATTCCTAGAATTTGGAGATGCAAAGGGTGAATAGATATTCAACCATCTTCATATCATGATATTGAGAAAGACACCCTCCCCATAATAATGGGGGGGGGGGGTCAGAACATATTTCTCAACATGGGTTCTATACATATAGAAAACCAAAGGACATACAAGTTTATAACAATAGGTACCATACACTCAGCCTTTCCTATAGAATTCCAAACATACAAGTTGTCCACACCAAACAACTTTTATCTTCCCCAGTTTGAAAATCCACATAACAACCACAACCAAAACATTAACCCACCCATTTTATTTAACAAATTTTCTTCTTAACTACTCACGAAACTAAAAACAGGGACACTAAAAAAAGTTCTTAGAAGTAAAATACCCTGATTAACTAAAGTGGGTCATGATTATTCCATGATTAAACACATTCAAGGCACCTCAAAACCCTGATCCTGACAGAACAGGTAAATCCTTAAACATTTCCAAAATTAAAAAATGGAAAAGGGACCAAGGGTAATGGATTCATATTTTAAAACCCATTCATTAGAAAAACAGAAAACAACCCACATGTGGTCCCACATCATGAAATGATCGTCCATCCCACAATAAATGGATCTCTCAAGTTATGAATCCATTACACAACCTGGAATATATTATACACACAACCACACTCTCTATCAGAAACCCACACAAACAAGAAAAAACAAGGTTGAACAGAACCACATATGGAAAATGGACACAACTACTAAATAGAGTGTATTCAGATTTGGCTACCACTATTAATAAAATTTCACATTGATACAAATGGGTTATCAGACATGGGTTTTCATCATGGTAAATTAGTTTCATTTAACCTAGTATACATGATTAATCCTTTTAATATTTAAACGAATTATTCATAAGAAAATAAAAACAGTTATTAATTGTCACCCATGCACAATCAAAGACCACCATCAACCATGATATTCAAAACCCATACAGACATAATAGATCACATCATCAACATAGATATAACATGAAATCAACATCAATCCACTCTCATCCATGAACAATTATTAATTTTAATCATCCTTGTTAAAAGTTGGACATAGTTGTTTTCACAAAATAACATTACCATGCCCACCATGCATGATAAACAAATTAATGAGTGATGAAGGAAAATACCTATGTGCAATAGGATATGATCTACAACAATTCCTTACGTCCAAAACAAAGGGTGGAAAAAGTTGTTGGTAAACTCAAAGGAAAAACTATAAGGAAATAAGAACTGATGGAAATGACACAAAAGGAAAATCTATGGGAAGAAGACACTTTAGGATAACCATGAGAGACTGTAAACACACTCTGAAGGGATGATCAAAGATTTGATGAGCCAGATCCAATATTTAAGGAGGAACCACTGCGAATGTCGTTAAATTCTGATTGTGGACAAGAAAACATTTTTGGATTTTTTTCAATGTCCATGTACTGTTATGATATTAATGATTTAATTAGTATCATTTGAAACTAGATTTTAAGTTCCAAATCTCGGATTTAAACTCAATATACATTAAATAAGATATACGAGGGGAAAAACAGGAAAAACTAGGGAAACTGGGAAAACTAAAATTTTGAGAAACCGTTGAAAGTGACACGACATTGGGTGAGTCATTGTTTAATATTTCAATGAGACAAAATTCAGTGATAATTATTTTGGTTCTACTATTATGTACCACTTTTTAGTGCCAACATTTGAAAAAACAAATTTTTGGAAAACAACCAAAACAAGCCACTATACACCCTAAGAACACCATAAATGATAGATTTTCTCCAAGGAATGTCTTGGATCAGTTTGGGTCATAACATCATATACCTATTAAATTATTATATTCCTCAAGAGTTCAAAACTAAACATAAAAAAGAGGAGTTTCAAAACAACCACTCATTAATATACCTCTTAATGATAATCTACATTGTGTTGTTCAAAATATGTAGTAAAAACATCAACATATGAGAACACCTCCCTGATGACTAATACACCAAACAACCACACAAAAATAAAAAGTAACTCTGTATAGACACATGGATTAGGAAAATAAATCATTCATGCTATCATACTATCTAATTTGGGTGGCATTGACTTGACCGCATGGGTTGAATCACATCAACATTAATACATCTCGATTAGGTATTTGGTCTTCCCATTTCAATGTGTCCGGACTCCTCACGCGATAGAGAACAAGGAAACAAATCTTATCATAGAAAAAAATAATGTAGATAATAAAAAATGTACACAATCAAAACTAAAAACAAATCTGAGTACTGGGCATTAATTTTCACATCATTCTCCCTATTATTCTCTTCTAGGCCACCATGCTTCCAGAAAATATGATCCAAGGGAATTGTACACACAGAACACCTTCTCATAAAAATAAATGATCTCCATTGGCTCCTCCATGAATGTTGTTTCATCCTAAACATCTAACTCTCCCTAATCCTTGACATGGGAGTCATCCTGATGGTACTGATGAAGTTTGGAGACATGAAAGAGATTATTGGTATTCCCTAACTATGGTGAAAAACCCAGATGATATGCCACCATTCCAACTCATCTCAATTCCTTTAATGGTGAGATAAACCTAGAAGAAAAAATTCTCGTCTTACAGGCCTCTACTTCACTTGTCAAGGGGAAAAATTCAAGAATAAATGGTCCCTAACATAAAACTCCAAGGGCCTTCTCCTACGACTGACATATGACATTGTCTTGTCCTATAATGCCTCCATCCTATCATGAAAAAGATGAACCTTCATTGCCATACTCTTCACAAAATTTGGACCGAGAATAAATGCTTCAAAAACATCTATCAAACATAAGGGAGAATGATATGTTCATATATTTGATGTTTTGAACAGATCAATTCGAATGGAAGAGTAATAGATATTATTTTAACTGAGCTATATCAATAAAAAATATCATGCCTAGGACCTACTAAGGTCTTCAACACATTCCATCAACATACCCTCCAATGTATGGATGGTCCTCACTATTTTTTGATCCATCTAAGGGTGGAAGATAGTTTTGAGGCATAACATAGTTCCAATGGCGTGTGGAAATCCCCTCTATACATGTGATGTAAATAATGTATTCAAATACAATAAAATAGATATTAGAACTCCATGAATCTTAAACACCTCATTCAAAAATCAATGTGATAATCCATCTACTATGCCAGACTCTTACATCATTATGAAGTGGGGTGACTTCATCAACCAATCCACTACAACCCAGATTACATCGAATCCTCCCTGATCCGTGGGTAATCTTGTGATGAAATCCATCGATATTTCACCCCACTGCAACTCAAGTAAATATATGGGATATAATAGACCACTAGAAACATAGTTCACATCCATCACTTTCTGGCACACCATGCACTTTTCTACAAACTCTTCCACTTCCCGCATCATTCCGCGCCACCTGAACCTGCTCCCTTAATCCCCTGTACATTTTGGAAACTCCAGGGTGAACCTCTGGGCTTGAGCTATGAATCACATGGAGAAGATCTACAAATAATGAAATTATAACAAACAACTTTTCATAGTACAACATATAGTTTTAACCATCCTATGACCATCCCTACAGACTATCACACTAATCAAATCAATATCGTAGCACCTCTGCCACTGAGTCTCCCCACTAAGACTCCTCATCGTTCTACCTCATAGATTATTGTACCATCATCAAAAATAGGAAAACTATACTCCAATCCCTTCCCATATCTATGTTCATGGTATCCAACTCTTTCATTTCTCTTTAGGCATATGAAGATTCACAAACTACATCCTTTGGTGACTTCCTAATTAGGGAATAAACCACAACCTTTCACTTCCTTGAGGAATAAATGATCTCAAAATCATAATCCATGAAAAACTCCATCCACCTCCACTGTCTCATGTTTAGATCTCACTGTTAAAATATATATATCTTGATATTTTGATTTATGAAGACAAAAAATCACTCCATGATAGGGTAACTAGGCCTCTAAATTAGTGAAAACCCAATGACTGCATGTTCTGAATCATGGGTGGCTTAGATACGTTCAGGGCAATGTAACTTCCTAGACCCAAGGGGGGACACTCCTCATTGATGCATTACCACACAATCTAATCACAAATTGGATGTGTCGTAAAACACCTATAACATCACGCCTTCCTCTAGAAACCTGAGTACAATAGAATTGACCAACATATCCTTCAGATAAATAAAAGATGTCTGACACTGCTCACTCCACACAATGGATTTTCCTTTTCTATTTAGATCCATCAACGTAGCTACAAATCGAGAGAAATTATAAAAAAATTTCTAGTAGTAGCCTTCCAGACCTAGAAAATGATGAACTTCTAAAAAATTATTGTGTGATGCCCAAAACTAATTCATCAACCTTTAACAGGTCCACTAGTAAACCCTACTAAGACACCACAAGCCCAACAAATTGGTCCTCATATGTCCAAAAGATGAATGTGGATAGATTTATGTAGAGAATTTTGTGTCGAATGATTGCAAGGTTAGTACTGAGATACTCATTATGCTACTCCTATAACCTTATGTAGAATAGAATGTCATCGATGAATGTGAATATGTACCGGTCTAGGAACTCATGAAATATATAGTAAATTAACCCCAAGAACATCGATGGAATGTTTGTAACACTGAATGGAATAACTATGAACCTGAAGTTCCTATACCTGCACCTGAAAGAAGTACCAAAAAGGTCAACCTTTTTCACCATCAACTGGTCATACCCAGACTGCTGATCGATCTTGGAATATAACTCGCTCCCCTCAGATGGTCAAACATATCATCTATCCTTAGGAGAGGATAAAACATCTGGACCATTACTTGATTCAGTATCTGGTAGTCTATTCACAGCCTCAAACAACCATATTCTTTCTTCTCAAACAAGACCAGATCACCCATTTTTGACACATTGGTATGGATGAATCCCATCCTCATCAGATCATAAACCTAGATCCGCAACTCCTTCTTCTCTGGAGGTGTCAACCGATATGATCCATCAAAATCATAAAAGTGTCGAGATGAAATTCTATCCCAAACTAAATGTCACACCGAGGGGGTAAATTCAAAACCTCCATAATAAAATAAACCAAGAACTACCCAACTACCCTGAGAGTCCCCACCATCTCATCATCCACTGATTCAAATGACATCCTATGTAATAAGGAATGATGGGGATCCACGTGCCGGATGACCACCCCACAGCTCCGATCAAAACAAAAGATACATACTAGAATTACACATATTAAAAGTTTACTTTTCTATAGAAGATGTAGATAAAATCACAGATAGATTAAAATTAATAGATTCCACAGATAACATAATATGGATGCATCTGTAGCATATTGTGACCCCCATTTGACTTGTGTGGCCCCAAAATCGGTCGGCATCACCAGAAAACAACAAACAAGTTGGTATAACTGCTAAATAGTGTTCACAACCCGCAGGGAACAGAATTTATATATAGGGGTAGACCAATGGAATGGGATTTACTTGGTTCAATGAATAAGTGAGAAGCTCATGAATCAAACAAGGAGGAAACATGCATAATAAAAAAACTAATCATACCTCAACCGATCTCCAACCCTACTAGAACTACTTCTTCCATGGAATGTAAATACTCACACCAAGCTCCTCTTCCACTCGACTTTTGGAAACCAACACAACCATTCCCTAGTCAAGGTCTATAAGGATCACCATGGGGTCTACCTCCTCCTACACCATCCACCCTTAGTATAGTCGGGGCATGTTGTCCCTGCTACATTAAAGGCTATGTTGGGATCTTCTGCTAATGTGGGTGCTGAACCTCCCACCTACTCCATTCTGAGCTCATGTTTGGAAAATTCTTTTTAGGTTCCCATAGCCTCCACATGAAAAAAAATTGGCCTAGTCTTGTGGGAAAATGGTGATGACCAGAGTCTTGAAACTGAAACTGCTGGGGTTGGCTCACCAATGGCCAAAACATAGAAGGCCCGAACTCCAGATATATCCTTTTTATGGAATTTCCCTTTGAAAAAAACGTATGAAATCCCTATAATAGTCGGCCTTCTTTTGAGTGAATCCTCTACATTAGCATGGCCTTCTTTTGAACATCTAAGTATGTCAGTAGAGTGATGGGAGTATCTACATACTGATGATAATGATAAGGTTCATCTTCTGAGTACGTTGCCCAAGACTCCTCATCCATAATAGGATTTGGAGAAAATAATAGGAGATCCTTGAACAAGATCCCAAATTCCTTTACTAACAAACCCATTTGTGGGAAGAGGAGTAGCTCTTGGCTCTTCTTGACCATCATTGTGGAAGAAAGGATTTCTGCCCAGAAATCCTTCTCAAATTCATCCCACAAAACATCACTCTCCTTCATCTCACCAAGGTATATAATCTTCCAATATCATGTTTCTCCTCTCATATGGCTCATTAATAGAGAAACCTAGTAGTCTATCAGAGCCTATATCATGTTGAATGTTATTACTATCTCACAAATCCTACTCTCTATATCTATTTCTGAGACACTTCCATCATAATATTTCCAGATTATGTCACTAGAAAGCATAAAAAATATTTTTCCATTGGTTATCCTCCTCCTCTAAGAAAACACTACACCAGTCAAACAGGTCCTCCTGAAGATCCTCCATTTCTTTTACCCCACTTGTGCAATGTTCATAAGCCCTAGATGAAAGGAAAATAAGGAAATCCTATGAACGAGTAGTATGGAATTTATTTATGGTTTGTTTAACTCAATATTAATTTTATTTTCCCCGAAACACCCAAAATAAAAAGTACATTACTAATCATGATGAAAGTACCATTCATAAAATCTCTACCCCACAAACTGTATTGCCTCACATTGTTTTTCATTAAGCTCATAGTTGTTGTATCAAATCAAGAGGGTCCCTAAAATCATGTGTCTTAGCTGGCCCCCCTTAGCTTATGTCATGCACCATGATCATCAGACACTGTTTACCTACTAACGAATGAAATCATCTTTATGCCTAACTCCAAACACCATCCTATATCTCAATTATCACACTAATACCATTCTATATTGATCTGTCGTACTCATTGTGAGGAAAAGGATTGAAAGATGTTGAGACCTTTCTTCCTCAAGATGAAGGATAGATAATGACCCCCCCCCCCAGAATTTTATACTACAATGGGCCCCAAGGCAGCAATCATTACCAACGGTATATAAATCTCTGCAAAAAGGGGTTTTTTACCCCATTTATAGTAACCACGATTAAGAGATAAGATGTATCAATCTAAAGAAATTCAATGATATATATATATATATATATATATATATATATAACGAGACCAAAAAACCATCCCACAAATCATGATTAATGTAAAAAATATATAAATATAAAATAAAAAACCATAGTATATACAAGAAATGTATTTATGCAGCAAAACAGAAATCATCCCCATCGCCCGAGCAACTAAGGTCTAGCACAGACTTAATAGATTCCCTAGAAACCAAACAATCATTTTAAATGTCTAGGGTGAGAATTAAAGTATAAACTTTAGGAATAAAACAATTTCCACCATGAAAAAGTGGAAGAGGGGTACTACTAACCCCATGAGAAAACAATAATAACTCTAAAAGAACCTAACACAGATTATTTTCCACCCCAACCTCAACAAATAATGCTCACCAAATAATAAATTTCATGATATTTAATAATATATCAATATCCATGTTTGGGCACCCTACACCACTTCCCACCAGTTAACTGGAACATCTTGACACATCTACCACTTCCACAATCCCCACCATCACAACCTTCCCAGACACACATTGGCCATAACCAAACACATAATGCCCACAAACACCTGGGCCTCTACTACACCACAATACTTCCTCCAAAAACTTCGGCCTCACACTTATCACCCCTACCTAAAAACATATGGCCATCCTCCCTATGAAACATGGGAAACATAACATCTCTCACACAACAAATTCCATAAATCTGGTAATTAAATAAATCCATTATATCCTTCCCGAAGGACATTCAGTGAAAAATTTAAAGAAGAGGGAGTAGTGTGGAGACAATAGCCAACCATTCATTCTCTCATCTGGATGATAATAAAGAAACCCTCCACCGTTACAATGAGGGCCTACATCACATAGTTCTCAATATGGATGGGGTGTGTATAGGAACATAATGAACTGGTAGTTTATACATATAGGTAACAAATAGTCAACTCATCCCATGGACTTCTAAACATACAACCATCCCACAAAAAATAGCTTTGTTTCTACCGCTACATGAACAGCCACACAACAACCAGAACCAAAAAATCATCCCAACCATATCATTTAACCAATTATAATTTCTCATTATAATACTAATCATTTATTTACTCCATCCCTACTCAGGTAACAAACAACTACAACACTAGTAACCATTACTTGAAGGTGAAGTGCCTGATCAACTAAACAGATGTAATGGTTATACCATGATTACACCCATTCATGGAACAACAAAGCACTAATATGGAGAGTATGATTAAAACATTAAAATATACCAACATGAATTAAGGGAAAAGAGACCAAGGTAAAATATTTTCATTTTAACATTCATTCATAAAATTAAATAGGAAACCACCCGTTTGTAGTCCCACTACATTACATGTTCATTCATCCCATAGTCAATAAATTTCTCAACCAGTGATCCATTACACCACATGCACCACCCCATACACACAACCACACTCCTAACCACTACACCACACAAACAGTAGTGACATAGTGTCGAAAATAACCACACACAACTCACGACCACACCTATCAAAAAGGGTGTATTCAAATTTGGACAACACTACTAATTAAATTTCACTATGATTGTAAAGGGTTATCACATAAGGGATATCGTCCTAGGTTATCCATTTCCATTTTATAGGTATACAATATTAATCAGATTAATATTTACACTGATTAATCATATGGAACCAACAATAGTTATAAAGAGTAACCCATGCACCGAAAAAGACCACAAATGGAATAGATTTTCAGAAACTATACGGTCACAATAGGTCATATCATCAATTAAAATAAAAAAACATGTGATCCAAACCATTCCACTCTTAGTAGCTATCAAGCCATATTATCAGTCATCTTGTTTAAAAGATGGATTCGTTATTTTTTAGAAAAGAACATCACTACACTGACCTCAAATGATACAAAATTAAAAGCACGAGAAAGGAAAACACATACTTGGAATTTCATATGATCTAAAACACTTCAATATATCAAAAATAATGGGTTGTGTGAGCAGTAAAAAATCTACAAGGGAAAACTATACGGAAGTCCCAACTGATGGCTATGACAAAATAGGCGATTCCACTTGGAGGGAAGGATCTTTGTAAAACAAAATGGAATGGAATCACACTAAAAAGGGAATATTTTTCATTTGAATAACCAGATTCTAGATTTAATGAAGAATAGTTTCAAAATTTATTATTGTAGGATCATGGCCAATTCTACATGGTTGCATTATGCAAATGTCCATAGAGTGTTATAGTATTAAATATATGATTAATATATTTTGAAATTATATTAGAAATGTACAAAACAGATTTTATACTCTATTTACATAAATAAGATGTTAGAGTGGCGAAACTAGAAAAACTAGGATAAAATAGGATAAACATGAAATTTGTCAACCTATCATATATGACTCACTATTGGGTGACTCACGATGTAACTATTAGGCGAGAAACCGTTATGTGAGGCCCTATTTCATGTATCATTATAGTTTGGAACTATTAGGTTCCACCATTGGGGGACACCATTAGGTGTGCCACTATTTAGTGCCACCTTTGAAAAAACTGGATTTTTGGAAAACACTTGAAACAAGCCACTATGTCCCCAATGAAACCCACAAAACCCTGGAGTTTCAAAAAGAAAATTCCCATTGGGTTTTGATTCATTACTCATTTAATAATAATATAATTATAATTATATCATAATATGAAATAGAAAATATATTGAAAAAATGAGTTTCATGATATAATAGTCAAAGGAATTATATAAACCTCATAGATAAATATAGGTCCATATCAAGGCATATATCTCAAAGAAGTAAAATTGAGAGAGAATTAATTTAAAAATTTGGTAAAATTTGAATCATATAATACATGAAATAATGATAATAAAATTGATAATAATAATATAATATATAAAAGTGAAGTATATACACCACCCAAAATAAATGAGTTCTGAATAAGGAATCTATATCACATATATAAAATTTTGATTAGAAACCCCATACCTTATGTATAGAAGTTAGGCGCACACATTAAAAACTATTGTATAACAAATATAAGTTCAATGTAAATCTACTAAGTAACCCTATTATTATATATTAAACCATATATTATTTGGTTTTGACATTATATTACCCATTTACTAACAGCTCTATGATAATGTTACGTTTCAGAAAATATATGATTTGATTTTCGTAGATAGTTTGACTTACTAATCATGAAACACTTACATAGATTATTGTTTAATTAATTTAAAAATAAATAAAATTATAAATATATAATTTATATTCTATTTATAGTTATTAATGAAAATCTATAAACAATATAAATATGAAACTGAATACATCGTTCCTAGGGATGGTAGACTGTAAGTATGCATAAACGATGGTTCTGTTTAATTATGACAGTGCACGATTCCTTATCATTGTGGGCCTCAGTGTTGATATATTAAAATATTAATATATTTTTATGAATTCAAATTTATATTCATTGAATAAATATTTTCCAAATCTTTTAGAACTACATTGGAAAATATGAGGCCATAGTTGTTTCCATGATCCAAAGTTTACACATGGAATGACATAAAATCATCCAACAACATACGCTTGAAGGAAGGCATTGAGAGGTGCAATAAATTGTAAATTAAACTAACTAATTAATTAGGGAAATAAAAATAATATTCCCCGATATCTTACTCCAATTAACATATGAGAAACTACAGAGTCTCCCTCCAACCTTCAAAGGAAGAACAATGGAGAGGAAATGAACTAACATACATAATTCTTGATATATATATATATATATATTTAATCGAGTTGCGGCGACTTCTATGAATCTATTTGGACCCGAGGTTTTTACTAATTTTTCAAAAGGACGTATACTTTTTTATTTTTGAGTCTAGATCATCATATTCATGCTTTTTTGATATTTGGATGACTTTTGTGAGAACTAATGAAACCATGATGAATAAACATTTCCTAATCAAGGATTATTGGGGGTTTTGGTTGAATTTTAGGGATATACTATTTAGATGCCCCAATAACATTTTATGTTGTTCAGTAGAAAAGGACATGATTTCATCCCATTTGGGGATGATAGTTTTTCAAGAGTACACAAGATATACACTATGTACATTTTATACAGTATGACAATTTTTTGGGGCCATGTTAATGGACACAAACAATGTGTGGGTAGTACATGGTCACATACTTGTGCATGGATATGGAACCAACAATATTAAATAGAGAGGACCACAGAACATAGACATGGCTAGATTATATGGGATCACCCGATGAACATTTTTATGGGTTATATACATATAAATGGAAACTCATAGTTCTGGGTTTATGATTACTCCCAGTGAACTTATGAAACATTCCATGTACATTGTATAAGGATGTTTGGAGCCTCTATTCCCCATGGATGATCGTAATTTCAAAAGGTTGTGTTCATATTCAACTACATTTGGTTATGTTCCCTCATTTAGGATCTGTGTTGGTGAGTTCCCACTATTTATAAAATATTTTTCATAGTATATCTTCTGGAGGATTGAATGTCGCATCCCAGTCTGATCATATTCCATGATATGTTTGGATGATTAGGGTGTGTGTCCCTTAATGATTTTATAATCTCATCATCATTATTATCATTCTTTCCCATTAAATTGTTTTTAAGAATAATTATTTTCAACATAAATGGTAAAAAATCAGTCTATCATGAATTTTATTCTAAATATAATTTTAGGAATCTTTCAGATGCCCCCAATGTGATCCCCTATCGGTGTATGAAGACCTTCTGAGATGCATCATATGTCTTATTAATGGATAACATCGATGTGAATGTCATCTTTGATTAGAGATGTATATGAATATTGGATAGTGGAATTATTTCTCCTATTTGATCAATTTATATGAGTCCTTGAGAAATATAATATTACGGCTATAGTTTTAAGAAATATTTGAGACGTAGTGTTTTTTTGAGTATATTTAATGATTGGATTTTCTTTTACCAACATTATTTATTGTTTATTCTTATAATTTAATTTAATTTTATCTTTATGATATTCTTTTTTGGGTGCGTTTAGTGTATTTTAATATTCACTAATGCATGGGATCTTCCATCATGTGACAATTGTTATATAGATCAGATTTCTTTTCACAGAATTTGAGGTGGACTAGATATGGGTGAATTATAGTGATCATGATAGAAGGCAATTCACAACAATTATTTCATTTGTTAGTAGTTAACACATTTATAGTTTTTTGGAATCATTTAATTTTTAGGTGAGATTTTATTTGGTCCCTTATGGTTTCTAGTACATTTTATATACTCTAATGTGTGATATAGATTTATACATTCATTAAGTATTTTTTATTACCGCGACCCTTGGTGGAATTTTCTACTCGTTACATTTCTACATTAATTCTATATAAAATAACTTTTATCCTAGATTATTAAATAGTTTAGTATTCATGGTATAATAAGAACATATATAACACTGAAATTACAATTGATAACAAGAAATACATAATTGTGAGCATAATAATTATTAATCTTTTAAATCATTAAAATATTCCAACTTCATATAATGAGAATGAGAAAAAAATGTGTGAGATCTAATACTAATAAAATATTATGTAAAATGATATATATCGAGATTCATCAATGGGTAATAAATACAGAATGGTATATAACTGAAAATAAATAATTCATATTTAGTAACATGATCTTGGTGAATAATTTGGAAAAAATATACGATTTAAAATAAATCCTTAAAAATAATCAAAATATCTTAATGCTAATCCATGGATAATATCAATATGGTAATCTCATGGACTATAATAACTGAATTATCAAAAAAATAAATACTTGATATTGGATTTTGTGGTCTTAGATATAATGATATCTCTACTATCATGGCATTTCACTGGCAATGTTTAATTGATTTTTAGGTATACACAATAACCCCATTTAGTTATAGAATACTAGTTCACCTCCAGATTATATTAATGTATTAGGAGGCTATATAATTATGTGGACCTCCATTCAATAAATGTACATCGCAATCATCATATATTAAATTATCCACTTAATTCATGTACCATATGACATATATATTGAAATTATAATTGAATAATGAATAAATATTATTAATATATACCAAAAAAATAAAGTAACATTAAAATTAAATTAGTATAATTATTAATAATACATTGTTTAAAAAATAAATATATCAATTAAAAAATATATGGATATTTAAGGACTATTTAATTTATGATATACATGATATTGTAAATGACTCAATGAAATGACAACGACTAAGAAATTAATCAATAAATTGAATGTTAATAAGTTTTTAGTTAAATTCATCATTCACCATCGATAGAATTTACATGAATGGTATTGCTATAACTTATCACAACTGTAATAAAATTCGGTGATGTTTTTTATCATTCAAGATATCAACGAATGATTATTAAAAACAATTTTGAGGATAATATACATTTCACATTGAATATCATATTTAAAATCCTAAAATTTTCCAAATATTAGGAATTTTTTTCCATACAATGAATATAGAAGCCATGTAAAAGGATGATTCAATGAACTAATTATTCCTTATTTATGGATGATTCCATTTATACTGAGTACATCATAACAAATTTTATGTCAATAATTTGGTACGAAATATTGGAAAGAACCTTGTTTAGAAAAGGATATAATGTCATTCATTAAACCATTCATTAAATGTAAAAAATCATTAAAGAATATATTCATAAATTCAATGGATAATGTTACACAAATCTATAAAACATGTTAATAAAGCATCTATTATGAATAAAATGATCTATTATCAAAGGTAGAAATAAAGTGATAATTTCTATAAAAACTATTTATCAAGTATTTTATTTACAAAAGTATGGAAAATAATACTATTGCAGGAAAATATAATTAATAAATAGATCATTATAAAATTAAAATGGATTTTCATATAATGATCATATAATTTCCATCATCTGAAAATCAACTATAAACATTCTTAATTATTAAATTATAGTGAAATAAATACTTAAAATAACATAATATATTGAATTCATAATAAATAGAATATTTTATTATGTTTCTCAAATTTAAATTGACATAAAGAAGTGAAAATAAATATAAAATAACAAAAATTCATTATGCAAGTAATCTTAAAATATTATAAACAGTGAAAAGTAATATTTCCAAATTAAACCAAATTATACAATGAAATTTTATTCCATTATATAAATATCATTTCAATTACACATGAAAGAAATAATTAAAATTTAGACTTAAAATATAATTAAATATCAATAAATAATGATATTAATTATAAAATGTGTATTATATATAGTATATAAAATAAATTATATCCATTATATAACAATATTCCCCAATAAAATAGAATTGAGAAAAAATATATTACATCATGTTTCCCTTTAGTTTAATATTATTTTATCACATGTATAATGATTTTAAAATTTTGAATAATTTATACCAGAATCATATTCATATTTATATTATTTTATAATATCTAGTTATGACATAATTCACATATTTTAAAATAATATTTTATAAATGAAATTGTTTCATGTGTTACATTCATTATTTTATCAAGAATTATTTATCATATAATTTTATGATCTTGAGAGTTTGATTATGATATAAAATATTGAGAATTATATTAGTGTTATGTATTTCATATTTATTCACCGAAATCCTTTTTGAAACCTTTCATGAATGTTGGACATGTGAAATGAATTAGAAAAATTCGGGGAGAGGGTAGGTCATACATACACATGAGTGATGATATAATTACCTTTATTATTGAAAGGGTAAGAAATTGAATTTTTTGTAAATAACCCATAATTAATATAATTTCTTGTTTATCATATATATTCATTATTTCCATTATTATTATTATCAATGTGAGTTGGTGATAGAAAAAAAATTCTATTGGATTCCAATATTGAAGCCCCTATGTACAAGATTAATAGATTATTTTCCCATTTGATAGAGAAAGAGATTGATAAATACTATATAATATACTTGTTACAATCATAGTATATGGTATATTACATTTTCATTATATTTTAATTTTCAAGTCAATATTGTAATTGAATAGAAGAATAAATAAAAAACAAGGATCTTATTGAAGTTCAATACAATCTCCGTAAAACCCTTTATTGGGTCTCTTATTGAGGGAAAAAAGTTTTTTATTTTGTGAATAAAATCACATATATAATGTTTCAATGTATTTTAGGTAAATATTTTTATAGGTTTTGTTCAATAAAAATTAATTTATATGTTTTGAAAACTGAGTGCAGTGAGGTCCCTTTTATAAGTTGGATGCATTGGAATTTTAATAATTACCCAAACATATTAAATAATTGTAATTCAATATCACCCCATGTTTTTGAAAACTCTATAACTAATTTATTGGAGGTCTTCTATGTTCAATCCAATATTCCACTAAAAAAACTTGTTTCAATGATTTTATTTTTTATCCTCTTTGTTATCACCCTGTGGGTATAGGTTTTTAACCAAAGGCTATCCCCACGGTTTTGGGAAAACTGTGGGGATAGAACTCACCTATACCCATGGTTTATGGCCAACCCGTGGGTATAGGAATGTTTTTGAGACCCTATACCCACGGTTTTCCCAAACCGTGGATATAGGGTACCCTATACCCACTGTTTTCTTAAACCATGGGTATAGGTTCTGGAAAACGGCCTATCCCCATGGTTTTTGAAAACCGTGGGGATAGGGTGACCTATAGCCACGATTGTTTCCAAAACCGTGGGTATATGTCCATTTTCCAGTAGTGATAGGAATTTTAATTTATACCTAAACACAAGTATCATAAAAAATAATTCTTCTAACCAAAACCATGGGTAATAATTTTAATTATATTAATAATAATTAAAAAAAATTATTTAAATTATTATTTAATATTATTTAATATGATTTCAATCTAGAAATCCATTTTATTAAATAAAATTTAGGGTAGTGGTATAATTTTGGTAAAAAATATAAACGTAAATACGGTCAAAAAATGAGTTATCATTAAATGTATATTAAATAAAAAAATGGAAATACTACATGTATGAGTGATTATTTATAAATATTTTATTACTAAATTTGTTTTTATTAGTATATATATATTTTTATATTGAAATCATTAATCCAATACATATCTTTCAATTTAGTGACTAGGTTATAACTATCATATTAATGTAATATATTCTCGTATTCTTTTATTGTCAGTGGTGTGGGTCATATATGCAATAGAATATGATGTTATAATTTCAAATTATCATGGTATTACTATATATAATAATTAATTTAATTGATCCCTCAAAATTAGAAATTGTACTGTGAAATTATTTATTTCCTTTTGAATATACCAAAATGAGAATCCTACAATGTAAAAGGGATAAACCAATTCTCATAAAAGCAGGAATGGGAAATAAAAAATTAATTTGAAAGAAAAAATAGGTTTCCAAGTAAGGGAAAATTGGCAGTATTTGATGATATTTATATAGAATAATACTATAAATCACTATGTATAAAGATATGTATAATTGATCATGTGAATGTTAATGATCAAGTGAAAAAATGACTGAAAAACCATAATTATCTAGTGTGTTAAATGACAATTATTTCATAAAATATGAATGTAATATGATATATATTATTTTCCAAGATCCTTTTTCCAATCACTGAATTTTTTTTGACTATTTATAATTTGAACATCAGAAAATACACAGTTGATACGATTTTTTTTTCATTATAACAATTTCACCATTGGTCATGCAAAAATGAACTTCCATTAGATTTCATCACTGTATGAAATTAATATCTGAGATGTAATTTCCATTCCCAATGAAGTATAATTTACATTTAAGTTATCAAAATATATAAGAAATATTTAGAATTCCTTCCATATCTACCCAACAAAATTATAATATGTTATCCAATGCAATAACCTCTAACCCAGAAGTGTGAGAACCAAATATCAAATTTTTTAACAAACCATCATGTTGGATTGTAGAAGGGGTTTCACCATTATAACCAATTAGTTGTAAGTTATGCTCTGAGACCATTCTATATGTTATTTGATATCTCCAAGCATGCATGTTATCCTTCTTCAAAAACTATACTAAAAATATTATTGTAGCATCCAAAATTTTTGTTGAATAATAATTAGGAAAAGATAATATAATCCTATTTGGATGAAAACCCATTAATAAATATAACTCAAAATTTGAATGAATTTCTCCTTAAAAAATAAAAATTAATGATAAAAAACCAATGGGTTGTGTTTACACAATTTCTTTGATAATACCCTTCTTCTGGATAATATTCCCATAACATAAAAAAATAAAATTTGGGGTTAGAGAAAAAAAATTATGACTAGAATTAATCATATAATGATATTATGGTATCATTAACTCTTAACATTATCTTACAAGAATACATATATTATTTCAAAAAAAAATCAATACTTAGATGTTTCAAGATTCTCATTACCAAAACACAATTGATAAAATAAATCTACAATATAAATCATGAATCATTGTACATAATTACATAATCACTTATCCTTCAACATAGGTCCTTCCATGGTATATTATTTTTCTTTTAATTGAATAAATTGGCACAGATAATATCTTCGTTCCCCACATTGATGACCATAAACGATAACAGAATTTCTAGGATGATTTTTTCCCTATACTAAACATATCACTTTTTAAAGGAATTAATTTATGGATGCATTTATTTTCCTCATATATTCATTCATTTTATTCATTCTCCTATGTTTCCCATTATAAATTTATAAAATGATTGAAATTTATTTGTTTTTCCTATATGTTTTCATCCACCCTATTATATTAGTGGAATAAATATTTGTCTTTATTGATGTGTTTGATAATTGATCATGGTGTATGATTTATATAATATATCATGTTAACTAATTTGAAATAATCACAATATATTCATAGTAGTCACCAAACCCCAATTTTGTTTATATAAATCACTATATTTTCTAAAACCATTAGTATTGTCAACATTATTCATGGTTGCATCCATTGTCTAAAACAAAAATCCATGTGTTATGGATCAATAATAAAAATAGAAAATCATGTCTTCATAAATATGATGTTGAAATCATTAAATATATATTTATGTATAAGACAACTAATGCTAAACCTAGGTCATTAATTTTAATCATATATTCATATAATTCCTGAGGGTTCATAAATAAAATATTAATTATAGTAATAATGTCCCTATGAATAATAATTTAGGTGTGTAGTGAGGAATATTATATAGAACATACTACCAATTGAGTCAAATCCAAATTTTACTTTTTCAGATTCATCACCCCTATGTAGAACTATTCCTGAACAATGACGATGTATTATATCGTTAAATGGATGTATTTCTAAAAATAGTAACATAATAACTTCCTGAAAAATAACATTATGTATTCATTCTATTGTTATCCTTGAACACTACCAGATGGTTATGTTCCCTATTTTTTATTTTCATAAATATAGAACCTAACGATTATAAAAAACATGACATAATAATAATAACTCCAATAACCAAGGATAAAGATTCCTAGAGTTGGTGTTTTTTTTAAATTTGGTCTAGATATAATCAATAATATCCAAAATAAATTTATTGTTTATTAGACTTGGTAAACTAGATTGTGATATTTTTTTAAAATTCGTTTGAATATATGAAATCCAACCTACTAGATGTAATTAGTGTACATCCTTAAACGTATTCAATGATTCTTTTTTTATATCTTGGGAAAGAGAAACAAAATAAGGGTGAGATTAAAGTATTACTAATGACTACATAAATCATGATATATAATGAATTAATAGGTCATAATCAACATGGAATGTTAAATTATATAAAAAACATGCCAACTAATTAATAACATGGGGAAGACAACTGATATATCATGAATAAATTAAAATCGATTTATTCTGTATAAATAATCAAATGATCATGAAGCTAATCCTTGGAAAATATCAACATTGTAATCAAATGGATTATAATAACAAAATTCAACAATAAGTAAATTCTTAATATTAAAATTCATGGTCTCAAACATCATGATATCTATATCATCAGCAATTTTTCTGATGACAATTTGATCGATGGTCATTAATACACTAGACAACTATTTAATTTAAGATTAATGATTTACCTCATCAAAATGTCAATTCATCAGGGGGATATATTATTATAATCCACACATATCTATTCATGTCCAATTAATTCCTCATTTTTCAAATTATTGGTTTAACTGATGAAAAATATTCATTATTTATAAATATTCATATTAAATAAATGAAACATAATATCAACATGTCCCCATTGAATCTAATGACATTCGATGTAAACATCATGTATAAGAATTATATACTGTTTTATAAATAAGCTTACCCATAATAATTAATATGGATATTTAAGGTAAATTTAGTGTCCAATGTCCATGAGACAATTGAATGTTTCAAGGAATTATTAATCACTACTATGTTAATTGTGAAATTGAATTTCAATATGTTCTCTAGAAAAAGGATCATAATCCCTTTATATAAAAGATATTTATTTAATTATTATAATATATCACTATTGGAGTAATATAAAGTGTTGTTATTATTTATTAATATAAACATAATATAAATATCTATATAAAAATTCTTGGGGGAATAAATTTTTCTATATTGAAATTAAATTTTAAAAATAAAAAATTAAAAAATTATTAAAATATGTTGTTTAATTGAATTGAAAATCTTATCCCGATAAGGAAATTAAAAAATAAATGAATATCCATGACTATGTGAATGTTTTTTTTCAATCATATTAAATTAAAATATGGATTACATTTCAATATTTCAGTAAAGAACTAAAAATGTACGTAGTTTGAAATTTATTAAAAATTATTTAATTTTTTTAAAAAAAATCCATAGACATATGTATATATAAATTCATTTGATAATAATAAAATATCAATAGATTTTATTTAGGAAACATGGATTTGGATGAATTTTGTTTCTAACTGGCGTCATTATTATTGTATGATTTTAATACAATCATTTTCACTATCATTTTTAGTATTTAAGAGAGTGAAGAAATAATTTTAGTTGAAACATTCATGTATAAACAGAGGAGAGGAAAAAAGTTTTCTATTATAAAATGATCAATAATTTCATGCAATTATAATTTATGAACAAATAACCACCATTAATATAAATTTTTCAAATAAATAGTTAAAGTGATCAAAATGTTTTTATGTAATAATCAATAAAATTATTTGTTATGTGTTTAAATTTTAATAAAAAAAATATTTTAAATAAATTAATAAATAATCCAAAATAATTACATATAGAATAGAAAAATATCAAAGACATTGACTAAGTAAAATAACATAACGGAAAGAAAATGAGTTATAAAATTTCTTAAAAATTTGTAACATTCTATTCAAATACCCTTTGAGGAAATACATTATATTAAAATGTAAAATACAATGAGATATGAAGGATTAAATGTTTTACATGTAAAATTTGAAGTACATACAACATATTAAATAAATGAAGTGATTACTATTAAAATATGTCTTATTGAAAGAAAATTGACACAAAATCCATTAAATCATGATTCCCAATAGTTGATGGTTTTAGAACCAATACTATAATAGACATTAACATGTAATTAATTTATACCAAAACTATAGTCATATTTATACAATGATGTATTATCATCTTATGACATATTGTCAATATTTCATTAAAAATATCTCATTATTACCGCTGTTCTGGGTGTTAATTTTTTTGTTTTCTCATAAATTATTCACCATGGATGATCTGATTATGGTATATCAGACATAGTTAAATCATTAAAATAATGATATTAATGTTATAAATTTAATATTAAATCATGATATACATTTTTTAACAATTAATTAATTTTGTACATGAATAATGAACAACATCAATTCATGGATATGGTAGGTCGTATATACGAACGAGAAACAACATGATTTCCTTAATGGGTGGAAGGGAATAAATTCATATGATATATTAACTTTGTAAACTTAATATCATGTGATTTTATTGATATTAAATCATTATTAACAGCATTATGACTGTCAATGTCATTTGATTATTGATAAATAAAATGCATCAGTTCGCGAGGCTATAGTCTACTGTACACATGTGTGATTCCATTGTTTCTAATTTGATGGTGATTTAAATGGATATGTTTTATTCCATTAACATAATAATAACTTATTTTATTTGAGATTCTTGGACTATTACATTGTAATTTTTATGAAATAATTTATTGTGATAAAATTATAATTAAAAAGGAATTAGCTTAGTGATGATTATTACCATTGCATTAAAAAAATGTGGGGTCACTTCTAACATAAGAAATGATTATTAATTTTGGAAGAAAAACCCTTTAAAATGTTGATATTGCTATTTTGGAGATATTTTGTAGGGTTTTGAAAACATAAATTTCTTTATGGGGGTAAAAATTTGAGAGGAGTATAATCGTTCTTATAATTGAGGAGAGTAGTTTTTGTTAATTTGCAAAACTATACGATAAGGTGAATGTTTTATCACCCCAGGTGCCTCAACATTCAGAAATAATGGATTTGATAGACGGTAATGTCATGAATCACCTCTTGGAAAAAGTAAACATTTTTTTAATCTCAATAATTTTTATCATCAATGATTATTTAGTTTTATAATATTTTCACCATGATAACTAGTTTTTATATTCTAGTAAATTTATAAATTAATTGTAAAATAAAATAAGAATTCTTAGAATATTTGTACCCACTATTCATCAATGTTAAATAATATTTTTCAATAAAAAATATTCAATGTTTTTGGAAATATTCATTTTAACATAAGAGTATGTATTGGGCCAAAACATAGTTTTAAGCTTTACAAAAGAAAATTAATTTAACTATAATTTTTAATAATTATCAAAAAAATATATTGATAATATTATATAGAATTGTTTTCTTATTTAAAATATGTAATAATTTATTTTCGAAATTCAATTCATATAAGTTGCAAAATATAATCTAAAAATAATCTTGAAAATCATGTCAAAAAACTATTTTTTAATGTATTTTGAAGCATAAAATGACTTAACAAATGTTTGAGAGATTATTTAATAAGTATTTATCTAAAAATTTCAATCAATTAGGACATATATATATATATATATATCATATTTTACTTAATACTTTTAATACGTTCCAATTCAATGGTTATCTTATACCGTTCATATTTAAATAATATATTTTATGGTTCATTAAAGCTAATTATTGATGCTATATAAAATATCGAACATAATATTGTTGTTTCAAAAACATGAGTTGTTATATTATTAGTTATTTTTTTAATATTATATTATTTTGTGCATACATTATTTTATATATAGTTACTCTAGGTAAAGGCCTCCCATTTGTGTGGTATGCCTACTTGACATGAATATCCAACACATTTCCAATTAGAGGTGCTCTTGGGATGTCACTCGATATTTTTTATTGGTCATGTGGGCCCCATGGGTTAGTTTTGTGAATGTTTGTAATCGAAGCGTATTTATATAATAAGTCTAGTTTTTATGGTTTTCAAATTAGGGGGATAAACTTTTGTTTTATATAAAAGGTGATAAAATGTATTGAGGATGTATTTTAGGGTAGGTAACATACTTTTTTATAGAGATGGATGTATCCATTCTTTTGGACACTGATAAATGTCTTATATACATGATCTATGTAGGCAATGGTTCCATTGAAAATATTTGTACATTTATCACAAATGATTGGTATCTAGTTTCCTTGTAGTTATTCATTCATCTCCAGAGATATAATCCTTGGTTGTTCTAAAGATTTTATAACTCAGAATACCCCTACACTGATAGAAATATGTAATTCCATGTTCATATTGTGATGATGTTTCACCATGTAAAGCTAATTAGATACAGAAACACGTGCTTGTGGTGATACATCTTGGTGGTTTTTCGGATGTTCCATCACCTGTTGAGAAGAAAATATTACTAAAAGTAATGGATGTATATGTGGGAAAGATGAGTGGTGTCTATGAGTTCTAGAGTAATTGAAACATTAGTCTTCGGGGAGATCTAGACCCTCAGTATTAATAAGACTGGCTATGGTTAGTTGTGGGGGTTTTTATCCATGTTATCACACCCTTCAAAAAGATGTTGGTCGAATCAATGTGAATCGTTTTCGGATTTCAAGTGGTGGTGGGTTACGGTATCCCATACGCATGATGAGACAATTAATTCCTTATAATATACTGAATATATTTTTATAGGGGACTTCAAAGAATGTAATTATAGGTAAGTGAGTATCTAGTATCTTCTATAGCTCCAATATTACAGAATGTCCATTGTTGATTATTAACCTTAGTCCACATACCTCCCTTTATATACCATGTATATAGTCTATGATGTACTATTCTAAGGACATACATTTAACTAGGGATGTCAACAATATCTATAGGATATATTGATATATCATTTAATTCATACCTATTCTAGGGTTCTTGAGTGATGCATGTTACTGGATAGATTCTATATGGATTATTAACCAATTGTTGGTGTTGGATGTTGGGACCCAAGCATTGATTCATTAGATTATGGTAGTTGATTTATAAATCATGATTCAAGGAATGATAGGTTTCTCCAAAGAGAGACTTGAAACATATGTTATATGGTAATAATTATATAGGATTATTTGAGCATTCCAATTGATAAGGGGTTTTACTTTTTTGAAGGTCAGAGAAATATCACGATGGATTGTGAAACCCAACATACAGTTATTAGGAAGAAAATATATGGGGCACAAAATTAGAGGTTTTAGTTTGATTATGGAGGTATGTAGGATGGATTATGTGGAAGAGGATTGAGGAGACCTACATGAGGTGGCTGACAGTATGCTTTATTTCCACCAACACCCACAAGTGATGCATAGAAGGCACATGGTGCTAGTGTATGGGGATGCAGATACTCAGAAGTAGTGAAGGAATGTAACCAAGAGGGTCTATGTATTATTATAGGTATCAAATGTTTCATAATTACATTATTAGAAGTATGAATAGACCCATTTGTGATCCATCACCCTCTTTGATCATCTCTCATATAAAATATAAATATCACACATCATCCCATTACTCATCCTTTTAATTTTTAGGTACATGCTATAGGATGTTAAATGGTCACACACTTCTGTTGGTATCTAGCCTTTGGACTCTAGGGAGAGTTATTATGATTATATATCTTGATAGTAGTTATTAGGGCTTATGATTTCATTAGAGGTATTCAAGAGATATTCATAGCTCATGAATAGTTTGACTATTACATGTGGAGGATGTGATGTATCTATATCGATGGGTAATGGTTTTCCATCATCATTGACCATTACGATTATGCATGGATGGATGTTATCATGTGTAGGAGGATACATGTGATCAGTCAAAAATTGGATTCTATTTCTCTTGGGGAAAAATATTTTATGAGATATGAGCTACGTTTCATTAAGTTGGTGTATAAGGACGTCTTACTTAAACATTTTCAATATTACCTCCCCAACAAGAGAAAAAATTATTCTCATAAATTCAACCAGTTATTGAACCAGAATAAGTGATATCAAATATACTAGCTATCATAGGGAATCATGGACTAATGGCGTCATTAGTGGATTTACAAAGGAATGAATTTTTCACACCCAGTGTGTCATCCTAAGAATCAGAAGTGTGGTATTCCATGATGATTTATTTGATAATGATGTTCTGATTGTATTATCATCACATGAGTTTTTTGAATATCAATACTAAGTTTCCACAAATGATAATCTATGACCTCCAAGACTAGTTGATAAGGAAAAATTAGTTCTCAATTATTGACCTTGTGTCTTGTTATCACCAACATCAATTTGGTGGGGGGGATATTCAAAACACAACATTCTAATTTATATATAGAAAATAAATTTATATGTATATCCATTTTATATTGAAGAACCCCCCAAAGTGATGATGTGAAATTTGAAATACATTTTCAATCATTTCATAGACTAGTTCATGGTAGTCTTCATTTTGGATGTTCATCTGTACTCTATGTATGAGGAGGATCAAGAAAGATACTAGATGATAGTTTAATTTGTACGCAGACTGGACCATCATTTTCTTAATCTATCAATGTTTTAATTCTGGAAATCAGAGTTCCACATTTTGTTACATTTCACCTTATAGTAGATAATATAATTGGATTTAGTAATGGTTGATGTAGGGATAGAAAATAAGCTTCACAAGGGCTTAACTAAGGTACATACATTCTATAGGTTTGTAGGATAATATTGGTTGTTTGTCTCTAATTTATCCATGATAATGGAACCCATTATTTTTAAACATTAAATTTGAATCCTTTTATGTTAACTGAGATTTTTATGATTACATTGATACTATTCTGAATGATTTTAATGAATAAACCATATTGGGAGTATAAGAGGATGGTATTGAAAATTTGGTGCCTTATAATTATTCTACTTCTAGTCTCCTATGTGTTCTAATGAATAGATATGTACTAATATTATATTGGTCCATGAATAAGATACCACATGAGATGAACTACACAACATATGTATTATCACTAACAACTGTGTTCATCCCCCAAAGGATATAAGGATATTATATTAGGGGAGAGGTATTATCATCTATTTTGATCATATATGACTCAACAATATATATTATTGTAGAAATATCATAACTATATATTTATGCGATTGTTCGAGTTCATATTAGCTAGAGGTCTTATTCAAAATTGGGGAGTGATTTTATGGAGTAATTAGTCTTGTTGTAATTGTATGTAGACTACATGGATGATAAAGAGTACCTCAAGTCAATTATGGATTCAAATATGCTACTACAACGTGGTAAAGAGTCTCAATATGGGGATAGCATATATGAAAACATTTATACATAGATATCAACAAAAAAATTTCTAAATGGTTTTACTAAAATGGAAAGAAAGAAATCCATTTAGAAAGATGTATAGTGGATCTAGAAATGTTTCAATAGGAGGTGTTGAGGATGTAACATAAATCCCAATTAGAGATAAACTGAGGAGTGGATAATATGTACCCAAACCGTTACTTTTTGTTCTTTAGACTAGGAACAATGAAGTGTGTAACATAGTTTTTTTATGCATCACATATAAGTAAGTGAAGGGTGATAAATAAACTTTGTTGTTTTTCTCATATACTACAGTTTCAAGAGTTCATTGAGGATGTCAAATTCATGGAATTCATAATTGGAATTCCTCAGTCATCCAATTGTTTTGATGATATCTGGGAGATCATTGAATGACTCAACAATTCATCCCAGTTACTCCCTATCTGAGAGATTGGAATAGTAGTGATATCATGATACCATTACTGGTAGGAGATAATCCATCTAAATGGAGATCCCATGATGATCATTAATACCTTGATTCACATATAGGATTATGATTTTGGATAGTATTGTAGGAATCCTCAAGTACATTAATGAATTTGAGCATGGAATTCCACCCCTAAATTGTTGGAAAGATAGAGTGGACCATTTATTTTCTAGAGTATAAGAATCATCTTTTTATATTAGAAAAAGGTTATAGTCAGGTGGATTACCGAACCATTCTGTATATTTCCTAAAATATATTCCACACCACATTCATTATGGAACAATGTTATGCCTTCTATGTGATACCCTATAGATCCCCACTATAATAGAATAATCTTGGTGACTCATCACACATTTTCCTAGAGAATGTGTGAGATATGAATGAGATGATGTATATCATCTAGTAGAAGATGTTAACTGCTCATATCCATCAAAATTTATATATGGAATAATGATCGAGGAATTGAGAGGTCAAGGAGGAATGGATTTTGTTTCTTATGCTCTAAACTGAATGTGGATTATCAGCATTTGGTTGGGGAATCATTTTATCATTGATATTAATTTTCCCTTACCAAATATGACATATGTTCATTGAGGTAACAATCTTTTTAGAACTACCTCCATAGTTATCTGGGGGATATAATCTTATACAATTTTCCTAATTGATTATTTATATGTAAAATCATCATTTGTGATTGATTGGGAAAATATATAAATCAAGGATGATGATATATTTTTGGAGTCCCAGATTGAGATATAGTATTAGAAAGTGAGTATTCGTCTAGGGAAATTTATTCATTGGGATCATGTATGGTGTTATCATAAGAATATTCAAGAAAGAACATATGAGAATGAGAAACAAATGTGGTATTAGTAGGACAACATTTATAAGTAATCATTATTGTTTTTGGGATGAAAATACCAAAGGTTGGTTGAATGTAACATAACTATTTTCCTTGAAATACATGAAATATTATAACGAATATTTTATGATCCAAGCATTAAAATGGTTAGAGATTTTAGGGCCTAAATCACCTCAACATGGATATATTTAAATAATAATCTATATTATGTCAAACACAAATGTGTCTTTTAAAAATAAAGGGTTTCCCCTCATTTGTAACCTCAAATGGGAAATATGAGTCTACATTTGGTTCTAAAAGGTAGTGTTTACACTTAGGGTGATATAATGTTGGTATAATTTTGTATCTCAATGGAAGGCGTGTGCTGGAGAAACTAGTAAATCAATTAATAAACAATTATTTAAATGTCTTAACATGTTATACCGTACAACATATTTCTTATAAACTGATTAGAAAAAGGATATTCATCCTCCCATTCCAGATGGATGATGAAAGAGAAGGATATGCATCTCATAAATTCATTCATTATGCCAATTCAGAAAAAATCGAGTTGAATTGGATTAAGGTGTCACACTATACTCATAGAATTTATATATTCATCATTATGTAGGTGGATTTTTAGTATTTATTTACAATCAATTTATATAAGACTCCTTCATATTTGGAAGTCTTTTTGCAATAGTAATTGACCCCTTGAATATTGATTTGGAAGTAATTGTGGAAAAAATGGGTAACAATATGGTCATAGGGATATCCCTTTTTGTATTACCATCCACATGGTGTGTATTTCAAGATAACATGCCATGTTTTCATCCTATTTGGGGAAGAATGAGACATGGTAATACATGCAGTGTACGCATGGTTTATTTCATGTTGTAGTATATGGCCATGTAGATGTGGGAATGGGAAAACACCCAATGTTTTTATGAAATGGTTTTGTACTGAAACTATTCTATGATCCATGATAGAATACATATAAATGAATAGAATACATAGGAAAGGAATGAATAATATGGGAATGGGCATGGGTAGGCCTAGGTTTTGGAGTTCACTTTGTGTACTTCCTATAAGTCACTTTGGAGCCTATATTCTTCTCTTCTCATTAAAATGTCATAAGGGTGTGTTCCCTCTTCAATGTTTGGAGGGTATGTTTCTTATTTTGTTATTTATTCCAGTTTTTCATTTTTATCCTAGAATGTGATTTTTTAATCCTTCTCCATGTGGTTTCATTGCCATTTTCAATTCAAATATTAGGACCCCCTTTGTTGGTTAGAGTGTGTATCCATCTATGTGGCTCACAGATTATCCTCATTCCCATCCTTATTTTCTATGAGATGGATATTATGCATCATCCTGACCAATATACATGGGGGTATGACCCCATACCTTGTATCATAGTCCATTTATTGTTTTAGGAATCCCCTAGTGGGCCTTGGAGTGATTCCCATTATATGTATTGAGATCAACTATATTATAGTTTATATATTATTAATATAGATCCCTGATAAATTCAACCTTTTTAGTAGTTCCATTAGTGGTATTAGAAACAAGGAGTGAGTTATCCTAGAAATTTATTAGTTTAATAGCTCTATAAAAATCCATATCTAGAAATACAGTTTTGAAATATCTGAGACATAGTTTATATTTTTCATATATTTGATGTTTGGTTTTTATTTAATCAACAAGATTTTAGATTGGACTAACTATTTTTTTTCATTTTTAAGAGACTAATTTTTATTGTTATACTCACCCATTCTTGAGACATTCCATCCCATAACATGTATTTTACCAATGAATAGTCTCTTGATAGAGTACTAAGATTATACGGAGAATAATGACCTATGTAGACTGTGGTTTGTAACAGGTAATTCATTTGTCATTGATCCCATAGTCATTTAAGGTTAGACTCCATTACAGCTTTGGTGGTCTTGTATTTGACCCCTTATGATTTACTATATATTTTTTTACTCCGGTGTAGGATATTTATGATTTCATGAATTTAACATTAGTTGTACTTTAATTTTAAAATTTTAAGTTTTTTTAGGTGTGAGAGTTCATACCTGTGACATATGAATTTGTTTCCCATTTGTGTGATATGTGTAATAAACAATGTTTTATATCCTATTGTGAATTGGAGGCTCTTATGGAGTACCATTTTAAAATAATTGTTTTAATGGTGTGCCTTGGAATTTCATTTTAGGACACCACATGTCATGGATCAAAATGAGTGATAATTTTAATGGATTGTGGGCAGCATGAAAAAAGGTGTGTGTTTTCTTCTATGTGAGGCATCCCCTATTAAAAATGAATTATTGTATTATCCGTATATTAATTCCTAATAATTCTATAGCCTCTTATTATTCCATTGTGAGTTGCACAATGAAATCATATAGTGAATATTGATATGGGAATCTATTATCTTCATTTTTTAAAGTGGAATAACCTCATTGTTTCTAAAGACTCCTCTCTAATTTTTTTCTTCTCCCACATGAAATAAAAATGTAATTTTCCTCCATAACACACTTTTCATTGATTAACATATGATTATTTTAGTGTTTTTGGAGATGATTAAAATAGATTTTTAAACTATTATTTAGATTCTACATTTCACATGTTATATATAATGTTAATGATGATCTATCATATGTATTTGTTTTTTATTACAATAGTGTATATTTGAATATTTTCAATAAAATGGAGAATTTTCTCAATATGGATGATGGATACCCTGGGTGGATGAGGAAATGTTTTTGTGTTCTATTTCATTGAATGTAAATCACTTATAAAATTTATATAAGCTTTAAGAAATTAATTAAATTGTACTTTTATAAAATGTTTTTTTTGATATAATGTGTGTTTTTCCTAGGATAATGTCTATATTATATTGTAAACATTCCATGATTTGTTCGTCATAATTATGGGGAATTTTTTATTCATGGTAAGTTATTATTCATTGGAATATCATTAATTAAGCAATAAATGTATTATTTATTATTATTTTTAATTATTTAATGACATGGAATGATTTATGGCATCATTTGAGTTGACATTGGTTGGTTTGACACGGATGATACATTGAAAAAGACTCCATTAAGATTTAAAAGGGGATATTTGTGATATTGTTGTAGGTGGAACCCTAACAATACCCCCATGGATTATAATTTTTTTTATTAATGTTATATGTGGCCTTTTAAAAATAATCTATTTAAAAATAATTATATTAACTATTTTATTAATAAAAAATGTACATGATTGGACTAATCAAATTTTATAGGGACATAATTAACCAGACATTACTGTCTTGATTCCCCAAATCCCAAGGACTGAGTAATTGACTATAAATGTGGTGACATAAGACATATGTACTATAAGGGTGAGAAAAAAATGTTTTAAGGGAACATAATAAAACCTAAATATGTTAATATATTAATCATATATAGAGATGTGTGAAAATATTAATTATATCCCTAGATAGGCCATTTAAGTTACTGATCTCTAATAATGGATTAGAGGAAGCAGATATAATAATGGGGTGGGTTTTCCTATCAAACTGATATGCTAGGAACTAATTTAGTATATTATAGATAAAATATTTATATTAATGTGGTTTAAGGACCAAACATGAATTAACATTGAATGTGTGATTGGAATAATTCATCCTCTACTGACCTATGACAGTGAGACATTTCTCAGAAATCCATTGAGGCCTTAGAATGTTTATTAATATACTAAGGGGTGTGTTTTCAGAAGTTCTGGATGATAACATGAGAGGTAAACTAATTCCAAGGTTACCATGTGGGGTGTCCATGCAATAATGTCCTTATTGGGTTTTCACTAAGTTCCTGAGTAATATGAATACATCAGATTGGCGATATGTGTTCTTTAATTGATTTTTGTAGGTTTCATAATATATCTCGAATTGAAAATGTGATACTGATATGGATATAGTAATGATTTCAGGTGTTGCAGTCAAGGGGATTACATCGAATATGTGTAATGCTTTTGGTTAGATGGTTATCCCTTATGAGATTTATATTATATGATATTAGGGGAGGGATTTAGTAACCTTAATACATTATGTGGTATGTGTAGGTGGATAAGGAGGATTTATTATTTTGTTTTAATAATAATTATTATCGATGATCACCTACGATCCAATCACCATGAATATTATTCTTGGATTACTAGGATAAGACTCAGTGTTTGCATGGTGGATCATTATACAGAATGAGTTACTTTTGAAATCATGTTGCACCAATTCACCAGTTTAATATAGAATTCCCCGGATGTGTAGACATATCATTCAGGTTGATATAATTACCTTGAGTCCCCCCTTGCTACAAAATTACAACCCCTTTTAGATTTACATAGTCCATCCCATCTAAAATCGTCTATATGCCAAATATGAAATTTAATTCATTGGCTCGTCCAACTAATAATAATTAATTTCACAAACACCAATATATTTTTGGGCCTTATATTGATTATAATATTTTTATGGAATGCTGAGAGATACTCCCAAGTTAGAAAATGCTATATAATTGATTTAATGTGTCACATTGGAACTTGAGGATTGATTTTGGGTATTTATTTTTTCATTAAAATTTATTTTAATTATTCAAGAAATGTCACTGTATCATTAATAAAATTATTTTTTATTTATGTGACTATTTTATGTGGATCCTTATTATGCTTTACAAACACACAACTTGGGTATCCATGGATATTGGGTACCTAAGAAAATTTCTCCGATTGTAGTTTCATGTTGGGAAAAGGTTCATAGAGTTACTACCGAGATTAATTTATTGGATTGAGTTTTCATAAAATCTTGTAGCCTATCTAAATGAATATTATAGATCCATTGTGAAATAAATTTTTTCAAATCATCTAGATGGTGAATCAGTATATGTTTTTTTCCAAGACCATGATATAGTATGACTACATGCTTAGAAATTCAATCAATAACAGAATATAATATATTTTGTTACTATAAATACTCTTTTTTATATTAAAAAAAATGATCTTTTACATTTATTTCATACTCATGTATAGTGGTATTGAATCGTAAAAATAACACTCAAGACCCATGGGTCTTTTCATTAGCCTTTTCCATAATTAATTTCACAACATGTGTCATATTACCTCCATAACCAAGGAAAAAATGATTGGTCAAGGGTTTTATTATTATTTAGGTGATTCTATGAAATTGTACATGTTGTGACAATTGTTCCAAAATTAATTTTCTAATCCATGTTCTTGTTTTATGGATATGAATTGTAATTATTGTTCAATGGTATACATTACAAAAAATGAAATTCCTTCGAATTTTATGATGAAATGGTGTTTCATAGAATGAGGAATAATGAAACTGATTGGTAATGAATTATCATGGAATTTTATGAGTCTCGCCTTGGAAAATAAATATTTACAAAATCATATTTTAAGGATAAACCATATAAATACTAATTGATATCTAGTTTTTAACTTGGGGATGAAGTATATGGATGAATTTAATACCATATTCATTGTTTCATATGTCGATACTCTATCATATCATTAGAAGGGGTTATTTTTAATATCAATTTAAATGGGATGTGAATATTATAATACTAATGTCTTTATATTTATGAATCATATATATCAAACAATAATATACATTTTTTTAATGGATCTCCAAAATATAATTACGAAATATGTTACACATTATATGTATTCAAACCAACCTACCTTGAGTTATTTAGTTAATTGTGGTTTTTTTATTTTATTTTATTAATTGATAATCAACTATGATGTTTTTGGGCATTTAATGCTTAAACTTTGATGCCCATAACTTAATAATTTGGGAGTTATTCTCATTTCACTATTGAATTGTATCAATTACAGATACAACCATAAGACTTTCCCTATATGTTTAATGGGCTTTTCCCAGTTTCATGAAATTGATTTCTCATATCTATTTTAACACGGGAATAATAAAACTATAATTTATTGTTTATGATACATATTATAGGGGATGATTCTTTTGAATTTTTTGGTTGATTTGTTTTAAATTAATGGGATTAGTGATGATTCATGGGTCAAATTACTTGAATGAAAATGGGTTTCGTAGACTAGGATTGTGTTTTGGTTTTTTTAGTCTCCTTTTTCGATTTAATAGTTAACAAAGGAATAAGAAGTCTAGTGGTATAATTAGGGTAGACTCTGTTTTATGATAGACCATAGTGGTCATGTATCCCCAATGGTTGGAGATGGAATGTGAGATATCCATTTCATCATTCAATCTAATTCTATTTCTCGTAAATTAATATGTTATGATAATTGATCTAAACCTATAATATATTGAAAATTTAATAATTTTATCAAGAAGGTATATAGGTAACTAATTCCTAAAATTTTTTACTTACATTAATGTATTGATTTCTAATTATTCCATTGGTATTGTATGAGGAAATTTTCATGGACTTTGATATACACTTACATGAGTGTTTTCAAAATCACAACCTAAATGTGGTGGTAAATGAATAACTCTCTATATCTATGAATTCCATTATAAATAAGTTTAATAAATATATAGTTAGATAATATTAGGGTATATCAATTGATTCCTAAGAATTCATATTTTATTGGTTACCATTACCTCTTCTCAGAAAAAATAATTCTTTTTATGGTAGTTAGAAAACTCATTTACTATTAGGAATCATTTTAACATGAATTCAACATACAATGACATATTTGATAATTGGTATGAGTTTTTATTATTCATGGAGATGTTTTATTGTGGTAATTTAATGAGATTTTGTAGTTATCGTGAAACATATTACTCTCTAGTGTAGTATTCAAATTTTAGTAGTTACCAAAAAAGTTCATATATCCAAGTTTGTATCCTTTAATTTTACTCTATGACAATGAAAGCATTTTCAATAGAGTACTAGATAAGAGTTTTCGTTATCCTATTATTTTTTGATGTTAATATAGAAATGATAATTGAGTTTGATGATGCATAGATATTTTTTCATGTATTTTTTAATATTTTGAACATAATTTCGGTATTATATTATTATTCATAGTGAGAGAATAATTATTATTGGGAATATTTTTAAGAAACTGAATTTTTAGTATGGGTATATAGTAGTAGTTAGAAACTTTTTGTATTGGGAAGTTTGTGATTTTTATGTAATTTGTTTAATATTCATATAATGATGAATTTCCCACCATATTTGGAAAAGTGTGATTGTTACACATATTATAGAAGTATGGTACGAGCTAGACTCTATTGAGTAGGTTATTAGCATCATATTTCTCTTCAGTTGGATGAACCATTGGGTTAACATAATTCTTCAGATCATTATATATCAAATAAAAACCATTGGCAGGTTCTTGAATACAATTTTTTTTGTTATAGTGTCATGGTTTAGTGTGTGATCAGTTTTGGGAAAGGGATACTATTATATAAGATAAATGGACTATGCTTATGTATTGACACATCTATTGTTTATATTTTCAGTGATAAAATTACTAATTTTGGGGGAATTTTACACAATAATATTATTTTATTTATAGTATGTTTTATATGTAATGATATTAGGGGGAGTGCTTTGGGATTTTTAGAAATATTGGGGGAATTCATGGTAAGAAGGTGTATTTTTAAGGCTATATGGGATTCACTATGTCATGACGTCGTCCATGGTGTAGGTCATGAACCAGTACTTGTTTTAAATAATAACAAAGTGTTATACCAATATATATAAATTTAACTATGCGTTGTTCAATAGATATTTTTATGGTCCTGGAGATTTTGGAATAGAAATGTGAAGAAATTAGAATACCTCCCTAGGTGGAGCCTAAGATATGGTGGTGTATGGGTATAGTGATATCGAGCTATATATTTATCACCTCGACCAAAGAATCCTAGATCTAGAGAAATATTTTATTACAATTTCATGATTACAAGGAATTAAATCTAAATTAATAGAATAGATTGTTAATCTTCATAATCTATATATATACATGAAAAACACATTACATTTTAGAACATAAATTACAAAAAGAGTTTCATTGAGACTTCCATTATTCCTCCTTCTTCCAACCCTGCATTTCAGTCATAATATACATCATGTAATCCATGCGAATATTTGATATATATGAAATGGGTGAGAACAAATTCACACTAAGGGTAAGAATATGGTAGAAGATATGAGTATGTATAGCCTAAAAATTGGAAATTTAAATAATTGAAACACATTCCATTTAAATAATTACGTGTGATGGGAAACATAACCATTTACATTATGATATTGAAATAATCACATTAAATATTAATAACTAATATCATAATGAATGAATTAGTAATGATTATATTCATAATTCTAGACATCTAAATTATTTTCTCTAGGCCTTATCCAAGACATTTAAAAATAAATGGTCAAGGCCTCATCCAATCCATATTTCAAATTCAATTAGAAAGGCCTTGACATTCTCCATACGTTATTTTTTTCAAGATACCTATAGATTCTTTGAAGGGTTATATTCATCCCCACCCATAAATTACTATTTCTAATAAATTCATCATATGAAAAGGGTGAAGCATAAGCAATAAAAAAATTCATATTTAAAAACTGCAATATGAAATGAGAATACATTAACAATAAATAATGGATAGTATCAAAATGTCACATCCATAGTCCAACTCGTCATAAAATCCTCAATAACCTATGGTATATAATATCATCAAATAAAAACCTCAATAAAGTAAAAAACTCAATAATGGATGTTGACATAGATGAAGAAATATTTAGATGAGACCATTGAATCATTTAATTCTTAATACCAATGATGACATAAAATTAAATGAAACTTAGAATATTTTTAGAATACTGGGAAGAATGTTATGATATATCAAATTTTGGTACATACACAAAACACATTAAATAAATTTTATACACAGAATATATGTCAAATGTTATAAATGTCAGACAATAAAACCATTCAATTACACTTTCATTAGTGGAATATGCTTTAACCACTTGTATATTGGTTTTATGTATTTTATTAACATATAACAGAACCCGAACAATTTTTTTGATATCATATATAACCGAATTATATTATTTTATATTACTTTTTTTGATAATATATCATTATTACCCTTGTTTTGGGTGTAAACAGCTTCATTTTCATATGCATGATTTCTCATGTATGTGTTATTTATTATTAATAGGATATAAATATTTAATCTATATACTTATATTATGTTTTTATTTTAGATGTTTATTTATTATAAAAACATATTTAATTATTCATGAATGGTTAACATATAAAATAAATCACATCTCTTGGTGGAGACAGTAGGTCATACGTGAGAACAAGAGACTATGTCATTCCATAAATGCTTAAAGGGTAAAAATAATTATCTTATATTAATTAAATAAATTCAATATCAACTCATAATTAATATATATATATATCCATTATATCCATCATTATACCCCTCCAAATAAAGTGGTGATGAAAAATAGATTACACTGTATGGTGTAAATGGTATGCTATAGGTACGCAAGTGCAATACTTTAATTTCATTAGGATTGATAAAGGGTGGAATATGGTTTCACCATAATCATAAAAAAAATATTATCTTATATATGGTATATTATTAAATAATTTTTCATGTAACCGATATATGAAGAGGATGTGGATGAGGAAAAAGTCTTTAAAGAGACAATAAATACCATTACCTCTTCCTCAGAAAACTTCCATTAATTTGTTATTATGTTGTCTATGGATGGTTTATAGGAAGGGAAATATGCTCTAGGACAAAAAAATAATGTTATAACCGAAATAGGAAAGATTTGGTCATTTTATATTTCTTCCATTATTGTGAAGAGGTGATGGAGGGGGGACCTATTTATAATTGAGTAGCGAGATACATTTAGAAAACCTAAAAATATTAATATATAATAAGGATATTCTAGAGAAAAGTTACATTATAATAAAATATAAATTAATATGGGAATCCATTGTGGAATATATATTAACCCAGTTTTATATAATTAATTTTTTTTTGCCATTTTTAAATAATATTATACAATATTAATTTATTAAAATATCATTATTTTCATATTTGATATTGTTCATTTATTTAGATATCAAATACATCAATAAATAATAGTAATTTCAATATAATTATTTCATGTATATCTAATATGTCCTATAGATCTATAAAATTAAATTAAATACAGTAAAATATTCCAAATTTATCAAAAGTAATACATTTAAATTATGTTATTTTTTTTATGGTTAATTAATTAATTTCATATTAGATTTGAAGAAGAAATTAAGGTAATTATATAACATAGAACAACTATAAATAAATTCATATAATAAAAAATTTATTATGATCAAAATATACATTTACATTCAATAATATATAGAATATTTCATTACGATGACTCATATATGATATTAAATACTAAGGGAGTGACATTTTGTAACAATCATTGATTTAAATAATATATTTATTATTTTCATGGAAATATATTGATTAAAAACTCTATTTATATTATTAAGTAATAATTATTAAAAAATATTCATGAAATAGTTTTTATATTAGTTTATATCCCATTATTTCCCTTGTCTTTTGTTTTTAACATTTATTTACACCCTTTAACCTTTATCGTGTCAAAAAAAATTACACTTTAAAGGTTTATATAGTTACAATAAAATAAAAAAGGAAAATGAAATGAATATTTGATGACATTTTAACCCTTACATAATTCATTAGTTGATGATAGGATTATGATGGATTTTATATCAATTAATAAAATATTATTTATTTTAATATATCATTAATTTAAATTTTGACACTATTCATTTCATGTCTTTCTAATAAATAGAAATTCAGAATATAAATTTTTTTAAAAAAATTAATATATTTATAGTATGACTAGTTCATCTATATAATTCATGGATGACTTGAATTTTATAAAATAATATTTATTTTAATATCATTAATAACATTTATTTGATATGTCCATTAATTTAACAATTAGCGCATCACAACTATGTCACCTTTAAAAGTAATTATATTTTATCTAAATATTATAATTAAATTTCCATGTTGTGGATAAAAAATTAATATTTCTAAAACTATTTATAATCAATCATATCCCTTTTATAACCCCATTTTAATAATATATCTCCTGTTAAATACAAAAGAATGCCAATATTTACTTTCCGTTGAATATACTAATAGAAGTGATATATTCTCATCCAAAAGACCATAAATTGTATCATAATTGATCAATTAATTTTTTTGGATGGAAAACTCATCCAATTAAATTATGAAATTTTTTAATGTGATTTTATGATTTTTATAATATTATTTTCACCCATAATTACATAATTTACCCTCAAGAGTGGTAGTTAAAAAATACTAAAGTTAATATACATATTATCCAAAAATTAAATGAGACTAATTAATAATTTTCTAACATTTTTTCCAAATATGTAATAAAGTTTTATAAATTCAAAAGAAAATTTCATATGTTTAATAAAAATAAATCTCATTAATTTATCTAGAAAATGGGTTTTCAATGTAAAAACATCTGAAATATTGAAATTTTATTATATCATTATTCAATATAAAATTTTTTATAATTATGTACATAATATTAAATGAAAATAATTTTATCTAATTATATTTTAAAACAAATTAAAAATATAATATAACAATATAATTTTTTAATGAAAAACCAGTTCTCATTTAAAGTGTCAAAATCTATCGCAATTCATTAATACATGAAACTAATCTGAAAAATAAAATAAATCCACCAATTTAAATATTTATTCTCTAATTTTGAAGAATAATATTAATTTTTTAAATATAATTTAGAAAATAATAAATTTTTTATTTAAAATAGTTTCTCCATGAAATCCCTATAAAACATTCTCTTTATAAAAACACAAACTTTTTCTGTAAAATATGGTTTTTTCTTATAAAATTTATATAAAACAAATAGGTGGCTGTTAAACATTATATTGAACATATTTCATTAATAAAATCCAAAATTTTATATATTTTATTTTTTTTAAATAAAACACACTTTTCTGAATATAACCAGTTTTTATAAAATCATTTTCATTATATCAAATTTGGTTTTATATTTATTTATAATTAATTTGAAAATAATTAATTCAACAATATACTCACATAATTAAGATATTCATATTCATGACACAAAATTTAGTAGTTAGAAAATAATTTTTCCTTAAATAATATTATAAATCGTATACGAGGGTTCGTTTAAGCTAGGCGTTGCATGCAACACCATATTTTATAGGGATAAAATTTAAAATGATACACAACATAAAATCTTAGGGGGTTACATTCTAACCACCTTCCATTAATTGTGGCCTCTATATTTGTCATTACACATTAATATTTTTAGGTTGATACATGAAATTTTCATTATTGGAAGACAATTTCAAAAATAGGGTCATTAAAACAACCTCTTAATTATATCATATTGGAATTGAGAAGTTCATCACAAAAATATGATTTTGAATATGATAAAATTAGAGAGAAGTGAAAAGATTGACATGGAAGTGAAATATAACTATCATGTTTTGCTAGATAGTGATAGAGAACAAGGTATTAGAAATTTAACAATCACAACACCACAAAATGTGTTATTAGTTAAAACATCATTGATTTCATACAAAGAAAAGTAAACAGTTAACATTTTTGTTTCAAAATTTTATTCCAAATGTTTATTGATTATTTGAATATCTTGAAAAATCACTCATAAAATGTCACATTCTTCCATTCCCTATCGTAACGTTATACCTAGGTTGTTCTTTTATAAGGTTAAACTTTATAGATTATAGTGATTTCAACTATATTTCACATCATTATATTCCTAATGATATTTTTATTTTTTTGTCTTACAAATTTAGAACATAAATAATACTTATCAACCCACAAGAAGGAATACAAATTTGGTGACTATAAAATAGTATTTATTACTTCCAAAACCTATATTTTTAATCACAAAACAAAAAATGATTTTTATGAAAAATTGTCATAACTTTTAATAGTATTGGAAATTGGGTCTTTCTCCATGGATTTATACCCACCGTTTTTCTAAACTGTTTGGATATGTGTTTTTTCTAATCTATACCCACTGTTTTATAAAAACAGTGGGTATTAAATCCTTCATCATCAGGCATCTACTCCTTCACTCTTCCATCACGCTCCACCCCTTCACTCAACCATGGAACTCCCCCATATGAACCATCACATCCCTGACCACTTCCCCTCGGACCTCTCCTCCCTTCCCCAACCTCCAGATCCCATCCATCTAACATCCACCTCCCAACCCTCTCCTCCACTCGCTGACCTCCACCACCTAGCTATCCAAACACCACTTCCCGGCCATCTCCTCCCCTCCCCGGCCTCCGCCTCCCAGCTCTACCTCTCCTCCAGACATCGACCTCCAGGCCTTCACCTACACCCCATAGTCCCAACCCCTACCTCCCTACACCCATCTTCATAAAAATCCCCCATACCCACTCTTGGCTCCCTCTCCTCCAGAAACATCCCTGCCGATTCGTTTTATCTATGTATGGAATTTAATCTCCATGATTTTTTAATCTTTTAAAACTACTCACTTATTCTTATATCAACAACCTCAAAATGTTTAATTCATAGTTTATCTTTTTCATTTTTAATTTATTCAATAATAATTCATGTTAGTGGTAAATTCTACTTCTCCTCACTGTTATTGCAATAGCCTTTTTCATTTATAATGTTTTATACCACTATATTTTGTTATTTGGATATAACAAAAAACACTACTAATTTACGATCATGTTAATAGCCTCAACATGTTGACTACAAAATTTCATATTTTAATTATTTATTTAATAAACAAGAATTCATCACAGAGTTAAATTCTAATTCCTCATTTTTTTCAACATCCTTTTTCAGGTAAAATGTTTTATACCGCTTCATTTGGTTATTTGGATATAATTTAAAATAGTTCTAATTTAGGATCCTGTTTTTGAGGTAATTAATAATTTTCCCTTCCCACATATACATTCCAAGAATTCTACCATATGTTTCTCCCTATTTAATGATCCATAAGATATTTCATTGTAGTGGATTATTAATTGTAGTGGAAATAAAATTTTTCATGTGTTTCATAACTACTTGAAACCCTATCATGGAATACATGTAACTAAGAGACTTAATTTTATTTCCCATTAGTATAAATATTATCTATCTAGGTCTCCTTTAATTCGTGGTTTAGATTAGTTATCACATATTGTCAACCATATTCATTTCCAATTTTGAATTTAACACTAACATCTTGTAATCATCAACTACACTTGATCTCTCATGAGACTGCTCTATAACAATGTATGCCCATTTAGTTCCGAGTTTCAGTTTATTCACCAAGAACCATGCAACTCTAGTGAAATACATATAAAATTACACCATCTCATTCACACCTTTATTTCAGTGATAATGTTGATGCTTGTCATTTTCCACCATTGAGGTTGTCTTCTTCTCAGAGAAATTCAATTCTTCTAGAATTTTGACAATATAATCTAGGAACTACTCCAATCCACCAATATAGAAATCATGACTCATATATATTTTATTGAGTTTCTCATTGTAATTGATCACTAAAAATCGTTTTTTTATTTCATTTCACTATATGAGATATATAACAATGCAATGAAAAGTATTTGGGTCCATACATACCACAACAACAAAAGAACACTTGAAATATTTAACATTCATGTTGATTCATGAACAATCTAGCTCCATGTTCTAGTTTCCATAATGTAGTGTAAGCATAATCCATAATTGAAACAATATATTGTATCTCTAGAAATGGGTTGATCTAATATTACATCAAAAAATAGTGGCTACATTCTCATGATCAAACTAATCATGAAGACTATATCCAAGATCCAATGCCCCACATTTAATCTATATTATCCCCACATGTAGCAGAAGCTATAAATTCCTATTTAATGTTAAATATCCCAATAAATAGAGCACCATTATCGTTTCATGAAACCATATGTGTCTCACCATGTCAAATAAGGTAAAATAAAACTCCTAATTATATCATCATTACATAATTCAGCTATAGTTCATTCATAGTGTCACTAATATTATAAATGCTTATCCCGAGTGTATAAGGACACACACTTAATCACTTTTCCACTGAAAACTGTAAACTCTATTGAAACAATAACTCACAGAGTGTATTCATCTCAAGATCATCATTTATCTCCATTTTCCCGAACCCAAACTCCTCCATGATTGTTATTAGCCATGGGATCTGAGCATTCAATCGACCGTGAGTATGTTTGTTCTACCTAACATGTACATTTGTCAACTAGGATATAAATTTGAATGAGACTTACCTTCCCGAAACCATCCATAAGAAAGAAATATGTATCAAATAAGTACATATCTCAGAGAACCAAAGTCACCTAACACACCTATCCAAAATACATTGTCAAATTTTTGTGAATTGATATCATAAACCAAAGTTTCTTTATATTTCCGCACACACCTATATGTTCCTTAAAATTTCCAACCAGTCTGATAGGTTACCATAAAATGTTAGAATATACTAAATTCCAAAAATGGATTCATGATAAATAAGGTAACCAATCTCTCAAACATACTCCACACATTATACCTAAAAGTCATCATAACTATAGGTTAAACTTATCCCCATATCATGGTAACAAGAAATTTAACATTCCAAATACAATATTTTATGTTTCTACCACCCATTGAAATTAATTTTTACCTACCCACTCCTAGGTCAAGTATAAACCAACTATTTCCCACGTAATTACTACACATCTCCAAACTAGCTCACTCACACTGTGACCTACATAAATATTCAATAGTGTTTTAGACCCTCCTCATCATAAGGATAGAAAATAACTCTAGCACTCTCAATATCCCCAACAACCACATCATACGGTCTAAATATACTACCCACCATGCCAAAAATATATATTTATATATATATATATATATATAATTCATAATTATTTTCATTGCACATTAAAATTTCATATTAACCAAAAAATTCAACAATAAGGGATTCTATAAATTAAATTTCAATTAAATTAGATTAATTATATATTCAAATAGCGTAAATTGAAATTTAGTCCTAGAAAACATGGGTCTTCCTAATACATGGGTTGGATAGTCCCATGGAAAATATCCATAACATACATTCATATTATTTTTTTATATTTTCAAAATATTAATACTAATAAACCCTCTAATATCATTTTACTAGTTCCTACCACTAATTAGTGCTTACACCATTGGTTGGTATAATACCCCTGGAATTCAGCCTCATATGATGGAGGATGCTGACTAACAGTGAGGGTGTCAAGTATTTTGGTGGGATTATATACACACACATTCAATTAAAGATTAGTATAAATATAAATACTAATATAAACATATGTAAATAATACATTTAATGACACAATAAAATGTATCAATAATAATAAAAATAATCCATGAAATTAAAAATTAATTTTATGCAATTCATTTAGCTGGTTATATAATAAAACAAATATTAGAAGATAAAACTATGGGAATAATGACAAATGGTGTTTAGTATCAACATGGACCCAACACCAATGCTTAGTCGTAGAAACCTTGCCATCAAAAACATATTATGCTTTCCCATATCTAAATATTCAATATAATTTTGATAACTAATTAGGGGAAAAACTTCCATGGTATAATGTAAATGGTTTTATTATAACATGGTAAAACACAAAATATGGTGTCCCTAAAATAAAAATTCAATAAATTTTTCATTCATATGTGATTTAAAAATTAATTATTGATTATCATATTAATATTTGACAAATTTATAATTGAAGTTAAAGATAAATAGAAATACTACTCAGGCTTGATCTCTATAGTGGCACTGAATGTCATTTTTTATATACTTTCTCAAACACTAGTGAGTTTATTGTCATGGTACATGTGAAATTGTATATGGTAAAAAAGTAAAAAAACAAGTAAACCAAGAGAATAATAATCTAAGAGAACCCATATACCTCAATATAGAATTATATCTAAATGAAACTCATACAAAATTGAAATGGGTGAGCCATTTCATTCTTCCAAATCCATTCATCCAGTCTACACTCAAGGAACCATCCATGACATTTAAAACAATGGATGTATTATTACTCATAGATTAAGATAGAGGTATTCCAACCAAATAGATCAAGTATAATCTAGTTAAATAATGCTTCATAATTAAATTAGGGTACACAATAAGAATCCAAAATTGTAATCAATGACATTTGATACATAAGAAATTACCTAAATCCCTTGGGATATTCCACGGGTCATTTCACTTAATTTTCACTCATTTATATTTTTTACGACCCTAAGCAGGGTGTGTGTGAAATTTAGTGTCTGATATTAATCTAAATTTTTTTTATTTGTCAATTGATTTTATATTCATTTATTTTAAAAAAATGACCATTTCCTTTTTAACAGTTTTATGTGACTTGTTCCACTTTTTATGCAGTAGGTGTTTATAGGTAATTATTTTATATAAAAAAATTATGATGTGAAATTTTTAATTAAATTCATCGTTATAAATATTTATACCAATATTTTATACCAATTATAATTTAATATAAATTATCAAAATGATTTTCATTCATGGATATGAAGTCGTTTTTTTAATTTAATTTCCATCATTGAATTAAAATTTTACATATGAAAAATGTTAAATTAAATGAATACGGGGCTCGTATAAAATATTTTTGATGAAGGGTGAATTTTTTTATCACTCCCTTGATTTATATATGAAATAACACATGTATAAGGGTGTGTTTTATTGTTAAAAATAGTTTTCTTACTTTACACCTAAGGGATGAAATTTTTTTTAACTCTCCCGTAGTGTAACTATAATTACACATACAACTCTATCATAGACATGAATATTTTCTTGGACCATTATGGTTTAATTTTTTGATCATAAATTTATATGATAGAGAAAATACATTTATCATTGATACTGAAAGGTTTAAAATTGGTTAAAAAAATAAGGCACTTGCAAGAAAAATATGAAATAACTATTATGTTTTTTTGTTATAATAGTTATATTTTTTATTGTACATATCCATTTTTTAATTACGATTTACATTTTTGATTTTAAGGTAAATTTTTTTCTAGTAATAGAATAGATAATATTAGGATGTATCATACAAATAGGATTGGAACAACGTTTCAATATAATTGGGGGAATTTTTTAGATTTTTCATTTGACAATTCATCTGATGGAGTTGGTATACAGTGTCAATTATATAAATATGTTAGAAGGAAATGATTATTCCATGATGAAGTTAGATACCATATAAATAAATTTTGATTTCATTGAAACCTTTGTTTTTGGTATCACTATGGACAGACGAGTCTACGTTTTACTGGTCATGAACAAAATGAAAGAAGTGGCATGGAGAATTTGATATTTGATGAGTTTCCATTTTTCCATCATCCTGAGAGAGATAGTATAGTAGTTCAAGAAGACAATTATATATATACACATGAATAAAATAATTAGGATGATTATGAGAGAGTTTATAATTTATTGGATGATGCCAGAACTCGAGTATATCAAGAATGTACTAAAATGACCAAGTTGGAATTTTTAATGTGGTTATATCATGTGAACAAATGTATGGAATTTATAATAACAATATTGATTATATTGTAAATTTTTTTAAGTTATTTCTTCCTCAGGGTGTAGATATTCCATCAAGTCATTACATTTCATTGATTTTAATTAATAATTTTTGACTTGATACTAATAAATTCTAGGCTTTTCTGAAAGAATTTTCTTTATTTTGGGAGTAAACAACTTACTGTAATGACTGTAATGAACCTGGTACCACTCAATGTAAGACAACGGAAGATGGAACACCCACTCAAATGGCACAGAAAGTCATGTGACACTTTCAATTGATTCCCAAACTTCAAAATATATTCATGTCTGTAGAAATCATAGCCGATATATGATGGAATGATGCTGAGATAATTTACAGTAACGAAGAGTTTGTTCATCCAATGGATGGATTAGCATGGAGGAATTTAGGTTCACAAAAACCTAATTTTTCAGCTGAGGTGCATAATGTCTAGATGGGTCTACCCTATAATGGTTTTATTACATTTGGTTAGTTGCTTACTTCTCACATCATGCGTCATATTTTTATTCATTTCTATATTCATCCTATATAGATGTGTATGAAAAAACCATTCACTTTCTTGAGTATACATATATATGGACCTTCTAATACCTGTATTGATATATATGTCTACTTGCAACCATTAATATGAGAGTTGAAAAAACAATGGTATTTGGGTGTGTAAACATTCATTGCTTCTTCAAGTAATATGATTGAAATGCATGTTGTTGTTCAATGGACAATAAATGATTTCTATACATATGAAATGATGTTTGGGTGGAGCATGAAAGGGCATATTATCATGTCTCATTTTTATAATAATAAACGACAGTGAAGGCTTAAATATCATCGTAGATTCAATATCATTGAGAATCAATGATTCTTGCCAATGGATCATCAATACCAGAGGAATATTTAAGGGTTTGATAATACTATTGAGAACAATCAACCACCTCAAAATAGCTCATAATGTTAGATGCTGAATGAATTAAAATATTTCATTTTTTATTAGGTAAATGTCTGTTGAAATATTTAAACAGGAAGAATTTTGACACTAATACAAAATAAAATTGGAAAAGGAGAAGTATTTTTTTTGGAATTTCTGTATTGGTCTACAAATTTTTTACGTCATTATTTAAAAATAATAAATATTGAGAAAATTATATGTGAAATGTTTCTTTCAATTCTTCTAAATATCAAGGTAAAGACCATATATGACATCTAATCTCATTGGGACATGTTGGATTTGGTTATTCGACCAGAACTGCTTCTTGTGTGTAATGTTGAAATCTAATGGAATGTTCCTTCTGCTTGTTATATGATGACAATATCAGAGAATGATCAATTTCTGGTAGTATTGGAGAATATCAAGGTTCCTGGTGGCTATTCCTACAACATATCTATTTGAGTCAATAGAAGAGATCTTAAACTAAAATCATATAAATCTCATGATTATCAGATATTTCATCACAATTTGAATCCAATAACAATTCGGCATTTTGTATAAAATAATATAAGGGTGATAGTGATTCACTTGTGTCATTTTTTAGAGACCATTGTGATGAATATTTATCCATGAAATTCTTGATAAAAATGCACCAAAAGACTCCATTAATTTTATGTGAGACGAACAAGATTTTTCTTCCATCCTTTTTCACTTTCATGTTTCATTTAATGGTTTATCCTTTAACTGAAACACTTATTGGGGTGCGAGATTATTTTCGATGGATGTATCATACATAATGAAATATATGCACAATTGGTTCATATGTCTAAAATAAGAATTATCCTGAAGGTTTGATTTGGAGGGGTTATCATGGTCAAGAATGTTTGGATTTTTATTCAATATATTTTTCTTACGTCACCACAAGACATAGCCAGCCAATGAGTAATGAATATGACCATTATGGGTAAATTTGGCCCTCATTTCCATCTCATCCACAAATAGGTTGATTTTTTTGGTCATATTTATTGGCTACATTGATCCTTGAAGAGACAGATATGGCACATCACAAAGTCTCGTTTAACTGTGGCTTGTTCGATGACAATATAAATTATGTAATATGGAAAATTATATATAAAATCATATTATGAAATTTCACATATACCGTACACTTTTATTATCATTTTCTGTAGGGGACATAAAAAAATTATAAGTAGTTCATCGATATATGTCAATAGGAAGTAGACAGGCTTTTCATATCCCAGAGTTTCATGTTTGGTTGAAATAAATAGTATTACCATTGCATTAATTAGTTTAAAAAATAGATATCAATTTAATAGTATTATTCATATACATTTCATGATTTGAGTGTACATGTTGAAGTTTTTTCTCATGAATTTAGATCATTGTATTTGGGTATTAATTCGTTTTTTCATGAATGAAAATCTTTAATAATCAATGGGTATATAATTGTTACAAAGGATCAGATAGTGAAAATGTGAACACAACATTATAGAGCTATGATAACCGCTACAACGTATTTTTATGCCAATGTATCAGATAGTTGGCCTCAATATGATGATGTGTATTATTATGGACTTATTGATAAAATATTGTTATTGGAGTACTTCTCTCAAGGTAGAGTCACTATGACAAATTGTAAATAGTTTGATTCAAGGATATGACATGGTGCATTTATTAATGACTTTGGATTCAGAGTTATTGATATTAGTCAAGTACTGCATACCGATGAACCATACATTTTGGAATTAGTGGATCAAAATATTTTTAATGTGAAAGATAATCGGAGACCCGATTATCTTTTCATTAATGACATAATCCTCGAACATATTTTTCATGATAATAGTGAAGAAATTTACACCATTAACGTCCTTGTTGGTGTTGTATGAAATATTTCAATAGATGAATCAAATTGTCCCGTTATAAGAGTTGATGTTGAGAATGAAGTAAAGGTCGGTAATATATAGAAGTAACCATCTAAGTACACCGTTCAATCTGTTTAAATCGACATGATTTTTTGAGATTATTAATATGCTAATTACTTTAATTATGTTTTAATTTGGATTGATATGTTTGTTTTTGTATTTTATGGAGTGGTTTCATTAAATCATATTTCTTTCAACCTACAAAATATTGTTTTAATATTGTTTTTAAAAAATGTATTACTTGCTAACGTAATTTTAAAAACATTTTTATTCATTTCCTAGTATTCATTTGTACAATTAGTAATTAAAATAAGGAAAATTGTTTCCTCTCATGAATTGTTGATAGACATAAGTTTTATGCATGATTTGTAAAACTATTTCCAAAAAAATTAAATTCTATTTTATTTAAATTATGAAAAATAATATAGACGGTCAATGGAAGAGACTATTTAATCCTGATCGACCGGGTCATGAGAATGCATTGCCTTTGATTCAATAAGTTAGTATTATAATGATAATTTTTTTCCTTTACATTAAACATATTTTCAAGTTAATATTATTTATAAATTTCTTTAGGAAATTTAGATCCACCTGATTTGACTCATAATCTGGTTATCATGGGTATCAGTGGGGCTTCTCATAGACCTAGAAGGAGCACCCATGATACCCGACTCCACAATCTCCCACCATCAGACACCCCGTCCACCACAACATTCAATCCACCTCTTGAGTCTCCTAGGATGTTTCTATCTGTTCCACCATCGTCATCTCAACTACCTTCTTTATTTTACATTCAATGTTTTGTCCAACTTTAGCGATGGTATCACCTAGGCCTACATCTTATAATTTTTCCTCCTCTTCCTATATGATGTATACATTTCCACCAAATATGGTTCATCCTTTTCAATATCCGTATCTAATAATGAATCCCCCACCCTACTACACATATACTACAATGTCTACACTGCCTCTATTTCCTATCGTCCAACTATCATATGAGTAGTTTGTTCCATTGGAATCTACTCCATTGCATGAAGGTCACCAAGAACATGCATCATATGTTACACTTCGTGTAGAGGCTGTTGAGTCCAGACAACCCATAGATACATCATAGTGTATTAAGAAACCTAAAGACATGTTTTTTATTATAATTATTTCAAATTATATCATGTTATTTTGTCGTGTTCTACAGTGCCTAAAATTCTTTTCACCCATATTTTCTTTATTTAGTAGGATCATCTTCTAATTGACATGGGTGCACAAGGCTGTAGGATGTTTGAATCACAAGACACTGGTAATGGTGGATTACAATCGAAAAGATCAGATAGTAGGACAAAATAAAACGCAGTTTCAATGTTTTGTGGAGATTTTTTCCAAGTATCATGATATAATCCAGGTGGAACCAGTAGCATGAAGATGTATTAGTAAAGAGATCAAAGACAATGAATTTGAGAAAATATGGGTAATAAAATTTAATAAATATTATTTGTATTATTGTTATATTTTAATGAAATAACATTTTCATTGTAGATTTGATTTAACTTTTCTGATGGAGAAGCTTCTAATATTGCATGGTTGATGGATTTTGGGGAGTTATTGTACTCATACATGCATGAATTATATGATGGTTGGAAGGGAATGGTTAGTACTGACATAGATGGGTTCTCTTATTCCCCAACTATCCAAAAAGTCAACATGAAAAATTGATTTCACATTGGATAAACGCTTTGTTTATGGAAATATCAATATTTAATGGTAGGAATATGAAATTTAATTATTTTTAAATTTATTGGCTTTTTAATATATATTAGAGAACAAAATAAAGAATAAGGATTAAATATCATATTTTCACTCATTTGGGCGCACTACATTGCTCGATCATGAAATCACCAGGTATATTATTTGGTTATTGTGATGTTATACATTATGTTATATTGAAAATATTATTTAATAGCCATAGACCAGATTTTTTCATTCATAATATATGGTTCTAATCGTGATTTTTTCATTTCTCATTTGTAGCAAGGTGTATTGGGCAATAAAGGTCATGTACATCATGCCAAACTATTTTTCACTAGTAGATAGAAAAAATATGGAAGTGCAGTAAATGCACAGACCCATGATAAAATCATATGTTTATTTATTTATATTTTAAATATTTATATTAAATTAATAATTTAATATGTTTGTAATTGAAATAGTCTCCCTTGGAGGCCCTTGATCTTTAAAAAGATGAAAACATCAGGACACATTATCATTTATGTCAGGTATTAGGTGAGGAGCACTAGGGGAGAGTATATTGTCGAATAAGTAAAATCATCACCCCTTATAAGTATTGGTCATCACCGGGCTCCTGTCAAGCCTTTTAGACCTCTGAGCTGGAAATCACTGATGCTGAACTAGATAAGGCAAAAAATAGCTTTAGAGGAGTGTGAAAGATGTAGGCTGGTGACCGAACATTTCATGAAATTTTGGATGTTTTGATCCAGTCACTTCCATTAGAGTTTTTCTATAATTTGGAATCACATATGGCGTTAATGTGTTCATTAAAAGAAGCGTTGGGTGATGACAATGAGGTTCGTAGTGGCGATGAAGGTGGTTGAGATAGTGCTGTTGGTGGTGAGGATGTTGTTGATACTGCTATTGGTGATGAGTCTACTGACAATGTAGTTGTTGGTGATGATGATGCTGACAATAATGGGCTTGGACATGGGGATGGGGATATTGGTGATGGTGGGATAATAATCCCCCCCCATTTTTTGACTTAGCATGGAGATATATGTACTTACATAATGAAATTGAATTGAATTTTTTTATGGATGAGAATGGCTATTTTATTTCCTTCTAAAATGTTTTTAAAAAAATTCACATGGATTTATATAATTCGATAATTTGAATAATTATTCATACATATGTGTAGGTTATTCCCATAATACCATTGAATATGTTTCTTTAAATGATATCACATAAAGTGACATTGTATTTCATATATTATCTCCTTATTTTTTAAAAAAATTATAGAAATGATGAGTATAAATTAATAAAGGTAGAGAAGTAATATATTCCTTAGTTTTTATTTCTAAAATTTTTGTTTTGTGAAATATGATGTTGTTCAATTTACTGAATAGGTTGTGTTTTTTGAGATTCCAAGTCCTCAATGATATGGTATAGGTAGTAGATTTTTTTTGGATTATTGATTTCCTTGTAATAAGGTTGGGGAATTTCAGTAGTCTCATATATCATTAGTTCTGGATAATGGGAATGTTACTACATAAACTTATCCACCCTTTGATGTGTCTAAGTGGTGTGACATGTAATAAAGAAAAATCCAATAGTCTTCCAAACCATCACCACGGTAGATATCTAAGGCATCAATTCTTTATGATTGATATAGCCTATTTTTTTATCCTTGAGAAGTTGATTGATGATGATGAGTATGATCCTTAGATGCATAGTGGAGTTTTTATAATACCTTATACCCACATCTATGTTTAATTTGATATAATAGATTCCCATTTTTTTCTAAGAATCTATTGTCTCATATGTGACTAAATTTTGAATTATATCCGAGTATCATGAGTGTATATTCACTTTTTCGTAAGTGGTCATAAAGTAAAAAAGTTTCACTCAGTTACTATTTTTATAAGATTGTATCGACACCTTTTGGTCTTTAATACTTTAGATATGAGAAAAATCGACATGCATCCCCCATCCTCCTTTGGTTGAGCATCCTATCATAGGTCGCGCAACACCCATAGGTCGAGATTTCCCTCACCCGACGTGAATCCCACCTTGGTCAAGCATCCCCGCATAAGTTTTTCAAATTTGTCTATTCTTTGACAATAAGTCACTAATGTATTTTTGTATTGGTTAATTGAATCATTATTTAAATTAGGATAATATTTTTAAGATTAGTTTTGTTGAATAAATTATTATTTTTTTGTTGTTTGAGTTTATATTCTTTGTTTTGTTTGAGCTTTCCCTTACCAAACAGTTTTTATTGCATTGTTTGAGTTTTTCTACTTCATTTTTAATGTGATTCATTGTTTAGTTTGTGTTTTCTACAGTGGTTAATTGATTCTTCTATTTGTTTTATTGATTCATTTTTTATTTCTTTAATCCCCTTCTACATTTGGATGATATATTTTTATAGATATTTATTCATGGTTAATTGTTTCATTTTTTATTTTGACTGTAATTCGCAAATATTTTTCTGGCATTTCCTTATATTCATTTTCCATGCATTGTTAATATTTTTTTTCTTGATAATTCTTTGATTTTGAGTAATTAATATTTTTTTCTAGTAGGATTAATTGAATAAGAGGGTGAAGGGGGGATGGGTGCATTGGGTGGGGGTAGGTGTAGGGGGTGGGGCTGGGTGTAGGGGGGAGGGGGTGATGGGTGCAGGGAGGGGGTGGGGGTGCATAGGGTGTGGGGTGGGTGCATGGGGTAGGGGGTCGGGTGTGGGGGGTGGGGTTGTTTGTAGTTGTAGGGGGTTTGGTGTTGGGGATATTGAGAGTGTCCAAGGTGGGAAGGGGATAGGGGCACTAGGGTGTAGGTGGGGGGAAATGGGGGTGAAAGTTTGGGTGGATTGGGGGGTGATGGTTGGGGATGTTGGGGTGAAGGGGTAAGGGGTAGTGTGGTGAATGGGGAAAGGGTGTGGGGTGTAGGGGGAGAGGTTTCTAGGAGAGTTTATAGGGGGAGGGGGTTTCCAGGGGTGTCTTGGGGGTCCATTGCGGGTGTTGAGGTGGTTGGGGGAAATGTTAAGGGGGTGTTGGGGTGTATGGGATAGGGGGTGTTGGGGTGTATGAAATATTTGATCTTATAAACATTTGTCTATACCATAGTTGGATAGTCGATCCCCATGTATGCACATTTGAATCTTGTACCATTATATTTTATAAAAAATATATTTTATTCATTCTATCAGTTTACAGTTTCCAATTCCATTTTTCTTATTTCATTTTCATAATATGCATACTTTCATGTATATGCTTGCATGGTGGTGTCCATGGGGTTTCCAAGTGGTTTCTAGGGGTAGGGGTTTCCAGGGGTGTATAGGGGGGTGTCCAGGGGGTCTACTGGGGGGTGTCTAGGGCTGTGTCCAAGGGGGGTCGAGGGGGACGGGGTGTCCAGTGGTTGTCTAGGGTGGGAGGGGTGTATCGGGGTAGGGGTGTCTATGTGGAGTCCAGGGTGTTGGTGGGGTAGTGTGTAGGGTGTGAGGGGTGTAGGGGGTGAAGGGGGAGGGGGTTGTCCAAATGGGTGTCTGAGGGTTTTTTTGGGGGTGGGGGAAGAGATGGGGAAGGGGTGCGGGGGGGGGGGGTGCTATCTTAGAGGGGGTTGTAGTCTAGATGGTGTCTCGGAGGGTAGGGTGGGGGAAGGGGTGTGGGGTGTAGGAGGAGGGGGTGTATGGGGGGTGAAATGGGTTGTTGTGGTACTGTGGGGGGGGGGGGAGGTGGTGTGGGGGTTTCGAGGAAATGGGGATTTCCAAGAGGGGGTAGGGGCTGTGAATATATGCTGCTGATAGAGCTCAAAAGAGTGTTTTGATGCCCATTTTTTTCTTCCCAATTTCTTTTCCTTGTCAATAAATTTTTTATTTTATTTCTTTAATTGGTATGCAGAATAGAGATGAATGCTTTGAAACCTGCAAAAAACCATAACTAAGGCAATTGTTTTTCTTCCACGACTTGAAACCGGGATAGATGTGAATATAAAATTCAGGGGGTAATTGTCATTTTATACAATTTTTTCAAGAAATTAGTAAACATTTGTTGTGTTTTCAATTAAATTTACTTTTCATACACCATACCTGTATAATTTATGATTTCATGTTTACTCCGGAATGGTAAATATTCGATCATTTGGACATTACTTTGTATCATGGCTGGATAATTGATAACCATGGATGACCTTTTGAATCTTATAATGTTATATTTGTTTAGAAAACATATTTTATACATTTTATTTGTTTATAGTTTTCTTTTCTCCCTTTTTCTTCTTGACTTTTCTTAATATGCATTTTTTCACGTATATGCATTCATGGGGGTGTCCAGGGGGTATTTAAGGGGGGTGTGTAGTGTGGAGGGGTGTGTAGGGGGAGGGGTTGTACATGGGGTGTCTAGGGGTGGTCCAATGGGGGTTGTAAAGGTGGGTGTTCATGACGGTGTTTAGGGTGTCCATGTGGTGTCTATGCAGAGAGGGGTGTCTAGGGGGTGCCTAGGGTTTGTCCAGGGGTGTCCAGAGGGTTTTCCTAGGGGGTTCTAGGGGGATGTCCAAGGGGGTTTCCATGTTGGAGTGGGTGTCTAGGGGGAGGGGTTGTCCAAGGGGGTGTCTAGTGGGTTGTCTAGGGGTGTCCAGGGAGGACCTGTGGGGGTGACAACGGGTTGTCCTGGGGGGTGTCTAAGGGGTGGTGTCCTGGAGGGTCCAATGGGTGTCCAGTGGGGGGTCTAGGGGGTTCTGTTGGTGTTTTCCAGCAGGGGTCTAGGTTTGTTTCTATGAGGGAGGGGTGTCTAGGGGGTTGCAAGTGGGTTCTGTCTAGGGGGAGAGTGGGGTGTGTATGGGGGGATGGGTGTGGGTCCACAGTGGTCCCACTGTTTCTGATATAAAATTTTCAATTATTTCACAGTGGTTTTAATTCTAGTTTGTTGGAGAAATTTGAAACAAAGGTGGGAAGCTATTGTTTATATGAAACCCATATATACCCATGGTTCATTAAATCGTGGGTATATATGCTGCTTCAAAACTATCTATACCCATGGTTCAAGGAACTGTGGTTTTGTGTGTTGTGAAGAAAACTATCTATACCACCATTTTACATAACCATGGGTATATGATTTGTGCTATAAAAATATATTAACACAATTATGTAAATAGAGGGTATAGATGTATACCGAAAGTTTACAATAATCATGGGTAATATGAAATTTCAGTGGGATATAACCATAGTTTCAAAAAACCATGAGTATAAGGAAATTCTGATTCCTTTAGAGCTCACGGTTCATGAAACCGTCAGTATAGCCTATAACCATGGTTTCATTGGCTATACACCCGGTTTCAAACCTTGGGTATATGGAAATTTTAAAATAGTGTATGTTGACATCCTTATTTCTATTACACATCCATATAACCTTTGAATCTAAATTAAAAACTGATGATGATCATAAAATACTCAGTAATGGATATAAATGGAAGGAAATAAACCATTATCCAATGAATACATATAAAAATACGAAATTTTTTCCAAAACACATAATTATCACCCATAAATAATCATATACTTACTTTAGGAAGCATGATATTTCCATAAATCATAGACCACATAAATATATCATATGGTTATCCTAGGGAATTACTTATCTAATTTTGTAACCATCAATACTACATTAGGATTTGTAACCATCATTACTACCTTACAATGTAGCCCTCTAGGGTGCTTTATACTGTAACCATCACAATTACTCTTGGAGTAACCATACGAATAACCTCCAATATACACATACCAAATGAATTTTAGGGGGATATATGTCCCACCATTAATCATAAAAAATTTCCAATATCTAGAACATAATCATAACACATTAATGATTGCATATAAATATTCCTTTTGAAATTTTTATACAAAATTAAATGATGAATTTAAAGGAATTCTCCATTACAAATAGCATATAATTGATTTGAGAAATAATAGAATGAATTGAATATTTGTATGCAAATTAAAACAACATAATAAATCATAATATAAATAATATTCCTTGCCCAAATAATCATAGTACCACATCATTATTGAAATAGATGGTCAACCCAATAAATGACAATTGGGTTACGATTCAAAAGAGCCTCTGAGTGGCATCTACCCCCTTTTTTGCAGGAGGTATGGTTTCTCCTTTTCTTCCTCCCCCTTCCCCCTCTGGCCTGGCTTTGGTCAGCTTCGTCTGGTCTCGGTTCAACACAGGCGTGTACTGGCTTTGGAGTGGCACATCTGAACTTCAGGGTTTCCGGCTCTAGTTTCCAGTGTCGAGGGATTTGTGGTGCTGCAACGAGCATCTCAGCCCTCGAGGACTTATGTACTAACATATCGACTGGCTCTGGAATTCGGACCAACGTCCTATCCATCGGAGACGTCTTGGTGTGGCTCTGAGTCTATTCAGCACTGAGGGATCTGGCACCTCGTGAGCAGTTCCTATTTCCAAGGGATGTTGTGTCGATTTTCAGTTCTTCGGAGGGGGGAGGAATTACGTCTCAACTGATTTGTTATATTGTAGGGTTTTCCTTGGATGATTTGGATTTTTTTTTCATTCCTAGGTTTCTGGATTTGTTGTCTTCCATTTTTGACATTCGGTCCTCTATGGCGGTGGTTATGAGGTGTTTTTTGATTCGACCAGAATAGTCGTTGATTGTGGTAAAATTGTCTCGTGATTGGTGGTGGTGATGAAGCAGGATTGACCGAATGGATCAGTCTTAGAGGAGGATTCATATCTTGTGTTTCATCTTTGCAAGTATTTTCAGATTTGGTTGTTTGAGAGGGTATGGCTTTAGCCGTCGAATCAGGCATGTGCTATGAGGTACGACATTTGCTTGCTGAGTTGTCTTGTAAAGGTGGAGGGATTTGTCATGATCAATACTATGGTGGGGCTGATCCATGTTGTTATCTTGTTTGTTTTTCTCTCTTTGACCTTTAGGTCATGTTATTTCTTATGTCCATGATGTTTGGGTTCCCCCCTTATTCCATTAAAATGGGGATTATCTTATAATAAAAAATTTTAAGGCCATCGGGTCATTGGATGAATGGGTTATGATTTACCTTACCTTGGGATTACTTTACTTGAAACACATTTAAACATCTGGTATAATGGTTAATGGAATATTAATAATATTTTAACGATATATACTGATGATTATTACACATTATATGATCAATTTATAACAACATTACACACATTAATTAATAATATTTTTTCGTTCCATTTTTTTGGGTGGATTCATTACATGATTTCCAATGTCTGTTTGTGAAGGATTTCATTATCGAATTGAAGTGAAACACTAGAAGATTAATGATATGGTATTAATATATTTTCTAGATTATTAAATTAATATATAAATCAATATGTTTATATTGTATTAGAATGAATAATTAGATAAATCAATAGTGATAACTGTAAAGATCATTTTGGTGGTTCATAGATAATCTAGAAATAGTTTCATAATATAACATAATATTGTGTATATTGGTTAATTCCAGAACATTAAAGAAGATATATCATACTCATTAAAATATTTTTAAACCATTAAAATGATTTTAGAATCGGGTTTTATGGATGTAATGGAAATTGAAAACACATCATCCATGATTTTGGTAAATTGGAACATCACAGATCATGTTTTTATATTTAGAATAAGAGGAAGTGGATAGGAAGAATGATAATGATATTTTTCAATAAACATGGTAAGATATGGAATATATATGATTCTGGGGATTTTATTTCACTTTGATAATTATAGTGGATGTGTGTCTATAAAAATATAAATAATTGAAAAAAAACACAAGAAAATGAAAGAGGAATCTAACCTCTTGATATCTTCCCCATGATATCAACTTTTAGGGAATTGGTTATGGACTTTTCATTTGAAAAGTAGACTGTGGATTTGGGAAGGGCCTTGAGAATGGGATATAGATTAATTTATAAAATTTTCAGAGCATGTAAGGTGTGATAGAAATAGGGGATTAGGGTTGTAATTGTTGTGGATGAGAGGAGGGGTATTCCATTATTTTATTAATTTTATTCATATTTTTTCTCAATAATAAGTATAGTCTTGATTCATTATAATGTCAATAGTAAAAGCATAATTTATATTTGACCCAAGGGTTCTTACATAATCCATGTTTCTTGGAATAATGTATTTACTTGATAATGTATATATATTGTATATTACATTATTTTACTATTCATAAGAACCTCATGAATTTCAGAAAAATAACAAAAATTGACCCTAACCATTTTTCTACATGTAGAACACAAAAATGAACTCCATTATTTGAAAATAATTTTCTATATTTGATTAATTTAATTTTTTTTTTAAAATATATTTAATTCAAAAAATAACTTCTTTAAAATATTAACTATTTTACAACCACTGTTAAAAATTAATCATGATCTCATTATCTTATAACCTTTAGAAAATATGATAATAATTTTATTTAATATTCATAATGGGAATATTACTAATCATATTTATATTTATAATGGTGTGTTATTATTCCCCCAAAAAATTATGTTAGTTCTCTCAAATAAAAAATAACTTATTGATCCCAACTGTAGATTGTTTTTTTTGGAATTTCAAATCATAGAAGCATAAATATTAATTTTAATGACTAGTTTACAACTATCTCTTTCATACAATGATTTATTATGTATTCATTCAACGTATTCTTCATTTCATTTTTTTTACCATGGGGTGTTACATTATCCCCACCATCTAGAAATTTTCCTCTCTATTTTTTTTTTCTTATTAAAAACGTGAGGGTATCGTTCCCTCGTTGAATTATAAAATTTTAATTTGGCTTCTTCAAACATGTGGTTTCTCCATAAAACCATTACCTAATGGATTAACTTATTCTGAAATACTTGTTCTCATCGATCAAGAATTTGAACAACTTTCTATTCATATGAAATTATCTCTTCCAAATAAATTACTTTTGGGATAAAAACATGAGATGCATATGGCACATAGTTTCTCAACATTAAAAATGAAAAACATTGTGTACCTGAGATAAACATGGAGGCTAGGGTAATTAGTACTATAATAGTCCAAAACACCCAATGATTTCCTAAGGCTTATTGAATCATGGACATTGTTTTATTTTCTTAAAAAAATAAATAACACTTTTCCATGGTGATTTTCTATGAAAAATATAATCACCTATCTTGAAATAAATTTCTTTCCAATGTTTAACTGAATAAATATTTTACCTTCTCTGAGCTATCCTCATGAGTTTTTGTATCATTTTAACTTTTTCATCCACTTCCTCTACTAATTTTATTCCCCTCAACTTCCTTCCTCAAACATCATTGAAAAATTCTTCATTCAGACACTGCTTCCTAGATAATTACTCAAAATGCTCCATCTTAACACTAGAATGAAAACAATTATTATATGAATAAAGAAATAATTAAATATGCTGATACTAACGTCCCTGGTAATCCATTTAACATGCATGAAGAAAATCCTATAAAGTTTAAAAATTCCATTCTGACTACCCATCTTATTGAGGGTGTAACATAAATTTATTTATGTTCCCAATAACATCTGAAGGTCTTTCAGAATGTTAGAAATGAACATGGGATCATGTTCAGATATAATGGAAAGAAGAAATCTAGGTATCCTAAAAATATAATTGATATATTGTCTATAAATCATGTACAAAGACATTGTATCATGAATTGGAAGTAAATGAAAAGATTTAGTTAGTTGATAAAAAATAACCCAAATTGCATTATTACCTCAACAATTCTTTGGTAGCCCCGTAATGAATTCTATGGATATATTTTCCCATTTCCACTCTTGAACTGGTAAATACTGAATCATCCCCTTTGGTAACTACCATTCTATTTATCATGTTAACATGTCAAAAATTCCAGGGTAAAATTTGAAATCTCTCTTTTCATTCCTTCCCACCCGTAATACTTCTGAAAGTTTCTACACATAATTTTCATTCTAGGATGAAATAAAAAAGGAGAACAATGAGCATTTAACAACAACACTTTCTTTCTCTGTTAATCCCAAGTTACACACAATATTTTTCTATATCTCAAAAAATAATCTCTATCAGTATTTAATTCTAGAATCATAACAATTTTTACCCATTATACCATTTCTTGTATCTACCTATATGAAATGTGTGCTTTCTTAATTCCTTCAAAAAATTATGAAAACACTACAACATGAAAAAAAAAAGAGGAATTTCCTACACCCACAACTACCAAGGAAAAATTCATCAAATCATTAATCAATAGGTAAGGTTACAATCGTAACATAGTTAATTATGGTTGATGTTTTGAAGTCAAGTAATCTACAACATTTATATCATTTCCCATATGGTAATTGATAATTCAATCCTAATACATTATTGATTAAATACATATTTTGTGACTCATTTTTAGTTCTTATTATATGAATATATACTTCAGAATATTATGGTCGGTATATATTTCACGTTTGGCTCCATATAAATGATGCCTCCAAATTTTCTAAGAAAAACCCACATCTGCTAATTCCAAATAATTTTGTGGAATAACTTAACTCATGCCATTTTATTTTTCTTGATGCATAAGTAATTACATGATCATTCTGCACTAGAACATAACCATGTCCTTTTAATGAGGCATAATTTTAGATCCCAAACTTACCATTTATGTAAGGTAGCGCCAAAACTAGATCATTCACCAAACTCTTCTTCAGTTACATAAATAAGACATAAAATTATTCTATCTTAACTAATTTAACACCTTTTCATGTAATCTACGATATCATTCTAGATAGCCATTCAATGTTGTTATATAACTGTCACTTATAACCTACAAGTCCCAGAAAAGTACATATCTCTATAACATTTTAGTTCTTTTTCATTCATCAACCACTTTTTCTGATGTATCAATTATTACTCAATAATTATTTTCAATATTCCTTAGAAAATAAAATAGTTGGAACAAAAATTCACACATTTGGAATATTCCACATAGTTATTTTCAAATAATGTTTTCAAAAAAACACATATATGTTTTTTGTGGTCCTCTTTATATTTAGAATATACAAGATGTTCATCAATAAAAAAAACCAAAAACATGTCCATGAATTAATTAAATATTAAATTCATAAGATCCTTGAATACATAAATTCAATTAGTTGACCCAAATGGAATGTAAAAAAATCATATAGCCCATATCTAATATGAGTCACAGTCTTTTGGATGTTTGATTCCTTTACATTCAACAGATGGTCCCATGACCTCAATTCAACTTTAGAAAAATATTATGCTCCATGGATTTGATAAAAAACTATTAATCAATTTGAGAAAAATATAATTGTTTTTAATATTGACGTCATTCAATGCTCTATAATTAATTAACAATTTAATTTAACAGTCATTATTTTTAACAAAAAAATTTGAGCGCCCCATGGAAAAGTGAATGGATGAATGAAACATTAATCAAGAATCTCTGGTAATTGAATTTTCTAATCTAGAACTTATGATTGTACCATTCAATATGGGGGTGTTGAAAATATATTAGCATCTGTAACAAACCCAATTGTGATTTCAACTTCCTGATCAGGTCTAACAGTGAGTAACGCAGCAAGAAAAAACATCAAGGTATTCATTAAATGATATAGCATCATTAATCTGAATAGTATCCTTGTTCTCAAAATTATGAGAATGATATATTTTTTATCCCTATTTTAGTAGTATCTCATCATCTTGATATATTATCAATTTAATGTTTTTATTCTTGTATAAAAACATAATCTCATCCTGAGAAATCCAAATCATTATCTCTATAATCAGTATTATCATGATAAATAGAAATAAAATACATACCCAAAACGACATAAAACTCTAATATGGGAAATACAATAAGGATTTTAGGTAAATTATTTCATAGACCACAATATAATTATTCTTATAATTCTACTATGATATAATATTTCCCAATACTATTTAAATAATATGTTCTTGTATCATTTTTTGAGGTGATATTTCCAATTTAACAAAATATTCCTCTGAAAAAAAGTAATTTCCAAACCCCATATCTGAAGGACCCCGGGACACCCTGAGAGGGGAGGGGTGAATCAGGATGACAACCTTTTTCATCTAATGTTATAGATCTTGTTCCCACGTTGGTAGGAACTTTTTGAACCTGTATGATGAAAAAGATCAGAAAGCAAACATGCACATGCACAGAGAAGAAACATCCCTTTTTTACTTGGATCACCACTAAAGGCTACGTCCAAGGAGCATACGACGAAAAGTTTTCGGTCGTACCAAAATCCACTATGCTTCACTAGCTGGAGAATACAAAAGTTCGGGCATAGTCACTTTGTCCCAGGCTCACTGCCTTTACAAAGGTTCAGGGAAAGCTCACTGCTTCCCTCAGGTCACTCCCGTTGACTCCCCCTGGCTCACTACCATTGGTGAAGTCAAACTCAGTTTATAGACGTGAAGGTCTCTTCAATTGATAGTCATGAAGTTCATTGTCTCCTGTTCAGCATGAGACTTTGCTTGCATTAGAGTCATGATTTTAATGCTCTGTTAAGATCCAAATTCCAACCACTGATGAATTCTCCCTTTTCCCTTGTCCACAGGGCAATCAACCTTTGGAAAAGTCTTTCGCAAAGTACACTACTTCGCGAGGCTCCCAATATTGCAAAGCTCAAACAAGCCTTCGTGAAGCCCCTGCCATTCCGCGAAGCTCAATCGCGTAGCACTTTCGCGATTCTCCAGCCTTCGCAATGCTTGGAAATCGCGAAGCTCCTGCCTCTTCGCGAAGATCACTGAGCCGATGCAGGGCGCACGTCATTTGCGGAGCTAGTATAGCCGCCGCGATGCTCCACTTTCGCGAAGCCCACAGCCTTCACGAGAGACCTTTGCGAACCGAGAGCAAAGTACTTTCTCTGAAATTCTCTATATGCTTCTCTTGAGGGGGTCGGCCTCTATTTATAGGCGATTCCACCAACCCACGACCCTTCCGCGCGACGTCAATGCCACGTCATCTCAAATCGCGAAGCTCCAAAGATTCTGCCGGAATGCTGTTCAAATCGCAAAGCACCACGACACTTTTCCGTTTGCGAAGCTTGACGTAGTCACGAAGAATCACCGTCAACATACCTTTACGCCTTCTCCGCGAAGCTCCCTCGCAAAGCCCTTCTCCGCCGCGATGCGCTTCAACCTCTGTCGTTTAGGAAGCTTGACGTAATTGCGAAGAATCATCGTCATCATTCATTCGCGCCTTCGCTGCGAAGCTCCCTCGCAAAGCCCTGCATCACCGCGAAGCTCTCCAGCCTCTGCCGTTCGCGAAGCTTGACATAATCGTGAAGTCCCACCGCCTCCATTCTTCTGGTCTTCGCGATTTCCAAACCATGAATCCTATCTTCGCGAAACTCATGCCTTTTCCATATTAAATTATGATCTTCCTGGAAATACACTTTTCGCGATGCTCACCAACCTCCAAATTTTGGACGCCAAAAATTTTGCAAACATTGGGAAACGGCGCCACCTTCAATACTGTTGTGTGCTTGAACGATATGATCTCTTTTCTGGTACACGATCCGAACATCCATTGATGATTGACAACAAACACAAACCATACTCCAAATCATGCATAGAAGACCATGGTTCGAACAATCTCCCCCTTTGGGTTTGTTGGCAATCAGAAGAAAAATTCAATATGTCTCCATCTATGTGAAAACCAAAAAAAAACGCAGGAATCTACCCAGCCAACACTCTAAGTCTACGTGAGCAATGCTCGGTGTAGAAAACAATAGAGGAGGATTGAATTGGGTTCCACTGTTTTCCTTCTCATTCTTCTCAAAACAAAAGAGGACTGAATATATTCATTCTCTTTTCTCCCCCATTGACAATAAGTCTAAAGACCAGTGAAAAAAACATTTCACGTTCAGCTCAAACCATACTCCCCCTTGGATTGTATCTCACCCATAAACCTGCATCATATCCAAAAACAGATTAAAACATTTAAAACAAATGGGGAGAGGGGTACTATGTATCCTCCTTATGCACTGGGAGGTGGTCGAACACCGAGGTTCAACCGATGCTTCTCAAACATAGCCGCTGACAGTGGCTTTATCAGGATATCAACCACTTGTTCATCTGTTCCCACATGATCCAATCTAATCACGCTTTGTTCAACTTTCTCTTTGATAAAGTGATACCTGATTTCAATGTGTTTTGTATGAGAATGCTGAACAGGATTCTTTGTAATATCAATTGTGTTGTTATTGTCACAGTAAATCACCATTGGTTGTGTCACCTCATCGCCAATGTCAGTTAATTGCTGCTTCATCCATAGCAGTTGAGTGCATGCCTTTGTGGCGGAGATATACTCGGCTTCAGCAGTACTAAGAGAATTACTTTCTTGTTTCTTGATCAACTAGCCAACACATTTCTGCCCAGTATAGAAAGTTCCACCACTAGTGGACTTTCTGTCTACTACATCACCAGCCCGGTCAGCATCAAAAAACGCTGATAATTCACTATCCCTGCCTGCAGCAAAAAATAACCCAAAGTTATGTGTACCTTGAATGTACCTCATGATTCTTTTTACTGCTGCCATATGTTCCTCCTTTGGATTACTCTGAAAGCGGGCTGCAAGGCATGTTGCAAAGACAATATCTAGCCTTGTCATTGTTAGGTACAGTAGGCTTCCAATGATCCTCATGTACATGGTGGGATCAATAGAGTTCCCATCCTCATGCTTTCCAAGTTTAGTTCCAACTGCAATCGGAGTTGACATTGGTTTGGAGTATTTCATATTGAACTTCTTTAGCAACTCTCTTGCATATATTTCCTGAGAAATGAAAGTGTATTCCTTCTTCTGAATCACTTGCAGCCCTATGAAATATGTGAGCTCCCCAATCATAGACATTTCATATTCTGATTTCATGTGGTTGGCAAATTCATCCACTGATTTCTGCCTACTTCCACCAAATATGATATCATCAACGTAGACAAGAACCATGAATTGATCTTTTGTAGAATTCTTCACATAGATATTGTGATCAACTCCTCCTATTTTGAATTCCAACTTCTTGAGATATGAGTACAGTCGTGAGTACCATGCCAGTGGTTCCTGCTTCAAACTATATAGAGCTTTCTTCAGTTTACAGACCTTTGTTTCATTAGTACCCAAAACAAAGCCCACTGGTTGTTCAATGTAGACTTCTTCTTCGAGTACACCATTCAAGAATGCTGTCTTGGTATCCATTTGATATACTTTATATCCTCATTGGAGTGCCATGTCAAGGAAAAGCCTGATTGACTCCAGTCTAGCCACTGGAGAAAAGGTTTCTTCAAGATCAATGCCTTCAAACTGGGTGTATCCTTTACATACCAGTCATGCCTTGTTTCGGATGACACTTCCATGCTCACCAAAGTTATTTTTGAAGTTCCATTTGGTACCAATCACATTATGGCCTTCGGGTCTCTGGACAAGATCCCATGTCTGATTCTTGTCAATATGATCTAATTCATCATTCATGGATTTCACCCAATATTTATCTTTTGCAGCTTCTTCGAATGAGGATGGCTCTACAACTGATAGAAATGAATATTATGTGGTATTCCTCATCCTTCTTGTTTGATTTGGTGCACTCCTATCCCCAATTATGCTGGATGGATCAATCTCAGTTGTTCGATTTCTCCGGCGAGGTTCAGTAGTATTCTCTTCAGCCATAGTTTCTTCTTCAGATTCTTTTTCTGAGTCAACATCTTGATGTGACTGTTGAGTGTTTTGAACAGCTTCCTCTATTTCTGCATTTGGATATTCTTCACGTCCACATTCTTCCTGACTTTCTATCACATCAGCATATGAAATCCTTGAAGCATTTGTGGTTTTCTCTTCAATTATCTTAACATCACTGCTTTCCACAATCCTTCCCAAACTCTTGTTGAAACATTTGTAAGCTTTGCTGTTCATTGAGTAACCGAGGAAAATTCCTTCATCTGCACTGTCGCCATTTTGCCTTGATTTCCGTCTTTGTTCCTGATGAAGCATTTACTTCCAAAGACACGAAAGTACATTAGAGAAGGCTTTCGTCCATGCCACAATTCATATGGCGTCTTCGTCTCACCCATATAATGTCATGTTCGATTCTGAATGTACACTGTAGCTTGAACAGCCTCTTTCCAGTAATGTCGTGGAATACGACTCTCAATCCGCATAGTTCATGCCATGTTGTTCATCTGTCGATTCCTATGTTCAACAAATCCATTTTGTTGTGGAGTTCTCACAGAAGCTACCTCATGCTGTATCCCATGCTTCTCCAGATAATTCTCAAATTCAACGGATGTGTATTCTCCTCCATTGTCAGATCGCAACACTTTGGTTGTTCGTCCAGTATCATTCTCGGCGATTCGCTGAAATGTTTTCATGCAGTCAAGGACTTTTCGTTTCCTGTGAATGACCATCACACATGTCATTCTACTGTAATCATCTATGAAAAGGACAAATTAACTTTCTCCATGAGTCCCGAACACATTTATTGGCCCACAAACATCTGTATAAATCAGATCAAGAAGGTGAGACACTCTTTTCTTCTTTGACCGATATGAACTGTAGACCAGATTCCCACGAATACAAGCATCACAAGATTTTTCACGCTCACGCTTCATGTTGGGAATGTCCATGACAATTCTCAATTTTTATATTTTATCCATGTCTTGTTGATTGATGTGTCCCAGTCTCTGATGCCACAAATTGTTTTCTTCATCAATAGTCATGTAACATACATTTTCTTCACTATCAACCTGATACAAGTTTCCTTCTATTCTGCATCCCTTCATAAAATAATTTCCAGTCTTTCCCTTGATAGTGAAACCTTTCTGATTAAACGTGACTATAAGTCCCGAGTCACATAGTTGACTCACGCTGAGGAGATTATGACGTAGGCCATCTGTGTAAAGGACTTCAGTATTCTTTAGCTCACCATTAGCTAATTCAGTAATTCCACTCCCTTTGATTTTCAGAGCCCAATCATTACCAAATCTTACTATACCATTGACATTCCTTATGATATTCGTTAGTAGGCCGGCATTACCTGTCATATGATATGAACAACCGCTATCCAGAATCTAGGTACTGTTGTTCTTTGTAGCTTTGAGGGCCACCTCTACAAGGTTGGATTTCTCAATCTTATTCCTTTCCTTCCATGAGACATTAGATCGAGTATAAAGAAATGATGGTCTTTCAATTGTCACTTCCACATACCTAGGTTCTTCATAGTCAAAGTCTTCTTTGAGAGGTGAAAACCTATTTGAAAGAGAAACACTGTCTTGCTGACGAGACATGACATGTCTTGAACTTCGGTATGAGGTGTCCATGTCCCTTCTCTGCCTGCAATTAGCGGCCTTATGACCAATTTTAGAACAAAAAAAACAATATCCATAGAAATTAATTCTTCTATAAGAATTAGGATATGAAATTTTTCTCCTTTGTTGAGCTTCTATATCTTCTCCATTCAGATAGCTTCTTGCCTCTTCACAATATGACATGGTATGGCCCAGATAGCCACAGAAATTACACTTCATTAGAGGAAATATCTTCTCACTTGAATTTCTCCTCATACCTTCTTCCTTGGGAGAATAGTAAGACTATTTGTCATTTCTGAATGTTTGAGGATAATTTTTAGGTCCCCTTTTAGTTTGGATTGAGGGTTCCTTTTTCGGAACTCTAGGAAACGTTTCAACATGTTCAACATTCATCTTATCTTTCTTTTGGATCTTTTCACTTCCAGCAGTTGATGTCTCAGCCTCATAGCCAATTCCACTCTTTCCCATGCAAGAGGGTCTTTGATTACTCTAGATTTTTCCAACCCCATCTGAACCACACTTGGCTCTTGCTAGTAATTTTGCATCTGAGAATCTTCCAAACTATATTTTCTTCTTCGATTCTTTTGGAACTGATTCAGTCTCCAGTTTTCTCCTTAGAGTAACTACTTCCTTCTCAAGACCATCAGTTGTCTTGGATTTTTCATCCAGTCTAGTGGTGAGGTCATTGATGACCTTAGCCTGCTCTTCAATTCTCAGCTTCAGATCTACTACATCATCATTATTTTCAATTATTTTAGACTGTACCTTCACAAATTCTTCCAGTCGTTCAATTTCAGCTTCATGTTGATCAACATATTCAGTTGATTCTTCTACAATTGATTTCCACTTCTTGCATCTCTTACATTTAATCTTGAGCTTACTAACCGCATCCTTAAGTTGTATCTCAGGATCTACACAAGTTCTCAGTTGCTTTTGTCCTTCAGTATCTTCTAGCTTTTCAATAGTGGCCATCATAGAAGCATGATTCCCAGTTTTGAATTCTGGTTCTTCTTCATCACATAATTCATTATCATCTTCTTCCTTTTCATAGACAAAACTCTTCCTTTGCATTTTCTTACCAGATTTGAAGTCTCCCTTTTTGAAGAACCTTCTCCGAGGCTTCTTGAGGATTTCATCCTCACTGTCTTCATCATTGATCATTTTTAAGCACTGAGAAGTAATGTGCCCAACTTTTCCACAACGGAAACACGCGAGAGGTATCTTCCCTTTGAATTTCCCTTTCCCCTTATGGAACTTCTTTGCAATGAGAGAAATAATTTCTTTCTCTTCGTCATCTTCACCGCTACTATCCTTTGAGATTTTTAGTTTATCCATGGCCTTGAATGCCATTTCCTTGTTCACCCAAGTCGTAGCATCTTCTGGTTTGACTCTCATTTCATATGCTACCAAGCTGCTCAGTAGATCATCTAGAGAATGTTTGGAAAGATATCTTTCCTCAAGGGCTGACACATTCGCATTATACAGAGGTGGAAGTCTTCTCAATATTTTCTTTAAAATATCAATGGCTTTGATTTCTTTGCCTAGACCCCGAATTGCTCCAACTACTTCAGTAATTCTATTGAAGAATGAGTCTGCATTCTCGTCTGGATGCATCTTCAAATCATCAAACCGATTGTGCAGCACTTGTAGTTTCGCCTCCTTAACTTTGATATCTACTTCATAAATATTCTCAAGTTTATCCCACATAGATTTTGCTGAGGTGCAATTCATCACTTTTAGGTAGATCTGATCAGACAGGTCTGCAGTGAGTGCATTCTGTGCTTTAGCATCTGAATCAAGAAGTTTCCTGTCTGTTTCAGTCATATCTAGGCATGTTGGATCAGTGACTTGTATTCCTTGCACAGTAGAAAAGAGAACTTCCATTCAAAGAGATCTTAGATGATATCTCATTCTGTTCTTCCAGATCTGGAAATTACTTCCATTGAAGGGAGGGACTCCCCTGACATTGACCGCGTTTTCCATGAAGAAAAAAGGTCAGATTCAACACCAGCAACCATTAACCTTTGATACCACTTGAAGGACCCCAGGACACCCTGAGAGGGGAGGGGTGAATTAGGGTGACAACTTTTTCTTCTAATGTGATAGATCTTGTTCCCACGTTGGTAGGAACTTGTTGAACCTGTATGATGAAAAAGATCAGAAAGCAAACATGCACATGCACAGAGATAACACAGACCTTTTTACTTAGTTCATCACTAAGGGCTACGTCCAAGGAGCATACGCCGACATGTTGTCGGTCGTACCAAAATCCACTATTCTTCACTAGCTGGAGAATACAAAAGTTCGGGCACAGTCACTCTGTCCCAGGCTCACTGCCTTTAAAAAGGTTCAGGGAAAGCTCACTGCTTCCCTCGGGTGACTCCCATTGACTCCCCCTGGCTCACTACTGTTGGTGAAGTCACACTCAGTTAATAGATGTGAAGGTCTCTTCAATTGATAGTCATGAAGTTCATTGTCTCCTGTTCAGCATGAGACATTTCTTGTATCAGAGTCCTGATTTTAATGCTCTGTTAAGATCCAAATTCCAACCACTGATGAATACTCCCTTTTCCCTTGTCCACAGGGCAATCAACCTTTGGAAAATCTTTCGCAAAGTACCCTGATTCGCGAGGCTCCCAATATTGCAAAGCTCAAATAAGCCTTCGCGGAGCCCCTGCCATTCCGCGAACCTCAATCGCGAAGCTCAATCGTGAAGCACTTTCGCGATGGTCCATCATTAGCAATGCTTGGAAATCGCGAAGCTCCTGCCTCTTTGCGAAGCTCACTGAGCCGACGCGGGGCACACGTCTTTCACGGATCTAGAATAGCCGCCACGAAGCTCCTCTTTCGCGAAGACCACTACCTTCGCGGGAGACCATTGCGAACCGAAAGCAAAGGACTTTCTCTGAAATTCTCTCTCTACTGCTCTTGAGGGTGTCAGCCTCTATTTATAGGTGATTCCACCAACCCACGACCCTTCCACACGAAGTCAACGCCACGTCATCTCAAATTGCGATGCTCCAAAGATTCCGCCGGAATTCTGTTCAAATCTCAAAGCACCACGACACTTTAATGTTCGCGAACCTTGACGTAGTTGCGAAGAATCACCGTCGACATACCTTCACGCCTTCGCCGTGAAGCTCCCTCGCAAAGCCCTTCTCCGCCGCGATGCGCTTCAACCTCTGCCGTTCGCAAATCTTGACGTAATCACGAAGAATCACCATCATCATTCTTTCACGCCTTCGCCGCGAAGCTCCCTCGCAAAGCCCTGCATCGCCGCGAAGCTCTCCAGCCACTGCCGTTCGTGAAGCATGACGTAATCGTGAAGACTCACCGCCTCCATTCTTCTGGTCTTCGCGATTTCCAAACCATGAATCCTATCATCACGAAACTCATGCCTTTTCCATATTAAATTATGATCTTCCTGGAAATCCACTTTTCCCGATGCTCACCAACCTCCAAATTTTCGACCCCAAAAATTTGGAAAACCCTGGGAAATAGCGCCACCTTCAATACTGTTGTGTGCTTGAGTGGTATGATCTCTTTGCTGGTACATGATCCAAACATCCATTGATGATTGATAACAAACACAAACCACACTCCAAATCATGCATAGAAGAACACAGTTCCAACAATATCAATCAAAACTATTGTAAAAACTGAATAAAAAAAATGGAATCTAATTAAACATCACTGGATGGCCATAAATAAGCTGACGTAGTCACAAAAGATCTTACTACACTATTCTGTATATAATCTAGCTTTTTCATCATTCAATACATTCTTTGGCAGATATTTTAATAATAGTACATCTCACTGCATTTCAATCATTTTATAGTTTTCATATTTGTATTAGTCTTATTATCATCTTAATTAAAATCATGGACCACAATTCTAATCATTCCACATCAAAAACACTTCCCTTTATTGGTATGGAATTCCCTATGGTTCTTCTTTACCTCAATTTTCCAAACATTTAAGAGAACATTCATACCATAAAATTTCAATGATTGGTTCATATATATCACATTGTATTTGGTAATCTTATTCTATTTTTTGTTAAGGTACATCTGTTCATAAAAAAACTCCATTTCTACCATCTCTACATATTTGACAAGTTTTTCATAACTTTTGAACTCATGGAAAGCCAATTCCCATCGATATCTTGGCTTCAATCCTATGTAAAAATGTATTATTTTTCTATCTTGATCTAGAATATGTTTTGGATCATACCTCACTAGTAACTTGAATTTTTCATCCTATATGACCATTGAATCATCATCATTATGATTTAATTCATATAATATCTTCTATAACTAATGTGAAACCACATTTTGAAAATATTTTTAATGGAAATGACATTTAGATTTATCCCACTCTAGGAAATCAATCTCTTCACTATCACTGATATTATGGTCCAGTGGGAACCACTGATTTGAATAACCATTAAAATGATCCATGTAAAGACATATATTTTGACTATCTGTACAAACCATAACATCAAATATAAAATCAAGGGCATTTATACACCCTTTATCTAATATTGGGTAAGATGATCCAATGAAATAATGAGGGTGTTGCCTCATAAACAGTCCCAATGTCTTCATATTCAATTGTAGAAGCTCTAGTAGTTCTCATGCATTGATTCCACTAAAATTTATTTCATATTTTAACTATTACATTACATTTACAAACCACATGGTTCCAATTCCCACCAGTACCGATTGCAGATTCAGAAATATATCATCCTCTCTCTTCCATCCAACTTCATCATCCCGATTACCTCTGTGAAAACCCATTATGAAGAGGCATATCATAGATGACAAAACATGGTAATATGTAATTGCTTTATATTTTCCTAATAATCATAAGGTAATAATCATTGATGGTTTTCTATTAACATCATTGAATACATTAATGTTATCTAAACTATGATATGATACCCTCTATAAGGATCAGGCCTTAATCAATACATATTCAAGTTATTTCAACATGATTTTACATATTTAGATTCCCAAAGATCATTTGAGTTTATATGTTTAAAAATTTATGAAATAATTCATACATATGAACCCATAGGAATACAAAGTTGGTACCATTAAAATATTATCCATTTCTTCCAAACCATTATATTTTATAAACAAAACAACAATATGATTTCTCTAAAAAATCATCATAACATTTAACACGATTTCCTTATTTCTCATACACATCCGTATAACATATGAAAATAATTTAATATCATGGGATGTGAATAAAAAACTAGTAAAATTTATAAAATTATGTAAAAAATAATTATCACATGAATACATATAAATATATGAAATCATTTTCACAAATGCATACTTCTCACCCATGAAGAATTATATAATTACTTTTCTAAATATGTTATTTCCAAAAATCTTATAAAACATAAATAGATAAAAAGTATATCATTTTAAATTTATTACATAATTTTTTAACCCCCAAAGTAAACTTATGGTTTGTATCCTTCAATGCTTCCTTATCATGTAATTCTCACGACAACATTATGGTGTAACCATCGCAGTTACACTTGGAGAAACTGTATGACCGAACTCCAACATACACATACCCAATGAATTTTATAGAGATATAGATCCCATCAATAATCATAAAAAATTAACAAGATCAATAACATAATAATATTACTTGAATAATTTCAAGAAAACATTTATTTTGAATTTTGTACAAAATATTTTTAAAAGATGATATTTGAAGGAATTTCCATTATAAATATCATATAATTGATGTGATAATATGTAAAATTAAGTGAATATGTGTATAAACTATAAAACCACATAATAAAAAATTATATAAACAAAATTAATTATAGAAATAGTCTTACTACCTCAAAATCATTGAAATTGAATGTTAACCCAAAGACTGAAAATTGGGTTAATAATTCCATTACTTCTGGTATTTCTTAGTTGAAAAATTTTTAAAACTCATGTATAAGGGATAATAAAGTGATATTAATATTTTAAAGAAACATATTGATCTTTATAACATCTTATATGATCATTTTATGACATCATTCCACACATTAAATAAAAATATTTTGTTCTTTGCATTGTTTCAGGTGCGTTCTTTAAATGATTTCCATTCCCAATTCATAAAGGATTTCCATGTCGAATTAAAGAGAAACTCAATAAGTGTAATGAAATACTATTAATATGTTTCCAATTATATTAAATTATTCAATAAATAATTTTTGTTATTTTCTATGAGAATGAATCATTAGTAAAATCATTAGTGATATTTGTTTTGATCATTTTGGCGGTTCATTGATAATCACAAACCAGTTTCATTATATAACATATAATTATGTTAATATGTTAAATATATAACATTAATTTGGATACATAATACACTTCAAAATATTTTTCAACCATTAAAATGGTTTTATAACTAGTTATGAAGGATATAATGGAAATTGAAAACACATCATCCTTGATTTTGGTAAACTGGCACATCACGGGCGGTGATTATTTTATTAGAATAAATGGAAGAGGAGAGGAAGAATGTTGATATATTTTTTCCATAAACATTATATCATCCAGAATAAAAAATATTTTACGTCATTATTGCCTCTCGGATAATATAAGAGAAGGTTGTACAAGAAAATAATTAGAATTGAAAAAAACATAGGAAAATGAAATAAGATTCTAACCTCTTCATATCTTCGCCTTGAGATCTTCACTAAGGACATTATTTTTGGACATTTGGTGGGAACATTAGGGCTTCTATATGATTATATGATTTGGTGGAATTTAGAAAATACTAAATTCTTGAGATGTGTGAGTGGATGTGGGGGACGAGGGTGGTATTTACAGTGTAGGAGAACAGTGGTTTTCCATTATTTTAATCATTAGTTTAATATTTTCTTATCAATAATATGAATATTATTTATTCATGTAAACCTAAATATTAAAAATAATTTGTATGTTTGAATTAAGGGGTCTTACATCATCCATGATTCTAGTAATAGTGTATTTAATTGATAATGTCAATATACAACATTTTACAATATTATACTTTATGTCAAATATTCATGAATTTCGAAAAAATATAAAAATTTCACACAAAGAATTTATTAACATATAGAATAAAAAAATAAAATAATTTTTTCAAAAATAATTTTCTAATTATGGAAATTTTAAATTTTTTTATTTTATTTTATCCAAAAAATAAATTTTTTAATCTATAACTGAATTTATATCACATCATGAAATTAAATAAGATCACATTATCTTATAACTTCACTAAAATAATATAATAAAATGATTTAATATTCATAAGTTTAATATTACAATTCATATTACTATTTTTAAGGGTATCTTACTATTCAATGAAAAATCAGGTTGGTTCTATGAGAAGCCAATAAGATTACGATCACAATTATAGATGTCTGTATTTCAAAAATAAAATCACCGAAGAGGTAAAATTAAGTTTATTTTCATGTTTATATCTATCTCATTAAAAAAGTCTAATTATGTTGAGATTCATTGTTTTACTAATTTCTATACATTTGTAAAACCTTAGGGTGTTTCATCTTTAATCAATTCTCACATCATTTCGTATACATAGAGATGGATATTCAAGATGAATTATTATTCATGATTCACGTTTCATGAATGATAACATCTGAATGTCCCACACTCACATACATTTTTCAATGTAATCAATTCTAATGTAATGACATGTCAATATACATCTATCCAAATGAAGAGTCCAAAAAATGATTCTAAATTTCAAAAATCAATCGTAACGTCAGATTCCCTGAAAAATAAATTGTAACTCTTATTTTCACATACCAAATATTTTATCAATATAAAAGAATCAATGAAAATGTTCATTGTTTTTATATCCATGATGTATATGTAATAAAATCCTAATAAATCTCTAGATTTTAATAAACTAAGTATCATGGATGAAATAATTCATAATTACAATAAAAAACAAATTATAATCATTCTGGTTCATTATTAAACCATTAAATAAACATTATCATCTAATTATTAAATAAAACCTTAATTTTAATTGTATTTTATAGTCTCTTATTCATCAGTACTTTATCTTTTTCAGGTATAACATTTTCAATTCTAATTATTAACGAAAATCCAACGAATAATGCAAGAAACACTAATAATATAGATATATTCAGGATGAATAATTTATATGATGTCTTAATGATGTCATTTTATCAATATATGAATCCTAAGGTTTATCCTAATTTTTGCACAATCATTAATAAATCAATATGATGACATCATATACCTAGTCATGACATTAAATTAATTTACAGTGTTATATTCCCACATCTATGTTTTCTAAATCTACATTAGATTTTTCTTCTAAGCGTCCGTTAATACAACCTATAACACCATGAACCCAGAATCATAGAGCAGGTCCACTATTATATTATATAGGAAATATTACAAAGAATGAAACAAAAATGAACCAAAAAGTTAATTAGTCTTTGTAAACTAGATAAATAATTGAAATATAAATTAAATTTTAAAATAAAAAATAGAATTAGTGGTTTATTGAGTCTTTCATTTGTTTCCCATTTGTGTATCCCAGCATATTAATCACAATATAATTCATTGAATGATGGAGATAAAGTAAATCATTTTAATGTGTTGAGATCAAATTCAATTTAAAGGTTATAATACATTAGATTATATGAGTTAATATGGAAAAAGAAATATGGGAAGATAAATACTTGAAAAACATACCATTTAAATAAAAAAATGAACCAGGAAACATAACCATTGATTTTCTACAATAAAAATAATCACATTAAATATCAATAACGAATCTCTTAATGATTGAATACGTAATTTTGGACATCAGAATCATACCATTTCGTCATCAACCAAGGCATTTAAAATTTAATTGTTCAGGCCTCAAATATATATATATATATATATATATATATATAGAAGTAAATTGGAAAGGATGCCTCCAAGTACGTATCTACTTTTCTCATGGGACAAACTGATTCATTGATATGATATATGAAGTTCCCGGATCATTGTGATCACTGAGAGGGGCAAGGGGTGAATCAGTGACCCTTTTGAACTTTTTACTAATTGATTCTTTATCAATTAAACATCTATGTCTTGTTAAGTCCTCGACCAACTCTTCTTGTATCTCTCAGCCTTTCCTCGAGTGATGCAGTAAATGTAAAGGCACATGACACAAGGATTTACAAGGTTCGGCTCCAAAGGCCTACGTCCTTGCCATGTTGGTTAAACGCCCCAACATGGTTTCTCCACTATAATTCGGTTAGTGATTACAATGGTAGATATAGAGTCACATTCTATCTCTCCTAAGTCCCACAGGAGGTTCTTTATACTGCATCCCATAGTGTTACCAGAGTCCCACTGGCCTACTTCAACTTCCACCAAAGACTTCTCCACCCTGAGTCTCACAGGGGGTCTTCTCCTGGCTCCTCGAGTCACACAAGTATCTCTTCTTCATTTTAAGCACTTCAAGAGTCTTCAACAGCCTTGTATAAGGTCTGATGGCCTCGCTCACTTCTTCTGATCACTGGTGGTGACCAGGACTTCTCTTCATTGCTCGGGCTGTATCTCCTTCTTCTAAGGATGACACGGCCACTGTCTTCCAGATTCTTGATTGGTAAATATGTTCCTGCTCTGAGTATGCCCACTCAATCTTCTTGGTCTTCTCAACTACTGAAAACTCAGATAAATGATGTCTTTAACTTCAGTCTTGATTCAGTCTCTCTTTAATTAAACTTCATGCACTGAGTGCATGGAATCTCTGAATCTTCATGCACTGATTGAATGGCTTCTCAATCTTCATGCATGACCTGCATGGAATCTCAAATATCTTCAAGAACCATTCTTCTTGGACTTCTCAAATGCACACTCACTGATTCTTTATTTACGTGTGCATGTGCATTCTTGAATACATGCACTCCCCTTTTCATCATGGTGTGATAAACCCTTAAAGGGTTTAATCTTTTTTAGCACACACACCTTCTTCTACGAGTCACACTCTTATTCTTTCTCACACACCACAAATTGTGTGTTGTTCATTAGTGTGAATTTATCCTTCTCTCTTTCTTCTCAAGGTGTTCACCCACTTCTTCACTTATTCATACATGCATGGATATGCATGTATCTTCTTCATTCACTTGGGCACACACAATTGGTATGACCTCCTTCACTTTTGCACACACTAAGGCTTCGACCTAATTGATTCATTGCACACACACACTCAATGATGGTTTGGTCTTCCTCTAATTTTGAACACACACAAATGAATCTTTATTTTCTCTTCTTCAAAGTGTGCACACTTCACTTGTGCACACACTCCTTCTTCATGCCTTGCACACGCAACCGAACCCAAATGGGTGTGGCCTTCTTTTTTTGCACACACTCACCTTGTGTGGTACTCTCTTCACCAACACACACTTAAAAGGAGGGCGCAGAAGCCTTCCTCTCCACTTAACAGACACACACCAACGTTTGGACATCCACTTGAGCACCGAACACCTCACCAACGAAGGGCACGCATGTTATGTGGCCACCTCCTCCCTTCAAGCGCGCTAGGCGTGGCAGCCCCTACCGCGCATGTGGTATGGTGGCTTCCTCCTACTTCGCAAGTGAGCAGATAGAGAAGGCGCACAAGTGTGCGCAGCTCAGTTTCCTCATACCGCTCAATGGGAGCGCGGTGGCTTCATCCTGCCGTGTGAGTGTGCGGGCACAGAGGGCGCAGCCACTTGCTACCGCGCAAGAATGCAGGCTGCGGGCGCGCAAGGCTCGGCTTCTTCCCTGTCGCGCAAGGGAGCGCACAGGGAGGCTCAACTCGGCCTCTTCCTTCGCGCAAGGAATGTGAAGTTATCCTTCGCACAAGTGGTTTCATGGTTCTCCTCTCCAAAGATGCTCAGTTTTTTGAAACAGAAGCACTTGAATGTCCGGGAAGCAGCATCATTCTTCTCGTCTGGCTCTACCTTTTATAGATGATCATAGATTCTTGTTCTGCATTTAAAATATTCAAAATATGCCGTGATGATCGGAGGGTTGAATGATCAAGATATTCTTTTTGAATGACCGAAATATTTGGTTCTTTAAAAACATTCAACCTGTGTTAATGATATGCCGAGTATCTCGGGTGATTCGTGGAATCCTTTCTTTGTGTATGGATTCAAGATTGTATGCCTGATTTTTGTGCATAAATCTCGCATGGATCCACGTGACCTCAACAACTCAGTTTTCCTCGGCCGTAACTTCTTCCTCAAGATTTCTCATGCATGAAAGACATAGATTGCATGCATGTCTTGGTTTGATCAGACGATCACCATGCAGTTGTTTTGAGCTTCAACAGTGGTCCGGATTCAACCTTGGTGGATCGGCAGTGGTGACGGCGAGCTGGTTCACTTCGGGTGGAGCTCGGGTGTCTGGAGGTTGAAGAAAACCTTGGGGCCTCTCCTCTGCCATTGGATCCACGTTAAGTGATCTCGGACGGCTGGGATTATATCGTGGCACCGTGGGATTAAATGAGCGGCCGCGATTACACGCGGATCAGATGGATGGCCCAGATCAGCTCCACCTCTCAAAAAAAAACTCATCCCACATCGAAACACGCCTAGTTTCTTGCGCGGTTTAACAAACAAGCTCCGCCACTACCATCCCAGAATACTCCTCACCCCCCTATGGTGCCGCCCCGCACCGGTTCTCTGCGGGCGCGCTCTAGCGCCCACTCTGCTCCTCCGGGTGCGCGCACCTAGCGCCCATGCTACACGGATTCATCACCGTGTGGCACTCGCGGGCTACACACTGCCCGCACCATGCCTCGGGGAGGCCTTGGCCTTGAGGAATTCCATTGAGCATGGTTGACCCTCGGGTCCCGCAAGTACTTGAGGTGAGGAACCCCGGCTGGCCTCCGTGGTTGGTTTATTTTTTGTTAAAGTACATTGTTGGTACTTTGTATAAAAGAAATGTAACCAAGTACAAAAATTCCAAACCATACTTTTTCTCCTCTTCTTAGGAACTCCATATATCTTATTCAACATATCTTCTTCTTCTTCTATTAAATAATAGAATTCCAAGGATCTCTCAACTATCTTCATCAACAATTAATCATAAATCCCTTGATCTTCAATGTTCTTCTTTGATCCAATCAAAGATGTGTTTGGATCATCTTCAAATCCACATGCACTAAGAGATAGTGCATGGTCTTCATCAAACCACTTCATCCATTTAGTAGTTGTGGATGGTTCAAATTTCTCTCCTCATGCATTGTGTAGACAATTCATTGACTTATAACAATGTTGTGACATTGTATCTTTTTGATACAAGTTCTTTGAACTTAATATCAGCTCTACAATCGTCTGAATTAGTATAGAGAGTGTTTCAACCATTACCTCTTATGCCACTTAGTGATTCTCCTAAGTGACATGCTTCTTAGTACCATGGTCATTCTCCAATCATCACCATCCCCATTACTTCCTTTGTCATTCACATATCCATTCAATCTTTGACGCCTTCTTAACAACATCATCATCACCATCACATCCTCTGTCATTCACATATTGACATTCCTTGTCATCCATTCAATCCTTGACACCTTATTGACAAAAAATGAAACACAGTGCACAACAATATATAATAACCCAACCATAACATACTAATTCCAATAGATTATTCATTTTAAAAATATGAAACATAAACACCATAAACATTTGTATTGAAAAAAACCATATAAAATGTGAATATTTTAACCTTAAACTGTGAATTTTATCAATATAGTACATCAACAGTCATAATGATAAGAAAAACATGAATACAATGTCGTAGAAGCTATCAGAAGAGATTAAATCAAATAATGTAAAATATTTAATTATGTATGTTGACATAGATAAATATACTTTTAAATGAGGCCATTAAAATTTTCATGAGGAAAATAATCGTGAAACATTCCAATGTGTCCCATAAAACATTGACAATTTCAAATCATAATATATATGAATGAAATAATTTAAATAAAAAATATAATATCATGATAATAATGAGAATCTTGATATTATATATCAAGAAGAATTATATAAAAAATCAACAATGAATAACTCGTGAACACTGCTTATATCTCACCTATGTGAATGTGAGATGCCAAACCCCTTACCTTATGCATTCTTTAGTTGAATGTTATTTAAAAACATTATAATGGTTTTATGAAATTTATTAACTTTTACCATAACCATATCCATATTTATGTTTTCATATATGATCCTATTATATTATTTTAACTCTTTTTGTTGATAGTGTTTTTTTATTACCATTGTTTTGGGTGTTAACTACTTTACATTTCAATGTAGGTTTATCATGTATTCCAGGTAAATTTTTTATAGGATATGCTTATTTTATCTAAATAATGACATTTGTAAATAAATTTCATATTTATTCATTATATAAATTTTAAAATAATTCATAATATTTATCAGGGAAAATGAATCACATTGCATTTTAGAGACGGTATGTCATATGTATTCTGGGGTGACAACACCATTCCCTTAACGGTGAATGAAAAATGAATTGGATGGTATATTATTTATACATAATAAATATAATTTCCTAAGAACTATATATATCAATTGTTTCTATCATTATACATATCCAAATAATATATTGATGATAAATATATTAAACCACATCATAGATATAGTAAGACGTATGTATTAACGTGTGGTGTATACATATTTAGTAGGATGGATAAAACTAGAATATGAATGACTGAAAATTTATTTTTGGATTTTTAAAATATCCCTTTTCAGGTAACATAGATTCATCATTAATTAGGTGGAATTATAAAGGACCAAATTGAGAAAACAAATTCAAAATTCAAAAACAAGCGCCAAACCTGAGGCCTTTGTGTCATCTGGTCACAACTTCTTCCAAACCCCATCATCAAAGGAACATTATCTCCATATTCATCGCTAACGAAGAACAAAAAAGCTGAAAAACTGAGAAAACAGAACCAAAACATCCACAAATCACAACTCATGCTTTCATAATGGTATCGTAGAACTCCAAATTCAACACTATAAAAGGATCATAACAGAACATTACAAACATTTAAACCATAATTGAGGAGCCATATTACCTATCGGATAAATTAAGAAACTCGAACTTCATTTCCTATAACCTTCTTCAAGACCCACATAGTAGACTAACGAGGAACGGGGAACAACACATGGATTTTAGAGTAGGGTTAAAAAGATGTAGGACTCAGTAGTGGACCATGTTGGAAACAACATCATCAATAATTACGGGGAAGCATCCCACCATCAAAAAATGAACCCAAAATAGAGAGAAATGGAAAAATTAGCATCATAATTAAATTCTTCAAAACAATGATTGATCCAAAACAACATCATTAGTCCTGATTTATATATCCCAACCCCAAAATTTCCAAAAATCATATGATACAAGGAAATATCACATAAATGAGAACCAAACCCGCAAAATATCGAATGGTTTATAAATAAGAAAGGAAAAGGAATATACTAATGAAGAACACGAAATGAGACTGCTTCCATACCTTATCTAGAAACATATAAATTATTTGTAGATAGTGAAACAGTCTATAACTATGTGGGGTTAAACACTATGGGTAGGCAAATAAGGGATGTGGATAATAATGCCATCGAACACTGCCACCTGTGCACGCCCAAGAAATCTTAATCTCTAGTACACAAACCAATAAGGTAAGTCTACTACACCATGATCGATTGAAAGTGGTGAGATGAGAATCACATGTGCCCAAATCAGGAACATGCATCTACTAATATTGTAGAAGATGAAATCAATTTATTGAATATGATTAAAAAGTGTCGATAAAAATGATTTCCTCTTTTTGAATGTATTCATTTGACAACTTTTAATGTGATCTATGGTAGGAATATTGGAAGGTGTATAACCTATACAAAAAAACTAAGGTTGTTTAGATGATAAATTGGAAGGGGTTCGTAGAGCTGGTTTTTTTAAATTGGTGTGAGTAATTGAGTAAGGATGCTGCATTTTTCAATTGAGGTGAGGAATAATTTTAGAAAATAGCATAATATTAAAATATAATAACGGTATTCTAGATTAAAAGACCTTAAAATAGAATATAAATTTAAATTTTAAGCCATTGTGGAAAATATCATACCCCCATTCTAATTATTTAATATTTCTATGATTTTCAAATAATTTTATAAATTATTGATTCACTATATTATCATTATTGTCAAATTTAAAACAATTCATTTCATTTGACTACAAATTAATCATATCATAGAAGAAATTAGAATAAAATGATTCTAAATATATATAATATATACTATTGATCTAGAAAAGTGATTAGATTCATTAAGACATCCCCAATATATTATAATTCGAAAAAATGTAAAATCAGTTGTTTTATTTCTGTATTAATTAATTAAATACCATATTATGGTTGTTGATGAAATTAAAATAATTATATTATTTATAAAGATTAAAATATAAATTTCTATAAAATTATTAATTTTATTTGGATCATTGTAGACGTTTCCTTCCATTATATCTTGATATTGTAACTATGTGGACAAATAAATGATATTAAATACATAGAGTGTGACATTTCGTATCTAGGTTTGATTTAAACAATATAGAATTTATTTTCATGCACAATACAATTAAAATAATTTTTTCTTCCTAAGGTAATAAGGGACAATTGGAATTCATCCAATAATTTTATGACAGGTTTGGATCACATTCATACACTTGTTTTTTGTTTTAACCCTTATTTATACACATTAACTCTTACTGTGTCAATTCCTGTGGTTACTATTTTATGGTTTGTATAGTTAAAATAAAATAGAATAATAACCTTAATTGAGTCATGGATCGATCATATAAATCATATATTAATCAGTTGTCTTATGTTTTTATGAATTTTATATCATTTAAAAAAATATATTTTTAAAATATCGAAAATAACATTTTTGACACGATTAATTTCATGTCATTTTAAAAAATATTAATGAACAAAATAACAAAAAACAAAAACTTTTAATAAATCCATACTATGTCTATATCATCTATAATATTCATGGTGAACATTAATTATTCCAAATTATATTTATGTTAATATTTTTAATAACATTTAATTCCTAAGTCCATTAATTAAACAATTACAAAATCTTCATTGTGTCACCAATTAAGGTAAATATATTATCAAAAAATTCATAAATAAACTAATATTTTGTATAAAAACATTTTAAATTTCTAATTACTACTTATAATTGAAATATCTCCTATATTACCCCGTATCATATATATTTATCTAGGAAAATCCAAAAGTATGAAAAATGATTCATTCTTTGAATATAATTTTATAAAGGATATATTCCAATCTAGAAGGACATAAATGGTCTCAAAACTGATACATTATTTATTAGTGAAAAAAATAGTAATCCCAATATGTTTTAAATTGTTTTATTGTGATTTTAATATATTTGTTATATTATTTTTGCCCATACATACCCGATTTTCCAGAAATCATGGTAATTAATGAAAATACTAATGTTACAATTCATATTGTCTAGAAATAAAAAATGAGAGGTCTAATAAATTTTTACATTCTAATTCAAAATATGAATGATTTTTTTAAAATATGAGAACACGTAGTTTTAATAAATTAATTTAAAATTAATTCCCTTGACAGATCGGGGAAACATGGGTTCAAAGTAAAAATGACTATTAGATTGAAATGATTTTATATATTTATTCAATTTTAAATTTATTCCAAAGAAATAAATTGTATTAAATGATAAAATATTGTTCTAAATATACATTAAAACCAATTTAAGATATAAATTCTCACTATAAATTATTTAGATGAAATTTTTTTTTCAATTTAAAAGTAATATTTTATCACTGTAAATAAAAACGTGAATCTTATAAGAAAATTTCCAAAAAATCAACCAAATTTACTTTTGATACACTACATTCAAATATGATGTTTTTTTGCCTAATAGAACTTATAAAACAGTATAATGTTTGATTTATAGTTATATCTTTATAAAAAAAGGTAAAACATTCTTTTTATAAAAACTATATCGTTTTTGTGAAAATTGGATTAGTTATATAATTATGTGTAGAAAAATAATAGGATGAATGTTAAATATTGTATTCAACATATTTTTTTAATATAATCCATATTGTGTAAATCGTTTATTTTATTAATATAAGACACACTTTTTCACATATAAATAGTGTCTATAAAAACATTTTCATTCTATTAAAATGTTTTTAATATTAATTTATAATAAATTGGTAACCAATGATTTCAATAAAATATTTTCATTATTATATTAATATTATTAACAATAACATATTTAACAACAAGGTGATAATTTAATTTAAAATAATAATACTTCTAGTATAGAACGATAGGTATAACCTCTTTGTTTCATGCATCATATACAGTTAGAGACATTAAAATTTAAAATATATATACCATAAAATCATTTGGTATTGTAATATGGAGATCATGGAAACTAGTAGGTAGTATTATCCTCGCCATGGTGGGATCCATGGTATTTTTTAATGAATAATGTGGCTCTTTTATTCAATGGTTTCATTTATTTTCAAAGGTATGTTTGGTTGAACCATAACCATAGAATTCACCAGTACATCATGATGTCAGTTATCTAAATTTTCAATACATATAAACAAAAAAAATTGTTTTGTACGGATGATATAATCCATTAATAGATCTCATGTTCGATTTTGTGGGGAATCATATATTAATATTTGGACCCAATTACTTTAAGATGAATAACATTATTCTTATAAACCATTATAAGGAAAAAAATAATTTATTAAAACATGATACTTTATGAAACAATATTTCTTTCAATGCATTTTTATTTATTATTCATCTAGATCAATCTTTTAGAGGGAGTTGTACACTCTATCACTCCCGTTACTACAATGATTAGAAAATATGATATTGTAAATGATAGATGAAAAAAAAATTGTATGATTTTTTTGGATAAACAAATTAAATTCTTTTGGTAAAAAATGTACTTTTTAAAAGGTTATGGGATCTTCCCCAAACAGGGCTTGAAAATTCGCTTCTGGTGTTATTTTTATAGTTGGTAATGAGATTTTTATGTGTTTCAAACATCCATATCTACGGCCTTGTTGGTTTTGAAATTGATTCATATATTAATAATGGGATAATGTATTTTAATGAAATTCATGGGAGGGGACTTATTGGATCATACGTGGAAATTAGTGTTGAATTATGGAATATGTGGATATGTACATTCACGTTTTCACTTGATTGAGTTAGAATAGAGAAATACTAATATGTTTTTTCAATTATTGGTGTCTTGATTAATTAATGATTTTTTATGATCATGAAATCAGTCTCCTTATACATGTCATTGGTGTGTAAGTTGTGTGTTGTATCACGATGTACATATGATTGATAAAAAGTACAAGTGTATTTTTATTATGAGTTATTAATATGGGTGTCATTGAATAAATATTTTTATAACACTTTATATATTCTATATAAAATCTAGTTAACATGATCTTAATTATGTGGTGTGTTTTGAATGTCTCTGTATAATTACAAATCAGCTCTATAAACACCCACCCACCGACATATAAGAATCAATGTGTGTATGAAGATGTTGTTCAGCCTAAGTTAAGTAAGGATTGACCTATAAAAATCATATTACTGCATATTAATGTAATGGTAATGGCTTATCATGTGTGGAAATTGGATGAAACAATCTTTTGTAGAATGATACTTTTCTATTTTGATTGTTCTTCCTCATTTCTATGATTGGACTTCTACTATTTTTTTGATATATTGTTGTCTTATACGACTATGGTTACTATTCAATAATGTATTGAATTTTAATTTCAAAATATATAATTCACACATCATGATATATTTATTTTGGTGGAGATTTTTTCTATATGAGTTATGTATTGTAGGTTAAATCACCTGCCACTGATATTATAAACCAAACTGTTTATTCATAGAATTTTGTGTTTTGGGTATGAACCTAATTTTAGTGGCAATATGGTATATCCTAAGCTAATGGGTTGGGGACCAGAAGTTATAATATATTTGTTTGATATGGTTATAGTTATTTAATATATATATATATATGATTAGAATATTAATGTTATTCTATCATTACCAAATACTTATATATAATAGCATAATTTATTAAAATTTATATATCTAACATGAAAAGATAAATAACATTAAGGGAATAATAAATGAATTTTTTGAATAAAAAATAATTATAACACATTTAATAAGTATGAAATTATTCCTAAATTTATTTTTAAAATATATTATGTATTATTATTTAATAGATAAATTTCATATTTATATAGAAATAATTTGATAAATTGGTTATAATATTTTAAATTGATATATAAATATTAGGGAAGAGGTATATATTATATTTTATTTAAAAAAGGTTACTATTTTAAAATTTAAATTATTTTAAATAATATAAAAAAAGATAAAAACAAAATGAAATGAATTTTAATATATTCAAATTATTTTTACATAATAATGAATAATATTTATGAGATTGTATTTCTATTTTAATACTCTATAAAAATTTCTATCACTTAAATAACATAAATTTCACATCATTCCATGTCCACTATTCAACTATATCATGTTTATAATAAAACAATCATAGTTTTTTAATGAAAATGACCTACCTATACCCATTCAAAACCGATTGGTTTTATACCCTCACTCACATTAAATAACATCACCATGAAAACAACCTCATATTTTCATGTCCTCTTAAAAAATTATAAGTAAAGTGGTGATAACAACAATGATGATCATTATGTCAACAATCATTCCATTGAATATTTGTATCACCTTATCACCCATAACTTTTGTTTATCATCAATTTATAGTATCAGCTAAGACTATTTTTTTCTTTTTTATTAATAAATAAAACCAAATACTCTTCAATAAAATTATTTTAAAAATGAAATGTTTATGGGGTATTAAAAATTAATTTTTTTAATTTGATCAAATTTTATTCTATATAACCTATCGTATAGAGGATGATGCCTTATTTTAATATCTTTTATTTTAGATAGTATTTGGAACATGATTATAAAATATATTTTTTAATATTTAATATTTAAAGTAAATTTTTACCTATAGAATTAAAATTTTGAAATTGTTCATCCATATTATATAACACCCCATTATTCGTAAAATTTACTATAATGTGTGAGATATTGAATTATTCTTATAAGTTTTACCTATAAAATCTGAAGAATTTATATATAACTAAACTACCCATTTTGACCATTTGAGTTTTATACCTTTACTATCATTGAGATCATAATTATAACAAATAATTTTAGATGAATGAGATAAGCATAGAAAAATTACAATCAAACTATTAAAATATTTTTTTACGATTATAAATATATACATTTTTATCTAAAAATTTGTAAATTTATATAATATAAAATTATTAATATAATTACTCAATGTATTTATGTTAATTTGTTTTGTAATCATTCTGATTTTTTTTTGAATTTTTAGTTAAATATCATTGTAATTATGATATTATTTTAAATGATTAAATTATTCAATCACATATCTTGTGATTGAGATTAAATTTTCAATGTCTATCATGTTTACATATTTTATTATTCTTCATATAGATGTATGAAATCTTAATTTTAATTCTTCATTGGTATATAAAAATAATGTTCGTAACACCCCGTCTAACTGAAAATAATTTTTAAATAATATTTATTAATGATCCTTTTACCTTAAATTTATCTTAATGAAATTCATCTTGTATAATATTATATATATATATATAATCATAATTTATTGATATCATTTGTTATATCACTTTCATGCACCATAATTCTTCTCGGTTAGAATTCATATTTGTTGCCAATGTCTTTTTTCATGACTGGAATCATTCTTCAAAAATTATGTTGTCTATGATAGTGTTTTCCACTAAATTAAACTCATTTCTCTTATTCTTTAATATTAATGAATTTTTATATGATATGTATGTCATTATATCATATGAGGTAAAAGTTTTACGACTTCCATGGTGTTTCACGGTTTTAAATATCCTCCTCATATTATTATTTATCGATCCTTAATAACTCACAAATGATGATGCTCATAAAATTTTATTTATCATTATCTCTTGTTTTCAGGTTTATATTTTAATAATAATAATATAACTCAATTATGTTCACTAAAAAATTGTGAAACAATATTAGTTCACATATCATTATTTTTTTAAAAAAATATTCGTTCACGAATCCCCTTGTGTTATTTCTAACACCGCTACTTTTAAAAATTATAATGTCATATTTTCTTGACCTATAACATAATAATATATTTCTTTCAAATTATATGTTCTTAAAATTAAAATTATATAAATTTTTAGAATATTTTTTTTCATAATCATTGTCATAATCAAATTGAAATGTCAAAAATAATTATAATTCAGTTCATGAATCAAAAAGATATTTCAAATGATAAAATTATGCTAATAGTATTCCTAGAAATTCACATAGAAATTTATTTTTTTATTAATCGAGATTATGTTTAAAATTAATTATTTATATTATAGTTTCTAATCATTCATAATTCATAAAAACATTTTAATATGATGAATTATTAATGTCATATATCTTCATGAATTTGATGTATTCAAATTTTTTGATTTTTTTAATGATTAATTACCAATATTTATTATATATTGTAAATAAACTAAATTTTATTTTAATAATATAATATATTATTCCCCAATAACAATAAAATTTGTCACTCTCTTTCATTATACATCCATATATCATATTACATTCCATCATTCAATTTTGGTAAGATATTACTATATGGAAAAAATTCAAATATTTATTATCATAATTTAATGGTATAATTAAAAATAACGAAACTAAATATAAATGAGTTGATTGAACCATAGCTATACTATATATTTTTATCATAGAATATGACACAAATTTATCATTCCACGAACATCTTTCATTGTGAAAAATATATATTTCCTTATTTAAATTAGAGTTTATTCAATGAGACAACCTAACAATTTATCTTAAAATAGAAAATATTATTTTTACCCTATATGTTATGATGTAATACAAGAAACCATGTAGATTCTATAAATTCATTGTGAAAAAATGTACAAGTGGATAAATATTAAACAATATGGTATTATTAAATTTTTAAATGACTGGTTTAATGAATTAATTTGGAATTTAATATCACTCAACTAAATTTAAAAAAGAATTGTATCTTGTGAGATTACAATTATTTTTAGTGATTAATCCAAATCTATAATGAGTATAGGTGGACCTATTGTATAATGAGTTTATAGGAGAAGTCAAAATTTATCATGGTTTATGGGGAGATATCCCATTTTATTACGTGTCATAGAATTTAAACCTAATATAAATTTTTAGGTCTTAAAATGAAAACAAATATGTAAATTAAGGTGTTATATTAATAAAAAAAATTATAATAGTAGTAATTCCACAACATAATAGGTCCTGGAATATATAATTCATATATAAAATGATTTTGGAAGATAACCAATTTTTTACGTGTTTGATTAATCAACATTTATAATGGTAAAAATAGAAAATTCTAATAAATAATTTGATATAGTGAGTAATACTAATAGATAATAAGAAAAATATTAACTAACCAGAATGTAATATGGGTAGTAATCCCAATAAAAAATGTGTTTTGGGGTGTTATGTAAATCCATATCAATTATTTGATAATGGTAATAAGACTAATAAACATAGATATGTTTTTTGTAATGATTCACATGTCATACCCTATTATATTGATTGAGCCAGAAACTTTTTATATGATTCAATTTTATAAGTTTTTATTTCATTTTAAACATAGATTGATATTCTCATACAATTTTTTTTAAAATTATTAATGATTCACATTGATATAAATTGTATATAGAAGCACATTTAATATCTTCTTAATGGTACTTCTTCTTTCAATGATATAAATCACTTATATTTTACCTCCTTTTGAAATTATAATATCACCCTTTACCAATGATATCAAATTTTTCAATAATTTCAAATTATGTGTTATTTATAAATGAGAATGGTGTCTACAGTTCTTTCATAAATGAATTTTGTGTATTAAAAATTATGATGGTTAAATAGTAAATATCAAATTAATCATAGAAATTGTGTTCATCATGGATCTGTAAATTTTAAAATTATATGTATAATCTTGAAAATTGACATATTTGTTTTTGTGACATCAATTATAGTTTCATATAATGAATAAAAAGATGTATTTGAGTAACAAGATCAATATAAGTGGATCTTGGGGTGCATAAGACTTTATAACAGTTGGGTTTAATGCTTCTTAAACCAGACATTATGATTATTAATATGATTTAAAATAGATGTACATGGGATGAATTATGTGTTTCCTAGTTTGAATTAATGGAATTACGGGTGAGATATATTATTTTTAATAATCATATTTAAATGGTGGTTTAAAATAATAATATTGGATATTATAATTCCCCAAACTGATGATATTTTTATTTCATATCTAGAAATATAGGTAACCATTTGAATAATTAGATTTATGTATAGTTCAACGATCTACCCAATAAAAAGTAAACATCCATGGGATTAAGTATTTTTTTTTTAAAAATTATCATTATATTGCTACCATAATTAATGAATAATAAATAAACAATTTAAAAATCATAACTATATAATAGACTATGAAACATGAAGTTGGTTCCATCATACAATAATAACAACCATCTGTTATGATATGACCAAATCCAATAATGTTAAAATAATGAATCAATAATATTTAAAACGGCTGTTTTTAGTGATTTAATCTATAAAAACACTTAATAATGGTCATATATTTTGAATTAATTTTAATAACAAGTGTATAATTATTTAGAATAAAACTATTTTAATTTTTAATATTAGTTAATATACTATTTGATGAGGTGGTTTCATGCATTGTTAATAAATACTAACAGAATGATATTTCTTATAAGATATTTCTTGCAATTATACTAATTCTCTTATTGGTTGAATTACCTAAAAGACTATAAACATATTATCATTTTATACAATATAATAATATAATATAATCATTATTATTATAAAAGTATATACAATATTTTGGGATAAATTCATCACATGGGAATCATAAATGAAAATTTTAAATACATATATGTACTAAATTAGCATAGAACCACTTATCATAGTGAAGTTTAATGATAACAGAAAAGTTGTTGTTGTCCAAAACATATATTGGATATGTTAATATATTTTGAAATGAATAATATGAATCATAGACATTAATGTATTTGGATTTCATGGAAATATTCTTTCTATGCTTCCATGAATAATGGAGATTTATGTTTATTAACACATAAAAAGGGTGGATAAATATATTTTATCACATTAAGAAAACTCTATAAGATAAGAAATATATACCCCTTGAAGGTCATTCAAATCTATAAATCATGTAATATACTAGTGATGAGTGCTAGAAAAATACTTCCATTAGTAGTCATATATATATATATAAATCTGAATATCAATAGGTACTAATTATTTTTAAAATAAATTTATTTTTCTTTATATCATGACTGAGATGTTGATTTCTCAATATATTTTATATCATGATAATAATTCTCTATTATATTAATAATGTAGAAAAATTAGTTTTATAAAAGGAATTTAATATTTTTTATATTCCACTGAACTTTTGGTTTTACAATTTTAAAATTTATTTGAACAATTACATAAAAATGATGGAACCTACACATAGTGTATATTTTTTTGAATAAATAGGGATAAAATAATACAACCCTATTTCATTCCAAACAAAATTTCTTATTTTATTAAGATCATAAAATAGAATATTTTTTTGATATAGTTTCTATATATCCTTAAATATTATAAAAACATTTTCAACTTGTTGGATGGGTAAAAAATGCATAGTTATGGATATATAAATAATTTAATACTTTTATAGTAAAGAAATAATTAAATACAAGAAAAAATAATATGTTTTCTAAATAAATTCTCATTCACTTAAATCAAATAAGTCCATATACTAAATTCACCCATAGATCAATGAAAAAAATTATAAAATTATAATTTTAGAATATAAAATATTTTAATTAATTTCTCCTTTTCGGAACATATAGAAATATTTCAATAAATTCACCACTATTTTTTTATAAAATTTTATTCAATCATTCATTCAAATTATTTATATTAAAACCCAGTTTCAAAAATAAAATACTTATATTGAAGCATCATATACAAAAAAATAATACATGGTTATACAATGTCAAAATAAATTATTTCTAGTTAATTTTATAGGAGTAACCTTAATATTCTACCTCATTTTTTCCATCAGAGACTAAAACATCATCCCAGGAATGGGTACGATATATCATTCTCAAGGGTTATTATAATCTATATAAATATCACCCATCTTCATCTTTGATGATCATGAACCATATCATGAACCATAAATTTCTAATATTTGAATTTTTCATTTTCATTCCAATGATAAATCAATTAAAAACATATAAAAAAATTACAATTTCATATAATTGTATGGATAAATATTAGTTTTCATTGAAATCCACTTAAAAGTGGAAAATTATTAAATAGATGGAATGCTATATACATTTAATTACCTTGTCAAAATATAGAGTATCCATGATAATTAAAAATAGATAAAATGGATAGAAAATTTTCACATTGTGCAAATTTTAAAAATACATCGCTTTTATAATTTTTTTAAATGTCAAAAACCAACCATTCCAAAAATGTCTAAAATATATATTTAAATTTTTTTTGTAGTAATATATGGTTTAAAATTAACAATATAGTAATTTAAAATATAAATAATAACATTAAATAAACATTTAAAATAACCTCAAATTTTAATTAAATGTTTTGTAAGTAAGTCGTTAAGATATGATTCCAAACAATTAATAATCCTCGAGTCCTAATCCATTTTTTTCATATGTATACTCTTTAAAGTAATAAATATATATTAAGCTGTAACATTATTAAAATATTAATTTTCATTAAATTACATTTAATATTATTATATCATATAATAGCATGTCATATTTTAGAACTCAAATGTTTTAGCACACATTGCACATTTTAGGGAAATTCTATTTATAACCACAAAACATATTTTCTTCATTAAATATCATAAAAGATATTATTATTCGATTTCATAAATATTCACTAAAATTCTCTAATTTTTATATTTATTCTATAAATATAATTTCAAAAAAACCTTATATGGTATTCTTGAATGTTTAATAATGTTTTTTCATAGAGTCAAAATATTATACATACGTGTAAATGGGGTTTTTATTTTTGAATTTTTACAAAAAGATATAAATGTTGTAATATTTTATTCTCATTGAAACATATATATGTCTAAAATATAATATTTATTCAATATATCTATCATTATGAAAATCCTTTTATACTATAAAGAATAATGATTCACATCATTTCATAAAGGTTATAGCTAATAATGACGCAATAGAGAAATGATAATATTACAATGGAGGGAAGGTTAAGAAGTCAAGTAATATATTAAATTCAGAAAAATAATGATGATATAATAAATATAATATATATTAATTTCATCTATCATCTATACTATCAGAATTTTTTTGTGTGGAAAATGAAATACATAACATTGTGGAGGAGATATTTCACACTTATATATGAGAAATAATTTTATTTCCCATAGGATACAAATAAGGAAATGAAAAATGATTTCCTATAAACATAATTACATATTAGTATATTTATGATATTATTATTATTACATTATATATAAATAATATTATGTTGTGTATAAAGAAGATATAAATATGAAATTCTGTATTTTGAATTATAACTTTTCTTGGGAAAAACTTCATAAGTGATGCCTTAATCATTTAAAGGAGATTTTTTTAGGATAACAACTATTTATGATTTGGGTATTTTTTTTATAATGTAATTTGGAAGGTATGATTGATCTAAATGGATCATGGTGTTGAGGTGCCCAGAAGAGGAGGTTCCTTTTTATATGTGATGGGAGCGGTATACATCTAAATACAAAAGAAGTTTCATTTTATTTTATTATTTCCTTAATGGAAAGTGGAAAAATGGATAATTATTTTTTGAAAATATTTCATAACTCAGAAATATTTCAAATAATAAATATTTATTTATTTTAAATTTATTTTATTCCATCTCTCTTTTTTTAATCCCCTATATTATCACTTTTACCATTTACCAAGGTGATAAACTTTTTTCAAGGTTACTATAACAAATGAGAAAAATCAAATTGTCCATATGAAATTTTAACTTCTTAGTTAAAATGGAAAATAATTTTTATGAAATTCAATATTAATATTTTGAATATATTAATTTTTATATAATTATGAAAATCCTAAAGAAACTGTTCTCAGAAAAAAAAATTAATATAATAGAAGGATTATCTATCAAAATCTAATAAAATTATTATTACAATTGCATTATATTTATATTTTTATTCAATGTGAATTTTATTCACATTAAATTAAATAAAAAAATTAATGTTAAATATTTTATAAATGAATATTATACGGATAGTCAATATTTTCCATAATTCACCCATGTAAATATTTTCATAAAATTTAAAAAAAAATCACCAAAATTGGAATATCATTGAATCTGGATCTCTCTAACATGGCCAATAAGGTTTGGTTACCTAACCTCAATAGGTCTTCCATGTATTTCAATGACTACCAACTTGTAGTCGGGGTGTGAAATGTATAGTGGTGAGAATATATAAAAATATATTAAGTGTCACCGTAGTACATATAAGCAACATAATCCAATGAAATATAAGTATAGAAAAATAATAAACCAATAATAATATCCCAAAAATAATAAATAAATAATAATATTTGTAACGTAATTATTTTTCGGAATGTAAATAAATTTATGACTAGAAACCTTACAATTAACATACTATAAGAATTAACAATGACTCAAAAATACAAAGTTATAATCCCCATGTTAATCCCACCTGCAATATCTAGCCCATCCAACAAAAAAGTAGTCAAAAGCCTGGAAATTTCCCATCGTGTATACATGCATCCACATAATCTGCTTAGATACCAATAGGTGGTCCTAATAGGGTGTAGGAATAACATATTAGTTTGACCTAGTCATATCAAAATATTGTAGTATTCTGAGAACTGTATGAAATAATGTGATAAATATTTGTATTTATTAATTCATAAATTTATGAAATACAAAAATAGAATATTTTGGAGACCTTTCAGAATATCACAAAAAATTTATTACAACCATTATAAAAAACCATATAACCAATATAATGTAACATGTTTCGATACCATTCAAGAACATCATGGAGAACTCTTTACAACCATGAAAACCACTACCATATAATCATGGATTACTCTGAAAAATCATGGACAAATCAATAAAATAATTACACTATACAGGTTAAATCTTGACAAGAATTAATTCATGGGATTGGGTAGAGCCAATCACCTATAATAATTATAATATGGAACACGGTTTTTCTCACTCAATATCAACATTATATCAATTTTATGTTCATGTTAGAGGTCCAATCTGGATATATAATAATTTCAACAAGGAACAAAGTCCTATTATAAAATATGGGAATCACAATATAATATCATAACACTCATTGGTTAATTATGAGAAATAACAATTCTCTTTCATACACAACTTTAATTCATATCACAATTGACTAAAAGATGAAAAAATAACCAATAATCCCCAAAATAGTTATTCTATAACAAGAAATCACATATATTCTCATCTCATACTAAAAAAATATTAATAGATTAGTTAATTCAATTATATTCATGTTTCTCCCACTCAGCAGTTATCCATAATTCAGGAAAAAATCAAATTAGAACCAATGGAAACAATGGAATAATCCTATTCATTTTTTTAATTTATTTGGGAACAACTTATATTGGGACAATCAACGTATTTAATATACATTGGAATTATCAAACAAGAGGGTTTGGATTTAGACTCCATACCTTTAATTGAAGATCCAAAAATTCTTATGATGAAAAACACTCATTAGGATGAGGGAGTAGATGATCATAACATGCTAACTATTTCAAAACAGATCATGACATAAAAAAATTCATACTGTCAATGGATTTCACCAATGTGGTTTGATAACAAAAGGAGAGAACCTTGAAAAATGAATAAAACCAAATGGTATGAATTAATGGAATTATTCGGATGACAAAAAGGATGGTTATAAAAATAATATTTCATGTAAGGTTCCCTAGGTCAAAGAGGGGAAGGTTGAAGTGAATTAGAATTAAAATTTAATCTTACATGAATCATTCCAATAAAAGGTTGGGGAATTATATAACATTTAATATAGTTACATGAAGTGTAAATAATTTTATTTGGGTACACTAAAAAACCAATCTTCATGGTTTTTTTATTAAATTCACATAATCATTAATAAAACATGTAATCCCTTTACATAATGTGTAAATTGACTACATATGGTTTTATATCCCATTTTCCTCATAGAAAATCTAAAACCCACTAAATCTTCTCATCCTGCCAAGATAATTTGAAACACATAATTAATTTTCCAGGACTAAATTAATATAGATAAAAATAAATCTCTATAAATTATGTCAATTTCCTTAATCAATCCTTCCATGTGGATCCTCTTCAGTTTTTTATCATGTTTCCTCCAAACCTAAAACTGTGTTTTTTCAAACGAGAGGTATGCATGTGTAACATGATCACTATGGTTTAATGATGATTAAAAAACAAGTAAAATAATTATTAAAGAATAAAACATGGAGAAACATATTGAGGAAAAAATAAAGGATCTTACAACGTCCCCTCAATATAACATCTCATCCCTGAGCTACTCTAAACATCACTATGAGTTCTAAATAAATGGGTCTGGCCATTGTGTAAGTATATCATATTAACCCACCCAGTAATCCTCCAAAACTCATTCATACATCCACAACAGTAGAAACTATGATATACTTGTACCCTAATGAAATTTCTCAATATGGTCCACAACCCATATAATATTCTCCTCGATGTTGGAAACAACCCAAAGCTTTGTGTCTTATTTTAATAACATATCATAAGGTTCATACTGTAATCTCTATAACTGAAACTAGTGAAACACATTAATCATAGAATTATAAATCTATGTAAGGGCTATATGATAGGTCCCTAGACCAACCCTTACCACTATCTCAAATGACCCAACAAATGTGGCCTCTAGATTTATCTATTTCCTGATACGACATTGCCCCAACTTGGGGACACCCAAAAGAAATCATGATTCCTAAATTCAAATTACATAGGCCATCTCCAATGCCCATTATAGGATATATTCCTACTCATTGTTTTCACCAACTAATGTATGATAAAATGAATGTTTTCAGGTGTCTCAGGCATGATACTATGACCAAAACGTGTCATGTCTCATTCATACACCTAATAAAAAATTAATACTTCCATCCTTCTATAAAAATACCCAAAAGTTCAAATTTCAATATATTTTTGAAATCAATTATTAGATGTAAATCAACATGTTCTATATGAATCTCTTATAAACCTCCTAAATACCAAACCTATACTAGTAATATATTCTCTATAACCTGAATAGTCTTTAATATTAAGCATAAATATGAGGATTATTGGTTATTATCAATGGAATATTAAATCCTAGAGTATTCAAATACCCTTCTATAAATGTGATGGGGAATGATGCTCTCAATCTAAAATGATACTCATCAAATCCCCATGAAACTAAAAAACCTCCCGAACGTAATGAATACCCAAATCATTAAATTTGATTTTCTATATAATGGGTTAGATGTGGGATACCATCTTAAAATGATCTAAAATCACCCACACTATATAATTATTATAGGTTTTCATGTGTAACCAAATCCCAAAATCCATAGGGACATCATCTTATTTACACTCTGGGATAGGAAAAAGCTGAAAAATCCTAGATGGCCCTTGAAACATAGCTATTACCTATTGAAAAGTGAATAATCTATTTATGATTATTTCTACCTATTGACTCATTACTATCCACTATAACTATATTTTGGTATCTCGATACAAATTTTTCAGACATTGATGCACCACCCATCAGGTATCACGAAACCCCTTCATCAGCTCCTCGTGTAACCCATTGGATTCTATACTCATCCTTGAAAAAGTAAAGAATTTACACTACTAAGATACTATCATGATGGTGTATCCCCTCCATATTTTTCACACTAATAACTAGGCCCACCAGATCATACAACCTTTTGGTCTTAATCTACATTAAAATCATGGCTATAATAGAAATAATATTCATAGATAATCATCCTTTAGAAAACTAAACATCTATTTGTAGTTTTGGAAAGAGGGACATAATCCACCTCTCATCACATGACTCTTTCACAACCTATTATTTGCAACCCATCCTAGAGGGTCCCATGGTATGACTACCTTGATAACACCTCCAATACACAAGAGGCTAATGAGTAGCCCAGAGTAAGCATATCCCACACGTGGGAGGAATTATCCTAATGTTATAGTATGAACGCACACATATCCAAGACACAAATAATGAAATGTAAAAACAATAAGTGAAAATTACATACCATTCATTATATCAAAGAACAAGAGTACAACAGTGAAGTTACTGGAACCAGAATATGGCCCAAATAATACCACTAAAAAGTGAGAGTTACCACAAATCCAACATGTAAGAAATTATGTACGGGGACTGCTATCTGAAACGAAGGAACATGAATTGTCTATCCGGCCTCACTAAGCACTGCCTGGTCCTATACCACTTAGGACTCCTCCATAGGGTATATCATATACACAAGAGACAACACATGAGGGAATATCCCACACTGCGGTCACTACAAAAATACATAGTAGGACACCCCGAAACAATAATGGAAATACCTAAAAGGGACTAACATGAAAAAATACTAATAATGAAATACTATTCATCTCCACATAGGTATATTTTATCTACACACATAACAAGAACAATCCAGGTATACTCCTGTGAAACACCCCACCATCGGGAAGTCTTAACCAACTACCCTCAATAGTATTAAACATGAAGCATGCTCGTTCCAAGAAATCTCACTCTTCAATTCATAATATCCTTAGAGAAACTCACAAAGTGTTCTAGCACATTTTTTCCATATCCAAATGATTTCATACTGTTTAACGAAGATTATGATACCATAGAAAATAGATCCTACCCAGATAAAACCACTAACCGAATTTGAATCAACGTGTAATGTAGGGGATCTAGCCTACGGAAAACCAGTAACATTTCTGATGCGGCTCGTAACATATGGGGATCCTGCCCAGAGGATACCACAAAACTTACTAAAGAGGAACTATAGTTAAAGGACCAAAACCAACAACTTAGAGGATATATTGATTTAAAAGAACTCCACTAGTAGTGATAGAGGATCACAAACATCCCTTGGAGAGATATCATAACTCTATATGCGAGTTAGACTCTTGAGGGAACTACAATCCAGTATTGTGGACGTAATGTCATATTGATCCATCAGGGAAAGGAATATGTTAATTCTCCCAACCTATACTAGTCTATGATAAAAATCACCATAATATCTCAAAAGGACCATCAAAATATTAGGGTCCCAAAATAGAAGATTAATCATCAAACTATCACATAATTTGAATGTTTTGATAGTTTGAACATTTGAAGGGGGGCCTTGGGCATGTGGACTAACCACAAGGTCGGTCCATTTACTGTGGTGGCCAACCACTCTGGTCGATCCACCATATGGTTGACCGCCCCATTTTCCACCATCATGGCCAATTGTGTGACCACCCCAACTCGACATGAGGTCTTACATGGTCACCGTGGCCTGGCCGGATATGCGTTGTCCTAGAATTCTTTGCCCTACCAATTTCATCCATCATATCCTACTTGGGTCAACCCTATTCCATGCGATCATCGGCCATGTCCCATGTGGTCGATGCCGCTACCGAATCACATTGCTTATATATCTGCATCTCTACAACCTCTATCGGATCTCATGTGGCCACCAGCCACACCCCATAACCCAGTTGTTGCTACTACCTGGGTTTTCCATCATCGTTGGTTATCGCTTCCTAGCCTCTCTGGATTTCCACCATGCCTTGTTGGACTGCAATGTTGGACCCACACATGTGGTCCCATCCATGGACCATCGATGCATTTATGACTCCAAAAAATTGATGAAGTCCTAGATCTGAGATCCTTGGATCCCTATATATATATATCTTACCTCTTGTGTCTTTTTTCCTCCAGTCCTATGATCTGAACTCATTTATAAGCCCCCATCAAGTCGACTTGTGTGCACGTGTGTCCGATGATGATTAACATGAAGAATAGTGGAAATTAATGCACAATGAACACCCTAAGTAACAATCCTTTTCATTTATTCATGTAAAACTCATTTCATTCTCATTGGAATGAATAATTAATAATTATTATGAAAACTCATCAAAATATGCCACGAAATTATCAACCATCCCACAACGATTAAACAATGGATCAATTTCTTCTTGGATTGACCCATTATCATCCTAGTAAACATAAAGGGGGAAAATCACATTGAAACAAATTCCCTATCATGATCCAGATTATTCGATGATGATGGATGGTCATTGGGTAATCATCAATGGTGAGGATCATTCGAATCGGTTGTGTGTTAATCGTTGATCCATGATATGTCATCATTGGTTCAAGAGATTTCTTCCAATGCTCTCCCTATTGATTCTATGTAATTCCCTCAATAATAAAAAACCCATGGGATTTATATGTAAGGATAAATTTATGGGAAAAGTAAATGTGTCAACAAAAAAAATTTCTCTTGATATTATTTAATTACGATTACGTCCTTTTTTAAATCTTCCACTAAATACTCGTGCCGACTAAGGTTATTTCTTGCATAGGGAAAGAAAAAAATTTGAAATCAATGGTGGTCTCATATTTCCAACATGATTCACCTTCCCTAAATTATTAGTATTTTAAATGTTAAATATAATTAATTAATTATTTTTTAAGGTGACATCCTTGTTCACATTTCCTATAGATGACCGACATTGACCAAGTATAGGTCACACCTATGATAAGGGTACAACTCTAATATAAATGGTGCTCTCAGATTTATGATCAAGTCTCCTGTTAAATAGATATTAAACATTTTCTATAAAATCCTTATTGTATACTGTTACATTTTTTTATGTTTTTCAAATAATTATTTAAAGAACATGAGGCCTCAGAGTCGCTTATCATCTCAGCGCCACCACTCGAAATAAATACATAAGATAACTAAAAGTAATTCCTGGAAAATCTTATAGGTTACACTCTCTATATGTTTTTTAGATCAAATAATTTTAAATGACACTTCCCATGAATTTTTTATACACCATATCGATGATAGAATACAATAGATACATGACCCACCACATCTGCCGATAAATTAGTTCTCGCTAAGAAAGTATATACATGAGTCTATTTTGATATGTGTATACAAAAAAAAATCCCCCTCTTGATTTAGTTCATCAAATTTTTCATGGAATGTACTACTACTTCTAACTCTATATATTAAGTATGATAATTCTTCTTATATAGTCTATACTGCATGGCGCAACAATCAAAAACTCGGTCCTCCTGCACTAGAATTGCACTTAGCCTAACTATAGATGATCTATGTTACATGGTATATTCCTTACCTATAATAGTTATATTGAGGAGAGTTTTTGACATCATCCTTCCAATAACCTCCTGAAAATCTATATCAAAATCATTTTCCAAAAACTATCAACACTTTTACGGTTATCCCATACATCAGTGCTTCCAAATGTGATAAGTCCTCGATAATCCACTCATAATAACCTTTTAATAACAATAACCATAGAATCTCAAAGAAATTAGTGTGCTTTTCCACAAATCCCATTACTGTAACATTCTCTGGGTCCACTAACACTCGAACCTATGAGCTTCCATAGACTAGGAATGTAATTTTTGAATATAGATGTTACATTTGGTAAGATTGGAATAAATCTAATGCACACTCAATGTACACAAGATGATGTCTAGATGATTTTCATGATTTTCATATGACTAGGACTACACTATGATATCATATAGTTAATAAAAATTGATCTAGGGAAGGATGAATGATCCTATTCAATAGGTCCATGAATACTACTAGTGAATTGGTCAAGCCAAATGGCATCACAACAATTTCAAACAACCCATCATGATCCTAAATGTTGTCCAAGGTATGTCATTTAGTCTCATCCTTAACTGGGGCAACGTTTTTATCAAATTGATCATGGAGAATATCTTCACATCACCTAATAGATTGAAAATCTCACCAATGCGTGTAAGAGAATACTAGTTCTTAATGACATATGTTCAAAACTATGATAATATACTCATAAGTGCTAAGACCTATCTGTATTATTTGGCAATAGAACTAGATAATCCAAAGGTGAGTATTATTCCATATAAAACCATTATATTCCATATCCTCCCATTGAAAATTAAATTCCCAAAGCTCTTTGGTTTCCATTATATAATGTCGGGTTGAAATAGGATCAACTATTGGCACCAAACAAATCACGAACTCGATCAATCACACAGGAATTAGGATATATAACCAATTAGGGGAAAATATCAATGAAAGGATCTACCAATAGAGGAAAAGAATACTTATTCATTCCACTTTCATCATGAGGAAGACTGAAAATATGAGCCATGAGATAATTCAATATACATTGATATGGTCCTACATGACCAAAATAAAAATTACACAAAACATGGTCAAAATAGCAACCTCCTTTAGGAGATAGAAAGGAAATTATCATCCTATAATAGTTTATTTGATCTTGGTATACATCTAGAAAACACATTACAAGAATCATCCCAATTCCAGTCATCTCTTGCATGAATCTATCTTAAAATAAACTGACACCACCCATCACAACAGAATGCACCTTACATCATCTGGTATTCTCTGACCACACTACCAATGGTGTGTAGATGGTAAAAGAACCATCCAATAATTCCATATCCTAGGATGAACTATTTTCAATGTGATTAGATATAAAATAATTTTACACTCATGTATCAAACAAAATTAATTATATGGTTTATGATACTAGAATTATATAGTAATTGTACATTGTCCAGTATCCACATCGGCCTGATTAGTCTGTATAACATATAGGTGACTTGTACTTATACACTATGATCTATCCAGACTACATTTTTCTATATGTATTTATTGGTATTTCTACTCATGTATTGGAGTACCATGTCCCCTACCTTAGTATGTATGGCTAGGGGAACACCAATTAACAGACTACTAAGGGGAATCTGAGCCCATTCCATAATCAAGTTCCTATCGGGATCCCTTACCACTATCCTATAAATTAATTTTCATGTAGAGAATCTAAAAATATCCTAGTATACAAAAAAGAGGACATTTAACAACAAAATGAGAACACAACAGGCTCTTGTTCCTAAATTTTACGCATTGATAACACTAGAAAAGAACATGGTCCCAAAATGGTTCCCTACATACATGAAATATATTTAAAATACTAATATAGTGATAATATTCATAGAATATATTTTTTCTACATGAGGAAGTGCTCCAAATATTTACTGCGGAAACATACATTCCACTGATCAGGGCCTCTCTAATATTTCCTTCCATGATGAGTGCACGGCTCATCAAACCCTAAATACTCCACATATGAAAAACGATCACTTATAACCTGATCACAAAATAAAGACCATACACAAAACATTTCTCCATAGAGATTTTAGCTACCGAAAATGCTAGTAAAGATCATTATATGTTTGTGAAACTTCCAAGATATACCATCACTGACATGATATCTCATGTTATATTGATGAAATCATCATCTTTTTCATACTTCAACTCCCGAGGGTAGAAATTTCTCACGATCATAATTTATATTTCCTTCCATGATAGATCAATATACTTCCATAATTCATTTAAAATATACCACCAACTCTTGGTAGGTCCAGGAACTATAAATACTGCAAGATTTACCCTACTATATATTAGTGTCTCATGATGCATGATGATTTTCTCTACTGACATGATCCAGAACATGGATACCTGGGGTCCATCATCCCTAGTGAAGGTCTCTAGATGATGCTGATGAAACTATCATGTCAGCTCAGACATCAAAGGCGTGTATGAACATGCACTTTTTCCATGGATCACATTACCTTAATGAATTTTTCATGAAGCTTATCATCCATCATATCCCAAGGTACATCAAGAAAAATTGGTCCAGTTGCATTAATATTATGCATATTTCCACTCTTATTTCTCAATTAGATGCTGACAAGGATGAATTATCTCTATCTGGAAAAGAAAAACCAATTTTTTTGTGGATAGAACTAAGTTAAGTATTAAAATTTGAAAACAATAGAGAACCATTGACACGTAGTCTCTAGTAGGATGGACAAAAAAAGTTATCATTACACGTCTATTCATCCCATTTATCCAGTGAAAAAGATATCTTAAATCATAATCTAAAAAACATGTTCATATCATATATAGAAAAAAATATTCCATTATAGTTAAAAATTCATGTAATTATATCACTATCTGGATATTATAATTCTTAAATACTCTTCTAGTTCCCTAGAGATCCACGTTTAAAAAAGAAAACAAAATATTAAAATCTAAAAAAAATATCTTCACAAAACATGTGAATCACTCACTATTGAGAAACATAAACTACCAAAATCAAATAGTATGAACAAAAATCCCATAACTGGGAACTCATTTTTTTTCAAAGTACATTGGTTAGGTAATCCCAAGCACAATATCAATACCATGTCCCAACATCAACTATTATAAATTTTTACATTACCATAGAGTAAAGGGAATGAAAATAAAACCATCTCCTTTGATACATCTTTAGATCAACCCTAATATGGGCCTCCCTCATATGGGAATTTTTTTGGTCACGTGACCTCAAGCACATCTCATCATATAGAAGAGGCTACTAATGAGAATTGGTGTTTAAAATGTAATGTAGGGTGACAATTCCCCGTAGTACAATCTGTAATTGTATTAAAAAAATCAACATAGATCAATGAAATTTATGTACATAAAAATTGGAAACAAATATTAAAACCCAATTGAAGAATACCTAAATAATAATTTGAGAAATGTAATGATGTTCCAGAATATAATTAATTATCATAATAGAAACAATACATGTAAAAGTATAGCATACTAAAAAATGAATTAATTGTACTTGGTTCTGAATTCCATGTCGTTCTAACATCTTAACACATTCTCATCCAAAAAGAAAAAACTAGTAGCATGGTCCTTTTCCATTCTCCAATAATTCATACATGTAATCTTCTTAGGTACCGAATAATGGCCAGTATCTTCTATGAATGTATCTTAGTAGTTCAAAATAAGAGATTATAAACAGTGATCTATGATTTGAAATTTATGAATTTATGCATCACAAATGTGTATTCATAAAATCAACAATTAATAAAATACAACAACAACATTCTTCTACTCCACGCCATAATATCGATGATCATGTCTTACAATGATGAAAACCACCAACATATAACCATATTAAAATTAAATTATTCATTTCCACAGTAGAATATCTTAAAACATATCTTATGATCATGAGAACCACAACCATATAATTGTAGTCTAATCACAATAATCATGATCAAATCCCTATAAAATTACAACATATTAGTGAAATCATTATAATAATTACCGCATGGGACAAGGATGTTCCCACTCACTATAAGAATCATAAAAATGGATTGTTATGATCCATCATAGTATTATGATTACTTCATTTACATGTTCAGGTGCTAGGGATAATCCTAAAATTTAATCATTTCATAATGGAATATAATCCATCACATACAACATGAATATTGAAATATCACATCATAAATCTCATTGGTCAATTATGTAAATTCCCATTGGTCATTCATATATCACTTTCATTTATACCACAATTTATTAAAAATAATAACAATATGAAATAATTCAAAAATTAGAGTTTCTATATAAAAAATTCTTTTAATGTCCCATATAATGATACATGCACATTAATCCATTATCCACTTCAATTAAGTTCACAATTCACTCCCCCAATCGATATCCATAATCCAGGTTAAAATTAAATTTAATGATAATGACTGCAAATTTTAATCCAAATCATTATTTTATGGATTGAGGAACACAATGGGTTCTCATAATAACAATATTGAATATATGTGGAAAATATCAAATCCTGGGGATAATATTTAGACCCCCGACCATTAACTATGAATCCAAAAACTCTTCCAATAGAAAATGCCTATTAGGTGGAAGGTTGAAATGATCTGAAGTAGGTTCCATGATAAAAAATGATCCTTATCAATGAAAAGAATTCTTACTGACAAAGTATTTCTCCAAAACATTGGGAAAACAGAGAGTGATAAGGGAAAAATTGTAACAAACCCACTTATTAGTGATTAATGGCTTTATTCAGACTTCTAGAAAGAAGGACAGAACTGCAAAATCGCGTGGAAAAATGCCTAGAATCAATATGAGGAGGTTTTAGTTATATTGAAAGAGAATTAAACCACACATTATATATTGAAATATATAGGAAATAAATTAAATAGTTTGTAATGTATCTACAATTCATATATATAATTTTAAAGGGATATGCTGAAAATATCAGCCCCTAACATTATTTTATAAATAAATCAGGAACATTACATGATGTGTTATCCATTTAAATGTCATTTAAATGTTTTTCATATGTTTTTTTCTAAAAAAATTAACATATAAACATCTTGAACCCCATTATTCCTCCTCAACATATGATGACGAAATGAATAACATAACACATTTACCGTGACTGCATTAATTCTGATAAATATACAACTATTGAATTTATGTCATTTCCCCTAAAAATATCTCCATCTAGAAATTGTCTATATTTCTCGCGTTTCTTAACAAAAAAATAATAAATAATTTAAAGGATATATATCTATGATGCTACATGACTACAATTGTTTATATATGAGGAAAATAATTTCTAAATAAAACGTTAACAAAAAAATATAGAGACAAGCCTAAATATTAATTTTGATTATAAACTATGGTAAATTTTACGTTATTATATGAAGAAATAATTAACTTTTAATCAAACTAATTTCCACAAATATTATGAATAATGTTTAAAATAAAACTCTATAACTCATGAAAATCAATTTGAGGATATAAATATATTTCATTTTTGTGGAAAAATATTTTTATATTATTAATAGTAAATATGAGCCCATAATATCTTTTTGTGACTATTACTCAGACATAAATAATTTTATAATTAATATTTACTATATGGTTACATTATTTCCCACATTTAAAAATAGTGTTCCTAATATATTAGTCATTTAAAAAATTATGTGAGGATATTTTTCCATTATATATTTTTTCAGTACAAATATTTCTTCTAAAATCATGTGATTCTTAAAAAACCTCAAACCTATTGACTATCCTTATTTCCCATTATATTCATTTATTTATCAAATACAATAAATGGATTTTCCTCTTTATAAGGATCTAAATCCTCGTGAACTGCTATAGGGATTATTATATGACATTATTAATTTAAAAATTTTCTTATTATTAAAACATGAAACACATCAAGTGACTTACAAAAACTCAGATATAGGGCTACACAATTTTATATTTTTCCAAATATTTTGTATAAATTTTTAATTAAAAATAAATAGTTGACATAAATATCCTTATTTTCAGAAATTTATAATACCTTTCCATGTAGATAAATTTTTGAAAACAATATATATTACCTCTAAGGAGAGGTATTCCCTTCAGTAATATGAATAATATTTATTCATACTTAATTCTTAAATTAAATAATTTTGAATCATATTTATCATCCCATATATATCATATAGAAACTATTTAAAAATAAAAAACCATTCACTAACATCATCTAATCATGATTGAGTTTGAAACTTGTTTTTATATAATTCATCAAAAGAATACATCTTTATAATTGAATGAAAACTATTATCATATTAAACGTCCACCAATGAGAAATAATGATCACAACATAATTAATAATATAATGAGTATGTTTAAATAATATTCATTGAATGTATAAAATTGATTTTCGAACTATTAATGAAATTTAGGATAAATTTTCTAGTAATTTATATTTAAATAACAAATAAACATTGTTCTCCACTCTACTTTTTTTGCTAAATATATTATCATTAGAAGAAAAAATATAATTAGATACTCTATATAATAACATTATTTCATTAGGATAATTTTTTTCATGTCAATTCAATGAAATAATTTCTAGTTTAGGAATAAAAATTTCAATTTTATAAAAATGATCAATAATAACCCAAATCATATTGTTACCTCAATGTGTGTTTTTGAATCCAAATAAAAAATATATAGATATATTCTCACATTAAAATTCATGAATGAGAAATAGATTCGTAATACTATTTGGTTATTTTCTCATAGATTTATTCTGTCAAAAAATTGATCACCTCATTATAAAACCAATAATATAATTATTTATTAAGACCCACAAATTGTACTCAAAAAGATAAAAATCATTTTTTATTATAGAAAAATGTATATAAAATGAAGAACATTTAGAATCATTAAACAATAACATAATTAACAAGGATTCACTATGAACGCACTACCTCATTAAAAATATAATAACATGTTTTTTTCAGAGTTTAATATAGCAAATATACACTTAATGAGAACTATGGAAAAAAATTCCAATCATTATCATCTTTTTAGGAATGAATAATTCCATTTGAAAAATATAACTACACTAATAGCTTAACCAAAGGTGGGGGTGTTCATTTTATATATTAATTCAACATCAAAATTGATTAAATCATTAACTAAAGCATCATGTTCCATATATAGCACAATTAATGATTAATTACTAATTCAACTAAAGGGATATAGTATCTTGTTTTCGTTACCTGTTTTTTTGTGAATTGTGAAATCATAATATTTTATCTATTACAGTAATCTTTTATACCAATGGTTTAAAACATTTAGTTAAATTTTTAGTTTATTCTTTAATTTTCAGTATATATTTTACATTCTTCCCCATACAAATCATTCCACAAAATATTTAAATAAACAAACAAACAATGAATGATCAATAACATGTTTTTTGTGATTCTTCTCATTGTTAATAACTTTATAATATTAATATTAATTACATGATTATCGTTAAACAAGATAATAACTTGTTCATTCAGAAAATAGTCACTATAAACAAAAAATTCACAATTTATATTCGTTAAATAAATCATTCAATCAGTATGTAATCAAATTTTAATTTTAAAAAAATCATCATATACAATTATTGAGATGATTTATAACTCATATTTAATTAAATATAGTAAGTAGGATTATGAAGCTTTAAATGTGTTAAAACAATTGGGGTTCGTAACCAACTATTACATGGAAACATTGAATATAAGTGAAATTATTAGAACATTTAATTTCTTACACCAATTAGTTCTAGTAGGATAATAGGTTATTAAATAAATAAAAAAACCTTCCAACTTAATGAAAATTATTACAACCAAAATTTAATTTTGTATAATTTTCCATAAAAAATTATTTCATTTATTATCTGAGGATAAATAATTAAATATTTATTTTGTTTCAAGTAAATAATAGAAAAATTAATAATTCCATAAATAAAATCAACAAAAAAATTATCAAATTTCTAATGTAATAAACTATTCATTAGATTCATCAGTTCCATATTGTATTCATTTACCAAAAACCATAACCAAAATCTAATAGTTCTTTTTCCTAGTATGTAATAAAATAATTTGAATACCCTTCTTATTAACCTTCATTTGGTGATACTCATGCATGAGATAAACATTAAAAATATATATATCACGCCTCATATGATCAATGAAATCATCGATATGATGAAACAAATAATTATTCATAATAGTGTTTTTATTTAGTGGTATGTAATAAATGTAATGTCTAATGGAACTATCCTCCTTTTTAATAAATTAAAATATTACACTGAAGGTGATGATCTATGGAAGATAAAACATATATTAAAAAATGATTATATATTGTTTTTTAATTTATATTATTTTATTGGAGCCATTCGATAGGGGGTTTTGAAATTTTCATAGAATGAGGAACTATATGAACAATAAATTAAACCACTCTATTATGAATAAAACATTGAAAATTATCATCAAATACATACATATATCTATTAAATAATATCACATAAATAAATTTAAATGTTCATTTATGCTCATGAATATTCACTACATAATATTTCTGACATCCTATCACCGTATACCCAGATAATACACCACAAGGTGTTGTGTTGTAGTGTAAAGGATGTGGAATATATTTTGGATTGATTTTCTATGTTGTAAATTCCCAAGAGAATGTTTTTAGTCTTTTTTGACTTTTATAATAGTTTAATCATAGTGCATTGGTGGAAATGTAAGCCTCATTTTACTATTGAGAAAAGTGGCATAGAGGATGAGGCTACACCATAGTTCTCTAATGTGTTAGTTCAGAAGGCTCTACAAAACAAAGGGTGTTGCAACATATAGGTTTTTGCTGAGGTTTATAACACTATTGATGGAAATACAATTTCGTATGAAAAATATTTTTGTATCATCATGCTTCCTTGAGAAAAATAGGATATGAATAGATCATACTCATGAATTGTTTTGACAACAAGGTGGAATCATTTCACTTTATATTTTTCCCCATACTTGTTTTTTTAGAACCCTAGTTTCAAGGACCTGTGACCTTTTCCATGGAGTTATATTTCCTAATTTGTGTATAAATACCAAACCATCCATTCGAACTAGCACATCCTCTATTATTATCTTTCTAAAAATAGGAACTGATGATAGATTTTTGAATTCCATGTATCTCGTTTCAAAATGATCAACCCTAGGATTTAGAGAATCCGTTCATTGTGATTCCTCTCATTTGTATGGTATTAGTTTATAAAGAAATATTATATTTCATGAATTTCATGAATTTCTTTTAAAATACACTTTTTATGTTATAAAAATATTTTATTTGACATCAAATTATACTTTCTTCCTGATTTCAATGTTCAAAAAAGGATTTTCTTTCAAAACAGTATGGTTCACATATTGTGTGGATGAAATACATTAATGTTACTCTTTTATTACAAATATGTTTTCAATATTGTAAGTGTGGATGCATCACTATGAAAAAATTATTATATATCCTGAAAATAGTTTTCAAATTGAGTTTGAAAAATATTTAACATTTCATACATAAGGTGCATAGAGAAATGGACATGTCACTTTAGTGTGTTTTAGGAAACTAGATGTTTTCTGATAGTGACTAGATATTTTGGGACATAATATTAGATAGATCCAAATTATACATTTTTTAGGATTATTTTTATGTCTGTTATGTATCCCCATTTGTTAAAGGAAAATATTTATCATTTCCAATAATACTTAATTTGATACATAATGGATAATTTTAGGGTTTCATTCATTAATTATTTAAATTATTATGTATCCATATTTGGTTTTTCTTAAAATCAAAAGTATAGTTATATAAAACTATCATATTCTATATTTTGTAATGATAAAATGGATTTATTAAAAACTAATGGATTTTTCATCAAATGGTTTTATCATTAGAATTTTTTTTGTAGACTAGATTTTATTTAATGATGGATATAATGATTTAAGTATATTAGAAAATAAATATATTGTCTTATGAAATCACACTGGTTGTGTTCTCACACCATAACATTTATTTAATCTTTTGTAGATTTAGTTTTTTAGTATATAGTTAATGGGAAGGGGATTATCTAGTTTTTTGGCATATCCTGAGTTTCTCTATCTTCTTTGTGATATTGGATATAAGGGATGAAAGATTATAGAAGGATGCATTTTCATCTTGTATGATTTATATTTTGGTAAAGAAATCAATTTTCTAATTAAATAAATACATCATTTTTCCATAATTAATTAAGCTACTAAATAATTAATACTGTATAATCAAATCCAATAATTAATTTCCCAATGAATATTTTAGGATCAAAATCACAATATTTATACAATTATTTCAACAATTAATTACCTCTATTAAATAATTATAATGTTCCATAATTAATTCAATAATTAATTATCACAATCCAATATTCTAAAAGTTTCCTAACTAAAACCATAACTGGATATCTTTAGTCAATATCCTCAAACTCACAAATCAATAAATTAATTAATCTACACAGTAATTAATTTAATATAAGAGACCTAAATTTTTAATCAACCAACAATGATTGTAACACCCTGACCTTAGAAGCCCGGAGTAGATGAATTATATATTTCATTGGTATGATTATAATTAATGAAATCTTTAAGGAACGATCATTTTTGTAGTATTGAGGAATCCAGATACATACATGTAACTCAAAATACATTGGAAAATGTAAAAAATACAATACATAACAAAAAACAAAATGTTAATCAATAAGAAATCAATAAATGGTCTCATATCCATAATCTGGTCAAGGGAAAAAATGGATGGGATGAGAAAAAATTCTCTATAAGGGTTACAAATAAAAGGTTCTGGAATCAAGAATAACCAAAAAATAAAGAAATTGGATTTATAGATATGGAATGATTAAAAAATGAAAAACAAAAGCAATGAATAAACAGCGAATGAAATTGCATCAATATATTTTTACTTTGTGAAAACATCATGGATAGTAATAACTAAAAATGAATAAATATAATTATTTTTAATTGAATATTATGTATCAGGAACATGATACATCTATACCATCGAAAAAGTTTATGTTTGTGGATAGATAGCTATCTGATTCTATTTTGGAAACAAACTCAAAGGGTTTTTCAACAATTGATTTGTCTGATGAGAACTATCGATGCATCGAGGGGATATCTAGGGCCATGCACATCATTGAATGTCCAAATCATTGGTTATATATATATTTAATGAAATTACAAAATGACTTATCAATTTCCATATATATTATAGGATATAAATTCATCAATATTTCCATAGTTAAAACAACTTTACAAATAAACACTATATGTAAAAGGATATAAGGGTCAAGAGAATAATCATATCAATGAAACAAGAATATGGATATTTAATATATTTAAAATTTGTAATGAAAAATGACCTCAATGGGGTAGTAGGATGACCTTATACGAATGATTCAGTGCACAATACCAAGTAAATCACAATGACATGGAAACCAAAACAAAGTCCCTTACATCATTATAATCATTCGAGTTTCTAGTCATCATGTGAATCAATGAATACCAAAAAAATATAGATTCATGATATTATGTAAAATGTGTTATTTGATTGAACATAATCTCCTGAATAGTAAAATTTCACTTTATTAATTAATTATTCTAAACCCTCATATACATGTCATTTATATATTATAAACATATTACGTTTATTCACGGAATTTTTTAGGGGTTTTACGAGGATCACTATTACTGTTATTTATTCATTTTCTTCATTGGTTTTCATGATTGGTTTACTTGTATTAATTAATGGATGTTCGTTTGAAATGAGGATAAACATCTATAATTGTAAATATATATTTCTATTGAAATTATATGGTTATAAATTATCTCGTAATGACTTTTTTTATAAAACATGAAGATGACTTATTAGATAAATGTTAAGGATAAACCATTAAATTAACGTACTGATTTTGTGCATAATGAAATTGGTTTGTATTATTATTTTAATTTATGAGTTTATATGGATTAAAAACATTAAATAATATGAAATACATAAATTATGGTCTTTTTCAAGAATAAAAATTTATTCATGGTGATAATTGTATAAAGTAATATAAATTGGGAACTGGTCATCCTTGAATGGGATAAATTAATACATCTTAAAGAGTGTTTCAATTCTTAGTATAAGAGGAGAGGGAAAATTATGATAAAATATTCAATTTTCATAATGAAATTATAGATAATTTAATGTACTATAGTTATCATAGAATTTGTATTATGAGAGATGAGTAGAGAGCAATAAAATAATGGAAATTATAAAAGAAGTTGAATGAAAAAGGGGGAGAGGTTCACCACTTGAGTAACCCTCCTTTATAATCTTATTAATGCCTTTTTGGCCTTTTGTTAAGACCAATATGTCATTGAAGTGGGGGGGTCTTAGGATGCATATTTGGTAGAACATTGGTTTTTCATAAATCATTAATGGTGTAGTAGGAAGAGGCAATGAGGGATGGTATATATATTGGAGGGGAGGTGGGGTTTCTTAAGATTTTAATCATTAGTTTATTATTATTCCTAAATACAAGAAATAAGGATGTTTTTTTGAAAATAAGGATAATGTTTTAATATGGGTTTTATGAGAAAAAATATTTGGGAAAAGGGGTTAGGGTTTCGATATTTTTAAAAATGGGCGTAGGATGCATGAACGACGTTCACGCATCCTTCCACGACGAAGGATGCGTGAACATCCTTCATGCATCCTAGACCCAGGCAGTAATGCGTGAATGGCGTTCAGGCCTCCTTGGCTGACCAGCTAAAGGATGTGTGAATTCCGCTCACGCAATCTTGCGCGGGAAAATATATGTGAATGATGTTCACGCATCCGAGCCACGACAATGATGCGTCAACTCCGTTCAAGCATCCATCGCGGACAAGATAAGGAATGCGTGAATGTCATTCCCGCATCCGGCCGAGATTTTTTATAAAAGGCGGGGTCCCCCCCCCCCAAACCCATTTTTCTCCTTTGGTTTTTGTTGCAAAGCCCTGCAGAAATTCTTTCTCCAATGAATATTTGCTGCTTTTATTGAGGTAAATTTTATTTTTAATAATTTAATTGTTTAATTGTGTTTATTTATTTTATTTGTATGTTTAATTGTGTGTATGGTTTATTTATTTCATATGTTATTCATGAAATGTTTTGTATGATTTTATTTTCATGATGATGAATGTTTGAATGATTTAATTTTTTGAATGTATGTTTTCTGAATATTGAATGTTTTATGTTATGTCTAAAATGTTTAATGTTTAGGAAAAGTAATTTATGTTCGAGAAATTTATTTTAATGAATGGTTTTGATGTATGTGTAAATTAAATTACTTATATTTACTAGTAATATTATTTTTAATCAATAAATGAGAATATATATTGACTTATATTTTGAAAAGTAGAATAATGGCCAAAAAACATCACAATTTCATAAAATATAAAATAACAAAAGTGTTTATTATGTAAATATCAATTAGATCAGTTATAATAAAATTTATTAACTGTTATTAATAATTATATATATATATATAGACACACATGAAGTTAAATTTTTTTAAAAGAGGTGTAGTATTTAATATAGATTTTATATAATACGGATAATATAATAAATATACCCAAAAACATGGTATGAGTGATCACTGATCTTGAGATGACCGACCATGCATAATTGAAATTGTATTTTTTATTTTTTGTATGTTGTTATTCAATTTGTAATATTTTCATTTTTTCCGCATTGATGACCTACGAGTCATCTCTTAGTAAGTGTAAGGACATGTGTGTCCGCTTGAAATAGTTTATGTATTTTATACACCTAGACCCCCTCACATTCATGTGAGTAAATTTGTAATTAAAAGACAGACGCCCCGAAGATGTGTCCCCGAAAAGGCTTCCCCGAAGAGGTGTCTACGAAGAGGCATTCGAGAACTCGTTCGAGAGGAGGCGTTACTGTTTGATAGGAGATTGGTGGTTGCTGAAATATTTGATAATAGAGATAGGAGTTTACACATAGGTTGTGGTTAGTTTATCGGATAATGATAAACTAATCGTAAGTCTCAAGATCAAGTCATGATTATATATTCATATGTAATTAAACTTTATGAAACATTATATTAAATTTTATTTTGTGCTAATATCACAATCACTATACCTTAATAGTGATAAATCAATAAATAAAAAAGTCTTAATATAATAAATTTCGAAAAAACCAAATTAAATAATTTAAAATTTTAATGTAGTGTATAATATATTTTAAATTATTTTTTATAGGTAATTATGTCTGCTCAAATATATTGCAACGATGAGGTAATTTATACCGAGTAGGGTTTTAGCTACAGTGTGCCACCTGTCAAAGTGGTAAATCTCCATGGTTGTATGACATTGGATACAATTCGTAATAAGATTCATAGTCGGTTAAAACTGAGTGTTGTACAAGAAATCACTTCAATTAGATACCGACATCTTCAATATCCCGAGCCTCTGTTTCACAACGACTACCCTCTAGTCGATGAAGAGGATTGGATGGAGGATTCTCAGTTATTCAGGCAAAACTGTATTAATGGTTTGATCAAATTATTTATTTTCATTTCTAATATTGATGTGGTGAAATCCATTACTACAGAACCATGCTTTGTGACCTCTATAGAATCCGGTCCTTCACAGCAGTCTTATTCATTTCCTCCTCCTCATATGACTCCTGTGGAAGAATGTAATGAGGAAGATCATCAAAACTTGGAAGGAGATGTAGATGACATCCCTTTTTATGCTGATATAGTGCATGAAAGTTTATCTGGGGAAGAAGAATCTGGGGAGTCGGCAGGAGATGATGTGGTTGGGAATGAACCTTTTGAGGTTCCTTTGAGAGATAGACATCCACTAATACACCAGTTAGTGGTAATCAGCCTTTAGTTTTGAGTTCCATAGTTGGGGGAATGTCTCGTGAACAACATTTTGATTCGGATGTCATTACACCAGCTTCTGAATTCCCTGGCATTATAGGGAATATGCCTGCATCAAATGATAATTCCATATATGTTGGGCAGGAGTTCGAAAGTAAACAGGTCATGAAAAATGTGATAAAGAAACACCACATTGAGTGACATTTCACATTTGTGGTTGAGGAGTCAAACAAGACCATATATTTCATTTTTTGTGAAAAATATGGGTCAGAATGTAAATTGGGATTAAGAGAAATAATTGATAAATATTATAGATGTTGGAAGATAACCAAATTAGAAGGCCCACACACTTTTCTTCATCCCAGCTTGGCACAAGATCACTCTTCCCTTGAGGCAGAGTTTATATCTACTATTATATGTGAGATGATACAAACAAGTCAGGATGTTCCGGTTTCCCTTGTTCAGGAAAGAATTCAACAGTTGTATAACTATAAGATATCATACAACAAAGCTTGGAATGCCTAACAGAAATCCATTGTAAATGTGTATGGTGATTGGGATGAGTCGTATGCGATGTTTCCACAGCTTATGGAATTTTTGTCTCTCAATAATCAGATTGTTTATTAATTGGACAGTGTTGAGTATGTATCCTAGAATCATCGTGTTGATCGGTCAATGGTTAAGTTAAATAGGATTTTTGGGCATTCAGACCATGCATTTCTGGATTTACCTATTGTAAACAATGTATTTAGATAGATGGAACATTCCTTTTTGGAAAGTATAAAGGTGTTCTACTCATTGCTTCCATACAGGATGGTAATCGCGCTCCTTTGCAACATGCTTTTGTTGTTGTTGAAAAGGAAAATTTTGAATGCTGGAGCTGGTTCTTGGCATGTGTACGTGTTCATGTCATGAAAAAACATGGTGTGTGTCTGATATCTGATCATCATCGAGATATTATAGAGGCTGTGAGTAGTTATGGGGTTTCTTGGACTGAGCTGAATGCTTATCACCATTATTGCATTAGACATATTGCAAGTAATGTGCATAAGCAGTTTAGAGATGAGGCCAAAAAGAAGGTGATCCTCAAATTGGGTATGGTTTTCTAAACATTCTTTTTTTAACAAAATATAATATCCATTTTAATACATTATTATGTTATGCTTTCAGTATATGAACCCCAACAAGAGATGTTTGATCGACGTATTTAATAGATCCAAACAGTTAATGAGGATGTATATGAATATATGATGCAAATTTCAAAGGAAAAAGGGTCATTAGCATATGATGGTGGCATGAGATATGGGCATATGACCACTAATATAGTGGAGTGCATAAATGGGGTCCTCATGGGTGTGCGCAAACTCCCAATCACAAGGTTAGTGCAAGAGCCATTTTTTAGATGTGTTCACTACATTTTTGACTGGTCCCAAAAGGCCTATTAGAGGATGGAAAATGGAATGCTTTTTACCCATCATTTTCAAACTAATATTGACCGGATACGGAATGAGGCTTCACGATGGAATGTTATAGCCTTTGACAGGGAAAAGAGGAGATTTCGGGTAAGATAGTGCTACGACCAGGGTACATGCACTAATGGTGGAGTGTTTGTCGTGATGTTGGGCAACATGTACTTTGATTGTGGTAGATTTCAGGCATTGAGATATCCATGTGTACATGTTATTGCCGCTTGCACTTCGGTAAATATATCATGGAACCATATGTTGACCTGATGTATCACATGAGCACTTTGGTTAACTGTTATAGTGCTACTTGGATGCCTGTTGGGGAATTCCATTCTATCACATTGCCTGCTGATCAACCGACCATCGTCCCTGTTATTTCTAGGTTTTCATAAGTTGGTTTTGGTTTCATTTATAATTTTTTCAATGTCTGTCATTTTTAAAATTATTGGCTTCATGCTACCAAGTTGCGGCCCAGAGGAAGACCGAAGTCAACTCACATCAGAAATGAGATGGATTGGCCTCGACAACGAGGAGGGAGAATACGATGCAGTATCTTTCACGTAGAAGGACATACTCGTAAGAGATGTCCCAAAGTGGCAGGGCCGAGTTCCACATCTCATCATCCATTATCGAGTCTGTGTACCTGCTCCATTTTTGTGACAAATATAATTTTCTAGAGCGTGAGTTGTACTTTTTCTGGAGGGGTTCAAGTGCCTTGTTTTGGAGTCATCAATGATCATTTTCATGAGAAGGTTGAAAGAATTGTTTTGAGGGCCTAGTTTCCCTATGGATTTATTTTTTCCTATTAATTATTTAATTTGTAATAGATATGAGCAGGTTAAATATGGGAATACCTATTGAGGAGATATTGAGAGATTAAATTCTAACTTATGAATATGGATGCTCTTTGTTACATGTTTCCTATTAGAGGTAGCTTTGGATGGTCTTCCAAGAGTACATGGTTTGGATTTTTCTTAAAGGGATTGAAATTTACTCTGATGATTAATGTAATGAAATTTAATATAATGTGGAATAATGTTAATGGTTATTTAATGGATAATGGATAAATTATCAAACGTAATTTCACAAAAAAGAAGAAATAATTAATTTTTCACTTTTAAATTCACATTTTCTTATAAGATGTCTAGTTTTAGTAATGGAATCTGAGTGTCTGAGCATCATTAACTAATGTTGATTGTGAGACTAGGCTAATGTTGATTGTGACACCAAATGAAAATGAATATATCATGCTTCCAATATTAATAAGTAACGATGATATCATGTGTGTAGATGGCAGGTTTTCCATTGCTTACATATCAGGCTACTCATGTATCACGACTTCTATTAGAGGGACGTCTTATGCCTCCGTTGAGTGTACGTAGATCTCACCATTTCCATCATACTGCACCACCTCCCGCTATTTTGTATGTGTATTACTATTATCTAGAATTCTATTCTATTTTTAATAAGTGACTTACTATTATCAAATTATCTACCAATGTATACATATATATATATATATATGTATACTAAATAATATTATTAAATTAAATGATAAATATTAATTATATTAATTATATTAATTATTTCGAATTCAAATAGATTCTGGATGAAAAGATGTGTATACTTGAAGAAATCTTGAAAAATATTATTGATCTCAATGATTTAAAACTAGATGTAATATCCTAGAATATCCTGGAACACGATTACTTGTATATTAAGAACAAATTTATATATCTTGAAGAATTTTATTATAATTGCAATAAAAGTGGTCATAGTCATGATGAGTTCTGGCTTAGTCCAGCCATGCAGAATGCATATGTTGATAAGAATAAAAGGAAACAACAAGTGTAGAAGAATGGAACTTGAGGTATTCAAATCACATTTTATCCATTTTTCTTAATTATATTTCTCATTTCAATTAAGGGGGAGAGCTTGAAAGATGGATAGATGGGATTAAAAGGGGAGATTTATCTACTCACTTGAACATTTTAATATATTTGGTGAAGTATGTGCATGATTTAGCATTTCATTGATAATTTTGATTATCTACCCTTGGTAAATAATGGATACACTCTGAGCATAATTTGACATGTATGGTTTTTTATGAACAACATTGAAAACTACAAAATGAATTAGAAGTTCATTTGGCCAAATTTGAGAAGATACATATTCAGACTTTATAAAAGGAAACAATTTCTACTGGTACGCAATCTAAAGAGTGAGATTATTGAGTATGCATCTCAAAACATAGGTCATGTCCATGACATCACTTCTTCCACCGTAATTAGATAAATTGATATTTTTTATAGATCTCATGCCTTAAAAATATTACTCTTGGATCTATAAATGAAACTCATAGAACTTAACATAGTGGTGATGTGATCATGGTTCACTCATCACAATAACTAGATGTTTTTCATGTAACTCATTTGTTCACAAATATACCAATATTTAATCATAGAAACAATGAAAAAGGAGTATTAGAAAGTATAAAAATTAAGTTGATGAGATTCATGAACAATGCTAGTGGTTAATCAACCCAAGTGGCATGAATATTGTTGAACCCCCTGGGAAAATTAGTTGAACTCATATTTTGATAATCCCATTTATGATCAATTATAGTTTGACAATCCCTATATTGATTAATGATTAATTACTTATTTCAGTATTTCTGTACACCATGCACATATTCATATATTATAATATTTATATTAATCAATCCCTTGAGAACCTAACTGAAAGTTTCCTTTAGTTCAAATTCACTACAATTCAATTAGTATTTAAAATTGGGGGATTTTGGTAAAGGTTTTTAAACAAAAATTTTAATTGGAACTCAATTCAAACCCCCCCATCTTGAGTGTCCACTCTGACCAACAAATATATACTCATAGTATCATTACCGACTTTTAAACAATGTTTCCAAAATTTCCTCAATCTTAACCCAATGGTTTTTATAGCCAGATTTTATTTGAATTATAAAGGACCACTAGGATCCTCTCAACAGATCAAACATAGTATCTATCCATAGAAGTATATAACTAGTCTTCATTGTGACATTATTCGACTACTAGTAATACACACATAAATGAATACTACAATCTCTCTTCATTGAGGATTGGATAAGAGAATAGCAAAGAGAAGTGATTGGTCAAATAAATCCCTTCACCTCCAGATCCTAAATCTTCACTTTCAAAAATTTCAACCAAGTTGTTTCTATATAATATTATAGAATTGATATATTACATTCATCGTACAATAGATAAATGTCTAAATAAATTACCATATTAGGAGGAATCCCTAGTAAATTCTCTATAATAGCATCCCAGTAATGGACCCCCGCAAAATGAAGACTGGATAGAAGGGCTACTCGGTCTTCTGTAAGAGCTATACCGACTACCTATTTCATAATGGTCCCATGATGACTCAGGTCCAATCCCATTATGCCTAATCCAAACTCTTTTTCCCTATAAAAATCATGAATAACCAAGTCTTCTCCCTTATGACTAACAAATTATTCCCACGAGCATAAAACATTCTCGCCCAAAAACAAAACAAATCCTCACCCACATGCGTAAAAAATAAATCTGAGTCAATCTGAGTATATCAGAATTATAGGATAATAAACAACACATGAAAATTACAATATTACATTGTTAACATATGACAACTCACGTGTGAATCACACATATCAAGAAACAACTAAGTTAAACTATCAAAAGTCTTGTAGATCAGCTATTAAATTTCTTGATCTATTTCAAGAGATGTTGAGATCGACAACATTTATTAGTGGAATTCATATATAATAATAGTTTCCACTTTAGAATAAAAATGGAACCATATGAAGATCTTTATAGAAATAGATGTTTAACTACAACTTGTTGAGATAATGTGAGTGAGTGAAAGATGCTAAGATTATATATTTCTCAATATATGTTAGAGAATACTCAAGCCATTATATTAATAATTATTTAATGAATATATATTATTCATGAATATTTATTAATAATTATTAAAATTATTTCAATATTTTCTATTATTTAATTGATATTTATTAATATATCATAATTTTTACATTAAGTGTATTAGTTTATAATTAATAGTTATACATTTTGAGGAGGATTTGAGCTTTCTGTGAGATGCGTGCACCCCGTTCACGCATCCCTCCTCTTGGGTGGATGCATGAACGGGGTCCACGCATCTTCAGTGGGGGAGAAGATGTGTGAACAACGTTCACGCATCCATCACTGCAGAAGGATGCGTGAACGCCGTTCACGCATCCCAAACCCATTTTTAAAAATATCGGAACTCTAACCCCTTTTCCCAATTTTTTTTTCTCCAAATACCCATATTAAAAAATTCCTTGGAAATAATATTAATAATTGCATGTATTTCTGATCCAATGTCTATTTTCATCATCCATAACTCAAGCATGATGCAAAAATTCATTTATTTATAATATTTCATAAATTAACAAAAATTATTACTCAGAAAAAATTAAATTCTTTAAGAAAAATCCAAAAACATCACCCTATAAATATTTCTATATGGATAATAAAAAAATATAACTCCATTTTATAATAATAATTTTCTAAACAAGAAAAAAATTACTTTTTAATTAAAATCAATTTTTAATCGAAAACTACCAACCCTTAAAATATTTATCTACATTTTTAGGGTTCCTAAATTTATTTTTCATTACATGGGTAAGTTTAACATTTATAAGGTCTGTATATCAATTCGAAATGGTATGTTACTGTTGAGATGAGTGTGTTACTAATCATAATGACAAGATAATATTGACCAAAAAATATGTTGATTCTATCTGACTCCAAAAATCCCCATGATCCCAAAAATGTATGTCCATTTTTTGAAATTACAAACATAGATGTAGTAAATATAATTTTAATGGATAGGTTATGAATATATCATGAATAAAAAGTGTTGTTTCACAGAGGCTTGGTTCTCTTTTAAATATTATCTATCCAAATAATTGAATATATTTAAGAGAAACATACCATAAAAATTTGGGGTGTTATATTTCTTTCCACCGTCATGAATTTACTGATCAATTTATTTCATGTATAAACCCCATTAAAAATATTTGGTTGGTTCTTCTTCATAACATCCTCAGGTTCTCATGTTGCTTCCACTTTTTATGGTTTCACTATCAAACTGTTACTTATTGATTTGTTAGATTTCTCAATACATGCTATATTGTGTAGTGAATCTCGATGGGTTCTTCACTGTTTGAAAAATCATGTTCTAGATCTCTTTCATCATTGGTGAGTACATGCATTTTTTCTGGAATGTATCTCTTTAACAATTACATGTAGGAGACATTATGAACATTCTAGATACTTGGTGGAATTGTTGAAAAATAATCTATATCTCACAATCTTTCTAGAAATTTGAATGGTCCGATATACCTGGGGCTCAGTTTCCCTTTCTTACCAAACCTTATGTCACCCTTCCTTAGAGATAGTTTTAGAAAGGCATGATTTCTTCTTTAAATACCAAATCATTTCTCGAGTTTTTAGCATAAAAATTTTCCTTCTTTGGGCTACAAAAATATGGGACATGATTTTTATTTACTTTTCCAGTTGTCTCTGCGATATGTTCTAGGCATATAAAAATACTCTTACTGGATTCATCCCATAAAGTTTTATTTCGACACCTCTTATAACATAATAATTCATATGGAACCATTTGAATTCTATACTAGAAACTACTATTAATGAAACATTCCAGAAAAGGAAATGTATGTTTCTAACAAACCATTAATGTCGAAAGAGCATTATCTCAACAATTCTTCCAATGATTGAGTAGTCTAATTGGACATCTTGTTGGTCTGGGGGGATAAGAAGAACTCATATAAAAATTTGTATCCAAATCCTTCTAGATACTTTTAAAGAGTATTGATGTAAACCTGGGTTCTCTATCGGACAAATTTGATTGAGGTACACCATGATGTCTTACAACATCCTTAATATAGATTATTTATAGGTGATAAAGTGGTAAATCCTCAATTATAGCCAGGAAATGTGCTGATTTTGTGATTTGATCAACAATTAACCATATTACATCATTCTTTCAAGGTTTATACTATTGTCATGTGAAAAAATGCATGTTAATTTCATGCAAATTCTGTGTTGGAATTGGTAATTGTTTCTTGAACCCTGTAGGATGTTATATCTTGGCCTACACTTGATGATAAACTGGACACCTTGAAAGATTGTCCTCAATTTCTCACTCCATGTCATCTCAGCCAAAATGTTCCATAAGATATCTATACATCTTAGTGATACATGGGTGTATAGATAAATCTGAGCTTTATGGATCGTCTAATAGTTCCCTCTTTAGCTTAGGTACTGATAGAACACATAACCTCTTCCCGAATTTCAGAACTCCATCCACATACACAATGTATGCTAATTTTCCATCCTTGATATATTCGATTTTCTTTTGTAGATTCTCATCACCAGATTGAGTGGTTTTTATCTTATCTAATAAATATGGTTTTTCAATCATTTGAAATAAGAATGAAGTTTAACCTTTCACAACAGTTCCCATATCCACTATTAGTTGATCCATGAATATAGGATCTCTCTCAATCTTAATTTGGGTCAGAAGTCAATGATCATTCCTATATATTTCATCTTCCACCTTCTTTTCCATTTTTAGGTGGTAGTTTATTGATGAAATGTAATTATTGAGTAACTCGATCCATCTTCTTTTCCTCATTTAATGTTCTTTCTATGTGAAAATGTATTTCAAAATCTTGTGATCTGTATATATCTCACATATATCTCCTTAGAGACAATGTATCCATTTATTCAGTGAATTGATTATGGCTTCATATCTCAACATCATGGGTCGGATAATGTTTCTCATGAGTATTCAACTATCTTCTTTCATAAGAAATAACATTATAATTTTTCATAAAGATGCAACCAATTCCATTCTTCGATGCATCATTGTATATCAAAATACCATCATTTCCAGAAGGAATAGTCAATATTGAGGCATTGATTAATATTATTTTAAATTCATCAAAGAGTTTTTTAAATTCTATTATCCATAAAAAATTACCCCCATTACATGTGATCTTGGTTAGAGGGTTATCCATTTAGGTGATATTCTGAATGAAACATCTATAGAATCCAACAAAAACAATAAAACTACATACATTAGCTATGTTCATTGTCATGGGAAATTGATGGATTTCCTTTGACATTGTAGTATCAACTAGGATTACTTTTTTAGAGTCAATATGTACATGAAAATAAACTGATTGAATCCAAAAATCCCACTTGTTAAACATCCCTTATAATTCATTTCTTCTAATAGTTTTCATAATAATATGCAAGTGATTCTCATGGTCTTTGTATTTTTGGAGTATACCTGGATAACATGAATAAATACTACAATGAAGTCGTCAAGATATTATCTGAATAATTTATTCATTATTTCCATAAATATAGAGGATGAATTAGTAAATCAAAAATGAATTATTATACACTCATAATTCCCATACCTGGTTCAAAATGATGTCTTTGGAATATATTCCTTCCTCACACAGAGTTGATGATATCCATATCGAATGTCAATATTCAAAAAATATTGGGCTCTATGAATCTGATCAAATAATTCATCAATTCATGTCAGAGGATACATTGTGTTTATTTTAAAATCATTTATTTCGCTATGATTAACGCATAACCTCATTGAACCATCTTTTTTTATTGACAAAGATGAAAGGGGATCCCCATAAAAAAACACTGGGTTGAAAAAATTCTTTATCACTTGATTACTCTATTATTTTATTTATCTCCTCTAATTCCATAGTGTTTATTCTATTTGGAGTCTTTGATAGATGTCTTGCACCATAATTTAAATCAATAGAGAACTCAAATTTCTAATATTGGGGATTTCTAGGTAAATTCTATTGAAATACATCAACATATTCCTACCCAATAGGTATATCTTCAATTTGATGATTTCATTCCTCACCCATAGATGGTGTGTTCTCTTCCAGAATAGGAATTTAATTTAGTACAGATACGGGAGTTGGATCTACCTAAAAATTAGATATTGAGTTTTTTGTTCTAAAGATATGGGATTCTATACTGTTCTAAAAAAAATTAGCATACTTCTTATTTCAATATATCATCACATCATAATTTGACATCCAATTCATATAGAGTATTATATCAATTTCAATCATTGGAATGATGATAAGGATAGAAACTAAAGAACATTTATATATATAGTGTGGTACTTATCAACACATCTTTGTTGAGATGATAGATCCCCTAGTAGATTTTAATGAAAACTCATTTATTAAATAAAATTGTACATGTATAATATTCATGGAAAAAAAGGATGATATAAATGAATTTAATTGTCCAAAATCAATTAAATCATTGGAAAAGATTGAGCAAACAATGAAAGTACCTTCCTCGACATCATCATTAATTTTAATTTTCACGGTTGTAATTCCAAAAGCATTCCATTTCTCTCATGGCCATTTTATAGTCAAGTTTCCTTGGTGTATAAAACAATTATTTTAAATTTGTCCCATATCTCTACAATTTTAGCATTTAACATCATTATCTTTACTCTTGACATTGAGTTCACTAGATCGATGACCCTTTTCCCTAAGAAAACTCTAATTCCCTTCAAGAATTTCCCAGGATGATTCTTTCTATAGTAATCACATAATTGAAATTTCATCATTATATTCTTCATCATTAGTTCTTTATATTTTCCATGGTTATTAGAATGACTCATCATACTGATCATACCATGATTCAGTGTTTTATTTCGTCCTAATAACAATGTATTAAAATGGATTTGTTTTGAAATTTACAAGTATAATAAGAAATATCACTCAATTTTTTAATCAATTATTTTTTGTTTAACAATGTTGAAAAGGGAAATGTTACATGATTTGTTAAATATATTGTAGGTGGAGGTGGTATGGAGGTCCCCTATGGAAGTGGGAGAAAAAGGGGCCAAAATTGCATGGATCTATGAAGACATGTCCTCTTATATTCTTTTCTAAAAAATTCTATTCCTCCAAATGGGCTAAAATGTTGAATTATGTTCCAAAGTTAAATTTTCAACAACTCATATGAAGAAAATGAATACAAATTCTCCCAGAATGGGGCCCAACCAACCTGATCTATCCAGGAGACCGAATTTTTCCGAAGTCAAAAGTGGCATTCTATAATCTATCCATATATCTAGATCCCCTTGTCAAATTTATTGAAAACATTCATTTTTGATAGTCCTAAAGTGGGGTTACAGATTTCATGTTTAGTCAAAATGGATATTCTATTGTCTAATGGCGGAAATGCGGGGTACATGTTGTTTGATGAAATCTGGGTGCCCAAAACCACTTTCCAATTTTCCTATAATATGGAACCTTGGGCTCTCCAATTGTGAGTTTGACCAAGAGGCACGGTGATGCCACTTTGTAGTGCCAATGTTGACCCCTCCCCCCCCCCACACCCATCATTCCAATATGTTCTGGAATCCATGCAATGTTCTACATTAATATCTTCTTCTTCCTCCCCTCCCATGGGTTTCTAAACCCCTTCTGATCACACAGGGAGGAACGTGATGTAATCCCGAGCATCATATATGTATTATTTTGAATGATGTTTTTAATTCTAGGTTTATGTTGTTTTTATTAATTCCCTCTTATTATTAAATTGAGTTATATACTGGTTTGTTATACTCAAATCAAATGATCGTGTATGGGGGTATCCTTTCATGTGATATTTCACACATTGTTTTTCCCTTTTCCTCCTTTATTCAATTGCGGTGTTTGTGTGGTTCATATTGGGAAATTGAACTCACATATGCACTATCAAGGCCATGTAATTTTTTTTCATTTTATCAAAACGAAATAGCATAAAATCCTGGATAGCACATCATGTTCTTCATGTGATGCCTTGTTGAGTTTCAATTATGAAGTCTAACCCAAATCACCAAATCATTGGCGGTGTCCGTTGAATCCTTATGTGTTTTCAACTGAACCCTATGAATCATCCTAGCATAAAATCAGTAACATTATGTTAATAGGTGTTAAAATATAGGGATTAAAATATCTATTCCATTCCTATTGACATGATGAAGGCTGAGCCTCCAGAGACTTCCATGGGTTGACGATGTTTAGTTAATCTTGTATATTTCTACATTGTTTTATCTCTTTCATTTTCTGATGTCATATTGAATCATAAATCCCATGTATTATAAAACCCCATTTAACATTTTTAATTTCCATATCATAATGACATTTGGTAATTAATCATCTAAGGCTCCATCAAGCGACGACATAGTGTTGCCGCTATACAAAAAAAAGTTCTAGTAAAAATTGAACAACTAATTTGACGCATTCAACAACATGATCAAATATTGGAACTGTGGATGGAGAGAAAATATCTTTTATTCTTTATATAATTTGACTTGTATATTTTAATTATTAATTATTACTCCTTTCAATACCCTACCCCCATTTGATTATTTTTGTTTTGGGTTTTTGTTGTTATTTTTTATTTCATTTGAGTGATTTCTCTCTCCATCTATCTTCTCTTTCTATCTCATATTATTATCCATTTCCCTATATATATTTATATATTATAAAATTATATTCTTCCTTCACCCTACTATATTTATTTTTTATATATTATCAATAAAAAGATTCATAAAAACAAAAAAACTTCACAACTTATTTGCATGAACCGATCAGAAAAATGAAAACTACTTGAATTTGACCCCAAAATTGAAAAGATTAATCTCCAAAAAATAATTGAAACTAGATAAGGTAAATCAAATAACACTATGGAATCACTTTTGGAACTTCATTTAGTAATAAATCAATCAAAAATTGAACCCAATCAAATCGATGAAAACGTGACTGCAAATAATTGAACCATAAAAGAACTGCCCACCTCGGATGTAGAGTATTAACATGCATACAACCAATATCCCGAGAATGTATCCATGTTTGATCTGAGATCTATCCTCATACACATTCTTCATAAATTCCATGGACTTCATGGTGAGACACTCATAAACACCATAAGGATTTTCATATAGTGTGCTCTACCATGAAACCCCAAAATGTGTCTGGGGACCTAATTAAGTATAGGGTCATCCCTTTATCCCATGATGGTGTATCCAATGATTTTCTATACTATTTACCTACCAAAATCGGTGGCTGGAATGACCTGAAATGTCTATTCATAGATAATTTATTCCCTACCTCCGAAACTGCAACAATTAGGAATGAAATTTGTGGCATTAGGCAATCACAAGGAGAGAACCTTAATGATTACTAGGAGAGATTAAATTTCCTTAATGATGCTTCCCCATCCACAAAATTATTGGACAACCATTATTACAATACTTCAATGAGGGATTTATCCCCCTGGATGATATAAATATTGATACAGCAGCTAGTGGTGACTTGGTTGAAAAAACTACATCTGTCGCTCTTGATTTAATAACCAATATGGCTCAAAATGCACAAAAATTTGGTACACAAGCAAATTCATCAAACCCATGAGTTCATGAGGTAAGTCATTCAACCCTAGAAAAAAAGTTAGACCATAAAAATTATGAGATTCATATCCTTCTAAAAAAATTATCTCAAGCACAAGCTAACTCACACTCTTCTTCGGTTCCATTACATTGTGGTATTTTCTCCAAAAAAACTCATTTTTCTGACCAGTTCCCACAATATAAAGATTCACCTGAGACTTATACAGAAGTTTTCCTAGGGAGTCCATACATACAAGAACCTCCCTTCAAGCTAGAACCATCCAGAATAAATCCAAACCATAGGGAGAATGCACCACCCCAATACTGAAAAGGAGGAAACTCACACTACCCCAAGAAGAATTGGTATTATCAAGGCGAAGGTATGCCACCTTTTTATCCTTAAAATTCTCAAAACCATCATCCTCATCCTCCAAAATCAGATCCAAGACATGAAGATATGGTAATAAAAATGGAAACCTATAACCTCCAATTCCAACAGACCAGAAAATCGGTGATTCATTACCTACGAAATCAATTGGGGCGGTTGGAAAACACAATCAGTGAGATTATGATGCAAGGTTTTAGTCTACTACCATCACAACCCATTTTCAATCCAAAGGACAAGGGTAAGGTATGTGCTGTTACACATCACTATTGTAAAGTAGTTTCTCCTTTTATAGATTCTTATAAACATGTATGTCCCCTAATAAAAAAACTCTTTCTCCAAACATAACATATTATAATGAAGAAAAATTGAATAAAAATGGTATTAAAATTATCATTGAGGATTTAATTGAACAATACATTCCTCTTCGTTTCTCACAAAGACTCTATAAATCTAATATGAATTTTGATAATGATATTGATATAGAAATAATGGATGCATTTATAAAATTTCAAGTTAATATTCTATTGTTGGATGTAGTTAATAAAATTACACGTTATGCAAAATTTCTCATAGAACTCAACTCCCATAGAAGTAGGATGAAGGGGAATGAAAGAGTCCACCTAGGATGAAATTTTTCAGCCTTGATTCAACCAGTAATACCAATAAATCAAGGATCCATCCACACTAATGATACCATGTACCATAGGGGAGACCATTGTTTCAGATTCTATATTAGATTTAGGTTCTTTCATTAATGTAATGCCTCACCCTATGTATACTTATCTGCTGGTTGGAGAGATTCAACCAACAGGAATTGTCATGCAACATTCCAATGGTAGTATAATGCATCCAATGGGATTGATTGAGGATGTCATTGTAAGAGTAACAGATCTTATATTCCTTGATGATTTCTAGATTCATAAGATGGAATATTCTCATAGCCAATGACATACCCCTCTCATACTTGGGAGGAAATTTCTCAAAACAACAAAGACGATCATCAAGGTTCACAAGGGTATGTTTTCTATGGAGTTTGGTGGAGAAAAGGTATGTTATAACATCCTGGAGGCTATGAAACACCCTATTGAATGGAATTACCCTCTTCCTATTTATTTGATGGAAGTTCTCTCAATTTATGCACACACACACAATTATCTCCTCAACCAATACTATGATTCTTTTTTATCTTCTTCACCAATGTATGATTTCAGTTTTAAGTCACGTTTTGAGTGTTCTGTGGGGTCTAAAAAGTGTAAATTTTTTTCTTTGATTGATGATTTTGTTCATTGTCAAGAATCCATGACTGTCGATGATTCGGAAAATATAATTTCAATAGATTATCTATCTATAGAGAATAAAAATGATCCGATAGATAGTTTAATATACATCACTCCCCCTAAGTCCCCTATCGCAATCTAGAAACCACTGGTGTTGGAACATAAATAACTTCCTTCGAATTTAAAATATGCATATCTTGAGGGTATTGGCCAATTTTCCATCATTATTACCAATAAACTCTCTCCACAATGGGGATCCTAACTGCTCAACCTTTTGAGAGAGTGTAAAAAGTATATAAGATGGAAATTGGATGATATTCAGGGGATTATCCAATATTTTTTTATGCACTATATTATTTTGGATGATGAGGCTATGCTTGTGAGACAATCTCAATGCTGGTTGAATTCCACTCAACTTGAAGTTGTAAAATTGGATGTTAGTAAATTACATGATGTGGGGATCATTAATACTATATCTGAAAGTAAATTTGTTAGCCCAGTGCAAATTGTTCCTAAAAAATAAGAATAATTGTTGGGTAAAATGAAAGGAATGAATTGGTTCCAACACATGTTCTAAACAATTGGCGAGTCTTTGTTGACTACCATCAACTAAATCAAGAAACACGGAAGGACCGCTTTCCTCTACCATTCATTGACCATATGTTAGAATGATTGGCTGGTAAGTCCCATTATTGTTTCTTTGATGGTTATTCGGGTTATTTTAAAATCTATATATCCACTAAGGATCATGAAAATACTTCATTTACTTGTCCATTAAACACGTTTTCATACATAAGGATCGTATTTGGTCTATGTGATGCTCCTGGTACATTTTAGTGATGTATGATGAGTATTTTTATAGAATACCTTTAGTGTTGTATGAATGTATTTATGGATGATTTCACGGTATATGGATATTCTTTTGAGGACTGTTTGGAAAACCTAGTTTCTATCCTCTGTCGTTTCATAGAAAATGATCTTGTATTAAATTACAAGAAATTACATTTCATGGTTGGACGATGGATAGTACATGGGAATGTTATTTCCAAAGAGATAATTCAAGTGGATAAATCATAAATTTAATTAATTTACACCCTTCCATATCCAAAATGTGTTCGTGAGTCGAGATCTATCTTGGGTCATGTTGGTATTTACCGTTGATTCATTAAAGACTGCAGTGAGATCGCAATTACCTTGTCCAGGTTATTAAAAAAAGGATTATGAGTTTTTCTTCGATAAAAATTTTATTGATGATTTCAGTTTTCTAAAATGGTGTCTCACATGACCTCCCGTCATCCAACCACCAAGGTCGTATCTCCCATTTGATCTTTTGTTTGATGCATCTAATATTAATGTCGGGGCAGTTTTTTCACAAAGGCTTCAGAAGGATCCTATTGTCATTGCATACTCTTTACGTACCCTTGACCCTAAATAGGAAAACTACACAACCACTGAAAAAGAACTTCGTTCTATTCTGTTTTCTTTTGAAATATTCTGTTCAAATCTTATAGGGTAAAAAATTATTGTCTTTTCATATCATGTTTCCCTTCATTTTCTCTTAATGAAACCAACAGCTAAACCCCGCCTCATTCGGTGGATGCTCCCCCTCTAGGATTTTGACATTGAGATTATATATAATATATGAGTGGAAAATGTGTTAATTGGCAACATTAAAATAATTTCCCACCATAGGACCATCATGTTGACTCACCCCTTCCAATTGGATAATTCTTTCCTCATGGGAACTTGGGTGTTGTTGTGGACCTTACCCCCTGGTTTGCGGACATTGTGAATTTTCATGTAACATCTATGGTCCCGACATATTTTAGAATATCATAATCCCATAGACATAAGAATTATTCTCGTTGGTAAATTTTTTGATAACACAAATTTGTGGTGAATTTGTGGTGACCAATATGTTCATCAGTGGGTCCCAGACCAAGAGTTCACCTATGATTTGACATTTTGCCACATCGTGGCATGTGGGGGCCACTTTGGCTCTCAATTTATAGCACTAAACGTCCTTGACTCAAGATATTATTGTCCATATTTTTGTAGGGATTCCCATTGATTTTTCATGTTAGGTAGTTGTTATCAATTAAAAGGGAATATCTCAAAGTGGAATGAAATTCCCCAACCACCCATGATATTTTTTGAGATCTTCGATGCTTGTGGAATTGAATTCATGGGACCTTTTCCAAATTCATTTGGCCTTTCGTACAACTTATTGGATGTTGACTATGTGTCTGAATTAGTGGAAGAAAAGGCCACTATGACCGATGACTCTCGAGTGGTGGTTGATTTTGCGAGGTCCAAAATTTTCAGTTGGTTTGGTTTACCTAGATTAATCATTAGTGATCAGGGTTAAAATTTGGTAATTCGCAAGATGCAAACATTTATTTTTAATTATGGGGTGGTTTATAATGTTTGTACAACATATCACCCCCTAAATAATGGACACACATAAATAAAAAATTGTGTAGTTAGGAGACTCATGGAAAAAATGTTACAACCAAACAAGAAATATTAGAGATTTCACTTGGATGATGCATTTTTGGCATGCCGTACAGATTTTACAAATCAATCTGAATGTCACCATACATAATTGTGTTTGGAAAGGCTTGTCCCCATCTAGTGGTGGTTTAACACTGTTCATATTGGGCTATTAAACATTGTTATATGAATCTTTCAGATGAAGGTGATCATAGGAATCTTCAGATTCAAGAGATGGATGAAATTTGATGTGATGCCTATGAGAACTCCTGAATCAATAAAGGGATGACATAGGTTATCCTTGATAGCATGATTCATCAGTGAATATTTCAAATTGGTCATAAGGTTCTCATGTATATTTCCATGCTAAAGATGCACCCAAGTAAGCTTCATTTATCAATGTCTCGCTCCTCATATTTTTAATGATGTTTATACATTTGGTGTTATACAGTTTTTTCATGAGAAGAGTGGACATAGGATTACTATCAATGGACAGAGGCTCAAACACTTCTATGAGGATTTTACAAATCATCTCATGGAGGAAATCCAACTGATAGAGGCCACACATGACACCACATAGTAGGTTGTACCTTCTACCTTCCTTTATTTACATGTCTATTTTTTTAATATATATTCGTTGTAGATAATGTAACATTTAGGTGTGGGGGAGGGTTACATTTCATAGTTAGTATTAATACAAAAAAATAAAAAAAAAATCATTATTGATATCTTTTTCCACATTTTTATTTTTAGATAATAATTGATCCTAAAAAAGAATATCCAAATTCATTTTCATGCTTGAGTTGATTGGGTGGATAGTTCCATTTTTTTTGGAAAAATATTTTTCAAATGATTGTTGATATGGAATATTTTTCTACAAATTGAATTTTAAATCATTATTTGTTGTTTAATGGATTTTTGAATCCCATGCCTCATTAGCACTGACCACTATATTAATCCCTTACCTGAGAGACATTCTAAGACCATTATTGAATATTCTTCCATTTAATCCCTTTCTTTAGAGTCTCGAGTCATTTAGAGAGTCTAAATCCTGCCTTGATTCTTTTTAAAGCCAAAAGATTCATGTATGCTACATTCTTGATCGAATCAATCATTCATTGAAAAATCTTTGTACAATTATCCCCAATTTTTGGCCAGCTTTACATTTTATCCTTGTTATGCCTTAGAGACCCTGAAATGCTTGTTAGGTAGCCATGTTACAAACTAATATATCCATACCTACCCATATCTTGTGTATATTCTTCTTTTATTTTCAGAATGTTTTGGAGAGAGGGTGTTTCCATCGTAATTTTGGGGAGGGAGTCATTGTTATATGTTGATATAAATTGTGTCTACATTTTCCTTTGGCAATGGGTTCACAAGCCATATTACATCATTGTTTTATTCATGTTTCCCTTTTTATCTGAAAAAAATATATTCATTAAAAAAATATAGTTGTGTACATTGAAAAAAATAGAACAAAAGAATAAATGTTGAAAATATGAGGTTTACTCATTATTATTCACTTCATGGTTGTGACCCACAATGTTGGACAATGTGGATAGTGAGTTGAAATTGATATACTTTGTGAGGGGTGGAATGTGTACATTCATTGTGAACACTAGCTGAGTTTGACATGTTTTTTACATAAGAGATCAAATACTCCTATTCTCACTCATATTTTCAAACATTAATTCCAACCAACCCTGGAATCTCATAATAACCTATTTGAAGTCCTCTTGAGTATCACACTAGTTTCTACTGGTAGAGAATTATGAATCACTGAAATCATCTGGTACGATCAAATGAACTCTAGGAAAAGGCAATAAATCAACATTATTATGTTCTTTGAGTAAATAGGGATAATATTTAGGTGAGGTATGTTGTGAAATGTTGCATGGGTGAACAAATGAATTTGAACAAATTTTAAAGTTAGAAAAAAACAAATTATAGGAAAATTTATTCCATAAACGAGACATTTTGAATATCATTTTAAAATAATCTTGGATGTTTTCAAACCATTTATTTTGGAATGGGACATGATTATGATATTATAATTTTCTTAGGAGTGCAAATGTTTAGGTGTGGGGGTGGATTGTACCATGATTCACAGTTTTCTTTCACCCTTATTCCAATGTTTTAAATAGGTTTTGTAATGAAAATTCATAGTATAATAACAAATTTGACTCCATTTTTTATTAAATTATTTTGGGTTTCACACTATTAAAAATTGAAATGTTACCAGATTTTATATTTATGTTATAGGTGGTGGTGATTTAGAGGGCCCATGATGAAGAGGAAGAAAAATGGTCCAAAATTCCATGTATCCATGAAGACATGTCCACTGTGTTGCCTTTTTAGAGATTTCTATTCATCCAAATGGGCTCTTATTTTGTATTATAGTGAAAATTTAGTTGGCTACAACTCTTATGAAGGATCCCATTCACAATTCTGCAATTAAGGGTCCCAACTGACATGCTTTTTCCATACAACCGATTTTTATGTGACATCCAAAGTGGCATTCTTTAATCTGTCCTTATCTATGGATCTAATATTCCAATTGATTCCAAACATTCAGTGGAGATAGTCAAGATGTGGGGATACATGTTTTCAGTTCTGTCAAAATGAATATTCAATTGTCTAATCACTGAAACCCATGGTACAAGTAGTTTGATGAAATGTATGTGCCCAAAACCACCCTCTAATTTTCTTATAAAATGCATCATTGGGATCTCTGTTTGAGATTTTTCCCAGGAGGAATGGATCAGACATTTTTTAGTCTGAAAGGTGTCCCATCATCATCCCTATATGTTCTAGAGGCTATGAGAATTTCTACCTCATCATACTCTTCTTCCTCCTCTCCCATGGGGTTTTAAACCCCTTGTGATCACACAGGGAGGAATGTGACGTAATACTGATCTTCATACTTGTATTATTTTGAGTGAACTTTTTAATTACAGGTCTAATGATGGTTTTCTTCATCCTTTATTTTTATTTAATTATGTTATATTCTGGTATGTTATACTCAACTCAAATGATAATGTTTGGGGGTACACTTTCATGGGATGTTTCACACACTGTTCTTCCCTTTTTCCTCCCTCATTAAATTGTGGTGTTTGTGTGGTTCATATTGGCCAATTGAACTCAAATAAGCCTTGTCAAGTCTGTGTAAATTTATTTCATGGTATCACAAATAAATAACATACAAACCTAGATAATATATTGAGTTCTTCATGTTTTTCCTTGGTTAGTTTCATTTATGAAGTCAAACAAAAATCACTCTATCATCGAAGGTGTCTGGTGAATCATTGTGTGTTTTTGAATGAACCCTATGACTTATCCTATAATAAACTCAGAAACATTATGGTAATAGGTGTTAAAATATAGTGATTAAAAGATCTATACATTTCCTCTGGAAGTGATTAAGGATGAGAATCACAATACTTCCCTTGGTAGATCTCGTTTTGTTAATCTTGTGTTTTTATACTTTTTTTATCTCTTACATTTTCTATTTTCAAACATAGTCATAAATCACAAGTACTATAAAACCCCATTTCACATTATTTAAATTAATAATCCTAACCAAATTTTGGAATTAATGATCTAAGGCTATGTCGTGTGATGACCAAGGGTTCCTGCTATAGTGCGTAAATTTTAGTAAAAACTATACAGCTAATTTGATGTGTTCGACAATGAGATCACTTACCATGATTTCCCCAAAATAGATTTGATCTAGAATGTTTCTTATCTGTTTTGATGAAACAAAATACAATTTCATCATATGATGAACTTGTTTGAGAAGAAATTTCACTTCGATGACTTGTTTATGACCATCAAAGAAATGTTGAATTTCATCTTTTGAATCTTGTATGTAACATGTAACATACATGGTGAATCTTGTGAAGGTATCCTCATACTCCTCAACACACTCTTCTTTAATTTTCTATAGTTTAAGTAGGTTTATCTTAATTTTAGTTTTATTTTCTTATGGGAAATATTTGTTGATGATTATTTCCATAAAAGATATCCATTCCATATCTTTAATTTCATCTTCCTCCATGGTATTATGGATCAAGGACCCCTATTGATCAGCATCACCCTAGAGAAAATATACTACCAGTACAACCATTTCATTTTCATTGCATATTCAATCAATAAATATAATTTCAAGGGACTTGTTCCACCCCTCACCTTTCATCGGATTAGTAGTCCTTCTAAAATATGGGATTTCTAGTGCATGAAATTATCCACTACATTTGTTTCATGGTTATTCGACACATCTGGATAATTTTTTCCCAATATGGTTATGATACGATTTTCTCCAATATTAACTATGTTGAAATTTTTAATTGGGAAATCCCTACATTTTTCATTGGTATTGATTCCCTTTATTCCATTAGGCGCCATCACTAAAAAATAGAACGTAATAAATTATGTCATAATTCATAATTCCTAATTGGAAAACACATAAGATAATAAGAAAATTTATGAACAACTAATCTCATAATCATAAAAATTGTTAATATTTTGTTTTCATTCATTCATAATGGTTTAAAAAGAAAACGTAAATTATCCTAAGCATACCACCTAGGAGTGAAAAAACATATTGTCAATAAGGCATATTGTCATACACCATGATACCCCGTGTCATCCCTTAAACTCCTTGTCAGAGTTTTCACTCTAGGGAACATCTGTGCCTGAACCATTTCTACTTATAGTATCTAGGTAGGTATATATTTTCTAGATTGGTCCATATAATATATTACATACAATAATTCTTGGATGCTCTGGTATGTTAATCCTCAATGTTAATCGTATGGGTTTCTTCCCTAATATACTTTTTCAAAATCTAGTTTCTATGTTTTCTACTAAACATCATTTGATACAAGCTGTAATTACATTGCCCCCGAAGCCCAAAGTCATTGCATTACATATTAAATTGGAATGATTACAGGGAATAAAATAATGAAAGAACATTCAGTTTAGTAGTCTTGAAGAATCATGACACATAAATCTTACTCATAATATATTGGGAAAGGTAAAAAACATAATACGTAACAAAAACTAATAAGCTGGATCAACGAGAACATAATAAATGGTCACCAAAAAATAACATGTTAAAATTAAATAAAATAAAATTTATATGCTTAAATTCTCTATAATTGATACACATATCATAATAACGAATTAAAAATAACTGAAACATAATAAAATTGGTATATTCAATATGAGATAGTGAATAATAGAAAAATACATTCCATTAATGAATTGAGAATGAAACTGCATCCATAGATTTTTTCACTATGTAAACATCATGTATAGTAATAAATGACAATGAATAAATATAATTTTTATTAATTTTATGACATGTATCTATCACATGATACCACTATAATATTGAAACAATCTATGTCTATGGGTAGATATCCATCTGTTTTTGTTTTGGAAATAATCTCAAAGCTTTTTTCGCCAACATATTTTTCTCACTAGACATGTCGATGTATCGAGGGGCTAAAACGGGCCCCACCAATCCCTTTATGTCCAAATAATTCATTTTGAATATATTTAATACATTTAAAATATGCCTTCTTAATATCATTATATATTAGAGGACACATAATCATTAATATTTCCATATTTAAAACAACATTCCAAGTAAACACTTCATGTAAAATGGTATACAACATAAGGCATTAACCATATCGATGAAATTAAAATATGAAAATACAATATATTTATATTTTAAAATTAAAAATGATCTCATAGTGGTACTAGGTACCCCACTTAAGAATTTTTAGGTGCACAATGTAAAGTAATTCCTATGGAAAGAGAAACTGAAACAAAATCCCCTTCCACATTATTATCAATTGAGTTTATAATCATCAAGTAAATCAATTAATACCATTAATATAAAAATAATCATGATATTATATATCATGTGATAGTAAATATATCCCAAATACTATAAATAAGTGGCGAAAAATGGAAATTTCACAGAAATTAAAGTTATTGAAGAAACCCTTTACCTTATATATGAATGTGTTCATCGATTTATTTTAATGTCATGAATAATAAAATTCATCATGATTGATTAATATTTCCATAACCTCCTATAAATGTAATTTGTTTTTTATAACCTTATTAGGTTCATGCATTTCCTTTTTCAAGGGTTTAAGAGGTTGAATTTTATTGTTTGGACTCATTTTCTTCTATGATTTTCATGATTTGGTTACTAATATTTATGAATGGAAATTTGTTTGATATATGGCTAAAAATTCCAAAATTTTAATATTTATTATTAGTGGAATTAATGATATATAAATGATATCATAATTATTTTTATACATAACATGAGGATGTCCCAATTGATAAATGTTAACTATAAACGCTTGAATTAACAAGGAGGTTTGTGCATAATGAACTTGTTTTGTATTATTATATTATATAATTAGTGTTTAAGGATTCCATAAAATTAAATAATATGAAATACATTTTTTATGATCTGAGTGAAACAAGAAAATGGTTTTATAACCATAATTAAAGACGGTAATAGAAATTGAAAACCTATAATCTATGAATGTGAAAAATTAACACATCTCATATAGTGTTTTCATTTTTAGTATATGTGGAGGAGGAAAAGAATTGATGATAAAATATTCCATTATCATAATAAAATTACATTTCATGTAAGATACTATAATTATCATATAATTTGGATAATGGGAAATTAAGAGTGTGAAAAAAAAGAATGGAACTTGTAAATGAAGTATAAAGGAAAAGGAAGAGAGGTTCACCTATTGAGTACTCCTCCATGAAAATCTCAATAAGGACATTGTTTTTTGGAATTTTGGAGACACCACATGGTCTTGGAAGAGGTGGGAGGGCTTGGTAAGTGTATTTTTAAGAACCTATGTAAGGTTTAAAGCATGGGTGATGTGGGAGGAAGAGGGGGTGATGGGTTCTTTATATTGTGGAGGGGGAGGAGGGTTTTCATTATATTTTAATCATTATTTTATTATATTTATCTAAGTCAATAAATATTGATGATTACACGGAAAAGAATAGTAATATGTTCATCTGAGTTTGTACCAATGTCCATTTACATCATCTATGACACAATAATGTCAAAAAAAAATTAGTTTTTAGAATATTTCATAAATTAGCAATTTTTATTATTCACCAAAAATCAACTATTTCATTAAAATCCCAAAACAATCACCCTAACCATTTTACAATGTGTAGAATCAGAAAATGACCTCAATTTTTCAAAAATATATTTCTAAATATTTTAAATTTAATTTTTTTATTAAAATCGTTATTTTATCAAAAAAACACCAACACTAAAAATATCAATCAACATATTTAAGGTGCTTAAATTTATTTACATATTAATGGGTAAGGTTACCATTAATAAGGGTAATATTAATATTCATAATTGTATGTTACAATTTATAAGGGTATGATACTATTATCTAAAATAATGCTAAATCTATCAGACTCCAAATATCATCCGGATCGCAACCATGTATGTCATTCATTAGAAATTCAAAACACATGAGTGGAAATTTTATGTTAAATGCCTTGGTTATGACTATCTCCTAAATAACCAAGTGTTGTTTCAAAGATACTCAGTGATTTATTTGATATAGTATATCTAATTAATTGAAATTATTTAAGATAAATAAACCATAATATGTTTGGGGGTTATAATGATTACCCAATTACAAACAAAAAATGAAAAGAATCACTTTGGGATATGAATTATCGACTATCTACCAAAATTTGTTGATCAATGATAACTCAACTAAGATCCCAAATTTCAGTGGAGTAACGAAATAGAACAAGATCTAGATCTAAATCAAATTCCATGATCAAATAAATCATGATACATAAAATAATTATCTTCATCCACAATCCTAGATATATATCCAAAAACATAGATCCACATTTAATCGAAACAGTGAGGATTACCCTTTCTAGAATGGTAGTACAAAGTAAGGGGAATGTGAAACAAAACGATATAGGTTTCATTTAAAGGGAGGGTCGAAGATCTCCAATCTATGGTTTAAATCATACATAATGGAGGTTGTGATGTTTGGGAATCCCTACATATGGAATTCTAATTGATAGAAAATTATTTTTCATTGGGAAATGGTGTCAAGGGTATTATTTGGGTGTTAAATGTCTTTTAAATAAATATTACGGGATTAAAATAGCATATGAATAGTTTACTGCTCAGTGTGCATGGTTTCCCCTTAACCATGTTTCTTAACCATGCACCTCTTCTAGGGATAGTGCACGATTTATCCTAAGATGGTGAATGGTTTCACAAATAGTGTTCCTTCCATGATCAAAAACATTTTTCTAGTTTTTCTTGGTCTGCTGGGTTAGGGTGAATGATTAAGGAAAACCATGTTCTAATTGTTCATGTCCCACTATCTTCCATTTTTTTAAAAATATCACCCAAATTAAAACCCAAATGAAATCTACTCAAAAAAGGAAAAAGGGTACATGTAAATGATCATGAAATTTCTCCAAAAAAGTTATGTTTCTAAAAGACCTAAACCATACAAAATCTCATCCTATAGATTTATTCTCAAGAATATCTAAAATTATGAGTCAAAATGTTTGGGCCCCTGATCCATCATATCTAATTCTCTCCCCAAAGTTTCATCTTGAACAAATACATGATAGGATAATTGAGGATCAATCACCATGGTTCTTCCCTACAACAAACTCCCTTTATTATCCAATAGACGTATCATATTCTCATTAATGGATTCATATATCTCACGATAAACTTCATCCCCATCGATGACATGATAAGGTTATGGGTGATACATCCAAAGTTATGACACAGGGAAATATCCATTCATAACACAATCTATTTGTGGATAACACAATTGGAATACCACCGTCCGGATTCTATCTACCACCACCAATGGTCCAATGAACCTGTGAATCAACATTACCTATATCTGTATCCTATGGTGGACCATTCAAGGAGACACCCAATGGAATACACGATCACCTTATATAAACTCCCGGGATCATCATAATTTTTCATTCTAAATATTTTTTCAATTATGATCAATAACCATATGCTTCTGAATTACCTAAAACTCCTCCAATGTCCCCCACATGAGACTCAATCTCCATAGCAGTAACTAACTAGCTTCCATCCTGAATAGAATTGATCTACATGGCCTAACATAAAGAGACTCATATGGAAAAATCATAACCGTTTTCTGATAGCTATTGTAATTGGTGTACTCCACCCTGACTATGTTATTCTCCCTAGATATAGTGATGTCATGAACATATGCTCACAACATATCCCCAAACACCCGTATAATACACTCCAACTTCCCACCTATCTACTGGTTGAAATAAATAATCAATAAATCCTATGTACCGTTAATGTTCTATAATACCTTCGTGAAGGGATACATAAATCATGAGTCTCGGTCTAAAGCAATAGTTTTTGGCACCCCATGTAGATAATATAACTATTGAAAAAACTAGCCTCCAAAATACAATTTGGAAAAGGTCACTCGTATAGGGAAGAAATGATAAACATTTGAAAAATGGTTTATAAACCCCAAAATAGGTTTATTATTCCATATATTCCATGAGAGACCCACAACCTAATCAATATTTAATTCAACCCACATCCATTTTAAAATGGGAAATAGCTGTACAAAATATACATGTTGTTTATGCTTGACAATCACCTACTAACATGTATAGAATTTTGTCACAAACCATGATATCTAATTTTTCATGTCTAGAAAACAAAAATTTAGTAGTATCTCATGGTTAATTTTATCAATCATATATTTTCCCCCAACATTGAGGTATGAAATTCCTATATCCACTACTCTCGAAGGATCATAGTAACCACAGAATGATTCCTGATATAGAAGTTCTTGTCCTCATCTATGCTCTAATCTGAAAGAGTATCCCCACCAGCATGTTTATCCCTCAAGGTCAAACATTCTATATCCACCTAATGTATAACCCTCGCCCATCTCAAAATTATTCACTGCATTGAAAATTATAGGAGTGGCATCCCCTCTTGGATCTCTTGAACCACAATAAGCATCTTATCTAATTAGGTAATCGTCTTCCTACCAGCACCAGACTCTTGAACCTTCTGAGTATGTGACTTCATTATTATGGAATATGAAACATATATTGCATTCTCATGAGTATATTCTAGGTCCAAATAAAAGGACTGCATATACACATCCATTATTCACTGATGGATATTCAAATATTTCATTGTAATATTATACGTCAATCCCTTTAGATATATATACTTGTTATACATATAAGCTTATAGATAATTTTTTTAATAGAATAAGAAATCAAATGCCAAAACTCAATCTCCCATCATTAGTAATACTTAAACTCCAATTCCAGTATTTTGAAAATACATTGTATACTATTTAAATATATCAGGATGGGTCATGATCAGTTCCTACGTAAAATGATTCTTCATCACAAAGAAGTAATTAAAACATTCTCTCAACAATTTAACCATTATCCTCTTGTTGTTGAATCGTGAATGTGGCACTATGAAATGGGAAATTTCCTAGATGAATCATTTTGATATCCTGATTACCTCAGAAATCAATGGATAATGAATGTGTTCTTTGGGTACCCCAATAAAACAACAACATGAACGTTCATTGGGACCACTAACAAACCTTCCACCGAGGAAATGTAAAAAATGAAATGTAACTAATCAATCAAAAATTGTGACTTAGATAAACAGGTGTATAGTAGATTCATTCTTAGTGAACTCGAGATTATATAAAGATAATGGGAATGATCTTCATGAGTATTAGAGAGCACAAATATTTCATCAAAAAAACACTACAAAAAAATGATCCAATTATAGATGGAATATTATGTTCATCAATGCCATTTACACTAATTTTTTCATTCATCAATCCAACTGGAATTACGATGAAGCCAGCGAGGTCATTCATCATTTTTAATGTATTCATAATTACATTATTAGTTTTAACTCTAAACATATGATACCCCATCAAACGAAAATATATTGAGAAAACAAAAGATCCTCTCAACTGGTCAAAATGATCAACGATACATGGAAGATGATACTGATTCTGCAATGTTATCTGATTCAACAACCAGTAATCAACACACAATCATAGAGTCTAGTCATAATTTTTGGAAAATAACACTAGTGAAATTAAAATAAGATAAATATCAATCTAATGATTCGTTGAAGAATGCTCGTGCATGAGTTAGGGTCGGTGTTTTTTTATTCGTGATTCGTTGGTGCTCATCACCATTCGCTGGAACCGGTCCTATCCTCCAACTGATTGGGATCGCGGTATTTTACAATATCTTCATCTCTTAGTGATGTCATTCCAATACCCCTCCCCATGTTCAATATAAATTGGATGGGGAACAGGTGGGTAATTCCGTTGGGAATTTATGAGGTTCATTTAATAATGAACCTTCATAATCAAAATGGTAGAGTTACAAATATTGAGAAGTCAAGCCAATTAATGGCTTGGCATGCTGTTGGTGCCACCATGCCTCTTTCCCGTTGGAGGAAAAATACAAAGAAAAATAAAATAAAACAACTTGTTATTTTGTTAATTTTTTACAAAATTTTGCAAAATTATCTTTTTCACTCGACCTACTATGGTCAATGTGAAGCCTCCTAATGCAAATCTTGGCACTATGGAATCAACAGATCCTTTAGATTTTAAATATGATCACTGGTTGAAATAATAAAAAATGATGCTCACATGTTTACAAAATGTACCTTAGAAACAGTTGATAACTTTCTTTCGGGCACACCATGCCTCAGAATCATGTGCCATAAATTTTCGCAGACTCGAAATAGTTACAGATATTTAAAAAATTACATGGAAAATATGAGTCTCTACATTCTACCCGCTTTAGGGATTTTTCAACCCTGAAATCCGCCACTTAGACATAGGGAATAAATTGGGGTACTGAGCCCGAATCTGAGCCACCAGGTCTCATGTACTCTCTTGGATGTTCTCATGATGTCAGAAAACACACACTAGAGGTATTGATTATCCATGAAGGACCCACTTCTTGTAAATCCTCAATCTCCATTGGAGCCTCTATAATCATCGCCCCATCATCAAAGTCCATCTCCCCAAGGTTGATGATGTGAGATGTGTCATGCACGTATCATCATAGTTGGGATACGTGGGAGACGTCGTGCACCCTCTCCAACTACGGTGGTTGTGCCAAGGGGTATTCCACCTCCCCAATCCACTGAAGTATAATAAATTGTCTTATAATCCTCAGTGAGAGTTTTTAACCTATGAAAAATCATTTTAGTCCACATCGAGGGGAGACCCACAAGAATTCATATCCCTCCTCCTGGAACTCCAGATGTCTCGGTCTCTTATCTACATAAGACTTTTGTCTACACAGTGTAGTCTTCATCTACTCCTGGATGATCTGCTCCATCCTAGTAGTATCTCGTACCAAATCTGGACTCATAATTGTTGACTCCCCCAGGTCAATCCAACATTTATTTGATCTACATAGTAAACCGTACAAGGCCTCAAATGGTTCCATACCATTGGTGGAGTGATAAATTTTGTTGTATGAAAAATCCACCAAGTGAAATTGATCCTCTCAACTACATCCAAAATCATAGATGCAACCACGAAGCATGTCCTCGAGTGTTTGAATGGTCAGCTCCATCGGACCATACGTATGAGGATGATATTTTGAGCTCAGATGTAGCTGATTTCCAAAATCCTCTTTTTATACATTCCATAATCTGGATGTGAAACATGTGTCATGGTCAGAGATGATTGTAGATGTAACCCCATGAATTCGTACTATATCATGTATGTAGAGGTGTCCTAAGGCCTCTACTGGTCCCTACTCACATATGGGTAGGAATTTGTCCGACATGGATAGTCATTCAATGATCACCTACATGGAATCTTGTCCATTGGACGTACATGGAAGACCTGTCACAAAGTCCATGGAGATACCATCCCACTTCCACTTTGTCACCTTTAGTGGCTACACTAAGCCTTCTCGAACCGGATACTCTTTCATCACTTGATAACATGTGAGGAATCGTGAAAAAAAATTTCCACATCCTTCTTCATCCCTCACCACTAGTGCTTACATCGGAGGACCTGGTATATCATCACCACACCAAGATGTACAACCAAAGGGAATGTATAGAACTCCCTCGACACCTTCTCCTGTAGATAAACAGGTACCATGGTGCATCCCTTAAAGAGGATGACATGTTACAGACCATAAAAAAATTCATTAGGTGCATGTCCGGATGATATTTGAGCATGTCGATCCTCACAGTCAATGTCACCAAATTATTTCTACTGAACGTAGTGAAGAAGTGGGGTGTGATAGTAATATAATAGAGGTATTCTACTCTATCTCTATCTATAAAAGATATCTTCAATCCGGCAAGCTGCTCTATCGCCTCACACAACATCTATAAACCAGGCCTCCTTATGAGTGAATCGTCCACTACATTCCCCTTCCAAGGAGTGTAGACTATCCTAAAGTCATAGTATTATAGGAACTCTAGTCAATGTCGTTGTCCCAGTTTTAGGTCCTTCTGTGAGAAGATATACCAGTGAAAATTGTGATAGGAGTATACTATAAAACATTCATCCATCAAGTAATGTTGCCACATATTCGAGGAAAAGACCTATGTTGCTAACTCCAGGTCATGGGTAGTGTATTTATCCTAATTATGTCTCAGATGTGGAGAACCATACATGATCATTGCTCTCTCCTAAATTAAGACACGTCCTTTTATGGAGCCTAATGCGTCGCAGTGGACTACATACCCAACACCCTATTCTAGTATCCTCAAGATAGGGGCAATCTTTAGTCTTTGCCTCAGATCTAGAAATCTATGTTGACATATCTGCATCCATAAAAAGGGTTGTCCTTTCATTTTCAATGCGGACATTGGTTCAAAAAATATGGAAATGTCGAGTAAAGATCTTCGATAGTGCCCAACCAATCCAAGGAAACTTCAGATCTCGGTCACACTCATGGGTGCATCCCATATAGACACAACCACTATCTTTGTAGATCCACTACAACTCTAGCCTCTGAGATAATGTGTACAAGAAATTAGACCCCTCATATCCAAACCTGGGACTTTGAGAGCTTATAATAAACCTGGTGCTCTCAGGGTTTATCCAAAACTATTTGTCAATGATAGGCATTCTCCTCCTCTAACGTCGTGTATATCATGATATTTTTGATGAAGACCACCACAAATTGATCGTGGTATGGATGAAATGTCCTTTTCTTTTGTCCCATTGACACATCTAGGGCATTGGACATGCCGAATTGCATACCGTAGAACTCATAGTGGCCATATCAGCCTCTGAAGGCCATCTTCTTCACATCCTCATCTCATACCCTGAGCTAATGATATCCTTCTCTGAGGTCTATCTTTGAAAAACTCCGAGATCCATTAAAATGATAAAAGAGACCATAAATCCTTAAAATTGGATAGATGTTCATCACTGTCAACTAGTTCAGGCGTCGATATTCCACACAGAATCTCAAACTCTCTTCTGCCTTTTTGGAAAACAAAATCGGGGTGACCCCTGGAGAAACACTGGCCTTATGAACCCATTCCTCTGCAAGCCCTCCAGCTATACCTATAACTCACGATGCTCCATGGGATACATCTGATATTATTTTGTTGATATAGGTTCCTTCTCATGATACATGTCAATGTAAAAGCATGCCTCTATGCATGGAGGTCCTCCTGGAACATCATCATGAAATACATAAGTATACTAGACCACCACTATAGGACAGCTCAGACTCTCAACATCAACTGATCTGAGTTAAAGGCTTTCCCACTAATGTTTGATCGGTTGAACCCTCCTCTGGGAAATTCCATCATGTGATGCAAAGGTTCCCTTATCACAAGTGAAGGAATCCCAGGTCCCATCCTCGCGGACACACCGCACTTTGCGCCTAAAATGGTCAATATGAGCATGGACTGTGGATAACCAATCCATACCCATGATGAGTTATTAAAGCCTTGTCACCGCTACTACAAGATCCCAATCAAAGTTGTCACCTCCTAGAGTACACTCACACTACTGACACCAATGTGTAAATGTTGAATCCCCTCCCGTAGGAGTCTGTAGCTGTAAGGATCGAGTCAACGACTCTGTTGGAATCACTAAACTTCGAATGAGGGGTGTTGGAATAAAAGAGTGACAGTAAGTTGAGCCTATATGTAATGAAGTGGGGGTGGAGTGGATATATATCATACCTCTAATCATCTCATGAGTGTCGTGGTCATAGGCCTCAGCTCCATGAAGCTATGATCGTCCTTGTCCACATGTTCTCTATAGTCTTGGGTTACCACCTAGAGGTGGTGGTGTTAGAACCTCGAATTGCCGCCCACTGCCTGCTTCACAGCCAACTCCTCTACTGTGTCTTCTGATGTATGTACCTCCTCGCTCGAACCTATTCCCTCACCACAGTGGTCCCTCAACCTCATGTTGGTTGTCCATAAGGCGGGTCGGACTATTGCGATCCATGTGACCCGACCCGCGACGCGTGTGGCACTACCCTCTCCTCATCTATCATCCTCTGTCATGTAGGTCATTCACCAATGACCCTATATCATGAGGTCTTCAACCCAATTTTCTGGACCACTTGGGCCCCTGTGTCATTAGTATACTTCCTGATGTGGATGACTTGGCTATTGAACGTTTGTTGGTGGCTCTCGATATCAGTGTCTTCTAAGCATGTATGTTTTCCACCAAAAGTTTTCTATTTAACACCCCAGCCTACGTCAGAATGCAGAGTGATATCATCGATGCTATGATCTTCCATCTGAGACCATGCACAAAGGTCATAGACCTAAAGAAGGTTTCTCATTCCATGTCGGTGAAGTAGTTTGATAGATTATTGATCCTCGCCGAGTAACTGGCCATAGTCAGGTTTCCCTACTGCAAGTACAGTGTCTCATATATATGTATTGAGCGTAGGGTCATTGGGGTGAAATTTTCACTGAAAAGTCACTCGAAGTATTCCTAGGTGAGATTCACCTCATCGTGTATATGACCATTCCGACTCCACCATCTCACAGGTGCTCCGTAGAAGAGGCTTGAAGCTAGGATCACCATCATATCATCTTGTGTCCCAACTAACCGGAAAACTTTGTATACAACCACTAGCATTTCCTCAGCCACCTACAAATCCATCTCACCTTAGAAAATCGGAGGCCTCTGCCACTAAAACTCGTGAAATGCGCTCAGTCAGAGTGCACCCTTTGCTGATGGGGCTGGTGGAAACGACATCCCAATGGTTAGTGGTGTTGCCGGTACACCACCCGAAGGAGCTAACACTATAAGAGGGCCCTGCACCGAGGCCTCATCTCCCATTGGGATGTCCTCATGTACACACTCAATAATCCTGTATGGCTATCTACATGGTGTCATCCTTAATAAAAATAGTTTCTCCATAGTCAGTAAGTTATACATTCTGAGTTGACTTAAACAAATCAAAATTAAAACACTTACAAAAAACACTAAATCTTTGTTTTCGTGCCCTGCATCATATATATGAATTCAATGTCCTGGTGTATGGATAGGTCAGCCGCTACACCAGCACTAGATTAGCCAAACTAAAAACCACACTCATTACATTTAACCCTATTTCCACTTAAAAAATATTAGATTCATAGTTCTTTGGTAGAACTGACTCCTCTGACACAAATATGTCCCGACTAATCCCCCGGGGCCCATGCCGTGACTACCCCAAGCCTGCATTCCATTGGCCAGAGGCTAGAGACTAGAACTAGGAAGGTGTATCCCTATTATGGGAATGAATTTCTTTTAAACCAGTACAAACACACAACCTATGAACACAAAGGAAGAAATTACAGGTAATCTACTATAGTAAAAAGTGTTCTGAAAGTAATGGGTCCGGAAAACAAGCCCAAATGAAAAGTACATTTACAACTAAAAAGAGGGAACAGCTCCTGGATTTTCCACCATGGAACCTACTTGAAGGGTAGGTACAACTCATGATCATAAGACACAACATCACATCACATCAAATTTTCCTCCTCTGAGAACCATTCAGTCCTAGATCCCTCACCCTTGATCAACGTTGTAAGTTGTCCGCACAAGACACGGCAAGGTGTGGCTATAGCCTACACAGGGTTATTTATAACAATACTCAGTAGGGTCCTCGAGAACCATGAAGGTCTCCTAGATTTCCAAAATGGAAAAACTCACATCCAAGACCTCAATCAGAAATCATGACACATTCATCAACTCCACGTAGGTATATGCTCATACAATTACCTATGTTTTCAAAAAATATTGATCTCATTCATGAGGAAACTTAAGGCTCCTACATTCAAGAAAATTTTCATAACTCTTCCACAAATGGAGAACAAAACCAATGTAACACAACAAAGGTAACACCAAGAAGGAGAGAATACAAAAATTTTAACACTAATAAGGTAACACCATGATGGTAAGAGTACCACAATAGTAACACCACGATGGTAACACCATGAAGGTAAATGTACCAAAAATGAAACAAAATGAAGGTAAAACAATAAAGGTAAAGGTGGCACAATGTTAACACCACAAAGGTAAAAGTCTGATCTCACACCGGGTATAATTTATGAACAGAAGTAAATATGATTATACATATCACTGAATCGTGTTATTCTGTCGAGAGCCTCTGATTTTGACCCACACATGATCGATAAATGCGCTGACCCACACTGGATCACTGAGCACTGACCCACAGTGGATTGGTAGATACTAACCCAGATAGGATCACTAGCCACCGAACCACATAGAATCACCAGATGATAATCCACATAGGATCATTTTTCTTTCTTCACATTATAGCCAACCCCGAGATTCCCGCACTAAGCACGCTTGACTCCAGGTGGATCTTTTTCTCAAGAAATTGATCAAAAATCAACCACTATAAGGTTTGATGAAGAAGTATCCCAAAGGAAAACCATGTTGTAAGGGTTCCAATGGGATAGACGGGGCGTCAATCGGACACTCGTTTTATGACTTATATGTGTTTTAACACTGGGGGCCCGATTTGATTCTTGTTCGATCAAACCCAGCCGTACTCCAACATTCTCCAAAACCCAAGTGGAGTATACCAACTTTACCATCTCACTCCAGGGATCCTAGTTCCATAGATGGTTCATCAAAGGGACACATGGTTAACATGTTATGGATCTTTAAGAGAAACTGGGCCCAGTTGGGTCTGGGTCCCGTCCCAACCTGGTCGGACCAACCCCAACCCAACAGAGTCTAGGTCTTTCCCGGCTGGGTTGGGCCGTGTTCGGAATCGCCCGTTGGGCAATGGGTTGGCCCTTCCAATGTTCAGTGCTTCGCGTCCCACAAGGGGAGGCATGGATTTGCGCAGCCCGACCCGCTAGGCTCTCGTGGCACGACCCATTGGGGTGCAGCCCCCTGGGCGGGCGCATCCTGCCACGCGGTGCAGCTTGGTCCACTGGCCACATGTGGCATGGCATGTAGAGGTTGCGGCTCGCTGGTTGGAGTCCAACCTAGCTGTAGCAGGGAAGCATCTCCCCATGGTTTTCTCGAACGACCATAGCCATTCTCTTTGTGAAGCATTGTCACCAAGTTGCACTGCTCGATCTTAGCGGGACACATAGGAGGGTGGGTCCCTTAAACACCAAGGCTATAAATCCATGACCTCTTCCTCATGCAGAACATGATGGTGCCCCAATTCCATCTCCCTCTTGTGTCGGTCGCTAGTTTTGTCATGCCGTTGTCATGCTGGCGGTTTTTTGGGGGTCACCGGGTGAGTTTTGGTGGCCCATCTTTCCATACGATGGTTCCAATGAACCTTTCGGGACACCGCCTTTGTCACTTGTCTCTCATTTCCCTAATCCATCCCGTCCAAAAAATGACTACGAATAACACATTGGTAAAACATGTAGTGGAGGGTTTGGGCCTTTTTTGTTTGTCCCATGCCCTCCGCTTTAGCTGGACTGAAAAAAGGTAGAATAGGGTTCAACAAACTCTTGAAATTAAAACAATATAAATACCTACCTCATGATTCATTGGAGAACATCTATGCTTAAGCAGGGGTCTGTGTTCGTTGAGTCGTGATTCAGTGGCACTCATCACCATTCACTAAAACCGGTCTCGTCCTCCAAGTGATTGTTGTCAATGTATTTTACTTGAGCTTCATACCATAGTGAAATCGTGCCAATACCCCTCCCAGAGCTCCATATAATTATGATGGGATGATGTGGGTAACTTCATTGGGAATTTATGAGGTTCATTTGACAATGAACCTTCCTAATGTCAATGGGATAATTACAAATATTATGGAGTTAATCCAATTAATGGGTTGACATGTTGTTTGTCCCTCCACTCCACTTGTCCATCAAAGAAAAAAGAAAAAGAAAAATCACATAACCTAACATGTTATTTTATTAATTTTTTTCAAACTTCCACAAATTAACTTTTTCACACGCCATACTACTGTTGAAGTGAAGCCTCCCAAAAGCAAGTCACTGTGCTGCAGAATCAACAGTGCCCTCATATTTTTAATCTGAGCACTGGATCAAAATATAGAAAATGTCGCTTTCACATTTATTGTGTGTACCATAAAAAATGTTCAGAAATTCGTTCTCGGCACATCGGACCTCGGAATCATGAAAAGTAAATTTTTACAGACTCATAAGAATTAATTATAATTAAGAAAAAGAAATTTACATTGAAAATTAGGTCTTTAAAATAATTAATATCATTTGGTATCTTATGAGTAAATTGAATTAAATGTCTCTAATATTATGCATTAACAAGGTGCTTTTGAACTCAATATATTAAAAAGGGAAAAAAATATTGTAAGAGAAAATAATTATAGTGGAAATCCAGATAATGATTAAAATTAATTTATTGGTTGTATAAATCATGATGGTTTATATTAAATTTATAAAAAAATATGTTTGACCTATACCATACCTAATAATAATATATCTGAATATGTCATTATGGTTTATAAATAAAATATAAATAAAACCAATAATTTCCCACATGACTATCATATCATGTGTGAAGTAAGGTCACACTCACAACACAACAGAACAATGCATGGAATTTACTCATCCAAATCATTTTGGGGTTTCTACTACTATATCTATATATATCAAACCACGTCAACATGTAGAATCTGGATTGGTAATATTTAATTGGAAAAGCACACTCATTTCTTTAACATATTAATAGAAATTATACTATAGAAAATATTTTCAAAATGTTTCTCAATAATTTTTGGTCATCCTCGTTTCCAATGTTGTCTAAACCAAGCCCAAATACTAAGTATAGAAAAATAGACATTTCATTCCTAAATATTTTACCATATTATATTAATATTCAATACATAATATAGAAATTCATATAAGAATGATAATATTTTAGTTTTCTTAGAATGATTCATACATAAACTACATCTTCATAACTAAATAAATAATCTCCCAAATAGTTTTTAATAACAGGTACCATTATTAGACACATTAAACATAAATCATATATTCTGATCATGGGGAAAAGAAAAAACAATAAATTTTTATCTCAAAAAATTTTTATGAGTAAAAAAGGGATACATTCATGATCATTTAAACATAACATTGGAATTATTGTTATTATAAGATGAGATTAACCCATGAATATCACACCTGTAAATTATTAGATAATAAAAATGAGTCCAGAAAAAAAATAATGGTAGTTCGTAATACATGAATATTAAATGGATCAAATACCATGGCCCATGAGAACATAACATTTTTATAGGATCTTCTGATTAAATAGTGGAATAAAATTTGGAATAATCATAATAATAGATCTATATTATCATGGAAATAAATAAAAACATTAAAAACATGCTACTATTAGGCTCATGAACTATATATGTACATTAGGATTGATATAGAGTAACATATACCCTCTTTGAGACATGGTATAACATCCTTTGAATCAAATTTTGTGACTGGGATAACATCCTATGTACCCCTTAAAATGGTAAACCATTAATTTTTAATAAATATTTTGGAGGGATATATATTTTTGGGACCATGAATCTAATAACCATGAATCCATTAATATTCATTCCACAAGGTCATGAAGACATTCAACAGAATATATCCCATGTTAAATAAAATTTATCACATTAATAATTCCTCATAAAAACAGTAAATAATTCTGCGAGGGAATAAAATGGTATCATCAAATCATATCTTATATAAATTCTGAGTAACATCAAAGGAATTTTTTAATATACGAAGAATTCATTTAATAGGTCACTATAAATGTCTTGAAAAAAAATATTTTTCAATATGAAAGTAGTTATTAAATATATAAAATTTATCTAAATATTAAAGACATTTTTATAAAAAAATACAATGGATATGTGTGGAATAAATTTCAAGTCATTGTGGATTCATAATGTGGGGGTGTTTTATTCACGTCATTCATGTATAAAATGATTCCTTCCAATTTTTGGGAAAAAATAACAAAATTTCATCATACATAAAATGAAAATAATATTCCTTGTGACCCATTTTATAATAATTCATTCATGCTAAATATTTAATTTAAATACTCAAAGGAGAATAATACCATAATTATTGAAAAGAATAATTATGACACATGTATAATAAACATCAATAAATTTGACGTGTAATGGAAATATATTTTTTCCGTTAGAATAATATTTCATTATCGCAAATTTAAAAAGTGTTGAAGATGGAATGAAAATATTTATTGGAAATATATGACTATAGGATAATAAGATTAAATTGATTTATTAAGAATGGATCATAAAATATTCATTACATTAAAATCATGGATAAATAATACCTATTAAAATTATATTGAAACATAAATTAACTACCTCTAGTTTGACATACATGGATTTCAAATTACCATAATTTATAATAAATATTAATTTATTATAATTATACAAAATAATTTTGAACATACTCATAAAATAAAATAATATCCAGTTATAGAATTTCAAAAACCATTCATTAAAAATTATTTAATAAAATTGTTGTTTTGGGGTGATAAAGGTTTCATTTTTATTAGAATTTTTGTTCATTATTTTTCGAACTCATAAATTAATCAGGGATACATAATATAAATAACATTAATAATAATATAAATACTATATATATTAATAATATAAATTTATATTTATAAATAAATGATCGTGATAGAAAAAATAATCACACCCTTCATGGAAGCATTTAGTGATATGTATGGATTAAAATTGTTCCCACATTAGATGGATGAAAAAAAGAGAGGTAAATAATAATTCATCATTCTAATATCATAAGTACTATATATATATATATAATATATAATATTTAAATATTTTCTATCTCACATCCACATATAGTGGAATCAAAAACGGAATCCCATCACTTTGTGGATTAGTAGTCAACATGTAGGTGTGAACGATGTTATGAATATCCAACATATATGATGGTAATAAATTAGATATGATATTTTAATTACATAATAATTATAAAATAATAAATTTATTATAGAATCATTAATTCCAACATAGTATAAATTATTTAATTTTTTTTAATTAATGGTTCATTGTATAACTACATGTATGTTGTAGTCCAAAACTACCCATGTGTAATACATTCATATCCCATTATATGGGAAATAGGGTGTATAATGGTGGTTCAATGATCATTATAATATTTCAGAATATTTTTGAATCATAGTTTATTATTCATTGGATTAAAATCGATTTAGAGGATGTAAAAGAAGAAATTAATTGAAATATATTGGGTAAGATGAATTCTACTCTTGTGGAAAAACCTTTATATATTTTCTTATGAACCCATAGAATGGAATTTTATGATGAAATAGGATTACAATATTCAGATAGGTATATTTATAAGTAAATTTTATGGTGTTCTGTTGAGTTATATTGCTCCATTTTGTGGAATTAAATGAGATAATGGGAGTGTTTTATAAGGGAGAGAAGGGACAGAGTTCTGTTTACTAAATTGAATAAAATATTAAGAGTCATTATCAAGGAAAATTACTTATAATGCATATATATTTTGAGTAAAAATAAATAAATTATAAATCTCATAAAGAAATAAAATAAAAATATTTGTGTTATTTTAAACATTACATTTTTTTTCATCCACATGGTATACTAATTATAATCTTAATAGTGGTCAGGGATTTCACAATATAAAGTGGTAATAATTTTATTTATAAGGTACCAATAAAATACTAAAGGGTTATAGGTTAAATTTTTTGACCATTATTATTCCTACTTGTCATGTTTTACTATTTTTATTTTATTTAAAAAGTTAATATATTATTATTTGACATAAAATATAATTAATTTCATTTATTACACCATTAATATAATATGGAATTAAATAAAACAAAGAATACATTGAATCAACCTAAAAAACATTAAAATTTCCAAATATGTTATATTAATAATTTAAATTCATGAAAAAATAACCCAACTACATTTTCTTATATTAAATATTTTCAAAATCATTTATTTTAAATTTCCATTTATTATATAAATATTTTTTCATGGTTGCATACAATTTTTTTTAATTTAATCATTTCATGCAAATTTTAAATAAATTACCATTCCAATAATATTTAATTTATATTTATAATATTCATTTATAATCGATTTGGTCCTCTTTTAATCCTTATAATAAAAATATAGTGTTATTAAGGTCAAGATAGTCTCATTTTATCGTTTTCCAATTTTTTAAATAATATATTTTTCATAATCAATTAAAAAATGATCCTAGAGGCCTTATGTTCAAGGTAATTATGATAGTGGTTGATCTTAACTTATAAAATAGAATACTACATTTTTTTTTGGATATTTTAAGGCCTTGACCCAATTTTGTTTGTCCCTGTTTTACCTAAAGCATATTGACACAAATTTACTAAAATCGTTATACATAATGATGAGAAATAAAATGAAAAAATCACCAAAAATTAATATAATGTTTCGAAATATATGATAAATTTTTCATGAATAAATATTTTTGTGTGATAGATTGCTTTTTTTAATTAGTGCGAAAAAAATTGAAACTATTTTTAAAAAATATCATTTTTTCATAAAAGTTAAATTATTCTTATATAATTCATATAAAATATAAAAGATGTGTGTTCAAAAGTTAATTTAACATAAAATTATTATATTTAGTTAGAATAATTCACCAAGAATTATTATTTTAATTTATATTGGTAGAAACAAATTTCATGGAAAAAATCTATGAAGACATGTCTTATACATTCAAATGATTAAATTTTTATTTATATTCAATTCATATCTAAGGAATTCATTTTTTATATGTGTAAACTATATTTTTTTAATTTAAAAAATCTTATTATTACATTCCAATCTAAAATTTAGGTGATAATAGACAGTTGAAATAATAATATTTCATTTGTATATTTTTGTATCATTAAACATGGTGTTTAATGTAAGGTAATATATTAAAGAAATCATTTTTTCTTTAATTAAACATACCATGAAATATCAAGTTGTTATAAAAAGATAATTAATAACCATTACCAATTAATAAATAGTTATGGTACAATGATAGTTAATTTTTCTATATGTTAGGCATCATAATAAAATATAATCAATATTGAATAAGATGTGATGGCCTGAAACATAAGGATCATGTATTATGAATCCCATTTATCAATGATCTTTGTTGATCTTTGATAACTATTATTTTCAATTTACCATGTTCATGATGATATGGAATTAAATAAAACCTTTAGAAAACATTTATAAGGGGGGATAAATATTATATAGATCACCACTTGAACCATGTTCATCGAACCACCCTCATAATGTGCAACCATCACACACATTTACCTTATAGAATACACTTGGTTAATGTTTTTATGTTATATTATTAACCTTACACCTCAATAATAAGGTTAATTGTGATCCATTTCTATTATGTAATTATATATATATATAATTATAGAAATAATTATTTGGAAATTATATTTTGATAAGAATGAAATTATATATTTTGGAAATATTATTTTTTTAATAAATTATTTATAAACCAATCTATGATAATTTTAATTAATTTTTTCTACTAAATTTTATTATATAATTTTATATATTTAGATAAAAGAAGAAATATAATTTAATGATATCCAATGTATCTTTTTGATTTGTTTAAAACTTTTTTATTTCCCATTAAGTTGTATTTTAAAATAAATGTGAGTTTTTATTTCAGGAGGAAAGTAATTTTCATAAGAAAAGATTTTTTATAATTAATTTATGTTTTAAAATATTTACATTCAAATTAATCAATGCTAATTTTTTCATAATTTTTTTAGATAAATATATTTGTGGGTTAAAATTAAATAAATTGTAATCAACTGTATGAATTATGAAATCTTAATAGAATAAAAGTAAAGTAATAAATAGAATAAAATGAATAAAAATCCCAAGATATGTATTCATTTAAATAGAATTTGTTTTTTATTTTATTTTATTATCATTACTACCCTATATTAAATTATAAAAAACATTCATTATATTTTTTTGATCCAAAATAGTTTATTTCGAAAATATTTTGCTACCACCTCATTAATCAAATTTATTAAATATTTTTCATTTTTGGTGGAATAAAATATTATATTCCAGTTATATATGGTATAAAAAATAAGAAAACAAAATGTTTGCTTTCACATTTTGATTATTTTTTTCATAGAGTCCAAAACCCATATTTAGAAATTATTAAATAATTACCCAATAATTTTTATATAATGGCCACCCATACTCCCCTTCCACATTAATAGAAAATTTTTAGGATATTTGTTTTAATACCTCTCACAAAATGAATACATCCATATGGTTCTGATACCCTTAGGAATACCCTTCCAAAAATTTAAATGGGACGTCTCATATAGGGGATTCTCTTCTAATACTTCTTTATTAAATTCAGTCACTATATTGAAACATTTTATTTCTATGTTTTCATTTTGACATGAATTTTCAACATTAATATAATTGTCATTATGGTTTCCATATTATTATAGATCATATATCTCTCTCATTAGTCCCTTCCATGGAATGTTATGTACACCCCTTACGTGACTGAAATAATTTCATGATTTTTTATAACTAATAATTGTATTTTCCATAACTATCCACATATCCACTTAATGGTATTAAACATGATTTATCAATCCTTAACTGATTATTGGAATCCATTTATAAACCCTATAATATTAATCATGGGTATTAATATAATTGAATATATTCTTATAAAGTATGATTAATGTGGCACAAAAATTCATGTACATGTTATGAATGTGATTGGTTACCCCATAATTATATAAATCTCCATTTAATTATGTATTTTTTAACTTTATGACATATATTAAATATTTAATTGATAGGTAAAATAATATCACGATGTTATGATGTCTCTATGGTTATCCATGAAACATTCATACGATTATAGTTTTTCTGTTGTTTTAATTTTCCAATGTTAAATTGATGTTATAATCTTTTGTAAAGCATTAATGCTCAGGATAAAGCCTCTCTACAATATTTGACAACATTTTATACTCTTGAAACCTACGTAATAATTTAAATTATATAATTTAGTTATTATTCTACTAATGAGTATTATAGTTACCCCTTTTATTATCTTTGTATCCATGTTATTCCATACAGTACAAGAAGATCAATCGAATTTAAGGTCGTGTTATTAGATTGTTAAATAAATTTGTTTATCCTAATTTCATGTTCTTGCTATATTATTTAAATTTATAAATGATACAATCCCTATTAATTTTTTTATAATTTATTAATTGGATAATTTGGTAATATAGAATTATTTAATATATAAAAATGAATTGTGTTGTCATATTTGTTATTATAGAAAGACCATGTTAAATTTGTAGATTTTATTTTGAAATCATTATTGAAAGCCTAAAGGATGGGAATAAATATATGAAAATACTCCATAACTATGGTCATATAATGTGTTTTATTATAGTAAAGAACAACCTAATTGATATACAAGAATATGAATGGGGTTTTAGAATAGTTGTACATAGGTTAATAATTTCAATTTGGCGGGATTGTGTATTATTGTAAACTATACTATGTGACCAAGAATGATTACAATGAGGACACAACTAACCAGACACTCATACAATATATATATATATTATCTAATCACATGAATTTTATAAACAATTATTAAAGTCTCACAAATTATAATCATTTTTATATTAGGAAATAAAATGTGGATAACGTAGTTTGAAGACTATGAATTGCTAGGTTGAGGAATATGTGTCCTTTACAGGTTACCCCCTCAATGATTATAGTTTCTCTTCTATGTATTTTACAGTTTTTAAATTCCACTCTATAATTATAATTTGGAAGAATTAAATTATTATTACTAGTATAAAATAGATGAATGGAGGCATATCCCCCATTAATGAAGATCATAAATCCCATGTGACTATGGTTCTAAGAATTATTTCATATAAAAACATTATTCAAAGTTATTCAAGTGCCCCCAAAAAATATAGAAGGTGATTTATCAGTGAAAATGGACAATGGTTTAATTATTTCATACCATTAATATAAATTCTCCACTATAGAAACTTTATAGCTGGATTTATTAGAAAAACATATTATACTACGATTAAAAAATTATGGCCATATCAAGGGTTGGTATTGTATTTACCTTTATATATCACACATAAATATCTTAGAAAGGGATTGCATTCTATATATTGAAAATTATCCATTGATATAATACATGTGTAAGAATATGTATGGGTCTCCTTTGGAATCTTCCTTCAAGAATAGATATTATTTATTTATGATAAATAATATATATCTCAAGTAATTAACAGTATGGAAAACATAATCTTTTATGACAAGCACATTGCAAGATATTTTACTTCTCTGTTTCCAATGGAATTTACTAGATATGCTTCTCTCTATTAGCATCTCCTCTAAATGAAACATATAATAAAATCTCTTAATATATCTATGAATTCATAACAAATGACCACTAATTGTATTAATGATCTAAATAAGAATCTATAAATTAATCTTGACATTTGGTATGTAATCCCAGGTATTTCACCATATAGTGATACAATATATTTCATCATGAACAACGATGGGTTATTTTGCCACTAAAATGATATTTTTAATCTCAATAATATCAAAATATTGAACATCTATCCATTTTCACGTATTCTTTAATTTCTCAACTAGCTATATAGAGCCCATTACATCTTTAAGAGGTCCTTCAGATAAGGTTTAATGAACTATTGTTGAATGAGGACATCTCCAAAACTACTTTTTATAAAAGTATAGCAAACTATAAGTTCATATTTATTCAATTTAGACCCAAAAAATATCCATATGTCTTCATCAAAATAATTAATAGAATCTTCATGGATTACCATGAAAATTTTGTGTTAGTCATCATAGATGATATTCATATCAATAATAAAGTCAACAACTGAAAAGAAGAGTATCAAAATGTTTTAATTCATAAAATAAAAAATGAAAATTATATAGGTTAATTAGATTATATGTATGTTTCATGTTATAAAGTAACATTGATAGTTAATGTTTTCATAATAAAGGGGACTTATGTGGATCTTACTATTGTAGAGTAAATTAAATGATGGTGTAGAGTAACATTGTGATCGAGTTCCAAAGAAAAAATTATATTTTCACATTTTCCTACATAGGGGAAGGATATTTGATCTACAATGACGCATCTAAATATTAATTCATTATATAATCAACTAAAATTATAATTTTATATCCTATTCTTCTCTTCAACTAATGAACCATGAAAACAACTACCCGACTAAGGATATATAATTGGTTGCGGTTATTTTTTTTGTTGGATGAATATATGTCAACATGGAAATGGTGACACCTATAAGGATCAAAAATCCAAAATTATACATAAACACCAAAAGAGATTAATATTCTCCATCAAATGTGTTTTAGTTATACCAAGGTAAATTATTGTTCAATATTTTACAATCAGGGGTAGTAATATAATATTGAAGATGATTCATGTTTAAGGGATATCGTAAGCCCATGCATGATGATTATTAAACGGGATCCAGTCTGTATAGACATGGAAAATCAGGACATGAGTGGCAATAAAATAACACCATAAATCCTTTCATAAATAAAAACTCAACTACCAATTCTTGATATTGTTAAAAATTAAAAATAACTTGAAAATGACCTATGGTGATTAATCGAATGATAAAAATTTCATTAATGGATATAAGTTTTTGATGTATAACTTAAAAAAGATAACTAAATGGGAAATTTTGGGATGATTCCCAAGGAATATATTTCTCTATTCACACATTAATCAATAGGATTCATCTCATTTTTAAAGAAAACATATTGTGGGGTAAAATATATAGTGGGATTTTAGAGATTTTAAGATGATTCTTGTAATGAAAACATTCCAATTATGAATGATAGATATCATATATAATGACAAAAACATCACCTAAACCAATATAAAAATTTGAAATTATAACTAGGTATTTTTTCATTGGTATGCTAACATATCCCTAAAGAATCATTAAATCACTTAGGGGATGTCAATGTTCAATCATCTCAAAATACACAATCACTGTCTATTTTTAAATTATGTTAGAATAAATTTAGTTTTATTAAAGGAGATAGGCATGAAATATCTTTGAATGATTTACAAAATTATAATATAATAATTTTTTTGGGGTTTTAAAGGATGATAATTATTAGAAGAATGATTTTTTAGTTATTATTGTCATGTTTGGAGAAATTCCTTGGGATTTTTATAGATTTATTAATTCGGAGTAATTTTATTTAGAGAGTAAATGTTTTAATTCTTATATCAAGAGGATTTTAGGAAAAAAACAAGTCCAATCATAAAGGTATCCCCTCATTTACATATAAATATACATTTTCCCATAGTTATGTACTTTTGGTCATTCTCATATCATGGTTTTCTTGATGCCATGTTTAGGCCTAATTACCTTAGACTGTTCAATATTCATGAAATGGTTTAAAATAATCAGAAGATCAATTTATTACTGTTATTTTTGGATTAAAAATTTCAAGGGATATCAATTTAATAAAGATAAAGAGACTGGTATATATAATTAGAAATTTTTAAAAAATAGAAATATGTAGGTAAAATATAGAAATATAAATCCAACATTCATTCCCCCATTATCTAAATTAACTTAGTTTGAGGATGTAACACTCTAAATATTTTATGGTATGTTTCTCATATATACCTTCTTGTTATAGCCTATATTTCCTGAATCATTGTGCCTTTATGAAACAAAACATGCGTATTTATAGGATATAGTTATAACCTAACCATCAATCATAAATTTTCCAGCCCCGTGATTTGAATTTTAAAAATCTAACATACACGGTGGGGTTAAGGATGATATTTAGATTCTGATTGAATTAACTTAATTTTCAGTGAATAGTAACGTATCCCTTAGAAATAGTAACCAACAATTATGAATTGTAACTTACCCATATAAATAGTAATATGAATTTTATGTGTGGTATCCATACCCATGAATGTATAAATAAATTATGTTCCCTTAAAAATGATGATGAATAATTTAAGAATTTATATTTCTCAATTAAATATTGATTTCAATAAAATATTTATTTAATCATATTTAGAAAATTATTTTTGAAACTTAGACTTCATTTTTTGATCATACACATTGAAAATGGTTTCGATGAATTTTTGGTATTTTTCTGAAATACTTGAATTACTAGTTAATAAATAAATACATTAATTTACCCTAAAAATAAATTATATTTTAAATTAATTATTCCAAGAATCAGGAGTGATGTAAGAACCAAAAACATGAACTCACATGATCATATTGCTATTCTCTGTCAATGAATACTCGCTATTTCTTGTCTTGAGAAGAAATAATAAATTAATGATTATAATATTATGAAAACTCACCTCCAATCCACAATATAAACCTCCCCTCACCCACTCTTCCTTCCACACCACTCAAGCTTCCAGATGTGCCTAAATTCTGCTAAAATAGCCCCCTAAACTCCTACCCAACGACTAATACCTTCTGTTATCACCATAATGACAAAATCAAAGGTCTTAAAGAGTTTCTCAATGATGAGTACTCATGAGGAGAACCTCTCATCATTATTATTTCAATTCATTTTACATGTTCATTTATTTTGTTCTCTAATCTCACCTCGCATCATAAAAATTCCATGATAATTCATTTTCCAAACATGTACTGTATTATCTTTGTACTAATGGAATAATTCATTATAATCTATCTTTTTTCCATCAGTTGATACTATAAATGAAAACTCAATCTGGGAAGTGTTAATTTATCACACCCAAAGAATATTGGTTTTCAATTTTCATTACTATTTCCATGAATGGTTATGAAACATTATAAATGGTTGAACCAGATCATTATATCTGTATTTTATCATGTTTAATATTTTGTTATTCCTACGCACTCATAAAATTGAATAATAATACAAAACAATTTCATTGTGAAAAAATATGTTATGCCAAATCCAAGGGATTATAATTCACTCATTGAATGAATCATCTTCTTTGGTTTATTACTAGAATCAATATAAGATCATGTATATCTCTATAATTTTTAAAAAAAGATATATTAATAATTCTGGATGTTTAACCACATTTCAAATGAACTTCCATTCATATATACAAGTAAACTAATCATGAAACCATGTAAGAAAAGGATTCCCAAACAAAAAAAATTGAATATCTTAAACCCATAAATAATTCCATTAATGAACTTGACAAGGTTGTACAATATCAATTACATGTTTATCAGGTTCTTTAATTATTAATTAATGAAGAAAAATTTGATTATTCATGACATTAAGAACAAACAAATACACCTTCAAGCGTAAGGTAAGCGATTATCTCTCTCACTTTTGTTAAATAATATCCCCTATGTTGTGCTCTTCTATTTTTAATACCAAATGATGGGGTATGTTTTTTCACCTCCCCAATACTTTCCTTATGATATATAAATAATGGGTTTCCCCGTTACCTCTCATTAATCTCTCGAAAGAACACTCGTTACCATGCTGAAATGTTTGTAAGGTATTTTCTGTCTCACTTTTGTTCAAAAATATCCCCTATGTTGTGCTATTTTATTTATTAAACCTAATGATGGGGTATGTTTTAAATAATCCCCCATATATCCTTTTTGATATATAAATAATGGTACACCTCTTTACCTCTCATTAATCTCTCACAAGAACACTCGTTACTATGTTGAAATTTTGGTATGGGTTTTCTCAACTCACGTTCTATTCTATAGGATTTCCATTGTTTTTCTATTATTTATTATATGTGGTATAGGTGTACTTCCATTTGATATATAGTATCATGATACTATTTATATATGGGGCATTCTTTGATTCTTTTTTTGGTTGTTAACTTTTGGTCATATGACTTAATTAATTACAACGTGGTAACGAGGTTTGTCTCGATTTTCACTTTGTTGGGACTGACATAGTATTTTGAACCAACTAGTTCTTATGTGAGATACTTATTTCCTATTTGATATCACTTTTCAATTGAAATTATATTCTATTTAAATTTCCATAGTCACTTATTATCTATATGATTATTTTCAATGTCGTATACCATTTACGTATGGTATTTATTTTGAATATTGTTTTGACTGTGAAAATATTGATGAATCTGTATCCTCTATTCTATACTAATAATGTAATGGAATATTTCTCCTGTGATGGATATTTGTATAAAAATTGATTGGACATGCAATGGAAGTTGGGGCCCAATACTACCCCTCGAAGCATCAGTAGGTCTCATGAGCCAAATCAGTTGGTGACAAACACTTCGAGTTTGTTTCCAAAAATAAAATTGGTTTCTACCCAAATAAGTAAATCGTTTTAAGGATACTTTAGTAACATGTTCTATATACATGACATATATCTAATAATCATTCTCTTTATTCATTATCAGCAATTACTGCCCATGATATTTTTACTATGAAAAAATCTATGGACACAATTTCATTCTCAGTTTATTAATGACATGATCATTTCATTTATTCACCCTGGAATGTTGATTATGTAAAATTGTTTATAATTCAGTTATGATTCATTCATTATTCATCCATTTTAAACCCTTATTGAGAATTTGAGCTCAACCCATTCATTTATTACCATCAATGGGTGATGAATGGGAGATCATTTATTGAGTTCCTGTGGATGTCGTTCTTAGTTTTTGTTATGTATTGTAATTTTCATCCTTTTCCAATGTAATTTGAGTGACATTTATTTATCTTTTTTCTTAAAGACTACTAAATTGATCATTCCTTTGGATTTTATTTCCTTTAAATCAGGCCAATATTACAAGCAATGCACCGACTCTAGACTAGATGGTTCAGGGCATTATTGTGGGTATTAGAGGATTTTTAGAAGAAATCATGGAAACTAGATTATAAAAGATTGATTAGGGAACAAATCCTTAAGTGTGAATTTGAGGAAAAACATAAAATAACATACATGTATTTTGGTAAGTGAAATATTATGTGGATCTTTGAAGAAATACTTCCCTATCTAGATACGAGAAGGTTGAGGTGGATCTGGCACAAATGTACCATGGAGTGAATGCTCCAACGAGGAATTTTGGGCATGACCCGGTGTATCCTGGTACACACAATGCGTCTTTATGCACTCTTGGTTATGAAACTCTCAGGTTATATGCTTTTTATAATTCATATTTTTTTACAATCCATTATGATGTATTGAAAAGTAAATTATTCTTCAAATAAACCATTTTTCTGATTATGGGATTAGCCCTGCATATGATCTAAATTTATTATATGTATTTTATTAAGATAATATTAAAAAATATGATTCAGACAAAAATATAGTCTGTACCATTATTTTGAAATTACGTCTAATGGAATAATGGGAATCATTACTAATGGGAAATGTAGATATAAACACACTTAGAAAGTCAACAGAGTCAATGTTGGAGCAGATCAAATCATGAACTTATTGGGACAACATACTCTGGCTGTAACTAATAACCATTCCACACATGTGTTGGATCATTTCATGTGACAGAAGCCCCCATCATTCTGTATGACTACAAATCCAGTGTTTACTGAGTAGTGGATCAAGACCCTTAAAATGATATACATGGAATTAAGATGCAGTTAAATTTAAAAGGTAGAACTGGCAGTATATTTTTTCAATGGTGATGTTAATCAATGGTGGTCCTTGATTCAGAAAACCACTAAAGAAGGAGAAATTGAAGATATGGAATATAGGACTTTTAAGGGAATATTCTTCAAATAATATTTCCCTCATGAACAACAAACAAAAATGATGAGGAAAATTTTTAGCTTAAATCAAAGGGAATATGATAGGGTTGTAGAGTATGGGGCTACCTTCACAAGGCTAGATAGGTATGTCATAGGTTACATACGTGACTCGGTAGATAAGATTGATCATTTCATTAAAGGTCCTAAGTCGAGTCCTCGAAGAGCGCTAGCTTCTCAAACATTTTCATCATATTATGAAATTGTATCATGTCCCCTCAAAACAGAGAAGGAATTTGCTAGATTGAATTTTTCCAAGGGAAACCACAACAAAAAATGATACTCTGATAACCAAGGGAAAGATGAATCACCAAAGAAGAACAAGAGAAATAAGAAATTCCCATTATGTGAGAATTGTAGAATTAATCATCTGAGGAAATGCAGGAAAGGCATGGGAGACTTCTATAAGTGTGGGTAAAAAGTCATCTATCAATAGAATTCAAGGGGAGATACAATTTGATGATGTTCAATGCTACAATTGTAGAGAAATGGGACAATATGAAAATGAGTGTCCTAAGCGCAAATAAAACATGCCTCAGAAAAGGCCAAGAGATCAAGGGAGAGATTATGTGATTATAACTATGGAAGTAGAAGTTCCTAATTATGTGGTGGTAGGAACATTAATTATTTCCTCAAACATAAACAACATATTTTTTGATTCTAGGTTATCTCATTCATTTATATCATCCCAGTTTTCCAAGAAAATTAGACTTTCCCAAAATTGATTTAATAAAGGAGTTCTCAATCAAAACTCTTATGGGATATATCATTGCAACAAAGGAATATTGATTAGTCCACCTCCAAACACCAAAATGTTCTTTAGTTGATTACCTTATCATCTAAATAATTACTGAATTTGATATAATTCTTGGTATGAATTTCCATTAAAATTATGATGCAATGATTTACTGCAAGAAGAAAGAAGATACAATTATTTAAAATGTTGTAGAGTCTCTTATTTTTAGTGTAGAAACATTGCCACTTGATTATTATCTAGTTCCACCCCTAGTAGCTCTACTGAATGAATTACATGGAGAGGAATATAATCCAATATCTATGGACAACGAAAGATATCATCAAAATTTAGTTGTGAATATGTCGCAAGAATACATTGATGTATTTCCAGAGGATTACCTGGACATCTTCTAGAGCGGGATGTTGAGTTCTCTATTCATTTAATTTTGGTGAAATTCATATATCAATGACTTACTCTTGAATGTCCATAGTGGAATTAGTGGAGATAACGAAACAACTAGAAGAATTTAGTGAAAAATGATTTATTCAAACTAGTGTTTCTCAATAGGGAGACCTTTTCCTCATTGTCAAGAAGAAAGATAGATCCATGAGGCTATGCATTGATTATAGGGAAATCAATTCTATTACAACAAGAAATAGGTATCCAATATCCCAGATTGTTGATTTATCTAATAAAATTCATGGAGCTCAATGATAATCGATGATTGACATTCGATCTGGATATCATTAGCTACATGTGATTAAGAAAGATATTACTAAGACAGATTTTCAAACTAGGAATGGGAATTATGAGTTTACAGTAATGCCTTTTGGACTGACTAATTATCTCTTTACTGTCATGGATTTAATGAATAGAGTTTTCAAGTAATATCAGGATATATTTTTCATGGTATTAATCAATGATATCCTGGGGCACTCAAAAATCTATGAAGACCATGAGGATCACTTGGGGAATATTTTTTAAACTCTTAGAAGATATGAATTTTATGGGAATTTCAGCAAGTGTGAAATCTTATTTCAATTGGGTTCTTTACAAGAATATATTGTCTCTGTGGATGGAATCATTATTGATCCAAAAAATAAAAATATAATACAGGACTGGCCCATGTTATCAAACATAACTGAGGTACGTAGTCTTGTTTGCTTAGTAGGTTACTATCGACGTTTTGTCCAGAATTTCGCCCGAATGGCTATCCTGCTAACCAAGCTAACACGCAATGGGGTGAAGTTTGTATGGATGAATGAATGTATGGAATTCTTTGATGAATTGAAAATAAGATAGGTCATTTCTCCAATTTTGACTCTTCCATCTAGAAATGAGGGAATTGTAATATACAATGATTCATCAATAATCTGACTGGGTTTCGTCCTTATTGAAAATGATAATGTTATTTATTATGCATCAAGATAGTTAATGACATATTAGAAACATAATCCAACTCTGGATCTTGAGTTAGTAGCCATAATCTTTTCTCTGAAAATATGGATAAATTATCTCTATGGAGAATGATATGAGATGTATACGGACCCTAAGAGTTTGAAATACATTTTCACCCAAAATGAACTCAACATGAGCCACATGAGTTGGATTGAGTTACTCAAAGAATATGATTGCTTAATACACTACCACCTAGGAAAGGCAAATAAGGGGCAGATACATTATGCAAGAAAGAACATAGAATCCAAATTATATAAGGATTGAAAGAGATCATATATTCAAAGATATATTGAATATGGATATGGGAATTGTTAAGGAAGGTGAAACACTGATCTTCTTTCAAATGATTCCTAAACCATATTTACTAGAGAAGATAAAAAGCACTCAATATGTTGATGAGAATCTATAGAACAAAATTAATTTTGTAAATGATGGGAGATTGGCAGACTTTGTGTATGAAGAATTAGTTCGAAAATTTGGGAAGAGGTTATGTGTTCCATCAGTACGTGAGCAATAAAGGGAAACTATGCGAAGATACGCATAGATCAAATTTCACTATACACGAGGAAAACACAAAGATGTATAGATATATGAAAAAATACATTATGTGGGTTAATATGAAGAAGGAAATTGCTTACTATGTGTCAAGGTGTCTAGTTTGTCCACCAGTGAAGATCGAGATACAACATCTTAGAATAGTGATACAACCTCTACCAATTCGTATGTGGATGTGGGATAACATTACGATGGATTTTTTTACCGGACTACTGAGGACACATCAAAGGAAAGATGCAATATGGGTAATTGTAGATTGTCTCACAAAATCACCACATATCCTTCCGAAAAGTGAGGATTTACCACTTGAGAACCAGGAAAGACTTTATATTAATGATGTTGTAAGACTTCATGGTGCACCTCTATAAATTGTGTCCGATTGAGATCCCCAGTTTAAATCAAAATTCTGGAAAATTCTCTAGAAGGCCTTGAATACTGTGCTTCAAATGAGAACTGCTTATCACCACTTAACCGACAGATAGATTGAAAGAACTATTCAAACTCAGGAGGACATGAGGAGATCATGATCGCTTGACTTCCAAGGTATGTGGGATCAATACTTTCCATTGGCGGAATTTTCCTACAATAATAGTTTCCATTAATGTATTCAAATGGCTTCTTATGAATAATTATTTATAAACAGATGTCAAACACCAACTTGATGGGATGATGCTGGTGAGAGGAAACATATAGGCCCAGATCATATTAAAGAGACAACGGCAAAGGAGAAAATAATCCAAGAACATATTAATGCAGCCCAAAGTAGGAAGATGATTTATGCTGACAACCGGAGAAAGGATTTGGAATTTCATGTGGGAGATTGTGTATTTATGAAATTATCTACATGGAATGGTGTCTTAATGTTCGGTTCGAAAAGGAAATTGCACCCCCGTTACACCAGACCATTGGAAATTATACAATGAATCGGAGCTAATTCTTACTGTTTAGAAATGACTCCAAGTCTGTCCAATGTTCATGATGTGTTCTATGTTTAATTGTAGAAGAAATACATGTCAGACCAAATACATGTACTCACCTATAAAGATATTAAAATGGAACATGTTTTTTCATACTGTGAAGAGCCTATCAGTATTCTTGACACAAGGGAACATGTATTAAGAAATAGGATGACTCATATAATAATTTTTCTTTTGAAAAGCCATAATATGGAGGAAGAAATATGGGAACCTGAGGATGTTATGAAGAAGAACCACCCACACCATTTTGAAGGTCTTTATAAATGAAAAAATCTGAGGACGAAATTTCCGAATGAAGGAATAATTTTACACCCCAGACATTTAATGGTATGTTTCTCATAAATACATTCTATTTATAGCATATATTTCATGAATCACTGAGCCTATATGGAAACAAACTTGGGTATTTATAGGATATAGTAAAAACCTATCAATCAAAATTAAATTTTCTAGCTCTGTGATTTGAATTTCTAAATTCTGACATACACGGTTGTGTTCAGGATGATATTTAGAGTCTGATAGAATTAATATAATTTTTGGAGAATAGTAACCTACCCATATGAATAGTAAACTACCCTTATCAATAGTAACATACCCTTATGAATAATAATATGAATTTTATTAATTCTATCCATGCCCATTAATGTAAAAAAATTTATGAGCCATAAAAATGAAGATGAAAATTTAAATGTTCATATTTTTTGATTAAATAATGATTTTATTTAAATATTTAAATAATCATATTTAGAAAATTATTTTTGAAAATTGGTCTTCGTTTTGTATTATACAAATTGATAAATTGTGTGGGTGAATTTTTTGAATTTTTCTGAAATACATCAATTTTTGGGGAATAGTACAATACATTAATGTACAGTATAAATACATTATATATTAAATTAAAAATTCCTATAATAATTAGTGTTGTAAGAACCCAAATCACAAACTCACATGCCCTTATTACTATTCTATGTCATGGAATACTCACTATTTCTTGTATTGAGAAAAAATATTAAATTAATGGTTTTAATATTCAGAAAACTCTCCCCATTCCACTATATAAATCACCCATTACACCCTCTTCCTCCCACACCACTCAAGATTAAAAACATTCCTAAATTCATTACAAATATCTCCATTTCCTCCTCCCTCACGTACAATACCTTCTGGTCTCACCAAAAGTCCAAAATTAATGTTCTTTAGGAGTTTCTCAAAGAGTACTACTCGAGAGGTGAACCTCTATTCTGGTATATTTCAATTCATTTTACAGGTTCCATTATTTTGTTCTCTCTTCTCACCTCACCTCATCCTCATTCCATGATAATTATAGTACCATAAATGTACTACATTTTCTTTTTTCAAATATAATATTTCATTATAATCTATCATTTCCCCTCCTTTCATACTATAATTTCAAACACCATCCAAGATCTGTTAATTTATCACACTCAAGGAAGGCAGGTTTTCAATTTGTTTTACTATCTTCAATACTGGTCATGAAACCTTTTAAATGGAAGAACAAGATCATAATATATTTATTTTATCATGATTAATATTCTTTAATACTTACGCACACATAAAATGGAATAACAATATAAAACAAGTTCATTGTGCACAAAACTGCCAAGCCAAATCCAAGGGTTTATCATTAACTCATCGAATGAGTCATCATCATGGTATATAAACAAAATAATTATATGATAATTTATATATCTATAATTTAATTAATAAGATATATTATTAATTTTGGTTGTTTAACCCCATTTCATAAGAACTTCCATTCCTGAATACATGTAAAAAAATCATGATACCATGTAAGAAAATGGTTCCAAAACAATAAATTTAAATCTCTTAACCCCCTAAAAAGGCCATTAATGAACATAATATGGTCATACCATATCAATTACATGTTTTTGAGATTCTGGAATTATTAATTAATGATGATAAATTTTATTATTCCGGTTATCGAGAAAAACAAGATCACCTTCGACCGAACGGTAAGTGATTATCTCTCTAACTTTTGTAAAAGAATATTTCATATGCTATGCTCTTTTATTTTTAATAACATATAGAGGGGTATGGATTATCACCTCCCACATACAACCCTCATGATATATAAATATTGGGATACCCCTTTACCTATCATTATTACCTCTCAAGAACACACGTTTCCATGCCGAAATGTTTGTAAGGGATTCTCTCTCTCACTTTTGATCAAGAATCTCCCCTATGTTGGGGTCTTTTTTAATACATAATGATGGTGTATATTTTTAAACCTCCCCAATAATTTCCTTATGATATATAAATAATGGTATACCCAATTAACTTTAATTATCCCTAATAAAAACACACGTTACCATGACGAAATGTTTTTAAGGGGTTTTCTCATCTCACATTCAATTCTGTTGGATTTCTATTTTTTGCCTCTTATTTCATATATGTTGTATAGGTGCACAGAAATTTTATATATAGTATCATGATTATCTTTATATTTTAGGTATTCTTTAACTTATTTTTTTTGTTATTAACTTTTGGTCATCGAACTCAATTGATTACTATGTGGAAACGAGCTTTGTCCCAATTTTCACTTTGTTGTGACTTGCTTAGTATTGTGCACCTACTCATTCAGACGTGGTATACCTACTGCCCATTTGTGATAACTTTTAAATTGAAATTACATTCAATTTAAATTCCCATAGTGTCATATTTTTGATATGATTATTGCTTAATCCGTATACCATTTACATACGGTATTTATTTTGAATATTTTTTTTGACTTTGGAAATATTGATTAATCAGTATCCTCTATTCTAAAAGGATAATGTAAAGGAACATTTCTCATTTTTTGGATCTATGTATAACGAATTATTCAGACATGTAGTAGTGGGTGGGGCCCTCTACATCCCCTCTACGCATCAGTTGGTCCCATGAGACAAATTAGTGGGCGACAAACCCTTAGAGTTTGTTTCGAAAATTCAGACATGTTTCTACCCATATAACTAAACAGTTTTAATGATACAATAGAATCATGTTCCAGTTATGTAAAATCAGATATGTAAAATCAGACATGTTTCTACCCATATAACTAAACAGTTTTATTAGATTAGGACACTTATTTTTATTTTATTTAAAGAATAGTTAAAATATGTAAAATCAATATATAATAACTAAAACATTTTTAATATAGGATTGTGCAGAAGATACATTCGACTATAAATATTCATTAGAAAGATAAAAATATATCCTACAAAATGGTATTTTATTTATAATTTTTAGACATTAAATATTTTAATTTATTTATGACACAATGATGATGCAGTAATTACCTTATTAGTGAAATATTAACATAAATGATGTTAAAAATACCAAAATAAATGTAATTTTATACTTTTTATGAATTAAACTAATTTTATAGGATAATATGACATGTTAGTATTGATTCAATTAACTGTTTTAGAACTAATAATGTTGTTATGATTTTCACAAAAATCAGTTACCAAATAGTGTCAAAATTGACATAAAATAGTTTTTAAAACAAATATTATATTATTAACTGTTATTACATTCATAAAACTCTAAGGATCATCCAAATGACTTAGATAAGGTTATATATATTAATACTAAACCACATGGGTTTAGTTTGTCTTGTTATAGTAATTTTATTAACCATATAGTGTAAGAAAACAAGAAGACACAGTAAAAGTTAAATTATTTAACTTAGAGTTAAATATAAGTGATAAGGTTCAAATAGTAACCTAAACTTGTATAAAACCTATTTGTGGAGTGTATTTAGACCCATACCCACATTATCTTTGAAATAAATCATTTTGGATCTATCATAAACCGAATATGACTTTATTATAAAATAATATTTTATGTTTTTTCAAAGGTGCACCTCTCCTCCCTTATAAAAATGCACCCCTTCCCTCTTCTATTCACACCCTTTGGAGCATTGAAGTTCCTCCAAACCCTGACAATTCCTCTTCAAAACCACTATAGTTATATCATCGATGTTCTGGTCTTCTCAAATGACCAACTCTAGTGCCCTAAGAAGAAGTTTAAAGGTGGTGCGTCTAGGAAGAGGTAATCTCTTCTACCGACTCTTTCAAGTTTCTTTCTTCTTAAAATTTCTCTTATTTAGTTGTTTCATTATAAAGTAATAACATAAGTATTCTTTATATACTGATATGTTATTATAAATATGAAACAACCCTATTTCACCTTCTATCCATCCTATGGAAAATGAAATCACCATGCGTGCGTACGTACGGAATACCGTCTCCACACCGTGGTGTAATCAGTTTTTCCACCACCACCTTACTTGGATGGGTATAATGGTGTAAAGAATAAATATATGTGATTATTATAAAATCATACTGATTATAAGATATTATATCATCCACTACAATTCCATTCAATAAATATGGGAATTATATCATAGATTGTGCGTACGTACGGATTACCGTCTCCACGATGCGATGAGATTCATTTTCTATATTAACAATTCAAGAATGATTATAAAGTATATATAATAAGAAACCAAGAAATATATGACATAATAATTCTACTAGATTTATGTATATATATACGTATGTCATCTACTTAATTCTATTCAATTCAATAAGGAAACAAAAAAACTGCGTTCATGCGTCCGTACGGCCTACCGTCTCCATGAACGGTGTATTTCTTTCCATTTATCAGTCTATTATATATATGTATATTTTGAATATATATTATATATAAATCATGTTTTATATTCTGTAATTCATTAATATTTATCTATGTAATCATATTAATAATTACAAGTCAAAACACGGACGATAAATGAAACAATTTTACCGAAAACGATGCTTTAACATGGAATTGACAAATGAACGGATAATATAAATTCGTAAGTGAATCATATATGATATCATAAATATTATTATGGTTCTGTTACAAGTTAAAAATATGTTTAAACCCAATATATAGGAGTCTCGGACACATATGGATGGAATTGGACATAAGGTAAGGGATAATTATTCCAATCTCGTTCTTATCCGAGATTGTTTATTTGTAAGTATTTAATGGTGTTATTGTTATCATACATGTCCATGTTTTATAAAAGTGTTTTCATGTATTTTTTAAGTCCTTTTTACAAATTTTTTACTTTTATTAATTGGTATGTAAGGAATCTTTCTTTTGTTTACCATACAAGGTACTTTTTGACTTTTCCAACAAAGGTATGAGAAACATGTTTTTTTAAGTTATACGGCATGAACAGATGTTTACGGTTTTATAACACCTTATTTTCATGAAGATTACTCTACAATATTTCTAGGTTATTTTCAATAAAAACCTATTCTTTTAAAATTTCATGGAATTTTGTGAAAATAAAATGATTTTGAAGAAGAAAGGATATTTTCCTCAAGAATTCATTTAAAGTGTTTTATCAAAACTATTTTCCATCTAAGATGACATTATTTAATATGTTTATGTTTCAAATATAATGCTTCTATTATTTAAATGTTTTCATTTTTCTTATGATGAAATGATATCCATTAATTCTATATGGATTATGTTATTATGGGATAATGTTTATGAAACCCATTTTATTCATCGGGTTATGAAGAATGATTTATGTTTATTTTGTGGAACAGGAAAGAATGATTTAATTATGAGATGAGTGGGACCTATATCTCCCTCAAATTCATTGGGTAAAGATTTATATCTCATGAGATAGACATGGCTGGAACGGTAAGTTATTCTAGATTAGTGATATGAGACTGGAACGAGGAGTGAACTCGATTCACAAAGGGAGTTTTTCACTATGATGGTCTTGGCAGCAATGCCTTGGCTACAATAGAAATCATAACATGTTCTTAATAGTTTCCTCAATTACTTTATTTTTTCCCATTCTATTGTATCATGATTTATGATCCATTATGATCTATGCCTTATGTAATTCCATGTTTTATGTCATTACTCACGATTTTAATGTTTAAATATTATGTTCATGTTTTGAAGTTCAAATGTATTTTCTCCATGCTTACCCTTACTGAGCATTTGATCTCACCCATTATATGTTCTCTTTTCCCCAGGATATAATGAAATATATTAGGTATGAAAAAAAAGACGACCTTTATGGGAGACATTAATGATCTTTCACCATGATTAGAAGATTATATTCCGAGTTTCCAAAGACACTAAACTATTACGGTCCTATGGTGTCTGTTTTTGTTATGTATTAGATATTCCGCAAAAGTAATGTAATGTCTATGTATGTCAAGCTTTGGGTCTCTAAAATTGGTATCAGAGGAAATTTTTAGTTAAACTTTGAAAACTAGGATGCGAAAACTTTAGTGAGATCCCTAGAGATATTTCTAAGGTATGTCTAGGGATGTCTCCAAGGTTAAGTATAATTATAGGTTATAGTCCTATAATTATAGTAACAATATTAGAATTAACCCTAATATGTTATATATTGAAGGTACTCCCCCTTTATTATGTTGTTTTTTATAGCAAGATTTTTTCCTCTCACACTAATCTTTTTGGGTTTTAGACGATGACTGGAACTAGAAGGAACCGTGTTGATCGATGTAATGGATAATGAAATGATTGTCCTCCTGAACAAACCACTGTTATGGGAGATGGAGTGAAAAATCTTTTGGCTATACTTACACAAGCTATGAATAATTATGTACTTCCAAATGAGAGGAGAAAGGAATAATATTCTATTGAGTCCTTCATGAGGCAACGTCCACCTTCTTTTAGTGGGTATTTTGATCAACTTGTTTCTGAACGATGGATCAGTACCATTGAAAATATATTTTCCATACTTAGTTGTTCGAAACATGAAAAAGTAATTCTGGCTATTTACTGTTTAGAAGTTGAAGTATATCAATGGTGGAATCTAATTAAGAATACGAGGCCCCTATATGAAATTGAATCCATGGAATGAGATGAGTTCAAGAAAATATTTTTCAATATGTACTTCCCTTGTATTCTTCGAACAAATATGGAAAAGGATTTCGTAGAGCTTAAGAAAAAGGATAATGAATCTGTTGGTATATATGAAGCAAATTTTACAGGGCCTGAAAGGTATGCATCTGGCTTTATCATCCAACCTGAAAGTAAAGTTGATCGATTCTTCAGTGGCTTAAAACCAAGTCTTCGAAGGGCATTAACTATAAGAGACTTCAGTAGCTATGAAGAAATTGTGAATTTTGCTATCAAGGTAGAAATAGAAGTTGGTGTTACATATCCATCTCAACGTTTTGAAAAGAAACAAAAGATGGAGTTCAAGTAGAAATATCAGAATAATGGTGAAAGGAAGATGGATGTTTCTTTTTGCTCAATGTGTGGAAAGAAGCATGGTAGAGATTGTCTTAAAGGGACTAGAAAATGTTTTAAGTGTGGAAAAGAAGGTCATCGAGTAGCTGAGTGTCAAAGTAATGGAAAAAGGGTTTCTAATGATGTGAATAAAGAAAAGACTACAGAGAACGGACCACCAACACTTCAATGCTTCAAGTTCAAGGAAATAGGGAATTATGCTAATCAATGCGCTAATATAAGGGTTAATGATGATCAACTTGAGTAGCCTTTTAAGACAAAAGATAAAGGGATGTCACATGAGTTCTCTATTTTTGATGTTGAGTATGACAATGATGTTGTGTAATGATTAAGTGTTTATTTAATGGGATTTCAAAATAGTATCATGGAATCTCATTTATGGCATCGTGGAATTTTGGAATATCTATGTATTGGTTTTCAATAATTCTATGGTACCTGTAACCATAAAATGTGATTGAAATATTTTTGGAAAGAAGATGATATGCACATAATGAAGTGATAAAGAAAAAATAAAATTAGCTCATGACTGATATAAGGATAATGTTATATCATGGTGTGAGTATATAGAAATTTTGGGATTTTGGTATGTGGAAAGTATTAAATTTCGATAGTAATCATGTTTTCACTAAGGTTCGATGGGTATTAATTTTTCAATAGAATACATGACTAAGGTATTCAAATGTTTTTAATTTGACCAACAAGATATATCATATGATATATGGTGGAGTAATGACGGTATTCACGTGCTCGGTAAATGACATTTCTATTAATTGTTTTCTTTATACTATGAGCTTGGACAGAAGTATTTTGGATAAGCCTAAAGATTGGAATGGATTAAGTCGGGCATAAGATTGTATTTCTTAAGGATATAAATTTTTTATATATTATTTATGGATTGTTATAATAATATAGTTTTAGAAAAAGGACAACCTGCAGGACGGGCGACAACCTGTCGCGTCCAACAAGGCTGTGGGAATCAAACCCAAAACTGATGTGCGACAGGTCTTTATCGCCTACCACTGACCTACAAGAAGTCCCTGGTTATTAGAAACTAGTTTTATTATATTAAGAAATATGATATATTATGTAGAAGTCCTTTTTAGGAACCATATATGATTAATCTCACTATATATGGACTTTTGTATTTTTTATAACTTTTTATAACCTTTTGCTTGAGATAGATAGAATGACCCCTCATTCTATCACATGATCAACTAACACTTCACGAATGACAAATTAAACTTCATTTATTTATGATATGAATTGAAAATTGTCCAAGTAATGACCAACAGTACGATTGTACTAAAATCATGAAATTATTTCTTCTAATTCCAATTTCTTCAACATTAGGGAAATGATCTTGAAAACCAAAAATGTTTTCCTAATTCCCTTATAACTTATGAATTATATGGTACCTTATATCATCACAAATTTATGTCTTTGTGATTGTTGTCTTTTTTTATAGCCATTTCCTCTACCACTCTTCATCAGAAGTTGATGGTAATATTTCACTTCCATGTCAATATTTTCACCTATGTTGTCTTATGTGGAAACCTAGTGCTGAGTTCCTTTGGGTGACTATTATGATTATAAAAACCCTTTTTAAAATGATGTTTTGGTATTCCTTTTTACGATGTGGGTTTCAATGAAATAAACTTTCATGTAGTAAACCATTTATCACCTCGAAGAATTTCGAGGGAGAAATTCATTTTAAGGGGGGTAGAATGTAACACCCTGAGATTTTATGGGATATATTATTTTTAATTTCCAGGATGTCTTATTTTATACACTACACCAAGATTAGCTTGTACTATACGCAACACCCTATTATCTTGTAGTATACGAAACACTATTCTTGGCTCGTGTTACACACAATTTCCACTACGTTTTATTGAAATTATTCTACAAAACATTAAGTATAGATTTTGTTTAATGTAAAAATGAAATAAGTTTTGATTATGTTATATGAAAAACCAAACGGAGCTTTCACTACACGCATCCCTAACTTGGCTTGCATTACACGCAATCAAGACCTTCTTTGATAGTGTGTGTAGTACGCAATACCAAGTCTCACTAAACGAGATATTATTAAAATATTATTATGAACTAGCCGTTATAAAGAGTAATAACCACTTTTTGAAATTTTATAAATTTTATCTTTCAAAATGGACTTCATTTTTGGATTCGGAATATTGAAATTATCCTAGGGTGAATTTTCAGTATTTCTCTGAAAACATTCAATTTTTGATTAATAGTAAAAACACTCGGTTACTTTTTTAAAATAATTTTTTTTTAAAATAATTATTTATTTTATTTAAATTTATTTTAGGTCAAAATTGATACATAATACCTATATAAGTTCAATGTAATTCATTTGAGTCATTTTATAATTATTTTAGACATATAAAAATTTTATAGAATTGTTCACCGTCTTTTACCCACCTCCTAGGAGAATTTGAAAGTTTACATAAAACTTAATTTTACCCCTTCTGTGAGTGGAATTTATAAAATCAATGAGACACGGTTAATATCAAGGAGTAAAATTTTGTTCAATAAGATAAAAATAATTTTGGTGAATTGTATCTTTTTTCTTTTATCTACCACGGTTAAAAGTAAATAGGGTAATTAAGGGTAAAAATGATATTATTATCTACCTAAAACATGTCCTAATTCTATTGGATAAGTGTAATTCGACCAAAAAAATTAGGAATAAAATATTACCCTTTATGTCCACTTGAATTAGATTAGGACACTTATTATAATTTTATTTAAGGAAGAGTTCAAAAAGATAAAAACAATATTTAATAACTAAATTTTTTTAATATAGGGTTATATATAAGATAATTAGACTATAAATATTCATTAGAAAGATTAAAATATTTCCTACATAATTGTATTTTATTTATAATTTTTATACATTAAATAATTTAATTTATTTATGACTCAATTATAATGCAGTAATTACCTTATTAATGAAATATTAACATAATTGATGTTATAAATACCCAAATATATGTAATTTTATACTTTTTATGAATTAAACTAATTTTATAGGTCAATATGACATCTTATTATGGATTCAACTAACTTTTTTTGAACTAATAATGTTGTTATTATTTTCAAAAAATTCAATTACCCAATAGTTTCAAAATTGACAAAAAATAGTTTTTAAAAAAAATATTATATTATTAATTGTTATTATATTCCTAAGAATCTAATGTAAGGAAAAATGAATTATATAAGGTTATATATATTAATAATGAACAAATTATGGTTATTTTTTCATGTTATATTATGTTTATTAACCATATAGTGTAAGAAAACAAGAAGATACAGTAAAAGGTAAATTATTTAACTTAGAATTAAATATAAATGATAAGGTTAAAATAAAAACATAAACTTGTCTAAAACCTATTATTTGAGAGGTTTTAGACTCATAACCATTTTATCTTATAAATAAATAAATTTGGAGCTATCATTAAACGAATATGACATCATTATAAAATAATATTTAATCCTTTTTCAAAGGTACCCCTCTCCTCCCTTATAAAAAGGGCACCCCTTCCCTCTTATCTTCACACCCTTTTGAGCCTTTAAGATTGGCCAACCCCTGAAAATTTCTCATCTCAACCTCCCTAGTTATATAATAGTGGTTATGGCCTTCTCCAAAGGCAAACTCTATTTCCCTATGAATATGTTTAAAGGTGGTGCGTCGAGGAAGAGGTAATCTCTTCTACTTACTCTTTCAAGTTTCTTTCTTCTTCTACTTCCTCTAAATTATTTGTTTAATTATAATGTAATAACATAATTAATACTTATATAATGATATGTTATTTTAAATATGAAACAACCATATTTAACCTTCTATCCATCCTACAGAAAACGAAATCACCGCGCGTGCGTACGTACAGAATACTGTCTCCAAGCCCTGGTGTCCAGCACCACCTTACTTTGATGAGTATAATGGTGTAAGGAATAACTATATATTATTATTATAAAATCATACTGATTCTATGATATTATATCATCCACTTAAATTCCATAAAATAATTATGGGAACGATATCATCGCTCATGCGTACGTATGGATTACCGTCTCCATGACGCGATGAGATTCATTTTCCATGTTAACAATTCAAGAATGATTATAAAGTATATATAATAGGTAACCATGAAATATATGACATAATAATTATACTATATTTATATATATATATATATATTTATGTCATCTACTTAATTCCATTCAATTCAATAAGGAAATGAAAAACATCGTTCAAGCGTACGTACGGCTTACTGTCTCCATGAACGGTGTATTTCTTTCCATTTATCAATCTATTATATATATGTATATTAAGAATATTTATTATATATAAATCATGTTTTATATTCTGTAATTATGAAATCATTATCTAAGTAACCAAAATAATATTTACAAGTCAAAACACGGACGATAAATGAAACGATTTTACCCAAAACACTACTTTAACATGGAATTGACAAATGAACCGATAATATAAAGTCATATGTGAACCATATATGATATAATAAATATTATTATGGTTGTGTTAATAGTAAATAATATGTTTGAACCCACTATATAGGAGTCTGAGACACATATGGACGAAATTGGACATAAGTTAAGGGATAATTATTCCAATCTCATTCTTATCCGAGATTGTTTATTCGTATGTATTTACTGGGGTTGTTGTTTTCATCCATTTCCATGTTTTCTAAAAGTTTTTTCATGTATTTTTATTGTCCTTTTTACATATTTTTTACTTTTACTACATGTTATGAAATGAATCTTTCATTTTCTTAGCATACGATGTACTTTTGGACTTTTCTGGAAAAAATTCGAGAAGAATGTTTTTTAACTTATATGAAATGAATAGATTTTTACAGTTTTATAATGCCTTAATTTCATAAAGATTACTCTACAAGATTTCATTGTTATTTTCAATAAAATACTTTTCTTTTAAAATTGCATGGCATTTTGTGAAAATAAAATGATTTTGAAGAAGAAAAGATATTTTCCTCAATAATTCATTTAAGGTGTTTTATCAAAACTATTTTCCATCTAAGATGACATTATTTGATATGTTTATGTTTCAAGTATAATGCCTCTATTGTTTAAATGTTTTCATTTTTCTTATGATGAAATGATATCCATTTATTCTATATGGATTATGTTATTGTGGGGTGATGTTTATGAAACCCATTTTATTCATTGGGTTATGAAAATGATTTATGTTTATTTTGTGGCACATGAAAGAATGATTTCATTATGAGATGGGTAAGACCTATATCTCCCTCAAATGAATTTAGTAATGATTTATATCTCATGAGATAGACATGGATGTAATGGTAAGTTAATCTGGTTCAGTGATACAGGACTGGAATGAGGAGTGAACTCTATTCAGAAAGGGACTTTGTCCACTAGATGGTCTTGGCAGCAATGCCTTGGCTACTATGGAAATCATAACATGTGCTTAATGGTTTCCACCATTAAATGCTTCATTCCCATTATATTTTATCATGATTTATGAACCATTTGGATCTATTCTTTACGTACTTCCATGTTTTATGTCATTTCTCAAGATTTTTATGTTTAAATATTATGTTCGTGTTTTGAAGTACAAATGTATTTCATCCATGCTTACCTTACTGAGAATTTGAGCTCACCCTTTATATGGTTTATTTTCCCCAGGATACAATGAATGGTTTTAGGTAAGTTAAATAATAATATCTCTATGGAATAAGTTGAAGGTCTTTCACCAAGATTAGAAAATTATATTCTGAGTTTCCAAAGACACTAAAATATTATGGTCCTTTGGTGTATATTTTTGTTATGTATTAGATATTACGAAAAAGTAATTTAATGTCTATGTATGTCAATATTTGGGTCTCTACAACATTTATATATCAATTTTCTTCAAGACTACTAAACTGATCATTCCATTCGGATTTTCATTCTTTCTAACCATGCCAACATAACAAGTAATGCACCGACTCTAGTCTAGAGTGGTCGGGTTGTTACAGTGGAGGTAATGAATCATTCATTATATTAATGAGGGTGTTAGAGTGATGTGGAAGATAAAAATGTAGAATAAAATATAGATATAAGGAATGGTGGAGGACTCTACATCAGTTTAACATATCTCCCCAATTATTGATATTTAGATAGGATATATATAGAATCAAAATGTTCCACTATTTATTGATCTAATTGTGTTCATGGGATGAATTTAATTCACTGATAAATGCATAAAAAATGTTTTATGGGGTATTTAATTGTAGTATTTGTTCATTTTGGGTCATAATGGGTGGTCTCTAAACAAAATTTTATTCAAATTAGATTGATTTGGGACCCATTACATCATTTATCATCATTAAATATGACTTTATTCAATAATATTTCTTCTCCCACCTCCCTTTAATTTAGATTCTGGTTTAAATTTATTTTCTCATGTAAATAGGTTGTGTCATGGAATGAAACAAATGAAACATACAATGACACATGGTCTTATACTCCTGAGTGATTTTTATCATCACACCTTGGTTTATACCTTATATTATAAAATTTTTAACATTCCAAATTTGACATTCATGATCTAAAAATAACATTTATATCCCTAGAGTTAATGTTAATATAGATTATTCCATTCTGAACACCCAAATAATTCTATGATCATCATGTATCATATAAGGCCCAATTTGGATTGAAATCATTTTTATCCACATAATCATTTCCACCAAAATGCTTAGTGCTCAAAAATATGATTTTTCTAAAATATCCATGAATGATTAAATAACATCCATAACCTATGAATATACAATTAGAATTTCATTGGCCTAAGAGTTTTTATTTATTATCCTCCCAAGACACAACCCTTTTTTCAATATAGGTTAACAATACAATAATGTGAATGATAACATGTCCTACCCCACATAACATTGAAAAGTTATCATAACAATCACATAAATTAATTACATCCCCATTGACAATATCTACCCTCTCACCATCAATTACAATTTTAAATATCATTGAACATATGATGAGAAGGGTAAAAAACATATAATATTCATGTAAAATTTCTCGTTTCCAAAAAATTTAATTCATGCCTTCTATGGGAAAGAGAAGGATAAGTATAATTTGGTTCCCAAGATAAAGGGTGAAAAAAAATTCCTAAAATATATTAAAATTTATAATTTATTTTCATTTGATTTTTTAAGTAATGATCATGTTCTAAAATAAAACATGCCTTTTTTTCTGAATAAATTTAGAAAAAATGGAAATGAATGATTAAGAAATGATATAATGAAGGTGAATGAAGTATCAGGTCAACTACTCATTGTAATTCATAAAATTAATAAGAATAAATCAAATAAATATCACAAATGCATGGTTGGAAGACTCATATAAACATTAATTTACAAAAAAACTCCACTACCTAAATTTTGATTTTTCAAATCAATGCATACGTGAACATACCTAATAATTATTCACCCCATTTTATCATTCAAATTAGTAGAAAAATAAATTCAAAATCAGGCCATGGAATGTATAATTAGATTTTTTTTCTCTTATATGAGGGAGTAACTAAAAAACTAAATGTGTGTTCTTCTTTTTTGTTTAATATTTTAAATAAAATAAATATGTAAAGAATTGTATAAAATTAATGAGTATAAATTACTTCTACCATCTTATTAATCTCAAACATGGCTTCACAGGTTCTTCCCTCTCCAGTTTTTTAAGATGAATTTTTCATGTGATCCATTTTAATACAAAACACCACATCTATGATGGCCCAACATTATAAAAACCCTAATGTAAAAGTACATTAAATTATCAATGAAATTGAAATGATTCATGGGAGATTCAATTTTATAAAAAATAAAATTATATTTCCTCCCTGGTTAAATTATGTTTGACATCATTTGATCTATATTTACTTTTATCATCATGTGATTTAGGGTAGGAATGAGACATTCCCTTCTAGAACTATAAAGTGTTGAAGTTATGATTGACCTATTTATATTGTACCTCAACCTTTTTCAAAATCATACATCATTATCCCTCTAGATTGTACATTCTAAATATCCATGGAAAATTCCAATTTTTTCCCATCATGAAACATAATAGTGTCCACTACTGTATTCGTAGCCCTATATTCCTTCATTGAATTCTACAGGGAAGAATTTTCATCCTTGTATCTATATTTTTCATGAAACATATAACATTTCATCATCTTTTTTACATTCACCCATTATTTTCATTACATCTACATCTAAACATCTTCCATAACAACAATTGTAGGATAGAAATAAGAATGTAGATGCTCAATATACAAGAGGGGGTGAGTTCTATACTTTAAAAATTCTTTTGGAACCTTTAAAAGTTATGTTTAACAAGGTTAAACAAACATTCACAAGACCTCTTAAAGAAACCTTTTCTACATTTCTTAAAAGAAAGATTCTACCTTAAAGCATATAAAATCTGAAATATAATCAGATTAAAAGAATTACAATGTATAAGAATGTTATACTTTCTAACTTTAACAATGTTAAGATACATCAGTGGAATTAAAACAACTTGTAAATTAAAACAAGAAACAATAGGATTATTTAAACCCAAAGATAAAGGTATCCAACAACCGTGGATAAAGGTTACTTTATTTATACTTTCATGAATGTCTGTCTTACCCAAACCCAGGTAATCCCTCATTCCGTAGACCGGTATCTGTCTTCTTATTCCTGCAAGCTCTCGATCTAAAATGAAATCTGAACCTCTATCTTCCAAACATGGAATCCCACGATCAGTAAGATCGATGTCTGCACAGTGTAAGTCTGAACAAGTTTTTCATGCCAGAAAAAGTTGTTCACAACATCCGCACGAAGCACTGAGAGTTGTAAGCGCCTCCCTCCCTAGAAATAACTTCACAGTTATTTCACATGAATCAAGTTTATCCACTTTTTAAAATGTGTATACTTCTCGTTAAAATGATATTGAATTTATTGGAAAAACATCCCAACGGTTGGCTTCTTTCCAACAGTTATATTTTCCTTAAATTTCAGTGGGACCTGGACATATGGAAAATACACAACGGTCTATTCATAACAGATTGTACGACATCGTTTCATGTAAAAGAAATGATGTTATGTTAATGATAAATGTTAGGTATAAAAAATCTTGGAATCTGATATCATTGGAATGATACATTAGGAAACTCTAACATTATCACGAAAACATAATCTTAAGAATTCCTGAAAATGGATTCTTAGGAAAAACATTCTCAAAAAAGATGAATCATAAAATTGGAGTCCCAAATACACCGAATTCAGTATCATGAATATCGACATTATATATACTCAGAAATCAGTGTTGAAAATCGGAATCATATATACACCAGAATCAGTATTGAAAATCAGAATCATATATACACCTGAATCGGTATTAAAAATAGGCATCACATATACATTGGAATCGGTATTGAAAATTGACATCATATATACACCTGAATCGGTATTGAAAATTGGAATCATATATACACTGGAATCGGTATTGAAAATCGGCATCATATATACATCGTAATCGGTATTGAAAATCGGCATCACATACACAATGGAATTGGTATTGATATCGACATCATATATAATCCTGAATCGGTATTGAAAATCGGAATCATATATACAGAGGAATCGGTATTGAAAATCGGCATCACATATCCACCAGAATCGGTATTGAAAATCTGAATGACAAAATCGGAATGACTGATCTTGTAAAACTAAATGAATGGAAAATTGAAATGACAGTTCTGTAAGTCTAACATAATAGAAAATTGTAATGATATTTCTATAAGCATAACAAAATGGTAATTACAAATCTTATGAAAAAAATATAGAACTTAAAAAAACATTCATAACTTAAGAAAAAGTGTTTTTGATTTTCAAATCATAGAACCATAAGGAATGGAGAAGTCATAAGATATCCTTATTGACTCAACAATCTCTCCCTTTTTTTAAGGCACAATAAAATTTTCTAATGAATAATATATTGACCTAGATAAATAAGAAAGAAAAACATATATCCCCCTTTGAATGATATTATAAATGTATACGATTAACTCCCCTTAAGGTCATGTATCCCGAGGATCATATTATTATTCTTTAATGTCAGAGGTTTCTTAAAGGAATAAATTCCCCTTAGAAAAACATCTCTTCTTAAAATAAAACTCCCCCTTACTTGGATATTTTCCCTTCTATCCAAACTCCCCCTAAATAGATTCTCCCGCTAGTATATTAAATTCTTCTTTTAAATAAATTCTCCCTAATTGTGATTTTCAAAAAGAGGGAAAGGAATAAAGAAGTAAAATATGTACCTAAAATGTTATAAAACCATACATCCAAAAACAAAAGAATGATTTGAAATAAATTTCCTATGAAAATTTTAGAAATAAGTTTTATATTACAAAAAAACATCGAAATGTAAATACAAGTCATCCATTATTCTTCTACTCAAGAAATATCTTTTTTATTAGGGATTTGAGCTTCATGACATCCTTATGATCATCATGAAACTTTTTCACCAATAACTCCCAATCCTGGTTCGTATTTTCTAAAGATAAAATCCTTTCTTATTGAGTATCAACCTATATCTCTAATTGTGATAGAACATCCTTTTCACTACTAATATATCGATCAACATAATGGAGTTGACTATCCATCTCAGATATTGAAGCCTTCGCCTTCTTGAATTCGGTTTCACAAGAATTAAAAGCTCCTTTAATTGAATCCATGAAATCACCAAACTCTCTGAGCTCTTCATTGATAGTTTTGGTGCGGTTAAAGACTTTATTACAAGTTATCTTCTTGGCTTTGTATTTAATCAAAAGATTACTAAAGACTGCTTCTTGCTTAAAAACAATGTTTATAATCATATTGGTCAATTCTGACTTTTGGTTTTGGGTTTCTTGCATAATTAGACTCTGGGAATCTATATTTTCAAGAACTAGAATTGTGTTCACCAACTTTCTTAATGATATCTTGATAAATTCATTTTCAACAGATGAAGAGGACTCTAATCCTGAAACATATTTTCCATTCTCAACTCCTTTTGTAGTTAAGGAAGATGGTCATTCTAATCTCTTGGAGGACTTATGAGGCATCTCTATATCAGATGAGTCAACCATGAAACTCTTTCCTTTGAGAAAATTTCAATCAGGTGATTGTTCATCTGTAACTTTGAAAACATTTAGATCTCCTAGTTCATCTTCTTCTTTTTCAATCTCAGGTTGTTAAGATCCTCCTTTTCCCTCTTCTTGTTGAAATTATTCCTCTTCTTCACCTTGTTGTTCATCCTGTTATTCATCTACTTATTATTCTAGTTCCAAATCAAATTCATCTTCTTCTTCAACTTCAACCTCTTCCTCTAATTCTATTTCTTCTTAATGTTCTTATTCAACTTGTTCTTCGACTTGTTCTTCTAAAACAGATTTGTAAACAGAACCAGAATGAGTTCCAACATAATCATTCACTTCCCTTAAAAAATCATAATCATTTTCTTGGACTATCTGATCTTCTACTTATTTAATAGGTTATGATAAAGATAGGACTTTGTTATATTTCTGGATTTCCAGAGTGGACAATAGTTTCTTATGATAAACATCAGATTCCATAACATGATGACACTTATTTTAAATGGATTTCAATAAATAAGGGCACATTAGAGCATCTAAGTATTTATTCTTTAACATATTCTCCTTATTTTATTTTTCATGATTTTCAGCTTGCCTGATTTTTAGAGACTTAGCCACTATTGTATTCAAACCAACAGAAGGATCTCTTTAATTTATAGTGGCTCCCATTTCTCTCCACTTTGCAACTATTACATCTGAATAAGATTTTGGTTTCTTAGAAGGAGGATGTGTTGATACCAGAACATCATGAACTGGTACTGGAAAACATGGTTCTTCAACTTTCATTTTCTTAGGAACTGAAATTGAGGATTCCAGAACATCACCCTTATCCTGAACAACTATTTCTTCAATGTTTTTGGATTCTATGGTAAACTCTACCTTCATCTTCTTTAGAGTGTCGTCGCTAATAAACAATATCTTGAACGGATTCGAGACTAATCAACATGGAACATTTTTCTCTTGAAGACACATAAAAATTATCTTGGAAATAGTTTCTAGATAGATAAAGATCTGAGATCTGATAGATCCGCCTTTAATTTCATTGATGGTGAGAATGATGTATTTCACCAAGTTGAATTTCCTTAGGTTGAAAAGGATGTCTAAGAGAAATATATCACATATCTTTAAGGAATCCTTATATCCCTTTCATGGAATAAGAAATACTTTCCTCAAAAGGGATACCATCTTGTGATTCATTGAGAGATTCTTGATCATTGGATTCTTGATAAATTTTAGACCAAGAAAATCCATAGCCTTAGCTTTCTCAAAAGAGCCTTATTTCTCAGGGAGTTTCTGAGAGCAAAGAATATCCTACCCTTCATATGGTATATTAAGAACATTTTCTATCTTCATTTAAGGAATTGTATATGTATTATCATAGAATTTGAACATAAACAGATCATTACATTATTTTTTTATGAAAGAAACTAATTCATAGAATCAAATAAGGAGATCATGATAAACCAGATCCTTATATTTACCCTTGTCCACACAGACCCTTTCCAATCCATTAGATCTTATCACCATAGAAATATGGGGGTCATATTTTTCAAAGAACTTAGGGAAGACTAATATTTCCCTAATGATTGACTAATCCTTTATCTCCTTCCACACCAGCATCTGATCTGATGAGGATTCAGGAGTCATTCCGGGTGAAGGAGAAGTTCGGAATGAAAAAATTTATGGTAGTAGAGCTTAGGCACTAAGAACCATAAGGATGGTGTGATACTTGAGAACAAGACACCCCTTATATAGATAGAGCTACAAAATTTCATCTTCCATTAGATAATCAAATTGCTAATGATAATCCATTTTGATCTAACGGTTGACGATGGATGTTTAAAAAATGAAATCCGATCTTTTGTAGTAATGTGAACCAGAATTTAAGAAATTTTTATATACCAACAACAAAAACATGGGATAAAGAAAATAATGAGTAAGAAAGAGTACCACTTGGAATACTCTATGATATTTATCGGTATTATAATAATTTTCTTGTAATTTTTTAAATCCGTCATTTTCAAATTCGACATCTTCAAATTCGACATTTTCAATTCCGAAATATTCAATTCCGAAATTTCCAAATCTGAAATTTTCATATTAGAAATATTCAAATCCGAAATTTTCAAATCGAAAATTTTCAAATACAAAATTTTCAAATATGAAAATAAAATGATTTTCAGTGAAAAATAAACAAACATATGTACTCCACCTGAAATAAGGAGTAGTTTATTGTTTAAAAGATGATTTAAACAAGAAGTAGATATGAATGACTACCTTTTAGAGATCATTCGTGGATTCTTTTTAATGTATTCAAATCTACTGGAAGGTATAGTCTTTGTGAAAATATCAGCATGTTTCTCTTCCGTTCCGATAAATTGAAGAATGATATCTTCTTTAAGTGTCTGATCCTTTAGAAAGTGATGTCTAATATCTAGGTGTTTCGCAAGAGAGTGATGTGAAGGGTTATTTCATATGGAAATGGAACATGTGCTATCACAAATAATTTCAGTTTTAGTAAAACTGATACCATAGTCTGTTAGTGTGTGTTGCATCCACAACACTTGAGCACAACAACTTCCAGCTGCTTGATATTCAGCATCAGTAGTGGAATGTGTTATAGAATGTTGTTTATTGTAAGGACATGAAACCAAGGGATTTCATAAGAAATGACATGTTATGGATTTAATATTTCTATAAATTTTACAACCACTAAAGTCAACATCCGAAAAAGTTTTAAGTTCTAAATCTATTCCACAGGAATAAAATTGTCCCAAATCAAAAGTTCCATTTAAATACAAGAAGATTCTTTTTACATATTTTAAATTGGATTCATTGGTATTTTCTTGAAATCATGCACATAAGAATAGAGAAAACATTATGTCAAGTTGACTAGCTGTTAAGTACTATAAGCTTCATATTATCCTTCTATAAGATGTTTGATCTACAGGTTTCCCTGATTCTTCAATATTAAGAGTATTAGAGGTTCCAATAGTAGTACTTATACTCTTAGTGTTGTCATACATGAAATTAATTAAATGATCATTGATGTACTTCTGTTGAGATATGTATGATCCCTCTGGTTTTTGAGAAATTTAAAAACCATGAAAAAAAGTTAACTCACCCATCATACTCATCTCAAACTCAGATTTCATAATATTCACAAAGGAATCGGTTAAGGATTGCTGAGTTGATCTGAAGATGATGTCATCAACATAAATTTAAACAATCAAAACATATTTATTATTTTTCATTATAAAAATTGTTGGATTATTAGTTCCCTTAAAATAGTTATTTTGAAGACAAAATCCAGAAAGTCTATCATACCAAGCTCTAGGGGATTGTTTAAGTCCATATAAAGATTTGGTAAGATTATAAACATGATTAGGATATCTTGTATCTTTAAAGCTAGGGGGATGATCTACATATACATCCTCTTTTACATAACCATTATGAAAAGAAAACTTCACATCCATTTGATAATGTTTGAAATTAATGAATGTTGCAAAGGATAGAAGAATACGAATAGATTCAATTCTTGCTACCGGAGCATAAGTTTCTTCATAGTCTATGCCTTCTTGTTTATTATATCCTTTCACAACTAATATTTCTTTATTTATAACAATGACTCCATTTTCATCGAATTTGTTTCTAGAAACCCATTTTACTTCAATAACAGAAGTTTCCTTAGGTTTTTCAACTAAGTTCCAAACTTGGTTCCTTACGAATTCATTGAGTTTATCTTGAATAGCATTTATCGAATCTTCACCACACAAGGCTTCTTCAGGAGTCTTTGGTTCAAATTATGAATGAAATGAAACATGTTCAACTTAATTCCATAATGAACATCTAGTTATTACTGGTTGATTGACATTTCCAATGATATTATCACTGGTATGATACCTAAATAAAAACTAACTTGTATTTTGAATAACCTGTTCATCAACATAAGGTTGGAAATCTTCAGGAGTAAATGTTTCAGAAACATTTTCTTTATCATTAACATTGTCTGAAAAATATTCTATCAATGGTTGGTGATCAATTTTATAAAATATATCAGGAAATGAGTTAGTTTGTTTGAAAACAAATGGATCATTTTCATCAAAATTAACATGTACTATTTCTTCCACATGGAAAATGTTTTTATTAAAAACACTATATGCCTTATAGTTAGTAGAATAACCTAAAAAAAATTCTTCATCGGATTTGGGTGAAAATTTATGTATGTTATCCTTGGTATTCAAGATAAATACTTTGCAACCAAAAATATTGATGTAAGAAACTTTTGGTTTTCGGCCGGTCCACAACTCATAAAGGGTTTTATTAAGAAATGGTCTATTTAAAACTTGATTTATAGTATAACAAGTAGTACTTACAACATCAGCACTATAATGTTTAGTTATTGAATACTCACTGAACATGGTTCTAGTGATCTATTGAAGAATGTGATTTTTTCTTTCGACCAGACCATTTTTTTGAGGTGTTCTTGGAGATGAGAAGTTGTGAGTAATACATTTTTTACTTCAAAATGTTTCAAAATAAGAATTTTCAAATTCGCCACTATGATCACTATGAATAGTTATCTACGGTAGGTTTTTCTCATTTTTAACTTGAGAATTAAAGATTTAAAAATAATAAAAGGCTTCATATTTTTTTTAGAAAATAAAAACAAGTAAATCTAGTGTAGTCATCAACTAGGACAAGCACATAGTATTTTCCTCAAATGCTTCCAGTTTGTGTTGGACCAAATAAGTCCATGTGCACTAACTGTAATGCATTAGAATTCATAACATCCCTTATAGATTTAATGCTAGATTCATTTTTCGTTCCATATTGACAAGGATCAAAGACATTTGAAGAATCAACCCTATGTTTCGGTACATCCAGAACAAGTTCATTCTTAGAAAGTTTGAAGATATTCATTAAGTTACAGTGTCCTAGTATCCTATGAGAAAGACATGATTGGTATTAAAATTCACTAAGGCAAGGTAGATCTTGATTTCTAAGGTCTTCTAGGTTTTATGTGTACACATTCTCATACCGAAGGGTAGAGAGAATAACATGATCCTTGGAATTGTGGACTAAACATTTATGATTTCTAAAATTTACAAGGTAACCTTCATCACATAATTGGCTTATGAAAATGTGGTTGTGCCTAAAGAATTTTATAAATGGAACATTTGAAATAATATCTTTTCCTATAAGAATAATGTTTCATATACCGACAATTTCTCCTTGACAGTTATCACAAAAAGTTACCTTTCCACCATTAGCCTTTAAAATATTCTTGAAATTGTCTTTGTTACCAGTCAAGTTTCGGGAACATCAAATATCCATGTACCAACTTTTTTTGGTAAATCGTTTATTTTCCTAAAAAGGAAGAGATAGGTCTTCAGAATCCAAACGTTATTGGATCCGAAATTGGTAGGTAATAAGATCTTGGGTAACTAGATTTCAATAAAGAAATAAGCCTTATGAACCCCAAGGGATTGAACTCTATTTAAAGAAGATGTTTTCTTCCAATTCCCACCACTTTGGCATTTAGTACAAAAAGGGCTTTAGGAGGAACAAACTCATTGTTTCTAGAAATAGTTTTTTCATGAGAATAACCTAAACCCTGAATATTACCATGAGATCGGATCTAGGAATACATCTTATCAAAATATTCCATACCAATAGTGACATTTTCAAGATGTTTCTTTGAGGAACATATCTTAGATTTTAGTCTAAGGACACAATTCTTATCCTCAATAATAATAGATTTAGAGTTTACTTTATCCTATAAAACATATTTTTCTACTAGTAGATTCTTAAGATCCTCAGAATGTTTATTATTTTCAGAATTAAATTCCTCCAGATTCTTAGAATGATTTTTTAAAACATCTTTTTTCTCATCATGATCTTTTGAAATATCTAAATTTTATTTTGTTATAATAGTTTCTCTATAGTTTGATTTATCAAGTTTCTTAGAAACATTATGATTTATTTTATCAATCAACTTAGAAAATATTGAAACCTCTTAGTGGGAAGGAAAATCATTATCATTATCGGATGAAGAATATTCTTCCTCTAAAGAAAATCCCTTTTATAGAAAATTTTCACTTAAAGACAAATTTGTTAAGGATTCAGCAGTTCGTACCTTACCAATAAGGAAATGATTTTGAAATGGATCTCTAGCTATTAGACCAATATTATTTTGCCTAGAAGATTCATATTATGATGATTCATCAGAAGAATCTCCACCACTGGTACTCCAAGTGTCATTAGATTTCGTGACTTTCTTATGAATTGATCTGTAGTACTTCTTCATGTTTCTTTCAAAATTCCAATATTTCTTTTCTCACTTCGTGTGTAAAGGACAATTAGGTCTGATATGACCAGTTCTTCTACATTCATAGCACATCACTTATACATATTTCTTACATTTTCCACCTTTCTTCATTTATCAATATTGAAGGTTCTTTTGACCAACAATCTTGTTCATCGTCCGAGCAAGATTTGCTAACTCATTTTCTGAAGCTTGACTTTCACTAGATTCAGGTTGTATAATAACCTTATTATTTTTTGATCTTGTAATTCTCTTAGGAGTCCTGGCTTTCATATGATATGAAGTCGTTGTAAAATCAACTCCTCTATTAACATTTTCTTCTTAATATTATCATCATCTCTCTTCATTCTAGTTTCATGTTGAAGAAGAGTTCCAAACTGTTCATCAAAATAAATATGAGTAACTCTCATATTCTCATCTATAAAAGTTCTCTTGGATTCCCATTCATTCGGCATGATGTCAATAATCTTCTCTACTAGAGATTCATCATCTAAACTTTTCTCACCCATGGATTGTATGCTATTGACAATATTCATAAATATTTTGCATAACTTACAAACGAGTTCTCTATAAGGGAAGCAGAAACCATGATACTCATCCCTGATATGATCTCTTCTAATTTCTATAACGTTGGAAGTTCCAAAGTGAGTTAGTTCAAGCTTCGTCCAGATACTATTTTCAACTTCATAAGATGAAATCTTGCTATATATGTTTCTAGTCATGTAACATAGCAAAGTATTACACACCATAAAGTTTAACTGATATTCCACCTTTTCTGGATTAGTAATGGTTTTATGTTCCTTATCAAGAATCTTATAATCCTCAATTAACATAATGTAGTTTTCATCACATGTGTTGATCACCAAGGTCTTCCTTATGTCTCTCCAATACTCATAGTTATTCCCATAAATTATTGGTGGTCTAGTAGGATTGTTTCTATCTAAAGATCCAACATGAATACCTTCCATACTAAAAATATATTTCCTTCCACAAATCATATAAGTAGTAAATGTTTAAGAACAAACATGAAGAACTTAAGAAAAGGAAAACATGAGTATGAAAGCATTAATGTGAATATAAGTATTTCAGAGACCTCCTCTAATACCAATTGTATGATCGAAATAAGAATGTAGATGCTCAATATACAAGTGGGGGGTGAATTGTATACATTAAAAATTCCTTTGGAACCTTTAAAAGTTTTGTTTAACAAGGTTAAACAAACATTCACATTCCCACTTAAAGAAAAATTTTCTACTTTTCTTATAAGAAATATTCTTCCTTAAATCATATAGAATATGAAATATAATTAGAGTAACATAATTACAATGTATAAGGAAGTTATACTTTCTAACATTTACAATGTTAAGATACAACAGTGGAAATAAAACAACTTGTAAAAGAAGACATCTTACAATATGATTCTTTTAATCCAAAGAGAAGGGTATCCAACAACATTGGATAAAGGTTCATTGATATATATATTCATGAAATATTGTCTTACCCAAACCCAGTTAAGCCCTCAATCCGAAGATCAATATTTGTGTTGTTATTCCCTGAAGCCCTCGATTTAGAAGGAAATAAGAACCTCTGTCTTCCAAAACTAGAAGCCCACGATCAGCACGATTGGAGTCTGCATGAAGCAAGACTGAACAAGTTGTTCATGCCTGAACAAGTTTTTCACAACATCTGGACGAATCAATGAGAGTTGTAAGAGCCTCTATATAAAGAAATCACTTCACATCTATTTCACATGCATCATGTTTATCCACTTTCTAAAATGTATATATTTCTTGTTCCAATGATCTTGAATTTATAGGCGAAACTTCCCTACAGTCGGCTCCTTTCCAACGGTCATATTTTCCTTAAATTTTGGAGGGACCGGGACATGTGGCAAACATACAACGGTTAGTTTTTAATAGATTGTATGACATCGTTTCGAGTAACAGAAACGATGTTAAGTTAAAGATAAATGTTAAGAATAGCAAATCTTGGAATCTGATATCATTGGAATGATACATTATGCAACTCTCACATTATCAAGAAAACATAATCTTAAGAAATCAGGAAAATGGATTTTTAGAAATAACATTCTCAAGAAAACTGAATCATAAAATCAGAGTCACCAATACACCAGATTTGGTGTCATGAATATCGGTATCATATATACTCCGGAATCGGTATTGAAAATCGGTATCATATATACACCAGAATCGGTATTGAAAATCAGCATCATATATACACCGGAATCAGTATTGAAAATCGGAATCACATATACACCGTAATCGTTATTCAAAATCAGTATCATATATACACTGTAATCGGTATTGAAAATCAGCATCATATATACAGCAGAATGGGTAATTAAAATTGGCATCACATATACAATGGAATCGGTATTGAAAATCTGAATGAGAAAATCAGAATGACAGATCTTGTAAAAATAACTGATGGAAAATCGGATTGACAGTTTTGTAAGTCTAAAAGAATGGAATAACATAATGATATATCTGTAATAATAACAGAATCATAATTCCATAACATAATAAAAAAATACAGAACATAAAAAATATTCAAAACATAAGAAAAAGTGTTTTTGATTTTCAAAACATAAAACCATAAAAAATGGACAAGTCATAAGATATCCTTATTCACTCAAAAACAATTCTATCCTCTCCTTGAAAACTATAATTTTAAAATTATCCACATGGTCCTTCCAAATTCTGTATATCCCTATGTAGTTTTAACTTCACATCTTCTCGGAAAATTTTTAAACACTTCTCCCTATTTTAGCACCAATTAGCTCCCTTCTTATATCATTGAATTGTCTTACAAATATAATTGGTATCCTCTCATCATCCATGTCCATCATAAGAAAATATTTTCGAATATAGAACTTTTCTCCCTTGGCTATAATATATTTATGAATTAATTTGTGTGGTCTCACTATTGCATCATTTAAATGAATCCTAATTTGATATAGCTTCATATACCTCAAATCTAGGATCATGAATGATGAGTGTGAAATAATATTGAAATAAGCACCTAAATCACTTAAAACACTCTCAATCTCATTAGAACCAATATTGTTCAAAATAAAAAAACAGCCTAAATCGCATTCCATTGATATCCTTGTTGAAAACATTTCTAAAAAATCCCCATCAGTTGTATAATGCCCAATTGTACATGAATTATTTTTTTAGAAACCGACATAAAATGAATTTCATATAATCAAATGATTTAAATTTTTCCTGAAATGAATATTTTTATTTATAAATATTTAATTATAAATAGAAAAATTAAATATTTTCTTCATTCATTACCAAGAATATAGAGTCAAGAAATATTAGTGTTTGTCTTCAAATTGTTGGATATTCTTTTTGAATGAATTACACAACTTCTATATTTTTTTCCTTCTATTTATTAATTTTTTTTCTTTTACAACTTATTTTTAAACTCATCCTTGGGTTGTTTTTCACTTTATTAGTATTATGGATTTCCCCTCACCATCTTTTTGGATTACCATTTATTTTTTTTATATCTCCTCATTTCCTTTCCTTCAATTGGATATAAATTTTTCTTACTTTAATATCATGGTTTCTCATTGCATGACGTTGATATTTCATTTCATCTCATAATTATCATATGACTGACTGAAAATGACTTTGTATTATTAAAACACTTTTTAAAGGGAATGTGAGAAACCACATACAACCAAAACAAACAATTGGACTGCTCCAACCCAGCAAGTGTGCCAATAAAAAACCTTCACCAACACAGGACCCCTCGGCAAGCAGTCCCTTGCCGAAGCAAGGGAACGAAACCGATGGAGAAGCCATACCCTCTCAAGCATCCAATTCCAAGAGACCTGCATCAATGAAGACTTAGTGCACCGATCCTCATCCAGAGCAGTCCAAAATCAGACTGGCAACAAGAAAACTAAACTGCAAGGAACCCGAAGCAACCACGTCTAACACAGACCAAACACTCACACGAGCGAACCAAAACCACAAGCTTAAACAACGTCGCTAACGAAAAATTTAATATTACCCGTCTCTGTTTCCCTAAATAGATTCCATGTTAAGGATGACAGGATTAATTCTGCGTCTTCCAATAGCCTCTTCTCAAAGGCTGACAGAAGTTGATCCCATGTATGGATGTATTCCTCTACACTGATCTTCCCAAGGTTGAATCCGGCTACCAAAATTGAGTCCTGTTTGTCGATCCAATTATATTGATTATCCGTTAGGGGAACCTCAAGAGATCATTCCATCATCTTGTCAGCCACCTCCTTAGTAGAATTTAGTAATAGTACATGTTCAATAGCTTCTTCTTCAGAGCTTAAGATCAATACCAAGGGCTGACAATCCTATACCCCCGGTCTCAAATGACTCAATGGTTCCACCGGAGATCTCTTGGCATACATAATATTCACCGAGCGAGTCTTCATAGGAGGAGGTAGTGAGGAGTATTCCTTCCTCCCATTCCTTCTTCTGGGACCCCTAGTTCTCTTCGGGCTTAGAGACTCATCAGCAGAGTGTCGGTGTATACTCCGGCTGATAGCCATCCCATTAGCTCCATCTTCCTCTCCTCCACTAACGATCTCAGAACACTCCTCTGAAGGCCCTTAAAATCTGTTCCTCAAGGTAAGTGCACTCAGTTCTCCTTCCTTCCTACCTCTTTCTAGAATAGCGCCATTAAATTTAGGCCCCTGCCTCCCCTTTCTTATCTTCGCACTGCCTACCCATGCCCTGTCAGCCACCAAACCAGCGGTGTCTAACTTCCCTTCACCTGGTGTCTGCTCCAGAACTGTTTTATTTCCATTCCTCTGGGCTTCTGCCTGCATCGCACCTGGCTGGTAACTTCCCCCGCCATCTTTATCACCCCTGATGGTGGGGATGAGCAAATCTCTTTTCAGCCTACTGAAGACATCCACCACCAAAGGATTGATCTGTTGGGCTGCCACAACCACGTCACTGGTCTCCACACCCGCAGCGAAACTTCCCCCTGCCTCACTTCCCATTCGCGCCTCCTCCACACCTGCTGCAGATAAGACCTCTACCTCAATACCCATTCGTGCATCCTCCAAACCCGATGCAGATATGCCCCCTGCCCTACTACCCATTCGCACCTCCTCCACAAGTCGCTCTTGACCACAAACCTATGGCGCTTGACCACTGGCCGCCGACTGAGAGGTGTTTTTCCCATCCCTAAGACCATTATCCCTCAAATTCAAGCCGAAGCCCCTACTCTCCAACGCTGAAGGTCTCTGGTGACAGAGCTCAGCGGCGTGCCCCAACCGCTTACACGATGAACAGAAATTCGTCCATAATTCGTAGATAACTTTCTGCCGGCACTAGTATTCTGCTCCGATTGTATTCCAAATGTATTTAAAAGAACCCTAGATGTATCCATCTCTACGCATTTCCTCGGGCAAACCGGGTGACAGACTGCTGCTGTTCTGCTATCCGAACAAAGGTACCGACCAAGGAGGTTGCCAAGCATACGGATAATCGAGGGGTTTTGAAATGGTAATGGAAGGTTAGGGAAACTAACCCAAGTTGCTTCGGACGTCGAGTCGCGGTTCATGTGGAAATCGAACGACCACTGGAACAAGAAAAAATGATCTCCATTGCAACACCGGGGTGCCTTAGACCAGACGCAGATGAGGTCCTCTTTTGAAGAAAACCGGATCATAATACGATGCTTATCGAGCAATCCCACCGTTGCCTGATCCTGGAGGTCCCAAGTAGCGAAGACGAATCTATCAAAGGCATCGACCGATGGCCTTCGGTGTTTGAACCTTGCGATTAGGGTGAACTTCAGAAGCCCGAAGGCCTCATGGAACTCCGAGGTTGAAATCTGGAGATTTGGGCAGCCATCGACGAGCTTCGGCACCTTCGGCCCTATCACAACTTTCGGGAATGGAGGAATATGTTCAGGGTTGGAGAAGTGATGGAAAGGGGACACCACATTCCTTGAGAAGGATCCCTCCCACGCAGGTGGGGGAGGATCCGTCGCGGTCGCTGCCATTGTCACCGTAGGAGATGAGACTCGCTAGGGATCCATCATGTTCCGCCGCCTCGTCAGTTAAATAATTATCATATGGATACACCATGATTCATGGAATATAATACCGAATTATAACATGTGGATCAATTGGAATTCATAAAATTTGGAAATGGATACTATATTAACTGTCCATGACTCTTCAATGATGTCCCCAATTGCTAAGGTTGAAAAAAAATTCCATTGATAAAATCCATTCGTATATCATTAATTTTTGTGTTTTTGTTACTGCAGTCTGTATTCCTATGCATAGGATTTACATTTATAATGAAAATATTTTTTATATTCACAATACATTCATTTGGAAATTTTGTTTTTCCAACATCATGTTCGGTTTATTTTACATTGAATTCATTTGTGCGAAAAAACTATTTTTCTCCACCATATTCACTCATCGCACCTCACATTACTATAGTCTCTAATGAATAAGGCTTCTGAAAATTTCATCCAACAACTCATTGACATATATTGGTGAATTTATTGTAATAAAATCATCTAGGACCGTGTCAATTATTTATATATTTCATTAAGATAGAATTATGAAAATGATATTAATTAGTATCCGTGTTTTAATGATTTCCTAATTCTATCCTTGAAGAAGACTCATATTCCCTTCATGTGAAATATATAAATATTATTCATTCACATCCTCAAAATTATGAATTATTACATTCATATCCATAGTCATTTAATTATAGAAAAACTTCTAAAAAATATTTTAAACATGTACACTCTAGTAGTGATTGAGTGCAAGGGAATACATTGGATTAACTCCAATGATTCTTCTTTCAAAGGGAAATGAAAAAGAGTTAACATTACCATTTCACTTTTAGTATTTTTAAACTATAATGTGTCACATTATTCTAGGAAATTCAATCTATGAAAATTGGGGTCTTCATGTTATAGTCCAAATAATTGGATGGAATGTGTGATCATTTAGATGGTCACCAGATTAATTTCAAAATTGTGACTTGCACTATGGGGTATGAGAATACATGGATAGACAACACACCCTACAGACTTCGGTAGTCGATTAATTCATAGACCCTACATAAATTCATTAGGATCTCTATTTCAACTCTAGGATTTTTAACTTTTCAGTACCATATATTATATTCATTCTACATGCCTTGTTTATGATCCATTGTCATCAATTCAATCTCGGGATCAATGTTAACTTCTCATTCTCCATAATTTTATCTTCTTGAGTAATTTCGCACATTATTATTCTTTAAAAACAATAAAATAGATTTCCAAATGATAAATGTAGAAAATAGACAATAGAAAATTAAAATTTCTTAAAAATTCTAATCAATACTAAAAATCGTTCCGTGGAAACACCACTAGATTTGATGTAACCCTAAGAATTATTAGTTCCCTTGGGAATTTGAAACTATTGTATTTCCAATATGCAATTAGCACAAAATAATATGAAAATATTGTTTGTTCGATTTGAGGGTAATATAATGAAATCATGATGAAAATTAATAAATGTTATTCGGAATTAAAATAAAATACTTTATTGAAGGATTTAAAGAAATTTTGTGAAAATAGTAAAGCATATTGGGTTTTGATTATTGAATTTGGACAACTGTTTCATGTTTTTTGTATTTTAAAGGCACATGTGTAATTAAATTCAGAAATTATTTTTTTAAGTCATTAATGGTTTTGAGTCAATATGATTCATAACCAATAGTCATTTTATCCCATTCATAATATATAAATCATGGTTTTACCATAGAAGAAACCTTATATAAATAATGAATAAACATTGTCTTGGTTCCATATTTATAAATAATTACCCTATACAATTTAACGGTTATAAACTATTTTATGGAAATTTGTAATGAAATTTTAAATGGTTCTTTAAAGATTAAAAATTAAATTGTCACTAAATTATGATTGTAAAATATTTTTATATTTAGAATTAGATTATGTAGAAATTGGAAATAAAGAAATAAATAAATAAAAATAAAATGCACCTTCATCTTTCATATAGATTACCATATGATGAGGTGGAATTTCCAATCACCCTACTCACCATTGGATTTTGTCTTGAGATATGATCTAGGAAATGTATTCTTGGTAAATTATTTAAATAACCCTATTTTTTATTGAGATGAATGTAATTCACCAAATAATACACCAAACATTAATCTTGGTTATTTAATGCTGGGATTAGGTTATTTCATAACTTAATGGGTGGTCTCCCATCATAAATATGGTCAAATCTAGTAGTTTCTATTCTGTCACAAGATTTTACATCTTAAATATTCCATTTACACCATATAATATAATTTACCATCTCTATGTTACTGAATTTACTGTATAAATTGATGTTATAAAACATTTCATGCTTATCATACAATGAAACAAGTGGATCACACTATTAAATGTGTTATTCTTCTCTCTAGTGAGTTTTCTCTTCATTCCATATTTTTACACCATCTTTTTTTAAATGTTTTACCTGGTAAAATGGACATTCGTAATATAAAATTTAATTTTCTAGCCACATAAAATTCTTTCATAATTATTATTCAATTCAACCCCTTAAATAATCTTATGGTCATTCTTCATCATAGAATTCCCGTTTTGTTGGAAATAACTTCCACATCACTCCTTTTGCTAAATTTCCACCAAATATTGTATCATTAAAAATATAAAAAAGTCCATTAAAAATATTTTTTATAAATATTAAATCATTTTAATAAAAAAATAATTATTTTTATATTATTTACTATACCATGAATGTATGTATCAACACCCAATTAATTCTAATGTGTATATATCCTTTTTGGTGATAGTTGATCATCATACAATGTTAAAAAATAATTGATTTTAAGGAAAATATTATCTTTAACTACTAACTATGATTTAAAAAACAAAAGAGGTAATATAGTTTGTTGAATCATTATACATTACATTTGATCAGGATTTTAGGTCCACATTATGTTTTTAAAGAAGCATCAAGTTATATTTGGATATAGTGTTTTATATAATTACAACTTGTCACGCCCAGATAGATGGTCATTTTGATTGAACCATCCATACTCTAGAAGATATATTAAAATCATGTTTAATGGATTTATATTGATATTGGGATCACTATCTTCCTATATTGATGTTATCATATAATAAATATTTATATTATAGAATGTAACTTGATCCTATTATGGCTACATTTTTGAATAATTCATAGCATTAAATGTGGTAGGATGAATTTATGTAGTGAATGGTGATTGAAGTGGATCTTATAAAAAAATTGAAATAAAATTTATATACTATTCAACGTTACATATTATACATGAAATGTTGATAGAACTTTTATGTAGTAAATCATCTAGGAGAATGACATTTTGAGTTCTGAAATAAGATATTCCATCAGATATCACCATGGAATGAATTAATGTGGTTTGTAAAGTATGTAAATAATAATATTATATACATCATCCAATTTTATATCCTTGAAAACATCATATTTGTGTTATATCATCTAAATATCTCACCCAACCAGTCACAAGTATAGAGTGTGATTTATGTATCACTCTAAAGGATGCACATATGAGACATGTCACATGTACTGAATCCATTAGTGTCACCTCTATAAATATATCATTCATGTTAGAAGTATCCCATGAATATCATAGATCATAGGGAAAATGGTTTAAAAATAAATAAAGCACACATAATCAATGTACTATGGTGGAACAATAAGTTGTAGAATATATCATGTGAAAGAAAATAAGAGATGAAGCATAAGTACCCTTATATGTTTTATTTAAGGAAATTATAATTTTTTAGATAATATTATAAATGTAGGGAAAATGTATTGAACTAGAATTTTATAAATGAAATTTCCATTGTTATTGAAACAATTCTATATTAAGTAATGAAAAATACAAGATGCCATGCAGTATATTTCTTTTTCTATTTTTATCATTACAAAATTTATTTATAATTTTATTGTTGGAAATAGAAGACCAATAAGAATAATATTGGTTGTTAATATAACCATTATATATTTTCCGTCAATATTAGTACATAGTTATGGGTATAATGTTATCTAATTGATATATACGAAAGAAGTGATGTCCATATATATTATGATCATTCACTATAAATCCAATTAAACAGAGCATATGAGGGAGACTACACCACTAAGTATTTCCTTAGGCAACACCCATCTGTAGATTCATAAAAAAGAGAAAATTCATTTATATGAGAAGTCTAAGACTATAAATACCACTTCTCTCTTCATGATTCTTAAGTAACGCCAGGAATATACTTCCACCAACCACCATACCCTTTGGATTTATGTTGGTGTAATATGTGGTTACATAACTAAATGCTTGATGTATACATTTCTATATATTCATTTCTATAAAAATTCTTCTATTCATAAAATTCCCTTAATAATTAATATATAAAAAGAATATATTTTAAAATTCATAAAAATATATTATCATATGAAAAAAAATATTTTTGATGAATATTTATATTTTCAATTTAATTTTTTTGTTTTTAATTATAATTTTTTAGAAAAATATTTTAGTTTTAGGAAAAAGCATTATTAAATATTATTTATTTAAATTTAATTGTTAATATAATTTTATTAGGTCTCATATAAATTTTCTAATATTCCAAAAGTGGTTTGATTCCTAAAAACTGTTATTTCCAACTGAATATTTATTTTATTTAAAATAAGACACTCCATTACATAAAAAAATTATTAAAATTGATATCATTTACTAATTTAGAATTTTTGAAATTATAAAATTTTTATTTTTTTCAAAATTTTAAGAGATATTTGATTTTTTGTGTATTATATAAATATTCTATAAATAAATAGAACTATTATAAAATCATAATTACAAAAAATTAATCTAATAAATATTATAAAATTAAGTCAAAAAAACAAATCCCTTTAAAATGATGTTTTTTGTTATTTGATTTATTTTACATTACTATAATTAATCATATAGAGTGTATATGTTATTATGGTTTCAGAAATAATTCATCTGGAAAGACACGAACTGACGCACCGAGGCCTGCCTAGCTATTAGAAGTCTGAGTCTGACAACCAAAAGGATACCATAAATTTTCTATGGTTTGGAATTAACTGTTGGGAAGGAATAAATTAAATAGGAGGCCTTATAATAAATACAAATACACACTCACACATCTAATTAGATAGAAATTTACAAAAGAAAAATAGAAGGCTTCAACATATATAGTATATCTAGGCCTGAAATAGTTTGAGATGGTGTCCTAAGACAAACTGTCTATAATTTTTCACATTTATATTTGATGTAATGATTCTTAATAAAACATCCCAATACATTTTCTTCATTATTTTGCATGAGTATATTGTGATAATATTCTATATTACATGTTGCGTTGATAAGGTCATATAATTTCTTCAAAATAATGGGAATTTTTCGTGATATGAGGATATGATTAAATAATGATTTACAGTTTGATAATGTATTATGATGTGACACATAATACCACAAATGTCTAGTGCTAGTACTCATGATCGGATTAGGCATCTACCCCTAAAGTTATTATTAAAAATCTAAAATATGGGAGATTCTGAAAATAGATTTTCTAGTAGAGATTTTACTTGTTTTGTTATCATCAACAATTCATATCACTGATCATGTGTAATGATCCATATATATTAATATTATAATTATTCTATGTAATGAATCACATAGTAATATGTATTTAGTAAAACATAATGATAACATTTAATTGAGATTTTTGATTTCTTTGGAGTGTCACAAATATAATGTCAATAATTGATAAGTAACAAAAGATTTTTTCCCTTATATCTATATAGATGCTGATATCATGACAATTTTATTAGAATAGAACCATCTCCCTAAATTCCCTGTCATATGGGTAAAAACATTGTAATTTCATATAATCAATGAATGATGTCTCAATTATATTGTTTAATGATAATGATATTCAATATTCTTAGTGATATATTGTGACAAAGTGATTATATTATATAGTGACCCTTAATTTGAGGTTGCTAACATTGTGACACTATGTTCATTATTTGTGGTTCTTCGACCTGTTTCTTGAAAGTAATATTGGACAATAGAATATCTAAACTAATAATAATGATAAAGAGTCCTAGATGATCTCACATAAAGTATTTTTTATGAAATTGATAAATAATATGTTAATTTATTTATTTGAATAAATAATATTCCAAAGATTGAGGAATAATTTTATTCACATTTTATGAATCAAAATAATTTATATATTAATAAAATAAGTAAATAAAATATTTATTCTAGTGTTCAATAAATGAAAAATAAGTTTTAATAGAACAATAACATGTTTTGGGGAAAATATATATTAATAATCTTGTAAAATATTGGTTAAGGGATGACATGAAAAAAAATCTATAATAAACACTCCCTCTAATATTTAATAATTATTACAACTGAGTATGTAATCTAAAAATGTTAATTTTTTCACAAAAATAATTTTTGGTCAACTCCTCCATCCATCTCTATCCTAGAATTGATTAAAAGTAATGATATTTCTTTGATTGTGAACAATGAGTGATCATGAATGAAAAAACACAATACAATTGATCCCTCAGACTAGCACTCATATATTGTTTTGGCATTTCCTGAATATCATAGGAGAATTTTTGGTTCAATGCAAGAGGTATTCAATCTTCGATTCCTAAAAATTGTATTGAATGAAATCTAAAAGCAACTTTTCATAAAAATGTCATCATCATCAATAAATAAATCCTAATACAAGGTATTTTTTATTTAAATAAATTAGATAAAAAATTTCTTTCAATGATCATTAATCATGGATTTATGTATATAAATATTAATCAAAATTTTAACATATGCCCCACCACTTCATGCTTCCGTTTTACCAAGAACCATTATGTGGAATCAAAGTGATCACAATAAAATTTTTCAACATTTATTTTTTTATTGGTATATTTAGAATTATAGTAATATTCTCATTTCATAAATTTTTTTCTAAAATCCTCTTTCAAATTACAAGATTCAAAATATAAACATTGTTCATTCATTGAATCATTTTCATGATGTTTTAAGAATATATAATGAAAAACATTGGATTCCACCTGAAAAAACTAAATTTTATTCTTGTAATGAATGTTTACGTGGAATTTACATAGATATTATAGCCATTAACAGTAGTTAATTTTATCTTGATCATTCATGGGATATATAAAATTTCATGTGAAATGAGACTTGTTTACACTACATATTGACTAGCCCATTTGGAAAACCATTTTTAGATTAAAGAACGTGCAATGGAATACATGATTTATAATATAAAAGAGTTAGTGGAACATGGTGTGTAGTTTATTAATTCCTACATGTGAGATACATGTTGTGTTACCTTCACAAAATTGAATTATAGATACATGGAGTGTATATGGAGCCCACACATCATGTAGTCTCTCACTTGAGAACACACTGACCTTTTCACAAGGATTCAAGGGCATGTGGCATTTAGACCACTCAGTGTGAATCTCGCATATACAAATCATGTAATATTTCGAGATACATGACCAAAAAATGGTGATTTATTTGGGCATATAAATATTGTATACACATCACGTAAATATCATGTTTGTTTGATTCAGAAAGCACTTGGTACATGATGTAGACCCATGTGTGTACCTCAGATAGAGATAAATTGAGATACACTATGTGTAGATGGACTATACATGCTGGGTTGTATCCCATTAATAGACTGGATTTAAAATTACATTACATTTAAAAAAAATTATAATTATGATCTTTTATTATTGATGGACACAACATTTTGTGTTTGACAGTTTAAAAATGATTTTAATGAATTTTAAATGATCAATAAATTTATTTTAATAAATATGTCATTAATTGGTATTATATTAATTTTTAGAATTCCATACATGATTAATATAATTAATTAATTATTGGTGGACATTAAGACAAAATGGAATAAATTAATTATTTAAATAAATATTAAATTCATGCATATTTATCCTTATTATAATTATTTAACAGTGAAGTGAATGATGAATGGTAACTTTTGTGTATTCATTGTATGTATGAATTTTCATGAATTATACCATGACCATGTTATGTAATATATTTTTTTAATTTATTTTACAGGTTTTTAATTATATTATATTCATAAGAAGATATATGAGTAAAAATCACCCTTTTATTATGTAGGACCAATATATCCATGGTTATTTTTATAATCACCATTTAACCAATAATTTGGTTCCCCTAACCTATGTTTGATTTATAAATACCTATAATTAATGTAGTATCATAAGGAACATGGAGGTGGTTAAAGAAACAATCATGGTCATTCTAACATAGTTAACACAAATAGGTATGGAAGGAATGTTGTAACTCATACTAAGAAAAAAAAATGGTGTCATTCCCCATGTTCTTTTGAGGATTTAATGTCTTCTAATTAAATAAAATTGTAGATAATATCATTATTTGTTCATTTATATAATTTCTTTATTGATATTGATTCATTATTTTTTATTTTTATGCAATCCCAAAGTCACATAAATTAAAGAATTAATGTAAAAAGATAAAATTTTAATATGGGAAATATGCGTAATTTTTTTATCCATCATGGATAAATAATTATGTATAATCCATATTAATATTAATAGGACATGTAAGATATAAAAAAGATAAAATTCATGCATAAAAAATTCTAATACATCATTTAAATATTACGTCTAAAAAAAGACCATTACATGGAAAGGAATGAAAACATAAAACTAAGTGTAGTACATGTTCAATGTATGGACACATGTTTTTATCTGGAAGATATCATGTGGTTTTCTATTTAGTTAATAGAACTTTTATTGAGTTTTATTTCCAAATTCAGTTAACTATTTATTTGGAGGCAGTTGTAGAGGAAATAAAATATAGGATTCCATGATAGTGGAATCCAATAAAATGATCATGAAGATTCATTCCAATAGTTATAAAGCCCATCAACCTATTTACATTTATATTTTTCAATTTATGTTGTATGGATCAATAGGAAACATAATATGGATCATTGAAAATCTAATAGGATAAATACTAAACATTACAATTTCAATAGTAGGGGTAATTGAGACTTGTTAAATAGTTGTAAAATTAATATAACCAATTAATTTCATTCTTATCTTGTAATTTATAATCTAGGAAAGTATTAATAATATTAAATACTTAAATTTATAATAAAATTAAAATCCCTACATACACATTATACATATAATTAATATAGCATAATAATGACATAATACATGGATATAAATTCTAAAAATGATATAGATTCCTTATGGTAGTTTTACATCATTAATAGAAATTATAGAAGCTATAATCCTCACATCCTGATTTTCCTTATAAAGAGGTAATTGATTAAGATATCCTTGTGTATGAGAATCAAATGAAAAAAATATTCAAAATTCATTTTTTTATTATATCATCTATATAAAGTGATATTAAAATGTCACAAAAATGTAGATTTTTATTATAATCTCATGTATATTTAAGGACTATATCTGGAGAGAGATGGATTTTAGAGGCTTCATTTTTACAAAGAGATCATTGCTATCAATAATGGGGAGGGTTCGACACATGGTCCTTACACAAACAACCTCAATCAATACCTTCTGAATCTAAAGGATCTATGGTTTAAACACCCCAGTGATATGGAAATTTATCTCATTTAGGAATCACTATAGTAGATATTTTATAGTTTTGTTAGGAATTTTATAATTAAAAACAATTAGATGTCTCTTACAAATCTTCTCAATATTATTCACCATGTGGACAATGAGACTATGTGTGAAAATACTTTAATCCTTTTGGTAAGAAATGGTAATAGAAAATCCAGAATCCACATGGCACGGTCTCCATTGAAATGACCTACCAAATATAGTAATATTAAGGTAAATGAAAGAAAACATGATGCAATTTACTCCCAATTTTAATGAAGGTCCATTGAAATAAAAATTATACCTTTAAGAAGTGAGGGGAAAATTCAGGTTTATTTTTAATCTAGTGTAATAAATAAATTACTAAAAATTTGGGATTCGATATAGCCATATCTTCTAACATATTTATTGAAATATCCAGAGCATGTATATTAATATGAAATGACCAGGGGTGGGGGATCTATTAGTATCCAAGGTTTCTAAACATGTTTTTGTGGATATAGGGAACAACAACAATAGGATTTCAACTAGAATTATATTATTTTAAAGGGGTTTTATTTTGTTCCTTTACTAACAAAAATTATTATTATTTTCATATCAAGACACATAAGGTTTTATTTTCAATTAATTTATTTAATTTTGTACTTTTATTTGTATATAATTTGTTATGGTATGGATAAAACAAATAACGATCTTTATGTTTAGAATACACTAACCATGTTATGTAAATCATTAATGAAACATCTTCACAAGTTTCCAACCACACACAGTATTAGAATCACCAGTTAGGGCAAGAAAATGAGTATAATTTTTGTAAATTACAAAAAGTTGGATATTTAGAATATTTCGAACTAAATCTAGGTCATGTATGTCATGCATGTTTATGAGGATAAATGACCAAAGGCGTATTTAGTGGAAAATGTGAATGATAAGAATATTTTATGGAATTATTTCATACACATATGTTTGAACAATTTCTTAATGAGGCTTGGTGTGGATACTCATTCTTCATAAATATTAATGATCATTTTAGTATACTTTTAAATTTATATATAATTTAGTAAAATTTTGTTTACATTGAAAATTTTAATTAAAATAATTGATGGAATATGTTTTTAACATTGATAACCAAGATGGAATAATGTATATGAATATATACTCAAAATATAGTTGAGAATATCCTAATTCAAAATTCTTTGATTATATAGGGTTTTTTTGATTTAATCTCACCTCACTCCACCATATACACCTCAGTTGAATGGTGAATGTGAAAGGAGGAATTTTACATTGTTAGACACATTGAGATCAATGATGATTAAGATGAGTCTCCTATTATCCTTTGGGGATATGAATTATAGAAATTATAATACATACTAAACCATGTTGAATCCAATATGAAATATGATATACAATTATAATATTTTAATGAGTGAAACCAATGTTATATTTATCACATGTGTGGCATTGTGGTTAATATTTTAAGGCTACTTCAGGATACAATATTTCACTCTAATGGTAAAAGTATAAATTTGAAATATTTCCATAACATACTACATAATATTACTTTTACTATGGTTCAGATAAATTTTTAATCATGGTAAAAAAATTCCACATTTCATTAGAATGATCTTTTCTCAAAAAGAGATAGTGGTAGTTATATATACATCAAAGAAGCCTGGGACAGTGATACCCATGAGTTGGGAAAGTAACATTGTTATCAAAGAATTTTGAAAAAACAAAATTTCTCAAGACACAAGTAATTTGTTGGAGTATTAGATGTGTTATAGAACCATAAAAACATGATTTTATATTCCTATAGAATAGTGAATCATTATTAAGAGATAACACAAATCTTATAACCTACAACGAAGTATTAGTGGCATGTATATTTCTAAATGGAATGAATCCATGAATTATTAAATGAATTCCATTTAAAAAATAAATTATGTATTTTTGGTAGATCCTCTTCTGGATGTAAAAACTATTTAATAAACATTGGTATTCCGGAATGAACTAGATAAGGAAGGAAATGTCAGTTCCTATAATGAATGGTTTGTTACAAAATGGTCAAAAAAATTTAAAGAAACAAATATGATGAAAACTTGTAACCAGTTGAAGTTTTTAAATCCATTGTAATTATACATTCTCTTGTAGATTAACCTTACAATGATATTTGTAAAATGGATCAAAAAACATTCATTCATAATGGGTACCTTCATAGAGATGTCTATATTTCAAAACATTAAGGGATTGTGACTCAAAAGGATATAAAAAATGATATTACTTTGAAAATATGTATTTATTGATAAAAATAGGATTTAGGTTCATGGATCATTTTATTTTTGATGAAGAAAAATGGAATTTTGTTTCATATATAATGATTAGGATCCTTAAATCTACTACATTTTTAGAAGGAGTGAGGTCATTATCTTGATAGTAGAATTTAATGTCATATTACTAATAAGACATTCAGTGATAATCATACTATCTATTATGGAATGTTTCAACAAATTATTCCCAATAATGAAAATGTATGTGGAAAAATATATTCTCCTAATAATGAACCATCGTGATAGATCTAAGAGTGAGATTAGCCTAAATCACTATACACATATTGAAATGATACTAAAGATATTTGGAATGTAGCAACCCAAACGGATATTTTTTGTAACACCCCAAGCTTCCATGGTATGCTTCTCTTTGAATAATATAGTAGTGTGTGTTGTACGCAACTTCGAGTTCTAACACACACCACAACCAATCAAAGTAGTCATTATAAACAGTAATAGGAAATTTTTGGAATCTTATAAATTTTATCTCTCAAAATAGACATCATTTTTTTATTCAAATTATCAAATTTAGCCTCGGGTGAAATTTTTTACTTTTCGGATAACTTTTATATTTTGATGAATAGTGAAATTTAATAAATTTTAATTAAAAACAACTTTTTTATTCATAATAATTAATAGTGATAAATTATGAAATTTAGTTGTTTTAAATTATATTTAGAATATATTTTCACCATTTAATCCAATTTTGGTCATTGGACATAATTTCACAATTAAACCGGACAGAAACAAATGTCAATCTTTTGATAGTTACTATTTCCTAAAAACACGGTTTTTATATTGACAGAGGGAATTAATTTTAAATTAATTTATGCCTCTTCTGTGTTTTGAATATGGAAAAGTAGATTCTATATTTAGAATCAGGATGTCCAAATTGTGTAAATATGTAACTTAAATTTTTAGAAATTTTGAATAATTACTTTGGTAAATATTTTATTTACCATTGTTAAAGGGTAAATCAGGTAAATAAGGTTAAAAATTAATATTATAATAAAATTAAAATACACTAAAACGTATCATTACCTTATTTGTTGATACATTTCAGACCATGGGCATATTTGGGTTGATTTTGGGACCCCATTGAGCCACTTGTAGGTGATAGGGACACTTTATATTAATTATGTTAAAATAAATACAAAAATGACTTAAGCATATATCTTTTAGAAAAACTATTTTTACATAGGTTTATATATGTTATATTTTCGATTATAAATATTATTTAGAAATCTAAAACGATTTCCTACATAATTGTATTTTATTTATAATTTTTAGACATTTTATTATTAAATTTATTGATGATACAATAATGATGCAGTATTTTCCATATTAAGGAATGAATCAAATAATTGATATTATAAACATAAAAATAAAAGTAATTTGAAACTTTATATTAATTACACTAATTTTTTAAGATAATATTAGATATTATTACAGGTTATATGAATTTGGTTTGAAGTCATAATGGTTTTATGAATTTATCAAAAACAAAATACCCAACAGTGTCAAAATTGACATAAAAGAGTTTTTAAAACGAATATTATATTATTGATTGATATTATATTCCTAAAAATCTAAGTTTCGGATTAATGACTTATATCATGATAGGTGTATCATTAATGGATCACTTGGGGGTCGCATGGATGTATATAGTAAGTTTATTAACTCTATAATATAAAAATAAAAAGTGACCTGGTAAATGTCAATCAAATTAACTAAGAGTTAAAACTAAATGATAAGGTTAATATAATGACCAAAACCTGTCTAAAATCTATTGGTTGACAGGATTTCGACCCGTCCTCACCATAGACTCTGAATAATCCACTCTTGAGACATTAGAAACCGATTATGATTTTATTATAAATTAATACTTTTTGTTTTCCTAAAGAGCCCCTCTTCCCCCTTATAAAAGGACAACACTTCTATCCAATTATTCACACCATCAAAGCCTTTTGGTTCGGCAAAAACCTACCCAAATATACTCTCAACTTCCCTCACTTCAACCTAGAGGTTTTATTTTGATTAGAAAGACAACCTAATGAGCCCTTTTGATCAAATCAAAAGGAAGAACCATATTAAGAGGTAATGTTTTCACCACCCTCTTTAAAGTTCCTTTCTTCTTCAACTTATTCACTCTTTATTATTCCAATTATAAAATAATAACTCTAGTATCTTCTATATACTGTGATGTTTTTATGAATATGGTATAACCATATTCATTATTATATTCATCCTTTGAATGACATGTCACCATACGTGCGTACGTACGGCTTACCGTCTCCACATCATGGTGTAATTGTTATTCAAAACATTATTATATGGATGGGTATAATAATGATGTGTAATTCAGGTAAATAATAAATATAACATGATAATTATTATTTATATATGATATACCATCCAATTATATATTATTTTAATATAAATAATGATATTTTCGCTCGTGCGTACGTACGGAATACCGTCTCCACAAACGCGATGAGATTCATTCCCCATCATATCCATTCAAGTATAATTCTCACTTGATGATTGAAAATAATGTTTAAGGACATGATATAATTCTGGATATGAATAATATACATCCCATCGATAACAAAAATGGCTCACATAACAAAGAATATAAATAATGATGAATCTGTTAACACCTTAAACGATGATAATACTAAGATATTATTAACAAATCAATGATAAAAGAGCATATATGAGATCATATTAATGTATATGATTCTTTTATAATATAATAAAAATTATTTCACCATTATAAAGGAGGTTAACCTACCCTAAACCAAGAAAAAATTACAAGGTAAGGGTTTATTTCACAATATCTTCATTATATGAGGTTGTTTATACGAAATTATCTACTGGGCCTCTTTAACAACCACATCCATGTTTCTTAAAAATGTATTCCAAAAAATTCTTAATATTTTACAGAATATGGGTTAAAGTCATTTATACCCTTGTTTTACATTTTATAAGATGTTTATAAAAGAATCTTTCCATCGTTTTCCAAAGATGGTCCTTTTTAACCTTTTCGAAAAAATTAAGGTAAGAATATATTTTTTAACTTATACGGCAGGTGCAACTATTTTCTAAGGATATAAACTCGTCGAATATTCCCTTACAAGATTATAAGAATATATTAAATGTAATTGTTTTATTTTATAATTATGTGACTCTTAAATGTTTTCAAAATAGAAATAGATATTTCTCTAAAAAAAAGTTTTGATTCCATCTATGTCAACATCCTTTGATGGATTTTAAGTTTTTAAGGGTTTATTTATTATGATACAAAACATTCATATTATATTGAAGGTTTTTTGATATTTTTTACTTTGGATGTGCTATTTTCTTACTATTCATAATTTAATGATAAAGTATTGACATTTCTTATGCTAATTTTAATACGAATGTTTATGATATGTTTAAACCATTTCATATGGGGAATGTATTGGACTTAGTAAGTCTCGGTTGGATCCCACTATAGATCCTGGATGCAGCGGTAGGTCGCATGAGACAACTAGATGTGAAATTGGCCAATGCCCCTTCCCAATTTGATTTATGGGTTTTGTATGAGGCCTTAATCATTTTTAGACATCTTGGGCGAGGCCTTGACAAAATGTTTCAAAATGTCCGGAATTATACATTACCTCATTATGGAAATAATATTGATGGTTGATGTGGTCATTAAACTAGTAGAATACCCATGATTATGTTATATTAGGGCATTATTTACCCATCTCATATTCATTCCATAGAATTATTCATAATTATTATTTGTAAAGGCATGTGGTTTCAATTATTTACTATGCTTAATATTTATGTCATTTTCCACTGTATTACTTACCCTTACTGATCGTTTGAGATCACCCCTTTCTTATGTTTCATTTTCCCAGGATACAAAGAAGTTAGTTATGAGTGACCTTCATGCATAATCTAGGAGTCCTGGATGTTTTTAATGAAATAAAGTTGTGTTCTATTTCTCTTCAAGCTGTAAATTTGAACTTATGTATGAATCTTTTTTCCAAAAATACTAAACTAATCGGTCTTTCAAGACATGATTTCCTTGTGATCATGTCAATGTTATATAATAATGCCCCTACTCTGGGTAACTAGGGTCAGAGTTTTATAGTTGGTATCAGAGGAAGATTAGTACAAACCTTGGAAACAAGATTTAGATAAACTCTGATAAGAGAACATAGACATAAGATGGACTTTTAGGATTAGTATAGAAGAACATCGTAGAATTTTGGTATTGTAGAGATTTTGTGAGTTTTCCAAGCAATAAATCCTTGTCTAGATATGAGTAGGTAAAGGCGGTTCTGGCCCAGATGTACCTTGGGGTAAAACCATAAAACACCGCTTTGAGCTAGACTCAAATGACAACTTGTGCACAACAATAGGCCTTGCTGTACTCTTGGTTACGACACTCCTCAGGGATATTCATAGGATAATTCTCATTTTCTTTACAAATCATTATGAAGGTTTTATGAGTGTATAATTCCTCAATAAAATTTATTATATGACTATGGATTATATCTATAAATATTTCAATTAATTTTTAGTGTTTTACAATTATGGAATTATGTATTTTGATTCATAAACTGATCTAGTTTATGCCATTGTTTAGAAAAGGCACCTAGTGGAAGAAATGGAAATTGTATCAATGCACGCACTCCATGTAGGTATTTCCCTCCAGCTCAAGATAATTATAGTATAGATGGTGATACAACAGGTGCTGATCAGCTAATCACCATACTGGGAGAACTAACTCAGTTTATGAATAATAACCTTACCCATATGGATCACCCTGATCCACAGCGCGGGGGATCAATTTTATATCTCTTCATGAGGAAACAACCACAAGCATTCAATGAGAGTAAATATAACATTGTAGCTGAACAATGGATAAATTTCTTTGAGAAAATATTACATGCCATAGGGAGTAGTGAAAGAGAAAAAGTTATCATGGCAGTTTACCGCCACACTAGGGATGTTGATCAACGGTGGTCATTGATTCAATACATGAAGGAAGATGATGAAGTATAAAATATGTAATTGAGGGAATTAAAAGATCTATTTTTAGAAAATACAGTCCTCGTGCCCATCGAGTAGATATGGAAAGGCACTTTCTATGTCTGAGACAAAAGGAGGATGAGAATGTCGCAAAGTATGAGGCTAACTTTACAAGGTTAGCAGGGTTTTCTGTAGATTATATATGTAACCCAAGAAGTAATATTGATCATTTATTTGATTGTTTAAAACTATTTCTACATCGAGCATTGGTCTCATAATGCTTCTTGTCATATAAAGATATTGTCTCATGTGCTTTCAAGACAGAAAAGGAATTATCTAAGTCCTATGACTTTAAATCAAAGCAAGAGAAGAAAATATCAGCTGAACACTCTGGGAAAGGAAATAAGGAAATAGGGAAGAAGGTAATAATTGATTTTTCACCCTATAATAATTGTAGAAGGAAGCACCCTGGTTCATACATAAAAGGAAAAAGAGTATGCTACAAGTGTGGGCAGAACGACCATCTAGCTAGTGATTGTAAAGGAAAGAAAGATTCTACCAATGTTCAATGCTACAATTGCTGGGAGATTGGAAATTATGCAAATGAATTTCCTAAGCGTCAGGAAAACTTACCTCAGAAAAGGCCTAAAGACCAAGGAAAATCTTATGTTATCACTACTGCTAAGGTAGAAGCTCCGAAAGACGTGGTGGCAGGTAATATAATGGTTTCCTCAAGTTTAGAAAATTCTTTATTTTATTCTACATCACCGCATTGTTTCATATCTTCCCAGATTGCTAAGAAAATTAGATATTTCAAATTTGATTTAAAAAGGGAGTTGTAAGTTAAAACTCCTAAGGGAACTAACATTGCAACAATTTTTTTTGAATCAGTCCCCATTAAAGAACATAAATGTTTTTTATCTACGGATCTCATCGTCATACCTATGATTGAATTTGATATAATCCTCGGTAGGGATTGGCTTTTAGACCATGATGAAAAAATTTATTGTAAGAAGAAGGAGGTTACTATTTTTTATGATGATGATAAGGAACACGTTATCTTTAGAGCGGAATCTTCACCACCTAATTCTTATCTAGATCCACCCCCAATAGCTCAACAAAATTCAATTATCAAAGAGGAAGAGAATGAAATGACTGTGAGTGAGGAAAGGAATGTTCAAATAGAGGATGTACCTATTGTGAAATAATATGTAGATGTGTTTTGAGAATATTTTCCTGGTCATCCACCAGAATGAGAAATTGAGTTTTCCATTTATTTAATTCCTGGTTCAAGGCCTATATCGAAGACCCCTTATAGAATGGCCACTGTGGAATTAGTTGAACTAAAAAACAACTAGAGGAATTTAGTAATAAAGTATTTACTCACCCTAGTGTTTCTTTATGGGGATCCCCTGTCCTTTTTGTTAAAAAGAAAGATTGATCTATGAGGTTATGTATCGACTACAGGGGGATAAATGCTATGACAATAAAGAACAAGTATCTCTTACCCCACATTGATGATTTATTTGATCAACTTCATAGAGATAAATACTTTTCGAAGATTGACCTTCGATCTGGATACCATCAGTTTTGTGTGAATATGGAATACATTCCAAAGAAAGCATTTAGAAGCAGGTACGGGCATTAAAAGTTTACACTAATGCCTTTTGGATTGACTAATGCACCCTCTGTATTCATAGATCAAATGAATAGTGTTTTCAAGGAATATCTCGATGATTTTTTGGTGGTATTTATTGATGATATCTTGGTATACTCCAAAAATATCAAGGATCATGAAAATCACTTGCGCATTATCCTGAAGACTCTTAGAAGACATGAATTATATGGGATGGTTAGCAAGTGAGAATTCTGGGTTCAGTAGATTTCTTTTCTTGGCCATATTGTCTCTAAGGATGGAATCCATGTTGATCCTTCTAATAGAAGATCATTCCATGAATGGCCAGCACTGACGTGTATAACCGAGGTACGCAGTTCTATTGGTTTAGCAGGTTATTATCGACGTTTCATCCAGAATATTTCCCGGTTGGCTATCCCATTAACAAAGCTCACACGTAAAGGGGTTAAATTTGTTTGGACAAAAGAGTGTGAAGAATGTTTCAAAGAACTGAAGATAAGATTAGTCAAATCTCTTATATTGACTCTACCATTGGGGAATGATGGGTTTTTTATTTATAGTGATGCATCAAAGAAAGGACATGGTTGTGTCCTTATGCAGAATGATAGGGTTATTTCCTATGCATCACGACAGTTGAAAATTCATGAGAAAAACTATCCTACTCATGATCTCAAGTTAGTAGCTGTGATAACTGCTTTGATGATATGGAATCACTACCTCTATGGTAAAAAATGTGAGATATATACTGATCATATAATTTTGAAGTATATTTTCTCACAAAAAGAACGTGACATGAGGAAAAATAGATGGCTTGAATTACTCAATGATTATGATTTCACGATACACTACCACCAGGGGAAGGAAAATAAGGTGGCAGATGCATTGAGTAGAAAAGATAATGGAGTTTTGAACAATATGACAATATAAAATGATCATATATATATATATATGTGGATCTTGTAAAGATGGATGTGGGAATCACCATGGAAGTTGAAACATAAATACTTTTTCAAATAGTTTCCAAACCATCTTTACTAAAATGGATAAATAGTTATCAGACCGGTGATGAAGAGTTTCAAAAGAAGATTAATGTTGTGAATGATGGGAGATTGAGTGACTTTGTGTATGAAGATGGAATTTCGAAATTTGGGAACAGACATTGTGTTCCCAATATACCTGATCTAAAAAGAGAGTTGTTGGATGATGATCATAGTTCAAATTTCTCTATACACCCAAGGAGCACCAAAATGTATAGAAATTTGAAGGAACATTTTTCGTGGGAGAACATGAAGAGGGAGATTGCTGATTTTGTGTCAAGATGTATAGTTTTTCAACAAGTGAAAGCTAGAAGGAAACAGCTTGGTGGAGTCATGCAACATCTTCCCATACCTGAGTGGAAATGGGATAATATTACGATAGACTTTATCATGTGACTACCAAATACTCCTAGAAATAACGATGCAATATGGGTCATTGTTGATCGTCTTACCAAGTAAGCACATTTTCTTGCTATAAGGGAAGATATACCACTCGAATGACTATAATGACTATATATTAATGATGTTGTGAGACTTCATGGAGTACCCCTATCAATTTTTTCTGATCATGATCCCTATTTTACTTCAAGATTCTAGAAAAGTCATTAGAAAGCCCTGGATACTGAACTTTGTTTGAGCACTTCTTACCACCCCAAAACCGATGGACAATCAGAACAGACTACTCAAACCTTAGAAGACATGTTGAGATCATTCTCACTTGACATTTAGGGTATGTGGGATCAATATTTACCTATGGTAAAATTTTCCTATAACAATAGATTACTTTCAAGTATTCAAATGGCACCATATGAAGCGTTATACGGAAAGAGATGTCGGACACCAGCCTGTTGGGATGGAATTGGTGGAAGAAAACTTATAGGCCCAGAACTGGTGGAGGAAACGATGGAAAAGGTTACGTTAATCCAAAACCACATCAAAGCAGCTCAATGTAGGCAGAAGATCTATGCCGATAACCGAAGGAAGGATTTGGAATTTCAGGTAGGAGATCATGTTTTATTGAAGGTATCTCCATGGAATGGAGTTACAAGTTTCGGTAAGAAAGGTAAATTGATTCACAGATACATAGGACCATTTGAAATTATTGAACGAATTGGGGTTGTAGCTTACCGTTTGGCAATATCGCCAAGTCTCTCCGAAGTTCATGATGTGTTCCACGGATCACTGTTGAGAAAATACACGCTTGACCCAACGAATGTACTCACCTATTAGGAATTTGAAATAGAACATGATCTTTCTTATTGAGAAGATCCCGTTAGGATTCTTGATACAGGAGAACAAGTTCTGAGAAACCGAATGACTCATCTGGTAAAAGTGCTATGGAGAAACCATAAGATGGAAGAGGCAACATGGGAAAATGAGGAACTTATGATGAAGAACCACCCATGTCTTTTCATGCGGTAGTATTCTAGAAATTTCAAGGATGAAATTATTTGATGGAGGGTATAATGTAACACCCCAGGCATCCAAGGTACACTTCTCTTTGAATAATACAGTAGCATGTGTTGTACGCAACTTCGAGTTCTAACACACACCACAACCAATCAAAGTAGCCATTATGAATAGTAATACCAAATTTTTTAAAATATTATAAATTTTATCTCTCAAAATGGACTTCATTTTTTGATTCAGAATATTGAATTTATCCTAGGGAGAAATTTTGGTACTTTTCGGATAACTTATATTTTGATGAATAGTGGAAATTAATAAATTTTAATTAAAAACAACTTTTTTAATCAAAATAATTAATATTGATAAATTATGAATTTGAGTGGTTTTAAAATATATTTAGAATATACTTTTTACTATTTAATACAATTTTTGTCGTCGGGCATAATTTCACAATTAAACCGGATATAAACAAGTGCCAATCTTTTGATAGTTATTATTTCTTAAGAACACACTTTTTATTTTAACAGCGGGAATTAATTTTAAATTATTTTCTTCCACTTATATGTTTTGAATTTGGAAAAATGTATTCCATATTTGGAATCAGGATGTCCAAATTTTGTAAATGGGTTATTTTTATTTTTAGAAAACTTGAATAATTACTTCGATAAATATTTTATATACCATGGTAAATGGGTAAATCCGGTAAATAAGTGTAAACAATAATTTTATAATAATAATAAATTATCCTAAAATGTATCCTAACATTTTTGGTGGATACATGTCCGACCATGGGCAACTTTGGATTAATTTTGGGAACCATGGAGCCACTTGTAGGTGATTGGGACACATTATATTAATTAAGTTAAAATAAATACAAAAATGACATAAGCATATATCTTTTAGCAAAACAATTATTACATAAGGTTATATATGTTATATTTTTGACTATAAATATACATTAGAAATATAAATATATTTCCTACATAATGTTATTTTTTTATAAATTTTAGACATTTAATAATTAAATTTACTTTTGACACAATAATGATGGAGTATTTTCCTTATTAATGAAAGAATAAAATAATTGATATTATAAATATCCAAATAAATGTAATTTGAAACTTTTAATGAATTGCACTAATTATATAGGTTAATATGACGCATTAGGACTAGTTACATGAATTTTTTTAGAGGTAATAAAGTTATGAGTTTTTCAAAAACAAAATACCCAATAGTGTTAAAATTGACATAAAAGATTTTTTAAAAATAATTTTATATTATTAATTGATATTTTATTCATAAAAATATAAGGTTTGGCCAAAGGACTTATATAATGATAGGTGTATAATGAAGGGACCACTTGGGGGTCTCTTGGATTTATATAGTATGTTTATTAACTATATAATATTAAAATACATAGTGACATGGTAAATGTCAATCTAATTAACTAAGAGTTAAAAGTAAAAGATAATGTTAATATAATGACCAAAACCTGTCTAAAATCTATTGGTTGAAAGGATTTATACTCATCCCCACCTTAGAAATTTAATAATACATTTCTGAGCCATTAGAAACCGAATATGATTTTATTATAAAATAATACTATATGTTTTCCTAAAGAGCCCTTCCTCCCCCTTATAAAAGGAAACCACTTCTAACCAATTATTCACACCTTCATTGCCTATTGGTTCGGATAAACCCAAAACAATATTCTCTAAACTTCCCTAAATTCAACCTAGAGGCCTTAGTTTTATCATAATTCCATCCTAAGTATCCCTTTTGATCAAATCAAAAGGAAGAACCCGATTAAGAGATAATGTTTTCACCACCCTCTTTCAAGTTCCTTTCTTCTCCAAATTCTTCTTTCATTGTTAATACCATTATAAAATTATAAGTCTAGTATCTAATATATACAGTGATGTTATTATAAATATAGTACAACCATATTCAGTATTCTATCCATTCTTTGAATGACATGTCATCATACATGAGTACGTTCGGCTTATCGTCTCCATGTTGTGGTGTAATTGTTATTCAAAACATTATTATTTGGATGGGTATAATAATGATGTGTAATTAATTTAAATAATAAATATAACATGATAATGATTCTTTATATATGATATAAAATACAATTATATGTTATTTTAATATGAAAATAATGTTATTGTCGCTCGTGCTTACGTACGGACTACCGTCTCCACGAACACGATGAGATTAATTCCTCATCGTATCCATTCAAGTATAATTCTCATTGGATGATTAAAAATAATGTTTAAGGAATTTATATAATTCTGGATATGACTAATATACATCACATCCATAAACAATATGGCTTACATAACAAATAATATAAAGAAATATGAATATGTTAACACCCAAAATGATGATAATACTAATATATTATTAACAAATCAATGTTAAAAGATCATATATGATATCATATTAATGTATATGATTCTTTTATTATTTAGTAACAATTATTTCACCATTATATATGAGGTTACCCTACCCTCAACCAAGGTAAAGTACAAGGTTAGGGTTTATTTCCCAATCTCTTCATTATCCGAGGTTTTTTATAAGTAATTATCTACTAGGACCTCTTTATCATCCATATCCTTGTTTCTTAAAAATGTATTTCAATACATACTTAATATTTTACCAAATATGGGTTAAAGTCATGTATACCCTTGTTTGACTTTTTATAAGATTTTTATAAAGGAATATTTCCGTCATTTTCAAAACAAGGTCCTTTTTAACCTTTTCGACAAAATTAAGGTAAGAATGTCTTTTTTTAACTTATATGGCAGGTATGAATATTTTTGACCATTATAAACTCTCCAAAGATTCCCTTACAAGCTTATAAGAATACTTTCAAAGTAAATATTTTATTTTATAATTATTTTACTCTTAAATGATTTCAAAATAGAAAGAGATATTTATCTAAAAGGAGTTTCGATTTGATCTATGTCAACATCCTTTGATGGATTTTATGTTTATTTGGAGTTGATTTATTATGATACAAAACTTCCATATTGTATTAAAGGTTTTGTGATATGTTTGAATATGGATGTGATATTTTTATACCATTCATGATTTATGGTTAAATAATTGACATTCCGGATGTTAGTTTTAATACAAATGTTTATGATATGTTTAAACCTTTTCATAGGAGGAATGTATTGGACTTAGTAAGTGACGGGTGGAGCCCGCTATAGCTCCTCGATGAATTGGTAAGTATCATGAGACAACTAGACGTGGAATTGTCCATGGCCCTTTCCCAATTTTATTTATGGTTTTGACCGAGGCCTTAATCATTTTTAGATGTCTTGGATGAGGCATTAACAAAATGTTTCAGAATGTCTGACCTTATACATTCCCTCATTATGGAAATAATATTGATGGTTCATGTGGTCATTAGACAAGTAGAATACCCATGATTATGTTCTATTATGGAATTATTTACTCAGCCTATATTCATTCCATAAAAGTATTGATGTTTATTATTGGTAAAGTCATGTGGTTTCAATTATTTATCATGCTTAATATTTATGTCCTTTTACGTTGTATTACATACCCTTACTAAGCATTTGAGCTCACCCATTTCTTATGTTTCATTTTCCCAGGATATGAAGAAGTTAGTTATGAGTGACCTTCAGGAATAATCTAGTATTATTGGATGTTTTTAATGAAATATATTTGTGTTGCATTTCTCTTCAAACAGTAAAGTTGAACTTATGTATGAATCTTGTATCCAATAATGCTAAACTAATCGGTCTTTCAAGACAAGATTTCCTTGTGATCATGCAAATGTTATGTAATAATGCACCTACTCTAGGTAACTATGGTTAGGGAATTACATTTTTTCCAATATCACATGGTAATTATCATTCTTGGAAAATGTTTCCTCTAAAACATGTGGAAATAAATAAGATTCATATGACATCATATGAATCATCAATTGGGTCTGTATTTTAAGTTATCATATGTATTAGGATTGTAGAACCATGATATTTTGGGAATTATTGTTTTTCCAACTAATTTAATATTTTTTATATTTTAAATTCTCAAATAACATAAAATATATTTTCATTATTACATAAATGAATTATTTTTGTATTATGTTATACGCAACAACAAGGGAAGCTTACACTAAAAGTGACACCGACTTGGAATTCATTACACACAACACTATGTTTCTGCGAAACAACACATTAAAATTATAATTATTTAAATGGGATAGTTAAAACATAGAAATTAAAATTGTTATATTAGTAGTAATAACTATTTTTCAAATAATAGTTATAGTGGTTTTTATAATGAAGAAATAATTTTTTCTAAAGTCATTATATGTTTAAAACTACATTTTTTTCAAATGAACTTCCTTCCATGAACTTCTTTAAAAAAAATTAAGAGTAATTTTAGACAGTATTATAAATTTTATATTATTATATAAATACAATTTTTTAATATTTAATATAAAAAGTAAATTGTGGTGATTTGTTTGTATTTTTCTAAGAAGATTTATTTTTTTATGATAAATAATGAAAAATACTACATTGTAGATATAATGCCTTTTGGTTTAGATAATTATTATAATTATAAATTTATTTTTAAAGTCTCAAAATAATAGTAGTAAATATATTAATTCAATATTGGTCATTAAAATCATTTTTCATAATAAAATTAGATATAATTTGGTTTTGAACTTTTGAACATCTCTTTTTCCCTTATTCTCACCACATCTATGGGATTAGCGATAGAATTAATTTAATTAAATATTTTAGTTGAACATGGAAAAATATAAATACATGGTTGTAATTGGATAAACATAATTTTTTGAATTGTAACATTAGTATAGTTTTTTTATCTCAGTTAAGGGTAAATTTGATTATTAATTGTAAAAAAATATTATTATTAATAAAATTACCCTAAATTTTGTCTTAATTTTATTGAATATGTTTTATTCTACTAAGATAAACACTATATGAATGTTATAGTCATTTTTAACCATTTGGTATTGAATATGACAATTATTATATTTAATTTAAAGATTAGTAAAAAATATCATACTCAAAATTTTAATATGTAAATCATTTATTATATAGGGTTTAAAAAGATATAAATTATACTATAAATAGTAATTAAAATGATAAATACATTTTATATATAATTATAATTTATATATGATTTTTATTGATAAAATAATTAATATATAATGTAACACAATGGTGATAGAGTAATTGTTTAACTAATAAAATGATACAATTAATGACATTAAAAATATAAAAGTAAATATAATTTTAATTATTTATTCTTCTTCAAGAATATTTTAGGTGAATAGGATATTTTAGGAATGTATTCATTTTTTCTTCGAAATTATGTTGCTGTTTGGATTTTGTATAATGAAAAAGATGTGAATAGGGTAAAAATTGACATTAATGATATTTTATAAAATAATATTTTATTAAATTAACAAAAAATCATATAAAAATTTTAAAAATAAAATGATGTTATTATGTGGTCTAAAAAATATAAAGTGTATAGTTATGGGAAATTGAACTCATATATGTAATAATATATTACCTATTAATATTAAAATTATAGGTACCACAATTAAAATTACAACAGAATAATTAATGTCAAATCAAAATGGTATGGTTCAAAATATACACCAAACCTTTTAAAAATTTATTAGATGAAAATAATTCGACCCTTATAACATTAAGATCATTTTTATTTGTATAATAGGAACATTTCCATGAAAATAAATTATATATTATTTAATTAAAAGATATTTACAAAGTATCAATCATTTTTAATTAATATATTTAATGTGTTTATATGAAGGAAAAAAATCATGATATTATTGAATATAAATTTATATATTTATATAAATGAAATTTTAACAATTAATAAAATTTATTATGAATTTTCAGAAGTTATATTATTACTTTAAAAACATCATTAATGTTGAATCAATATTAATTTAATAAGGAGAAAAATATAATAAATGATTTTAATAATATTAATTTTGATATATTATTGGTTGATCAATGTGTCTTAATAATTTAATAGATCTATATGATATATTAAATATGTTTGAATGCATTATATTATAATTCCCACATTTTGATGATATATTTAAATTCAAAATAAATGAATATAATTAAATTTTACAATAACGATATCTTGTAGAATTAATTTATTATTAAATTATTTTAAAATAAAAAAAACTAAATAATCACAAGTTGATATTATATGGTATATATTTTCTTCAAGCTTTAATTTATGGTTGTTTTTATGATTTTATATCTATACTAGTCAATTTAAATTTTTATATTTTTGGGATTTTCAAAATTTCCCCTCACCTCAATTATATAAGGGAACGTCTTCCATTAGTTTGTCACTTCACATTCAGCCATCTAGATAATCCTTCCTCTTCCCATTTCCAATATAATCAATACTTGTAACATTATATAGGTTCTTCTCTTCTAAAAAGGCCAATTGTCGATCCTTCATGAGGAGATCTATTGGGATCCCATCAAAGAAGGGGTAATCTCCTTTACCTATTCATTAAAATTTACTTCTTCTTCTACATTATATTAATGAGTTTTCTACATTATAAAAATAAATATATAGTATCACATATATTATGATTTGTTATTATTATTATATAACTACCATATATCACCTTCTATTAATCTTATAAAAAACAAATCACCATGGGTCCATACGAAAAATATACAATCTCCACGCCATAGTGTAATTTGTTATTCATCCCCCCATTATATGGATGGGTATACTTATGGATGTAATAACTATATATAATTATTATAACATGATACTTATTCTGGAATAATATATACACTATCCATTTCAATTCCATTTCACAATTGATGTAATGATATCGTTGCTCGTGCATACGTACGGCCTACCATCTCCACGGCGCGATGTGATTCTTTCACCATGATCTCCAGTAAAGAATAATTATGTTAATGTATAGATTGTATAATATTTTACTCTTATATAATATATAGAACTATTTTCTATTTTCATGAACTATAACTTATATGAGAAAACATCCATAATAAAATGAAGTAATTCACACACAAAAAAAGATTAATAATGAAATATTATTAAATGGTTGTTAATATGATCATATATGATTTCGTAAATATAAATATGATTCTAGAATAAATTAATAACATTTTATAATCTATTCTACTGGAGCTTATAATACATAACAGTGAACATATACCTATGGTAATGGATAATATTGCAGTCTTATTATTATTTGACATTATTTAAAAGTAAATATTTATGGAGACATATTTTTTATCCATGTCAATGTTACATTAAAATTTATTAAAAAATGTTATTAATATTCTAATAAAAATTTTCTACAAAATTGTACCCATTATTATGTTTTTCTTAATAATTTTGAATGTAATGTATTATCATTTTCCCTATAAGGTAATTTTTGACTTGTCCTGCAAAATTATGAGAGGAATGTTTTTTATAACATATATGACAATAATGGATTTATCCAATTTCATGATTTCATACATCTATTATCCATAACATATAAGATTTAATGTTTATTTTTTATGAAATTATTTTCTTCTAATATTTTGTAACATTTAAATAAATGAAACTGATTTTAACGATGAACTGATAATTTCAACAAGAAATGTTTTAAACTATTTTTCATGATTCCTTATTATGTTTTCAAATTGGTTTCAATGGAAATGTGTTTAAAAGTGTATTATGTTTTAAAAGTTATTTTTAAATTAATTTTTTGTTCTATGTGATCTTTCAAAATCCTTCCCCCTCTGTGATGGCATACTTGGTTATTTTTCAAGAATACCATTAATATCCTTTCTCTGAATGGTTTATGTTATGTTGTAAGAAAGGTTAATAAACTCCCTTGTTTTCACAGGTTATTATTTTTATTTATGTTTTATGAAAATTATATATTTTCATTAGGTTATAATATTATTACATGTTTATGACACTCATCCCATTTCTTTGTCTATGATATGATTTTATTTGATCTTTTGGACCATGTATATAATATTTCATTATAAGATAGGTGATAACTATATCTCCCTCTAATGAATTGGGTAAAGATGAATTACTCATGAGGAATATATGTTATCAATGAACCTGATTTATTGTTAAAAATTCTTTACATAGAGCTGGGATTCATGTACATAATTTTATGCATGGACCTAGTATTGTTGTCATAATGTTTATTCAGGTGTCTGATTTCATGTCATTAATTTAATTAGAGAACCTACTAAAATTCGTACATGTTCAAAACATTACATGTTTATTTATCTTCCAAAATATAATTCATATTTTAATTCTATTATTTCATGTAATATAGTCATATTTTCTTATGATTCATGTATTATAAATTTCTATTCTTTATTCCAGGACTTGTGAATTTTTTATTTTAATATGAAAGGTATGATCTCAAAATGAGAAGCTAATATTTTTATACCCTTAGGTTATTTTCATTATTACTAATCTTAAATGTTTACCCTTATTAAGCTTATGATATCACCTTTTCTTATTTTTCATTCACCGAAGATACATACAATGTTAATTGATTTTTCCTACACATTATGTATTATTGGATGATATAATGTTGACCAACATGACCACCATTTGATGATAAATGAGACTACCCATATGAATCTTGGAATACTAATTATATTCTCGAGGATTATAGAGTAGATTAAGAACTAAACATCATAGGTTATTTAGATCCTATTGTAAAAACTAATATAGATGGCATGAAGTCAAAACATGGATACAACATCATTGTAAATGGAGGTAATGTGAGTTAAAAGATCACAAAGTAGGTTGTGGTTAGAAATTCACTAGCATAATTACAGTAAAATGTGTCTTATGGGTAATCTATGGAAATATTATGGATTTTAAATTTATCCAAGATCTTGACATGGAACCTAGTACTAGTGATCCAATAAAACTCAATTATGATAATATTACAATGGTGTCTCATTCAAAAGATCCAATGTCACATCCACAGATGAAGTAAATATGTTATATGTATTATCTATTAAGGGATTTTTCTCAAAGGGGTGAGGTTTCGGTAAAACATTTTTTGCACAAAAAACACCAATAAACACTAATGTATGTATTTATCAATAAAGAAATTTAATTATAGTTTCAGATAAAGGGTATATAAGGTCATATGATTTTGGTTTTTGTCAAAGTGATAGTTTATTAGAGTTTGTGTCCTAGGACCAACTATTTAAACATTAATTAATATTATATTATATGCAATCAATATTAATTAATCATATTATTATATATTGTTTATTTTTCTAGAAGAAAATAATGTAATAATTTCATAATGTATACATCAAATTAATTATGTCATAGTAGTTCACCAATATGATGATACCCATGAAATGATATGATGATATTCTTAAATAATGATTTCATGTGGGATAATGTACAATGATGAGGCACACATTGCATATAATTTCATGTGTCAATAATCATAAGTGTATGAGGTTTCTCCTCATAAAGTTCTCACATTATGATCATCTAGATAGGTGGTTATACGAGTTTACTTTCATGTTGGATTTCTACAAGTTTTTTTTTCAACTGATATTCCAATAATTGATCATTTTTACTAGTACTTGGAGTTTATTAATATTATTAATTCATGTTATAGAACATTTTTACTGTAATATTTTATATAACCTAGTGAATTAAATTCAATGTTATGTTGGATATGTTGGGTTTTTCATGAATGAAAATTAATTAAATGATAAGTAGGGGAAGTATTTTCCCCATTCATCTATACAGAAAAAGATATCATGGCCCATTGATTGGAATTGAACCATAAATATAAATTACATTTACATGGTGTAACAAAATGTATATTTTAGATTTTCATATATTTTCTTATGAAACATATTGAATGGTGACACAGTCCTACACCCTTCTTGATGAGATATCATAAAAATTGGTTTATTTTACACTATAAGCATTCATATGCTATTATTGTTATTTTCACCTTACATTATCTATCAATTTTCCGATGTATCATTTCAATATAGTAATCATGGGATGTTGTAAACACCACCAAATAAAAATTATACATAATAAGTGAAGTTCAAACATGATGTTATCGAATGATTTTTATCAATTACTATTTAAATTTACATTAATTAATAAATATTTTTCTCAACAACGAGGAATAATGTTTTTTCATTTTTTATCAATTGAAAATATTTATTGATGAAAGAAATATTTAAAATAATTATATATTCTATTTTAAAATAAAAAAATTTGGCCTTTATTCTACTAAAACCATTTGTTTTATTCCAAATGTTAATTAATAAGCCAAAAATATAATTTTACTTGTTACAAAGGTTGGATCAAACCACAAAATAAAATTATTATTATTATGTGGGATGGGTTTTCATTAATTGTTTTAATATTTTTTATAGTCATGCATGAAATAAATAGATATTATAACTATATCCAAACACTGTTTTGACACCCCGAAAAACATAAGTATGAACCTTGTATTCGATAGTGTGTAGAACATATGACACCAATGAAATAATGTAACATAATATTTTCATACTTTAGAATATATTTTACTATTTAAAATATATTCAACATATTTAAATACATGAAATACTGAGTTACCTTAGAATGCATGTGATGTTGAGTTACAATACATCATACACAACATTGACCTTCCTCTATAACATGTGTTTCATACAAAAATGAACTTATTCAATGGCTTTCTCTATACACAATGTCTAATCATAAAGAGAAACAATCTAAAATTAATGAATTATTATTTAATATAATTATATATAATCTAGAAATTATATTAGTAGTTATTAATACTATTAAATATCTAATGAAAATATATAGTTTATTTTAATATATGACTAATTCATAGGTTGAAAATTAATTTAAATGAATATAAGAACCAATTGAATATAAAATTATTTTTTTATAGAAAATTATTTTTATGCTTAGAAAACTATTTTCACTAATATATTATATTAATTAAAATTAGTGATTGATATTAATTTAATATGAATGTTACATATTTAATAAATTATTTTTTATATTCATCCAATAGATATGATAAGCATTAAATAAGAGCAAACCAATATTTAAAATAAAGACCTATATTTTTATTAATGTAATTCTACGACCTTTTAATGGGGAACATATATTAATAAAATATTTTTATTTTATTTTAAATTTAATTTGATAAAATAAACATATTTTTTAAATTCATTACTTCAATATTATGTTAGAAATATTGTTTTTGATTTTTCTGGGAAACAACATTTTTTAAGGAATACAGAAAAATACTGCATTTTATTTAAAAACTGACTTTTCATTTAAAAATTTATTAATGTTAAATTATATTATAATTTTCAGATATAGTCACATTGGATCAATAATAAATCTTTTAATAATTTTTTTCATTTTAATTAATTTAACATTTAAATTGAATATAAAAACAAAATAATATTTTGAACAATTTCCTACTAAAACCAGTTAATCTATCTATCTTTGAGATTAGCAATAAACTTAATTTTTTCACTTATATTATTTTAAAATGGAAAATATAACATAAAATTTTAACCAAGATAATATATCTGTTCTAATATTATCAAAATATGTTTTAAAAAATTTATTAGTAAAACTGATCAGAATTAATTATTATGATTAAGGTGTAATTATTCATAAAATGGAATAAAACGATAAGATTAAGAACCCAAATAACCAATAAACTTATCCAAAACTCATTTTATATAAATATTGCGTCCATTAACCTTACAATAATTATTTGGGGTGGTTTTTAGTGACTTTAATTAGGTAATAACATGTGAACACATAACTTCTTTTCCAGAATACTGAATGAGTTCTTTTCCTTCCTTATAAAAGGCCACTACCACAACCCATTCTTTACACCTATCCAACGTCTTATGTTTGGCCACGATATGACTATAAACACTCACAAAATTCCTCCCCTACACCTATATTACCCCCTTTGGTGTTAATATCTTCCATTGTTTTCTCTTGATTTGAACCAAAAGAAGTTACGAGATTAAATATAAATGTATTTTCTCAATCTGTCTAGTTTAATTTCCATTCTAAAACCCCTATAATCTCATAATATTCCAATTAATTAAAAAAATAGAATCATGAATATACTAAGATGTTCTTTTTTTTATTGTTTTACCAAAACAGACACACACCTCCATATAATGTGTAACAAATATAATGTTTCTGTGGACAGCAAACTAATACCTAATGAAAGAATGATTGTTCATTCTTCTATTGCAGCCTCTCATTGGGTCCATTATGATTTAAAATCTATACATATATGTTATATATTTTATTTTATTTTGTCGTTATGATTCTTTAATCCTTTTATTACACCTCCCTTTATAACATTCCATTTTATGTTATTACGATAACATCATTTGATGAATTGGGGACAGCTGCCCCCTCAAAGCGTTCTGATTCGTTCACACAATACATGGAACATATATTGGATGGTCTTAATTAAAGATATGTGACATAAAACCATATTTATGATATTAATTACATAACTACATACCCATAAATATAAATATTTATTTATATATCATTTTCATTATTAACCTTTCTCACACATAAAAAGTGATAACCTTATTCCGGGATGTGTGGACTACCGCCTCCTTGACAAGATGTGATTCCTTTTTCCTCAAAATAATTATATATACAATTATTTATGATAAAATAATATGGTATATCTTATATAATTATAATTATATAATGATATTTTGTTTCTTAACATCTTTCCACAATGACCATTGAAAAGTGGCAACGTTCCTCATAAATACGTACGACCTACCATCTCCATGATTATAACATTAATTCATATTCCGTAAACATATTTAATTATTGAATTTAAAATTATAATTTATGAATAAATATGATATTTATGTAATTTTTATTACTTTGGCTATGTTATATAATGACCCATTTGAACATAGTTGACTTATGAATGTTTTTTTGACACATAAACCGAATTTGGTCAAAACACTCAACGTAAACTTAATTATTTAAATATTTGTAAAAAACATGGTAACAAGTGAAATAAAAGTAATAATTAAAATAAAAAATTTTCTATGGAAATTAAAATATTAATACACATTTATTATATAATATTTTATTGAACATTCCCCCAAAATGAAACAAAAGTTAAGGAATTCTTTTCTAACATTTCCTTCCATGAGGCATATTTTATTGTTGTGCACCTAATTTCTTATATATATATTGTGTCCATACTTTCTAATTGAAATATAATTTGTTGAAACCTATTATAGACAAGGTATTTATATGTTTATTTAGATTATTTTCACTTTTGGGTCTTTTTATTCATATGTAATTTATTTTATCTGAATTGCATTTCCTTGAGGCACATTGTATTGTTATGAAACTAGGTTATTTTATATGGTTTATAAATTTACATTTAAACTCTATATAATGAATTAAATTTCCTTCATAGAAATTAATAATTTCATATAATATTATTATTTAACAATTTTTTTGATTTTATTATGTTTCAATGTGGTATGGGACTCTTTGAAATGTTTGATGATTATTATCCTCAAGACTAGTCCTAATGATGCTTAAATAGAATTTATATTGGAGAAATTATATAACCATTGTTCAACAATACCTATCAATCTTCTCTGGTTATTAATGAACATTTTAATGTATTAGAACAATTTTTTCACTCTTTGGTACTCAAAGTATTTTAGAAAATGTTTATAAACACACTAGACCTTATTTTTCTCTTTAGTTTGACAACTAATTTTCTTCTAATAACCTTGTTTTATTAAAATGATATAAAAAATTATTCTAAAATGATTTCATATAGACACTTTTACCATTTTTTGTTTGTTCCAAATATTATATATGTAATATTATTATTGCTTTCCAAATTAGTCATTTTTTAATCATTTTATATAAAAAAATGAATATAATTTTTAACTAATATGACATGTACGGATTTATCCACAACCATTTCATTAATGTTTCCATTTAATAGTAAAATATTTTATTTCCATAATACAATTTTTTATAAAAGGATTTTTAGAGAAAAAAAATTTCAAATTTTTTTTCAAAAGAAAAGGATATTTACCACAAATTTTTTTATAAATGTCAATATTTTATTTCATCAATGACAACAACCATCTATTTTACTCAATAAGGGTTTGTTGTATTTATAATGTCTTTATTCCTCCTATGGATGGTATACTGTTGTTTTGAGTAGGTATTGTATTTACATTCACTTCCCTGATTTATTTTTTAGTCACCTTGAAACATTCAAATTCCAATTAGCATTGAACAATGAATTTCCCTAAAATTATCCATTTCTTTTATCATGGAAATTACTATCTCTGAAACCATATACCATTTTACATGTACTGTCTACTTTTTTATATATTTGATTATTTATGAAAATATTGATAAATGTATTTACTTTATCCAATATGGATATTTGATAAGACATTAATTGTTTTGATTATTCAATATTTGGTATGCATTAGACATGAAATTATGGGTCAAGCACAGACATTATCTTTCTCCTCAATGCATTGATAGGTTCTCAAGAGATAAAATAGTTTCACAAATTAAACTGATGATAGATCCATATTTTTAAAATTTTTGTATGATATATCTTGATAGTAATAGGCCCTCATATTCAATATATATGACGTCCTTTGAGAAATAATTGCATTCATATTTCTTTTCTTTTATTATTCATCCATGAGATATTCTGTTGATATATCTATGAAAGCATTTCATTTTTAGTTCATTTGTTAAATTTAATATGTTTTAATTTCATACCCATCCGTATTAACATTTACATGTTTAGTTATTTGAATGGAATGTTTTTCTATTTATTTATCTTTCAATATTTACTATAGTCATTGATTCATTACAGTTTCTTCTTTATTATTACCTTATTGAGCATTTGAGCTCTCCCTTATTATATTTCATTCCCCAGGAATCCTTGAATCTTACAATGACCGATATGTAGGGATTTATTATATGGAATATAGTTATCCTTAAAGCTGCTTATTAGTTTTATAGGAAAACATATATGTTGTAATTAATGTATTCATTGGTAATACAACACTTATTTGTTTATCTAGTTTACCATTACTACTAAATAGATCGGTCCACCAGGTCTTGAATCATTGTAATCATACCCATGTATTTAGTAGCAGATATTGTCTCTAGGATATCTTTGGTAGGGTCCTTATAGTTGTTATTAAATAAAATTTAGTAGCAACCATGGGAACTAGATTTAGGAAAATCTATATTTGAATATATAACCCAACGGTAGAATTTGAAGAATTACATATGAAAAAACTATTATTTTGTAGAAATATAGTTTCTGTGGTTTTTCATAAAGATGCATCCTTTTCTAGATACTAGCAGTGGATGGTGTTCTAGAAAATATGTACCTAAGAGTAACAACTCTGACAGGGTCTTTAGAGCCTGACTCGGGGAAACCTAGTATTCAACAACAGGTCTTACAATGCAACTAGTTTGAACTCTTAGGGGATATACATAGGATAATCTTTTTTTTCCATTACAAACCATAATGATAGATTTGGAAAAATATTAAGTAACCTAGGTTAAGCCTTAGGAGGTTTAGATTGATAATATGGTGGCATGATTTAGAAAAACAACTAATGATAATATAGATAAACCATTTACCATGGATGGAACTATGTGGAAATATAACATATGAGGTATTTATGTTTTGAGGTTTTATTGAAAAAATAGTTAAAATTATATTTAGTTTTTAACCTAATTTCAAGGTTGTGAAACATATTTGTATTTTGATACTAAATTAATATGATTTCAGAAAAGTAAAACCTATAATCCAGGTGAAAATATTTAAAATATTGAATGGTCCCCAGACATGAACCCATTGTCCAAGAACAACAATGGGTTTACACCAACCACTGACCTACGCATTGTCCTTGTTTATTTTCATTTTTTATTTAAAAATTTAATGAATCAATATTAAAGATAAACTAGTAGAAACACAATTGATGTCACACACAGATTTTTTTGTTGTGTCTTGTTTCTAATATTTTTTTCATCTAATAATTTTATCATCTTTAAATTAGTATTAATTTTTTAATATGAAATGTAGGTCGTGCCCTGTTGTGGTTTTGCGCTTTTGCGCTAGTAAAGATGTGTTTTGACATAGACAATATTCGGTGCTCCGCCGTCGAAGTCGTGCGGCCTTGGGTGAGGCACGACTCGAGCGAGGCAACTTTTGAAACCGCGCATCCTCGCCTGGTTCACCGGGTGACCTGACAATGTCCAATTAATTAAATTAAAATAACATTATGATAAATAAATAAAATTAAAGGTGATATAAATTTTAATAAATTATTTCAATGACCACAATAATAATATTATTTGGGGATGTAATTGTTATAATTATTTTTATTACTATTACCATTATTATTTTAATTTTAGTTTATTAATATTATTGATTTTATTTTGGTTTTAATTCTATTTAATTTTTTTTCTAGCACTTTACGGTTCCTTTTTTTAGGGTGCTACTGTGTAGTTTTTCCCCTAGATTCCGTCGCCCCCTTCCCCTTCCATCTCATTCCAAAATTCCACTGCGGCTCACTCCTTTCGTTAGCCAATTTTTCCTTTTTCCCATCCCTCCATCCCGTCATGCCAGGCCCCTTTCACCCCCTCGCGTCGCACCCTCCTGAACCATGCTCCTCCATCTTCATCGCGCCGCTTCATTCCCCTACCTCCTGGCCAATAGATTTGGCAGCTGAACCTCCCGCTCCCTTCTCTCGCTGCTGCAAAGACACTGCTGACGCTCCTCCTCCTCGCTCGCGCCAGACCCTCCACCCTCCCATGCTCTATCCAATGAAGCCCGACGCCCCCTGCTCCTTCGTTCAGCCTCCCTTCTCTTCCCCACATCCAGCCTCCCGACCGACCCACTTCTGGAGATCTAACCTCCCTTGGTCGATGCTTCTTGTTTAAGCCCCTTCTTCATTTTATTTTTCTTTTCTCTCTTTGGGGTTGATTATTCCATCAGATTTTTGGTTCGATTTGGGTCTGATTATGATTCATTTTAGTTCGATTTCATGTTTTAGGTTGCATCTTTGGTTCTTTTATGGTGTTCATTAGGTGTGATTAGAGATTCACACAAGTGTTATGGAATTCCTTCACCCGAGGTAGGTGATTTCACATTTAACCATGTTTTAACAAATTATTCTTCTTCTTAAATTAATTTTATCATATTATTTAGTTAGTTTATTTGATTCAAATAATGTTTGTAATTGCAGTTGATATGTACATGCGATATAAGTGTGTTTTATGTGAAAAATTGATGTTGAACTATTTATTCTTAGTTTATAAATTATACAAATTGTTCTCTAGTTTAGCTTCAGTTTTCATTGAGTCACAAAGGAACTTTTGACTACATTTTTAGTATTTTTGAGTCTTGTAGAACACATTAGAATTTGTTTCATAAATTTTGGGGGTTGTCAGGTATGATTTTTTGGGTGCAGATGGTTTAATTTTGATGCATTTGTCGATACATGTTTCTACAGTTCTTTTCGCGTTTGTTGTGGTGCGTTGGATGAGCAATTGGAGTCGCGCCCTAAATGTTTTGGAGTCTCCGACACGTGAGTTAGGTGGTTCCATGTTTACAGATTGTCTGATAAGTTAATTTACTTGCTTATTTAGTTTATAATGTTACTTGTTTAATTGTTATGTGTTCAAATTTGATTATCCTGGAGTTTATCTATGCGTTACTTTCTTTTAGAAGTATGTTTATGTGGTGCAGGTGAGTACATTTTTTGGAAACTTGTTTTTAGTCAATTATTAGTGATTATTAATGTTTTTAGTTAGCTTTTCACATTTTCAAAGTGCAACTTTTGTGTTCTAGTGTTTTTATAAAGTTTGTGTTTGTTTTGTGAGAAGGGTGAAAGAGTGCAATTTGTGTCCTTGATGTGGTGTTGGGTGTGTTTGGTTATGAAAGAAGGTTGAGTGGTTTTGTGTGTTAAAGTTTTGTTATATTTTTTTTAATGAATTTGTTTAGAAAAAATTTAATATGTTTTAATAAAATTATTAACGATGAGAATTTAAAATGTTTTAATAAACCGTTATTAGAAATGAATAAACTGTTTTAATTGAGTTGGGTAAAGTCTTTTGGAGTGCGTCCTTTGCCAAATGGTTTTCTGTGAGTGTGAAAGTGTGGAATTTGGTTTATGTGACACCCTATTTGCTTTATTTGTCTGAGTTTGACATGAAATGTGAAATTGGAACATCCTGAGGACAAAAGGGGAAGCATGGGTACTAGGTGGGCAGACTAGACTAGCGTGCTAGTGATACGGGAGTGGCCTCGGCCCAGTTTCACTTAGTGGGATTGACGGTTACAACACTGACTAAACATTGGATGATGACTGGATACCACTACGGTAGGAGGTGTTTCCCTACTATTGGATCGTGCAGGGGAATGTATGATATGGTTCACCGAGACGTGAGGTTCTAGGGTCCCATTCCTTTTTCTAGTATCATTAGGGACTCTCCCACTATTGGTGCTCCATGTCTACAGTACACACACCGTCAGCATATGGTACACCTTTTGGGTTTTTGTGAATGTTTGGGCCTTTCTTATATACATGGGCGTTTACTTTGGTTTAAACTATTTTCATTAAAAGTGTTTTCATTCTAGAAACTATTTCTTTAAAGTTGTTTAAGATTTTCTATTCTTCATTATTTTAGCCTACAAATGTATTTCTCATTAAAGGTTTATACGTGGAACCTTTTTATTGGGTGATGTCCTACTGGGATTTTGGCTAACACCCTACATACACCTTTCGGTGTATGTAGACTTTGTTTCTTGTGTATTATAGGTTGTGACATTGTTCTCAATGATGGTGGTTCAGGTTGCAGCTGGTCTATTCTTGTAGAGTTGTGTTAAGGTGACCTCTCTTTTGTCGGGAGGTTTGATTATGAGTTTTAGTTTCTGATGTCATATTTTCTTTTTAGTTATTGGTTCGAATTGTAGAATTTAAACTTGTTCATAGTTTAAAGGCACATTTGGTTGTCTACTTCTAATTTCAGTTTATTTATCTAGTTAGTTGTTTCCCTATCTTTTACTTCGTGTAAAATCGTTCCCATGTGTTAGTTATGATACCCGGGCACTTGTGCTAGCCCATGGGGATCAGGAACGCCCTTCGGGTTATGTCACGGACTGGGTTGGGCACCTGGTCGGATGGAAACCCGGCTGGGTTCATGACAAAAAGAACTTGTTCCAGCCCGTGGGGATCGGGAACGCCCTTCGGGTTATGTCGCGGACCGGGTCGGGCACAGGGTCGGATGGCGACCTAGCCTGGTTCGTGAAACAATTGTATCAGAGCGCAAGGTTTGCTCTCTTGGGTCGTGTTATTTTGAGATAGAGTCAGAGTATACCAAAATTAAAGTTGTCGGGACTCGAGGTCCTGGTTACGAGTAAGGTGCATGGCCAGCACAACTTGTGGCGGGACTCAAGTTACCAAAGTATGTTGGGGTTTTTTTGTGTTTTTAGTCCTCGCGGTTAATCGTGTCTAAGGGAAATGAAAAGGGAGTAAGGTCAGTGGTCTTAGTGAGCTCGCATGGTCTAGAAAGCATTGTGGAGCCGGGGAAACTGTCCTAAAATAATCTCAGGGTCCAATGGCATGATTCACATATGGCCGCCTACCATATGCTCCAATCACCCAACGAAACTAGTTTCCTTTTACATTGTTTGTCATCTCTTTGTTTTGGATTCGTGGAAATTTGTTTTTGAAGAAAAAATGTTTTGTTCTTGGACAATGTTTTCAAATGAAGTGCTTAAAAAAATTAAATGGTGTGTGAGGTTTGAAAAGTGTGGATTGGATGTTTTGGTTTTGAAAAATGGAAAGGTCTGGTTTTGATCATCGGTGTTCTCATGGGAAACCACATGCATGAGTGTATATGGAAAGAGAAATGGTTAATGGCATGAGTGGATGAGTGGATGGATGGATATGAGGTGGGGGACGGTGCGTTACAAGAACATTCATGAGCGACGCCTATGGACACCATTGGTGTTTGTGCAACCCATTGGCTTTGCTTATTTTCAAAATGTTTTGTTAATTAAAAAATTTGGTGTTTTTAAATAACCAGCGATTGTGTGGTGTCTAATTGTATTTTTTAAAGGTTGTACATGATGCATTTCGAGCCAATAATAATTTTTACTGATTTTTGTATTGAGTTTAAATTATTATTTGTAAGTTGGTATGAAAACGCGTGGTTAGTAAATTGTTTTGAAGAGTACATTGGGCAGGCCTTGCAGTGGTTTCCCCTACACGTTTGGTGATTTATTGTGGTATGTATTGACCGTTGGACCAGTTTGGTTGGGTCCATGGTTTTCATTCGTGGCTAGTGTATTCCCCCCATAAATAGTTGACATGTGATTGAAGTGTGGCCATAGTCAATTCGTCGTTGGCCGACCCTCCAGTTGATCAAAGGAACCTCGTCTTGAATTCTATAATTGAACCCACATCTCCTTCTTACAACAATGCAGATCCTCTCACAACGGGATGATAGATGTGAGGGGAGTTGAATGGAGTTTTTGCCTCATTGAGTTCTCTGAGTCGTTGGGTATGAAATTTGACATCGTTGGGTCTGATGGATTCCCCTGGAAGCGGTGAATGAAATTCCAGTGGGTAAGGGTAAAGGATATTCAGAGTTAACAGTGCTTACCAATGTCTTAAATGGTTTTTAGTGTTTTCATCGTCTTCAAGGGTCTTGTTTGGTGACCTCTTGAAGTGTGATTTCTCTTCATGGTGAAAAGGTGGAAGTAGCCTGGAGTGGTTGGTGCTGACCACTATTCTAAATGACCTTTGTTCCTTTGTTGGTTTTGTTTAAGAAAGGGTCTATGTTAGGCCACTAGTGTGGCTTACCAAGTAACATGGGGATGCTACTGTTAATTATAGGAATCACGTGTTGTTTAAGATTCAGTTTGAAGTCCCACTCCGTATAATGTTCCTCTCAACAACAATGGTCATGTTCAGGTGACGATTTATGGTGTTGTATTCTCATCCAGCATGACAAATGGTGATGTGCATGCACCATTTCATCTCTTGTGTTGGTGAATATTCCTTGTATGATCAGTTGGACGTCGTAATGTGTAGTGTTTGCTGGTGTTTTCCTGGTTTCAGTGTGGTTGAATGTGACACCAAAAGGAGAAGTTCCGTTTGGGAGTCTTCCATGCCTGACTACGAGGAAGAAGATGATTCAGACATTAGGGATCAAGCCACAGGCCTCATATTGAAGCTGACATGTGGTAAGGAACCTCAGGAGTGTATGGGACCCCGACTTTATTTCTGTCATCATTTTTGAAGGTGAAAGAAGCTTAAATTGTTTTCTATGGTTGTTCCGTTTCTAACAAACCGTCTGGTTACGTAAGGTTTCAGTGACTATGTGGAGGCATGTCCGCCTCGATGCCATGAATTCTTGGGGGTAGTGTCCCATTGGATGTAATCACTTTTACTGGTCCTTGAGAGTCTATTGGGGAAAAATCGGTCCCAAAATTGTATAATTCTCATCCCAGGATGTGGATGTGTTGGTCGGGTCTTAGGTCTTGGTTTTGATACCCGGGTGGTCTGGCCCCACCCTCCCCACCGCTTGTGGTGTGGTGTTTGGTCACCATCAGGAATTTTTCAATGTTCTGTTACCTTTGTTAGTTCTAATGGCAGTGAGACCCATGATGGGTCTTGCACAGAGGTATCTGGAATAAATCGGTTGGCCTTTCATTAATGCTGGGGAGTCCGCTCAGACCTCCCCATGTATGTTTCTAGTATCGTCTTGGGCGTTGGTAGGTTCTTAATGGTGGGGAACCCATATTGGGTCCTTCATGAATGTACATAGAATGAATCAGTGCTGGACTTTTCTTTAATGTCGGGGAGTCCGATCGAACCTACCCCTGTCGGTTTTCCAGTCTCGTTTCAAGCGTTAGTGAGTTTCTAATGGCAGAGAGCCACTCAGGCCTCCCCAATATGATCTTTTTCTTATGCTTTCAAATATGGCTTGGTGGTAAGTGATAGGAGTGTTTCATGGATGTGGTTTGACCTTGTTTGTTCATTCTAGCCAAATTATGTGGTTTTCCATTAGTATTGCTTGAGATGTTTCGGCTTGTGAAGTTGGTTTCCATGGGTGCGAGAGTAATTTTCCTTGATCAGTCAACTAGAGTCATTCCAACTCTTTGGGGTAGGTGACACATATCAGAAATTCTATATATGAGTTTCTTGATGTTGTCTTTGATTCGATTTCACTAAGCATGATACATTTTCCTCTCTTTGCTTGGTGTTGTGGGGATTCCCATTGAATCTTAAGGGAGTGTGGTTTTTTGCATTGGGGAATGGTTCTGGTTGTGGCTTTTTGGGGACGGAAAGCATTATGATGGGGAGAATTGTCACACCCGTCTTTTTTTGATGTATCTTGTTTCTAATTTTTTTTATCCAATAATTTTATCCTCATTTAATTGGTATTATTATTATTTGTTTTATATGAAATACAGGCCGAGCCCAATTGTGGTTTTACACTTCTGCGCCGGTAATGAATCGTTTTGACCTTTCCAATATTCGGTGCACTATGGTTGAGGTCGCGTGGCCTTGGGCGAGGCACGACTCGGGAGAGGCACGTTTTGAAACCGCACAGCCTCTCCTGGTTCACCAGGTGAACTTCTAATGCCTAATTAATTAAATAAAATGACATTCTGATAAATAAATAAAATTAAAGGTGATAGAAATTTTAATAAATTATTTCAATGACCATAATAATAATATTTTTTGGGGATGTAATTTTTATAATTATTTTTATTACTATTACCATTATTATTCTAATTTTAGTTTATTAATATTATTTATTTTATTGTCGTTTTATTTCTTTTTAAAGAAAATTTCTCGTGTTTTAGGGTTTCCTTTTTTTGGGTTGGTGCTGTATAGTTTTTCCCCTGGATTCTGTTGCCCCCTTCCCCATCCATATCATTCCCAATGTCCGTTGTTGCTCACTCCTTTCGTTGTCCAATTTTTGTTTTTCCCCATCCCACCAGCCTGTCACGCCATGCCCCTTTCTCTCCCTCATGTCGCACCCTCCTGCCCCCTGCTCCTCCATCTTCATCACGTCACTCCACCTATCTCCTGGACAACATATTTTGGTGTTCATTAGGTGCGATCAGAGATTCGCACAAGTGTTATGGAATTCCTTCACTCGAGGTAGGTTATTTCGCATTTAACCATGTTTTGACGAATTAATTTTCTTCTTAAATAAATTTAGAATATTATTGAATTATTTTATTTGATGCGAATAATGTTTTTAATTTCAGTTGATATGTGCATGTGATATAAGTGTGTTTTATGTGAAAAATTGATGTTGAACTGTTTATTCATAGTTTATAAATTTTACAAAATGTGCTATGGTATAGCGTCAGTTTGTGTTGAGTCACAAAGAAACTTTTGACTGCATTTTTAGTATTTTCGTGTCTTGCGAAACACCATAAAATTTGTTTCTTCAATTTTGGGGGTTGTCGTGTTATATTTTTAGGGTGCAGTTGGTTTAATTTTGATGCATTTGTTGATACTTGTTTCTAAGGTTCTTTTCGCATTTGTTGTGGTGTGTTGGATGAGCAATTGGAGTAATTCCCTAACTGTTATAGAGTCTCCGACACCACAGGTAGGTGGTTATGAGTTTAAACATTATCTAATAAGTTAATTTTCTTTCTTAGCTAGTTTATAATATTACTTGATTAATTCTTATGGGTTCAGATTTGATTATCATGAAGTTTGTCTATGCGTTACTTTCGTTTAGTAGTATGTTTATGTTGTGAAGGTGCATTCATGGTCTGGAAACTTGTTTTTAGTCAATTACTAGTGTTTATTAATGTTTGCAGTTATCTTTTCACATGTAAAAATTGAATCATTTGTGTTCTAGTGTTTTTATAAAGTTTTTGTTTGTTTTGTGAAAAGGGTGAAAGTCTGCAATTTGTGTCCTTGATGTGGTGTTGGGTGTGTTTGTTCATGAAGGAGGGTTGAGTGGTTTTGTGTGTTAAAGTCATGTTATATTTCTTTTTAATGAATTTGTTTACAAAGAATTTATTATGTTTTAATAAAATTATTAATGATGAAAATTTAAAATGTTTTAATAAAAAATTATTAGAAATGCATAAATTGTTTTAATTGAGTTGGGTAATGTCTTTTGTAGTGCGTCCTTTTCCAAATGGTTTTCTGTGTGTGTGAAAGTGTGGCATTTGGTTTATGTAACACCCATGTTTGCTTTATTTGTCTGAGTTTGACATGAAATGTGAAATTGGAACATCTTGAGCACAAAAGGGGAAGCCTAGGTACTAGGTGGGTAGACTAGACTAGCGTGCTAGTGATACATGAGTGGCCTCATCCCAGTTTCAGTTAGCGGGATTGATGCTTACAATACTAACTAAAAATTGGATGATGACTGGAGACCACTACGGTAGGAGGTGTTTCCCTGATAGTGGCTCGTACATAGTAATGTATGATATTGTTCACCGAGACATGAGGTTCTAGGGTCCCATTCCTTTTTCTAGTATCTTTGGGGCCTCTCCCACTTTTGGTGCTCCTAGACTACTGTACACACACCGTCGGCATATGGAGCAGCTTTTGGATTTTTGTGAAGTTTTTGGCCTTTCTTATATATGTGTGTGTTTACTTTGGTGTAAATTGTTTTCTTTAAAAGTGTTTTCTTTCTAGAAACTGTTTCATTAAAGTGGTATAATCTTTGTTGTTCTTCGTTATTTTATCCTGCAAATGTATTTGTCATTTAATGATTATAAGTGGAACCTTTTTATTGTGTGACGTCCTACTGGGATTTCGTCTCACACCCTAAATACACCTTTGGGTGTATATAGACTTTGTTTCTTGTCTATTCTAGGTTGTGACATCGTGCTCAATGATGGTGGTTCAGGTTGCAGTTGGTCTTTTCTTGTAGAGTGGTGTTGACGTGACCTCTCTTTTGCTGGGAGGTTTGAGTATGAGTTTCAGTTTCCGTTGTCATCTTTTATTTTTAGTTATTGGTTCGAATTGTAGACTTTAAACCTGTTTATAGTTTAAAGGCACACTTGGTTGTATATTTCTAATTTCAGTTTATTTATCTGGTTAGTTGTTTCCCTGTCTTTTATTTTGGGTAAAATAGTTCCCATGTGTTAGTTTTGATACCCGGGAACTTGTTCCAGCCCATGGGGATTGGGAACGCCCCTTAGGTTATGTCGCGGACCGGGTCGGGCGCCGGGTCAGATGGTGACCCGGCCTGGTTCATGAAAAAGGAACTTATGCCAGCCCGTGGGGATCGAGAACGCCCTTTGGGTTATGTCCCAGACCGGGTCGGGCACCGGGTCAGATGGCGAACCGGCCTGGTTCGTGACAATTGAGAATTTCAAATTTAATTATTAAAAATATTTATTTTGTGAGATATTTAAAGAAACATATTAAGACTTATCACTCTTTGCAGGATTTATGATGAATAATATTTTTCATTTAGTGGATTAGGAATTCAAAAATAATATTTTTTATTAATTATACTATTTAGAGTAAATTAATGAATTATAATTTTTTCAAAGAACAACAAAAGATGTGATTATTTATATGAGATTGAAACCAATTATTCCTGAATATATCATAATATTCGTGGTCTGTAAAATAATTACCAAACAATATGAAAATGACTTTTAAAAAACATACATATATATTTTTTTTGATCTAATGGATTTATAAATCATTATTAATTTGTTGCATTGAGTCCCCAAACATTCAATTTATCATTCACTTTTTTTTGATTGATGACCTCATTCAATCCATGTAAATATTTACGTTTTTCCTCCATGCACATATCTCTACTTCCCAATTTTTTTCTCCTACTTATAAACATAGTTTCATAGTATTCCATGTGACCTTTGTAAATTTCATTTTTTTACTTTATAGAGTATTACTTATGAACCATTCTCATGATGTGAGGATTCAAACATATGCTGTATCAAAAATTCAATCACCATGATCGAGTTTAAATTGTGATGACGCAATTTAAATAGTGTGAGGAGAATGTGATTCACCGAAAAACTAAAGAACCTTCTATTTGATAGTGTGTATGACATGGGACACCCATCACACAATGTAATATAATATTTTTATACTTTAATATATATTTTTCTATTTAAAATATATTAAATATATTTCAACGCATGCAACATCAGGTTAGTATAAAATGCATGAGATGATGAGTTAGCATAAATCATATGCCACAATAACCATCCTCTATTACATGAGTAACATGTAAAACTGACCTTCATAGATGTATTTCTCAATACAAAATATCGAGAGTTATATAGAAACAATGTATAATTATACCATTATTAGTTAATATAGTAATATATAACATAGACGTTATATTAACAGTTATGAACCGTATTAACTAACATATAAAAATATATGTTTTATAATAATATATGATTACTTCATAGGGTGAAAATTAATTATAAATGAATATAAGAACCAATTGAATATAAAAATATATTTTTATAGAAAACTATTTTTATGTACACAATGCTTTTTTACCCTAATAGATTAAATTAATTGAAATTATTCAGTGATATTAATTAAAATTATATATTACATATTTATAATCGTTTTTTATATTCATCTAATATATTTTATAAGCTTAAGATAAGTCCAAACCCAATATATCACATTAAAACCTATATTTTTATTAAGGAATTTTTTCATCCTTTTAAGGGGAACTTATTTTAATTATTAATTTTGATAATAGTATAAATTTAATTAGATAAAATAAAATTCATTTTTCATTTCATAAATTCAATACTATCTTAGGATTTATTTTTGGTATTTTTCGAAGAATCGTCTTTTTTGATGAATAGTTAAAAATGATGTGTTTTAGTAGTTTAAAACAATTATTCCATTTAGATAATTTTTTATGTTTAATTATAAAATAAATATGTTTTAAATTACCATTGGATCAATTATAAAACTTTTTATGAAATTTATATCAACATAATTAATTTAAATTTTTAAATTAAATATAAAAACAAAACAATCATTCAAAAAAAATCAATTAAAACTACTTAATCTGTCTCTATTCAAGATTTGCAGTGATCCACATTTTTCCTCTTCTGTGATTTGAATTTTGAAAATCATATATAAAACATTTTAATAAATATTATATTTTTTTTTCTAAAAATAACAACTATATTTTTTAGATAAATTATTAGTCAAAGTGATAAAAATTTATTACAATGACTAAGGTGTAATTATTATTAAAATGGTTTAAAATACTAAATTTAAGGGACCATATGTAACTTACCGCCCCATCCCATTTTTTTGAGAGGACATAATAATCATACTTGTCCTTAAATTACATTCCCATGGTGCCAAAGGAAGAAAATAAATGTTGAGGGATTCAAAAATAAATTTGGGAAAGATTTTACCTTGATTTAAAATCAACCAACCAACATTCCATTATCAAAAAAACTATATAACGCATGACATCAAAAATACTAAACCCATATATTACCCAATGAAATCATAATTAAGCCATAAAATTACCACATCATAATTAAAACCCTGAAAAATTTTAGAGTACCATGTTGAAGACTACATAAGAAGACCTCAATGAACAAGGACACCATCCACTTCTCTACATTCATCACTATGCTCCAAGCACCACAACATCACCAAAGGATCATGTCAAACCAGTAGAAAAATGAGAAACTTTACTCTTTCCCGTGTCCCAGAATACAACATCTGAAAAATCACTAATGTTCCAAAGCATGGGGTGGGTACTAATACTCAATAGTAACATTCCCAAATGAATTCTCTACACACTACACGAGTATTAAACCATTAGCACATTTATATAAAGCATATTATAAAAATCATTAAATAGTGCAACAATTTCCCCCCTGAAAAACATGTGCTTACAAATCCATGTCAAACAAGACTAATCCACAACCAGAAAATATGCAATATCACCATCATACATTATCCAAACAAATTCCCTTAGGCAAAGCAACACAAAACAAGGAATCTAAAATGGTGAAACTTAACCTGTTTACTACTTTCCAAATCAAGGGATAAATCCTTCCCACATATCCTTTATGGTGGCCCTTCTATCCACTATTCGTCCTCTTTTTATAGTGGTACTCCCCACCATCTTCTCATCATTCCATCCAATAACATAACATTCTCAAGCCAATAACCAAGTACATAAGACACCAAATCCACTACAACATGCCAATAGACACTTCATAATCAAACAATCTATTGAAGCATCATCCATGTCATATCAAATATCAACAAATCGACCCCTTTTTATTAAAAATAATTTTTTCAAACCATTTCAATAAAATAACACAAGTTACCAATTTTAAAATCAACATTACAAAATCCAATAATAATAACATTTCACCAAAAAACCATTTTTTCCCAAAACTCAATTTTTTTTTATCAAAACGATATATAACCAATTTTTCACATCAAAAACACCAACTAATTAAAGTGAAAATAATTAATTGGAACAAACAATCTAGTTCTAACAAAGTGTAGTTGAGAGAGAATCCACCTACATTTTTTGTTATGGTGAAATCGACCCACAAACAACCGCACCACAAATACAGAAAAGCACTCACCTAAACCACTCTTGATATCCTTAATTATCCCACACAATAAATGAAATCTACACATTATGAAATAAAAACGCTATATCAACACGAAAAAGTTGTATATCTAGAAAACCAAGAGAGTGGGAAGAGTAGATCTATCGAAAACCAAAAAACATCCAAGGGAGGAGACTTACCTGAGATGAAATGCATTCCAACCACCAAAAAAACGCCACTAAAATCCCATAAAAAATGAGGGCGAGAGAACCCCTAGTCCATGGGAACCAAAAATCCAAAGAGAGGTTTGAGGGTGGGGGATGTTTGGAGTGATATAGGTCAAGCAAGACTGAACACAGATTTATGAATCCCATATTTACATGGGTGTGTGGTTAGCCTACACAGTTTGGAAAACGGTGTGCTAACCATGTGAATGACACTGCCATAGGAGAAGGTGTCTTGACTTTTTATCTCTTGTGGATTTTCAAACCATGTGCTGGCCATGTAAAGCCCATTGTCACCCACTAAAAAGTTTCCTAGAGAACCAACATAGTTTTCCAATAAAATGATCAAAACGTGGGCCCTTAAAAAGGCCTCTGAACTCATCCATAACCCCTCAAAACACTCCCAAAATCAACCCAAGAACAGTAAACACATAGAAACCTTTGAAAATTGAATCATAACTCAATCCAGGTAGTGCTAAATTCTCCCTGCCATTAGACCTTCCATCCTCATATAGTAGAGAACCATCTCATTGCTGGAAGAGCTCAAGCCATTCTTGGGCCATCTCTTTATCTTACTCCCATGTCCCCTCTTGAATCTGACCATACTTCCACAAATCAAATAATAAATAGATTATTTAAAAATTCAAGACATTCGCTTTCATATCCACTATATGTACCTACATGTGATGAAAAGAAAAATCTGGTACTAGCTCAACATGATCACAATGAATCATATGGTCACGATACGATTTATACTTTTTAAAATAGGACACATGAAACTCCTTGTTCACCATGATAAACCATTGTGTAAAAGCCTACCAATAATCCACCTCTCTAATCTTCTCATGTATAATAATAGGACCCATATATATTTGAGATAACATACCCTTCTTCCAAAACTGATAATGTCCCAACCTAGGAGAGATTCCTAAAAACACAAGATCACCCACATTGAAAAAAAATAGTTGTGGGAGATGGTCTACATAAGAATTCTAACTATATTGGGCTTTCTCCATCCTATTTCTGACAACCATGAATTTCTCTACACTTTCATGGAAAAAGATCTGTCGAATCATCCGAGTCCAATCCATTTCCACCCAACATTGTGGAGAACGACACTGAAACCCATAAAATTAATCAAAGGAAGCTATATGTATTGAAACATGCTAACTATTATTATTGGAGAACACTACCAAAATTATGTGCTCCTCCCAAAAACCATCAAAATCTATCACAAAATCCCTTAGCATATCCTCCAATGTTGTTATTGTCCTCTCTTATTGTCCATCCATCTATGGAAGATACATTGTGCTCATCGTCATCTGTTTCCCATGGGCATTCTGTAAGGATTTCCAAAAACGAGACATGAACCATAGATCTCAATATGATACAACAGAAACTAGAATACCTTGCCTCAACCTCTTCCCGAATATAGATTTTGAATATATCATACGCCATATGAGATTAGAAAATAAGGATGAAATGGGTCATCTTTGTGAGTCGATCCACAATCTCCCATATGACATCGTGTTTCTTGACCATTCTCAGAATACCTATCGAATAATCCATCAGTATTTTCTCCCACATAAAAATTGGAACATATAAATATTTCATCATTTCTTCTGGAAGCAGATGCTCTACCCTGACTTGCTGAAAATTTATGCATCTAGAGACAAAATCAGCCACATCCCTTTTCATAACTTCCTACCAGAAATGAAATTTAAATTCCGTATACATATTATGAATTGTTGGGTGTAAATACCACCTATATTTATGATAAGGTATAATATGTTCTTCATGTCATGCCATTGGTACCACTATCAAATTCTGAAAACAATGACTGAACTCTCATTCAGTTTCAAGCTCTCAATGGTCTCCCCACCAATGTTTTTCAACCTCATCTCCATACATTTGGAATCAAATTCATGTTCCTATTAAACCAAACCATCCAGGTCACAAAACAAGTAAACTGGAAAGAATACACTTTATTCACCTTGGTCATCACATTGCAGCCACATGCCAGTTCTAACAGACATCAACTGCCACTGATCCAATGCCAGGCTCACCACTAGAGTAAACAATTTTCTACATAATGCATCATCCATAAAATTTCCATTACCCATTGTGCACATTAAGTCGAAATTAATCAACTATAGATAGTTCATCCATCTAATATTCCTCATGTTCAAATGTATTTGTGATAAAATATTCTATAAACTACTTTGATTGTAAAAACAGTGAATTTATCACCATTGATATAATGATGCCACCTTTTTGAAAAATTAACCACTAACGCTAACTCCAAATCATTTGTTGGGTAGTTCTTCTTTTGAAACCTCAACTGTTGTGATCCATATGAAACCAAAAAGATCCCTTAACATGTGATCACACCATCACCATGATCTCGACCTGTCATAATACACCACATACCCATCCAATTAATCTAAAAAAACAATGACTTGTTATCCTATAAGGTGACCCTTTAGCTCTTAAAAAGTTTTATAACACTGCTCATCCCATTAAAGTGGGATACTCAGCATTTTCAGAGTTGTCATTGGTAAATCCAATATGGAGAAATCATGAACACGTCATTGATAATTTATAGCTAGAAGAAGGAAAATCCTTATCTTGAAAACATTCATAGGTGGTTTCCATAAAATAAATACCTCTATTTTTTTCAGAACAGTAGAAACACTTCTCATAGAAATAACATGGCCAGGGAAATAAACCTCTTGTATCGAAATGTCCCACATGGAAAAATGGAATAGAACAGATGATCCCTCAAGATTCCCAACACTATCATCATGGGGTGATCATTCTCTACGTTTGTCTACATATATAGTAGTATATTATTATCAAATAACACCATAAAAAATCTGGATTTATCTGAAATATTTGATTCATCAATGCCATGAACACCGTTGATGCATTCATTAGACAAATGGGCATAACCACATACTTTTAATGGACATATTTTCTTTTAAAAAATGTTTTCTGAATATACCCCTTCCTCAACTACATTTGATGATATCCTGACCTCAAGTCAATCTTGGAGAACAATTATGCTCCCCTCAACTGGTAAAAAAAATCATCAATTCATGGATTTGTATATCAGTTCTATATCAAAACCTAATTAAGTCTACGATAATCTATATAGAGTAGCAGTGTTTCATCATCATTTTTCACATACAATACCAGCACTTCCCATGAAGATGTGCTAGGGAAGATGAACCCTTTATTTTCTAACTCTTCTAACGAAACTTTTATATCTTGAAATTCTACCGGTGACATACTATATGATGTAAGTGAGATTGGACAAGTTATAGGATGTAGATAAATCGTATACTCTACTTCTCTCATAGGTGGAAATCCTAATAATTATTCGGGAAATGCATCCAAAAACAGATCCACATCCAGTAGAAATTTTTTTTCCCAAATTCTTCTACTAATGCCAATGTCAATACCGCAAACTGATACATGATTGAGAAAATAAATGGTGCCAAAAATTATTTTTCACCCATATTTTCCTTCTTCTCCCCTTTAAATAGATGTTCAACTCCATCACATATTGTAAAACATATCATTAGTCCCTAACCATCTATCTGGTCCTTATACATATATAACAAATCAATTCCTAGTATTATCTCATAAGCATCCATTTCAAGCACTGATAAATCCCACATCAATTCAATATGATCCAAAACTATGAAACATGCTATACATTGGAATTATCTACACCCTATTTGACCTAGAGGAGTTTGTAGTTTCTAAATAAAAGGAATCATTTCCTCATGTAAACCCAAAAAATCAATGATGTGGGAAGAAATATAAAATTTTGATGAACATTTATCAAATAATGCATTAATCAATGTGGAAATTATAATAATTGCACCTCACACCATGGATGGTCCAAACAGATCATCCACCAAAACATTCTCTACTCTAAAAAAACTGATGACTTTTAAAACACTTCTCTTTTTTCCCTGTTGAGGAGTCATTAACATTCGAGAATCAAAATATACCAATTTTCTCTACTAACGTGGGGTATGATGCTAGCCTCGTCCAATCGAGGCATAAAACCCATGAGACATCTAACGAGTGTCACAAATACCCGACATCAGAGTATTCCCATAATAACAGAGAAGATTCCCCACCTGCTTACAATTATGAAATGCATGTGGTTATGTCATGAAATCCCCCTTGCAGTGCCCCATAGAGCCACGATGAGAACATACCAACTTACTCTTAGGCTTCAGATGAAGATTCACTGATCCTACCATCAGATTTTGTGACATTCTCCCACTATGGAAATAAGTGTCCCTCTTCCACTTGAACATAGTGTTTGAGTTCCATGTATTCCCCATGGGAACTAACATACTTACACCACCTATATCCCCCAAATGATCCTGCTCAGCCACCGTAGAACTATTCACCATTTTCGTGTAATAATTTATTCACAACAACTATATATTGGAATGAATTTTTGAGTTCAACACAGCTTCATAAATTGATGCCTTCAACGATGTACTACCCACCACCTCGGGTACAAACCGCACTATGTTCATAAACATAGCTTCATTTTTAGTTACCCTTATTTACCATTACTTCAAACTAAAAAAATATTTATTATGCTGAATTCTTAATTATGGGGGTAGTATTATTTGTTAAAAAACAACTAAAACCCATCCATTTTCACCCCTTGGTCAATCCTAGCTTGAAAAATCAGCTCCCACAATTGATGGAAATTATGTTATAACATGTATGTGGGTATCGTTAAATTCACTTCTATCTGTGTTCCCAATAATTAAAATATCATATTCGTGGGATACAACCATGATTCTTCCCATTTCGGCTCAAAATCACCCCAAAAGATTGTTTGATTCTACATTTAAAATTTATATACATGATAAACATTCTTTGGTTAATCGACTTTTTTTGTAGTTCCCCCATCTTGAAAATCATTCAATATACTTTTCACTAGTTATTGGTTCATCTGGGTCTCATGTGCAACAACATTTTCAGCATCTTCCTTGGGTGGGTCTCTATAAATCCTACTAGTTCCCTTTCTATCAATAAAAAACACCTATAAGTCCCACTCATATAACATGGAAAGGCATATAATTTTCAATTTCAATTACATAAAAATAATCACATCCATGATTTCCAGAAGATCACATTTCCTATAAAGCACTATTCTAAAAAACAACTGTGTTTTTAAAATCATCCCATTTTCAAAATACCACTATTTTCAATATTTGGAATCCTTAACTTTTGTAACCCAATTGAGACTTTTCCAAAGTCACAAATTCATATCCCCCCAAAAACCATTATATCCCAATGAAATATGCATCCTAGTGGGAATTATTTCGTTATTGAAATCCAACGTCATCTCAATGGAAACACACACGACAATGAGATATCACATGCCTATTAGTGTCTACGAACACTTATGTAACTGACTTGATTGTAACTGGAAGTTCATCATAAATGTTATTTCAATGTATGTTTTTTTATATATTCCATGTTCTGAAAATCATACACCTTTCTACCATACCAACTCATCTAATATACTAATAATGAATGTCAACGCCTTGGGAAATGACCAACACCAATAGACCAAACAAATTCACTCACTTGAATGCCAATGACCAAACAAACTGATACAACTTGTAACATCATGCCCCATTCTATTTTCTTGAGAGGGAAGAGGAATTCTATATTACCTTAAGAGATATTCCCAAAGTACCAAAGGCTGGAAATAATTTTCAAGGGCTTCAAAAAAAATTGGGGAATTATGTTCCTGTCGGATAAAATCCACCAACCAACAATCCATTATCAAAAAACTACATGATGCTAGTCAACAAAACAACCAATCCAATGAATTAATAAATGAAAAAAAATCTATTTCATAAAAATACCTCATTCCAAATACAACCAAGCTAAATATCAGAGTACCATGCAGAAGACTACACCACAAGACCTTCATTAACTAGGACACCATCTGTACCCCCTCACAAAACACTAGGCATCATGAACTACAACCTCACCAATGCATGATGTTTAACCATGAGAAAAACGAGATTCTTTACTCTTACATGTGTCCTAGAATTCAACATCTACATAAAAACCAATGTTCCAATGAAAAGAGTGTGTAATAATACTCAGTAATATTTCCCAAAAATTAATTGCTTACACACACCAATAGGAAAGAACCATTTGAACATTTATATAAAGAATATTATATAAAACATTAAATAGTGAATACATTTCCACAAGCCAAACATACCCTTAATAGGATATGTAAAACAAGGTAAAGACACAATCATTCCATAATCCATAGAACCATCACACAATATCCTCAAAAATTCCATCTGGAAAAGCTACACACAACTAGGAAACCAAAATGGTGGAACATCCCTTCCAAACATGTTTACTACATTCCAAATCATGTGTAACTTCCCTCCCAACTATCCTTGAGGGTGGCCCTTCCATCCACTCTCCAACCACTTTTTATATTGGTACTACCCACCCGCATGGCATCATTCTAGCATAAAAATACATGCACAAGCTAGTACCCAAGAACATAACACACCATCCCCACAATAACATGCCAATATCCATTTCATAAAAAAAATCTCTCGAATAATTATCCATGTCATATTAAATTTCAATAAAGAAACTACATTTTATTGAAAATTATTTTCTAAAAAATTTCATAAAACAACACAAGATTCCAATTTTAAAATCATCATTTCAAAATCAAACAATAAGAACATTTCAACACAAAAACCCCTTTCCCCAAAAATCCAAAAGACATTACAAAAGGGATTTCTAAAAAATTTCTCACATCAGACTCAATAATTAATTCAAGTGAGGCCAATTAATTTGAACATACTATATAGTTCTAACTAAGGGTAGTTTAGAGAGATACCTCCTACCGTTAGGCTACTAGTGAAATTTAACCCACAAGAAACTGCACCACAAATCTGGCCAAAAACTCCACCAAAAAACCCTATATCACCTTTCCTATCACCATAAAAGCACAAAAATCAACACTTTAGGAAAGAAAATCCCTATATATAAATGAAACTGATGCAGATCTATCAAAATAACTAATAGGGGCAGTATATCTAGAGAAAACCACATTAAAACCATGAGATAAGACTTACCCAATATGATCCACCTTCAAACCACACTAAAACCCCTTAAAATATCTTCCATTAAGTGTGGAGGAGAACCCCTAGTCCTTGAGAAAAAAACACCAGAGTGATGATCGAGTGTGAAGAATATTGGAGTGAAATATCTCAAGCATGATGTAATGATGCAGACCTGAATAGCCACCTAAATAGTGCTAACCTGGTCGGGTGTTACTTCCATATGTGCACCTCCCAAAATGAAAAATGTTGTCAAATAGCAGGGACAGTCTTATAGGTATAGTGGGGAGGCTATACCCTCTCTGAGGATAATAATGACACTGGTCTGAGTATAATAATAACAATTCAGTGAAATTAACGTCTCAAGAGACTCAAACCAGAAACGCTGAGCAGAAGCACATTCAATATCAATAAACAGAGGAAGTAATAAATATAAACAACAGAAGTGGGATGTAAACGTAACAGCATATTAAACATTTTTAACTACCAATGAACAACAAAACATGAATCCAAAGATGATCATAAATATCCATATAAAAAAAGGTCACCAATGGTTAACCAACTGTAGCTACAAAACAATTAAGCATCATGATATAATAAATAAAGAAAAACATGGTAATCTCTGGCAAGGAAAGACCTCAAAGTCCCTAAAATCCCCATGAAATAGCTAATGTAGTCCTGCTCCTACAGCTGGCCTCTTCCCTGCACGTAAATTCATGAAGTATGCACGCATCCCAAAGGTCCCATGAATGGTGTGAGATGATTCTAAGTAGGATACATCCCAACGATGTGTACCTCATATAAGTGTTTAAACGGGGATGAAGTTATAAGGAAAATAGTAAACAATATGATGCAAAAATGAACACAAACATCACTAGTGCCCAGCAGCCACCATTGAGTGTAACAAAAATTGGCCAATGCCAGAATCTTAGTCATGTAACCGGGGACCATGTGCCCCATGACACCATGTGTCTCAAGTACCAATGTACGAGAGGCACACCCATGAGATAGTAACTCAGATGAACAAAAATATATGTCCTCAAATAAGTAAAGGGAGGGACAATGATGTCTGCCCTCAAAATAATGTAACTGGAGGGGTAGAGATGTATGCCCTAAAAATAATGATGAACCTCTGCTCCCAACCAACTAACCTCAACACTATCCCCTGAAGGCTCCTCACCTCCCACGTGACATCCTACGACAACCACCACCAAACCAATAGTACCTAAACTGCAACTAATGGGGGCCTCTACCCATAGGAGTGGTCAAAACCATCTCATCGCAGAGTCTCTCTGTGTGTACACTACTCAAAGTTCCATGTGAGTGGTAATCACCAAAATAGTACAGAATCCACAACACCGCTGACACCTCGTGTCCCTGTGACCATGATGCTCAAGTATGACAGTCTCACCGTCTATGTAAATTGGGCCAGGCCTAACTTGAAAGTCATCATTCCTCAAGACAACGTCCATGATGCCCATTTCTGTGGTCAAAATCACATAATGTTAGTCGGGCCATACCTAACGTGTGATCCGCAACACTAAACAATACCCTGTCCATTCCCAACACAACCTGAAGGTTCCAACAAATTCAATATCAAACATCACATATATATATACACACACAATAAAAAGAAAAACATTATGCTGACAAAACAAACTAAACAGTTGAATTGCACTAACTATGTGTTTACCCAAACCAGTACCACGGTTTTGGAAGCCTCTAACAAATCATATCATGGCATAATCAATAACTTAGAAGTTTAACCAAATAAATTAACTTGTTCCATTTTGGCTCCCCCAGAAAAAATTCCCCAAATGAGTGACGACCCCTCGCCTGACCGCACTCAAGGAATACAGGAAAAAGGAAATTCCCAAATTAATCCCATAGGTCTAATAAGATGTTGAATATACAGTTGTAGATAAAATAGGGTCTCTTTAAAAATACCCTAATACACGATTGAAGATTCACCACCCAAAGGTCTGTGAAAACACAAAAGAAGGTATTCACCACCTACCTGAGACACCGACAATGATACTCCTCTGATAACATCATATAATTAGGTCTAAAATGTGGTACATCTACAAAAGATTAAAAAACTCTGAAACCCCTATAACTCTCTCTATAACAGAAATCATGAATAACGACTCAAGAGGAATCAAGGCTTTTCCGAGGGGGTTCTAACACATCTGATGGAGATTGAAACAGAGTTTAAACGGACGATCAGGAGAAAAATGAGCTTCATCCATCTATCCCTTCTCAAACCCGTCGAAGGGTTTCATTTCTACGTCAAAACGAGGCTACTTCCCATTTAAGTGAAAACAATGTACATGGTGTGTACATATAACTACACTGCATGTATAATTTTAATTTTCATAAGTCGGTTGATATTTCATCGAGAACTTGCCGACTGACTACAGGGTGTTTGCCTATGGGACACAGTGTGTACCACTTTACCCTCCTGACATCCCCAACACACCATGAAAATCCCCATACACGGTCCCTCAACATGGCGTGTGAAAATAGTACAAGATGTGTTCATGCAAAAAACATTATACCCAACCAAGAGGCTTACACACCATGTATGGCCTCCACATGGTCAAGGCTACATAGCGTGTCTATAACTACACACCGTGTAGTATGAAATTCCAACATGGTCATCACAGGACATGTACTCATTGAGCACACAACTGGTACTCACCCAACCCATACATGGTGTGTATATTAGTGTACATGGTGTGTAGTCTATAAATTTATATAACATCCCGAATTTTCACAAATCCTCTATGGAACTAGTATAAATTTCCAAAAGGGTTAGGATAATGAATTGTTCTAAAAACCTGGGTTCTTACAATCTCTCCCACATTAAAATTTCTCATCCCCGAGCTATCAAATGAAACCCAGAGATGCCACCAAATATAACACTTCGATCAAGGTAAATAGGACTACCCCGGTCTCAATGGTTCTGGAAAAATTCAAGAAGGGGCTCCCCACTATAGAAATTATCTAACCTGGTATCAACTCGACCAAACTAATAACAAACAAAGGTTCACTAACCTGTTTTACAGACCCATGGTCCTCTCGTGATGAATCATCACCCTTACACCTCGTTGGGAGTTCCATGTCTTTCCTGACACCCATCGTATCCCGCACCGCATCAGTGTCCGCCTCCACGAGGTCCCGCAACCCATGGATGATCAAATAAAACCTAATTCCATGCACCTCAAGTAACCCAAATCTTCAATGTGATGATGCCCTAATCACCTCAACTTACCTGCATCCTTGATGCCCTGATGCCCACAACACCACATGTAACCCGCATCCTCGATGCCCTGATGCCCATAGCTCCTAAAGTAACCTACATCCTCGATGCCCTTGATTCTACGCATCTCATACTTTTATATAAATATATCATGCACCCGATTTGGTGTCAATACCACTAACCATCATCTAGTCAGTTCACAATGATCATGTGCATCACATGTACTCAATATGGACATTCCTCTAAAGGTCATGCCAAATAGAAAACATGGAAATCATTTCCACACCTGTGGTGTATGAATAACCATCACCAGCTCACCAACCTGCTTAGCCTCTAGAAACTCCACGACGTGCACCTGGCTTGATGTAAGACTTCATGATGTCGTACCACCCAGCGTTGTAGCTTGAGTCACCAGCCACTGACCACTCAGATGGATCTTGCTGTCTATGTCATGTCCTCTGCGTGCAGCTCAACCTTAGCTACCCTCTCCTAGTATCGAACCTGGATCAACTCCATATGCCACCGTCTGTCATAGTCCCTACCTTCTGGCTGTTTCAGAAGGCCGCCTACGGAGCTTCTCAAAATTTCTGACATGTTCACATGCCCGACACTCGTTTGGAGTCCTATCACACTATGTCCAAACAATTCCAATACGTCCACACTAAAATAATCTCACTGAAAAACTACTACGAGGTGGTCTAGCTATGTCCTTGGCTTGACTACCCAGCTAGAACTCATCCAGTCCTCACATCTTGTTGTCTAAACCATCACCTGAAACCATCACCTGAAAAAACTGGGGAACATCCCTCTAGTTTCCCTCCACAATAAGATCCCCATTAACCACCTCAAAGATTGAACCCAGTTTGAAGATATTCAACTGGATCGGAATGAGGTGTTGTAATCCATCCGCGATGTGACTCACTCTTTCCGTGTTATCGCTTACTATCCCCAGTGCAAAATGCGACAGCTCTGTGAAAGTAGCTACATAGTCCATGATAGAGATGTCTCCTTGCTGAAGGCTCAAGAGATCCCATGCTCTCTCGGCCCTTAGTGTCTCTGTCTAAATGTGATCGACAGACATATCCTCTAAGTCATTCCTTTCTAGTCCCTTGTGCCTGTGATATTGAACCTTCACATCCCACTACTGCTTCGCCAGTCCAATCAGCATGTACCTCACCAGCTTGACCCTCTTCTCTAGAGGCATCTCGAGTAGCTCTAAGATTATCTACATGCTTTCTATCTAGTTATCATCTTCATACATACCACCCTCACCCTGAAAATGTGGCAGTTGCTGCGACTGGAACTCCCGCGTCAGATATTCCATAGATGGATCTGTACCCTGCGCACCTCTGTCAATCTCTTGTAAGACTTGTAACAGGCCAGCTCAGAGCTACTCGTCGATCCATGGTCTGAACGCTTCCAAACCAAGTCATTGTCCTTCATACACTGGATCCATAACATGATCCTATCCCTAATCTTGTACCTACGGCCCGTGCTCTTCCTACACCGAATCCTAAACCTAATCCTGCACCTATGGCACTATATCATCACCCACCTGATGCCCCATAAGGACGTATAATAGGAACCCACTGAATACCATAAATGGTCAGACAACACACACACACACATACATATATAACAATATATTTTCAATGTAGATAAGGAAAGCAGTAAAAGGCAGCACACAACTACCACCTTTACTCTCCCCCACTACAACCATGAACCATGGTATCCGGGCCTCATGACCTCCTTTCCCACTCCGAACAGAGAAAAATATCAAATGTACCTTGGGCCATGCCTGCCCTTAAAAACTATTTGGCCTCAAACTGACGACCTGGTCATCCAATCCAAGGGATCAAAATCACCTCAACCATAGTATGTGCATGTCACATGCAATTCTAAAAAAGTATAAAAAATGGCATAACAAATTACAATTAACCATAAATTATATCAGAAATTTAACATATTTACATTTAAAAGAATAAAAAGCAAGGAAATTGACATTTTTCACATGGTATTATCACATTAAAAACTATACATGTAGTTATGAAATTTAATTACCCTAAAAATGTGCCAATCAAATTCCAAACAAACAAGCCTTTCCATACCGGGCCGAGGTCCAATTCTCCTTTACTGCACTAGGTCAAGGGTTACATATCACATTCAATAACATCACACAACATGTGATCCACCGATGTGGAAATCATATAAATCGTAATCTGAGAAAAAGAATACAAAAATTTCCTCCCATGGGAACTTGGTTCATACCTCGTACCTGGGGCTTCAGGCACCCATGCACACGCTAAAAACATAGTTCCCAGTAATAACCTATCTCCAGACTACCATATCCAAAATAGTAAAACTAGCAGAAGAATAAAAGTGAAGTCTCAATATCATTAGTATCCAACAAAACATTGTTACTAAATCCCTATCAAGAACTCCTCTGATATCACATTGAAATGACCGGAACCTGAAAAAACTCCTGAACAGTGATACAAGGGCCATGTGTTACTACTTTAGGTGCACCTCCCCGAACGCCAAGGCTGTTGACTATTAGTGAGGGTCTTATAGGTTTATTGGGGAGGATATACCCTCTAAGAGGATAATAATGCTACTGGTCCCAGTATAATAATAAAGAATTAGTGGAATAAATGACTCAGCAGACTCAAACTAGACCCACAGAGTTGAATCATATTCAATATAAATAAACAAAAGAAGAAATAAATATAAACAATAGCCACGTAAATTTAACACAACATCATGTTAAACTCTTGTAACTACCATTGAACAACAAAACATGAATCCAAATTTGATCATACATATCCATATATAAAAAGGGTGCCAATAGATTACCAACTATAGACACAAACCACTTAAGCATGATGATATAGTAAATAAATCAAAATAAGGTAAAATATAGTGAGGCAAGACCTCAAGGTCTCTACCATTCCCATGTGATAGCTAATGTAGTCCAGATCCACAATATGTCCTTCTTTCTTCATGTAAATTCATAAATTCAACTACCGTCTCAAAGGGACCGTGCAGGGTGTGATACAAATATCAATTTGATACCACCAAACAATATGTTCCTAATATATGTGTTTAAACAAGAATGGAGTTGTATGGAAAATAGTAGACATTACGATCAAAAAATGAACACAAACTCCACTGGTTCTCAGCAACCACCATGGAGTGTCACCTACTTCAGCCAATTCCAGAATCTTTGTCGTGTAACTCAGCACCATGTAACCCCTGACATTGTGTGTCTCATGTACTGACGTCCCAAAGACTTTCCTAGAAGATAGAAACCTGGAGGAATAGTGATACATGTCCCCAAATAAGTAACCATAAGGACAGTGATGTCTTCCATCCAAATAATTTAACCGAAGGGATAGCGATGTCTTCCCTCAAAATAAAGTAACCAGAGGGACAGTGATGTCTGCCATCCAAATAATGGTGAGAATATTCCTTAACCTGAGAGCCTCAATGCTATCCCCTTATGGCTCCACACCTGCCAGTTGGCTTCCTATGTGAAGCACCCCCAAACCAATTGTACCTATTCCCTAACTAACGGGGCCACTACCCACACAAGTTGTCAAAACCACCTTATCACGGTGTCTCACTGTTTTCACACTACTCAATGTCCCAGGTGATCAGTAATCATGAAAATAGTACCCAAGACCCAACACCTCTGACACCTCGTGTCCCTATGACCTTGCCTCTCAATTCCAACGATCTCGACATCCAAGTAAACTGATCCATCCCCAACCTGACAGTCACCATGCCGCAAGCCAACTTCCATAACACCCAATCCCATCGTCAGAACCCCCCAATGTAACATGGGCCAATCCCAACCTATGATCAGCATCACTCAACAATACCCATGCCAGGTGCATCATAGCCCGAAGGTTCCAATATATGAAATATCACACATCACATATATATATATACATAATCAAAAGAAAAACATTATGCATGAAAAAAACAATCGAATTGCACTAACTATGTGTTGTCCCAGACAATTACCATGGATTTGGAATCCTCTAACACATCATATCTTGAATTAATCAATACATAATCAATGCTACTGAATAAATCATCTTGTGCCATTTTGGGCCCCTCAGTCAAAATGCCCCAAATGAGCGACAACCCCTCTCCTGGCCACGCTCAAGGAATACAAGGAAAAGGAAATACCCAAAGGCATCCCAGAGGTTTAAGAAATTGAATATAAAATAACAGATAAATCAAGGTCTCGCTCAAAATAACATAATATGCATTTAAAACCGTGCCACCTAATGGTATGTGAAAACACAAAAGAAGGTATGCACCGCCTACCTAAGACTCTTATGATGATACTCATCCAATAACAGCCTCCAATTATTTCTAAAATGCATTAGATCTACCAAATAATGAAAACCACTCAAACACCTCTAAATATCTTTAGAAAAGAAATTGAGAAGAACGACTAAAGATGAATCAAGGCCTTGCCGAGGGGGTTCTAATGCATATAAATATGATAGAAACAGAGTTCAAATCGATGATCAGCAGAAAAATGAGCTTCGGTTGGCTCTCCCCACTCAAACTCATCGAAGGGTTGAGTTTCTGCCCCAAAACGAGGCTACTGCTCGTTTTAGAAAAAAAAAGTACACAATATGTACTTATAAATACACGTCGTGTATATATTTTTTGTTTATAAGGTAGCTGATATTTCACATAGGACTTGCAAACTAACTACATGGTGTGTATCTATGGCACACATTGTGTACATCTTTATCCTACCGACAACCCCAACACGCCATGTATTTCCCCATACACGGCCCATCTACAAGGGGTATACAAATAGTACAGGATGTGTACATGCTAAAATCATTCTACCCAGACAATAGGCCTACGTGTCATGTCTGTCCTGCACACAATCAAGGGTATATGCCGTGTTAATAACTACACTTTGTGTAGTGAGATATTCTTACACAGTCATCACATGACAAGTGCATGGTGAGCACACGGTTGGTACTCACCCAACCCATAAAAAGAGTGTAATTTAGAGTACATGGCGTGTAGTCTAGAAATTTCCATAACTTCTTAGATTTTCCCAGTCCTCTCAAGAAGTCAAAAAATCAAACAGGGTTGTGATTTTGACCCATTCTAAAAACTCGAGTTCTTACACCGGAGTGATCCCAGAAATAAAAATTCCCATCTTTACTTTCCTCATGGTTAGACCAAACGGTTTTGTAAACCATGAACTAACCGTACACATGAAACTACCTCAAGAGATGGGGTCTCACATGGTTGTTTGTCACAGTTTGGCAAACCATGTACCAACCATGCGGAGCCCACCTTCTCCACCTACACGGTTTCCTGAAGAACTTGTCTGGTTTTCTCTAATCATTCTTAAACCATGCTCCAGTAAAAATTCCACCAAAATCTTCCAAAATCCTTTCAAACTGCCCCAAATTCATCCTAATCACTTTAAACACATAAAAAGGCATACACAATGACAACATACCTCAAATTGGTGGTGTTATACCAAATTACCTAGACACTTTTCGAAAACTAAATATCTAGAAATATTTCATCCTTTCAACTTAATTAATGAGTATGGGTTGATTTTTATGAATTTTATTACGTAAGAACATGTGTACATCTAACTTGTTTTTAGGAATACCTACTGAGTCATTTTCTTTCCCTATAAAAATCCACCACCTCTACTCATTCCTCACACCTCTCTGACCTCTTAATTTCAGCAAATATCATCCCAAATGGACACAAAATATCCATTAACTCTACATTTAAGCCGCTCTTTTTTCCTAATAGCATCCATGGATGACTCTTTGTTTAAACCCTAAGATGTATCCTGATTAAAAGGTAATGCCTTTTCTCAGACTAACTAGTTTCATTTCAATTCCCAAACCCCTTAAAATCTCATTATTATTTTACTGTATAACAAAAAAAGTATATTAAATGTACTATGATGTCTTTATTATAAGATTTATTCCTACACATACACACACCACCATCTACAAGGTATCAAACATAATGTTTCTGTGGATGGAGAACAACTGCCTCGTGAAATGATGACTCTTCATTCTTCCATTACCGCCTCATTGGGTATCCATTGTGATTAAAAATATCATTATATATATTATATATTATATTTTTCATCCATTATAATTAATTAATAATTTTATTACACCTAAGTTTAATAAATTCCATTTTAAGTTATTAAAATTACATCATTTGAGGAATTGTGAATTACTGCCCCGTCAATGCATGGTGATTTGTTCACACTAAACATGGAACATATAAATGATGGTTTGAAAAAACATATGATATATAAAAAACATATATATGAAATTCATGACATTATAAACATTTATTAAATATATTATAAATATCATTTTCTTTACTGCCCTTTCAAACACTTAAAAAATGATTACATTATTCATGGACGTGTGGACTACCACGTCCTCGACATGTTCTGATTCCTTTTTAATCGAAATAATTCAATATATTTGATTATATAACATAATAATATTTCAATTTTTATATAATTATAATTATAGAATGATATGGTGTTAGATACTGCTTTCCATAATGAACATTGAAAAATGGTAATGTTACTCATTGGTATGTAGAACATACCGTCTCATTGATTGTAACGTTAATTCATTTTACATAACCAAATTTAATTATTAATTTTTAAATTATATTTTAAGTATAAATATTATAATTATGTCATTTTTATTATTATGGAGATGAAATATAATGACCCCTTTGAACATATTTGTCCTACGAATGTTTTTTTGGACACACAAACAGAATTTGTTCTAAGAACATTATGTAAGAATTAATGTTTATGTATATGTAAAAAAACATGGTAATATGTGGAATAAAAGTATGTATATGCAATAAAATGGTTTTGAAGAAATTTTAAATTTAAAATTGCTTTATTATATAGTATTTTAAATAATGTTCACCTAAAAGGAAACAAAAGGTTGGGAATTATTGTCTGGCATTTCCTTGCATGAGGAATAATTTACTATCGTGAACCTATTTATTATATATATATATATATATGGTGTCCTTAATTAAAAATTGACTTATAATATAATTAACCCTGTCATACTCATGGTATTTATATGTTCCATTTGATGATTATAACTTTTCAGTCATTCGAATAATATGTAATGGATTTCGTTGCAATTTCATTTCATTGAGGCGCATTCTATTATTATGAACCAAGTTTCTTTTATATGGGGTCTACATTCCAACTAAAATTCTGTATTATAAATTCATTTTCCTTCCTGGAATGTAATACTTTCATTTAATATTATTCTTTCTTGAGAATTATGATTTAAAAAAATTTCAATGTGGTATGGGACACTTTGTAATGTTTATAGATTATATACATAGAGACTAATCCCAAAGATATTTAAATGGAATTTCCATTTGAGTAAATTATATTATCGTTGTTCAATAATCCACATCATTATTTTACGGTTATTCATGACCATATACAGGTATTATTACCACTTCCCCTCTCAATGTTACAATAATTGTTATAGAATATTTTTTAAGAAAAGAAGAATTTATTTCTCTCCTTAGTTGAAGAGCCTATTTTATTCTAAAACTTTTTTAATTTAAATGTTTTCAAAAATGATTTTTAAATTATTTGGAAATTATTGTTTTACACTTTTGTTATTTTTAAAATCACTTAAAAGGAAATTTCTTATCAAATTCCAAATGAGGCCTTTTATAATGTTTTGTTGCAAAAAATGAATATATATTTTACCTAGTACAACATGTACGAATTTATCAATTTTAATTTCATTGAATCCTACTTCCCTAGATCAAAAAATTTATTTTCATAATAGATATTTTTTTTTTCAAAATTTATAATCAAAGAAAAATATTTTCAAATGGTTTCTCCAAATAAATTTATATTTCCTGAAGAATATTTTCAATAGTTAATATTTTATTTCCTTGATAACAATAACCCTCTATTTTAGTCTACTTGGATTTATTTCATTGATTCCATAATTATTCCTCCTCTAAATGGTTTATTATGGATTTGGCCAAGGATATCATTGACATTTACTACATTTATTTATTTATTAGTCCCCTCAAGATATTAAATCTCTTGTGATCATTGAACATTTAATTTCCTCTAAATTATCAATTTCATTTATCATGGATATTACAATGGCCTATACCATACACAATTTTACATATGTTTTATACTTTGAAATTTATTTATTTATTTTTTGAAATAATGGTAAATAAATATAATTTATTAAATTTAGATATTTCATAACACATATTATTTTTTTTTGATTATTGAATATGAGGAATTATTTGGACATGAAATAATGGCTGGAGATCCGACATTATGTGCCTCCTCAATACATTGATAGGTTATAATGAGACAAAATAGTTTCTCAAATTAAATGGTGGATGGATCTGTAGTTTTAAACTATTCGATGGATATATCTTCATAGTAATAAGTCCACAAGTGCATTAGACATGACGTCAATTGAGAAAGAAATGTACTAATGCCAGTTTTAACTATTATTCATCTATGTGATTTTTCATCGACATATCTATGGATACATTTCATTTTCCGTTATTTGATTAAATGGAAAGTGTTTTTGTTTCATACCATGCCTTATTAATTTTTCAATATTTAGTTGTTTTAATGTCATGTTTTTGTAGTTATTTATCTTTCCATAGTTACTATTCTCAAGGATTAATTTTTTCCTCTATTATATTTTTCCCTTACTGACATTTGAACTAACCTTTATTATGTTTCTCTCCCTATAAATATAAGAATCATACAATGACCAATATATAGGTATTTTCTAGATGAATTAGAGTTATCCTCAACGATTTTATTTGTACAAAAGAAAACAAATATTTTGTAATAAATATATTCATTTATAATACATTACTCATTTATGTATCTTGTTTACCAGGACTACTAAACTGATCGGTCCTTCAGGGCATGATTCCTTTAAATTATGCCAATTTATTTAGAAGCATACACCTACTATGGGCTATCCGGTGCTGGTTCATTACAAACATATATATCCCATATATGAAATTGTGTTCAGAATAAGAAACTGAGAACTATTTATCACAATGAATTATTTTTGGACCCCTCCTTATCTATCTCTCTCAAGAACAAAAAATGATATAAGTATTTCTTCTTGAACTGATAAAGGGAGAACCATAATGGACAATAAATGATAATAGATTCCTAATTATACCATTTTGATATAATTTGGAATTTCTCAAGGATAATAAAAGAATGTTTGGATCACCGCAAGAGGGATTCTTTCTTTGGATCCTCACAAGCATAACAAATGAAATATGAAAGATTCATTATAGATGACCTAAGTCTTCATCGATGAAGGAAAACAAATAGAATATAATTTAGTTATTCATATTTAATTAATTTGATGTATATTATCCACACTCATGGTTATCATCATAGAAATATATAATTAAATTTCAATGTATCACCCACTGCCAAATGATTTTTCCACACCCAAAAGAATAAAAAATATCCTCTATAGAATACACATGAGTATGAAAAAATAAATTCATCGTGTAATGGTGACTAATTTACATGAAACAAAAAATTATTTCCCAACCCTACAACAAGTCGAATAATGGAAAACTAAATGGCATTTGTATCTTGATCTCTAGATCTAAACAAAGTGCAGGGTTAATTTACCCATTTTCCACTAAGCTCCACTGAAGTATACATTGAATTTAATGTAATCTAAATAGGGATGAAATATTTTAGGTACATACCACATTGGAGTTATTATATACATACCTCGAATGATTCCCTGAAAACCCAAAAGGGAGTAATAAATAGATATAAGAAGCAAAACACTCCTAAACCCAAACATTGTATGTCTAATGTATATATGAAGAATGACATAACATGTTATATAGATAAAGTATTATGATAGGTTAATCATGGTTCAAATTAAATTTTTTATGGATGAGATACAATATGGAAAATTTCATGGGAGAAGTATATGAATAGAATGCGGTGTTACACAAAACATGACATCGCCCAATCACCATGAAATTGTATCCCATTGAAAAGGATTTAGATATCCTTAAACACTCCACATAATTTTTAGGTTTTAAACATTGTCTCTAATGCCACCTGAGGATTACATATGTCCTCTTAACTTGTGTCACGACCCGACCCGTACCAGGGATCGAGACGAAACTACCGCAAGCCCACCTCTAGAGGCTAGGGGCTAGAGACTAGCACCGAAGGCACACCAACTAGGGGATGACTTTGCTTAAGAAACTGCACACACACGCGCAACTAACTCATTGAAAAAGTTTATAGAAAATAATACAAGATACAGCACTGCTACAAAAATGGAAACCAGCTTACATGCATCGACCTCTAACCCGTACAAGTAGAGTTATGAAAAGTAGACTTATAAGTAAACTGAATAGTAAAAGGGGAAAAACAGATGCCTAACTAGAAAGGTGCCACAACCCAGAAACAGGTTAAATGAATGTAAACCGCTGGTGAGTCTCACACCGGGAAATCCTCCTAAGTCCACTGAAAGCGGCCCAAGATCATGTGCCCTCTAAGCACTTATGTAGTCTTGATCGACCTATCCGTCATCTGCAATGGACCACCATGTGTGGGAAAATCCCAAGAAAGGGTGAGTATAAAGATACTCTATAGGATGCACCGAAAGCTCGAGAGAGCAACAAAGGAGATACTAAAAACAGTGAGTAGTAGACGGAGCATGAACAATATAATAGTACAAAAGAGAGAGTGCAGCTCAACTCGACAAGAGAAAGGAAACAGGATCATCCAACCATGAGGATGTAGACACGTAAATCACATGTCACACCCCGTATGACTTCGCCCCTCCTAGAAAGAGAGTAATTGATCCCATTGAGTGGGAACAAAAGTAGCGTGTATATATATGCTCAATAAGAAACCCGAACGAGTGTATAAGGGGATCTCTATCTCCAATATCAGACCAAGAAAAGTCTCTAATAGTTTTAAGGATATCCATCACTGATGCCCAATAGTCCTGCACAACAAAACTACCTCATCGCCAAACAGTACAACCAAGGGTCCCGCTTCGGTAACCACGGAGAAAAGTCATTGAATAGCCTCATAGAAAGGGCCGAGTATGAAAAAAAGTAATCAGGTAAACCACTACCCAACCCCTCTAGAGTGTAAACCACAAGAGGTCATCAGGTAACCTACTCCCAAGCCCAGCTTGAGGGTAAAGCATAAGAGGTCATCGGGTAACCCACTGCCCATCCACGTTGGGGGGGAATCCCTAAATTCACTTCGTAACCCAGTACCCAGCCCCGCTGAAGGGTAAACCCTTAGGTAAACAGGTAACCCACTACCTATCCCTACTAGAGGGTAAACCCTAAGGTCAACAGGTATCCCACTACCCTGCCCCTTTCGAGGGAAAACCCAGAACTAGTCTGATAACTCTACACTGCACGTTCTATAACTAGGTGTCACTAACACCACTATCGTGTGTAGTTTCAGAGTGACTCAATGGAACCATCGACCAACATCCTTCCATGTTTCCAGAAATAATGAGATCTCAAAAGAGGATCTTCTCTCCAAACATTTTACACCATCGTAATCCTTGCCGTAATACACGCGAGAGAGACAATTTAATTGCAAGAAACTGGCTCCCGATGGAAATGTTATTCAACACCGCATTATGCCCATACAACATCTCGTGAGGCCTGCAACTTGGACTTGAAAGTGGTCAAGAGAACTGCGCCATCACGATGCTCTCGGAAAAACACACCAAATAGACTATTCATATGCCCCAAATAGACGCCTGATGAAAAAGTTGCAGTATGCTGCACACATCTTAAAAGACATCCCATGGGGCCCACACCTCAACTCTGACTTCAACGCATGAAACCACCCCGGTCAACTTCACCTCGATAACATAGTCACAACGCTGCTAACGATGCCTAAAACGGACTTCAGATACATAAGCTGCAACTCCCCACGTTATACGCAAATGGAGCCCCTGTGGGGCCCACAACTTTATCCTGAAACCCGTCATGCATATCAGACCATTGTGTTCCTTGCAGATAACAACACAACATAAGATATTCATTTGACCTAACCGGACTTATGAAGAATAAGTTGTAAAAACACATCATACATCCGAAAGAGGCCTTGTGGGGCCCACGCCTTAGGCCCTAATTTAGGCGGGCAGACTGCACCATTGCAATCCCCTCAGAAAATCACTCAGAAACGAGTACCCAAACACTCCAAACGGATGTCAGGTGAAAAAACGGTGTGTCACCATAAGACATGTGAACTAGGCCCTATAGAGCGTGCACCATACCTCAAACCCAAATGCTTCGGTAAGCTTATCAAAAAGACCGCACGAGGACTGGGGTCATGCAGCCATTGACGACGCAACAATCGGACATCCAAAATAAGAGTTAGGTCTGACATCAGAATAAATAAATAAGTAATTAATTAATTATTTTCATTAAGTGTTTCGTGCCACCGAGAAACGAAACCAAACTACGAGGGTTTCGAACCATCATTGGAAGGACCATCTCAACTCCAGGGCCATAGCACCTCTGACGGCGCATCAAACAGACGTCTGGCTCACGAATCACGTTCTTCGTAACTTTAATAAAAATTATATAATGTTAAATTAAAGTATTTTCTGTCACCCATCATTGGGCATAGAAACCAAAAACCTCAAAAACCAACATAAAAATGGTCTTCTCAAAAATATGGACCCACAGACGCACCGTTTAAGAGATGCGGCCCCTTGACCGCAAGGGGCCCAACCAGGCTTGTTTACCCTGGCCGGCCCAATCCGAACCTCCAGCCTACGGCCCAACCGTGCGTCCGGCCCAACTCATTGTGGCCCACTAGCCCCAGCCCACTCCACCTTTACCGGGAAATGTGGCCCATTTTGTTTGAACAAACCATCCATCCTTGGTGGTCTCCATGTGCGCCAAAGCCCCACAGTATGTGGATAATGTCTTATCTGCACCCCCCTAGGTTAGCACCTTGGGGTTTCCCCAGCTCACTAAGCACGACAGTGCTGATGCCATCGTGCCACCCTCATACCAGCACTGGCCATCTCCTCCTGACGCCGCCTCTCTGTCAGCTCTGCATGAATCCTGGCCCCCGCCATCCTCCGCCTGAGCAACTGCGCTACCACGGTGCTCCCAACTCGCAGCACACCACACCAACCCCATCACACCGGCTCCCTTGTGTTCCAGCCTCCTCTTGCCACCTACCGGAGTCATGTTCCACTGCTCTCAAGGTCTCCACACCGACCGCACCTGACTCCATCTGCACCTTCGCATTATAGCCCCAACTACACGGGCACCTCCGTGCTTCCGTCGCAACGGTGCCGACATACTCTAGTGGTACCTTACATGGACCACCAAGACCTCATAAGAAGTCTGATTTTTATTCCGAATCCGGATATGGGGTCCTTGATACGATGACTTCATAGCGTCACCCTTCGCCCTTCAATCTGTCAATGCATTGGTGGGTCCAAATTTTTTAACAAAGAACGCCCAAGAACAGGTTTTAGAATGGGGCTCAGACAATGGCCATGTTTGTTCGACCATCATCAAAATTATAAAATTTATAGAACATAAATGAATAAATTGAAGCAAACCCAAGAAAACAACAAAGGTGTGAAAAACCAAGAAAGATCCTACCTTGATCCGGTCGTTCGTCATTGGTGACGCATTTACTGCAATCCCACTTCAATCCGCCAAGGTTCCGGTGGAGGTTGGTCCTTGAATCGGTGATGAGAGGTGAAGAAAACCGAATAACAAGAGTGATAGATATATATATATATATATAGACAATAGGAGAGATAAGGGGTACCCTAACTCCAACTCCTTATTTTTCTATTTATAGAAAAATTCACTTAGCTCGGAATCTGAAACTGTCATGCCATCTAACTTTATATCGTGCCTAGGAAAAACGCACCATTTCAAACTCATCTAAAGTATTAGATTTCCTTTTTTAGAGTTCATTCGAATGTTATTCGATATGAACCTCAGTGATATAAATCACTAAGTCATTATTTCAAAATGATGCTTTTTCCCTCAGGTGACATCTCTTACATCTGGCCCACGCCCACAACTTCTACACCCCGCCTAGGGTAAAGAGCACACTTCATACGCAACTGTGCCCTCATATTTCCGATATGAGCTACCGTTTATGAGAAAACACTACCCTACAATGTGCTTAGTTCAAAAACACTTAATATTTTCATAGAATTAATTCTGGGCACACTGGGCCTCAGAATCGCACGTCGTCTTCACGCCTAGATCCGGAATAATATGTAGAAATATTCCAAAGTCTTACAAGAAAAAAATCGGGTCTCTAAATCATTCCCTCCTTCATGATTTTCATCCCAGAAAATCTTAACAAGGAAAAACAACTCGGTATACAAAGCTGACACCTAGATCCCACACTCCCAAGAAAACTTGCACAACACCATGGTGAAACAACACATGAACCAAAGGGATGGTTTGTACATAAAAAATCAACTACTATCGAGGGAATGTGTAGGAATATGCACACACATCATCATCTGTGACACGTGGAATACACCGTGCACACACTCCTACTATTGAGAGGGTTGGGAAAATGGTATGAAACCTCTCAATCGCTTGCATGATTCCCAAACGGTCCAAACAAACTCAGGGGAATTCCCCAGACGAACCTATATTATCCACATCGGGACCAAAATCACAATTTGTTCCTGGAACAGGGTCTCATGATTCCCTCCATCAGAATACCTATCTAGTGAAACACCCAAGGATACCCGGTCACACAAGTTTCTAGAGTCTGTGTATCACAACTGAGGCTCTCTGCTAAGGGAACTAGATACTACACTTCTATCTTCTGGACCATAGACTACCTCAAGGTCTTAGTCCTGTAGAAATTTCAACCAGCACCATCACCTCAGGTTCAGGTCTCTCTGCGTGAGGACGCATCTGAGAAATTGGTGGTCAGATCAAACCACAAAGCGCTCTCCCAGAAGATAGCGTCTCTATATTCTCAGTGCAAGGAACACCACCAATAGAACCACATTGTGAAACACATAGTTCTTTTTATTGTTTTTCCATCACCACGACAAGTACTTGATACCGGTATCAATATTAACGTTGTGCATACAAGGTACCAACGAACAGGGTAGGCAACCAAACACATCCACCCACCAGAGGCTAGACACGAAAAGCACATGACATACCCCACATTTCTTTTTCTCTCTTGGATGGGGAGTAATCCCCAAAACAGAAACTCTACCAAACCCACTAGTGGAACATCAAGAAAAAGGGGGGTCAAGCAGAAAATCCCCACTGGAAAATCTAGATGCTACACTGAAACTCCACCGCACAACCCCGCCATGATTTCACATGTCAAAGGGACTCATCCACCACACCTAAATACTATCCAATTTTGTTGGTACTCACTCTCCCTCGTAGTTTTGATCGCATCACAAAAACGCGTCTAAGTAGGGGAAGAACCCCTATTTCCCATGCTTTCAATGATACGTTAGAGAACACCATCACATGGTTACACCAATGCCCTATGTCACCCTTTTTCACCCCTCGAAGAAGGAGTTAGATGAAAAGTGTACCTCACACAGTGTTTAACAAGTTCTAATATGAAAAGTAGGAAAATACACAGAGCGTACCTCTTATCATCTATGGCGTTGCAGGATTGTAGACATCTGTTTCACACAGCCACCCACGGCCCCATGCGTCCGCTCCCTAAGCCTGACATGAGTCTCCTAGTGGTGGTGGAAGGACCTCAAAACGTCGTCTGCCAACCATAGTTCTTCCTGATTTTCTTCCAACACCGCCTCCCTAGTGACCACCCTGTCCTCACTTGAGAGTTCTCTAATCACGACACTACCTCTGTCATGGCGGTGCATCTACCCAATATCTTGAAAACTCAGCACATTTGTTTGAGTAGTCTCACTCCATGTGACCTCAAACTTCAAAAACATATCCCTAGCCCTCCCTGGGATGTATCAGAGCTCTATGTTGTCCCCGAACATTTGCCTAAGTCTCATCAAGGGTAGAAATCCGGCGTCGAGGCCCTGCCAATTGAAATCCCTCTGACAGAAATTTCTCTGTCACCAGTACCTGCTTCAGCACCCCGAGATAGGTGAGGACGCACAAGGGAACTATGCTGGAATGAATATCCTATAAAGTGACCTTGCTCAAACTTATGTTCTTTAAATTTTCCATCATGGACCACATCCAAAGTGTACCGAGTAAGGTCTGTGAACCTAGTCGCGTACTCAGCCACTACCATCACTCCCAACTGAAGCCCCAAAAGCTCATGAAACTATAAAAAGAATAATTAGGAGGGGTAGTACCCCTAACAAAATTGATGATTGAAGTCATCCCATTGGGGTACCAACTCATCGTTCATCTGAGTACCCCTGGTTCTACTAACGCAGAACTGCTTGGTGGAAAAACTGGCAGTCAAAGCCACCGTCTAACCTATCTGTGTCTGAACAAGACTGAAGAGGCGAACCACGAACTATAGCCAAAAGTTCACTGTCTGAGGGTATGGGTCACTATAGAACATTAGTGGTATCTAATGCTGGAACTCACATAGAGAGCTTAGCCTGTGCTCGTCATCCGCCTTCGCTACCAGTACTATATGTTACTCCATAGGTGGAGGTGTTGCTGCATGTCCTCATGGAGAAAGGGTAATCGTATGATGGATCATGAACTAAGGCCTTGTCGCTCAGGGAATCAGAATCACAAACCGGAGAAATTATCATAGATGGATATCATCGCGTAGATATCCTAAATCTGATCATGTAGTACCGTGGTCAAATGAGCATATATATATCAACAACGATGGGGAGCTGACTCAATAAGGGTAGTCAAAGACTCAATCCTATATTATGCATGATAGAGATAATATTTTCATTATTTTTTATATTTAATTCAATATTTTAATCCCTATAAATTAAACAAGTCGAGTTAATTACATCAATTTTGGTGTCATGATGTGTTTTGGGCTAAAATTGGAAAACTGCTTTATTAGGAAATATTGGAAGATTTTAATCACTTTGGTAATTCACACATATCTTTTAAAATATAAATCCAATTCATGTTATTAATTTATTATTGGATTCTTAGCTTTATTTTCTCCATCTTTTGTGTTCGAACCAGGATTTAATTCGGCCATACATGGGTCCAAACAATTAAATCAAGTTGAACAATTATTCTGGAAGACCGCTGGACCCCACCTCAATAAGTTAATCATAAATCGGTCTACATACATTAAATTTATGTTATTCTAATTAGATTGGAACGATAATTAAATGGGGGGCTTCTAAACCAATGTTAGAGATTGGAGGAAGCCAGGGGACACTTGGGGACCATCTCTTTCAACATCATTCGGTTTCTTTCTATTATTTTTCTTTACTTGAAAATGTTTCTCCACTATCGCATCATCATTCTTACCCCATCCATGGATGGGTAGATTCATTTGAGTGATTGGGAAGTGGGGAGGCTAGACCTATGTGTGTGCTTTAGTTCTTGTGCTTGAAATGGATCATATTTATTCTGCTTTCTTATTCTTGTTTCAATTCTTAATTCATTATTAAATTCCAAATGCTGTAGTGTTAGGTTTTGATTATGAGATTATAAATTAATTTGGTCAATGATCACATCTCCCTCCCCCAATTCTAATATTTATATTGTGGAAAAATATTAGGGTTGGGTGGTGATTTCACAGATGTTTTCAAGAATGTGTGTAAGATTTTATGTCGGAATCATGGTTTATTAGGGAACAACAATTCCTGGTATGTGATTTCTCTAATTAATCAAGAAACCTTCTACAACCATAAACACATTAGAAGGACGATAGACCAATATAGGGTTTTAAAATGGAAAATTTTCATCACATCTATGTAACCAAGGGAGAGAGAGGACTTGGTAGATGAATATCTCTCGTACCTGTTAACGGAAGAAGAAGATACAAAATTTGGAAACGATGATGGCATAACACTAAGTCTAGCCAAACCCATTCTGATAACCATTATTATCATTTGTTAAAACCAATCAATTAAATCTTTTTTTTTCTCTCATAATCATTCAAATTAATTAAAACCAACCTTTTTTCAAAAAATCCTAAATGAAGTGACAACCTTGTTTTTTGTGCACTCATCTTCGGGAGACCACCTGATATCAACTGCTATATTATACTTAGGTAATTAAAATAGTGATTGGATATCCTTTTTCTCCCATTGTTGTTTTTGAAAAGGTGTTTCTGTTATTTCCTTCCTAAACATTGTTCTTTATCTTTTTTTTATTGACTCCAACATTTGTTTGAGCTTTAGAAGATTCCCTAGAATCATCCTCCTCACATTATTTTTTTGTTTTGAGCTCCTTCCCACTTCGGGTTGTGATTTCACTAACATTCTCCATTTTATTGGGAATTGTTTGTGCAGGAAGCTTACCTTGGTTCTTGGTGAGAGAATCCATAATGCTTACAAATTGATCAGCTAGCTTGTCCATTTTATCTGCTATTCCAGCAACTCTGGTCATCAGCTATTGATCTTCAGTTGTCGGTGCACTTGTGGACGGTTTCTCATAATTATTCCTATATAAAGGTAGTGGTTTGAATGTTTTTTGTTGTTGGAAGGGATACTGATAAGGTTGTTGTAATTCTATCAAGTTCTAATATTGTTTCTAAAAAGGTTCTAAGGCTTGGTTCTATTGAAACCCATACCCTGGTTGGGTTTGCGGTTGGTATTGACTTTGTTGACAGGCTGCATCACAACTTTATGTCCCCTGCACTTCTACACATTGATAAGTGTAATGATAATTATAAGTGTATAAACCTCATACCTGATTCGTATAGGTAATGAAAATTGAGGTTCAATGTCCTTGTTCAAGAGAAGAGGTGAATTTTCAAAGAGCATCACTACCCCTTAAGAAGATTTATGTTCACATTGCAACAAGGAAGAAAACAATATCTAGAAATATTAAAAACCATTCGAGAAGAACACGATTTTGGGGGTTTTATTGTGTTGTGGTATACATGTACATAAATCATACTCTTGTTAGTACAAAACGTTAGTACCAAGAAATAGGAAAGAGACAGTGCATAAGATCCGACTCGTCAATCCTATTTATCAATAATATATGTCAAGTTGTACCTCTCCATTAAATTTCTTTGCTTGTTGTGATTCATTTTCAGATTTTCTTACATGATAAATCAATTTCAATGCATTGATGACACTGCATCTATTAAGTGTGGAGGATGGAATCTTGTAGTCTATGATTTTTCAAAAAAATTAATTTTTTTAGTCAAGCCAACGACATTAAATAAAGTCTCTAAATGGAGGCAACCCGCATTTTACCCTATTTCCCACTTATCCTCTTAGTCATATACCATCATGTTTGTATAGGCCTGCACTATCCATGGTTTTCATTCTTATATATCAGGTCCATTAATGAGGAAGAAGTAGTGGGATTACACGTCATGAAGAAAAGAAACCTTTTGAAAGCGGAGTAAGTGATTCAATTCTATATTATCCAACTTTATTCCCTACATTTTTTTTGCCTTTTAAAGAGTTAATTAAAAAATGCATTCCCATGCATGAATTCATGTTTTACTTGACTTATCTAGGAGACATGAGATTCATAAGAATCTAGTGATTCCATGTTTTTGATTTCAATGTTAATGAGATTGAATGATGAAAATGGATAATTGGATGATTAATGTGAAGCATGGATATTGAAATAATGACTCGAGATTTTAAGGAATTAACTGATTCATGTAAATGAAATTTCCCTACAATATGTTATGATTTGAATTTCAGAAGTTCCTATTAATTGATTTGTTATTATTAGTCATGCTAGGATTTATTTTCCAATGTTATATTCACATTCCCCAGAGGAATTCAAGACCAAATATTTTTTATTTTATCTTGAGCATATTTCTGGAGTGATCTAGGGACATTCCCCCTACAATAACATGTATTGAAACTTTTCAAAGCTATAACTGTAAAAAACGCATTTAAAATTATTGAGGCACTACTTTGTTTAGACACATATTTACCTGAAACCCACATTTACATTTATTGTTCGTTATCCAATAGAATACAATAATTTCCTTATAGGTTTAAGCCACATTACAAGATGATTTTTACTTACCTTCCCACTCTTTTTTTATTTATGGATGTTAATTCATGTTTGAGTTTGGGGGAAGGGCCTTTTGTGTGCAATAATTGGGATGAGTATATTTTGTGGGTAATCATTTTGGGCGGCATTTTATTATTAGAAAATTGATCATGATTCATCATTTAATCATGCTTCTTGGTATTCATGTGTTTTTCCTTAAAAAAATGAGAAAATAAAGTTGTGCCTTTCAAGAGATTTAAAAAAGAGAGAAAAATGAAGTTGTGCCTTTCTGGAGCTTTATAAAAAATAAAAAATATAGAGTAGGAGAACATGTATGATATCATTCTTTGTAATCATTTATTAACTCATGACCCATGTCATCAAATGGGGGGCGGTGTGGTGTTTCACATTATCAAAAAGGATTTGAGTGAGTTTTTCCCTGTGTTTTCAATTGATTAATCATCCATTGTACTTATGAGTAAAACCTCCTACTTCTGGCCTTAAATTATGTCAATCATTTACCCACCACTCCTAAGCCATATAGTCTTTTAAACCTTTATTTCAAGTCATCGTGATTCTATGTGCGTTTTGTTTTTACAAAGTAGAGAAAGTAGTTCAATTACAAGCATATGGAAAGGATCATGATATCATGATATGAGCATAACTCCACTAGTAATTGTATCATTATGGATGAGAGGAAATATTCAAAAGATAGGTAGATCATGATTTGGTATGTTTAATAATAATAAATTAAGAAACTTGAATGAATGAATAGAGATGCTCCATCATTTTTCAATGTGGAAAAGTTAAATGCATGAATTGGTTGTTTATAAGAAAAATGGGAAATTAAATTGATATTTTTTGTGGAACTTGAAAATTTGATTGTACATTTATAATCGTTTGATTTTATTTCATTTAAATTTAAATATTTGCAACATTAGTGCCCATTGAATTCCATGTTGTGATTTTTAAATAGAGAACATTCATAGTTTAAGTGTGGGGGAATTGATAGAGATAATATTTTCTTCATTTTCATATATGTAATTCAATGTTTTAATCCATAAAAATTGAAAAAATTGAGTTAATTACATCAATTTTAGAGTTATGATTTGTTTTGGGCTAAAATTGGAAAACTGCATAATTTGGTAATACTGTAAGATTTTAGTCACTTTGGAAATTCATGCATATAATTTAAAATATAAAACCATTTCATGTTATTACTCTTTTATTGGGTCCTTAGATTTATTATCTTCATCTTTTCTATCTGAACTAGGATTTAATTTGGTCATCCACGTGTCCAAAAAATTAAATCAAGTTGGAAATTTATTCTGGAAGACCGCGTGGACCCCACCTCAATAAATTGATCATAAATATTTCTACATACATCAAATTTTTGTGATTCCAATTGGATTGGAATGAGAATTAAATGGGGGGGTTCGACACCAATGTTTGAGATAGGAGAAAGCCAAGGGAAACTCCGGGACCATCTCCTTCAATATCATTTTATTTCTTTCTATTGTTTTTCATTACTTTAAAATGTTTCTCCTATCCTGTATCATCTCACCTACCCCATCCATGGAGATGTAGATTCATTTGAGTGATTGGGAAGATGGGAGGCTGTACCTATGTGTGTTCTTGAGTTCTTGTGGTTGAAATGAATGAAATTTATTCTTCACTCTTATTCTTGTTTAAATTCATAATTTAGTATTAAATTCAAATTGCGGTAGTGTTAGGTTTTGATTCTGAAATTATAAATTTCATTGGTCGATGATCACATCTCCCCCCACCCAATTATAATATATATATATGGTGGAACATGATTAGGGTTGGGTGGTGATTCCTCGGTAGTTGTAAATCATGTGTGTATGATTGTATGTCGGAATCATTGTTTATTAGGGAACAACAATTCCAGTTCTGGGATTGCACCAATTAATCATGAAACCTTCTACAACCATAAACAAATTAGAAGGAGGATAGTCCAATATATGGTTTTAGAAAGGAAAATTCTCATCAAATCTATCTTACCAATGCAGAGAGAGGACTCTGTAGATGAACCTATCTATTACCAGTTAAATGAAGATGAAGATAAAAAATATGGAAACAATGATGGCACAACACTAGGTCCAGTCGAACCCAATCTGATCACCATTTTATCATTTGATAAAACCAATAAATTAAATATGTTTGTTTCTCTCATAGTCATTAAATTTAATTAAAACCAATCATGTTTAAAAAAAACTACAAAAAGTGACAACTTTGTTTTGTGTGCACTCCTCTTCCGGAGACTACCCGGGATCAACTATTATACTATACATAGGTAATTAAAATATTGTTTTGTAATTCCCCACAATAGGAATGAATCAATGCACGAACCAAATTCCCTGCAACATGTGTCTCAGTGTGCGAAGTCGACAAGACGGTTTTCAAGGTCCTCATGAATAGATACGCCAGCTGCCCCACCATCACTGGACTCCTTGGCCTGAGAGTCGCTCTCTATACATGTTGATATTATTTCCCCAAAACTCAACCAATTCCTTTTTAGGGACGTCTGAACAACACCCCAAGGAATGAACCACCTCTGATACCACTCTCTCATGACCCGACCCATACCGGGGCTCGAGCTGCAACTACCCCGATCCCACCTCCATAGGCCAGGGGCTGGCGACTAGCACCGAAGTCACAACAACTAGGGGAGGTCTTTGCCTAAGAAAATATACACACACATAGCTAACTCAATGAAAAAGTGTAGATAAATGAAAGCACGATACAACCCAGATACAAAAAGGGATACCAACATACATGCATCGACCTCTAACCCGTACAAGTAGAGTGCTAAAAAGTAGACTAACAAATAAACTGAAAAGTAAAAAGGTAAAATCACACTCCCAAATAGAAAGGTGCCACAACCTGGAAACATGTAAAATGAATGTAAACAACAGTTGAGTCTCACACCCGGAAATCATCCTGCATCCATTGAACGCAGACCACTGTATTGGGTCCTCTATGCTCCTCCATAGTCTCGATTGAACTGTCTGTCATCTGCAAGTGCACACCATGTGAGGGAAAATCCCAAGCAGGGGTGAGTATAAAGATACTCAGTAGGATGCCCCGAAATCTCGAGGGAGAAAAAAATGAGATAATAAAAATTTTGAGCAGTAGAAAAAGAAAGAACATTTTTTGATTTTTTCAAGGTTTGATCCTTGTTCTGCAAAACTGCATCGTAGATTCTCCCTAGGATTGAATTTGTTTTTCCTCAGCAGTGGTTGGATTTGTTTCACATCACAAACTCAATTAGAAAGTGATTTGAGTGAGTGTATTTTAAGTTAAAAATAACATTTTAAGAGTAAAAAATAGAGTGTGTAGGTCAACCTAACAAGATAAAGGAAGGAGGCTCATCCAACCAAGATGAGCTAGACACGAAAAGAACGTGGCATACCCCGCGTGTCTTCGCCCCTAATAGAAGGAGAGTAATGGATCCCAAGGAGTGGGAAAAAATGTAGGGTCTATATATATGCTCAACAAGAAACCCGAATGATTGTGTAAGGGGATCTCTATCTCCAAGATCAACCCAAGAAAATTCACCAATAGTTCTAAAGATATCCATCTCTGATGCCCAATAGTCTCGCATGCCAAAGCTACCTCATGGACAAACTGTACAACCAATTGTCCCGATCTGGAAAACCGAGAGAAAATTCACTGACTAGCCTCATAGAAAGGTTCAAGTCTAAATGAAGTCGTTGGGTTACACACTTCCCAGCCCCGCTAGAGGGTGAACCAAAAGAGGTCGCCAGGTAACCCACTTCCCAGCCCCACTAGATTGTAAACCAGAAGAGGTCGTCGGGTAACCCACTACCTAGCCTCGCTGGAGGGTAAACACTTAAGTCAATGGGTTACCCACTGTCGAACCACACTAGAGGGTAAATCCTAAGGTCAATGGGTAACACACTACCGAGCCTCACTCGAGGGTAAACCCTATGGTCAACAGGTAACCCACTACCCAACCCCGCTAGAGGGAAAACTCAGAACTTGTCTGATAACTCCACACTTCCCATTCCATCACTGGGTGTCACTAACACCACTGTCGTGTGTAGGTTCGGAGTGTGTCAAAGGAACCTCCGACCAATGCCCTTTCATGTTTCCAAATTTAATGAGATCTCAAAAAATGCTCTGCTCTCTAAAACAGATTACCCCATTGTAATCCTCGCAAAAATACAATCGAGATAAACTATTTACTCGTAGGAAATGGGCTCCCAATGGAAAAGTTATTCCACACCAATGTATGCCCATACGACGCCTCGTGGGGCCCGTACCTCATAACCCAAAGTGGTCAGGAGAACTTTTCCATCATGATGCACTCGTAAAAACACACCAAAACGACTATTCGTATGCCCCAAATAGACGCCTGATGCAAAAGTCACAGTACGCTACACACAGCTAAAAAGACAGCCCGTGGGCCCCATACCTAAACTCCGCCTTCAACACATCAAACCGCCTTGGTCAACATCACCTCGAAACCAGGGTCAAAACGCCACTGACGGATCCTAAAACAGACTTCGGCTATAGATACTGCAACTCCCCGCATTATATGCAAACGAGGCCATGTGGGGCCCACACCTCGATCCAGAAACACGTCATGCAGATCAGACTATTGTGTTCCTTGTAGATAACCATGCGGCGTAGGCTATTCATTTTCCCTGAACAAACTTAGAAAGCATAAGTCACAACAACACAGCATACATTCGAAAGCTGCCTCGTGGGGCCCACGCCTCGGGCCTGAATTTAGGTGGGCTGATTGCACCATTGCAATCCACTCGGGAAAAAATCCGAAATGAGTACTCCAGCACCCCAAACGGGTGTCGGGAGAAAAAGTGGTGTTTCACCGTAAGACGTGAAATCTTGGCCATGTGGGGCCTGCACCATGTCTCCAACCTGAACGCATTGGAAATCATCTCAAAAAATCAGCATGAGGACTGGGGTCATGCTACCGCTGATGGTGTGTCAATCGGTCATCCCAAACAGGAGTTAGGTCCAACGCAAGAATAATTAATTAATTAATTAATTAATTAATTAATTATTCTCATTAAGCATTTCTTGCCACCGAGCAACAAAAACAAACCTCAAGGGTTTCGAACCAAGTTTGGAAGGATTGTCTCAACTCTAGGGCCACAGTGCCTCTGGTGGCGCGTCAAACGGATGTTCGGCTTGCGAATCACGTCTGTCACAAATTTAATAATAATTGAATATTATTAAATTAATGCATTTTGGGTCACCCATCTTTTGGCTCAAACCCAAAAACCCCAAAAACCAACAAAAAAAAGTCTGTCTCAAAGAGACGGACCCATAGCCGCAGATGGCAAGTCAAACAGACACGAAGTTTAAGATATACGGCCCCTTGATCGAAATGTGCCCAACTAGGCCGGTTCACCCCGACCGGCCTCATTCCAACCACCGGCCCACTGCCTAGCCGCGGGTCCGGCCCGACTCACCGCGGCCCGCACCACCTCCACCGGGCCCCGTGGCCTGGTTCATTTGAATAGACCGGCCATCTTGGTCGGTCTCCGCATGCACCAAGGACCCGCATGAGGCAGGTCATGTCTTCTCCACACCCCCCAAGGTCAGCGCCTCTGGGATTCCACAGTCGACGGAGCGAGACATCCCCAAATCTGTCGCTCCACCCTCATACCGGCACCGACCAGTTCCGCCCGACGTCGCCTCTCCACTGACTACACCTGAACCCTAGCCCTGCCTCCCTCCGCCTGAGCGACCGCGTTGCCTCGGTGCTCCCACCTCACTACACACCGCACCAACTGTAACGCCCCAAACCCTGTTACCCCGATTCGGTGCATTATTACATAACATTATTATGATCACAATGAAATCAAGTCTCAAAAGACTGATCATTTTAGAATTATTGGAAAAAATATTCATACATAAGTACAACTTTCCAACTTGAAAATAAATACAACACGAATTTATTCCATTGGAAACATCCAAGTCTCCTAAATAATTCCTAAAAATCAATCATAACTAACTTCTTCACATCCTGGGAAAATGAAACATAAGAAAGGGGTGAGCTCAAACGCTCAGTAAGGGTAAGAAATACAGCAGAAGATAACATAAATATTAAGAATGGTGAATAATTGAAACCACATGCCTTTACTAATAATAAACATGAATACTTTTATGGAAGAAATATGAGTTGAGTAAATAATTCCATAATAAAACATAAACATTGGTATTCCACTAGTCGAATGACTATATGAACCATCAATATTATTTTCAAAATGGGGGAATGTATAATCCCAGACATTCTGAAAAATTTTGTCAAGGCCTTGTCCAAGACGTCTAAAATGATTAAGGACTTGCCCAAAACCATATATCAAATTGGGAAAGAGCCTCAGCCAATTCCACCTCTAGTTGTCTCATGATACCTCCCGATGCATCAAGGTGCTATAGCGGGAACCACCCAACACTTACTAAGTCCAAAACATTCCTCATATGAAAAGGTGTATACATATCATAAACATTCATATTAAAACTAACATAAAAAAATTTCAATAATTACACATAAACAATGAATGGTATAAGAATTGCATATCCATATTCAAACATATCACAAAAAACTCAATAAAATATGGAAGTTTTGTATCATAATAAATCAACTTCAAATAAACTTAAAATCAATCAAAAGATGTTGACATAGATGAAATCAAAACCATTATTAATGAAATATCTCTTTCTATTTTGAAATCATTTAAGAGTCACCTAAGTCTAAAGAAACATTTATTTTGAAAATATTCTTATATGCTTGTAAGGGAAGCTTTGATGATGTTATAATGGCGGAAAATAGCCGCACACGCCGTATAAGTTAAAAAAACATTATTACCTTAAATTTGTTGAAAAGGTAAAAAAGTAACTTCATTGGAAAATGACGGATATATTCCTTTAAAAACACATAATGGTATAAATGACTTTAAACCATTGTCTAGTAAATAGTAAAAATGTTTTGAAATACATTTTTAAGAAACATGGATGTGGATGATTTAGAGGTCCTAGTAGATAATTATATATGAACAGCTTCATATAATGAAGATATTGTAGAATTAACCCTTACCTTGTACTTTTCCTTGGTTGAGGGTAGGTTAACCTCCTGTATAATGCTGAAATAATTGTTATTAAATTATTCAAGAATCACATAAATTAATATGAAATCATATATGATCTTTTAACATTGCTTCAATTATAATATCTTAGTATTATGGTTGTTTCAGGTGTCAACGGATTCATTTTCCTTTATATTCCTTTTCTTTGAGTCATAATTGTTATGAATGGGATGTATCGTATTCATATCCAAAATTATATCAAGTATTTAGACATTATTATTAATCATATAATGAAAATTATCCTTGAATGGATACGATGGGGAATGAATCTCACTGTGTTCGTGGAGACGGTAATTAGTACGTACGCACGAGCGACAATATCATTATTTTGATATGAAAATAATATTTAATTTGATGGTATATCATATATAAAGAATCATTATCATGTTATATTTATTATTTACATTAATTACACATCATTATTATACCCATCCAAATAATAATCCACGACGTGAAGACGGTAAGCCGTACGTACGCACGTATGTTGACAAGTCATTCAAAGGATGGATATAACAATGAATATGGATGTAACATATTTATAATAACATCACAGTATATATAAGATATTGGAGTTATTATTTTATAATGGAAATAACAAAGAACGAATAAGTGGAAGAAGAAAGGAACTTGAAAGAGGGTGGTGAAATCATTACCTCTTCTTCCGATTCTTCTTTTTGATTTGTTCAAAAGCGATCCTTAGGTTGAATTTATGATCAAAATAAGGAATCTAGGATTAAGTGAGGGATGTTGATAGTGTATTTGGGTAGTGTTTGGTTGTGCCAAAAGGCGTCGATGGTATGAATTAGGGAGACGGAGGAGTGCCCTTTTATAAGAGGGGTGAGAGGCACCTTAGGAAAAACATAAAATATTATTTTATAATAAATTAATATTCAGTTTCTAATTGCACAAAAATGATTTATTTAGAGAATAAGGTGCGGATGGGTCTAAATACACTAAACCAATAGGTTTCAGCTAGGTTTGGGTCACTATATTAACCTTATCCTCTAGATTTAACTCTTAGTTAATTAGTTTGACCTTACCATGTCTCTTGTTATTTTTATATTTTTTTGTCAATAAACTAACTATTACCTGCCAAGAAAACCCCAAGTGGTTCATTAATGACATACCTATCATTATATAAGTCCTTTGGCCAACCCATTGATTTTTAGGAAAATATAACAATGAATAATTTAATATTTGTTTTGAAAACTCCTTTATGTCAATTCTAACACTATTTAATAATTTATTTTTTTAAAGTCATAACAACTTTAATAATTTGAAAAATTTAATTTAATCAATCATAACACGTCATATTAACCAATAAAAGTCTATTAGGGCATCAAAATAATCAAATTACATTTATTTTATCATTTATAATACCAATTATTTGATTCTTTCATTAATAAGTAAAATATTGCATCATCATTTTGTCATAAATAAATTTAATTATTCAATGAATAAAAATTATAAATAAAATACCACTATGTAGAAAATATTTTTATATTTATAATGAATATTTATAGTGGATAACATTACAAATATAACCCTATGTAAAAAATTATTTCGCTAAAAGATATATGCGTATGTCATTTTTGTATTTACTTTAACTTAATTAATACAAAGTGTCATTATCACATACAAGTGACTCCATGGGGTCCCAAAATCGACCCAAAGATGCTTGTGGTCGAACATGTATCATCCAATATGGTTAAGAAAAGTGTTAGGGTAATTTAATATTATTATAATATTATTTTTTACCCTTATTTACCGGATTTACCGTTTATCGATGGTAAATAAAATATTTACCGAAGTAATTATTCAAAATGTATAAAAATAAAATTTACCAATTTACAAAATTTGGACCTCCTGATTCTAAATATGGAATCCTTTTTTCCTAAATTCAAAACACATAAATGTATTAAATCAATTTAAAATTAACTCTTGTTGTCAAAACAAAAAGTCTGTTTTTATGAAATAATAACTATTAAAAGATTGACACTTGTTTATGTCTAGTTTAAATGTGAAATTACATCTAATGAACAAAATTGGATTAAATGGTAAAAATATATTCGAACAATACTGTAACACCACTAAATATTATAATTTATCACTATAAAGTATTTGGATTTAAAAATTTGTTTTTAATAAAGTTTAGTATTTTTCACTATTCATAAAAAATGGGAAGTTCTCAGAAAAATACTAAAAATTCACACTAGGATTATTTCGATATTCTGAATCCAAAAATTAAGACCATTTTGAAAGATAAAATTCATAAAATTTCAAAAATAGTGTATTACTATTCATAACGGCTAGTTTGATTGGTTGTGGTGTGTGTTAGAACTCGAAGTTGTGTACAAAACACGCTATTGTATTATTCAAAGAGAAACGTATCATGTAATCATGGGGTGTTACATTCCCCCCTCCTTATAACATCATCCTAGATATTTATATAATATTACTACAAAAAAACTCTGGTGGTTCTTCATCATAAGTTTCTCAGGTTCCCACGTTGCCTCTTCCATCTTATGGTTTATACATAGAACTTTTACTAGATGAGTTGTCCGGTTTCTCAGCAGTTGTTCTCTTATATCAATAATATTGACATGCTCTTCACAATAAGACAAATCGGGTTCCAATTCTAATTCATCGTAGGTAATTACATGCATTGGTTCAGACATGTATTTTCACAATAATGATATGTGGAATACATCGTGAATATTGGAGAGATTTGGAGGCATTGTCAATCGATAAGCTACAACCCTATTCGTTCTAGAATTTCGAAAGGTCATATTTACCTAGGAATACTTTTACCTTTCTTACTAGAATGTATAACTCCCATCCATGGAGATACCTTCAAGAAAACATGCTCTCCTACCTGAAATTACAAATCCTTCATTTGGTTATCAGCATAGCTCTTCTGCCTACTTTGAGCTGCTTTGATGTGGTTTTGGATTACCTTCACATTTTCCATTGTTTCCTCCACCTGTTCTGGGCCTATGAGTTTTCTTTCACCAAGCTCATATCAATAGGTTCGTGTGAGAAATCTCCTTCTTTTTAACACTTCATATGGTACCATCTGAATACTTTAATGGAAGATACTGTTATAGGAAAATTATACCAAATGTAAATATTTATCCCATATACCCTGAAAGTAAAGTGAGCATGATCTCAACATGTATTCTATGGTTTGAATAGTCTTTTATGATTGTACATCAGTTTGGGGGTGGTAGGTAGTGATCAAACGAATTTTAGTATCCAAGTCCTTATGAAGACCCTTCCAGAATCATGATGTAAAACGTGGATCACAATATGAAACAATTGAAAAGGGTACTCCATGAAGTCTCACAAATTCACTAATATATAACCTTTCTAGACATTCAAGTGCTAGATCTTCAATTATAGCCAGAAAATATGCTAACATGGTAAGATGATCAACAATAACCCATATTGCATTATTCCTTCTAGGAGTCTTTGGTAGTCCCATGACAAAGTTCGTCATAATATTATCCCATTTACACTCTGGTATGGGAAGTGGTTGCATGACTCCTCCAAGCTGTTGCCTTCCAGATTTCACTTGTGGACAAACCATACATCTTGACACAAAATTAGAAATATCCCTCTTGATGTTGTCCCATCAAAAATGCTCCTTCAAATATTTATACATTTTGGTGCTCCCAGGGTGTATAAAGAAATTGGAACTATGAGCATCATCCAAAAGTTATCTTTTTAGATCCGGTATATTGGGAACACAATGTCTCTTCCCAAATTTCAAAATTACATCTTCATACACAATGTCAATCAATCTCCCATTATTAACATATTTAATCTTTTTTGAAACTCTTCATCATCAGTCTGAGAACTCTTAATCTTTTCAAGTATATATGGTTTTGCAACCATTTGAAATAGAATTGATGTTTCACCTTCCATGGTTATTCCCATGTCCATCATCACTAGATCCATGAAAATAGGATCCCTTTAAACATTCAACTTTTTCGGAACTCTATGATCCTTTCTTCTCAAAGAATATTCCACCTAATTTTCCATCCCCGGGTGGTAGTGTATCGTGAAATCATAATCCTTGAGTAGTTAAAGCCACCACCTTTTCCTCATGTTTAGTTCTTTCTAAGACAAAATATATTTCAAACTCTTTTGATCAGTATACATCTCACATTTTTCACCATAGATATGGTTCCTCCAAATCTTCAAATAAATTATTATAGCTGCTAACTCAAGATAATGAATAGGATAGTTTTTCTCATGAATTTTTATCTTTCGTGATGCATAGAAAATTACCCTATCATTATGCATAAGGACACAACCAAGTCCTTTCTTTGAGGCATCACTACAAATAACAAATTTGTCATTCCCTGATGGTAGATTCATGATAATATCATTGACTAATCTTCTCTTAAATTCTTCGAAACATTCTTCACACTCTTTTGTCCAAAATAATTTAACCCCTTCACCTATGAAATTCGTTAATGGGTTATCCAATCGGGCAAAATTCTCGACGTAATGTAGATAATAACCTATTAAACAAATAAGACTGTGTACCTCAGTTATACTCGTTGGTGCTAGACATTCCTGGATTGCTCTTGTCTTTGAAGTATCAACATAGATTCCATCCTTACAGACAATATGGCCAAGAAAAGAAATATCCTGAAGCCAGAATTCACACTTGCTAAACTGCCCATATAATTCATTTCTTATTAGAGTCTTCATGATAATACGCATGTGATTTTCTGGATCTTTGTAGATTTTGGAGTATACCAAGATATCATCAATAAATTCCACTAAAAAGTCATCTAAATATTACTTTAATACTCTGTTCATTAGATCCATGAAAATAGAGGGTGCATTAGTCATCCCAAACGGCATTACTGTAAACTCATAATGCCTATACGTGGTTCGAAATGATGTTTTCGGAATTTTTTCTTTCTTCACACACAAATCATGATATCTAGATCGAAGGTCAATATTTGAAAAATATTGAGCTCCATGAAGTTGGTCGAATAAATCATCAATTCAAGGAAGGGGATATTTGTTCTTTATTGTTATAGCATTAATCTCCCTGCAGTCGATACATAACCTCATAGATCCATCATTCTCGTAAACAAAAAGGAGAAGGTCTCCCCATGGAGAATCTCTAGGGAGAATAAATACCTTTTTACTTAATTCCTCTAGCTGTTACTTTAGTTCCACTAATTCCATAGTTTCCATTCTATAAGCTGTCTTCGATACGGGTCCTAATCCAAGAATCAAATGAATGGAAAACTCAATTTCTCGTTCTGGAGGGTGTACATGTAAATCTTATAAAAACACATCAACATAATCTTTCACAATAGGTACATCCTCTATTTAAGCATTTCATTCCTCACCCACAGTTTCTTCATTATATTCCTCCCCAATAACTGAATTTTGTTGAGCTACTGGGGGTGGTTCTAGATAAGAATCAAGTTGTGATGATTCTACTCTAAATATGAGGTGTTCTTTATCATCATCATAAAAAATAGTAACCTCCTTCTTGTTACAATAAATTTTTTCATCATGGTCTGAAATCATATCCATTATGAGGATTATATCAAATTCAATCATGGGTACGATGATGATACCAGGAGAAAAAGAACATTTATATGCCCTAATGGGAACTGACTCACAGAACATTGTAGAATTGATACTCCCCTTATAAATTTTGACTGACAACTCCCTTGTTAAATCAAATTGGAAATATCTAATTTTCATAGAAAACTGGGAAGATATGAAACAACGTGATGATCCAGAATCAAATAATGCATTTTCTAAACATGAGGAAACCATTAAATTTCATGCCACCAAGTATTTCTGTGCTTCTACCTTAGTAGTAGTGATAGCATAGGCTTGGCCTTGATCCCCTGGACTTTTCTGAGGTATGTTCCCCTGACGCTTAGGACATTCATATTCATAATGTCCCATCTCCCTGCAGTTGTAGCATTGAACATTTTTAGCTTCTTTATTTCCCTTACAATCACCAGCAATATGGCATTTCTGTCCACATTTGTATCATACTCCTTTTTATTTTAGACGGGCACCAGGGTGTTTCCTTCCACAATTATCACATGGTGGAAATTCAATTCATTTCTTCTTCCCTATTTCCTTATTTCCAATCCTAGAGTGCTCCACAAATCTCTTCTTCTATTTCTTTGATTTAAAGTCATAAGACATAGAGAATTCATTTTCTATCTTGATAGCACATGAGACAATATCTTCATATGATGAGAAGGATTCTGATACTAATGCTCAACGGAGAAATGGTTTTAACCCATCAAAAAAATGATCAATCTTACTTCTTGGGTTATGTATATAATCCGTAGCATGCCTTGCTAACCTTGTGAAGTTGTCCTAATAGTTTAAAACATTCTCATCCTCCTTTTTCCTCAGACTGAGAAATTGTATGTCCATATCCGCTCGATGGTCATGAGGGAAGTATTTTTCTGAAAAAATATATTTAAACACCCTACATTCCATACTAGATACTTCTTCATCATCCTTTGTGTTTTGAAACAATGACCACCAATGATCATCATCTCCAGTAAGGCGGTAAACTTCCCTGATAACTTTTTCCCTTTCACTACTACCCAAAGCGTGGAATATTTTCTCTATGGAATCTATCAATTTCTCAGCAAATAATGGATTTTTACTCCCATTAAGTGTTGGAGGTTGTTGCCTCATGAAGTGATCTAACATTTATCCTCTGCGATGGGGATCAGGATGCTCCATATGGGTATGGTTATTATTCATAACCTGAGGGAGTTTTCCCATTATAGTAATAAGCTGATCCGCACCAGTTGTATCACCATCTCCACTATAATTTTCTTGATCAGGAGGGAAATCCCTACATGGATTTTGTTCATTGGTACGGTTTCCATTCCTTCCACTAGGCGTCATTTTTAAACAATGGCATACACTAGATCAGTTTATGAATCACAATACATAAATCCAAACTTTTAAAACACTAAACATAAATTGAACAGTTTATAGATATAATCAATAATCATAAAAATGTTTTTCTTTGAGAAGTATATACTCATAAACCCTTCATAATGGTTTGTAATGAAAATTAGAATTATCCTAAGCATATCCCCTGGGAGTGTCGTAACCAAGAGTGCGGCAAGGCCCGTTGTTGTGCACCAGTTCCTGTTCGATTCTAGCTCAAAGAAGTGTCTTCGGGTTTTACCCCTAGGTACATTTGTGCCAGAGCCACCAATACATTCTCATATCCAGACAGGGATGTTTTTCTCATAAAACTCAAAAAATCACAACAATACAAAAACTCTAGGAAGTTCTTCTATACTAATCCTCAAAGTCTATCTTATGGTTATGTGCTCTAATCAGAGTTTATCTAAATCTAGTTTCCAAGGTTTGTACTAAAGATTCTCTGATACAAACTATAATGTGCCAACCCTAGTTACCTAGAGTCAGTGCATTATTACATATCATTGGATTGATCACAAGGAAATCATATCTTGAAAGAACAATCAATTAAGTATTATTAGAAACAAGATTCATACATAAGTTCAACTTTACAACTTGAAAAGAAATACAACACGAATTTATTCCATTGGGAACATCCAAGCCTCCTAAATAATTCCTATAAGTCACTCATAACTAACTTCTTCATATCATGTGAAAATGAAACATAAGAAAAGGGGGAGCTCAAAAGCATTGTAAGGGTAAGAAATACAGTGGAAGATAACATAAATAATAAGCATGCTGAATAATTAAAACCACATGCCTTTTCCAATAGTAAACATGAATACTTTTATGGAATTAATATGAGCTGAGGTAATAATTCCATAATAAAACATAATCATTGGTATCATACTTTTCGAATGGACACATCAACCATCAATATTATTTTCATTATGATTGAATGTATAATTTCATTTGTTCTGAAACATTTTGTCAATGCCTCGGACAAGACTTCTAAAAATGATTAAGGCCCCGTCCAAAACCATATATGAAATTGGTAAAGGGACTCTTCCAATTAAACTTCTTGATGTCTCATGAGATCTACCGATGCATCGAGGAGCTATATCAGGCTCCACCCGTCCCTTACTATGTCCAATACATTCCTCATAGTAAAAGGTTTAAAGATATCATAAACATTCGTATTAAAACTATCATAAGAATTGTAGATACTTTAACCATAAACCATGAATGGTATAAAAATTTCACATCCACAATCAAAAATATCACAAAACCTTCAATACAATATGGATGTTTTGTATCAATATAAATCAACTTCAAATAAACATAAAATCCATCAAAGGATGTTGAAATAGATGAAATCGAAACCCTTTTTAGAGAAATATCCCTTTATCATTTGAAATAATTTAAGAGTCATATTATTATAAAGTAAACATTTATTTTGAAAATATTCTTATAATCTTTTAAGGTAATCTTTGATGATGTTTTAATGGTGGAAAATAGAAACACCCTCTGTATAAGTTAAAAAACATTCTTTCCTTAACTTTGTTTAAAAGGTCAAAAAGTAATCTGTTTGGAAAACAATGGGAAGATTCATTTAAAAACACATAAGGGTATAAATTAATTTAACCCATTGTCTAGTAAATAGTAAAAAAAATTTGAATAACATTTTTTAGAAACATGTATGAGGATGATAAAGAGGTCCTAGTAGATAATTACGTATAAACAACCTCAGATAATGAAGAGATTGTAGAATTTACCCATACATTGTACTTTTACATGTTCGAGGGTAGGTTATCCTCCTGTATAATGGTGAAATAATTGTTATTAAATTATTCAAGAATCATATACATTAATTTGATATCATATATCATCTTTTAACATTGCTTCGGTAATAATATCTTATTATTATCGTTGTTTCGGGTGTTAACGAGTTCGTTCTCCTTTATATTCATTATTTTGTGAGTCATAATTATTATAGATGGGATGTATCATATTCATATCCCGAATTATATCAAGTCTTTAGACCATATTTTTAATCATCTAATGAAAATTATTATTGAATGGATATGATGGGGAATGAATCTCATCGCGTTTGTGGAGACAGTAATCCGTACATTCGCACGAGTGACAATATATGCCTTTTGATATTAAAATAATATATAATTGGATGGTATATCATATACAAAGAATAAATAGCATTTTATTTTTATTATTTAAATTAATTAAACGTTATTATTATACCCATCCAAATAATAATGCATTGAGTAACAATTACATCATGACGTGGAGACGGTAAGCCGTGCGTACGCACGTATGGTGACATTTCATTCAAAATATGGATAGAATAATGAATATGGATGTAACATTATTATAAAAACATTAAATTATATAGAATATACTGGAGTTATTATTTTAGAATGGAAATAACAAATAAAGAAGAAGTGGAAGAGGAATTGAACTTGGAAGAGGGTGGTGAAATCATTACCTCTTCTTCGTGTTCTTCCTTTTGATTTGATCAAAATGGCTCATTAGGTTGGATTTATGATCAATATAAGGCCTCTATGTTGAATTTAGGGATGTTTAGAGGGTATTTGGTCAGGGTTTGGTCGTGCTAAGATGCTTTGAAGGTATGCATTAGAGAGAAGGGGAAGTACACATTTATAAGAGGGGTGAGGGGCACCTTAGGAAAAACTTAAAATATATTTTTATAATAAATTCATATTCGGTTTCTAATGGCACCAAACTGATTTATTTATATTATAAGGTAGGGGTGGGTATAGTTCCACTCCACCAATAAGTTTTATACATTTTTTGGTCACTATATTAACCTCATCTTTTAGATTTAACTCTTAGTAAATTAGTTTGACATTCACCATGTCTCTTTGTATTTTTATATTATTTGGTTAATAAACATACTATGAGCTGCCACGAGAACCCCAAGTGGTTATTTAATGACATAACTATCCTAATATAATTCCTTTGGACGAAACTTATATTTTTAGGAATAATATATCAATTAATAATATAATATTTGTTTTAGAAACTCCTTTATGTCAATTTTGACAATATTTTATAATTGATTTTTGTTAAATTCTTAACAAGTTGATTAATTCAAAAAAATTAATTTAATCAATACTAACATGTCATATTAGCCAATAAAATTCGTGTATGACATACAAAAGTTCACATTACATTTATATTAACATTTATAATACCAATTATTTGATTCTTTCATTAATAAGGAAAATAATGCATCATCATTGTGTCACAAATAAAATTAATTATTCAATGTCTAATAATTATAAATAAAATACCATTATGTAATAAATATTTTTATCTTTCTAATTAATATTTATAGTCGAAAAGATAACATATATAACCCTATGAAAAAAATGTTTTTCTAAATGATATATGCTTATGTCATTTTTGAATTTACTTTAACTTAATTAATATAAAGTGTCATTATCACTTACATGTGACTCCATGGGGCCCCAACAATCAACCCAAAGATTCCCATGGTCATTAATGTATCATCCAATAGGGTCAGGACATGTTTTAGTGTAATTTAATATTATTATAATATTATATTTTACCCTTATTTATCGGATTTACCCTTTAACCATGGTAAATAAAATATTTACCGAAGTAATTATTCAAATTGTCTAAAAATAAAAGTTACCTATTTACACAATATATATCTCCTGATTCCAAATATGGAATCCATTTTTATAAATTCACAACATATAAGTGGAAGAAATTAATTTAAAATTAATTCCCATTGTCAAAACAAAAAGTGTGTTTTTTAATAAATAATAACTATCAAAAAATTGACACTTGTTTATGTATAGATTAAATGTGAAATTACGTCCAATGACAAAATTTGTATTAAATGGTAAAAATATATTTTATGTATACTTTATAATTAATCAACATTATAATTTATCACTATAAATTATTTGGATTAAAAAGGATTTTTAATTAAAGTTTAGTATTTTTCACTATTAATCAAAAATTGGAAGTTCTCATAAAATACCAAATAATCACTCTAGGATAATTTCGATATTACGAATCCAAAAATGATGTCCATTTTGAAAGATAAAATTTATAAAATTTCAAAAAGTGGGTATTACTATTCATAACGGCTAGTTTGATTGGTTGTGGTGTGTTTTAGAGCTCAAAGTTGCGTACAACACATGCTGTTTTATTATTCAAAGAAAAACATACAATGCAAGCTTGGGGTGTTACACCAAACCTACGCCACCGGCTCCCTCGCGCTCTGGCCTCCTTGTTCCACCTGTATGAGTTCCGTGCCACCTCTCTCGAGCTTGCCACATTGGCCACACCCGACGCCATCCACACCATCACGCTACAACCCCAGCTGCCTTGGTGCCTTCGCGCTTCCACCATGACGCTGTCAGCCTACTCCGTTGGTCCCTTATGAGGACTGTCGAGACCTCATTGGAGGTCTGATTTTGATTCTGAAGATGGATTCATGGTCCTTGATATGAGGACTTCATAGCACTGCCCATCTCCTGTGGATTCGTCAATGTTTTGTTGCATCCAAAATATTTGACGAAGAACGCTCAAGAAAGGGTTTTAGAACAGGGCTCAGACAATCCGGTCATTCATTGTTGGTGATGTGTTCGATGTGATCCCACTTCGATTAGCCAAGGTTATGCAGGAGGTTGCTCCATGATTCGGCGATGAACGGTGAAGAAATCCGAAGAACAAGAGATATAGAGAGAGAGATAGAGTCAGAGAGATATAGGAGGATAGAGAAGGTGGAACCTTAACTCCAACTCCCTATTATTATATTTATAGAAAAATCCGCTTACTGTGGAATACGAGACTATCCTGCCCTCTCACTTTATATCATTCCTTGGAAAAATGCACCATTTCGAACTCAACGGAAGTCTCATATTTCTATTCCAAGACTTCGTTCTAATGTTATTCGAAATGAACCTCAGTGATAAAAATCACCAAGTCATTATTTCAAAATGACGATTTTCCCCTAGGTGAAATCTCTCATAGCAGGCCCGCACCCGCAACTTTTACATCCCGCCTAGGGTAAACGGCATGCAATGGTTGTAACTGTGCCCTTGTATTTATAATCCAATCTACCATTTAAGAGAAAACACAACCCCTCCACGTGCATAGTATAAAAACACTTAATATTATTCTAATTAATTCCGGGCACAACAGGCCTCATAATCTCACGCCGCCTTCACGACTAGCTCTGGAATTTTATGTAGAAATCTTCAAAAGTCTTATAGGGTAAATCCTAGATCTCTATAGGTCATGCCTATGTACACTATTTGTGCTCATGTACCTAACTCTACAAGAGTTCAAAACCACTCCATTGAACTATTTCCAAACTTGTATTATTTTTTGTATGTGTTCTTTTATTCCCAAATAGTACATTAAAAACCACATAACTATGTCTCGGAATTTTTAGATTTCCATATAGGTTGTTTGAAATTTATATCTACCCAAACCCCTATCCAATTTGGCTAGTGGACCACACAGTGTGTGTTCTTATATTCAACATTGATTGTAGTAATATTTTTCATAGAGACACATTTTATTCATGATGTTTTTAGATCTAACCACTCTACTAAGAAACCCATGATTTCAACAGGCTAAATTAAATGTGAACTTCTCTAGATATCAATTACATGACCCTAGTGGTTGGTAATCAGAATCTGGCCACTCATGCAGGAGTCCAATGCATGTCTAATACTATCTATTATAACAAAATTCATATCCATTGGCAGCTAACAATGTTCCCATCATTATCTATCCTAAAATATCAATCCTACTGTCATTTATGAATACAAAAAGAATCAATGGGTTCAATACTTCTCAAACCCTTCTTGATAATGTCCAAATGATACCTTATGGGTCAATGTCAAAGAATGTGAAAAGTAATGTTAGAAAGGAACATGAACAAAGGTGATGAGAATCATTGGACGATTTTTAAAAGATAATATATAATAAAGTGTGGGAAAATTGTTGACATCATTTGAAAATACAAAAAAATTGGACTTAACAATTATATTTAATAAATGGGATAATACCATGGGTATGTATCACCAATCAATATAGATATGATAATAAAATATCTGAATATTGATTCAAATGGGAATAAATTTAAACTAATGAATCCTACATTGATTAAGAATTGATCATTGATGAATATTGGAATTTCTAGTGATGAATATGTTATATATAATTCTCGACATCCTCCTATTTCAATTTGAATCGATCGCCATCGTTCAACAATCCTTATCGACTAGAGAATAACTCTCCCCTTTGTTTAATAATATAATTGTTATCTGGATCTCTATTGTGAAAATTCATACTCAACACCCTCATCTTGTAGTCTCTACAGGTAATTTCCAGTTGGCCTCTTTCTCGGCTCCTCAAAGGCTCCCTAAGTCTGCTATGTCCATTTAAATAGAGTATCTTTCCATATATTTGTTTTAAAAGGGGTAGTAATCCAAGGTAGGTCTTCCAAAAAACTACCTTAATAACCAATGAAGCAATGTAATCTTCATTCCACTAAAATAGTCAATGGTAAATTCAATTAATCATTCTAACAACCATCAACAGGTTTATATATAAACCATCCCAAACATTGTTGTTCCCCAAAACATGAACATTGTGGAAACAAAACCTGCACTTTGTTGGATTAATATGTAGTTAGTTGACCATACATTTGTCTAGGAATGTCAAAAACTGGTCTTCATGCTCTTATTGTTATTTATATTAAATGTTTATTTTATCTATAATGAAAACCTGTAACACCCAAAACATTTGATGGTATGATTCTATTAAATACATTCAATTCATCACTATGTTCCTTTGACAAAACACTAGGTTATTTAGGAGATAGTCAAAACCTAGCCATTAAATATAAATATTCTTCTTCTATGTTTTGAATTTTGAAAAATGGTCATCTAGAGTTGTGTCCTGTAAGTCATTTGGAGTCTGATAGGACAATCTTGATTTTTGGTGAATAGTAACATAACATTATTAATAGTAATATTAATAGTAATATGTCCCTTATGAATAGTAAATATTATTATTATTTTATTTTCTTAAGGCAATAAGATAATGAGATCTTAATTAGTTATTCAATGAGAAGTAAAACTAATTGCACTTTCTGATTGTAATTTTTCGAATTAACTATGAATTTATTTAAAAATTAAATTAATAATATTTAGAAAATTATTTTTGAAAAATCAATTTCACTTTTGAATTATTCACGTCGAAAAATCGTAGGGGTTAGTTTTTGTGATTTTTCTGAAATTCTAGAATTTTTTATGAATAGCAAAATACGATAAAATACCGTATATACAATTTATCAGTTAAATACACTATTCATGACATCAAAAGTGATGCAAGGCCACTTGTATTGAAGTCAGATGTACTTATTACTATTATGGGTCACATGAAACTACACTATTTGTTATCTTGTGGGAAATAATATAACAATTAATTAAATATTCAAAATTTACTTCTCTACTCCACTATAAAAACCCCTACCCACTCCCTCTTTTGTTCACTCTTTTAAGCCTTGAAGCACCTCAATGTTCTTCCCAATTACCCATACCTAGTCTCTCCCCATATCCAAGAAGCTTCTGTTCTTGACAAAAACCCAAACCCCTTCCCTTAAGGATATTCTCAAGGAGGTTATCTCAAGTGGTAAAACACCCTTCTTTTTCATTTGGTTTCATTTCAATTTATCTTCTTTTTCTATCCTCTCCTCACCTCCTATGTCCAAATCATAATGATAAATCCAGTATCATCTATGTACTGGAATTATATCAAATAAATATAAGAACCATCATAAATACTATTACTCCCTCCCCTTTTTGTAAACTAAATCAACGTCAATGAGGTTCCAATTTATAGCCTTCGTGGACGATGATGTTTCATTCTTCAATTTATTCTTCATTACTTGTCATGAAACAATATTTATGGTTAAACCAGATTATAATATATGTTTCATAACATAATTGATATTCAAGATCCATAATATGTACATATTATTAATTTATATTAAAAAAGTAGTTCATAATAATCCAAATACCGCCATATAATCGAAGTTGTTTTAATCTAATAATTCATCCTAATTCCATGTAACAAAATGAATGAACTGACCATTATAAAATATTTATTTTCTTAAATAATATATAATTTTAATTTTTTATATTTTCATCTATTCCTCTTCATTACTTAAAAGAAAGTGAACTGAATATGAAAATAAAGGAAACGAACACCCCGGAACAACGAAATTCAATATAATAACTTTGCAATAAGGGTATAAATGAACTAAACAGAATTATTATAAACTAAATACATGTCTAATAGGTTCTTAAATAAGTTATTAATATTTATAATTTCATATTCTTGGAGCTTAAGTTCAAGAGTGGAACACATTTGGAGTTAAGGTAAGGGTTTCTTCATCTCACTTCCATTTTCGTGAGATTTTCCATATTCACCAGTAATACTTTTGTATGGTGTATGTATAATGACCATTGATTTCACATATCATGAATATATTTATCTTCATGGTATTAAATCTATAATTTTTATGTTATTAATTTTGGGGCATACGCATAATTTGATTATAAAGTGTGAGGGTTTTTCCACCCGAACATCCATTTTCAGTCGGGATGCTTTCATTGTCTAATTACCTCGATGTAATTCTTATTTATTGTTATGTACACATAATATGTTCATTGTGAGTATCATATATTTTTTTTACAAACCATAATCCTTCCATATTTTATGGATAGTTACACATTTTAAAAGGAACTTTCAAAATTGTTTCCAAAATACATGCCCGATTCAAGGGAAGTTCTCAAATTATTATCTATTTTCAAGGGCACTATATATTCTATTTTTGGAAACCATCATATTTATAAAATTATTCATTTGATTATGAAAATACTATCTTTCTTAACTTTGGTTTTATACAATGATTTTCCAGAAGAACTCTTCTTTTTAAAATAAAAGAGTACTTATCTCAAAAATTTCTTATTGATTTTATAAGAGTATTCTCGTCTGATTCAACACTCTTGTTGATTCTTATGTATTGTTGACATTAATAATTTATGATGTCATGTACCATATTTTATTGAATGGTTTATTAATAAATTTGTTTTGGAAGATATATCCTAAAACCATTCAATGAATTACTTGGAATGGTTTGAGTTTTATGTTTAATGGTTGGGTAAGGCTAGTTACATTTCATATGATAGTTTCATTATGAATGTATATGTTGTTTAGGTTCATCCCCGCTCATATGAGGAATGAATTGGACTTATTAAGTGATGGGTGGGTCCCGATATAGCCCCTCAATGCATTGGTAGGTCTCATGAGACAAATAGACATGGAATTGGCTGAGGCCTTTCCCAATGTGATATACGGATTTTGGTCGAGGCGTTAATCATTAGACGTCTTGGTCGAGGCATTGAAAAAATGTTTCAGAATGTCCCGAATATGCACTTACCTCATTATGAAGCTAGTAATTTAAATTTCATGTGGTTATTACACTAGTATAATACCCATGATTATGTTTTTTATGGCATTATTTTCTTAGCTCATATTCCTGCTACAATCTGTTCATGTTTATTGTTAAAGGCATTTGTTTTGAATTATGCACCATGTCTTATGTAATATTCTATCTTGCTCTATATTTCTTACTCCTACTGAGCGTTTGAGCTCACCAATTTCTTATGTTTCATTTTTTCCAGGATATGAAGAAGTAATTTTTGAATGGTTTTCAAGCATAATCTTGGAGGCATGGATGTTTCTAATGGAATAAATTGGTATTGTATTTCCTTTTCGTATGTAAATATGAAATTATGTATGTATTTTGATTCAAATAATACTAAACTACTCGGTCCCTTGGGATTCATATTCTTTGTATGTATGCCAACTTAATCAAATATGGCACCGACTTCGGGAAACTAGGGTCGGGTCCTTACAGCTCGTATTAGTGGAAGTTTAGTAGAATACTTGGAAACGAGATTTAGAAAATTTAGAATTAGGGAAGAGTCCATAAGTTAGTCTTTTAGGATATACATACAATAACTCCATGGTATTTGGGTAAGGAATAGATTATGTGAATCATTCTAGAAAATATATCCATGTCTGGATACGAGTAGGTAGAGGGGGATCTGGCACAGTTGTATCTAGGGGTAAAACCTGAAATCACTGCTTTGAGTTAGACTTGAACGAGAAATGGAACACGACAATAGGACTTGTTATACTCTTTGTTACGACACTCCTAGGGGATATGCTTAGTATAATTAACTTTTTTCCTTACTAGCCATTATGATGGAGTTTAATGTAAATTTTCCTCAGAGGATATGGGTTAGGATAACTCTGGAAATCAGAACTGAACAATTTAAAACTACTTAAACAATACTAAGATAGTTGGTTCCTTATTTTTCAGATGGAAATCTAAGGTACTTGTATTTTTTCTCTTCAAAAATATGTATTAGAGACCATAGTTGTAAAATCATGTGTATAAAACTACGAGACTTTTGAAAATATTAGTTTATCAAGAAAAACCCTCTAACGAGTATCCAACTCTCCTCGGGTACTCAAACTTCACCATAGAGCAGGTTTTGTCTATTACCTCATGATGAGAGCACAATTACCATTCTATGTAAGAAAATGGAAATACATCGAGGGTATATTTAAATGTTTTTCCCTAGATAATAACTTATTTTCTCTTGAGGACTTTGAGAGGCTGCATAAGGTGTTGACCTACAGGTAGCATATCTATGTCATATTTTGACTTTCGGACTCTGTGGTCGAGTTGTGGACTTTTAAGACCTTGAGAACGAGACTACCATTTTGCATTATCGGCATCATGTTAATATTGATGTCTCTAAACATGATACCTGACATGCTTCTCTCAATCTGAATTCTAGATTTCCTCAAGCGTTGACCCAAATTGCACACGTTGCATCTGGATGAAGGAGATTGAGGAATTTGGAATCACTTTGGGGATCTGCTTGTCTGAAAACTGGGGAAATCCCCAACATCGGTGGAATCTATGAGGATTCATCTTAGAGGATGTCAGGAAGTCCATACTAGTGTTTTGTTAAAGGGAGAAAGAGATTGTGTATTTTCTTGAGTTTTATAAATCATGTCTAAATGAATTATCTATTTTGATTTAATTTATATAAAACAATAACATCGTTTAAAATGGATTTTCCTTACTGAAAGTGGATTTACTAAAACTTTTCAGATAGAAGATATGAGTCAACCAACAAATATTTTATCACTATATACTAAGTTGTTAGAGACTATAATTTTCAAGAAATGCTCCGAAGAGGACCAACCCTATTTTAACATACGTCTGACTTTTAAACTACTCCATCAGGTATCAAATCATCCGAATATTCTCCATATTTACTGAGGAAGCAATCTGGTCTATTTCCGTATTGAATGTGCATAGTTTTTGGCCTAAATGAAAAGAGGGAAGTATCATGATACTCTTTTTCTATGTTTCACTCTGGCTGCTAACTACCGAGTTGTGCATAAATTTCTAGAAGTTGTTTTGGATGGTCACCAAAGAGTGACCTACCTATTCCAGATCCAGAGTTTTAGTATGTATGGATAAATTTACGACATCAATATCTTCAAGAATGATGTGATGTGTGGGTATTATATGGATTAAGTCTACACTAAAATTTCCAACCTCTACACTTCTCGTGCCTCTCTATGGAATCATGAGTGCTTTAAGAACAGATTCAACCCTAGCTATCTGCGGTGCGCCTGCGATAAGGAAATCAAGCAACTGAATACTACCTTAGGAATCTACTGGAGGTAGTCAGTACCCTAGCATCAGTGGTGTTCCTGGTAAAGGGGCTTCGACAGTATCGTGTGTCTAGTGTTGAATATAGTTCTGGGAGATTGAAGTCGTTCAACTAGTTTGGGGATTCATTTATTGTGGTACTAGGAAACCATTAGCCCTATTTTACTTTTTGAACAAGTGGTTATATAAGAATATATCATATTATCCATTCATCAGTTATAATTTTGTATGGGTACCACTAAGTGAACATTCATAATAAATTTTCAGATATAAGGACATACCCATATGTCATCTCTTTCTGTTGAGGTACTAGAGATTATTGAGATCAGAACCTGTGAAGCGGAGTACCTACCTCTTAAAAAATTGCAAAAGGCGTGTAAAAAACTATATGAAGTGACAAAAAGTCTGCCCATTCTCCACACATGTCAAGATAATGCTTCCATTTGCTACTGCATACCCACGACACAGTTGGATGAGTACAGGTGAAGAGGAAAATACCACGAAGGGATTTTCCTGTGTTTCACCCTAGGCCTGAACTACACAGCCATGTTATGTTTTCAAGAGGCTATATTGGATGGAAGGAATTGTGTATCCTACATGTACCAACTCTTCAGTTTTATCTTGTCCAACAATGTCTCCAAATTAGATGTCCTCAGTCGAGAAATAGTTCGACGAGTTCTTCGTGTGTTGGTCCATTCAGACATTTCCAAACATTGCACTGTTCGAGCCTCCCTCTGGAAGCTCGAGTGTTTGATGCAGGAGTTAAAACCCTTCTGTCTGAGGTGTGTCTAGTTCAAAGAACTAGAGGAGTTATGAATAAATTTTTTTTATTCGTTGAACGCACATGAGGATCCCCTACGATGGGAGATACGATAAGAACATCAGAGAGCATTTTTTGTGGTTATGGAATGAATTTCGAGGACACAATTCGTCGACGGATGGAATAATTTAACAACCCAAACATATTATGTTATGATTCTATTAAATACATTCTATTCATAGTTGTATTACTTAGAAACAACACTAGGTTATTTAGGAGATAGTCAAAACCTAAGCATTAAATATATTTATTCTTCTTTTATGTTTTAAATTTCAATAAATGGTCATCTAGAGTTGTTTCCAATAAGTCATTTGGAGTCTAATAGGACAAAATTGATTTTTGTGAATAGTAACATACCATTATGAATAGTAATATGAATAGTAATATGAACCTTATGAATAGTAAATAATAATATTATTTAATTTTCTTAAGGCAATAAGATAATGAGATGTTAATTAGTTTTTCCATGACAAATCAAACTTATAGCACTTTATGATTATTATTTTTTGAATTAAAAATGACTTTATTTAAAAATCAAATTAATAATTTTAGAAAATAATTTTTAAAAAATGTATTTCACTTTTGAATTGTACATGTATAAAAATGCTAGGGGTTAATTTTTAATATTTTTCTGATAATCATGAATTTTTTATGAATATTGAAATACGATAAAATACCGTATATAAAATTTATCAGTTAAAAACACTATTCATGACATCACAAGTTATGCAAGGACATTTAGTTCAAAATAAAATGTACTTATTACTATTAGGGTCACATGAAACAACACTATTGGTTGTCTTGAGAGAAATAATAAAATAATGAATTAAATATTTATAATTTACTCCTCTCTGCCACTATAAAAACCCCTCACCACTCCATCTTCTATTCACTCTTCTAAGACTTGAAGCTCCTCAATGTTCTACCCAATTTCTCTTCCCTAGACTCTCTCCACGTCCATGATGCTTCTATTCTTTCCAAAAGTCCAAAACCCATTCCCTTAAAAAGATTCTCAAGGAGGTTATTTCAAGAGGTAAAACACCCTTCTTTTTTATTTGGTTTCATTTCAATTTATCTTCTTTTTCTATCCTCTCCTCACCTCCTATGTAAAAATGATCATTATAACTCTAGTATCATCTATTTATTTTAATTATATCATGTTAATGAAAAAACCATCATAAATACTCTTACTCCCTCCCCTTTTTTATAAACGAAATCAAGGTCCATGAGGTTCCAATTTATAGCCTTTGTGGATGACGAAGATTCGTTCTGCAATTTATTTTTCATTATTGGTCATGATACCATATTTATGTTTGAAATAAATTATAATATATGTATTATAACATAATTAGTATTCAGGAACATAAAATGTACATAAAATTAAGTTATATGACAAAACTAGTTCATAATAATCCAAATACCGCCAAATAATCGAAGTAGTCGTCATCTAATGATTCGTACTCATTCCATGTAACCAAATGTAAGAAACGAACATTATCAATTCTGTATGTTTATAAATAATATATAATATCAATTCTATAGATTTAAACCCATTCGACTTCATTACATAAAAGCAAGTGAACCGAATATGAAAATAAAGGAAACTAACACCCTAGAACAACAAAATTCAATATAATAACTTAGAAATAAGTGTATAAATGAACTAAATAGAATTATGATAAACTAAATATATGTTGAATTGGTTATAAATAAGTTATTAATATTTAAAATTTCATATTACAGGAGCTTATGTTCAAGAGCAGAACATGTTTGGAGTTAAGGTAATGGTTTCTTCATCTCACATCCATTTTCCTGAGATTTTCCATATTCACTAGTAATAATTTTTTTTGGTGTATGTATACTGACCATTGATGTCACATATCATGAATCACTTTATCTTCATGGTATGAAATATGTCATTTTTATGTTATTAATTTTGGGGCATACAAATCATTTGATTACAAAGTGTAAGAGTTTTTCCACCCGAACTTCCATTTTCATTCGGGATACATTCATTGTCTAATTACCTCAATGTAATTATTATTTATTTTTATTTACTCATCATATGTTATGTGTGAGAATCATATATATGTTTAAAAACCATAACCCTTCCTTATTTTATGGATAGTTACATGTTTTAAAAGGAACATTCATAATTATTTCCTAAATACAAGCTCTATTCAAGGGATGTTCTCAAATTTATATCTATTTTCAAGGGCACTATATAATCTTTTTTTGGAAACCATTATCTTTATAAAATTACTCGTTTTATTATGAAAATACTATCATAATTCACTTCTGGTTTTATATAAATATTTTTCGGAAGAACTCTTCTTTTCAAAATAAAAGATTGTTTATCTCGAAAATTGCTTAATGATTTTATAAGAGTATTCTCGACTGATTCAACACTCATATTTATTCTTATTTATTGTAGAGATTAATCATTAATGATGTCATATACCATATTTTATTGAATTATTTAGGACTAAATTTGTTTTGAAATATCAATCCTAAAACCATTCACTGTATTAATAGGAATGGTTAGAGTTTTATGTTTAATGATTGGGGAAAGTTAGTTACATTTCATATGATAGTTTCGTTATGAATGTATACGTTGTTTATTTTGATCCCAGATCATATGAGGAATGCATTGTAATTATTATGTGATGGGCGGGGCTCACTATAGCCCCACGATGCATCGGTAGGTCTAATGAGACAAAAAGACGTATAATTGGCCGAAGCCTTTCCCAATGTGATATATGGATTTTGGTTGCGGCCTTAATCATTAGACATCTTGGTCAAGGCCTTGACAAAATTTTTCAGAATTTCTGGCATATGCACTTCCCTCATTATGAATCTATTAATTGAATGTTCATGTAGTTATTCGACTAGTAGAATACCCATGATTATGTTTTATTATGGCACTATTTTCTCTGCTCATATTCCTGCCACAATGTGTTCAGGTTTATTGTTAAAGGCATGGGTTTTCAATTATGAACCATGTCATATGTTTTATTCTATTTTTTGCTTTATTGGATACTCTTACTGAACGTTTGAGCTCACCCCATTCTTATGTTTCATTTTATCCAGGATATGAAGACGTAATTAATGAATGACTTGCAAGCATAATATAGGAGGCATGGATGTTTCTAATGGAACAAATTATTGTTGTATTTCCTTTCAGTATGTAAATTTGAACTTATGTATGTATTTTATTTCCAATAATACTAAACTACTATATCCTTTGGGATTTTTATTCTTTGTTTGTATGCCATCTTAATCAAATAAGGCACTGACACCCGACAACTAGGGTTGTGTCCTTACACAACAAAAAATTGTTCTATGTAAGGATGGATGATTCAGTCTATAAGATCCATAAAAATCAATGTGTCTTAATAACATAGAAAGGAATCACAAAAAACTTATAGTTTCTACGGTGTAAATGAAATGTTTTCTTCATAATATCATCATCATAAAACCTCATCTATTTTTAGTTAAACTAGAGAGAGATATAATCACACCTCACAACGGGTCAAGGATTTCATATATCCTTAGATATGGGTACTATTTCATTATCACTAACTCATTAAATAAATGATTAAAAATATAAATTCATAGTGTCCTAATGAAAATTGAAGAATAAGTATGTATCCTAGCTCATATATATTCCCAACAAATCCTTAGGGAATACATAGAGACCATCCTACATTCTAAAAGGAATCGAGATTCCAAAACAGCCCACTAAAACATGGTTCAAGAATAAAAACCAATGGGTGATGTGTTGAAACTCCCTAATTGTGAGTCCCACATTCTCATCTAAGAGATATCTCTCACCTATAATGGATAATTCCATCTGATATATTCGAAGGAGTATAACTCACCGATTATGAAACTCAATCTCGGCTAAAATAGTGGACATCGTGTCCTTATATAAGATTACATTGTATGGTTTCATCATTACCAATAATAGGTCAAATTAAAAAATATATAAACTGAGAACTATCATGCACTTCTAGTAGATATGTTATATTGATGAATTATACCCACTAGGATCCTCTAGTAAATGATACTATGTAAATTTCAGAATGGGGACATCTAGTTCTCATGTTTTGGATATAATGTTGAAGGATGGACTCACAAAATTTTCTAAAAGATATAGGGAAGACTTGAAAAGATAATTATGTGGCATCAGATCACATTGTGAGATACCTAGTCATATCCTTCCATAGCCAATAGTATTATGTGTCCTTGAAGTAATGCTCTTTGATCCCACCTAAGGAAACCTAGTGATGGTGGTGGAAGTGTCTCATAACTTAATAATCCATAAGATGATCTTCCCTTTTGGATTAACACCTTCTTCTCTTCTTGCACTGCCTCCTTGGGTGCCACCTAACATATGTCTAGGAGACTCTTGTTCATGGTGATTCAACTACTCTGGTTGTCTATGCATGTAATTAACATAATGTTTATTAATTAAAATTCTTATTGATCTCATTAAATGTCTTATTTTGTTAAATGGTTATATAAAACATATGCACTTCCTTGGTTTTATGTTTTTGGATTTCAATAAACCATTGTGCATTGTTACCATTGCTAATATAGCCACTGAACAAGGATCATATGATTTGTATAAATATTGCGATTTAACAAATCAAATTTTCTAAGAAAAGGGACGAAATGGTCTCATCCAGTAGAATTGCTCCATAAAAAAGACCATTTGTTGGAGCTCAAAAAGGAGTTTCATCACTGGGATTCGGTCTTGATGAATCCCAAGCTGAGAATCATAATATTAAGATTGAAGGGAATCACATATAGGAGAAGTAGATGTTAATAGATATTACCACCAGAGAATTCTTATCTGATCCACCCCAACAGCCTGTCACTGTCGTACATCTTACCCTTATGTCTTATGAGGGTGTTATAATGGGTTATGTAACAAGACCCCAACAAGATGATTATGTGCATTATTTTTGTATAATGAAAATATATTAATTTTTTTATTGATACTTTGTATATAGGTTTTAATAAAATATTTTTAATAAATTGATTTTTATTAAATATAAATGATCATATAGTTTTTGTGAACACAATTTTAATTTTTGTTAATGTTTGAAAGTTGTTTTGTCCAAACACATGAATTTTAGATAAATGCCTATTATTAAGTTAATAGTAAAAAATAATGATATTCAGAAAATTATTTAGATAAAATGTATATTATTTTTGGAATCACGAAATCGACATTATTCAATAGTGAACTTTTCAAAAATTTCTAAAGGTGTCAAATTTTTTTAAAAAATTAAATACGGTTTAAATATACGATGTATTTTATGACATCATAATGACCCAAAAGTGGTGTAATAAAATAAAAAACTGGATATTCAGATAATATATGTTATACATTTAAAATAATATGATTTTAGATTTGTTTGATTTATTTTATGGTTCCTTAGTGGATCCCCAATACATTTAAAACATTTTAACTTTTTAATATGATTTATTTAAGAGTGTGACTCACCACCACATAATAATTCCTATTATTTTAACATGTTCAGACCTTGGAATTATAAAATAATATTTACCACTATTTTTCTTAAAAAATAATGGGCAAAAACCATGGGTCGGTTTGTGGTATTAATTAGTCTAATTGTGGTGTCCAAAACCTAAAAAATAATGAATTCCCTTTCCTTTCTTATATAATACCACTCAATCTCTGATTTAATATCACTAAAATCATTGGTAACTCGACCAACATCTTCCCTTTCTTCTCTATAATCCTTACAAGGTGCCCCAAGCTCCCAATTAACCTCTCTTAAGGCTATCCCAAGCCTTTAAGATACCATTTCCTAGTAAGGGATTTATTCCTTTCTCTTTTGTTGTCCAAAATTCATTATATTGTTATACCATTTTATTTTCACTTAAAAATGTTGGGGAATGAATTCCCACCTCCACCATACATCCATCCTTATTTTTAAATGATTATTGGCCTCTTTCTCTCTCATTAATGCCTCCCATGTACACCCATTACCATGCAGAAATTTTGTAAGGAATTATTCCCTCCTAATTTATATTCAAGCATTATTTTATGTTATAGATCTATATTACATTACCTATTTTGGATTTTATGTTCCTTCACTCCCTTACGATCAGCTTCATGTATAAATTATGAGATCCCCCTGATCGTACAATGATTCATTGTTTCATTTTCACCCTTACACTATTGTATTAAACTAAATTTGTATTTTAAATTCCAAATATAATAACAAAATTAACATCATGTTTGATTCAGTTATATTAGTATTATAACTGTTAAGAAGGCAAATGTTGCTTGTTTTGATAATATCATTGATGGTGGAGGTGGGTTGGAGAACCCATTATGATGTCCAGGAAATATGGGCCAAACTGCGCCAGATCCAAGCACACCAGTGGATCAATCACCACACTATGACTAGAAAGTTCATCCAAATGAGCAGAACATCAGTGGGAATGTCCATCATATAATAGGCTACATTTCCTCTCAAGGATCCCAATCCAAAATCACCTTCGATCGGGCCCATACGAACTGAACTGTCCAACCCACCGAATATGAATAGTGTCAAATGTGGCATTTTGTAATATTTCAATATCTCAAGTTGGGGTTTCCCAAATGATTCAAAACATTCAGTGGTGATATTAATGTTGTGGGGCTACAAGATTCCAGTTTTATGAAAAGGAAAATTTGACCATTTTTTAGCTGAAATCCTTCATTCATGTTGTTTAACAAAATCTGGGTGCCCAAAACAACATCCCATTTTGGCTATAAAAATGAACCTTGGGCACCCCATTTGGGAGTTCCAACCAGAAGTGAAGATCTACCATTTTGGAGTCCTATAGGAGTCTACATTTCATCCTATATGTTCTATAGGAACCTGACCTCATAGGGGGATCAAATAAGAAGGCAAATTTCCACACGAGCCTCCTCCTCCTCTCGATGGCGAGCTAAATGGTGGACAATCATTTCGATGGTGATATACACACTTGGGATGGAGTTCTGGAACTAGTTATTCTATTGGTTTTTTTAGAATTTTGTGATAAATATATCACTTATTTATTATTTTTACATGATTTTTAACACCCCAAGCTTCCACGGTACGCTTCCCTTTGAATAATACAGTAGCGTGTGTTGTACGCAACTTCGAGCTCCAACACACACCACAACCAATCAAAGTAGCCGTTATGAATAGTAATATCCACTTTTTTTATTTTTTAAATTTTATCTCTTAAAATGGACTTCATTTTTGGATTCAGAATATTGAATTTAGCCAATGGTGAAATTTTGGTACTTTCTGGATAACTTTTATATTTTGATGAATAGTGAAAATTACTAAATTATAATTAAAAACAAAATTTTTAATCATAATAATTAATAGTGATAAATTATGAATTTGAGTTGTTTTAAATTATATTTATAATATATTTTTAACATTTAAAACAATTTTGGCCATTGGATATAATTTTACAATTAAACCGGACATAAACTAGTGCCAATCTTTTGATAGTTATTATTTCTTAAAAACACGCTTTATGTTTTGACAGCGGTAATTAATTTTAAATTAATTTTTGCCACTTCTGTGTTTTTAATTTAGAAAAATAGATTCCATATTTTGAATCAGGATGTCCAAATTTTGTAAATAGGTAAATTTTATTTTTAGACATTTTGAATAATTACTTCGGTAAATATTTTATTTACCATGGTTAATGGGTAAATCTGGTAAATAAGGGAAAAGAATAATATTTTAATAATAATAAATTACCCTAAAACGTGTCCTAAACTTATTGGTGGATACATGTCCGACCATGGGCATCTTTGGGTCGATTTTGGGACCCCATGGGGCCACATGTTGGTGATAGGGACACTTTATATTAATTATGTTAAAATAAATACAAAAATGACAAAGTCATATATCTTTTAGAAAAACAATTTTTACATAGGGGTATATATGTTATATTTTCAACTATAAGTATTAATTATCAAGATAAAAATATTTCCTACATAATGGGATTTTATTTATAATTTTTAGACATTTAATAATTATATTTATTTATGACACAATAATGATGCAGTATTTTCCTTATTAATGAAAGAATCAAATACTTGATATTATAAATATCAAAATAAATGTAATTTTGAAAATTTTTATGAATTACACTAATTTTCTAGGTTAATATGACATATTAGGACTGGTTATATAAATTATTTTAGAAGTAATAATGCTGTTATGAATTTATTAAAAACAAAATACCCAATACTATCAAAATTTAAATAAAAGAGTTCTTAAAAAAAATATTATATTATTAATTGAAATTCAATTCCAAAAAATCTAAGGTTTGGCCAAAGGACTTATATAATGATATTTGTATCATTAAAGGACCACTTTGGGGTCTCTTGTATGTATATAGTAATTTTATTAACTACAAAATATAAAAATACAAAGTGACATGGTAAATGTCAATCTAATTAACTAAGAGTTAAAACTAAAAGATAAGGTTAATATAATGACCAAAACCTATCTAAAATCTATTGGTTGAAATTTATGAGACCCATACCCGCCTTAGACTTTGAATAATCTACTTTAGAGCCATTAGAAACAGAATATTATTTTATTATAAAATAATACTTTACGATTTCTTAAAGAGCCCATCCTCCCCCTTATAAAAGGACATTACTTATAACCAATTCATCACACCTTCAAAGCCTTTCTGATCAGCCAACCCCTACCCAAATATTCTCCAAACATCCCTCAATTCATCCTAGATGCCTTAGTATGATCAGAAAGCCATCTTAAGGAGCCGTTTTGATCAAATCAAAATGAAGAACCCAATTAAGAGGTAATGTTTTCACCACCCTCTTTCAAGTTCCTTTCTTCTTCAACTTCTTCTTTCATTGTTATTCCCATTCTAAAATAATAACTCCAGTATATAATATATACTATGATGTTATTAAAAATATGTTATAACCATATTCAGTATTCTATTCATCCTTTGAATGACATGTCACCATACGTGCGTACGTAAGGCTTATCGTCTCCACTTCGGGGTGTAATTGTTATTCAAAACATTATTATTTGGATGGGTATAATAATGATTTGTAATTCTTGTAAATAATAAATATAACATTATAATGATTCTGTATATATGATATAATATTCAATTATATATTATTTTAATATCAAAATAATGTTATTGTTGCTCGTGTGTACGTACGGACTACCCTCTCCACAAACGCGATGAGATTCATTCTCCATCGTATCCATTCTAGTCTAATGCTCATTTGATGATTAAAAATAATGTTTAAGGACTTGATATCATTATGTTTCTGAATAATATACATCCCATACCTAACAAATATTTCTCACATAACAAATAATATAATGAATGACAAATTCCTTAACACCCGAAACGATGATAATACTAAGATATTATTAACAAATCAGTGTTAAAAGATCATATATGATATCATATAAATGTATATGATTCTTTTATAATTTAGTAAAAATTATTTCACCATTATACAGGAGGTTAAACTAATCACAACCAAATAAAAGTACAAGGTAAGGGTGTATTTCACAATCTCTTTATTATCTGAGGTTGTTTATAGGTAATTATTTTCAGGGACCTCTTTATCATCCACATCCATGTTTCTTAAAAATGTATTTCAAAACATTCTTACTATTTTACAGAATATTGGTTAAAGTCATTAATACCATTATTTTACATTTTATAAGATGTTTATAAAGGAATCATTCCGTCATTTTCCAAACAAGGTTCTTTTTAACCTTTTCGACAAAATTAAGGTAAGAATGACTTTTTTAACTTATACGGTGGGTGCGACTATTTTTTACCATTATAAACTCGTCGAATCTTTCCTTAAAATATTACAAAAATATTTTAAAATTAAATGATTTATTTTATATTAATCTTAAATGATATCAAAATTGAAAGAGATATTTCTCAAAAAGGGTTCTGATTTCTTGGATGTCAACATCCTTTGATGGATTTTAAGTTTATTTGAAGTTGATTTATTATGATACAAATCATCCATATTGTATTAAAGGTTTTGTGATATTTTTGACTGTGGATGTGGTATTTTTATATCATTAATGATTTATGGTTAAATTATTTACATTTTGTATGTTAGTTTTAATATGAATGTTTATGATATGTTTAAACCTTTTCATATGAGGAATTTATTGGACTTAGTAAGTGACGGGTGGAGCTCGCTATAGCTTCTCAATGCATCAGTAGGTCTCATTAGACAACTAGACGTGGAATTGGCTAAGGCCCTTTCCCAACTTGATTTATGGTTTTCGCTGAGGCCTTAATCATTTTTAGATGTCTTGGTCGAGCCCTTGACAAAATGTTTCAAAATGTCCAGCATTATGCATTCCCTACTTATGGATATAATTGTGATGGTTCATGTGGTCATTTGACTAGTATAATACCAATTATTATGTTTTATTATGGAATTATTTACTCATCTCATATTCTTTCCATAAAATTATTCATCTTTATTATTGGTCAGGGCACGTGGTTTCAATTATTTACCATGCTTAATATTTATGTCATTTTCCGTTGTATTACCTACCCTTTCTGAGCGTTTGAGCTCACCCCTTTCTTATGATTCATTTTCCCAAGATATGAAGAAGTTAGTTATGAGTGAAAAACATACATAATCTAGAGGCTTGGATTTTTCAAATGAAATGTATTTTTGTTTTATTTATTTTCAAGTTATAAAGTTGAACTTATATATGAATCTTGTTTCCAATAACACTAAAATGATCGGTCTTTCCAGACATGATTTCCTTATGAGCATGCCAATGTTATGTAATAATGCACCAAATCTGGGTATCTTGGATCGGGGCGTTACAGTTGGTATCAGAGGACGTTTATTACATACCATAGAAGATAGATTTAGATAAATTCTGATTAGAGAACATAGCCCTAAGATAGACTTTTAGGATTAGTATAGAAGAACTTCCTATAATTTTGGTATTGTAGAGATTTTGTGAGTTTTCTGAGAAATAAAATCCCATCTGGATATGAGCAGGTAGAGGTGGCTCTGGCACAGATGTACCTAGGGGTAAAACCCGAAAACACCGCTTTGAGCTAGACTCGAACAGGAACTGGTGCATGTCAATTGGCCTTGCTACACTATGGGTTACGACACTCACCGAGGATATTCTTAGGATAATTCTCATTTTCTTTAAAAACTATTATGAGGGGTTTATGAGTATATACCTCCTCAAAGAAAACATTTTTATGATTATGTATTATATCCATAAATAGTTCAATTTATGTTAACTGTTTTACAAGTATGGAATTATGTATTTTGATTCATAAAATGATCTAGTTTATGCCATTATTTAGAAATGGTTCATAGTGGAAAAAATGTAAACTGTATCAATACACACACTCCATGTAGGGATTTCCCTCCTGGTCAAGATTATTATAGTGGAGCTGGTGATAAAACTGGTGCTGATCAAATAATCACTATACTGGGACAACACACTCAGTTTATGAATTATATCCTTACCCGTATGGAGCACCCTGATATGCAGTGTGGGGGATCAATGTTAGGTCTCTTCTTGAAGAAACAACCACCAAAATTCAATGAGAGTTAAAATCCCTTAGTAGCTAAGCAATGGATAAATTCCTTTGAGAAAATATTCCATTCCTTGGGAAGCAGTGAAAGGGAAAAAGTTATCGTGGCAGTTTACCGCCTCACTGGAGATGCTGATCAATGGTGGTCATTGATTCAAAACAGGAAGGAAGATGATGAAATATCAAATATTGAATTGATTGAGTTCAATGATCTATTTTTAGAAAAATAAATTCATCATGACCATCGAGCATATATGGAAATGCAATTTCTGATTATGAGACAAGAGGAGGATGAGAATGTCGTAAAGTATGAGTCTAACTTTACAAGGTTAGAAATCTATGCTATAGATTATATACATAACCCAAGAAGTAATATTGATCATTTCTTTGATGGGTTAAAACCATTTCTCCGTCGACCATTGGTCTCACAATCCTTCTTGTCATATGGAGATTTTGTCTCGTGTGCTATCAAGGCAAAAAATGAAATATCTAAGTCTTATGACATTAAATCAAAGAAAAAGAAGAAGAGATCTACAGAACACTCTGGGAAAGGAAAAAAGGAAACAGGGATGAAGGGAAGAATAGAATTTCCACCCTATGATAATTGCAGAAGGAAGCGCCTGGGTGCCTGTCTAAAAGGTAATGGACTATGCTATAAGAGTGGACAGAAAGGCCATCTAGGAGGTGATTGTAAAGGAATGAAAGATTCTAACAATGTTCAATTATACAATTTTAGGGAGATGGGACATTATTCAAATGAATGTACTAAGCGTCAGGGAAACATACCTCAGAAAAGGCCTAGGGACCAAGGCCATGCTTATTCTATCACTAATGCTGAGGTAGAAGCTCCGAAAGACATGGTGGCAGGTAATTTAATGATTTCCTCATGTTTAGAAAATTCCTTATTTGATTCTAGATCATCACATTGTTTCATATCATTCTAGTTTGATAAGAAAATTAGATATTTCAAATTTGATCTAACAAGGGAGTTGTCAGTTAAATCTCTTATGGGAAGTATCATTGAAAAAATGTTTTCGGAATAAGTCCCCATTAGAGTACATAAATGTTCATTATCCGCTGATCTCATCATCATACCTATGATTGAATTTGATATAATCCTTGGTATGGATTGGATTTCTGACCATCATGCAAAGATTTGTTGTAAGATGAAAGAGGTTAATTTTTTTTTATGATGATAAAGAACCCCATATCTTTAGAGTAGAATCTTCACCACCTAACTCTTATCTAGATCCACCCCCATTAGCTTAACTAAATTCAATTATTTGGGGGGGGGAGAATAAAATAACTGTGGTTGAGGAAAGGAATGTTCAAATATAGGATGTACCTATTGTTATAGAATATGATGATGTGTTTCCAGAAGATTTACCTGGACATCCTCACAAACGAGAAATTGAGTTTTCTATTGATTTAATTCTTGGTTCCAGGACTAAATCGAATACCCCTTATAGAATGGCCACTATGGAGTTAGTTTAACTAAAGAAACAAATATAGGAATTGATTAATAATGGATTTATTCACCCTAGTGTTTCTCCATGGGGAGCTCCTATCCTTTTTGTTAAGAAGAAAGACTGATCTATGACGTTATGTATCGACTACATAGAAATCAATGCTATAAAAATAAAGAACATGTATCCCCTACCTCGCATTGATGATTTATTTGACCAACTACATGGAGCTCAATACTTTTCAAAGATTGACCTTAGATATGGATACCATCAGTTGTGTTTGAAGAAGGAGGACATTCCAAAGACAATATTTCGAACAAGGTACGAGCATTACGAGTTTACAGTAATGCCTTTTTGGATGACTAATGCACCCTCTATTTTCATGTATCTAATGAATAGAGTTTTCAAGGAATACCATGATGAATTTCTAGTGGTATTTATTGATGATATCATGGTATACTCCAAAATCTACGAAGATCATGAAAATTACTTGCGCATTATCCTGAAGACTCTTAGAAAACATGAATTATATGGGATGTTTAGTAAGTGTGAATTCTGGCTGCATGAGGTTTCTTTTCTTGTCCATATTGTCTCTAAGTATGGAATCTCTGTTGATACTTCTAAGACAAAAGAAATTAAAGAATGGCCTGCACCGATGAGTATAACTGAGGTATGCAGTTTTATTGGTTTAGTAGGTAATTATCGACATTTCGTCCAGAACATTGAACGATTGGCTAACCCATTAACGAAGCTCACACGTAAAGGGGTTAAATTTGTTTGTACAAAAGACTGCGAATAATTTTTTTGAATAACTAAATAGAATATTACTCAATTCTCCTATATTGAATCTACCATTGGGGAATGATGGGTTCGATTTTTATAGTGATGCATGGAAAAAAGGACTTGGTTGTGTCCTTATATAGAAAGATAGGGTTATTGCCTATGCATCACGACAGTTAAAAATTCATGAGGAAAACTATCCTACTCATGATCTCAAGTTAGTAGCTATAATCTTTGCTTTGAAGATATGGAGACACTACCTCTATAGTGAAAAATGTGAGATTTATACTGATCACAAGAGTTTGAAGTACATTTTCTCATAGAAAGAACTCAACATGAGGAAAAGGCGATGGCATGAAATACTCAAGGATTATGATTTCACTATACACTACCACCAGGGGAAGGTAAATAAGGTTGAAGATGCTAGAGTATAAAGGATCATGGAGTTTTGAACAAGATGAGAGTTGAAAAGGAACCTATATATATGGATATAGTAAAGATAGATATGGGAATCACTATAGAAGGTGAAACATCAATACTTTTTGAAATGGCTTCCAAACCATCTTTACTATAAAGCATAAAGAGTTCTCTAACCAATGATGAGGAATTTCAAAAGTATATTAATGATGTGAATGATGGAGATTGAGAGACTTTGTTTATGAAGATAAAATTTTGAAATTTGGGAAGAGAATTTTGGTTCCCAATATACCGGATCTGAAAAGGGAATTGATGGATGATGCTGATAGTTCCAATTTCTCTATGCACCCTGGGAGCACCAAAATGTATAGATATTTAAAGGATCATTTTTGGTGGGACAACATGAAGAGGGAGATTGCTGATTTTGTGTCACGATGTATGGTTTTTCAACAAGTGAAAGCTGGAAGGAAACATCCTAGAGGATTCATGCAACCTCTTCCCATACCTTAGTGGAAAAAGGACAATATTATGATGGGCATTGTCATGGGGCTACCAAAGACTCCTAGAAGGAACAATAAAAAATTGGTTATTGTTGATCGTCTTACCAAGTCAGCACATTTTCTTGCTATAAGAGAAGATATACCACTAGAACGTCTAGAAAGACTATATATTAATGAAGTTGTGAGACTTCATGGAGTACCCCTATCGATTTTTCCTGATCGTGATCCCCGTTTTACTTCAAGATTATGGATGATTCTTCCGAACGCCTTGGATACTGAACAAAATTTGATCACTTCCTACCACCCCCAATCAGTTGGAAAATCATAATGGACTTTTCAAACCTTAGAAGATATGTTTAGATCTTGCTCAGATGACTTTCAGGGTATGTGGGATCAATATTTACCTCTGGTAGATTTTTCCAATAATAATATCTTCCATTCAAGTATTTGGATGGAAACATATGAAGCGTTATACGGAAAGAGATGTCGCACACCAACCTGTTGGGATGAGGTTGTTTAAAGAAAACTTGTAGGCCCAGAATTGGTGGAGGAAACGATGGAAAATGTAAAGGTAATCCAAAACCACATCAAAGAAGCTCAAAGTAGGCAGAAGAGCTATGTCGATAACCGAAGGAAGGATTTGTAATTTTAGGTAGAAGATCATGTTTTCTTGAAGTTATCTCCATGGAAGGGTGTTATAAGTTTCGGTAAGAAGTGAAAATTGTGTCCCAGGTATATCGGACCATTAAAAATTCTAGAACGAATTGGGGTTGTAACTTACCATTTGGCAATGCCGCCAAGTCTCTCCAAAGATCACGATGTGTTCCACGTATCACTGTTGAGAAAATACATGCCTGACCCAACACATGTACTTACCTATGAGGAATTAGAACTGGAACCTGATATGTCTTATTGTGAAGATCCCATTAGGATTCTTGATACAAGAGAACAAGTGCTGAGAAACCAGATGACTCATCTGGTAAAAGTGCTATAGAGAACCATAAGTAGGAAGAGGCAATGTGGGAACCAGAGGAACTTATGATGAAGAACCACCCAAGTCTTTTCATGCGGTAGTATTCTAGAAATGCCAAGAACAAAATTATTTTTAGTAGGGGAGAATGTAAAACCACACGCTTCCATGGTATGATTTTCTTTGAATAATACAGTAGCGTGTGTTGTACGCAACTTCGAGTTCTAACACCCACGACAACCAATCAATGTAGCCGTTATGAATAGTAATACCCTCTTATCAAAAACTTATAAATTTTATCTCTTAAAATGGAATTAATTTTTGGATTTGGAATATCTAATTTATCCTAGGGTGAAATTTTGGTACTTTTCAGATAACTTTTATTTTTTGATGAATAGTAAAGATTACTAAATTTTAATTAAAAACAAATTTTTTAATCAAAATAAGTAATAGTGATAAATTATGAATTTGAGTGGTTTTAAAGTATATTTAGAATATATTATTTCCATTTAATACAATTTTGGTCATTGGACATAATTTTACAATTAAACCGAACATAAACAAGTGCCAATTGTTTGATTGTTATTATTTCATAAATACACGCTTTTTGTTTTGACAGCGGGAATTAATTTTAAATTAATTTCTTCCACTTATGTGTTTTGAATTTTGAAAAATGGATTCCATATTTGTAATCTGAATGTCAAAATTTTTTAAATAGGTAACATTTATTTTTAGAAAATTTGAATAATTATTTCAGTAATTATTTTTTTTACCAAGGTTAAAGGGTAAATCCGGTAAATAAGGGTAACAAATATTATAATAATAGTAAATTACCCTAAAACATGTCCTAACCTTATTTGTGGATACATGTCCGACCATGGTCATATTTGGGTCGATTTTGGGACCCCATGGAGCCACATGTAGGTGATAGGGACACTTTATATTAATTAAGTTAATGTAAATAAAAAAATGACATAAAAATTTATCTTTTCACAAAACAATTTTTACATAGGGTTATATATGTTATATTTTAGACTATAAATATTATTTAAAAATATAAAATTATTTCCTAAATAATGGTATTTTATTTATAATTTTTAGACATTTAATAATTAAACTTATTTATGACACAATAATGATGCAGTATTTCCCTTATTAATGAAAGAATCCAATATTTGATATTATAATTAGAAAAATAAACGTAATATGGAACATTATTTTAATTCCATAATTTTCTAGGTTAATATGACATATTAGGACTGTTTATATGAATTTGGTTCTAATTAATAATTCTGGTATGAATTTATCAAAAATAAAATACCCAATAGTTTGAAAATTGACATAAAAGTGTTTTTAAAACAAATATTTTATTATTAATTGATATTCTATTCCTAAAAATATAAGGATCGTCCAAAGGACTTATATCATGATAGGTGTACCATTAATGGACCAATTGGTGGTCGCTTGGATGTATATAGTATGTTTATTAACAATATAATATAAAAATACAAAGTCACATGTTTAATGTCAATCTAATTAACTAAGTTTGAAAACTAAAAGATAAGGTTAATATAAGAGAAAAAACATGTCTAAAATCTATTGGTTGAATTTTTTTCGACCCATCCCCCCCTTATACTTTTAATAATCCACTTTGGATCCATTATAAAACGAATATGATTTTATTATAAAATAATTCATTAAGTTTTCCTAAAGATCCCCTCCTCCCCCTTATAAAAGGACACCACTTGTAACCAATTATTCACACCGTCAAAGCATTTAGGTTCAGCCAAACCATTCCCAAATATTCTATCAACTTCTCTCATTTCATCATAGGGGCCATTTTTTGATTATAAAGCCAATTTAAGGATCCATTTTGATCAAATCAAAAAGAAGAACCCGATTAAGAGGTATTGTTTTCACCACCCTCTTTCAAGTTCCTTTCTTCATCAACTTCTTATTTCTTTGTTATTCCCATTATAAAATAATAAATCCAGTATCATCTATATAATGTGATGTTATTATAAATTTGGTACAATAATATTCATTATTCTATCCATCCTTTGAATGACATGTCACCATACGTGTGTACGTACGACTTACCGTCTCCACGTCATGGTATAATTGTTATTCAAAAAATTATTATTTGGATGGATATAATAATGATGTGTAATTCATCTAAATAATAAATATAACATGATAATTATTCTTCATATATGATATATGATCCAATTATATATTATTTTAATATCAAAATAATGATATTGTCGCCCGTGCGTATGTACGGACTACTGTCTCCACAGACGTGATGAGATTCATTCCTCATCGTATCCATTCAATTCTAATTCAAATTTGATGATTAAAAACAATGTTTAAGGACTTGATACCATTATGGATATGAATAATATACATCCCATACATAAAAAATATGTCTCACATAAGAAAGAATATATAGAAAGATGAACCTGTTAACACCTGAAATGATGATAAAACTAAGATATTATTATCAAATCAATGTTAAAAGATCATATATGATATAATATTAATGTATATGATTCTTTTATAATTTAGTAAAAATTATTTCACCATTATACAGGAGGTTAACCTACCCTCAACCAAGGAGAAGTACAATGTAAAGGTTTATTTCACATTCTCTTCATTATCTGAGGTTGTTTATACGTAATTATCTAATGGGACCTCTTTATCATCGACATTCATGTTTCTTAAAAATGTATTTCAAAACATTATTACTATTTTTCATAATATGGGTTAAAGTAATTATGACCCTTGTTTTACTTTTTATAAAATTTTTATAATGGAATATTTCGGTCGTTTCCAAATAAGGTCCATTTTAACATTTTCGACAAAATTAAGGTAAGAATGTCTTTTTTAACTTATACGGCGGGTGCAGATATTTTCTACAATTATAAACTCATTGATGTTTCCCTTAAAAAATTATAAGATTATTTTCAAAGTAATTTTTTTATTTTATATGAATCTTAAATGATTTCCAAATAAAAATATATATTTCACTAAAAAGGGTTTTGATTTCATCTATGTCAACATCCTTTCATGGATTTTATGTTAATTTGAAGTTGATTTATTATAATACAAAACTTCAATATTGTATTTAAGGTTTTGTGATATGTTTTACTGTGAATGTGCTATTTTTTTACCATTCCTGGTATATGGTTAATTTATTGACATTTGGTATTCTAGTTTTAATACGAATGTTTATGATATGTTTAAACCTTTTCATATGAGGAATGTATTGGACTTAGTAAGTGATGGGTGGAGACCTCTATAGCTCCTCGATGAATCAGTAGGTCTCATGAGACAACTAGACGTGGAATTGGATGATTCTCTTTCCCAATTTGATTTATGGTTTTGCCCGAGGCCTTAATCATTTTCATACGTCTTGGACAAGGCATTGACAAAATGTTTCAGAATGTCCGACATTATAAATTCTCTCTTTATGGAAATAATATTGATTGTTCATCTGGTCATTTGACTACTAGAATACCCATGATTATGTTTTATTATAGAATTGTTTTCTCAACTCATATTCTTTCCATAAAAGTATTCATGTTAATTATTGGAAAAGTCATGTGGTTTCAATTATTTACCATGCTTAATATTTATGTCATTTTTTTGTTGTATTACTTACCCTTAATGAGTGTTTGAGCTCACTCCTTTCTTATGTTTCATTTTTCCGGGATATAAAGAAGTTAGTTATAAGTGACCAGCATGAATAATATAAGAGGCCTGGATGTTTCTAATGAAATATATTTGTGTTGTATTTCTTTTCAAGTTGTAAAGTTGAACTTATATATGAATCTAGTTTCCAATAATACTAAAATGATCGGCCTTTCGAGACATGATTTCCTTATGATCATGCCAATGTTATGTAATAATGCACTGACATTGGGTATCTGTGGTTGGGGCATTACATGATTCTCCACTAAATTCATTTCATTTGATATAATTATGTGAAAAACTTTTTTAACACCGGTTGGGAAGAAATTTCAAGTGGGAATCTTGAGTTGTTCTAATTGGACAACACAATCATCCTTTATCTCTCACACATATATAAGATTTCATTATTCTTTAATATCCCCTATTCCATAATTGAGAACCAAACCAAGACCACACAATCACTGTGTCATGGGTTGCTTCTTGGTGCATCATTTTAATGGGTAAGAGGGTGGTCCAGATCATGACAACCATCAACCAAAGAATTAAAAAAAACCATGTGACACTTTTAGAGCAATGAACTATCCAAGATGTGTTGTAAATTAGATATGATCTCATTATATCATAATTATAAAACACCAATTTTATTTATCAACAATTAAACTCTGTAATTTAGTCATTTTATTTTTAAAACTATTTTCAAAACCACCCCCTCATTTAGTAAATTTTATTAAAAATACATAATCAAAACATATTATCGCTCCTTGAGAGATGACCTATGGTCTTCCCTATACTATAAATAAATCTTAAGATCATAATCAATTTGACGTGTTATGAAAAATTGGTCAAATTTTGGTACCATTTCTGGGGTGTACATTGTTTTTAGTGCTTTTTTTATGTTTCTTGTAAATTTTGTGAATATTTATCTATTTTATATTATACCTCTACCTTTAATTTTGTATTCTGAACATTTTTTTGTATATTTGGTGCATGATGCATTCTAATCTGGGAGACTTACTTCCTTTTGAACATAAGTAGTAGAGGATACTACATCACTGACACCGAGACGCCGAATAGAACCCTTCAAAGGATGACTCACAAAACATCGACACTCTTCTTGATCCTTCTTCTTATTCTTCCAGAACAGAAATTAAAACTGAAATAAACCTTCAAAACATGGCTGAAAATAACTGGACATTAAAAGAACTATCCTCAACTGATGTTGATATCCACCCCACCTATTTTCAAATTCAAGGCGAGGCACCCAAATTTGAACTAAATTTGGGTTCAATTAATTTATTACCAAGATTCCATGGACTTCCTCAAGAAGATCCACACAAGAATTTAAAAGAATTTTATACTGTGTGTTCTACACTAAAACCTACAAATTTGAATGAATAATAAGTAAATATATGGTCATTCCATTTCTCATGATAAGAAACTACAAAATATTGGATTTGCTATGTTAATTCACCAATTAGACGTTGGGAGAACATGAATCATCTTTTTCTTGAAAAATGATTCCCTGCCTGTCATACTGAAACTATAATAAATGAAATATGTGGTATAAGACAACCACACGGGGAAACACTACATGAATATTGGGAATAATTTCAAAATAATTTTCCTTGTTTCTCACACAACCAAATATGATAAGACATTTTAATTCAGTGTTTTTATGGTGTTTTAATAACTATTTATAGAAATATGATTGATTCTACTACAGGTGGTGAACTAGTGGATAAGACCCCAACTGCTACAAAAACCTTGATTGTGATCATCAAACAGAACACTCAACAATTTGGTGCAATGTCAAGGGTACCCATTTGAGGTTTCCATGAGGTTCAAAGTACAAAATTGGAGAATAAGGTGGACACAGTGTTTGAAGAGTTAAGTACCTCTAAAAAACATGCTCTTTACCAAGGGGAATCCCAATATTCTCCTCCCATCCATTTTGGTATATGTTCTTCGGGCACCCACTACTCTGAAAAATTCCCCCCAGTTGGTTGAAAACTATTTGAGTTGTGAGGAAATATTTCAAGGTTTCCCCTATAACCAACCATTTTGGATAGGACCACACATTCCTTCCAATTCTGGGTGGAAAGACATCCATACCTATATGAAAGGGGGTATTCAAACCAACCTCAACAACCATGGAACCAATAGGGCCAAAGTATTCATCCACCACCACCAACCAAAAATCTTATCTACCCAGAATGCCTTTCCAACAACCCCCCTCCAATCCCTGATCCTAGACTAGAAGATATGATGAATCAAATGGCTTCCAACAATCTCCAATTCCTGAAATCCACCTAGGTATCCATACTAAAATTCAAAACTCAATTAGGCCAACAAGCTTACTCAGTGGGTGGAAATTTAAAGTCACAGGTCCTGTAATCTACCATATCTACCATTAGTCAATAATAAAGATAAATGAAATGTTAGTGCCATCACCCATAGGAGTTGAATGAAACTATAATGTCAAATGAACCATCCAATACAATCATCCACTCCTGAGGAAACCTCCATCCCAATAATTAAAATTGTTCCAAATGTTGAAAAACCATGTCTTGATAGAATCCATTCCAAAGGAAAGTGTGTGTATGAGGTTGATTCTCCTAACCAACCCAATCTTCTTCTATTTCCCAATAGGGACTCCCATCCTTGGAAACAAAAGGAAACTAAAATAGATAAGGAAATATTGGATGGTATTAAAAAAGTGAATGTAAACATCCACTAGATTTATGTTGTGAAACAAATTTAATGATATGAAATGTTTCTGAAGGATATGTGTACACACCGAAGGCAACATCATGAAGATGAAATGATGAGATTATGGAAGAAGGTATCGACATTAAGAGAGCCATCACTTACCACCAAGTGCAACGATCATATGACATTATCGATTATCTACATAATAGCGGAGTATTATTTTTCTAATGTTATGCTTGATTTAGGTGCTTCTATAAATGTGATACCTCACTCCATTTACTCTACATTTCAGATTGGGGAACTGAACCCCATAAGAAATATTTTTCAAATGGCTAACCAAAGTAACGCACACCCATATGGTTTTTTAAAGGATGTTCATGTGAGTGTTCAAAATTTCATTTTTCCTACGGACATTTATTTTCGTAAAATGGAGAATGATAGGATGAATGTACATGCCTGGATTAAATTTGGGAGACCCATCTTGAGAACCAAAAAATCCATAACTAATGTCCATAATTGTACAATATATATAGAATTTGGGGGTGACATAGTCTATTTCAACATCCCTGATTCCTTGAAGCACCCCTCAATAGAAAATTCCTCTCGCTCTGTTAATTAAATTTATGTACTCCTTTCCCTTGAAAAAACATCATTTTATTCCCTTGATCCCATTACTGTATTTTCTTCATTGATAGAAATGAAAGGAAACAATTCATGCATTGACTGTTGTAGTGTTCTACAGAAAATTTATGAATGTTTTTTGATTGATGATTTATTGAATATTGTGAATTACTGGACCATCAATGATACTGCTACGCTTGTAAAATCTCATTTCTCATTTTAGGATGAAACCATTGAGTAGTTAGATGTGTTTAGTGACCTCTCAATTTCACAAACACTTTCATAAGTCCAAAATACCCTTGAATTGGAACCAAAAAATCTACCTCAATATTTAAAATATTTGTATCTTGAGTATTGAAACAACATTCCTTTCATCATTTCTAGTTCACTCCCGTTGAGATTCAATTATGACTAAATGAACTTTTGAAGGATTATAAACGAGATTTGGGATGGATACATTCTAGAATTCCTAGAATTAGCCCCTAAATTTGTACACATTGTATATTGTTAAATAATGTGGCAAAACTAGTGATGTAAGAACAACGTCGACTAAACCCAAACCTCCTATAAGTTTTGAAAAATGAGGTAACATAATTATTGTCTGAAAAAATCATTTACCAAATCTCTGGCATCCAATGGTTCTGTCCCGTTCGATTAGTTCCTAAATCAAATGTCCTTACTGTAATCAAAAATGAAAATAATGAATTGGTTTCAACTCATGTGCAGAATAGTTGGCGTGTCTATATTGACTATCGCCGACTAAACTAACACACTCAGATGGACCTTTTCCCGTTTCCATTCACTGACCAAATTCTAGAGAGGCTAACTGGTAAGTCCCATAACTGTTTTCTTGATTGGTATTCTAGATATTTTTTAAATCCATATTGCCTTCGAGGATTAGGAAAATAAAACATTCACTTGCCCATTTGGCACATTTTCATATAGAAGGATTCTATTGGGTCTATGCGATGCTCCAGGTACTTTCCAGTGATAGATGAATAGTACTTTTTCTTATTACATAGATAATTTCATTGTTGTATTAATGGATTATTTCACTTTTTATGAATCATCTTTTGATGAATTTTTTAGTAGTCTTGCTTCATTCCTACGTCGCGGTATTGAAAATAAACTCATATTAGATTATGAGAAATGGAATTTTATGGTGAAACAAGGCATAATTTTGGGACACGTCATTTATGGGGATGGAATCCAAGTAGATAAATAAAAATTAGACGTCATTGCTTCCCTACCATTCCAAAAAAATGTACAAGATGTGCTATCTTTCCTAGTTCATGATATTTTTTACTGTCATTTCATTTGTGACTTTAGTAACATTACATCCCCTCTCCCGATTACTCCAAAAAGAAAAAGAATTTGTCTTTGATAATTAATGTGAGGATGATTTTGAAAAGATAAAATGCAGGCTCATGTTCCCCCTAGTAATCCAAACACCTTGTTGGGATTTACCATTTCAGCTCAAGTATGATGCCTCTAACTACACAGTTGGAGCAGTCTGGTCACAAAGGGTTGATCGAGCACCACATGTCATTGCATATGCCTCACATACTATGGAAACTACCCAAAAAACTACCCACAACTGATAAATAATTCCTCTTCGTTGTGTTTTCCTTGGATAAATTCAGGCCGTATCTTTTATGATCTAAATTCATTGTGTTCTCAGAACATGCAGCCCTCTGGTATCTCCGTAAAAAACTGGAATCCAAACCACATCTCATCCACTTGATGCTCCTCCTTCAAAAATTAAATATATAAACTAGAGAAAAATAAGATTATAGAATGTGGTGGCTAACCATATCAGTAGGATTCCCCCATCCCCATACATTGACACATCCCCATGTATTCCTTTAAATGACAAGTTTCCCCATGAGCAATTATACCGATTGTAAGATGTTATTCCTTGTTTTGATGAAATTATCAATTATTTGGTAGCATCTTGAATTGCTATCGATTTCAATAAAAAAATACAGTCATCTAAAGCATGAGTCTCTTTTGTAGATTTTGGATGACCCCAACCTCTGGAACACTTGTAGTAATCATGTCCTTAGGAATTTTTTCCCCGATAGCGATTTTTCGTATGTCTTTAGATTTTTCCACACTCTTACTAGTGTGTGCCACTCTAGTCCCAAACGGACTGCTGAAACAATCCATGATTTTGGTATCTTCTGGCCAACACTTTTTTGGGATACCCATGATATTTGTAAATCATGTCCTCATTCCCCATGAATTGGTAATGTATCTAAAAGAAATGAAATGCTACAACAACCATTGCTCTTTCATTACATTTTTATGTTTGGGGCATTGCCATTATGGCGCCATTTACCAATTCCTATGGCAACATGTACATTATTTTGGAAGTTGAATACATGTCCAAATGGGTAGAAGCACGAGTTACAAGGATTGATGATTCCAATGTAGTTTTAGAATTTTTTAGAACCTAGAACTTCTGGGGGATTCGTTTACCTAGGTTCATCACCAGTGACCAGGGATCTCATTTCTACAACTGAAAAATAAAATTACTTTTACATTAGTATGGGGTCGGTCATTGAGTTTCTACTGTTTATCACCCACAGACCTATGGTCAATCTGAGGTGTCAAATAGAGAGGTAAAACATATTGTTGAAAAAACGGTTCAACCCAATAGAAATGATTCAAGTCTTCGACTAGATGATTCATTATGGGAATACTGTATCGCTTTCAAAACACCCATTGGCATGTCAACATATCAAAAAGTGTTTGGAAGGAGTTGTCACCTTCATGTTGAGATTGAGCACTAGGCCTACTAGGCCATCAAAAAAATGCAATTATATTCTTCTTGGTGTAAGTTCTCAACGGAAGTTTCAAATTCAGGCATTGGAGTAAATGAGAAGATATGCATATGAGAACTCTAGGATTTATAAGGAGGGAAGGGGACCATGGTTTCCCATTACCATATTATACTATATCTCTAGTTACAAATAGAGAATAAGGTCCTCCTCTACAACGGAAGGCAGAAGTTACTTCTAGGTAAGCTTAGTTCCCATTTTTTTGGAATATACAATGTTACTAACACCTCTCCATTCTTTGTTTTCTAGGTTCAAAATGAAGAAACAAAGAAAACCTATAATGTCAATGGTCAACGGCTAAAGCACTTCTATGAATCCATTTCGGTGTCCCTAATGGATAAAATCAATGTTCATGAGTAAATATACAAATGACGCTCACCAAGTTTGATGCATACTTCCCACAGTATCTTCTATTATAGTGAGGACGTTGGACTCTTAAGGTGGGGGGGGGGGGTACATTCTAGGGTTAGTTAGGATTTTACATCATATTTATTGTTTCTTCTATTTTTCAAATTCTTTTTTGTATTTTTAATTTTCCACATCTTGTTTAGTTTCATATTATATTCATCTTATTTTTATTCTCTTTTTCACCTTCTTTATCGTATTTTTACTTCCTCCCACCTTCTGTTCTTAAAATCATGGAACATACTTAAAATTCAGGTTGATATTTTTTTATTCCATGTTGATTTAACATTTTCTAAAAATTTGATGCTATTATGGAATGAATGTTAGTATGAATTTAACATCAGTAAGTTATTTTTAGTGAATAGGTTTTCCTTAAATGATATAAATAGTTTTATATATGTAAAAACTCTAAGATGATTAATGCCCCTTGTGTTAGTATTTATTGGGAAAACTGTGTCCCTAGTATCTCCAAACATTTTTTCACCAAACCACACAGTGTGATTTTTTATTACTTAATAGATTTTAAATATATGGTAGGTTAATATTTTTCATATTAAAGTTATATTTCCATATGTTTGATCCTTATCTGATCTGTTTCATTACTATACCAGGTTGACCTATGTGAGTGTACCTAATATCCGACTGTTCCATGCCCTAAAAAAAATAAAAAAAATAAATGATCTAAATAAAAAAAATTGTTGTGTCTTGGGAATGTCAAAAACCACAAATCCTCAAACATTTATCTTGTTATAACTATTATAATTAAGGTTGTGGGGAGATAAAACAAGGATTGAATTATCAATGTGATATTTGTTCCTAATGTATCTTTAAAAAAACTAATTAATGATAGGAGTGATGAAATGTGGAACATATGCAGATATCAGGTTCGGGAGCTTATGGTTTGACTTCACAGAATGCTTAAGTGAGTGGGTGATGAAATATTATTTAAAAGGTTATAGGGAAGGTTTGGTGGAAAAACTAATTTAATCTAATAAATTTAAAAACACCCTATATTTATTGGATAAAACCGGAAAGAATTGCATGGAATGGTTTTCACACACACACATGGAGAGTTAGTGGCATGGTTGACTTTTGAATTCCTTGCCCAGTTTGGTATCTTGGATCTTTTTGAATTTCTATAGGATATGATTTATGAGACATCTTTTTCCATTTTCAATAAAATGAAGTCCTTGGTGTGGTATGTGCATTGATCACATTAATTTAATGAAAAAAATATACACATATATTAAATCTTCATGATGCTTTTTATATATAAATGCATAATTTCTAAAAATGTTACTTTTCCCCATAGTGAAGATGTTTATGTGTAGGGGTGGGATCATACCACGATACATTGTGTCATTTTCACCCTTACACAACTGAATTAAACAGAATCTGTATTGTAAAACCCAAATATAATAACAAAATGAACTTCATATTTGATTCAGTTATTTTATTTTTATCACTGTTAATAAGGGAAATGTTACCTATTTTGATAATATCATTGATGGTGGAGGTGATTTGGAGGACCCATGATGATTCCCATAAAATATGGGCCAAACTATGTAGGATCCAAGCACACCAATGGGTTAATCCCCACATTTATACTATACCATGCATCCAAATGGGATGAAATTTTTTGGACAAGTCCAAAATTTTATATGTTACATTTCATCTCATGGGACACAATCCCAATTCAGAATTTATGGGGGAAATACAAACTTATCAGTCCCAGACATTGAATATGCATGAATTCAAAAGCGGTGTTCTGTAATATTTCTCTATCTCGAGCTGGGATGGTCCAAGTGATGTCAAACCCTCTGTGGTAATAGTCAATACATGGGGATAAAACATTCATGTTATTTCAAAAGATATATTCAACTCTCTAGTATGAAAAAACAATACTTAACGTGGTTTATCAAAATCTGGGTGCCCAAAACTACTTCCCATTTTGCTATAAAAAGGCACCTCGGGCACCCCATTTGGGAGTTCGAAACCTGAAGTGAAGCTATACCATTTCGGAGTTATATAAGAGTCTACATCTCATTATAAATGTTATGGAGGACCCTATCATCATAGGGGTATCAACTATGAAGTCGAATTTCCACCCGAGCCTCCTCCTCCTCTAGTTAGTGAGCTAAACAGTGGACAATCATTTTGAGGGAGAAACAAAATTTTGGGAGGGAGTTCCAGTACTAGTTATTCTAATGGGATTTTTTTAATTTTTGTGTTATATATTTCAATTATTTCTTATCTTTACATAAATCTCCCCTTAATTCATTTCTTTTGATATAATTACGTGAAACTATTTTTATTTTAACACTGATTGGGTTGAAATTTCATGTGGGAATCTTGGGTTGTTTCGAATAGGAAACAAAATCATCCTATCTCGGTCACACATACATGATATTTCATTATGCTTTTGTATCCCTTGGTCTATAATTAAGAACCAAACATTGACAACACGGTCATTGTGTCAAGGGTTTCAATGTTGTTCATCGTTTTTAGGGGTGAGAGGTTATTGAAGATCATGGAAACCTTCGACCAAAGAATTAAACAATACCAAGTGAAATTTCGAGAGCAATGAACTATACAAGATGTGTAGTGAAATTTAAATGATCTCTATATCTAATAATTATAAATAAAAACTTTTATTTATATAATAATAAACTCATTAATTAGTAATTTTTTTTTAAATTGTTTTCAAAACGACCCCCTATTTTAGTAAATTTTATTAAAAATTCACACTCAAAACCTATTAACTCTCCTTGCAAGATGAACTAGGGTATTCCCTAGACTATAAATCAATCATAAAATAATAATCAATTTGATGTGTCATGAAAACGTGGTCACCGACATCCTATCTCATCAACCCATTTTTTGATTTCTATTGGACGTCATTATGTTGCTAAAGGTACACCAAATTTCCCTTGCCAAAATCATCATGTAACTGAATACAATACCCATTACTATATCAAGGGTATTAAACATTATGCACATGTAATTGATAATTTAGGACTTATATTTATGTTTTCCACATCTCTTTTTCATTGAATAAATTATTAAATTTAATGAATCCATGTTTTATGATCTATGTGGAACACTTATGCGTGAAATGAAATAATTATGAAGGTTCCACCTTGATAGCATTTCAATGAATTGGGTAAATATTAATCTCACGATATGTCAAGGGGAATGAGGATATACTAATGCTAAATCATGCGAAATGAGTGGTTACTCATGCTTTATTTACAATGAGCCTTGGAACATGCTAATATCATGTTAAATGTTGTTGCCACATCTCCATGTTATGATAATAATGATATATAATTCCATTATTTTAATGATTCTCCTTTCCTCCATTGATATTTCTATTACCTGACATGGATTTTATTTTTCATTTTAGGCCATTTTTACCCTATTAATGGGATTAATATATCCCCATTTTCATAAATATGTCTTCACATTAACCTATGAAATGATAATTACGAAATAATGTTGTGGTCATGTAAAAGAATATTTCAATAAAATTTTTGAATATTATGTTCCCAGTTGTTATGTAATGTTCTTCATTTAAAAAGACAGTAGACATTTCTGTCCTTATAGTTGTATTTAGTTCATAAGTTATGTAATAAGTTGTGTTTATTGTGTAATTATGATCAGGGTTGTTATAGTTGGTATCAGATGATAGCTTTAGTTATTTCGGGGATTTGGATTGTTAAACACTAGTGAAAGCCTTAGGTATATGACTATGTATAATAAAATCATCCATAAATTATGGTGAGTATAGAGAAAGTGGTTTATCATGAAAATAAATCCCTTTCTAAATACATACAAGTAGATGTGGCTCTGGCACAGATGAGTCTAGGGGTAAAACCAGAAAACATCACTTTTAGCTAGACTCGAACGTGAATTGGTGTACCACAAGGAGACCTGCTACACTCGTGCTTATGACACTCCCAAGAGACATGCTTGGGAAAATTAATTAGCATAGTGTGAAACAAAATTAAGGGAATAAAAAATTCCCCTAAGAGTATATGTTGGGAATTAAAATAGGGATAATAATAATTGAAGCCTATAAATTTTTTAGTTAATGAAATAAAAGTAATTTATAAGTTATCCATTTTTTTCTCTAAATAACCCTTTTTGTGTTACCCCTAAATTTCCATTTATTCTAACTAATGGATGGTAATATGAGAAATCAGGCTAACAACCGATGCGAAAATCACTATGATGATTGTGCAAATGAGATACCCAATCCGATGGGTGTGGGAATCATGAAAATTTTCACTATTCAATATCAATTAACTCATGCATTGAATAGAAAGATGGGTCAAGGGTATTGTTACCCCCCCCCCCCTGAGACAATAAGCCACAATCGATTGCATCCTGAGACAAATGCCTCCAAATTTTAATAGATCATTTAATCCCTCAATCACTAAAAAATGGATCAACTCCATTGAATATATCTTCTCTCTATTTCAATGTACTAAACATGAAAATTTTATTCTGGATTATTTTCATATAGAGGGTGATGCAGATAAGTGGTTGAAGTATATCAATAAAATGAAGGTTGAGGAATAGAATGAGGTGTTGGAATTAAAGGATTTCCTGAAAATGTTTTTCAAAAAATATTTTCCATTCTCCCACTGACATAAGATGGAAATAGACATACTTTTCCTAAAGAATAAAAGGATAATAATACATAAGATAATACTAGGAAAACATCACAAGGATTACATGATTCACATAGGGAATTGTTGTAACCCATGACTTCAAGGTTAACCACTACATTGGCAGGCTAAAACATAGCATACAGAAGGCCCTAGTTATTTGTGACATCGATAGCTATGATGAATTTTTTTGATGTTCCCATAAAGAAAAAATGGAGATCAAAAAATCATAGTGGTATCATGGGGGGTAGGAATCAGAATGTGGACTTTAATTATGGTTGTTTGACGGATAAATCCAACAGTTCTATGAAAATCCACACTCAAATTCAAAAGATTCATAAAGAAGAAGCCAAGAAATTTCATGAAGGGGGTGAAGAAATGAATTAGGTGTGGAAGAGAAGGGAACCAGAACATTAACAGTGGGCAATAAAAACCTACTACTGTGATAGAGGAGTGGAATCCTCCATTCAACCCTCAATACACTGTTTATTTATTCTACTTAAAATATCTTCGACACTTTTAAAACCATTTCGCTAAGCATTGGTTTTTTGGAGGCAACCAAAAACCTCCAAGGAAAAAAGGGAGATCATTATACATCAAATCTATTGATGAAAACCATGATAATGATGTGGTCATAGGTACACTAGTTATTCATTTAGTAATAGAGAACATACTATTTTATTCTGGTTCTGTGCATTCTTTTATATCTCTAATGATTAGTATAACAATCCCAACACCACCAAAAATTATCGATGTAAAGATATCGGTGATAATGAAAAATGGGAAATCATTGCATCCCATGAATTTTACTCATCATTTGTTAATAATTTTCGATTAAACTTCCTGGTGAACATCATCATACTCCCTCTAGTGGAATATGATGCAATTCCTTGCATGGATTGGATTTCCATATATAGATCCAACATAAATTTCCGCCTGAGGGAAATACCTCTTTGTATGGAGTATCAACCCCCGATTTAGTACAAGTGCAAGGTGGAGGACGAATCTTATTTAGCACTATTATATCAACTGTGGATATTACTAACCTGTGAGATTTTTTATCTTACTTAGATTATTGTGTATAAGGAAGCAACCATCCTTTAATACATGCATGTTGTGAGACAATTCCTCGAAGTGTTTCTCTTGGAATTTCTAGGTCTTCCTCTTAGAGGATATGTTGAATTATCGATTGATCTTATACATAATGAATTTCCAATATCCAAGACTCCATATAGAATTCCTATTATGGAGCATGAGGAGATGAAGGAGAAACCACATGAGAATCTTGATAAAGGGTTTACATACCCATGTGCTTCACCATGGGATGTACCGGTCCACTTCATCATGAAAATGATTGGTCAATTCCTCTTCTCATGTATTATTGAGTGCACAAAAAAATAATGATAAAGAAAAAGTATTCTCTCCCAAGAATTGATGACTAGTTCAATCAGCTACAAGGTGAATAATACTTCTCCGAGGTGTATTTGTGGTCAGGATATTCACAAGTAAGGTTTAAGAAGGGGGATTTCCCCAAAAACTGGTTTTTGTACAAGGTAGGGGTACTATGAACTGATAGTAATTCCTTTTAGACTCACCAATGATCCAAAAATATTCATTGATTTCATGATTATAGTATTTAGAGCTGTCTTCAAAAAATTGGTATTATTTATTGATGATATTCTATTATACTACAAAACCTTGGAGGGGCATGATGATAATCTAATAAATATAAAAGAGACCTTACGAAAGGGGAAGATATATTTAAAGTAAAACAAGTGTGAGTTCTGGATGAAGGAGGTCAGATTTTTGTGTCATATCATCACAATAAATGTGATATCTATGGATCCCTCCATGATAGCTACAATTGAGGGATGGCTGGGGCCAACTTCGGTAATGGATATCCACAGCTTCATAGTCTTAGCTAGATATTACTGTCGATTTTTAAGAAATTTATCACAATTTTCCAAACCCCTTACTAGGATAACTCAGATGGGAGTAAAGTCTTATTTTAGTAATTAATGTGAAGACAGCTTCACGGAGTTGAAAAGGAGGGTTGTCACTATGCATGTGTTTACACTACCCTTAAGTGTAGAAATTTTAGACGTATTTAGAGATGATTCAATGAAGGGCTTGGGTTGTGTGTTGATTATAGGTGAAACATTCATTGCCTATGCTTCATATAAATTGAAGGTTCATGAGAAATACTATCCAACACATGTTTTAGAGTTGGCTAAAATAATATTCTCATTGAAAATTTGGATAAATTAACTCAATGGGGATAAGTGTGAAATATTAACAAATAACAAAATAGTCAAGTATATATTCATATTGAAATAACAGAATATACGCCAATGATGATGGTTAGAGTTGATCAAATACTATAAATGCACAATCCATTACCACCATGGGAAAGCGAACAAGGTGGATGTTTCTCTAAGTAGAAAATACCCAGCATTTCTATCATTGAGGGTAATTAAATAGGATCCAATATTCAATGAATTTATAAATATGAACATATAAATAATAAATAAGGAAATATAATAAATACTTTTACTAATTATTGTTAACCATCCCATTTGGAATGGATATAGTATTCTGAAAAGGATGAGGTCGGAATTCAGAATAAAGTAGAAACTATCAGAGAAGGGATATCATTGGAGTTGAATGCCAACGTGGAAGGAATTTTGATATTTGGGTCAGGAATATATGGTCCATTAGGTCTAGTGATAAAGAAGGAACTTTTGGATGGTGAACATGTATCAAATTTTTCAATTCACCCAGCAAACACAAATATTTATCAATATGACTAAGATACTTATTGGTAGGATACCATGAGGAAGGGGATCGCTGAGTATACCTCAAAGTGCCTAGTATGTCATCATGTGATGGTAGAGAGGCATATGTCTAAGGGGATGAAACAACCATTACCCATACCAACATTGAAATGGGAGAACATCACCATGGTCTTTGCGAATGGAATTCTGAATACATACAAATGAAACAGTACTATTTGGGTTGTTGTAAATCTCCATAAAATGACTACATAGTTCATTGAAATTTGAGAGGATTTATTATTGGATCAACTAGAATTTATATACATCATAGAAGTGGTAGGTATACATAGAGTTACATTATCTATTGTATACAATCAAGATCGAATATTCACCTATATGTTCTAGAAGAGTCTCCAACATTATTTAAATAAATATCTATACATCAGTACGACTTATTATCATTAAAATGATGTCCAACTTGAGCACAATATCCAATAACATGAGGACATGTTGAGATATTGATCAGTGGACTTCATTGGAAAATTGGATCAATATCTTCCTCTAGTTTATTTATTTTACAATAAAAGTTTCCACTCAAGAATCCAAATGGCTCCTTAATAACACCATTAGGGGAAGTAGTGTAGACCACTAGAATTTTGGGATGAAGTTGCAGAGAAAAACTTGATAGGTCCCGAAATGGTCGACGAAATGGCGGAGAAGCATAAGACCATACACCAAAACATTAATGCTAATCAGAGTCGGAAAAAAGATCATTGTTGATAATAATAGATGATACATAGAGATTGATGTTTGAGACATATAATTCCTCTTCATATCACCGTGTAATAGAGTTATGATATTTGGAAAGAAGGGAAATCTTAGTCCATGTTACATTGGCCCTTTTGAGATATTTGATCACATTGGAGTAGTGGCTGATCAACTAACACTCCCACCGAACCTATCTCAAGTACATCATGTATTCGATGTATCACTCTTGATGAAGTACATACCAGACCCATCATGTGTACTCAATATAGAGGTTTTACCATTGGATAATGACCTATCTAATGAATAGAAGTTGTTAATGATCAAAGATCGTAGGGAAAATGTTATACAAAATAAGATAATTCCTCTCATCAAGGTGTTGTGGAAAAACTATAAGTATGATGAAGCAACATGGGAATTAGAGGAAGGGATGAAGTAGAGTTACCCTCATCTGTTTTAGTATGTGAGAAGGAAATTTTGAGGGAAACATTTCTTAATGGAAGAATATTGTAATGACCCCAAAATTTATTAATGAAAATTCTTATTGATCTAATTAAATGTTTTATAATATAAAAAGGCTATATAAAACATATGAACATACTTGGTTTTGTGATTTTGGATTTCAAAATACCAATATGAATTTTTACCGTTGCTAATATAGACACTGAATAGTTACCACATGATTAGTATTAATATAGGGCTATAACAAATCCAATTTACTCAGAAAAAGGAGGAGGTGGACTCATTTAGTAGAATAGTTCTATAGGAAGCCCATTTTTGGAGTTCTGAAATAATGTAGCATCACTAGGCTTTGATCCTGAACAAGCCCAAGAAGTTCTTCAACACGTTAAGATTGTACGGAATCGCCAACGGGAGATGTGGATGTTAATAGAGATTACCATCTGAGTGATATAATCTGAGCCGCCCCAGATTTTTTCACCAATGCACTCCATTCCCTTAGTACTTATGTGAGTGTTATATGGGGTTATGTAAAAATACCCTAGAACTATGTTTATTGGCATTATTTTTGTATACTGAAAATACATTGATTTTATTATTATTATGTTGTAAATGGTTTTTTAAGAACAATTATTATTATTAGTTAATATTCCATTAAGTTATTTAGTTTGATGGATTACTAGATTTTCAGATTAAAAAATATTAAAATAAAAAATTATTACAAATTTACTTTTTATTATATATAAATGATCATTTAATTTTTATGAATAAAATTATAATTTTGGTTAATGATTGAATGATGGTTTCTCAGAACCCATTAATTTTTGATAAATGTTGGTTTTCATTGTAAATGATAAAATTGACATATTTAGAATATTATTTATATAAAATTAATAATATTTTTGGAATCAGGACGTCGAATTTATCCAATGTTGAATTTATTATAATTTTCTGAGATAGTCAGATTTTTGGGAAATTTTTTATTTATTTAAATATATAATGTGATTTTGGACATCATAATGAAACAATATTGATGAAATTAAATACTATAAATTTATATTATGATAATATATGTTTTAACATTTAAATAATGAGATTTTAGATTTTTTTATTTTTTTATGGTGCCTTAGTAGACCCTACAAGACTTGTAAAACATTTTAACTTTTTAAAACAATTTCCCTGAGAGTGTGACTCATGTCCATATAAGATAACTAAAAATTTAAATACGTTTTTCCATTTTACATATAAAATAATTTATCAGAGTTTCCTTTGGCCAAAAAATTTTAAAAAACCATGGGTTGGTTTGTGGTTTTGATTAGTTTAATGTGTGATGTCCAAAACCTAAAAAATAAATAATTCCAAATACTTTTCTATATTAACCCACTCAATATCTTATTACTCCTCTATGAAACCATTTAAATCATGACCAACCTCTAACCTAATCTCTAAATAATCTTCTCAAGGAACCCCAAGCACCCAAGAAGCCACCCTCCAGCCTCTCCCAGCCCATTGGGATCACATTTCCAATTAAGGGATTATTTCCATTCTTAATTTTTCTAAATTTTTTTATGTTGTTGTACACTTTTATTTTCAATTAAAAAGGTTGGGTTATGAATTTTCACCTCCCCTTTACATCCCTACCTATATTTGAATTTTGGTAGACCTCTTTCTCTCTCATTAATTTATCCCATGTACACTTGTTACCATGCCGAAATTCTGTAAGGAATTTCTCTATCCTAATTTACATTCAGGCTATTCTTTTTTGTTGTGAATCTAAATTCCATAAAAAATTTTAGGATATTATTTTCCATGACCCCTCACTTTTTATTTAAAGTATAAATTATGAGAGACCCATTTATCTATCATCAACCCATTTTATGATTTTAATTTGATGTCATTATGCTGCCGTAGTTACACCAAAATTTCCCTTGCCTAAATCATCATGTAATTGAATACCATTCCCATTTATCTATCAAGGGTATCCACCATTATGAACATGTTATTCTTAAGTTATTATTTTAATTTAGGTATTCCACATATCATATTCATGGATGAAATTATGATGTTTAATGAATCCATTTTGTACGATCTATGTGGAACACTTATGCATGAAATTAAATGATTATGAAGGGTTCACCCAGATAGCTCTCTAATGCATAGGGTTCAGAGTAGTATCACGATGCATCAAGTGAAATGATGAGTTACTCTTCATAAATCTGGTGAAATGAGTGTTTACTCATGCTCTATGTGCAGGGATCCTTGGCTCATGATAATATCATGTTAATTATTGTTTCCACATCTCCATGTTATAATAATCATGTTATATCATGCCCTTATGTCCATGCTTCTCTTAAGATACATTAATATTCCAATATCATAACACATATAGTATTCTTTATGTTATTCATTTTTTACTCTCTAACATGGATTTATATATCACATTTTCTTATATATTTCCTTATATGACCCAATGCAATGCTATGTGTGTAGAAATGTGGTCGTCATGTAAAATAAGTATTCAATAAAGATGTTGTATTTTATGTTCATGGTTTTTATGTAATGTTCCTATTTTCCCATGACACTAGAACTATCAATCCTAAGAGTTTTATTAAGTGGAATTTTATTTAATAAATCATTTTTTAGTGTGTAATAGAGAGAAGGGTTGTTATAATGCACTACCTTCATAACCTCATCATCTCTTCAATTCAAGAATTTCCATTCCATATGAAAAATCCCATTAAAAGAATACCACCACACATATTCTAGGTCTTAGGATCCTTTTCACATACTTCATTCATCTGATCCAAATGCCTGATTCCTAAAATTTTATGGTCTCCTATGTCAAGGCCCTATCTACTTATGGAAATTTACTACTATAGATTAATCAGTCCCATGAAGGAAATCAATAACTCTATCCACTCAGTATCTGTATACCATGAATCTATATATAACCAAATACTTTTCTAGAACTGTATCATATGTTGTTAATCATATAGAGACAACAATGAAATATTTTCCCCTATTGAGTGTCTGATAAAACTTTCACACCAAAATGAGTTCATCCTATACTGCATTGAGTGAGTAAGATGTGAGTATGGTGAACCTAATTATATAATATGGAAATATTCATATAAACCTATTTTATCTCCTGAATCTCTTGGATATTAATGTTGATCAAGAACGAGTGGTAATACATATCATGAAACAAATAATGGGGGTTTGACCTTGAAAGGATTGTCTCATCATGAATCTATGTCATTGGGCTCCACTAACTTCCTATTATACAATGGAAAATATAGGATTCCTTAACAATCATCTAATATGATAGGTTCTAGATTATTTTATATTACTCACATCACCGAATCAATATAATCCTCCATTATTTGGGGGTCTAGTTCTCCATGGAATCTCATCGGAAACTAATTATATAACAAGCATTGTGTTCCAATAATACATACCAAATAATCATCACATTTTGGTTATATATAATACATGAATGGTGGGTGAACTTCTCCCTACCTACCTAAAGGATACACATCATGATACAGTCATTGAACTGACACCTCTTCAATTAGGTGATCTTCATCATGCTATTGTATAAGTAACTTGGCATGCTATCTTTATAGAGACATCATGAAAGTAATCCACACATTTCATCATAAGATGATCATATGTATACATATATGTAAGGGTGAATAAATAAAAACATTAAATGGAATAAATACTATATTTTTCATATACCAATGGTTCAATATAATCAATACATTGGTATACAATGTAAATATGTAGGTAGACATAGTCTATATAAACGGATAGATCTGCCGCAACACCAACATTGGATTCCCTCTCTAGAAAAACACAGTCAAGACACAAAGAAACAATTTCATTTTGTTTCCATCCAATCAAGTGGTGACCCATTACTCCCATAAATACATATATCATATTTTTAGATGAATATTCATTTCACTACACAAAACAACAACTGAGTTCTATAAAAGTATATTATAATTTGAAAAATGGAAAAGTAAACAACAGGTTTAGACATAAATTACATAATCTCCCACTAAGTTCCTCACAATTGTCACCATTTCTATACATATAATATATAATAAATTTATTCATCACCTAGGAAATGTAACACATAACAAAAGGTGATCATAGATATTTAGTTAAGTTAAAAAAGGAATAGATCTAAACATAACAGGTGAATAAGTGTTTTAGGACACAATAATATCACATTAAAACCATACTATGCATATTGGAGTCCAATATCTTGAGTCATGGAATAATGATAGGAAGATTATAAGACATGAATCAATATATAATAAAAAAACATGATCCATAATATCAAAACACTTGAATAAGACATGTTTTGTTTCATACAAATAAGTATAGAAAACAATTTTGTTAGTAGTCAACCATGGTTTCCAAGGTTAACATAATGTATTGGGTTCACTTCCCCAACAAAACTATTAGTCACGAATCACTCCCATGAATATAATATTGGATTAGTTTCACTATGAAATCCATCATAGTAGTCAAGATAATTCCTAAGACTATCATTTTAGAAAGATTCCCATTCAAAACATGGATTTTATCCATTTAAATTCCAAATTATCTCATGAGATAAAAATATTAACACCATGCTTTGTAGATAGATATAGGTCCCACACATCACATATTAAAAAACATAAATAAATGTTCCACAATATCGTAACATATTCATCATATTAGAATCCATTTAAGGAAATGGATTTCATAAACAGTTCTTTATGGAATAAGCTATGCAAAATAAATAGGTTTCATAATAATTTTATTATTTTATCATAACTCATGGAAATGAAGATGGTTTCATAAGAATTATATCAAGGTATATCCCATGTAAGAGAAATAGGTTTCATAAACATATTTTCATCATAAATATAAATCATCTTGAATAATAATATAGATGGTATCGATGGATCATATCCCAAGTAAAGAATAATTAAGATCATGTGAAATAATCTATGATATAATTATTTTTAATATAAAATAGCATGTCACAATTCATGAGGAAAATAAACCCACATTGAAAGTCAAATTAATAACTAGAAGTTAATAAAAAAATTGTGATAATTTGATTAGAAAATGACCTAGATAATATATAAATAATTCATTAATGATATTTTGAAACACTTATTGAGGGAACTAAACATTCTACACATATCATTCTTTAAATAATGGATCATTTAAAAAAATCCTCAAAATTAAAAATGTAAAATTTTGAAGGATGTTTAAAAGATCATTTAAACTATTTCTTGAGGTAAATATTCTTTCCACATGAAACAAAAACATATTAAAACATGAAATATTTAATAAATTCATTCTTTTTGAAAATAAACTTAAAAACATTTTAATGAAATGTTAAAGAAACATAAATATTTTCATGGGAAAATTATCCATTCTAATTTACATATATATTTAAATCCTAAAAAATTAAAAAACCATTTCTTTTATAATTACATTATAAATATATTACGTAATAATTAAATATTATTTAGAAAAAAAATCATTATTAAATTTTATTTTAAAATTTTTAAATACACTTTAAAAAGAATAAAAATTTTAAAATCATTTTCATTGAAGTTAACCATGGAATTATATATCGAGATTGTTTTGATATCGAGTGGAATTCACAATTATATATTAAATTTATGTAATACTCATTAAAACAATGATTCCATTCATATTTGTTGTGAAATCCATATCTGACATCGATGTAAGGTAAAATGAAAATTCATTTTATAGTTTTTTATAATGTTTAAATCATTTAAACACGAATCTAGAAAATCATAGATGAAAATTGAATCGTTTTCATTTTTTAAAACATATAAGTGGATGAAAAAGGGTTTTCATCCAAGGAGGGAAATAACATAATATTTTTTAAATAAAATTTGGAATCATGAATACATAAAGAGGGAACAAATTATGAAGAATAGGAAATCCTAATAAATAACATGTGTATAAGAATATTCATAATATTCATGAGAAATATATGTTTACTTTATCGACATCATAATAATAATAAATCATGATAAACGATGAGATTGTATCATACAATCCATTCCACATTGGTAACATTTGAATCATATGCCTAATTAATGGGAAAAAATATATTGGCTATAGGTATCCCATAATTTTAATGAGAATAATCTTAACATAGATTCATGGGTAATATATAAAATACTAAAAAGATGATATGGTCATATCAAAAAAAATGTCTTAAGGAAGATAGATTAATATTGAATTTCCTTTCCTTATGTCTTGACTTCTTCTAGAGACATTTAAACATCCTTTATAATAAATATTGGTTTATTATACATCTATAATTGAAAAACAATCTATATACATTTTACCGCATTATATTTATATATGACTTTAATGACCCTTTAATTATGAATTACTTGTTAAAAAGAAATTTCATGCAATAATGGCATTTTCATGTTTGTTTTGATTTTGTATTATATGTAAATATACATTGATCATGGATTCCTAATATCAAGAATGTGAATAATGATAAAATTTTAATACATATTTCATATATATGTAATTATAGTCACACACATATGTTAGATATAGAAAATAAAATACAACAATCATGGATATGGTAGGTCGTACATATGGATTAATGTTGTCTCCATTTTCTCGATGGAAGAAATGAAATAAAGGTAATTAATATATTACCCTATGATGGTCATATTTATGAGATATATGAAATATATATTTAGAAAACCTATACTTATTAAATTCCTGTTATAGAATAAGTGATGAAAAAATTTCATCGCTTCCTAAGGAGGTAGTTCATCATAGAAATGAGTGATTCTGTTTTATTTCCCTCTGAATGGAATATAAGAATTCATATGTGATATCATGATTATGGAAGAATAATTATGTAAAAAATAACTCATATATAGATACCATATTTCTAATATCATACAATTATATGATAGTTTGTGATAAAAAATTAATTACATCGATTCGCGAGGTGGTACACCTCTATACACATGATTGAGAGTTTTGTTTCCCATTTATTGGAAGGAGTTATAGATACATGTTATTACAATGACAAAATTACATAAAGTATATGATATATACTGGTTTTTTTATATCTAAATATTTTAACAATATTTATGGAGTTGCAATAGGTAATTAAATGATAACACAAGGTTAAGAGTTATACCTCCTTTTTCGAGATCCTGCTTATATTTATGTCTAATGATGTTTTAGGAGAGTTTTATATTAAAAATAAGGATAATATAAAATGTGTAAGATACTAAAGACTTTTTTTGGGAAGGTCCTTTAAAAAATGATCTTGGATTTTGAAGAGAAGAGGCTATGGCCATTTATTTTTTGGGAATGGAACCTACTTGAATATTATTTGAACATTTCCAAAATTTATCCAAAATGATCAATTTATTCCTTTGAAAAAAATATGAGTGTCACTATATTTGAAAAGAGAAATGTAATATTAAAATATTCCAATCCAATAGTATTGATACAATTTTGGATGACAATCATACAATAATCTTTTTAGTTTAACCACCTTGTAAATTTGTTTTAACCCTAACAACAATAATTAATTATTACTATTTATCCTGTTTATTATGATCAAAAATTAACTTTAACTTATTCGATAATATTAATTATAATTAAAAAAATAATAATACATATTCTCAAATTTAATTCTTGTATGTGTAAAAATATTAATTAAAATTAAACTCACAGTTGTGATGAAATTGATTTTTTAAAAAGAGAATAGTTTCAAAAAATTAAAATTATTTTATATATAAATTAAAAATAAATCAAATAAAATTTACCAAAATTAAATTATTTATAATAGATATAATATAATTATACTTTTATATCAATTTTATACATGTGATATCTTTTAAAAATATTTTTAAAAAATGAATTTTTTAAATAATAATAAATACATTATACTATTCATCAAAAATATAATCTTCTCAGAAAAATATCAAATAGCCACTCAACGATAAAAAATTAAATATTAAAATTTATATTATTGTATGATATATATTTTAAATATATAAAAAGAAATAATGTCAACATAAATTGGGAAACGGAAACTAAAATTATTTTTAGAAAAATAAAAAAAACTATAAAATTGGATTTATAGTTATCTAATTACTATATTGAACAAAAGTAGATTTTGTTACATTTATTTGAATATATATATATATATATATTTAAAATAATCAATAAATGAAAATATATTTAAATTATAGATATGAATAATGTTTGTGAACATAAAATAGGTTTTAAGAGAAATATTTCCTTCATTTAAAAAACATTTTATCATTTATAATTAATAGTTCCTCTATAATTTCAATTGATAAACTTGTTTAAAACATATATTTTCATAATTTATATTATTATATTCATAGTCTTCATTTCAATGGCTAGGAGATAACTATCATATTAAATTATAATATTTTCATTATATTTCATGTTATGTTTATGCCCATCATTTCATGTAATGAAATCTATATAATAAATTAAATTTAATTTAAAAAATATATTTCATAAAATATCATGGGGTTAAATTTTACCATACATAATAACATTATCCTCAAAATTTGAACATGATCATGGAAACAAATGGGTTGACATTTGAAAAATCATATGTAGAAAACCCACATCATGAAATTGAAGAAAATACATCCTTTTTCATAATGGAATAGTTTTTTATAAAGGTAATTTGGGATAATTCAAAATTGGGATTCCAAAATTGGGGAACACTGGTGGAATTTGAATGTAAGGAAATGATAGTGAAGACTACCACCCAGATAAATATAGAGCGTTATTGAGATCATGGTTAGAAAAAGTTTAACCCTAGAAACCAATAAACATATGATGAGATAAAAGAGAATCGACAATTAAAATATGAAAGTAATACCGAAAAATCATTTCCCCAATAAAATTATAAAAAATATGAGTAATTTTCAATATAATATATACTACCTTAATTTCATTCACTATTATTCATGAAATCTCATCCATTTTTTGTGTATCGTTCAATTTACATTTTTTGTATTACTCTAAGAGATTATTTTTTCATGCTTATGGGACTAACTAAAAATACTCTCCATAAAATAATGAAAAATCATTCCTTATAATTCTAGTTATTAGCATAAAATGGTTAGCAAATCCAATTTGATATGGTAAACAATAATATGGTGAAATAATACATTAATTTCGAAATTTGTTTTCCAAATATAAACATAAACTATTACATAAATTTTTGAAATTATAACTATTACAATATTTTTAATATATAAATATGGATGAAATTTTTTAAAAAACAACCTATCATTAAACCTCTCATTATTATTATATTGATCTTAATGTTCACATGACAAATATGTGAATATAATGGTCATATATTCTCATGATGCATGGTAATAACAAAAATTAATATAGAACTTCAATTAATAGATCATTTATCCTAATAAATTATATTACACCAAACATTTTTATATATATTTCATAAATCCAAAAAATATATAGACTACATCCATTATAATATATTCCGCTTTGTAAAAAAAATTATTCGGTTTAGAGTTCATCAATACTATCTAATTTCCAATATCCAAATAATGTTTCACATTATCAAATATAAACTCTATTTTCTAAACATCTATAAGATATTATGGTTGATCTTCCATTTATAATGTTTTTCCCGTCAAATATCACCTTTATGTTAAATTTTTTAACTAGGTCGTCAGTGCCACATGACATATTCTTGAAATTAAATTACAAAAAACTTATACTAATCAATCCTTATATAGAAAATGATTAATGTAAAATAAATTTTGATTTATAATACATGAAAACTTTAATTATTCCAATTAATTCTTATACAATTAACTAAGATTCATCATATTATTCATTGATATCTCTTTCCTTTTATAATTAATTTTTATTTTCGTCTTCCTCAACAACTAAACTATTACATATACTACTTTATATGTCCTCATTAATAGAATTACCACTTCAATATAGAATTTAATAATTCTAAAACATTATTAATTTCTAATAATAATCCATTAATGATTCCTTTGTGAAATCATTATTCTCATCCTTTTCTGTGACTGAAATTTTCATTTTTCTTTAGTAATCACTTACTTTGAACCTGTGTTCTCTACATATAAAATATATTCTATGTCCATTGAGGAATTACCTTGAGTTATTCATCCCACATTCATAAAATATAGGAAAAAATCCTCTTTCCTCCATGTTTTTAATCACCCATGCTCTCAGTTAACCCTCTCATACTCTTCATTAGTGAGTCTGAGAGTCATTTATGGTACAAATTTCAAATCATATATGTAGATAAATGATTAGGAATAATCAAAAAATTATTAATTCTAAAATCATCCCTTATGGATTCATATAAACATATTATCGATCACATTTAATTTTATCATAGTTTTTATTGTTCATACCATTAACTAAAACCATAAATCATAGTTTTATGAACAATAATCATATTGGGAATCCAAATAGAAAAGGAAAATAATTTTTTGAATATTTAAATCAAGACCCATTGATTTCAATATATTAATCTCTTTTTTAAACATATTCATAAATTTTTTCATCTATAGAAATCATTCATGATAGTTTATAATGAAAATGTGAATAAACAAATGAATATCCCTAGAGTGTAAAACAAGGTGTGCAGTATGGTCCGTTTTCATGTACCAGTTAATGCATGAGTCTATCATGAACTTCATTTTTTATATTTATTACCCCTAGTATCCTATTCTATTTAACTGTGTCGAATTTTAGTTTCCTAGTTATGATTTATTTCTAGGTAAATCACATAATTTCTTCCTAACATATAATTTAAAATATAATCAAATAAGTAGGTATATATTAATAGTTCCCACTAATATTTCACATATATGTTTCAAAAGGTTATCCAAACCTATAATTTGATACCTACTATTGAAACCCACTCTTTCAATGAATTTTTATTGAATATATTCAGATGAATATTATTTAAATTAAATCGTCACACACCTAAGGATGATAAATTTCCTGGATATTTGGAAACCTATAAATGTAACAAATTAGTTAATAAATGAACCATATCATATCCCACTAATTTCTTCATAATTATAATTATTCCTATAAAAATCTTAAAAATAAATTTCCTCCCATCCCAGGGAATATAAAACCTATTAATGAATGAGATAAAATACTCAAAATTGTAAACAAGTGAGTTATGAAAGAATAAAATGAGAATAAAGGTAATAGGCTAAAGAAAAATAATTTAAAACCATACCATTCATATAAAATTTTATTTTTTATGGGGAATAAATATTGGAAATTCCTAATATATGAATCATAACTCAATCAATGAACTTGATCAATGATATTCTAACATTTTCATAATACAGGGAATTTTGGAATACACATTATCATAGAAAATCATTCTCATTGATTTATGGTCTTTTTTCAAATACCATCATAGTTGTTCAGGTTCACCCCCAACCCATCATATTAGTAATGGTTCACTACCAAGTATATCATAGTGGGTATTTTTCACTCATAAAACCCTCATATTAGTCATGGTTCACTCCCATGACATTCATAAAGGACAATTACCCTTGTTGGACAAGGATCACATCCCATTCAAGTAATGAAAATCACATGATATATAAATATTTTCACAATTCATTGTAGTGTCATATAGGAACCACCAATAAGATAATGAAAATAATGCATACATGTTCCACAATATCATAAAACATTCACTATTTTATAACCCTTCAAAAGGAATTGGTTTCATAAAAAATTCATCATAACAGAACCAATAAAAAAGAAACCAGATAATTGTGTCATCATTTCCTAATAAATCATGAAAAAAGAACAAGGTTTCATAAGAATTTTATCATGCTATAATTTGTAAAAGAGTAATATATTCATCAAAAAAATTTCAAAATAAACATTAACAATTTAAAGATATTATAATGATAGTATCATTGGGTCACATACCCATTACGTCTTATATAACATCAACGGATTACATAATAGATGGGAAATGATTTTAAATTGTAAAATCACATGGAACATTTCTTAAAGAAAAAATAAAATCATTTAGAATCATAATAAAAAACTGGATATTCATAAAATATTTTAGAAATATGTTTCATTGAAAATGACCACGAATTCATTTAAATGAATCATTGCTAATGATTTAAAAATCTCTGGAGGAAAGTATCTTTTCAACATTGATAAATACTTCTCAATCCATTTCATTAAAAATAAACATTGGAACTTATAAAATAACTCCTAATTATTATGTAATACTTTTTTAGAGGAATATATACTCTAAACATAGAAATAAACTTTTAATAACATAAATCATTTTCAAAATCATATTATTTGAAAATAAAATGGAAATATACAATGAAGGAATTAATGTTCATTTAAAAACATTCATGAGAAAAATATCCATTTCAAATTGAAGAAATATTTTTAATACATAAATCATATTCAAAATACATTTCATTTGAAATGACCTTAGAAATTTCAAAATAAATATTTAATGATAATTTAAAACATTACATGAGAATAATATAATTTCCAAATTGAAAAAATCTTTTTAAATAATTAAAAAATTTCAAAATCCATTACTTTGAAGATTACATTGGATAACTATAGAATAATATTTAAAACATTGTGTGGTCCTGAAGATAGGTAATTATAATATTATTATAAATATTAATATAATGATTCCTTTCACATTTTTTCTAAATGTCAAATGGTTCATGGTATTCCAAAGAAAATATTTTTCCTTTTGAAAAAATTTCTAAAAAAAAAGAATAAAAATGGTAAAAATAATGTTAACAAATCATATATGATTATAAAATCATTTTTCAAAACATTTTTACAAAATATTGATATAGAAGTGTTCACACAGATAATCTTGTGGTGCACACATTATTGCAGAATCAGTCATGACATGCATATCATGCGGTGGGAAGTAGTTGTTGCATGTCATCTTCTTCAATCTCATGCCAAATTTTGTTTGGCATTACTCATGCACTAGGATTGGATATTAGAAAATAGAAGGAGAATTAGTGGATGATCTATCTCGAACCACTACTCTTCGTGGATAAACATCCCTGCTAAATGATCAAGGGAATACCCCATTAATGATATCATGTCATGGGAAGAAGAAGAATCATCTATTTATCACAGAGTTATGCAATTTCAAAAAACCACATCATCCCACAGGCTTGACCTGTTGTGTTATTGACCATTTATGAGAATCATGGCATGTATTGATGACATAATTTAAGGACACCACTAGGAATATATGCAATACATGAATAGGGTATTTTGTACAAAATAGAGAATCTCATGAATACACCATGTGTGAAGAGCCTCTACAGCGCATGTAGGAAATATCCTGTATAGGACATGTGAATACATTAATCCTCCAAGTTGAAACAAAATTATGTGTTGATGGTCAGTTCATGGATTCAATTTATGATGTCCATGTCCAAGGAGATTAGTTCAGAAAACAATGTACAAACCTAGAATGCCTGAATTAGAAAAACACCTTCTTAGATGATTGCTCATTGTCATGGTTGTCGAACTCTCATGGAAACTTATAGAATCTTACATGTTTACAGAGTTACACATCCCTCTTGATTCAACATTTCTGAAAAATAATTTTCAGAAGAATCACCTGAAAAAAAATGTACCCAAGCTAGAATTGTTGATTCGTGTAGACTCACTCTGTCGAATGAGTGAGGTTTAGTTGTTTTTTTATAAATTTTTTTTGGTGATTTAATTAAATTAGAAGAGACTCACATTGGAATGCATAGGGCTCAATTTGATGATTGACAGTGAGATCAATCCTTCTGTAGTAGAGGTGATGAAGGGGAAGGGGATGTGCACTTCCTATAGGGTGGGTGGGAGTAGCAAGGTTCACTGTCCGCAGGAATTGTGGGGGTGGGAGCAACACATTGTCGGAGAGGGGTTTAGGGGCACAATCTGGGTGGTTGGGAGCGGGACTTATAATTTCTGGGAGGGGATAAAAAGTACCGATGGGGAGGGTGGCATAATATATACTGTAAATATAAACCATAAAGGCATCAATGGGTTCTTCCCAAGACACACATATTTTCCATGCAATTCCTATTCAATATAGCTATTTTATCACCATGTTTTTCTCCTTTCATGTCCATTTAATGTTTCTTTTTTAGTCCATTAATGTGTCTATTTAAATTGGCTATTTAGTTTCTATATAAATTCATATAAATTTTTGTAAATTTTAGTTCATAATATATGTGCAATAGAATATTGAAATCTCCATTGTGTTCTCTTCCATTTTTATTCCTCTCTTTTTTCTAGCTTGTATAGCACACAAACTAGTATATGAGCCTACATTACCAAGGTAATCTCCATTTTCTTGAATATGGGAACAATCTTGCCATAAGTTCCAAATATGTATAAAGACATCTATGAAAAGTGGTTCAACCAAATGAAGGCATTATTTGGGTCATAATAATTACAGGAGATTATCACCGACGAGTATATTATGCCGACTATGGAGGAGGATGTCACCTTCACGAATGAAGAAAAATCTGGTCTCAAAAATCAAAAGAAGAAAGCCAACAAGGCATTGTTCCTCCAATATCAAGGGTTGGATGAATAAAAGTTCAAAAAAGTTTCCAAACAAACATCAATCATGAAATCTGGAGGTACACTTTTTACCATCTTCAAGGGGGTTTATTGAGATATTTTGGTACGTCTCCAAAAATTAAGTGTGTTGTTTGAATAAATACACAAGAAAAAAGAAGAGAGTATATATTAATAAGTCTCTAACTTTTTTGTTATTCTTTACAATTTGGAATGGAATGTTGAAAAATGGAGGACATTCTAGTTATTGAAAAATCACATCGACTCTCATAAACAATTTTGAGAATGTGGTTGTGGAAACAGAATAATCAATGGATTTGGAGAAACTTCCAATGGATGAACTAATGTTGTCATTTAAATTGAATGAGAATCAAACGTAAAAGAATGTGGGTTCAATGCTGGAGCAAGCTTTATAGTACATGTTTACTCTACATGAACAAAAGAAAGACCATTTTCAATGAGGTGTTCATCATGTAAGAGAAAAAGTGCAAGGATATCATCCAAGATATTATCCAAAGAAACAAAATTTTAGTAGTTTCAATAGAAGAGGAAATGGTGGATGTTTTTCACACATGGTTGTGGAAATATAAAGAACATCAAATGCAAAAATTAGAAAAAATTAGCCCATTATGAATCTACTTTTTTGAGAAAAATGGATCATGATGAATGATCCCACTATACTAAATAATCTAATTGTGAATAAGAAGGTACCACACTCTTCCTCACACAAGAAAAGTCAAGTGAATGTCCTAATTTGTTGTATCTTAACAAGGGTGCATGCAACCACATTAATGGTAATAAAAAGTTGTTCGATGAACTCACAAAAGACATTCATGGTGATGTGAGTGTTGAAGACTCATCAAAGTTACCTATGATTAACAAAGGTAAAATCAAAATATATCTTAATACAAGTGAGTCAAATAAATTATCTTATGTGTATTATGTACCTAGAATGAAAAATAAAATCATTAGTCTCGGCCAAATCTTTTAGAAGGGGTATTTTATACACATGGAAAACCATTCAATTTCTATAAGGGATGAACATAAGTTGATTGTTGATAAAGCCCAAATATTAGAATAATCACTTATTTCTAGTGCATATTAACACAAAGGTTGAGGATTGTCTCTTGGGACTCAAGATGAATGACTCATTGAGATGGAATATATGCTTTGTGCATAATAATTTCAGCATCCTTAAGCATATATCCTTATAATGAATCTTGTTTGGCTTACTGGTGATTGAGGTTACAAATGATGTGTGTGAAGTGTTCACAGTCGGTAAGAAACAACAGAACACAATCCACATTGTAGTGTCCAGAAGAGAAAATGAACTAATTTAGATGGTTTACACTGATATTTATGGATCAATTAAAACATTGTCCCTTGGAGGTAATTGGTATTTTATTACCCTCATTGAAAATTTTAGTAGATAACATTCGGTGTATTGCATCAAAGAAAAATCATAAGCTTCTTCTATCATTAAAATTTTAAATATTGTATTGAAGATGAATGTGGTCATATAATAAAAGTAGTCAGGTCTGACAGAGTTGGAGAATTCACATCAAATGCATTTCAAAATTTTTGCAGGGAATAAAGAATCAAGTAGCAATACACTACACCCTATACTCCATAGTATAATGACATTAATGAAATGAAGAACTACACCATCCCTGACATGAAAAGAAGCATGCTATGGGAGAGAGGATTTTAAATGAACTTCTAGCCAGAAGTAGTGGCATTTACTACCTACCTGCTCAATCGGTGTCCAACTAAGAGAGTCAGAAACGTGAAACAACTAGAGGCAAGTAGTGGCTACAATCCAAGAATAGTGCACCAAATAATCCTATAGTGGGTTTCATATGATAATGGTCCAGAAGAGAGAAGATGGAATCTATATGATCATTGTGAAAAGTACATCTTCATCGACTACAATGAAGAGTCTAAAACTTATATGATAAAGAATCCACTAACCAATAAATTATTTGTGAGTAGAGATGTGGTATTCAGTGATGATGATGTGTGGAAATTGAATGATGATGAATCAAAAAATAGATTCCATTCAAAATAAAAGATCCTGAAGAAATGTATGAACAACAGTAGGAAACGCCTATTACACCTTCCATAGGTGCATCATCAGAGCACTGAAATTCAGGAGTATGTTCCATCACTCCTGAGAGGACTCCATCATGTCATAATTTAAGGAGTTCATCCTCACCAATGGTGACAAGAAAAGTGATAATCGTAATCCACATCAATGAGAAAATTGAAGAGGAAAATGTTTTTTTCCATTATGTAGATCTTGATCCTCTGACATTTTAGGAAGTCATAGGTGAAGAATGTTGGAGAATCTCTATGGATGAAGAAATTCATTCCATGGTGAAAAATAACACATGGGACAAAAATACACTTCCTAAAAGTCAGAACCAAATCATAGTCAAATTGATGTAAAAGATCACGAGGAATGATGATTGTGATATCGATCGATATAAGGAAAGGCTCATAGAAAATGGTTTCAAACAGATGTATGTGGTGGAAAACGAAGAAGTTTTTGCTCCTATTACTCACCTTGAAACTATGAGGATGATTGTTCCCATTATTTTTCATCATAGTTGGATGATCTACCAACTGGATGTGATGACTGTATTTATGAATTCAATTTTTGAAGAATATATCTTTGTTTACATGCATGGAGGTTTTTTTATGTAAGTTGAGGTAGAAAAGGAGTATCGACTGAGGAAAGAACTCTATGGGTAGAAGTAGGATCCACAGGCATAGAATGAATATATCAGCATCTATATTTGATTGAATAGCTTCACCCAATGTCAATATGATAATGTGTTTTACGTAAATAAGAATGATCATGGTGATATTCTAATTGCATTCTTATATGATAATGATAGGATGGTTATTGAGAACAATTGACCTTTATTTGATGAATTCAATAGGGCCATTTTAATGGAGTTTAAGATGACTGAAAGAGGTCCCATTTCCTTTTACCTGGGCATATAAGTAAAGAAACAACCTCTTGATATCTATGTAACTCATAAGAGGTCTTTCGAGGATTTTCATGAAAAGTTCAATCTGGCCAAATACAACACTATAAAAAAATTAATAAGAACATTCATAAAACTGACTAAAGAAAGAGAAGAAAGAAGCATTGATTCGACATTGATCGAGAGTCTAATTTTAAGATTAAAGTATCTCGTAATCCCAATTTCATATATTTTCTATGGTGTTGAAATTCTATAATGGTACATGTAAGCACCAAAAGAGCCACACTGGATAGTAGAAAAATTAATTCTCATATACGTCAACGGAAGGGTGGATTTGCTTTGGTTTTATCAATACCATGAAGAATAATATATATATATATATAAGGAAACTGATATAGTGATTTAGGATGAGACCAAGAAGAATGAAAATGCACCACTGGGTATTTCTTTTTTCATGGATAGACTGCTTTCATGTGGAATTCATGGAAGATGAGATTGGCCACCTTATCCACATGTGAAGCAGAGTACATGGTGGAATCATCCACTGTTTATGAAGGAATATGGTTGGGAAATATATTGAAGGATATAAATAATTCACAATATAGATCCACCTCGACATATGTTGATATCATGTCAGTAATATAACATTACAAAAATTAGGTACAACCTAGAAGAATAAAGAATATTGAAACTTGATTCCATTTTCGAAGAGAACATGTGATGAAAAAATAGATATTGTTGGAATATTGTAATACTAATGAATAAGTTGATGATATTTTCACTAATTCTTTAAAAACAGATGAATTCAAAAAACTCTGATAGATGCTTTGGATGAAGCTGGTTTTGTTTTGAAGGGGAGTATTGGAAAGGAAAACCATAAAGGTGTCTAGGGTCTCATCCCAATAAGTCCTTTTTACATGCATCATGTATTCACTATACAAATTTTTCCCTTGATCCCCTCCCCCCAAATATCAATTTTGTGTTGATGTTTTATTTATTAAATGTGTCTATTTAATTTGGATGTCTCATTTCTTTATAAATGCTTATAAGATTTTGGTAATTGTAGTCCAAAAAAATATGGTCAATAAAATCAAGAATGAATGTTTTTGTTACATTCCATTTTTCTTCCTCTATTTTTATTTGATTGTATAGACAATACGAGAAACCCTCCTATGACATATGTGAGGAATGGGAAGTGGAAACACAATGGTGGATTCCACCGAGGTGTTAAGTGAGAGAGTGTGTTGTGGATCTGAGTGAAACGAATGTTACTTTTTGAGGAATAAATAAGTATTGTGGGTCGCAATCCATGTACCCCAAATTCATCATTGCAGACATCATGTAGAGGATTTTCCAATGGCGGTATAAGTCATCCATGATATTCCATTCATTACCATTTTATTCTTGGATGCAGTTAATCTTATGCTAATGTTTTGGCATTTTCAGGATATCGAAGTAGGTGATGTGTGCATGAATATGTTAAGATATTGGATCTATATTCAAAAAATCATATAGAAGAGTTTCAAATACCCCTAATCCCAAAAATAAATCCAGGTGGGTTCTGAGAGTTTGTTGAAATTTTTTAATATCATGAAAAGGCTCTTTAGTGAACCAGATCCAGGTCTCAACTCATGCCTACATCATAAATGAAGAAGCCATGTAGAGAGGACTCTGTGGTTGTCACTATCAATCCCTTAATGGTACCCGTCCAAGAACCATGGAATGATTTGAACCACCCAACACCTCCTATAAAGTGGTGACCACCACAGAATCTCCCATGAATAGAATCCTAATGAAATCAAGGTCCCCTGTGATTTGATTAACGAAGGGAAAAATAATACTCCTTCTATAAATGAACATGTACCTTGTTATTTCCTGGAACCCATGGATAATAACCCACTCAAACTCCCACATCCCATGAGGCCTAATTAATTTAACCTCACCAACCATCCTGATTAGATCCCATTTCATAGAAGGTTATGTCATAATATCCATAATTTTTTCAACTTTATGGACATCCATAAAGGCATCTCCAAATATGGATAGGTTACGTAATAAAATTCTCTATTGTTGGTGGCTTGCATAACTGTCTCCTATCCAGATGAGGAGTAGAGTTGGTAGATTCATTCTACCCAGTGAGGGAAATATATTTACAACTACATGACTTTGAAATTATTTGATTGAACTCATAATGCTATGAAAGAAAAAAAATTTAAACTCTCTATAGATTTACCTCCCACGAATGCAACATCAGATAAGATTCCCATATGTGGGCATGACCACTGGAAGTATAAACTGATAATAGAGGATTAATCATATTCTAATACAATGCAAGCCCTAACCCTTTCATATTTTTACCCTAGAACATCTGAATCCAGTCACCCCTACACTAAATGTAATCCTCATCGGATGAGGATATCATATTTATCTCTATAAACACAAAAATCTTCAAAAACCCCTTCTTCGATTATGAGTATACCCCCTATTACGGTTTTCATGTTTATAACCAGGGAAATTGTGTCCAAATGCATCAGAGCACATGATAAATGTTACAACACAGGAAATGTAAGGTTCAATATTCAAGTAATATCCACATAGATGATATATTCACATCAAATATTCATGGGATGGCACTCCTTTATTCATAAAAATAGACAAAGAGATGCTCATAGTACTCCAACAGTCACCTCCATCTGATTGTATTACATGAAAAAATAAAAATGGTTAAATCCGTTCAAACTAGGTAATGGGATTGCATGTGCTACCTCCACCACTAGAATAAAATATTAACTCAAAATCCACAGAAACTCCAGGTATAACAAATTCAAATGCATTATCCCACGAATCACATACCCTGGAGCATCCCCTGTCTAGAAGTGTCAAACTGTAGAACAAAAGTAACAAATTATGAAATATATAGCTGTATTCCCAACCAGCTCTCAATCCATGATGTTCTTCTTCATTAAAAAAATATGGGTGCACATTTTGAAGCCCTTATGATCTCATCAGAATTCAAGGAAGAGGCTGCAGTCACTAAGGTCTATCGAGTGGAGACCAAGTCTTTTGGATGTCACTTTTTCATCTCATTCAATGATTATGAACATTAGGACGCCATCTAAGGGTATATGTTTCCCTTATATGCATCAAGAAGAATTAATAAGTTCAATTTCCTAAGGTAGCATATTGATAATTTTTTTGAGATCAATATAATTATAGTTCAAACAATTCATCGACTAGTGTATATCAAAGGGAGACTATCCCCAACAAAGATATCAATTAAGGGATATGATAAGAATGAGAAAATCCCTCTTGGGAAGATCATGCCTGATGAACAACTTGAGGAACAGACATATAGGGTTGAGTTTAGGGTTATCGAGAAAGACATTGTATATAATGTCATGTTCATAAATCCCAAGAACCATTTCCACATGGCAATACCACTAAAATTCCTTGAATGTCTGAAGTACCCTATCAATGGAATGTTCAACATAATACATGGTGATATTTCTCCTTCGAGGAATGAATATCCACACATGCTGAAGAAGATTTCTATAAGAAGGGAGGTAAAAAAAATAGTATGATTTTGAATGTTTTCAACTACAAATAGACTAGGGACCACACATGTGAATCCCTAGAGTATGATTGAGGGTTATTATTTTCTACCTATTAACATGTTCGAAGTATAATATCAAATCCCTTAGGTTTAAGCCTCTACTATACTTAGAAACAACAACTATATCTGACATTTCTCTACGATGACTTTGAAAAAAATGGATTACAAGGTTTGTTCTAACACCCCCCCCCCCACAACCTGATAATGATGGATATGTTCCCAGACTACCATATTCACTTGAAAATGCCTCTATACACTACGAAATGAATACAGATGATCTTAGGAACATTCCTCCAATAATCAAAGAATGTATCTTCCCCCCCACAGATGAGCCCATAATGATAAATATGGGAACAAGTTAAGTCCCAAAGCATACTCTAATTAGTGAAAACATGCCGCATGAAGAGATAAATATGTTCTCTACATTTCTATAGTATCATAAATAAGTGTTTTTATAGAGTTATACATAAATTCCCAAAAGGAATCCAGATGTGGCTACAGACCATCATGGACTGCTCACTGAGCATTGTGGATTCATGTAGGATTCCAGGAGATTCCACCCCTCTCATGCTTCTAATGTAGAGGTGGAAGATGAAAAATTGATCAAATCCAACATCTTTAGAGATGTGAAATAACCAAGGTGGAATGAAAAAATCACCCCTATCATGAACAATAATGGTAGTATTAGGTCCTACATTTAAATTAGATAAATTAACTGACATTACCTGAAAAATAACATACCATTTCTGATAATAGAACACTTGATCGATAAAACATCTAGATTCAAGGTCCTTTACATTATGGACCAGAAATCATGGTATAGTTAGATAACGATAGCCCATGAGAATGTTGAATCCACTACCATCCGTGCACCTCAAGGGGTCTTTGACTACCAGGTATTTCTCATAGGATTAAAGAATGTTTTTCCACATATAAACATAGCATGCATAACATTTTTATACAACTAATGGAATGGATAGCCGATTGTTATATTGATGATCTGGTCATCAAATCCTAACTGTGACATGATCATTTCATGGATCTTAGAACAATCATTGATAAGCTATGAAAACATAATCTAAAGATGAATCTACATATATATTCTTTTTAGGTGACATGAAGAATGTCACACATCATTGTGGCACACCACCATGGCTTGACGTTGGCCTAGAGAATATGAGCATTATTTTAGGGAAGTCACCCGTAGAAATATCAAATAACTAATGGGACTCCAAGTGAACCTCACCTATGTTCTACAAATCATAACCAACATGGATGAAAAAAATATCTCCTTCACTGGGATAATGAATAAGGGATTCACCTACCAAGGGGATGACGATATCAAAAAATAATTCAAAATTATAAATTAATACATGTTGAACACAACTATTTTGATTCCTCAAATAGAGGGGAGGAAACTCATCTTATATGTGGCCACCATATAATTCTCACTGGGATCCCACCATAAATTGAAAAACGATATTAGAATTGATAATTGTATCTAATAACCATTCTAGACCATTCTAGGTAACAAGAAATGATATTCTAATGTCGAAAAGAAGTAAATTGCACTCATTTTTTTTAGTACAAAAGCAGAGGAAATACGTGTAGCACCATGATGTCCAATTCGTCTCTCGTGTTGACCCACTCAAGTACATCCTTTGCTTCCCCATGATGACATGGAGATTGGCTCATAATATTATAATATTTAAGAAACATGACATTCAGTTCATATCACAAACGTTGATGAAAGGAATATCCATGGCTATTTTCCTCACCTCACATACTAAACCAAAAAATACAGCAGAAGATATGGATATCACCGATGAAGAGGTTATATATGACCATGAAACTCCCCATAAATTGGATATGTACTTTGATAGCACCTCCAGAAGTCCTATTTGAACAAGAATAGAAAACCCAACAAACAATTGGGTTGGTCTGGGAATTTATTTTGTCTATCTAGGAAAATCTGTTTTTCCTACTGTTTCTCACTACCCGAAAGCTACAAATATAATGATCCTAAGTTCCAAGCCCTCATCACTGGATTGTAATTGGATCCTTTAATTCACATAGAACACATAACTATCAAAGGGAACATAGAAATAGTGATAATATTGATCAATGGTGAATATTTCATTAAAAAGGAAGAGATTCCCCCCTCACTAGATATGTACGGGGGATGATGGAAAAATTACCTATTGATCCAAGCTTTCATTATGATCCCCGTTCAGATAATGCTCATTTCGATGCATTGGCTGATGTGGTCTTCATCCTTGTCAACCCTGATCAGGAGGATGCAACATTCTATATCATGGAACCAATATTGGTCTCTTAGATCATCATATGTTATATGAAAAAGAACAATCTACTCAACACTAAACCAATGTGTGGTTAATCATTGTCCCCCCAAGATGGATGGAGCATATAATCGATTTTCTTCAAGGTAGGTATCTCCAGATAGATTGATCCAGAAATGATTAGATTTTGTGCATGGTGTCCAAATTTCCTCTACAGGTTGGAGGAAATTAGAAAAAGTGTTATATAAATGAGGCTTTGACATATAACTCCTCAAGTTTATAGTATAAGGTGTAGTTCTCACCATCATGGAAGAAGTCTATGTAGGACCCTGTGGAGCCATCAATCTGGAACCAATATATCCCACATGTTTAGGAAGTTTAGAAGCTATTGGAAAACCATGATACAAGACTACATAGAGTTGACCAAGAAATGTCATATATTCTAGATTCATGGAAACATCATCCATCAGCCCCCAAAATTTCTATATAAGGCTCAATAATCGTTTTAATTTTTGGTTTCGTGGAAGGAAATTGTGGGTCCATATCCCCCAGTCTTAGTATATTTTTTCATAAATATCCTAACTGCTATCGACTTCTTTTCCAAATAGGCTAAGGCAATACCTCCCAAATAAATTGGGTTGAAGAATATAATAAACTTTTTGAATTCGCATTCCATATCCATTTTCAGCGTCCCACACACTATATTGATGGACTACATCAAATAATTATATTATAAGGAGTTGATGATTCTTTATCAGGAGTATAACATCTATTTTAATCACTCATCTAGATATCATGTTGGAAAAATGGATATATATAGGTATTCAATAAGACTCTATGAAATATAATCCATAATATGGTGAATTAGGATAAGAAATCTAGGCATGAAAAAATCCTCCATGATTTATGGGCCTACCATACAACCACACATACTGCTACACAGAAAATGACATACTCATTGGTGTATAAGACTGATGTGGTATTACCCATAATAGTCCATATTCCCTCACTTTGAAAATATTTTTATAGAAAACTATTATATGATAAACAATCTCCAAAGTTTCTAGATGTGTTGGAAGTACTATATGAGAAGAGGTTTCACAAATTTCACAATATGGATATTCATTGGAACCAAATGGAATTAGCCTTCAATAAAAATGTTCTCCTACATTCATTCCTTCAGGGTGAATGGGTGTTCTCTATTACATCCCCAATTATACGAGGGATAAGTCCCATGAAACTATTGTAAAAGTTTGAAGTACATTACATCACATATAAGGTCATTCATAATTGAGCCTACTCATTTTCCAAAATTGATGGTGAGCATGTGATTCAATCCAAAAAATGTAAGATTTTTTAAGGAAATAATTTACATAATTTCCCACATAAGGATATTAACATTTGTGTAAGTCCCGTCAATCATCCTATGTCCTTGATGATATGCTTTACAATTTCTCCATTTTTACATAACACAAAAATTTATGGAGTCTGTCCTTACCTCAATTTGTTAAATTGCACAGTTTCTTAAGAAAAATGCATAGAATTATTCATGTCATCACTGGATACAATGTGATTCTCAAATCACTATTTTTGGGTCTAGTTGTTGGATTATTTTCCTTTCACGTTGGGTGATCCAGTACCCTTACCACACCACAATACACTGTAATGACCTAGATCTTCCGTATCCATGATGGGTGGCCCAATGTTCTCATTAAATGATATAAAACTTCATGGATCTGTGATATTCATTCCTATTCATTTCAAGTCAACTATTTTCACTATATGTGAATATAAAACAGAAGGTTATTTTAGAAATACATATGGATTGATTCCCATTTACAAATGGGATATGTCGGGACACCTCGATCTTTTATCTTGTCCCAACCATCAAATGAGGGACAATACCCCTATCCTTTATGGGGCACTTATCACTCCTTGTTTATAACACAAATTATGGCTCACATGGGCCTAGGAATTATGGAAAAGAAATCCCTACAAGAACAACGAGTATCATCCCAGAAAAGATCTAGTCCTCGGCACAATATGCTAATATACATGACCATCCAGAACTATGTGTTGTTTCATTCTCATTTTCATGATATACGTAGAGATGTGAAAACATACACCATCGGGCCTAACCATAACATCTCCTTATACTCTTATTATCCTATATTCATCCTTATCCTATGAAATTAAAGATCATGAAATTATTATAACTATGTGTGGTTTGATTTAAATTCTCATGAGATATGTAGTGATGCCTAGACTTCATCACGTGGGCCCAACTACAATGTTCCAATCAATTCATGATGGCTCACCATCATCCTCACCCCATGACAATAAAATTCATGGAATTTTCAGAATTATGTGTGGTCTTATTATCATTCTCAGAAGCTATGTCGTGACTCCTATACTTCCACCCTTGGCCCCATATACAATGTTCCCATAAATTCATGATGTCTAACACTTATCTTAACCATAAGATATTAAACTAAATGGAATTTTTATAAATACTTGTGAGTTGATTATAATTTTAATGAGATATTTTGTGATTCATGAACATCCAATCTTGAGCCCAACCACAATGTTAATATCAATTCATAATGTCTTGCCTTCATCCTCACAGTATTACTTTAAACTATATGGATGTTTCAGAACTACGTTTTTCCTGATTCCTATCATTATAGGATATGTTGTGATTCATGGATCATCAATCATGGGCCTAGTTATAACCATCAATGTAAATAATATCCACCTCTACATATGGTTTATACCATTATATATTATTTTCCATTTAAGAACTATGTGTGGATTTATTCTCATTCTTATAAGATACATACTGATGTCAACGTCTCGGTCCTTGGGCCAAGCTGCGACATTACCACTTTTCTGGCTGGTCCACAATAGTCCTCAGTAAAGTACTCAAAAAACAAAAAATTCTAGAACTATTTTTGAATTGATTCCCATCCTCTTGAGATATGTAGTGATGTCCATGCCTCCATATTTGGTCCCATTCGCAATGTTCACGCACAGTCATGTATGTTCCTATGTCCTTAACATTTGATAGTAAACTACACATAAGTATATTCATACAAAATGATACTAACATGGATGGAATTATATCCTTATCAAATAAATATAAACTTCATGGAATAATGTCTCCACTTTGTGATAATAAAATTTGTGACCCATCTCCCATTTTTCATCCTTCAGCAATGTGCCATGAGAGTCTTACCATGGTCGACCATAGTATGGGGATATTTCGATTTAATTTAAGAGCAGCTTGAATCCATATACCAGACTTCATGCCTCATGCATCTCAGTTCACCATAATTTCCATGGACCATTGAATGGATATCATGATTCAAGGACACTTCTCTTTACTATGCATTCATTCCCATGGCTCATGGATACGTTCCTATGGCCATCAACAAAATGTGTAACTACAAAATAGGATATTCCAATATTCATGAGCACCGACATCATCATAGAAGTAGTCAACACCTCACCATGTATGAACTACTTCTTGTATGACTATCGAACATCATTACTCATAGCCTAAGATACTTGATCCATTATTTTAAATATATACATCCCATGCTCCAGATGAATTTGGAGTACCCTTGACCATGGATATCCTAATTAATATCTGGTGTATAATCATCTATATTCGTTATGTGTTATTCATGACATTAAATTTGATGAATTTTGGTCGGATTTGTACTACTATAAACTGTAGTTCTTAACGGTCCAAATAAAATGACCATAATATTCTATAGAAGCAGACATAGAACATTTTAGATCAAAAACCTACAATGGGAGACCAAGGAAATAGTCAAGTCTCTTTCCGTGGAATTATTCATCCTCAATGTTTAGGTAAAAATTATAGTGCAAACATAAATGAAAAAATATAAAAATTAATACCTTCTAGACCATGGAAAATCTAATATATTCTTAATAGACCCTCTGGTCTAGGAAAAATATAGAGAATCTTTTCTCACATATAATCGCAATGAAAATGTTTTCATTGGGTGGTGACATAAATTTTAGGGTACTTGATTCCTCTTTTTGTTTTACACATTCCACAAATCAAGAATCAGGATTTGAGGTTTCTCGAATCATCATAACCTTTAATGTATTTGGAAATGGATATCTAGCTTCAGGGACCCTTTTTTGAATATTCATACATTCCAAGGGATCCTATATATGTGCCTATGGGCGTCAAAAGAATGTGTTACTATGAAAATGAAAATTTCCTTCCTCATGATCCTAGACATCATTGTTGATGTTCTCATCACACTAGTGTGTCTGGACCACTCATTACATGACTATCCCATATATGTCTATTGACTTGAGTACTCTAAATCATGATTTAAAATCCCCACCTGAAACTATCAATGCAGATTTGATATCCTTGACATTAAATCATAGTGTTTTGTATCCTTTCTCAAGGAAAGACTACGATACTTTGTTTCTTAATATTTGAAGGCCCACAATTTTTTATTTCGCACCACATGTCATAAGGCTTGAGATTCTTGTAAATTGCATAATTTCCTTACGTTTCCATAACCCTTCCATGATTGGTTTCTTCCCAAACCCAACATCGTCATCTTGAAGTCTGACTCTTAAAAAGACGTTCCTAGCCACCGAAAATAAGTGCTGATCATATTTCACTTAGAATACAACCAAAACATAATTTTCTCATCCCTCCAACTAATAAATCATCTCTTTTCTTGAAAAGAACGTCAATCCTTAATATCTCTTGCTACACCACAAGGGAACCTTCTATTCCCAAATTAAATTGTAGATATACAGTAAGTCTAAAACATCTCATATTCATTGAATGAGTCTACTGGGATATAATTTACATCACCCAAATGACAACAATCTAGGCTGGCCTAGTATCCCTATATTTCCAATCCCATCTATATTACTTCATAAATTGTCCATATCCCTTGGAAATGAAATTGGCCTTCGAGGAGCCTTTTCATGACTATGCATACATGAATTTGGTTCCAACATATTCCCCTATGATAATAGACTAATTGCATTGCTCTACAGTAAGGGAATTATGATCATTGTGAGACTTTGTAAAACCAAGTCACAACACAACACCTGTGAATGCTTTAGGTCATTCTTGGAATTCTTTCACTATAACCCGTGATCAAATGTTAGGTCTGAGAAACAAGACCCTAAACTAATGAAATATTAGGTCCAAACTAAAATACCCTAAACTATTGTAATATTAGGTCTGAGGTTAAAAGACCCTAAAATAATGATATATTTGGTCTGAGTAGAAAGACCCTTGATGAAAGAAATATTAAGTCTGAAATAAATGATCCTAACCTAAATAAATATTAGGTACCAGCTAAATGACCATAAAATAATGTAATATTAGGTCCCATATAAAAGAACCTACTCTAATGAAATATTAGGTCTGAGCTAGAATAACCTAAAATAAAGTGATAGATGGTCTGATTTAAAAGACACTAAACAAAAGTGATATAATGTTTGAGAAAAATCAACTTAAAATAAATTGACAATAATTCAAAGATAAAAAACCATTAACAAATGTGATATAAGGTTCGAGATAGAAAACCATACTCTAACGAATTAATTATTCCGAGCTAAAATACAGTAAACTAATTGGTATGAAAATTATTTCTCATATGATAACATGTAAGGCTCGCCATATGGCCTTATACAAATCAATCTATGCTCAAAATGCCTTTTATATTTGGATAATAATGGAAAACTCTCTAGCAAAGAGTAATATTAAACAAATTTACCCTTATATAAGCTAGGTGATCACCAGATAACTAGAATTGATCATCAATAAAGATTGAATTGTTAGTGGGTATTCCTGATCATTTCTTAAAACAAATATCCACATCTTGATATTCATATTTTATTATGTTCTTGTGAAATATGGTTAGCACAGCTGATTCTCATAATTTTAGATCAACAAAAAAATTTCTCAGAATCAATGAGGAAAAACATTAATACATCATATAAAGATATGTGGATCCATTCAATGAGTGAATAATGATGGAGGATTCCATCATCATTAAGATATTTGGGAATGTGCTATATATTTTCATCTTAAAAAGATTATTTTCATGCGGATTGTATCTTATTCTAACAGGGGAACTTTTTGACCCTAGTAATCACATGATTGACATATTTTAATGGAAGTAAACCTGAAATGAATATATGTTTATGTGTACAAGTCATTTAACATCATATTATTCAATATTGTGCCAACATATATTAGCTTTACTCCTGCACCAAGTGTGGATACCACACAGTAGAAAGACATCGAGTGAATGATATGTGTCACACCAAAACATTGCATGCCGAGAAAACCCTACGAAATTTACATGGGAAGACCCCTATCATGATATCATGAAATGGGAAGAAGAAGAACCATATGTGTAATTTTGATCAATTTGAAAATAAAAATAACAACATCACACCAGGTTAGCCATGTGAAGCATTAAACATTTTGTCAAATCACATGAGATGTTGTGATCGACCAGTAAAGATGATATGAGAATTCTGGCATGTAGTGAATACCTCTTGAGAGACCACCATCAATATTATATCCACTCCATGAATATGTGATTCTATACAATATAGTTTTCCTCAGGAATACCCCATGCATGAAGGGCCTCTACAACACCAGTAAGAAATACCTTATACCAGACATGTGAAAGCATGAATCCTCTATACTGACAGGAGATAATGTAATGATCGTCAATGCATGGATTCATTGTGATATATTCATAGACATTGTTATTAATTCATAATAGCATGTAAAATCCTAAAAACCCTTGATGTAGAGAAACACTCTTGGCCATGTTCACTGTGGATATACTTGAAAAATATCACTATGAAGAATATAATGCAGCACAAGAAGTAAGGATATACCAGACCAAATTAGCCACGTGCACTATAAAAAACCTAGTAAAATATTCATGTGATGAATATATTTCTATCTCCACACAAGGAACATATATAGTTATCAAGTAAAATAGAGCATGAACATATGACTTGAATTTACTATACAGATGTGTCATAGGAATAACAGGTGCTCAATAAAACTCCCAGCATGTGTTCAGAACATTCTATGTGTGTTATGAGATAATATGAGAACTTCATTAGGTTATGGATCATGAAAATAAAAAATTCTCATACCATTGTAAGTACTTATATATCCTGTGTTTTTAAAACATTACATCCCATGAAATTATTATTGGATTTCATGTTGTGTAAATTGGTATGAAATGATGTAGAAATTGTTTTCAGAACATGCGAGTATTGTCATATGTGGAATGGTAGGATGATACTCCATCTATAAATACTTAATGGATATCACTATTTTAGGGACTTCACAACTTCTACATGACAATTATCATTCTCCCTACAAAACAAATCATCGAGAACCCCTTATGGGTTATGCGAAGTGAGCCATGAGAGACCCATTATTTCATTCATGAGAAGAGGTGTATATAAATGGAAATAACGAAATTATTCATGTGAAGATGCCCACACAACACTTAACATTTCTTTCAAAATGGTGTGGCACCACATGAATTCTCTTGCAAAAGGATGTAGCACCACATTTCCCATCTTGTGAAGGGTTTAAATACCATGTGGGATTCATACTACAACATATATATGGATAAGATCTTACATAACCATTAGTGGAATGTGAAACCAGTCCCATACCATGATCCCACCACTACCCAAAAGGATTCAAATAATAGCATATCCTATTATATGATGAATTATTAAAAGTGACTCAGAATGTAGATATGACCAATTCGAAAATAATTTATTTGTGTTGTTGTAGACTTCGTACATGAAGAATATTCATGTTTCAGAGAAATATTCCAATCGAATAGAGTTACACACCACATGCATGAAGTATTCATATTCACATCATTATCTATGGGATTTAATTGATATCACACTTTGAAGAAAATAAGTAATGTATGTTCATGTGTGGTACAATATTGCTCAAACCCATTTATAGGATCACATATTGAATTGGATGTGTGATGAACTAATTCAAAACATCATTATACAACTCATTCATTAGGCATGTGATATATGATATCCCTGTGACATACTTATATACTTTTTATAAACCATTTTCCATGTGTCCATGACTAGAAAACACCATTGGTCATGATATGGACTCATAAAACCATGGACTTCAGACATATAAAAGGTGAAGAAAAGGGATTTTCTCTTAAAAGTTTTGAACATCATGGTGAGGAACATCAATGAACATTATGATCATAAAATTAATTCAGAGAAGTGGTCCCTGATAATGATTTCTTGCCTGGTCATTATCCAACAATGATCATGCGACACACTATAGGAGAACCGGATGACAGACCAAGAAAATGCATTCACATCATTGGGAAGTCCCATATTGATCTTGTGGTACACTAATAGTAAATTAGTGGCTGACATACCACCCGAAATCCTTTAAGAATAAGGAGTGATGATATTCAATGTCAGAGATCCCCAGTGGTCATAAAGCCGACATGCCATATCCAGGAAGAATAAAATACCTTAGGGACATCTTGAAAAAACCAAAACCGTAAAATCATTGTAGGATAAAATTATGGTGATCTTTGGGAGGAGGTGAGGGAAGTTATACACCATTAAAGGACAAACGACACGCTCCTCAGGCGATCCATAGGACACTGATAGACCAATATTTCATGTCTTCCTTGTCTCATGAAATCCCATTATCTTATAAGAACCACTTCACGGAAGTCCTCATGTATTCCTAGGAAGCCCATTTGGCTCTCTATGTACATACAGATAGATTAACCCACAATATGATTGGAAATTCTCCATAAGACCAATATTGGTGATGCGAGGCATCATTGAAAAATCGAGCAAAAAATCCATTAATTTTTCATGAAAATCTCATAATCCCTAATCATTTTAAAATAAAAGGAAAGAGATATAAATAGAGGAGGTTACGGTTGTTTGCAGTTGTTGATGGATAGGAAACATTCCCCTTGAGACCCATAAGAATCCATGAGTCCTCCCCGACACAGTTGCCTCACCTCACGAGGTTGCTTTGCCTTGTTTTCCTTACTATGTAAGGCAACCTAGAAAAATCAACATTTCAATAAGGGATAATGAATAGATTTCTCCACAAGATGCTCTCGCACCCCCTAATTAATCATAATAATAATGAGATAATTCATCAAAATATAGATGGAATATCATCAAAAGTACATAAAAATCAAACATTGCTCCCCTACTATATCACGTAAAGATATGGTGATCATATGTTAGAAGTTGATTGGTGTTCTCTATCACTAAAAGTCATGTCATACACCCAACGTACTAGCAGCATGGTCTAGCGAAACACCTGAAAAAACTATCCTTATCTCGTGAGACCCCAAGAATAGTCACTCAGGGTCTCTTTATTTTCTTATAATATACAAATCGATCTTGTGTCGGACCTTGGACATGTAAACATGATAATAATAAAGTATATACACACATCCTCATCATTAAAAATAACCCCATTAATTGGAAATAATCCAATAAGGGGAGAACTGATGACAGAGACTTACGATCACTAAAAATCCGGTAACATAATTGGAGGAGCCAACTACAGAGACTTTCGAAGAAACATACTGTTAGACCTCTTCGCCGACTCAGCCAGGAGATGTGCTAGATACTTCGAACAGAGTAATCGACAATTGGGGAAGTGATGGATATTAATTCACCAATCCAACCTAAATAATGGGTTGGTCTTTGAGTCTCTAGATTATTGGAATCAAATGATATGAATCTCAGCTACTACAGATATCTCGGACAAACTGATAATGAAACCGACAACAATATTTCAGGTAATACAGTATTGGATGAATGTAGAAATCATGTTCCACACATAAGGTGATTTCGGTGATCATTCATTTATCATGTGATGGAATTCTGGAAAGACATGAGAAAAACATACCACATGTCTTCTAGATCACGAGATACTCAATTTAACTAGTACTAAATAAACACAGGTCCTTTTCAGACCAAGGGATAGAATCGAGATTAAAAGTAGAATACTGATAGAAAGGCATGATCGTTGGCCCTCTGAAACTTTCACCTGTCTCCCAATAACATTTGACTGCACATGGACATGTCACATGGATCTTATGAAAATCACCAAATATTCTATCTGGGACACACAAGATATTCTACAAATTTCAAATAACACCACATTATCCTCCCATGGATGCCACTTTGTTCTCTCAAACTTACTTGTTCTATCAACCCTGACTTTTTCAATCCTTTGGATGCATCAGTTGACCCACATAACTTTGTTCTATCATCTCACCTAAGTCTCACTAAATAATATGAAAATGATAAACAAGCCCTCATAACACCCTTTAGGAAAGTAATATGGCACTCATGATGCCCTCTAGACATGTCAGCTAGGTTTTTCAATATTTCTTAGAGGTGTTAGCCACGATAAATGACACCCTTCATTCCATGCCACAGTGACTATCTCAACACACTCTATATGTTCCATGATAGGTGATGTGATGGCTCCATTAATATTACAACTTGGTCATATGATTCCCTCCAGAAAATAAGGAAATGTCAATGGGACATCATAGGACTTGATTGCATTGTCTGTCCTCAGTGTGTAATACCATAATACATGCCACCCTTATTTTGGTGGCCCAACATAAATGGATGTACAATGAATATGGATCCTACCATGATCATTGTACATAGGCCACATCTCCCTGCATTTAGTTCTCCATATTGATCATCTTTTGAAATCACATAATCTAATTCACATATTCAAGGAAATGACCTTAATTATTTGATTCCCTTTTTTTCACAATTATCATGTCTCATGTGGCCTTAGAGAGTATAAATGATCAAATAATATGAACTGTAAACCCCCCACAATGATATAGGTAATACTCAATGTGTAACCCTTGACATTAACCAAACAATAATGACAATGATTCCTAGCATAGCTAAAATACAGAGGACTCGTTTCTATAGAAAAATCCCAAAAAATACACACCATTTTGGTGTGCGTCATTTTAGGAATTGGACGTCTCAACCAGTGTGACAAAATTAGTCATAAGAGATGATCACCCTTTCTCATCCATAAGAGGACTAACATCCCACCACATTATAAGTACTCTTATTCCATCAATAATAATGATATGTACGACATATCCTAGAGAATCGTGTCCCATAATAAATCATTTAAAGGTTTTCCAAGTGGATAAGTCCTTCATCATGAGAAATGAAATGATCATATGTCATCCCTTGTTTCTTAATCCAAGAATATCTCACATGAGATTATGGATTCTCTATAATCGTATCATATGTTCTATGCCTCAATATAATGACACGGGAAACCCCAATACATGATAAGCATGTAAATTTTGATTCCTTCTATACTCTTAATACATATTACACCCCCTCAGGTATTGAACTCAAATAGTTTCTGTCTTAGTACCTGAGCATATATCCTCACCGCATGAAAATAAAATTCATTGTGGGAAAAAACTATGAGGGTTTTGATTCCTACAGTAATCAGGATAGGTAGGATGCCTCATAATGGCTCAATACGCCCTCAAAATATTCACCGCCTCCTTATATGGAATTATGATCCCAAGAAAATTTTTATAAAGATTCAGTGTATATGAAATCACCCATTAACACAAGATGATTAAGTACCTCATATAAATATATATGGATTCTTTAAATAGATCAATGTTTTTTCAGATGAATGATAATTAAACTATAATCATTTTGTTAGGGTAACCAGTCATGTATCAGGATTAAGAAGAGATTCACAAAAATATCCTAAATCTATAAGAGATTCATGGAGAAGAAAATAATTCCCTCCAAAAGGGTGAAAAGAGACAGCCTCCCATTCACATGACCAATGCGAGTCCACAAGTGTTAATGGGCTGAAACACACTGATAACTACTGACCGTTTGGAATACGGTCAGTACCCATCTATGGATGAGGGAACCATTGGGAGTTTTATGGAAGACGAAAAATATAACAATCTAAACATTTGAAAATGATCAAATCCTTAAATTATATCTTAATAAACCCATAATAGGGATCACATCCCATATCCATGTCAAAACTAATGAAATTGAATTGTAAAATGTTTTTGACTCTAGAGAGAAATACTGTTGCTTTTTTAATATATTATTTTGGAATATTGAGTTCATAATGATTGAAAAATTAATGAAACAAATGTACTCTCAATGAATAAACATTATAAAATAATATTCAATATGTTATTGGGGAATTGATTAAAATATTTATCAATGAAATCATAATCAAAATTAATCTAGATAAATTATTTGATTGTATCATGAATACCTTTTATCTTTTTTTACTATTGAATCAATATCGCAATGAAAGAGGGAACATTTAATTGAAATTTATATCCAATATTTTTCATGGTAATAATCCTATTATAATATAATTTAATTAGTATAAAACATAAAAAATGAGATGGATTCATAACATAATATATGTCCCAAAATACACTGTTTGAGAGGAAATTTCTATACATTAAGTCTTCATTTCCTTCATTCATGTCTAAACATCCTCTATAATAAACATATTAAAATTAAATTTATATTATAATAGCATAACTATATATATAATTCCTTATTATATTTACATATGATATTTTATTACCCTATTATATACAATTCATTGTTAAAAGAAAGTATCAGGTAATAACTGCATTGTTTTTCAGAATAGTTTTGATTTCCAATTTCTATTCCTTTTAATTTTATGATGGTTAAATAATATCCAAAATTTTATCCATGATATAAATATCATATATATTCTATATATATGAATATAGAGTAATCTTTAAAATAATTATAAATGAAATTAAATATATTAATTAATGAGATGGTTGGTCGTACGTATGCATAAAAATGATTCCCTTTACACTAAAGATGAAAATAATGAAAGTAAATTTTATATGACATTTATAGAATAATTTTTATTCTATTTATATCACATATTTTCAGTAAAACTATCATTATTACATAACAATTAAATCATATATGATGAATGAATCACATCACATTGTGAGGTGGTAGAATGCCATACACACAATAGGCATTATTTAATCTCCAATAGATTCAAAAATATGATATAATATGTGATATAATTAGTACATGAGATTAACTAAGTAAAATATATAACGTATATACTTTATATCAATAATGAAACCAATTTATCCAAAATAGTGATGGATATTGAATACATTGTGATTGTGAGTCAATAGTAAATTGTAGTGGGGATCAACTATTTGGATTCCCTTTTGATGGAAGAGCATATGGATATAGGTTATATCATTAAATTAATAATATCTTGTTATATGGTAAATATTTTTCCTATTATCTATAAAATATTAATGAATATGTTAATAAAATTTACGTATAAATAAAATTATAATGTATGGTTAAGAGTTATTCCTCTTCTTCAGATATCGTCTATATGATTATACAAAAATCCTTCATAAGAAGTTTTCATATTTAAGGAATGGATTATTGTGTGTTGGGATATAAGTGATGATTTTTTTTGGTATGGAATGACTGATCTAAAAGGATATTAGATTGAGTAGAGGATATGATAGAAGAGGCCAACTAATTATTATGGAAAAGAACCCACATGGAAACTAAGTGGAAATTTCAAAATAATTAATATTTATAGTCATTATCACGAAAAAATAATCCAAAATGAAAATATATTTTAACATTGTAATTATAATATTTATATATAACCAGAAAATAGTATTTAGACATGTTATTATATAATTATTTCTGTTCTCTTTGTAGTTTAACACCCAGAAAAACCATTTTTATATATAACTCTAGTAAGTAATGTTTTATTATTTTCAATGTTCATTATGTTAAAAAAAGTTTAACTCATTAAATAATATTAATTATCGAAATTTAAATTATATAATATATTTTTCCAAATTCAATACATATACATGTTAAAATAAATTTTTAAAGTAATATTAACGATGTGACTAATTTGCAATGTTCCAAAAGAGAAAACCTTCCAATGATTAAAAAGTATTTATAAAACAATTCAGTATAAAATTGATTATAATTTCTAAAATTTGATTAAATATAATATTATTGAAAAAATTTTAATTTATAAACCAATTTTAAATAATTGGGGACATTAATTTCATTAAATGAAAAGGCAATTTGTTAATAAAACATCACTACTAGAACTGTTCATCTTAAATATAATCTCATTATAAAATCCTAAACAAATCAAGAAAAGATAATTATTATATGTTGATTTCAATTGAAAGGATATTTATTAAATTATCTTTTATGAAAATATAATAAAATTTAATTTTAAATTACACATCAAAAGGAAGACAAAAATTATTTTTAGAAGAATAACTTTTAAAAATAAATTTGTACTTATCTCATGAATATAAAAATAATATGACGAATGAAAAAACTTTTTTTCAATATATATTATATTAATTTAACTAAAATAATTCACCCATTGTAAGTGTATTAATTTATTGAGATGAAACACATTTTTGTTTAAAAAATGGTCTTTGAGAGAAATATTTCATATATATTCAAGACATTCTTATTTTAATATCCAATTTTTTGGTCACCAATGTATTAATTTTATATACAAACTTAAAATAAATATTATAATGATTTAATTAATCATAATCATACCCACGTTTTTATTTATAGTAAATAACTATTTTATTAAATAATGATATTTTTTTAATTATTCGATGTTTCTATTAAACTCGATGTCTATTGTAATGCAAGCTACCGAAGGAATTAAATATAATGGAAAAAAGTTTGTTTATAAAATATAATAGTGTCAAAAACCTCACCATGGTCCCCCAACAAACATTTAACATAGGGAAAACAACTATGATAACACTCTATCACAACTGAACCCATTGGGGATCAACCAGTCAATGAAATGTCAAGTGTGAAAACCCCATGACCATTACAAATACGCTTGGGAATGGAAACAAGCATCGATAATGCATAAGTGAAATATTGGACCTTTTCTTAATATATATGTTTGGATGCACAAATACATTTCCATGAGAATCTAATTATGAATTAAATAATAGGGGAAATATACATTGTAACCACGCAAGAAATAACCTCTTAAGAAAACATTGGAATATTATAATATATAACTGAAGTGTACAGTTAAAAATGTAATATTATAACTACCATAGTTTATTCAATTAAATTTGACTTCTTATAATTATTTAATAGAATTAATATATTTCATATATAATCCTTCAAAAAATTATTCTCATAAATGATACATTAGTCATCTAAAAAATAAAATAATATTACATAAAATTAAAACAATAAGAATATGGAAATATAGATCTTCTCAGTCCACTAGATTGACAACACTAATAAGAAATAGTGTATAAATAAATAATAATGATAATAATAAAATATCCAATTTTTTGTATATAAGTATACGTAACCTTGATAGAAAATATAATTGAATTATAATCTAATGAAATAAGTGGTATTTATAGTAATTATGTGACCTATAACAATTGAACAGTAACCTACCTGATTGAATAGTAATATGTCCATTAATATTTTAAATCTACCCATTAAAATACTAACATCACCAATTAACGTATTAATAATATTTAGTTTTATTAAAAATGAAAATATTATAAATTTTTACATGGTATTAATAACAAATTTAAAAGTGATAAATTATGTGATAATATTTCTTTAAAACGTAATTGTTTAAGTACAATTTCATAATTCATGTAATGAATTAAAATAAAATATAATTTCATTAAATAGATTCATAAATTAATATTATGTCTTATTATAATTATAATATAACATTATGAGATCTTAATTAATTTTTCAAACGTTAATAAAATCAATTATAATATTTTAATTTGTATTTCTCAAATTAATGATGAGTTAATTTATAAATACAATTAATCATATTTATGAAATTATTTTCATAAAATGGATTCAATTATATGAAATATACACATATATAAATGGTTATGGTGAATTTTTGGGTTTTTTTATAAAACACTATACTCTTAATGAATATATAAATACAGTAATATACGGTATTAAAATATTACATGAATTTTTTCGTAATGGTTGATGTAAAAATGAGGTAAGAACCTAGTGATTTGTAAAATCCTAAAATATTTTAATTATTTTTTCATAATAATTATCAATATTTACATCCTTGATCCAAAATAAAAAAATTCAGAAAATAAAAAAAGACACTGCTCTCTTCTAGTACTAATACCACCCCAGACCATCTATTCTCCTCACACATTATAATAATTTTAGATTGTATAAATTATACCAACACATTTTAACATTAATTTTCCAAATTTTTAAGATATTTTGGTCTAAAAAAAATACCTATCCCCCAATCCTTAATATTGTTCTGAAAGATAAGATATTCAAGATATAAAATCCTCTTTCTTTCCCTTTTAATTTGTTTTCATTTCTTATCCTATACAAACATTTCCTATAAAAAGTGGAATTATAACATAAATATAATACATATATATGAGAATTTTATTTTTTTAAAGTAATGTCTCTAAGAAAACTTCTTCACTTTTCTATTTCTTTTAAAAATTAAATCATCTTCCACGATGTGTTGGTTCACTAACATTGTGGATAAGGAGTTTTAGTGTTCATTTACTTTTATAAGGATTTGTCATGATAAAATTACTATGTAAAATATAAATTCTAATATTAATATTATAAATTTTGTCATGTTCTAGAATCAATATATATGCATAATATTAAATAGAATGATACTAGCTCGTAATGCTTATAAAAATAGACAAAATAAATTAAACATTTTCATTAATGTTTTAGATAATGAATCAGTGTCATACCAAAAAATATATATATATGGTACCATTACAAATTATATAAGTATATTAATATAATATCATTCCAATTCTTAATTTTTACTTTTATTTTAGATGAACACACAAATTCATACTCGACGAAACCGACCAAAAAACTGTGAAATGAATGCTCCCAAAACACCAAAACTAAACAATGTAAATCATCAAAATATACATAAATGAAATAAGTAAAATTATTATAAATATTATGTATGTGGATAAGATTTGAAATTTAGTAATTAACTTGTCAAATTTCATTATAAAATATATTAATTACATGTTCATAACACATTCAAATAGTCAGTAAGGGGATTGTCAAACCCAAATTCCTTTCTTTGTGTTGTTCCACTTTCATTCCAAATTTTTGTGAAGATAACTTTTCATATTCCTAAAAGTTAATTTCTTTATTCATACATATTATTTTTAGGGATAAACATTTTTTCAATAATATTTTATAATAAATATATGGATATTTTCAATAGATATATTCTTCTCAAAACAGAACATGACTCCTCTTGAGTTATTTATTATTCACTAAAAAGTGGTGTTACTAATAGAAAATATTTTTTTTATATTCCAATTAATGACACTAAAATTATTCATTAAATAATGTTTGATTAAATCTTTATCAAATGTATTCTATAACTTCAGTGACTTCATGACATGGATTTATATATGTTCTATGTGGCATTCCATATTATGTAAATGTTATTATGTGACATATGAGAATACAATTATATAGAATCGTGAAATATGTGAGAACATGATTCTAGATTTGTTCAAAATGATTATGATTAGACGACAAACATATATTATGTTTGAACATGTTGATATCTTTTTTGACAACTATGTGTTCTATTTGACCACTAAGACAAGATGTTTCATTTTTATGCATTGAAAAATTTAATCCCATTTACCATTTCATCCTATTATGATTATGATGATTATACTATGATTATTTTATTAATATGATGATAATGATAACCAATAATATATTTATTATTTTCATTATTCATCCTTTCATTGATATTTTAGCTCACCCATTTCATTGATGTTTGTCCTCAGATGATAAAATGTACTAAGGAGATCATTATATTTTAAGCAGAAAGATGATGGATATAAGTAAATTTTTATGTTTTATTATGTTCATTTTGTGTCTGACCCCAATTCTTCCATGACACTAATTCTTTTAATCATGTAATTGTATATATATGAGGTTTTTTTCCATTAAAATTATGTAGTAGCTATGTAAGAAAAACTAGGGTCCCTATAAAGATCCAAATTTTTTCATGAGGTAAGAATCAATTAAATTGTGATTTTTTAGATTTTTTCTAAATAATATTCTTATTGTCCTATGGAATGGTTTAGTACCATAGGATGTTTTTTTATGTTCAAAGAAATTATTTTTGAAGAAACAACATGTGATGTATCGTTGGCAAATTATTTTAAGTAGTTGTGTGGGTCAACCATGCAATGTAGTATAATGGGATGAAATGTTAGTTATAATCAGAAAGGTATGACATAAGGCCTTACAAAAATATATATGAGATTTATATTGGGAAACCACATAGGATGGGAAATTTTTTATAAAAGGTGAACTTATCCCACACAGGTTGTAATACATAGGTATTATGACCACATGGTTGGAACCCAGTTTGGCCAAACTATGCAACCAAACCGTACACCCCATTTATAAAGGTAATTATTACCATTTTCTTTTAATCATCAATATATATTAACACATCATTATTTTTCATTCCATACACATAATTCATCAATGGTTGATGATCTTGTATTGAACCATGTTTTTATTTGATCCATCACTCGTACCCGAACCCTAATCGGAACACTATATATATCATTGGATAGAAAATTTTATATGCTTCAATCCATCACATTTTTACTACGTATTTATAACCCATTTTTTCACTTTCTCCATATATGATAATATTCCCTATTTTCATGGTTTTTTTTCTGATTTTTCTATTTTCCCCCTTTCAAAGAAAAATCTAAATATGATATTATATGATTTATTTTAAATCTCCATAGTGTAGGTATTATATTAATTTCCCTCAACTATCATCATTCTTATTTTATTCATTATTTGGCATGTTGGAATTACACATGTATCTCCCTTAAAATCAACAATCCCTAAATTAGTTATATAAAATAGACCCACAATTATCTAATAGACCCCCTTCTCACTATTAGTGTATAGTATCCTAATAAAAATCCACCATTTTTGTGTTCCATTGATATATAGGTAAGAAAATTTTTATATTAACAACATAAAAACCATTTGTGGGTTTGTTTTAATTTTTTCTTAAAATTAACAAATTTTAATAAATTGATCTTATAAATTAAAATTTGAAAATTATGTTTCACTTTTTTTATTAATTTCCCATGGAATTTAAATGTTATGACACCACCATTGACAATTTTTATTTATAAATTAAAGGGTACTATGCTAAATTAGAAATTTATAATTGAAATGCATGGTTAGTGCATGACCTTTTCCTATTTTATAAAGAAATTTTTTTAATTTATCTTATGACCATTTTTCCTATTTGAGAAGTAGCCATACATTACCCAAATCTGGATACACAAGGTCATGCCTTGATACCTCATACAATTCCATCTTAATACAATTATTATGTTCCCAAGTGAGACTCCCAACATGGAATTTAGTATTTTTATTATTAGTATGATAATTATTTGATGAAATACCACTGATTAACTCTCATTGTATCTGGAAATCATAATTCATTGAATTATATCCATGGATTTAACTTGTCATCCTAAAACATTATATTCCTTGGAATAACCCCTCATGATCCATTAATTTTTAGTCTATGATTTAATGTGGACCATATCTATGGATTTTTTTGATAAATTTTTAGGTATAATTCAAGTGTTTTCCCACATGGATTGTAATTAGAATCAATAGTTATGATACATGGTTTTTAGCTTTGACATGGAATTACCGTCAATGGACAAGGACATCGTGGTATTAACCTAGGCCATAATATTCAACTATTACTATAGGGATTCCATATATGCACCATGTTCCCGACATTACTATTTCCTCTACATTGACACAATTGGTGTCTTCATCAATCATTGACCATTTACTCATGAAATATCTAGAAATTTCAAGAATGGTCTGAATTATATATGTTCGGTCGTGCATCCTAGGGGGAGATCATTCCTGAAATACATATTATTTTCCAAATTTTGTTCAATTTTTTTAGCCAACACAATATTACATTTCTATTAAAAGAAAGGTCGTGTAATATACACCATTTTTGGTGGCCCAATGAATATATCTAAAACACTATTGATGCCACCAATTCATACCCTGGTAGGATTAATCATTATAGGTTATGATAATAGAAATTATACGATCCAGGATGGTTGATTTTATTATTTTTGGAAAGAATATACCATAAGACTGGTCATAATATCATGATTCTATTAGAGATAGTTTTGGTATTTTTTTATTTTGATATTCATGTATCGTATATGTGCATATTTCCATGTACATATGATTATTTTAGAATAGAATCATGACATTAACATCATTTTGTAAACAGTTATAATTATTATAATTCAGTTTATTTACCTTATATGTACTTTCTCGTCTTATGATGTTATATTTTACCACTTTTATCCATTTATACTATTTCCACTGTTATATTACCACATTATTCTACACTATCCAAATGGGATAGTCTCCACAGATACACACCCCAGTACATCACCACTAAATAGTATACTCTATTATATGGGGATAAACGTATATAGTCAAGGTGACAACCAAATTAGTATAATTAAGTGTGAACAAGGTCCAGGACATCACAAATTATTATCAAGGGTTTCTTTTCCTTTCCATACTATTTGGTTATGGCTAGATATGAGAGTAATAAGTGTTGTAATCTAGAATTGATAATGTTTTGTGGATTATCCAGCCCTTATAGTGTAAAAATCCATGTTTACTATGATGGGATATGATGTCATGGTCTTTTATTATTATGATTTTAATGATTTGACAATTGAGTGACACACATTATTTATGAAATTTATAACTTTTTGGATTTTATCATTACTCTTTCCCTGATACATAAAGGAGGTATCATATCATGCATCACTCTAAGAGCATGAGTATAAACATGGAATGTATATTCCATAACATATAAATTTTACTTCATTCCTCAGCTGCAAAAACAATTAATTCATTGAATTTTATATTGAGTTTTTCTAGCATTTCATATAGTGAAAAAATAACTGCATTAATTATCTTTTCTACGTGAACCTATATGGTTTTTTACAATATAGTTTTATGGAGGAAAATTAATTATCAAATTAAAGTATGATTAATCCATGGACCATTGGTTTCATGAGATGAAATTTTAGTTTGATACAATTACATGGATTCCAATTTCAATTTATAAAGTGTGTGTGCCTCAATAGATTAATAATTGTGACCCATATTATTGACCCATCATAAATTTCATGGTGTAGTTACATTTATTTGGATTTAAAAATAAAAAAGAAAATGGATTTATAACATCGGAATCAGAAACATATCAAATTTGACCTTTAGGTATATATATATTAACGTATAAATTTCTGAATTTTAAATTTAAATATAATTGGATTCTGATAAATGGGTATACCAATTACAACATAATGTTTGTTTTCATCTATAAATTTTAATAGATAATCCATATATCATAACCCCATTAATAAAAACATTTAAAATGACCAATACACTGACCATAGATCATACGCATTTGTGTTAGTATGTTTTGGGTTGTGATCTTGTAAGTTTATCCAAATAGCATGAGATATTACATTCACATCATATCAAGTTCTAACACGTGTTCTTTGATATTTTTTTATACCTATCAATGATTACCATAGGTCGAGAACCTAGATTTATATAATTATCATGATCATGAAGGGAGTGGTAGGTAACCCACTTGTTGTGGAACCTATTGATCTTCCTTTTACTTTACTTTTGAACCAACATATCATTTCAAGTGGGTTACATATAGATTCTGAACAATATGTAGTATGCCCATGTCATTCCCTGGGTATAGTAGGGAATAATTGAGTGATCTGGGTATTTAATGCACATTGAGAAGTGATTCCAATTAGTTTTGGACTATACAACTCATTAATGAGCTTCACCATTTTTCACACTCCTTCAAGGTTGATCAGTTTTCAAGAGTGGAATTATTTGAGTATGGGATTAGATATTACATCATGTCTCATGTGATTTGTTATTATTGACTACTATTTTAATCATCATGAACAAAGCACATAACAAATATTGATATTTTATGGAATCTGATGATATGGGGAATTATGGTCCAACACTAAATGAGGGTAGTAGTTCATTAGTAGTAGAGAGCATCGTTTTAAGGGATATTGGATTAGAAATAGTAGCTATTTTATCACTATTATCAGTTCATTGATATATCATGGGTTTGGAAATCAAGTTAAAATAAAACCTTCTTATGAATGTTGTCACGACCCACCCTCGGGGCCCGTGCCGTGACTACCCCAAGCCCGCCTTCCATAGGCCAGGGGCTGGCGACTAGCACCAAGGCGTAAAATCCCAGTAAAAAGGGAAGGCATTGCCTTAATAAAGTAAACAAGCACCTCAGAGTAACAAGCGGAAGTAAAGAAGTACACAAAACTAGAATAACTGTGCTGAAGTAAAGGGGCCGGAATACAAGCCCAACAGAAAGTAAAGTACAACTCGAAAGGGAAAACAGCAACTGAAAGTACAAGCGGCTCCTGGGACGTCCTCCTCGATTCCTACCTGAAGGGTAGGTACAGATGGCTCAGCTCCTGGATTGTCCACCACGGATCCTACCTGAAGGGTAGGTACAGATAGCTCACAACTCCTCGGGTCCAACTGTCCGCTCCGAGCACGTCCCGCTCAGTGGTCCTCCTCCGGGTACCGACCTACTCCGAAAGCCTCATCCACAGTCAGCGCTGTCCGTCGTCTGCAACCAACACAACGAAGTGCGGGCAAAGCCCGTGCAGGGGTGCGTATAAGCTACTCAGTAGGGACCCCGAGACCCCTGAAGGTCTCTCAAATCCACAAAGGATAAACCACGAAGAAAAGTAACAATCACGAAGTAAAATCCAGTATTGATTAGGTATATGCCCATACATATACCTATGTCACCAATTTCCGTTCGGCTCCAACACGAGCCCAAGAACAATCCAATCTACAAAGAAGAGTAAACAGTAAAATCCACATAGGATAACAGTACAAGTCCACACGGTTTATAACAAGTTTATGAAATCAACGGATAACTATTACCCAGGTATATGCCCATACATATACCTAAGTTATCAAGCGGTCCATCTCAATCATGAGGAAACACAAAGATCATTGACTCAGCTCAAACCAGGATTTTTATTATCGAAACCGTAACTGCTGAAGAGCCCCGTCTCTGAAGTGTGCAGTAGTCCTGTCACGACTCCGAGGTACTGCTCACTAACCTAAGACTGCTGAAGTACTCCTCCTGTCGAGTACCGCGGGTCTGCTGCCAACTACCGGGCGCTCCGTCCGCTGAGGGTCTGCTGCCAAATACCGGGCGCTCACCCAAATAGCCTACTGAGGTACTCCTCCTGTCGAGTACCGCGGGTTTGCTGCCAACTACCAGGCGCTCCGTCCGCCGTGGGTCTGCCGCCAAATACCGGGCGCTCCGTCCACTGGGCTAGTCGACTCACTCCAAGTCGAGTTGGTCAAGCAGTCGTCAGGTCTCAGTCATCTACACGGTCTCCGTACTCCGCACGCACGTCTCCACCGTCGCGGGTCTGTCGCTACAACCAAGCGCACACACTCCGTAGAGTATCGCGGGTCCGCCGCTACAACCAAGCGCTCCACCGCCAAGGGGCTGCTGCTGCATCCAAGCGCACCACCACTGTCAAGTACCACGGGTCCGCCGCTACACCCAAGCGCTACACCGCCCAAGGTAAACAGAAGATTCAGCTCACACAGGTTCGGTAGCACTGTTCCACGTAGGATCACTGAGTGCTGTAGTCGTCGTCGTCGAATCCACACAGGATCTCTGTACTGTCGTCGTCGCAGTCACAGTAGCAGTAGTAGTAGTCGTCACAGTAACAGTCGCAGCCAGCACTAGGGTTCCCGCACACAGCAAGCTCGTTCGGAGGGTCCGCTCCACGAGCCGAGAGGCTGATACATCAACTGTCACAAAGACCAGAGTTGATGTATCCAAAAGTTCCGTATCTTCAACAGGAACTCAACGCAACAGACGGCGCGTCGATCGGACATCCGGTCTGAGAGTTATTGGCATTTTCGTTCCCCGGGGCCCGGTTGGTTTTTAAGGAAAAACCAACCCGACCGTACTCCACCTGCGTCCAAACCTCGGGCGGAGTATGCCAAAAGATCCTTCTCACTTAGAGGATTCCATCAAAATCGACGGCACGTCAATCGGACGTCCGGAACTCAAGATATGAGCGTTTCCGCTCCGAGGGCCCGGTTGGTTTCGTGAACGAACCAACCCGGCCGTACTCCACCTGTGTCCGAACCTCGGGCGGAGTATTCCAAAAGATCCGTCTCACTAAGAGGAACACAACGCGACTGACGGCGCGTCAATCGGACGTTCGTAGCTCAAGATATGAGCGTTTCCGCTCCGAAGGCCCGGTTGGTTTCGTGAACGAACCAACCCGGCCGAACTCAAAGTAACCCGAAACTTTGAGTGCGATATACCGAAACGACCGTCTCGATCCAAGGATCGCGTTGCCGCAGACAGTTCGTCATTCGGAGGTCCGAGCCTCATGTTATGGGCCAAAAACCAAATGTGGTTCTAAACGGGGGGGTCCGGGTCCGGGCCGACCCGACCCGACCCCCCCCCCCCCCCCCCCGAGGCGGCGGCGGCGGCGGGCCGCGGCGGCGGCGGCGGCGGCGGCGGCGGCGGCGGCGGGCCGCGGTGGCGGCGGCGGGACGCGGGGGCTAAGCCCCGCGGTTTTGGATGGCGGCGCGGCTTTGCCGCGCCGTTTTTGTAAAACGGACCCCCTCCTGGGGGCCCGCTAGAAGGAGATCCGGGGGAGCCGCCTGCCCCCCCCCCCCCCCCCGTGGAATCCGCTCCCCCCTCATTAAGAGGGGGGTTTTAAGGTTTGGCCGGGGAATTAAATTCCCCGGTTTTAAGTCATCCGGCCGGCCAGCTGGCCGGCCGGTTTTTACCAACGGGACCGGAAATTCCTGTCCCGCCTTTGACTTCCGACGCCGGCGGCCCGGCCGCCGGACTCCTCTTCCGCCGCGGCCCGGAACCGGCCGCGGTCTTCTCGTCCCGCCGCGGCCCGGAACCGGCCGCGGTCTTCTCGTCCCGCCGCGGGCCCGGAACCGGCCGCGGCGTTCGTCATCCGGCGGGGTGCGACGGCACCGCGCCCCTTCGCCATACTTTGATTCTTTTCAACGCGGCGCGACGGCGTCGCGTTCTTGAAAATTCTCCTCGGCGTAGCGCGACGACGCCGCGTAAAATAAAAGCGCGTTCAACCGCGTGGTGCGACGGCACCACGCCACTTGCTTTCACCGCAAGAATTAAACAAGAACGATGGAGGGGGGTTCGGCCGTGTTCGTGCGGTCCGGCCCCCCCTCACGTTTAATTAATAACGCAACTTAAAATAAATCAAGTCACACGTTAGTCTTGATAAAATCACGATCAAGAATAAAAATAAGGAAACCAAAAGAAATCGACAACCCCTACCTCGGGTTTAAGATTCGAAGAATCGTCTACGGCCCGCGGAAGACGGCGTCGCGGAGGTCGGGCGTCACGGTCGTCGTTCGTCAAATCCGTTGACGAAGTGATATGCCCGAAGAGACACGACGTTGGCGGATCTTCATCTTCTCCGGCGAAGAACGTCTTCATCCTCAACGAAGAACGACAACACTTCGTCAAGGATCATCAACTCGGCGACCCGGTATCTTCGGACCCCTTCTTCCTCCTCGGACCTTCTTCGTCGGCAAACGAAGATCCGCCAACGTCGTGTCTCTTTGGGCATATCACTTCGTCAACGGATTTGACGAACGACGACCGCGACGCCCGACCTCCGCGACGCCGTCTTCCGCGGGACGTAGACGATTCTTCGAATCTTAAACCCGAGGTAGGGGTTGTCGATTTCTTTTGGTTTCCTTATTTTTATTCTTGATCGTGATTTTATCAAGACTAACGTGTGACTTGATTTATTTTAAGTTGCGTTATTAATTAAACGTGAGGGGGGGCCGGACCGCACGAACACGGCCGAACCCCCCTCCATCGTTCTTGTTTAATTCTTGCGGTGAAAGCAAGTGGCGTGGTGTCGTCGCACCACACGGTTGAACGTGCTTTTATTTTACGCGGCGTCGTCGAGCTACGCCGAGGAGAATTTTCAAGAACGCGACGCCGTCGCGCCGCGTTGAAAAGAATCAAAGTACGGCGAAGGGGCGCGGTGCCGTCGCACCCCGCCGAATGACGAACGCCGCGGCGGGACGAGAAGACCGCGGCCGGTTCCGGGCCGCGGCGGAAGAGGAGTCCGGCGGCCGGGCCGCCGGCGTCGGAAGTCAAAGGCGGGACCGGAATTTCCGGTCCCGTTAGTAAAAACCGGCCGGCCAGCTGGTCGGCCGGATGACTTAAAACCGGGGAATTTAATTCCCCGTCCAAACCTTAAAACCCCCCTCTTAATGAGGGGGGGAGCGGATTCCACGGGGGGGGGGGGGGGGGGGGGGCAGGCGGCTCCCCCGGATCTCCTTCTAGCGGGCCCCCAGGAGGGGGGCCGTTTTAAAAAAAACGGCGCGGCAAAGCCGCGCCGCCATACAAAACCGCGGGGCTTAGCCCCCGCGTGCGCCGCGGCCCGCCGCCGCCACCGCGGCCCGCCGCCGCCGCCGCCGCCGCCGCACCGCCGCGCCGCCCCGGGGGGGGGGGGGGGGGTCGGGCCGGGTCGGCCCGGACCCGGACCCCCCCATTTCGAACCAGATTTGGTTTTTGGACCATAACATGAGGCTCGAACCTCCGAATGACGAACCGTCTGCGGCAACGCGATCCTTGGATCGAGACGGTCGTTTCGGTATATCGCACTCAATGTTTCGGGTTACTTTGAGTTCGGTCGGGTTGGTTCGTTCACGAAACCAACCGGGCCTTCGGAGCGGAAACGCTCATATCTTGAGCTACGAACGTCCGATTGACGCACCGTCAGTCGCGTTGTGTTCCTCTTAGTGAGACGGATCTTTTGGCATACTCCGCCCGAGGTTTGGACACAGGTGGAGTACGGCCGGGTTGGTTCGTTCACGAAACCAACCGGGCCCTCGGAGCGGAAACGCTCATATCTTGAGTTCCGGACGTCCGATTGACGTGCCGTCGATTTTGATGGAATCCTCTAAGTGAGAAGGATCTTTTGGCATACTCCGCCCGAGGTTTGGACGCAGGTGGAGTACGGTCGGGTTGGTTTTGCCTTAAAAACCAACCGGGCCCCGGGAACGAAAATGCCAATAACTCTCAGACCGGACGTCCGATCGACGCGCCGTCTGTTGCGTTGAGTTCCTGTTGACGATACGGAACTTTTGGATACATCAACTCTGGTCTTTGTGACAGTTGATGTATCAGCCTCTCGGCTCGTGGAGCAGACCCTCCGAACGAGCTTGCTGTGTGCGGGAACCCTAGTGCTGGCTGCGACTGTTACTGTGACGACTACTACTACTGCTACTGTGACTGCGACGACGACAGTACAGAGATCCTGTGTGGATTCGACGACGACGACTACAGCACTCAGCGATCCTACGTGGAACAGTGCTACCGAACCTGTGTGAGCTGAATCTTCTGTTTACCTTGGGCGGTGTAGCGCTTGGGTGTAGCGGCGGACCCGTGGTACTTGACAGTGGTGGTGCGCTTGGATGCAGCAGCAGACCCTTGGAGGTGGAGCACTTGGTTGTAGCGGCGGACCCGCGATACTCTACGGAGTGTGTGCGCTTGGTTGTAGCGACAGACCCGCGACGGTGGAGACGTGCGTGCGGAGTACGGAGACCATGTAGTTGACTGAGACCTGACGACTGCTTGACCAACTCGACTTGGAGTGAGTCGACTAGCCCAGTGGACGGAGCGCCCGGTATTTGGCGGCAGACCCACTTCGGACGGAGCGCCTGGTAGTTGGCAGCAAACCCGCGGTAATCGACAGGAGGAGTTCCTCAGTAGGCTATTTGGGTGAGCGCCCGGTATTTGGCAGCAGACCCTCAGCGGACGGAGCGCCCGGTAGTTGGCAGCAGACCCGCGGTACTCGACAGGAGGAGTACTTCAGCAGTCTTAGGTTAGTGAGCAGTACCTCGGAGTCGTGACAGGACTACTGCACACTTCAGAGACGGGGCTCTTCAGCAGTTACGGTTTCGATAATAAAAATCCTGGTTTGAGCTGAGTCAATGATCTTTGTGTTTCCTCATGATTGAGATGGACCGCTTGATAACTTAGGTATATGTATGGGCATATACCTGGGTAATAGTTATCCGTTGATTTCATAAAATTGTTATAAACCGTGTGGACTTGTACTGTTATCCTATGTGGATTTTACTGTTTACTCTTCTTTGTGGATTGGATTGTTCTTGGGCTCATGTTGGAGCCGAACGGAAATTGGTGACATAGGTATATGTATGGGCATATACCTAATCAATACTGGATGTTACTTCGTGATTGTTACTTTTCTTCGTGGTTTATCCTTTGTGGATTTGAGAGACCTTCAGGGGTCTCGGGGTCCCTACTGAGTAGCTTATACTCACCCCTGCACGGGCTTTGCCCGCACTTCGTTGTGTTGGTTGCAGACGACGGACAGCGCTGACTGTGGATGAGGCTTTCGGAGTAGGTCGGTACCCGGAGGAGGACCACTGAGCGGGACGTGCTCGGAGCGGACAGTTGGACCCGAGGAGTTGTGAGCTATCTGTACCTACCCTTCAGGTAGGATCCGTGGTGGACAATCCAGGAGCTGAGCCATCTGTACCTACCCTTCAGGTAGGAATCGAGGAGGACGTCCCAGGAGCCGCTTGTACTTTCAGTTGCTGTTTTCCCTTTCGAGTTGTACTTTACTTTCAGTTGGGCTTGTATTCCGGCCCCTTTACTTCAGCAGAGTTATTCTAGTTTTGTGTACTGCTTTACTTCCGCTTGTTACTCTGAGGTGCTTGTTTACTTTATTAAGGCAATGCCTTCCCTTTTTACTGGGATTTTACGCCTTGGTGCTAGTCGCCAGCCCCTGGCCTATGGAAGGCGGGCTTGGGGTAGTCACGGCACGGGCCCCGAGGGCGGGTCGTGACAAATTGGTATCAGAGGAGTTCGGTTCTACCGCAGACTCTGATCATTTTTCTATGTGAAGCAATAGTGTTTAGTGTAATGAGTGTGGTTATCAGTCCAGGGAGTCCAGTGTTGGTGCGGCGGCCGACGTATCCGTACACCAGGACCCTGACTTCTGATTTCCGACTTAATGCATGAAAACACTGATTGCGTGTGTGTTTCCCAAAAGGTTTAAAGTCAGCTCAAACCAGGTCATCTCACCAGGTATAAATCGTTGACCATGACACAACTGTTCAGGATGTCACCATGCAGATAGTTAGCTGGAGTTCCGAGAGAGTTCTCAATGATGGCCCACCGAGCAGCGAGACTCCAGTGCAGGGCCCTTTTTCAGTGTTGGCACCTTCGGGTGGTGTACCAGCAGCACCACCACCCGTTAGGCAGTAGATGCCACTTGCTGACGGTGCACGCTAGCAGAGCGCGATGCACGAGTTCCAGCAGTAGAGGCCTCTGAGGATACGAGGCGAGACAGATTTCCCAGGCAGCAGTGGACTGGATGGAGGCGATTGCTAGAGTTCTATGCCTAGCTTTGATACTAGTAGAGCAGATGATGATCTTAGCTTCTGGTGTTTCCAGTGAGTGACCATGAGGTTGGTCCTTATAGTAATGAGGCTTCGGTACGCGAACCGATACCTGGGATAGTACCTACGGGTAGAGCGCCAGCTATGTCACTACCTGTTGGTCAGCAGACACTACCGGCGGTACTGGTAGCGGAGACTCACAGGCTTAGTGCCTTACATATGTTTTAGCACCAGATATCCCTCAAGTTTCGAAGTGAGCCTGACTCGTAGGCGGCTGAGGACTGGCTTGAGGAGGTGGTTGTGAGTTTTCTGGAGCTAATACAGCTTCGACAGTACGACATGTCGGAAGCAGAGCACTCAATGTGGCTTACCAATCAATCTTGGTACTCGTTGGTTACGTTGTGATCAGTTCATTAGACTCGAACATCTGAGCGAAGTGTGTCTAAAGGACATCCGAACCAATTCTTTTCCTCTATGCATTCCTACCTATGTTAGGATGCTAGAGAGAACCTTTGTGGTTATGAACGTTAGCAGTGAAAGGCAGGAAACTAGCGCCAGTCTCAGAGACTCGGGCGTGTAAAAATGTTTCAAGAGGAGGAAGTGCTAAGGACAGATGAATCTGCAGGGTAGCAGACGTGGAAGCGGAACTTGGAGAGCAGCATGTGGTGGTGTACATTTCGACATGTTACGACCACCCGACTTAGTAGTCCCCGCCAGGCTCAGGGAGCAGGAGGGCTGGGGAGGAGAGTAGCTGCATTACGGTCAAGGAGTGTGACCGAGGAGCTCTATGAATGATTAGAGGTACGGATTATGTCTACTACGAGCTGCCATATCTATAGACATAAGAACCAATCATTCTACCCTTCCACGAATCATGTCCCAGGCCAAGGGGTTCCGGGTAAGCCGTAGACTTGACCCTCACGTCTGGAGATACCTTTGGGAGGAGACTCGATAATCCCGCTTACGCCGACGGTGTGATTTGACCCCGAGGCGAGAGTTTCGGTTGGAATCTCTTGGTGGCAGCGTAGAGGCCTTACGACGTTGATCTGGGTATGGTTTTGATTCACAAATCATACCCCAGTTGACTGTTTTAGGCAAACGTCGGAATGGGTTTTCCTTGGTCGGCGAAAAGGAAACCATGGGCAGCACATGTTAAACTCAGGCATAAGAGGGTGTGACCGATCACTCTAGAGTTGGACAACCCTACCCTTATGGCAGAAGGAGTTTTGAGTTTCAGTTCTAACCTAAAAATGGAAACCTCTTGAGTTCGAGGGTGACGAACACGTTCTTATACGGTCTCACCCCGATGAGGTTTCGGAGATGTGGCCGAGGCGGCATGTTATCTCCAAAGTTCGATGGACCCTTTTGATCTTCAGCAGGGTAGGCGAAGAGGTTTACCGCTTGACCCTACCACCTCAGTCGCACCGGGTGCATAATGTCCACCACGTGTCTCAGCTGTGGAGATACGTGTATGTTTCTTCACACGTCATCGACCCCGGGGAGTTGGACGACGATGACAGGGCGACAAGCTCAGAGGTTCTAATAGAGAACGAGGATTGACAGGAGCAGGTTCTACGTGAACGGTTGCTTCCTCTGGGGTGCTTCATGGGTAGCACGAGATCTTCAGGTAAGCATATGGGAGCGTAAAGCTCAGTTGCGTGCTCAGTGCTACTTTGTTTCCCTTAAGTGTGAGTTGAAGCTTTACGGGGACGTAAAGCCCTGAGGAGGGAGTAATGTAAAGACCCGTAAAATTCAAGGGAAATTTTTTCTTAATTTTCTTTGGAATTTTACATGAGCGCGGTTTCAGACGGCACCTGATTCCGAGGCCCGGAGTGCCCGGAATTAATTTCTGAAGTTTGGCTCGGGTACGTTCAGTGAACGAACGAGCGGGAATTCCTAACTTTTGATCCGGTGCTCGGAATTGAAATCCGAGGGCACCGATGAACTCGCAGCGCCGATATTTGCTTAAGAGGACTTTTCCCGAAGGTGCGTTTGGTGAGGAGGAGTTGTTAAAAAAAAGGGGAGTTAAATGTGAAGTAATAAAATTGTGTTACAATTTTATTTCATATTCTAAGTTGTTAACCTATGTGTGGAAGTTGGGTGGGACCTTCTTGTTGTTAACTACCCTTGAGAGAATAAAGGTGGGGTGGGGCCCACACGAGCCCAACCCCTCACCTTCCCTAACTCCTCTAAACCCCCCACTTAAGATGTGTAACTCATCTTAACCTTTAAACTTCCATTTAATTGGGTGACTTTCCCTCTCCTCACTTTAATCATGCCAACACACTAATCCAATTAATGGATTTAAGTTTTTGAATTTTGAACTCTTAGAATGTCTTAATAAAATAAGATTATCTTATTTTATTTTTGGGGGTTAGTTTGGTTGTGTGGAGGATTGGAGGAGAGAGCTCTAAGTCTCTTGAAGAACTTCATCTTCTCCGGCGAAGAACGTCTTCATCCTCAACGAAGAACGACAACACTTCGTCAAGGATCATCGACTCGGCGACCCGGTATCTTCGGACCCCTTCTTCCTCCTCGGACCTTCTTCGTCGGCAAACGAAGATATATTCAATCACTCCACTGTTAGCAGAATTCACCAACATCAGAGGTTTTTCCAAAACAACCCACACACTGTTAGTGAGAGAGGATGTATTCCATCAACACCTTCAAAAGTATGATATGTATTTTCACACCGATTCATAATACCTAATACCACATGACCTACTAGCAGAGTATGTTGAAATGTTTGAGGAGTCCAAACTCAGAATATGTAGAACCAACTCTATATATGTTCTCATGGAAGCCAGGTTGCAGCATAACATTGTGGATCTGGCCATATATATGATATATTTTCTATAACTGAGGTGAAGTGTTCCTTGAAATATAATGTATATATTAGTTTTTTAGTTACTTCATCATTAATGTCTTCTCTATTTGGTATAGGTGTATCTCTTTTTTTTTGTCTCTATGATAATACTGGAAATTATTTTCCTAAAATGATATTATTTTGGTGAAGTGATTATTCTGGATACCCTATTTAGGGTATGGTTGAAATGTGTATGTTTATGCAGAGAGTTATTTTTCAATCTTGGTAGTATCCATTTCTTATTCAACCACTTTATACTCAAGATGATAGTATTCAATATCATTCTTTAGGAGGGCTAGTTGGTTTCCATCACTCCCTCAATGATTTCTATCACTAGAGAGTATACTTATAATAACATGATTGTGAATTCTATATGTACAAGGTTGAATGGGATATCCAATTATTCCATGATGGATATTGGAATTAGGGGACGAGTGGAGTGATTGAATATATTTCAATCAGTTATAATAATGATGGAGGGATAGATCAACATGATTTCTCTTTTGTAGTGTATCTCTTTAGGGGTGTCTTACCAAATGTTTTATCCATTATTCATCCTAAGAGAGTGGTGGAAGTGACTATTGATCTAGTTCTAGGAAAGGATCCATTATCCATTCCTCCTTACATAATAACTACTATTGAGTTTCAGGAATGCAAGGAAAAGCTATAGTATTTTAGGTATAATGTTTTACATGAACATCTACATCACATTAGTGTACACGTATGATATTCCCCAAGTAGGTGGATGATACCATCCTGATTTGAATTGATTATCAAAAATTGTATTATCTTATTATGAAGATCAGGTATAAACTACCCCACATATAAAAATACTTTCAAAAAATCTATGGATCTAAGGATTTATCAAATATTTATTTACGTTCAAGATATCTTCATTAAAGATTTATCACCATGTACATAACCCATTAAAATTATTGAAGAATATATAAAATTTATGAGTATCTATTTATGTCATTCATTTTGATAAATCTACATGCTTTCATTATGGTTCCGACGAATAGAGTTTTTTCACCGATTTATGTATTTACTTATGATTGTATTCATGGTATAGATTATGGTGTACTAAAGATTTTGATAGGAATTTTCCATACATGATAATATTTTTTTAGTACATTGAGAAATAATGATGTAATTTAAATGATAAAAAAATTACACTTTTATAAAGAAAATTTTCAATTTTTATGTCACATAATATTCAGTATATGAGTATTAGTTGACCCACAATAGATAAAGATTCCAGTTATAGAAATTTTTCCATGAACATTGTTGATATATGATGTTTTTTGGATTATCTAGCTAAAATATAATATATATTTTGGACTATTCATGAATATAATTTCCACTTATTGGCATGACTAAACATTGTGTTTATATTATATAGTTTGATGCCTATGAAATAACCTTTCAAAATTTGAATTGACGGTTAACATTAATACCATGAATGATTCTTATGGAGCCATGAATAATCAATTCAGATAGTTATAGTGCATCAAATTTTAGTCTTGGAGATGATTTGAATAGGATTAATGAAATCTGGGGTACTGGTCTTGTCATGTGATGTGTCATGAGTGGTATCACCTTACACATGACCTCGGGCTAGAAAATATCTTACACACATTATGTTGTTCGAGGCATGAGACAATGGGGATTTATCTATGGTATTTGGAGACTAAAAAAATACATTTCATGAAAATATAATTTTAATTGGATCTCATGAAATGAATATGGGTTGAATACATAGATCTATTTTATTTTAATATTTTTTTACATCATGGAAGGTATATATTGCGGCTAATGCATCGAGTTGGAGGACTCGAAAATAGATAGGTTAGTAGGATAGTATCATATGCAAATAGAAGACCCTATCATCTGAGATGCACATAGTGAAACAATTGAATCTTGGTAATCCAATAATTTTTGGAATAATGGTAGAATAATTACTTAGTGATAGAGTGATCATAAGAAAACATTCAGACCTAGATAGAATTTTCCTAAGAGCGAGTGATTCAGGTGAGGACCCACCATTGAATAGGGTCATTGATTGATGTGAGATGTTTCATATTTATGGATGATTGTGGTTTATTGAAGATGTATGACATGAATTGATGTGATAATATGATACTTTTATATGGGCAGTAAAACCTAGTTATACAATGATGAAATTATACATACATAACATTTATTTCTAGCTTCGAATGAAGAGTAAAAAAACATACTTTGTTACATGATGTTCCAATTTCATGTGGGTAACATAATAGCCTAGAACTCATACTATTTGATCAGGAGAAAATATCATTGAATTTTCAGTTTTTAAATTGATATAAATAATGATGACCTAATGTTCTCTATAAAAACTAACAAAATCAAAGAGAAATATTGGACTAATTATATACCCAAGGAGAATTTAGGATTTTTGTGTTATGTATTTACATTAAACTCTTAAAAATATACAAATGACTTATGAGGATAAAATATTACTAGATAACCCAAATTTCTATATTCCATAGTAGTTTATCAATATCCTCCATATTACAATCTTCTAGACAAAATTCATATAACATTATTCTTTATTAACTCTATAAATGGTAACCTAAGAGGTTTCATATTAAATTCATATTATTTCTACAAATTAGAATGTAAGACTAAATTCCATCCATGATAATAATATGGGAATAATGGTATACTAACATAATAATAGTGTTTTTAAATAACATATGAAAACTCATACCCAGTCATCTTTGAACAGAAATAATTTATCATGGAATATGTATTTACCAAATTCTAGATTCATAAGAATCAATAATAACCTTCCATGTGATTTTAATATTGATCAAATGAATCATAAAAACATCCAAACAATGAATAAAGAATATTTCCTTTTTATCATGGAAAATCATCTCTATAAAATTCTTACATAATCAAAACCAATTGAATAATCATATAGTCAACATCCATACCCAATATAGTAGACAGATATCTTGGAAAACCCATAATATAAGTAATATCGGTCTCAAATGATGTTATCATGGTGTACTCATTGTAAATAGTGTCTAATAACCATAACATGAATAAATTACATTAAACAATAATAACATCATAAAAATCAAAAAAAATTATTAATAGTTTAATATCTATATTAACACATGGAAAAAAATAACATCTATGAAAATATCATCAAAAAAATAATAACCATAGGAAAAAGAAATAGGTTCTAGAAAATAACTTTGGAACATTCATAATACATCATGAGAAGTAATGTGGTTGTTTTCACTAAAATATATCACATATGAAGCATAAATAACATCATGAGTTTTGGAAGTATTTGAATGGAAATCCCAGTAGAACTTCATTAAAAAATTTGTGATTAAAATAACATTTCCCTATTGAGTATCATCAATGGATTTCATAATATATGGGAATTTATTTTCAAATATCAAATAGGGAATTTCATCGAGAACTATTTTTCTTCTTATAGAAAATACCTATTTAAAATATTTAATTCTTCAAACAATAATAAAATTTCATTCTTTAATAATATCATTTGAACAAAACAATTGACGATTTAAATCATTAAGTGTAAATGACAATGAGAAAAACTATTATGATATAAATATTAAAAAATAATCATTCTTTGCACAAATTTTATAAAAGGATAAAACATGAAAAATTTGGTATACATTAATAAAATTAATTCTTAAATACATTTAATACAAATGTAAAATATCAATAAAAATAGATTTAGTAAATCATTTAGGTTTTGAAATGAACACTATTGAAACTTATTTTCAAAACAATGATGTAAAATTGAATGGTTCCTTATCTAAAATAATTGTAGAAGATTATTATAACATAAAAAAAATTATTCATTATACATATTCAATCAAAAAAGGAGGAAATGAAAATTTCTGATTTGAACTACATTCATAACTATTGCATAATTAAATAAATTTTATACATGAATGTTGGACCATATATTTTCTAAAATAACCATAAATATAAACTATCCAAAAAAGAAAACATTTTGTAACATAAATTCATTTCCACTTTGGTAACTCATAAATTAAACATTCCACGAATAAATAAAATCAAATGAAAAATTAAATGTTATTAATATAATTGTATTCAAGATATGACACGTAAAAAGGGAGTTTTATGCACCTTAGTAATGAATATAGTAGTGTATAATAAACATTTGTCTCATGGAAATAGAATTTGAACTGAACAAACCTAGATTGAACATACCATATAATTCATGAATTAATAGATGAACCTATTACATTTATCAACTACAATTCCACATAAATAAATTGGAAATAGGATATTTTATAATCAAATTTCGTTACAAACATACTCATATAATATCATGTATAATGAAGATGTAATTAACAAACATAAAATAAATTGATTTATGAAATTATTTATATAATTGTAACATTCATGAAAAACCCCCTCTGATGAAATATTTTTAATTGAAATGTATAATATTTTTTTAAATGGATCAATGATAATACTTGTAAAAGGATCCTTATACACATAACAGGATTGGAATTTGGCCTATAACCTTAAAATTTGCCTCAATGCAAGAAAATATAGATGATGTCTCATACGTTGTGTTCAAACATTCAATGTATGTCCTTTACCACAATAATGATAATCTTATATCAATTATTTTAATTCTAAACAGGATTTTCAGGGTTTAATACCTTATAATTAAATCATATATTTTATATAATTTAATGAATTATTTTAATACCTAATTATTTATGTATATATTAGTTGTTTAGTTCAATGTTATAAAACATATTCCTTGTGTTGACCGAGGTAAAAAAGTAATTATTATATGATCTATAAAAAATAATAATTAAATAAATATTATTTTTATAAATCAATTATAATTTAAAAAAATAGATCAATATTTCTTATGATAAATGAACTACTTATAATCACGAAGATGGTAGTTCATACGTATCTAAGAATAACATTTCCATTTTTCAATGATCCCTATACAAATAGAGTATGTATTATTTAATAATTATAATATAATTTAAATTTCTAAAATATTATAATATTTCATTAAAATTACATATATATTTCCTCAATTTATTATGGATATGAAATAATAATCTCATCGCTTTGTGGAGGGTGTAGTTCACACACAAGCACAAATGACATTATCATTTTTCCATGAGAGGAAATGTATGAAAGAAATTGATATAATATCATTTAAAATGACAAATATATAATAAATATCATAATTACACCATATATATCACATATATTCATTAAGAGTGTCTTTATTAAATTCAATAAAATGATATATTGAAAAACACATCAGATTTCTTAAACAGATGGTAGTCCACCATACAGGCATGTGACATTATCATATCCCACGGGGAATGGAAAATAATAATTTATATTTGAGATCATAATTACAATAGTATAATACTTTTTAGAGACTTGGGTTTTGGCCCTGTCAGACTTTAGAATATAACTCTGAATAATTCCAGAGTTAGGCGCGAAGACGACGTGTGATTATGAGGCCCGGTGTGCCAAGAATTAATTTTATAAAAATATCAAGTATTTATATACTATGCACGAGGCGGGATCTCGTTATCTCATAAATGGTAGATCAGTTCAAAAATCTGAGGGCAGAGTTGCGTCCAGAGCATGGAGTTTACCCTATTTGGTGTGTAAACATTGCGTGCACGGTCTTGTACTGGAAAAATCCACTAGGGACATTTTCATAAATAAATGGACAATTTTCGTTATGGGCGTCGGTTCGAATTACTCCTGAATGGAATCTCAGATCAGAAATCTGAGACCGTCGTTGAGTTCGTAGCATTGTGTTTTCCCTTTGGGTGACCTCAGTTGAGAGGGCGCGTGTAACATCCAAGGTAAATAAAGAATATTAAATTTTCATATTATTTTAAAGGGAATTTTATGTTTGATGGCGTACCCAATACGTAACAACGATTTTATTTGAAATCTTACGTTGCACACTAATAATATAATAATATTATTTTCAATATTAGTTAACACCTAGTCGTTGTAATGGCGAGAATAAATAGAAATAACTACAAACTGATTATATATGTTTTTTAAATATTTTAACAATTACCCAATAAATGGTTGAGGCTTAAAATGCGAATGAATCAAAATTTAAGCATAAGTATTTTAATATTCTTTAAAAGGTCGATTAACCGCCTTTTGATGGAAAAACCTTTTTAAATATAATATCTTTCACTTTTATATGTTATATATGACAAAATAGAATCCTTTTTTATAATCAATACATCAAGATTTACTTTGTGTATTTTTTTGGTATTTTTCTGATAAAGATCATTTTTTAATGAATAGTGAAACATGCTGTATTTTATTTCAAAACCTCCTTTTAATCTAATTTATTTCGTTGTTTGAATTATATTTTTAATTGGTTTTAAATTTTAATTAGAATATATTTTTACCATTTAATTCAATGGTGGTCATTGGAATTAATTTTACTTTGAAACTGGACTTAAACAGTGTCAATCTTTTGATAGATATTGTTTCATAAAAACACGCTATTTGTTTTGAAAGTGGGTATTAATTATAAAATTAATTAATGAAACATCAATGTTTTCAATTTGGCAGAATTTAAATCATTTTTTAATTTTAAATGTCAAATTTACTTTGGATAAATGTTTGGTATTTTTCTGACAAATGTTCATTCTTAATGAATAGTGAAAAATACAACATTTTACTTCAAAAATACTTTTTCATCTAATTTAATTATATAGTTATATTGTCCTTATAATTGGTTTTAAAGTATAATTTAATTATTGTTTTATCACTTAATACAATTGTGGTCATTGGAAGTAATTTCACTTTTCAATTTGATGTAAAAACAAGTCAATATTTTGATAAATTTTACTTCTTAAAAACTCGTCATTGGTTTTGACAATGTGAAATATTTTTAAATTAATTCCTGAAATTTCTATGTTTGTAATTTGATAAAAAGGACTCTATTTTTGGAATTAGAAGTTCCAAATTATGTAATTAAGACTCTTTTGTTTTTGTACATAATTAATAGTAACGACGGTAATTATATTTAATTATCGTGATTAATTAGTAATCGGGTAGACAAGGTAATACAATAATATCCTAAAAATATAAAATTACCAAAAAATGTGTCCTAATTCTATTGGTTCTGTCATGGCCGACCATAGGATTCCTTTTTCCAACTTAGGGACCCCATGGAATCACTCTATTGTGATAGTGAACTTTTATCATATTATTTTTTTAAATAAAGGAAAATATAACCAAAGTATGTATCACCTAAGTAAAACAATTTCAATTTTGTTTAAATAACTGATCTATTAGACTATAAATAGTAATTAGAAAGAAAAAAATATTTCTTACATCATGGTATTTTTTTATAATTTTTATTCATTACATAAATAAATTTATTTATGACACCACGATGATGCAGTGATTACCTAATTAAAGATTGATTTAAATAAAATGAAAAGGAGAAGGTAAAATCTAAGATTTACACTTGTCTAAAACATATTGTATGGGTGGATTAAGAACACATATCCCCTTATCCTGGAAATATATCATTTTGGGACCTTTAAAATCTGAAAATTATTTCATAATAAAGTAATATTTCATGATCTTCCAAGAGTACCCCTCCTCCCTCTTATAAAAGGCCTCCACCTCTACCCCCTTTTTCACACCTCTAAAGACCTTGGATCGTCCAGAAACGGCTCATATTATCTCTCCCCATACCTCTATTACTCCTAGAAGCCTCACCTTGGGCATAAGTCTTCCCAAGGAAGCCTTTGGCTCAAATCAAAAAGATTTACCCAATTTAGAGGTATTGTCTTCTCTCGAGTTTCTTTAATTCATTTTCCTTCTTCACTACCCCTAAATTTCTTATTATTATATTACATAAAAAAACTAGTTTTCTAAATATACTTGTATTTTTTTATGGTAATGATTTTATTTACACGTACACACACCTCCGTCTAATGGTTAAAAAACGTACAGTTTATGTGGGTGGCGAAATACTGCCTCACGAAATGATGATTGTTCAATCTTATTTTAACACCTCTTATGGTGGCCATTAAGACGTCACTATATTTATATATGATATATATTATATTTACTTCCTCTATATGATTCTATTTTTTATATTTAAAACTCACCTTTATGCTTTTCATGATGTGAAAATGCGATAATTTCATATGAGGAAGTGTGGACTATGTAACAACCCGAGATTTTATGAAAAATATTCTTTTTTATTTCACTAATGTCTTGTGTTGTACGCTACAACAAAAGGAGCTTGCACAACATGCATCCTTGTCTTGCCTTGCATTACACGCAATCGCGACCTTCCTCGATAGCGTGTGTAATACGCAATACCGAGTTTCACTAAACAACGATGTGCTATTAAAATATTATTAAAACTAGCCGTTATGAATAGTAATAACCACTTTTTAAAATTATGTAAATCTTATTTTTCAAAATGAACTTCATTCTTGGATTCGGAGTATCAAATTTAGCCTAAGGTGAAATTTTGGTACTTTTCGGATAACTTTCATATTCTGATGAATAGTGAAAAAATACTAAATTATAATTAAAAACAACTTTTTTAATCGAAATAATTAATAGTGATAAATTATTAATTTGAGTGGTTTTAAAGTATATTTAGAATATATTTTTACAATTTAATACAATGTTGGTCATTGGTTGTAATTTCACATTTAAACCAGACATAATCAAGTGTCAATCTTTTGATATATATTGCTTCCTAAAAACACGCTATTTATTTTAACAGCGGGATTTAATTATAAAATTAATTAATGAAACTTCTATGTTATGAATTTGGTAAAATAGATTTCATTTTTGAATTCGGAATATGAAATATAGCTTAGGATGAAATTTTGGCATTGTTCTGAAAAACATCAATTTTTGATGAATAATGAAACTACTAAGTGGTAGTTAAAAAAACTGAATTTTTCATAAAACTTAATTTTGCCGCTTCTGTGAATGGAATTTCGAAAATCCGAGAGACACGGTTAATATCAAGGACTAAAATGTGGTTCAATGAGATGAAAATAATTTTTTGGTGAATAGTAACTTTTTACGTTTTTTACCGCGGTTAATAGTAAATAGGGTAACTAAGGGTAAATATGATATTACTATTACCCTAACACATGTCCTAATTCTATTGGACAAGTGTAATTCGACCAAAAAAAACTTAGGAATAAAATATGACCATTTAGGCCCACTTGGATTAGATTAGGACATTTATTATTAATTTATTTAAAGAAAGGTTAAAATAGTTAAAATCAAAGTTTAATAAGTAAATCATTTTTAATATGGGGTTATACATAATATAAATTCGATTGTAAATATTAATTAGAAAGCTAAAAAGTTTTCCTACATGATGGTATTTTATTTGTAATTTTTAGACATAAAATAATTTAATTTATTTATGACACAACGATGATGCAGTAATTATCTTATTAATGAAATATTGACATAATTGATGTTATAAACACCAAAATAAATGTAATTTGAGATTTTTTTATGAATTCCACTAATTTTCTAGGTTACTATGACATATTAATATTGATTTAATCAACTTGGTTCGAACATTTAATTCTGTTATGACTTTCACAAAAATCATATATCAAATAGTGTCAAAATTGACACAAAATAGTTTTTAAATAAAATATTATATTATTAATTGTTATTGTATTCCTAAAAATCTAAGGTTCGGCCAAATGACTTAGATAAGGATATATATATTAATAATAAACAATTTAGGGTTCGTTTGGCATGGTATAGTAAGTGTATTAACCATATAGTGAAAGAAAACAAAAAGACACGGTAAAAGTTAAATTATTTAACTTAGAGTTAAATCTAATTGATAAGGTTAACATAATACCCTAAACTTGTCTAAATACTATTGGTTGATAGGATTTCGACCCATCCCCACTTTAGATTCTAAATAAGACCCTTTGGAACCATTATAAACCGATTTTGACTTTAATATAAAATAATATTTTGAGATATTCCTAAGGTGCCCCTCTCCTCCCCTATAAAAGGACACCTCCTCCCCCTCCTCCTCACACAAATTTGAGAACTCAAGCTCGGCCAACCCCTGAAAATTTCTCCTCTCCACTTCCCTAGCAACATCCTAGAGGTTCTGGTCTTCCTCAAAGACCAATTTTAGTGCCCTAAGAGGAGGTCTCAAAGAGGCACTTCAAAGAAGAGGTAATTACTGTTACCAATTCTTTCATCTTTATTTCTTCTTCCACTTCTTCTTCTTAGGTTGTTTCATTATGAAGTAATAACATCAGTATCACTCATATACTGATATGTTATTATAAGTATGAAACAACCCTATTTCACCATCTATCCATCCTACGGAAAAAGAAATCACCGCGCGTGCGTACGTACGGAATACCGTCTCCACGCCGTGGTGTAATCTATTTTCCACCACCACCTTACATGGATGGGTATAATGGTGTAAAGAATAACTATACATAGTTATTACAACATCATATTGATTCTGATATATTGTATAATCCACTCCAATTCAATTCAATATTTATAGAAATGATATCATCGCTCGTGCGTACGTACGGACTACCGTCTCCACGACGCGATGGGATTCATTCTCCATGTTAACCATTTAAGAATGATTATAATGTATATATAATAAATAATAATGAAATATATGACATTATAAAGCTACTGGATTTATGTATATATATACATATTTATGTCATCTACTTACTTCCATTTCAAGACAATAAGGAAAGGAAAACAGCGTTCATGCGTACGTACGGACTACCGTCTCCATGAACGGTGTTTTTCATTTTATTTATCTACCTATTATATATATATATATATTGAATATATATGATATATAAATCATATTTTATATTCTGGAAGTGAGTAAATCATGATATAAGTAATAATGATGTCAAGAACAACAAGTTAAAACACCTACGATAAATGAAACGATTTTACCCAAAACGCTTCTTTAACATGGAATTTACAAAAGAACGGGTAATATAATGTCATAAGTGAACCATATATGATATCATAACAATGAATATGATTCTGTAATAAGTCAATGACATTATTTAAATCATTATACAGGAGGTTCGGACATTTACAAAGCAAGTCGGACATAAGGTAAGGGAAATATCACAATCTCATTTTTATCCGAGATTGTTTATTCGTAAGTATTTACTGGGGTGTATTTTATCATCCACATCCATGTTCCTTCAATATGTAATATTGTTTCCATCCACTTACAATAGTTTAAATCCAATTTTACTCTTTGGTGAGTTTTTAGTAAAGAATATGAAAGGAATCTTTTGTCGCTTTTTCATACGAGGTACTTTTTGACTTTTCCGACAAAAGTACGAAGAATGTTTTTTTTAACTTAAACGGCATGAACGGATTTTTACGGTTTTATAAAGCCGTATTTTCATGAAGCTTCCTACAAAATATTTCATGACTATTTTTAATAAAATCTCTTTCTTTTAAAATCGCATGATGTTTTGTGAAAAGAAATTGATTTTGAAGAAGAAAGGATATTTTCCTCAAGAATTCATTTAAAGTGTTTTATCAAAATTATTTTCCATCTAAGATAATAAAGGGTTCTGTTTCTATCCATATTTTTACATTGATTTGACTATGTTGTTATGGAATTATGTTTATGAATTCCTTTATCTTATATGAATGGTTTTATGATGTCATGTTGTTTTAAGAATCCCATTTTTATTACATGGGTTATGAAATGATGTATGATTTATGATTTTGTGGCACACATAAGAATGGTATCATTATGAGATGGGTGGGACCTATATCTCCCTCCAATGCATTGGGTAAAGATTTTATATCTCATGAGATAGACATGGCTGAAATGGTAGGTTATACCGGTTCAGTGAAACAGGACTGAAACGAGGGTTACTCGATTCAGAAAGGGACTTTGTCCACTAAGATAGTCTTGGCAATGAGTCTTGACTAACAAGAAATGATTTTCTATGATTATGTGTGTATGCCAAAAAGTTTCATGTTTTAAGTTATGATTATTGGGATTACATTTCACTTCTATGATATATCCCATGTTATGATATTATGAGCTCTTTTGCAGGCTAAGATTTCCAAAAGCTATGTATATGATGTGATTGATTTTTCTTTTGTTTAGCCTTACTGAGCATTTGAGCTCACCCTTTTATGTTTTCTTTTCCCCAGGATATAAAGAAAGGTTTTAGGTAGAAAAAAGGGATGACCATTATGGGAGATATTGAAGAACTTTCACCACGATTCGAAGATTACGTTCCGAGTTTCCAAAGACACTAAACTATTACGATCCTTTAGTGTGTGTTTTTGTTATGTACTAAGTATTCCGCAAATGTAATGTAATGTCCATGTACGTTAAGCTTCGGGTCTCTACAGTTGGTATCAGAGGAAAGGTTTAGTCAACCTTTGGAAACTAGGATGCGAAAACGTTAGTGAGATCCCTAGAGATATTTCTAATGTATGTCTAGGGATGTCCCTAAGGATAAGTATACGTATAGGATATAGTCCTAGAACTATGGTAACGATATTAGATTAAACCAAAGATGTTAGATATTTAAGTTACTCCCCCTTTATTATGATTTTTGCCTCTCACACTATTCTTTTTGGGTTTTAGAAAATGGCTGGAAACAAGGTGATTCACGATAATGGAGGATATGATGGACAATGGAATGATATTCTACATGAGAAACCAAATGAAATGGGATTTGGATGTCCAAACCTCATTATTATGCCGAATCAGCAATCTCACAACATGATCAATAACGTAAAATTTGGTAAGTTTCCTGACTCGACTAATAAGAGAAAGATGGAGTTCCATGATGATCATAGAGGAAAGAAAGTTCAATTTCCCCTATGTAAATCATGTGGGAAGAGGCATCAAGGAGAATGTTTCAAGGGAACTGGAAGATGCTTTGGGTGTGGAAAAGAAGGACACAAAGCAAGTAAGTGCAAAGGAAAAGGGTCGGTTAACACCATGGATGAGGATAATGGTATTGCTACGACATCAAAAATGGTTAAGTGTTTTAAATGTGGAATGTATGGGCATTATGCAAACAAATGCCCTAAGGGAAAGACTCATGAAGAGAATCAGTATGGTCATATGGGTAGTATTTATGTGGATGATGATGAAGAGACTACAAATGATATGTGAGATGAAATAATTTTTGAAGCCCGGTCAATGGTTTGAGAATGTAGTGGAATGATTACATGTTTATCATGTGTAATTTTGGAATAAAGAGACATCTATGGATTGTTACACTGTTGTCTTTCCTTGTGTTTTGAAAGTGTATGATTAATGTTACCAGTATCCCTGAAAGGTTATTCAGATATTTTTGGAATATAGATGATATGCGCATAATGAGGGGATAAGGAGAAAATTAATTGTTTGATAGTATTCATGAGCTCATGATTGATATAAGGACTAAGTGATATCATGGTTTGAGTATATAGAATTTTGAGGATTTCGGTATGTGAAAAGTGTTAACTTTTAACTGCATTCAAGTTTTCACTAAGGTTCAATGGGTATTCAAGAGAGTATACGATTAAGGCCTTTGAATGTTTGGAATGTGACCAACAAGATATATCTTATGATATATGGGGATCAACGATGGTATTAAATCTCTGGTAATCGTTTTCACTATGTTATGAGAATGGACTGCAGTATTATGGATAAGCCTAAAGATTGGAATGGATTATGTTGGAAATAAGTTAGTATTGTTTAAGGATAGAAGTTTTTTCAATATTATTGATGGGATGTTATAGTAATATAGTTTTATAAAAAGGACAACCTGTAGGACGGGCGACAGCCCATCGCTTCGGACAAGGCTGTGGGAATCGAACCCACAACCGAAGTGCGACTGGCCTTTATCGCCTACCACTGGCCTACAGGAAGTCCCTGTTTAGTAGAAACTAGTTTTATTATATTAAGCAGTATGATATATGAAGTATAAGTCCATTTTAAAAACCATATGTGATTAATCTCACTATAGATCGACTTATGTATATAATTTTTGCTAACCTTTTGTTTGAGATAGATTGAATGACCCGTCATTCTATCACATGATCTGCTAACACTTCACGAATAACAAATTCAACTTCATTTATTTAAGAGATGAAGTGGAAATTGTTAAAGGCACGAACAACAGTGAGATTGTACCAAAATAAAGTAAGTATTTATTCTAATTCAAATTTTCAACTTTAGGGAAATGATCTTGAAAACCAAAAATGTTGTCCTAGTGATCTTATACCTGATGAATCATATGGTACCTTAGATCGTCACAAATTTATGTATTTGTGATTACTGGCTTTTCCATAGCCATGTTCTCTACCACTCTCCATCAGAACATGATGGTTAGATTTCTCTTCCATATCCATATTTTCACCTATGTGGAAACCCAGTGATTAGTTTATTTGGGTAATCGTTACATTTCATACTTTATTTTTTAAAGCCAAGTTTTGGTATTCCTTTTTACGATGTGGGTTTCTATTAAAGAAACTTTCGAATAGTAAACCATTTATAACCCTGACGAATTTCGAGGGTGAAATTCATTTTAAGGGGGGTAGAATGTAACAACCCGAGATTTTATGAAAAATATTCTTTTTTATTTCACTAATGTCTTGTGTTGTATGCTACAACAAATGGAGCTTGCACAACATGCATCCTTGTCTTGCCTTGCATTACACGCAATCGCGACCTTCCTCGATAGCGTGTGTAATACGCAATACCGAGTTTCACTAAACAACGATGTGCTATTAAAATATTATTAAAACTAGCCGTTATGAATAGTAATAACCACTTTTTAAAATTATGTAAATCTTATTTTTCAAAATGAACTTCATTCTTGGATTCGGAGTATCGAATTTAGCCTAAGGTGAAATTTTGGTACTTTTCGGATAACTTTCATATTCTGATGAATAGTGAAAAAATACTAAATTATAATTAAAAACAACTTTTTTAATCGAAATAATTAATAGTGATAAATTATTAATTTGAGTGGTTTTAAAGTATATTTAGAATATATTTTTACAATTTAATACAATGTTGGTCATTGGTTGTAATTTCACATTTAAACCAGACATAATCAAGTGTCAATCTTTTGATATATATTGCTTCCTAAAAACACGCTATTTATTTTAACAGCGGGATTTAATTATAAAATTAATTAATGAAACTTCTATGTTATGAATTTGGTAAAATAGATTTCATTTTTGAATTCGGAATATGAAATATAGCTTAGGATGAAATTTTGGCATTGTTCTGAAAAACATCAATTTTTGATGAATAATGAAACTACTAAGTGGTAGTTAAAAAAACTGAATTTTTCATAAAACTTAATTTTGCCGCTTCTGTGAATGGAATTTCGAAAATCCGAGAGACACGGTTAATATCAAGGACTAAAATGTGGTTCAATGAGATGAAAATAATTTTTTGGTGAATAGTAACTTTTTACGTTTTTTACCGCGGTTAATAGTAAATAGGGTAACTAAGGGTAAATATGATATTACTATTACCCTAACACATGTCCTAATTCTATTGGACAAGTGTAATTTGACCAAAAAAAAACTTAGGAATAAAATATGACCATTTAGGCCCACTTGGATTAGATTAGGACATTTATTATTAATTTATTTAAAGAAAGGTTAAAATAGTTAAAATCAAAGTTTAATAAGTAAATCATTTTTAATATGGGGTTATACATAATATAAATTCGATTGTAAATATTAATTAGAAAGCTAAAAAGTTTTCCTACATGATGGTATTTTATTTGTAATTTTTAGACATAAAATAATTTAATTTATTTATGACACAACGATGATGCAGTAATTATCTTATTAATGAAATATTGACATAATTGATGTTATAAACACCAAACTAAATGTAATTTGAGATTTTTTTATGAATTCCACTAATTTTCTAGGTTACTATGACATATTAATATTGATTTAATCAACTTGGTTCGAACATTTAATTCTGTTATGACTTTCACAAAAATCATATATCAAATAGTGTCAAAATTGACACAAAATAGTTTTCAAATCAAATATTATATTATTAATTGTTATTGTATTCCTAAAAATCTAAGGTTCGGCCAAATGACTTAGATAAGGATATATATATTAATAATAAACAATTTAGGGTTCGTTTGGCATGGTATAGTAAGTGTATTAACCATATAGTGAAAGAAAACAAAAAGACACGGTAAAAGTTAAATTATTTAACTTAGAGTTAAATCTAATTGATAAGGTTAACATAATACCCTAAACTTGTCTAAATCCTATTGGTTGATAGGATTTCGACCCATCCCCACTTTAGATTCGAAATAAGACCCTTTGTAACCATTATAAACCGATTTTGACTTTAATATAAAATAATATTTTGAGATATTCCTAAGGTGCCCCTCTCCTCCCCTATAAAAGGACACATCCTCCCCCTCCTCCTCACACCAATTTGAGCACTCAAGCTCGGCCAACCCCTGAAAATTTCTCCTCTCCACTTCCCTAGCAACATCCTAGAGGTTCTGGTCTTCCTCAAAGACCAATTTTAGTGCCCTAAGAGGAGGTCTCAAAGAGAAACTTCAAAGAAGAGGTAATTACCGTTACCAATTCTTTCATCTTTATTTCTTCTTCCACTTCTTCTTCTTAGGTTGTTTCATTATGAAGTAATAACATCAGTATCACTCATATACTGATATGTTATTATAAGTATGAAACAACCCTATTTCACCATCTATCCATCCTACGGAAAAAGAAATCACCGCGCGTGCGTACGTACGGAATACCGTCTCCACGCCGTGGTGTAATCTATTTTCCACCACCACCTTACATGGATGGGTATAATGGTGTAAAGAATAACTATACATAGTTATTACAACATCATATTGATTCTGATATATTGTATAATCCACTCCAATTCAATTCAATATTTATAGAAATGATATCATCGCTCGTGCGTACGTACGGACTACCGTCTCCACGACGCGATGGGATTCATTCTCCATGTTAACCATTTAAGAATGATTATAATGTATATATAATAAATAATAATGAAATATATGACATTATAAAGCTACTGGATTTATGTATATATATACATATTTATGTCATCTACTTACTTCCATTTCAAGACAATAAGGAAAGGAAAACAGCGTTCATGCGTACGTACGGACTACCGTCTCCATGAACGGTGTTTTTCATTTTATTTATCTACCTATTATATATATATATATTGAATATATATGATATATAAATCATATTTTATATTCTGGAAGTGAGTAAATCATGATATAAGTAATAATGATGTCAAGAACAACAAGTCAAAACACCTACGATAAATGAAACAATTTTACCCAAAACGCTTCTTTAACATGGAATTTACAAAAGAACGGGTAATATAATGTCATAAGTGAACCATATATGATATCATAACAATGAATATGATTCTGTAATAAGTCAATGACATTATTTAAATCATTATACAGGAGGTTCGGACATTTACAAAGCAAGTCGGACATAAGGTAAGGGAAATATCACAATCTCATTTTTATCCGAGATTGTTTATTCGTAAGTATTTACTGGGGTGTATTTTATCATCCACATCCATGTTCCTTCAATATGTAATATTGTTTCCATCCACTTAAAATAGTTTAAATCCAATTTTACTCTTTGGTGAGTTTTTAGTAAAGAATATGAAAGGAATCTTTTGTCGCTTTTTCATACGAGGTACTTTTTGACTTTTCCGACAAAAGTACGAAGAATGTTTTTTTAACTTAAACGGCATGAACGGATTTTTACGGTTTTATAAAGCCGTATTTTCATGAAGCTTCCTACAAAATATTTCATGACTATTTTTAATAAAATCTCTTTCTTTTAAAATCGCATGATGTTTTGTGAAAAGAAATTGATTTTGAAGAAGAAAGGATATTTTCCTCAAGAATTCATTTCAAGTGTTTTATCAAAATTATTTTCCATCTAAGATAATAAAGGGTTGTGTTTCTATCCATATTTTTACATTGATTTGACTATGTTGTTATGGAATTATGTTTATGAATTCCTTTATCTTATATGAATGGTTTTATGATGTCATGTTGTTTTAAGAATCCCATTTTTATTACATGGGTTATGAAATGATGTATGATTTATGATTTTGTGGCACACATAAGAATGGTATCATTATGAGATGGGTGGGACCTATATCTCCCTCCAATGCATTGGGTAAAGATTTTATATCTCATGAGATAGACATGGCTGAAATGGTAGGTTATACCGGTTCAGTGAAACAGGACTGAAACGAGGGTTACTCGATTCAGAAAGGGACTTTGTCCACTAAGATAGTCTTGGCAATGAGTCTTGACTAACAAGAAATGATTTTCTATGATTATGTGTGTATGCCAAAAAGTTTCATGTTTTAAGTTATGATTATTGGGATTACATTTCACTTCTATGATATATCCCATGTTATGATATTATGAGCTCTTTTGCAGGTTAAGATTTCCAAAAGCTATGTATATGATGTGATTGATTTTTCTTTTGTTTACCCTTACTGAGCATTTGAGCTCACCCTTTTATGTTTTCTTTTCCCCAGGATATAAAGAAAGGTTTTAGGTAGAAAAAAGGGATGACCATTATGGGAGATATTGAAGAACTTTCACCACTATTAGAAGATTACGTTCCGAGTTTTCGAAGACACTAAACTATTACGATCCTTTAGTGTGTGTTTTTGTTATGTACTAAGTATTCCGCAAATGTAATGTAATGTCCATGTACGTCAAGCTTCGGGTCTCTACAGAATACCACCCCCTCAAGTGATGTGACTTGTTCATGCAATACATGGAATGTATAAAGAATGAAATTAATGAACATATGTTACCTATATAACATATATATTATATTTTAATTATAATATATATATATATATATCTCAGTTATTTTTAATTCCATTAATAAGAAAAAGAAATGGAAGTAGCGTTCATGCGTACGTACGGCCTACCGTCTCCATGAACGGTGAATTTCATTTTTTATCATAAAATTTTATGGAATTGTATAAAATGAATATATAATGGATATATATGATATTTAAATCATTAATCCTATTCTTTATATTATTTACTTATAACTACATGGACAATTCTTTTCGAATAGGTTTATTTTTGACTCATGTGCCGTACATCGACAAAAACGTCTGACATGAACTAACACAATTAAGTAATTATTTTCAAATTATAATATGTGATATAAATTGAATAATAAACTTTAAATGATGTCCTTAGGAAATTATAAATTGAACATAGTTTATTATTCATGAATATAATGAAACGAACATGACAAGTCGGACTTGAGGTAAGGGATCCCACATCTCTCTTTCTTTTCATGTATTTTCATTTATGTCATTAATTTAAAGCTCCATGTTCTTATTTTGGGGATGTTATTTTATATTCATCACACTATAATTTTCATATTCATATGATGAGATAACACCTCATTCTCTCATCAATTCATTTTATGACTGTTTAAGTGGCGTCGTTAGGCTGCTGAATTTTTGTATGGGGATTTCTCATCTCACTTTTAATTCCATGAGATTTTCCATTATTCACAAATTATTTATTGAATGTGGTTTATTGTGTACTTAAATTTGATATATATTTTCGTTATTCTATTTATATTCATGGTATTAGGTGATTCATTTGATTCTAATTATCTTTTGGTCATACAACTCGATTCATTACAATGAGGTAAGGGTTTTTATCTCACTATTTATTCCCGTGAGATTCATGCTATATATGTCACTATCTCCTTTGAGTGGTGTATATACTGCCCATTATTATACTCTTTGTGTAATATACTTTCGTTTATGGGTATTTACATCAATGATGTAAAGTCCTTCTTTCATGCGGTGTACGTTTTGAAAGTTACCCAAGTCGGTAAGGGAACCTTTCACCCACCTCTTTATAAAAGACATATTTTGATAGGTCTTTTAATTTACATCTTCATAATGTTGAGATATGTTCTTATATATCCTTATTTCTATAAATTATATGTCCAGGTGATGAGATACCCTTTCTATCTCTCGTCAACTCTATTTCTGAATTTTAAAGTGACGCAGTTAGGCTGTCGAATATCTATAAGAGAACTTCTTAAACCAATTTCAATTATTTGGGTTAAACCTCTACTTCATGATTATGTCGTACTATGAATATGTGTGGATGACCTCTGATTGTTTTACACGTAATATCCACTTATATTGGGTGTATTTATATTTTACACACATAATTCTGTAATTGATTTATCATTATTCTAAGGATACCATCTTTGTAAGGGACTTCGTCTCAATCTCCTTTCCTTGAGAAATATTTTGTTTTAATACAATAATACCTTTTATATACTGTATAAATACATTTTACTTTTCATTTCATTCAAATGAAATCTTTTTCTACTAATGGTTTTACTAAACGAAAATATGGAATGTTTCTTTTAACGTACGTGGTGACAATGACCTTTCTGCCGCCACGAGTATTATTTGATCTTTGGCTTCCTCAACAAGTTGTAATGTTTTCAAAAGAAAATAAAAACCATATAATCTATTATTAATTTTTGTATTGAAAATGGTTTTGATAAAGGATTTTTATGTCAATATATTTAAGTGATATATTGTGATTGAAATGTGGAAAGTTTTCTTTCCTTTATATTTGTTTTATGTATTATGATTTTACAATGGTACATGGACATTTGATGGGTGGTTACATGATAAAATAGATGACGGGTGGTTCCATGAATACCAGGACAATTGGTTACGTTATAACCACCAATTCATTGGGTATGGAAGTCGGTCGTATGGTTATTCCATTTAGTTACATGTGTGGAAGTCGACCATATGGTTATTACATTTAAGTATGTTTATGTTATAGTTTACATTTATATGTTATGTGTTTATTATATGGGTAATATTTTGGTTACAAAATGGTAAGTAGTGATCTTTTATTTAGTGAAGTGTATTTACTACTTCATAAAGGTGAAAAGTATTACATATGTTAAAGTATTCCTGGTTTACTTGTAGTTTTGAAAAACTAATAGTTTTCTTCATTGTGTATTCCTTACTAAGCTTTTTAGGCTCATCCCAAATATTTGGAATGTTTTATACAGGACATAATGATGAATAGGGTCATGGATGGGATCATGGAAATACATGATATCTAAAACATGGAACTACACATGTTTTATTTTAAGAGATTTTATATTATGAAAAAAAGGGAAACTCATTAGAAGTGTCTACTTTGTAATCTTTTTAGATGTAATAGTTATGTCCTAATTGTGTAAAACTCTAAACCTGAAAAGAGCATCAATGTTAATTATTCATTTAATTTAATATTAAGTAATGTTTTTAGGTTGGGTCTTTATAGTTGGTATCAATGGTCGGTTTAGACAACTTTAGAGGTTAGGGTATTCTTTAGGCACAAGTGACATTGCCATAATGGTTAGGATTTTAGAAAGAGTCATAGTTATTTTTATAAAGTGAATGAGTTTAAAATAACATGAATAATTATATCTTAGTATATACCCTCTTCATAAGATATTATATGATGATTTTACTGATATACACACTGACCTTTTTGGTTTTAGTAAATGGCTGGATCTAGCAGGCACCAAAGTAACAGTGGATGTGAAGAAAACTATGATGGTTTTATGAATGAGAAACTGAATGATATGGGAGCTAAAATGATAAGTCGTGTGGTTATTCTCAACGAACTATCTGGAGTCATGATTGAACACCAGAAACATAGTGATTTTTATAAGGAATCATATATACGATAAAAAAATCCCTACAGATGTTCAGGTAATAATCATAAAGGTAAGAATGTTCAAAAACCTATGTGTCAAAGATGTGGAAAGAAACACATAGGAAAATGTTTCAATGGGATAAAATGATGCTATATATGTGGAAATAAAGGTCATAAAGCAAGAACCTACCATGGAAAATGGAAGCATCTAGTTGAATCTATGAAAGAGAAGGATGTTCTTTCTAAAGGATCAATTGAATGTTTTAAATGTGGTGTGCGTGGTCATTATGCAAACACATGTCCTACAAAGAAGTATCGGGAATGGGATCACCAGGATCGTAGAAATATTCGTTTACCAATACCTAATGCCATTCCAATTGAGGATGAAGTATCTCATAATGACCAATGAAAGGTATGGATTATTTATTAACATATGTTTTCCTACTATTGAATCTTAGGATAGGATTCATGATTTTTATTGTAGGAAAGAAGTATTTCAGAATAATATGGAATGTAATGGTTAATGGATCATGACGAATGTTGAATGAGTAGGAATTCGAAATTTAAGGGATTCAAGAGTTATGGTAGATTTTTGGATGGTGAAATGCTTAAATGTATTAAGGCTCTTCTGATGACGGGATTACATTAAAATACATTTTATAGTATGTGTAACCCTGATGATTGATATATGAAAATTTTATCCAAGGAATAATTATCTTTGCCATTGTGGATATAGTTATTATGAATCATTTGGGATTATATGATCCTTGAATTTGAGTCAATTACCTATTAGTACATTTTGGGGATGCAAAATGAATGTTACTAGATAACCTTTGGGGTTAAAATTTGTTATTGTTATTTTTGATGAATATATCACTTTTTGGGAATGTTATAAAATTATATATATTTTTTGAAAAAGGACAACACGCAGACCGAGTCACAACCCGTCGCATCGGATGAAGCTGCGGGAATCAAACCCACAACCAAAGTGTGAATGGTATTTATTGCCTACCACTGGACTATGTGAAGTCCCTAGTTAGTATGACAAATTATTTTTTAGTTAGATTATTTTATGAATCATGAAAAATTTTACTTTGGGTTATCTATGAGAATGATTGACCTATCATGGAGGGTATGTGATTATGTTAATTACTTTTCAATATGAGACTTTAAGAGTAACAGATGTTATTTAGAGATAAATGTTAATATTTACATTAGAACACCCTATGATTAAATCTGTCAGAGATTTGTGTTTCAATATTAGTTTGGATTACTTTTGAATAATTTTATGGATATTAGTCTTTACAATGGCCTTTGTTGAACTTTGTGTTTTGTTTGAAGATTTTTGGAGATTAAGAGTTGTTTTTCATTTTGTAAAAGATTATCTTTTTTGGGTATTATCTTATCTCGTACTAAACATTTTGGTTTTGGTTAAGGTCTAAATACATTGGAAATAAATATTTCTTCTTTTTTGGATTATGTGATTCTATTAAAGTTGAGTATAGTTCTCTTAATGTGAACAAGTCATCCTGAATACTCGTCATTTGGAGAAAATATGAGTTTGTGTTAGAAAAATTGTAATAGTTGAAAGTCTACATGAAAAGTAATTGTGTATCCTTATGTTTTAGTTAAGATCATAAATAAAATCTCCCAATGAAAAGTAACTTAAAAATAAAAACATTGTCTGTTATCATTGCCTACTGGGGAATCAAATATCGTTTAACCCATCACATGTTTGTGATTTTCAAGTGGATAACCTTATACTAGACATATTTTATGTCACTATCCATTAGAACACGACCATTTTTTTATCATCCATATTAATGTTTTCCTACAAGTAATCCTAGTGTGGGTTAACTCGGGTGACCTTTGTACTTCTCTTTCTTTCTTTTAAAGTGATAGTTTTACTGACTCTTTTTCTGATGTGGGATTTTCAATGAAGTTTCCAAGCACAGTGTTATAATTACGAGGACGCAATTACCATAAGGGGGGAAGGATGTAACATCCCAGTTAAATAATGAATTTGACATTTTCATATTATATTAAAGTTAATACTATGTTTGATGGTGTACCCAATACACAACAACGAGTTTCATTGAAATATAACGTTGCACACTAATAATATAATAATATTATTTTAAATGGTAGTTAATGCATAGCCATTGTAATGGAAAAATGAACATAACTAACTAAAAAATGATTATATATTTGTTTTAAATATTTTATCAACTACCCAATAAATGATATAGGCATAAAATGAAAATGAATCCAATTTTAAGCATAAATATTCTAATATTTTTTAAAATGATGATTAACTGCCTTTTAATGGAGAACCCTTTTTATATATATTGTTTTCACTTTTATATATTATATTTTACAAAATAAAATCTTTCTTTATAATCAATACATCATGATTTACTTTGTGTAAATTTTTGGTATTTTTTTGATAAAGTTCATTTTTAATGAATAGTGAAAAATGCTGTATTTTAATTCAAAACATCCTTTTAATCTAATTTATTTCTATGGTTAGATTATCTTTTTAATTTGTTTTGAATTTTAATTATAATATATTTTTACCATTTAATTCAATGGTGGTCATTGGAATTAATTTCACTTTGGAATTGGACATAAACAAGTGAGAATCTTTTGATAGATATTGTTTCATAAAAACACGCTTTTTGTGTTGACAAAAGTATTTAATTATAAAATTAATTAATGAAACTTATATGTTTTGAATTTATTAAAATTGAAATAAATTTTGAATTTGGAATGTCAAATTTAATTTGGATAAATTTTTGGTATTTTTCTAACAAATGTTCATTTTTAATGAATAGTGAAAAATAATACATTTTACATCAAAACTGTTTTTCATCAAATTTAATTATATAGTTAAATTGTCCTTTTAATTGGTTTTAAAGTGTCATTGAATTATTTTTTTATCACTTAATACAATTTTGGTCATTCAAATTAATTTCACTTTTCAATTTGATGTAAAAACAAGTCAGTCTTTTGATAACTTTTACTTCTTAAAAACTCGTCTTTGGTTTTGACAACGAGAATTATTTTAAAATTTATTAATGAAACTTATATGTTTTAAATTTGATAAAATGGATTCCATATTTTTAATAAGATTTTCCAAATTATTTAATTAATACTCTTTTGTTTTTGGACATTATGAATAGTAACGACGGTAATTATCTTTAATTATCATGAATAATTAGTAATCGGGTAGTTGAGGGTAATAAAATAATATAATAAAAATATAAAATGAACCCAACAAGTGTCCAAATTCATTTAGTGTTGTCATGGAAGACCATGGGATTCCTTTTGACAACTTAGGGACCCCATGGAATCACTTTAGTGTGATAGTGACCTTTTATCATATTATTATTTTAAAGAAAGGAAAATATAACCAAAATATGTATCACCTAAGTAAAAAAAATTAATCTTGTTCAAATAAATGAAATATTAGACTAACAATAGTCATTTTAATTCTAAAAATATTTCCTACATCATGGTATTTTTTAAAAAAATTTAACACATTAAATAAATAAATTTATTTATGACACCATGATGATGCATTGATTACCTCATTAATGAATGATTTAAATAAAATGAAACGATAAGGTAAAATCTAAGACTTAAACTTGTCTAAAACCTATTGGACGGGTGTATTGAGAACCATTATCCCCTTATCAAATAAATATATCATTTTTTGACCTTTAAAATCCGAAAATCATTTCATAATAAAGTAACATTTCATGATCTTCCAAGAGTGCCCCCCTCCCTCTTATAAAAGGCCCCCACCTCTACCACCTTACCCACACCTCTCAAGCCCTTTTATCGTCAAAAAATATGCTCATATTGTCTCTCCACATCCCTCTCCAACTCCTAAAATCCTCACGTTGGGAAGAAGTCTTCCCAAGGAAGCCTTTGGCTCAAATCAAAAAGAGTTACCCGATTTAGAGGTAATGACTTCTATCGAGTTTCTTTCATTTATTTTCCTTCTTCACTCCCCCTAAAATTATTATTATTTGATTAATTAACAAAAAAAAATTCCTAAATATACTAGAATTTTTTTATTAGATGTATTCTATTTACACTTAAACACACCTCCGTCTAATGGTTAAAGAACATACTATTTCTATGGTTGTCGAATTACTGCCTCACGAAACGATGATAGTTCAATCTTATTTTAACACCTATCATGGTGGATATTAAGATGTCCCTGTATTAATATATGATATATATTATATTTATTTACTCTCTATTATTCTATTTTTTATAATTAAAACATACCTTTATGCTTTTCATGTTGTGAAAATGCGATAATTCCATATGAGGAAGTGTGGACTACCGCCCCCTCAAGTGATGTGACTCGTTCAGGCAATACATGGAATGTATAAAGAATGAAATTAATCAACATATGTGACCTATATAAAATATATATTATACTTGAATTATAATATATATATATATATATATATATCTCATTTATTATTAATTCCATTAATATGACAAAGAAATGAAGGTAGCGTTCATGTGTATGTACGGCCTACCATCTCCATGAATGTTGCATTTAATTTTTTTAATCTCCAAATGATATGGAATTTTATAAAATTAATATATACTGGATATATATGATATTTAAATCATTAATACTATTCTTGAGATGGTGTACTTATAACTACATGGACAATTCTTTTCAAACAGTTTTATTTTTGACTCATGTACTGAACATCGACAAAAACACCTAATATGAACTCGCATAATTAACTAATTATTATAAAATTATAATATGTGATATGAATTGAATAATATACTTTAAATGAGGTTATTAATAAATTATAAATTTACCATAGTTTATTATACAGTAATATAATGAAACGAACAAGAAAAGTCATACTTGAAGAAAGGGATCCTACTTCTCTCTTTCTTTCCATGTATTCTCCATTATGTCATTTATTTTAAGCTCCAAGTTCTTTTGTTGGGGATGTTCTTAAATATTCATCCTACTTTCATTCTCTTGTTCATATGATGAGATACCCCCTCTTGCTCTCATCAATTCATTTTATTAATGTTTAAGTGGCATCGTTAGGCTGCCGAATTTTTGTAAGGGGATTTCTTATCTCACATTTAATTCCATGATATTTCCATTGCTCACATATTATTTATTGAATGTGGTGGATTGTGTACTTAAATTTGATATATATGATCATTATTCTATTTATATTCACGGTATTAAGTGATTAATTTGGTTCTTATTATCTTTTGGTCATACGACTCGATTCATCACAATGAGGTAAGGGTTTTAATCTCACTATTTATTCCCATGAGATTCATGATATATATGTCACAATATCCTTTTAGTGGTGGTAGTACTACCCATTATTCTACTCTATGTGTAATATACTTTTTTATGGGTATTTACATCAACTTTGTATTGTTCTTCTTTCATGGTGTGTACGTTTCGAAAGTTACCCAAGTTGGTAAAGGAACCATTCACCCACCTCTTTTTAAAAGACTTATTTTGTTAGGTTTTTTAATTTACATCTTCAAAATGTTGGGATATGTTCTTATATATCCTTATTGCTGTAAATTTTATGTCCAAGTGATTATATACCCTTTCTATCTCTCATCACCTCTTTTTTATGAATTGTAAAGTGACGTCGTTAGGCTGTCGAATTTCTGTAAGAGAACATATTAACCTAATTTCAATTCTTTGGGTTAAACCTCCACTTCTTGATTATGTCATACTACGAATATGTGTGGATGAACTCTGATTGTTTTACACTTAATATCCACTTATATTGGGTGTATTTATATTTAACACACATAATTATGTAATTGATTTATCCTTAATCTAAGGATAACATCTTTGTAAGGGACTTTGTCTCAATCTCCTTTCATTGATGCATATTTTGTTTTAATACAAGACATTATTTTATACTCTATATATACCCCTTTGAATTTTCATTTCATTCTAAGGGAATATTTTTCTACGAATCATATTACTAAATGACAAAAAGGAATGTTTCTTTTAACATATGTGGTGACAACGACCTTTCTTCCACTGCGAGTATTATGTGATCTTTGCCTTCCTCAACAAGCTGTAATGTTTTTCAATGAAAATAAAAACCATATAATATATTATTTATTTTGGTATTGAAAATGGTTTTGATAATGGATTTATTATGTCAATATATTTAAGTGATATATTGTGATTGAAATGTGGAAATGTTTTCTTTCCATTATATTTTTTTATGTCATATGATTTTACAATGGTAATTGGACATTTGATGGATGGTTACATGATAAACCAAATGACGGGTGTTGTCGTGAATACCAGGATGAGTGGTTATATTATAACCTCCAATGCATTGGTTATGGAATTCGTTCATATGGCTATTCCATTTAGTGACTTTGTGGATGTCGATTGTATGGTTATTCCATTTAAGTATGTTTATGTTCCACGTTACCTTTATAAGGTTTGAGTTCTTTATATGAGTAATCTATTGGTTAAAAAAGGTTAAGTATTGATCTTTAATTCAGTGAAGATTATTTAATACTTAATAAAGGTGAATAGTATTACTTATTTTTAAGTATTCATGGTTTACATGTAGTTTTGAAAAACTAATAGTTTCCTTCATTGGGTATTCCTTACAGAGCTTTTTATGCCCATCCCATGTTTTTGAAATATTTTCTACATGTAATAAAGATGAATAGGGTCAAGGATGGGATCAAGGAAAGACATGATATCTAAAACATTGAACTATACATGTTTCTTTTAAAGTGTTTTTATTTTATGAAAAAAAATGGAAGCTCAGAAGAAGTGTCTACTTTGTAATATTTTGAGATGTCATAGCTCTGTCCTAATTCCCTAAAATTCTAAACCTAAAAAGATCCTCAATGTAAATTATTCATTTAATTATATATTAAGTATTGTTTGATGGATGGGTCCTTATAGCGTGGGAGATTCAGATTTCACGTCTACCAGAACTTTTATATAAATAGGGAGTTTAGTAAATGAGTAGGGTTATCTCATGTCCCCTCTCAGACGGCGATGCTCTGGCCTACGGCGATTGGACCTCCAAACGATATTGGATCACAACGAAACATCAGACGCTGGTAGATCAGGGCATTGGGAACACAACGGCAGATCCGGATTCAAGTTAGGCGACTTCTTTCGGATTATGCATCTCTTTGATTGAGGTTTTGTTGTCGTTTTTGATTTGTTTATGCTTCTGCGGCTTTCCCAGTCTCTCTCGATTGCCAAACCAAAAACATCCATCGTCAGATTGAGTTTTTGATTGCGCGTTCTTCGTGTTATTCGTCTGTTCTTCATGTTCTTCATGTTCGTCATCCATTAACTTTTCACCTCGACAAATCATCAATGAATCGAGGAGAAAGGCTTATGGTTGTGAATCTCTCGACCCGAGGAGTCTCGATCTGTGATCGGGTTCGAGTTTTTGGTGCCCGAGGAAGTGCACCGGCAAGCGGAAGCGGCGGTTACTTTTCATGATGCTCAAACGGTGAAAGATCATTGAGCGGAGGAAACCGCTGTAAAGGTGTCGTCCTAAGGATTACATATCTGGTCTCAGAACATGTTTTGGACCATCGGAGTGACAGTGGTGGCCTGCGGATGTTTTCTAGAATACTTCTGGCGGTTCCAGCGGTTTTTCTGTGACTCCAGCGGTGGTCTGGCAGCTCCCGTTGTGGTCCGGCAATGGAGGATTCTGGCAGGCGGCGGTGGTCTGGTCAGGCAGGCAATGGTTTCTGGTGACCCTGTGGTGGTCCGACAATATTTTTCTGGGGGTGTTTTAAACCCCCGTAACTCGCAAACTATATCTCTGATTTGTGATCCGTTTGAGGCGACATGTTCCTTACATTGAGTCAGACCTTTTCAACTCACTTTGGGAATTTAATGAGTTTGGTTTTTGGTCCAGGGCCATGAAACGATGAAAATAATAATATTATTTTATTATTTTCAACTTCGACCAGCAGTAACTTTTACCCGGAGTGTCCAAATGACGTGTTGTCAGTGGCATTGAAACCTTGATGATATGGTGGACTTTTCAAGATAGTTTCTACGTTTTGGGACTGAGAATAGGGTGTCAGCCCAATGAGGCCAGGTTCCGACGTTTACAGAGAAACATGACTTTTTTGTCGGGTGTCTGTTATGGACGATCGAGTAGTCGTTCCCGTTTGTTTTTTTAGGGGATCGCAATGGTGTGATCCTCTTGACAAGTTTTGGGATCATGTTGTAGGCCCCACCCTAGTTGGCTTTGTTGAATAGTACTTTTTCACTAGGGGTCCATTTGGGACATTCCAATAGTCAATCCTATGTATTTTTCCAAGGGGATTGCATTTGTATGATCCTATTAATGAGTTTCGGGATCGTAGTGTGGGACCCACACAGGCTAGCTATGGTGAGTAGTGCCTTTTTCACTGGTTGTCTGTTTCGGGCGATTAAACAGCCTATCCTGTGTGTTTTTCCGCATGGATGGCGACGATGGCCTCTGTATTGACCTAGGAGGTGCGCATGGTGGCGATGTTGCAGGTCGCTCGAGTTTTTGATGTTTAGACTAGTAGTGGTTGAGGGTACTCCTTTGGTTCGGTCCTATGAGGGTTCGTGTGGCATCACAACCGTGTTATGGGTTTTTGATCCACTCGATAGGATCTCTAATCTGTTAGAGTTGTCATATCCCTCTGATGGGCCCGGTACGAGATCTTCTAGCTTTTCTACCCTAGATCGCCTTCTTGGTATTGTTGTGACCGCTTATCCATGGGTGGTGATCCCCTATTTTGCATGTTAACCCTCATAGGGTTTGTGGCATCATCGATAATATGATCCCATGCGCATTGGGCCATGATCAGTATGGTTATGGAATCATCAGGTATAAGATCCCCTACTCAGCATGTGGTTTATAGTTGTGTTGCAGCATCGTTGGTAAAACGACCCCCTACACAGGACGTGGTTTCAATAGGGTTGGTGCTTCGTCAGTTCGATCCCCTACTACAAGAGTTATTGCAGATGGGGTTTTGGTATCGTCATGTCTACCTTGACGGGCAATGATCATCTATCTGAGTGATGTGATTCTATGGAGCACTAGTTCGGGTTGTGGTATCCCCCAGCGGATCCTCAGAGTGATCCCCTATCTGTGAGATCTATGAATTCTAGATCGGGTTGTGGTATCGCCCAGTAGATACTAGGATTAATCCTCTATCTGTGAGATCCACGAATTCTAGATCGATTTTTGGTATCCCCCAGTGAACCCTGGGAGTGATCCCCTTTCTGTAAGATCTTTATATACCAGTGCAGGTTTTGGTATCGCCTAGTAGACCCTTGGAGTGATCCATTGTCTGAGGAGTTTTGTTTTTTTGTTGTTTCAGCGAGGTTTCCTCAGTGATGATATATGAAGAGCATGATCTCTCAGGTGAGTATCTGTGATGTTTTTGTGGGACCTGATGGAGTATATATTTTAGAAGTGTTTCATCTGGGATGATAGTGACCATGGAGTGTACTCTCCTTATTGTGAACGGTTGCTAGTGATGAAGTTGGTACCTCATATTTCTTGGTGTGTGAGGTGAGTATATCTGGATGTTTTTAGTATAAATAAGAGTGTATATCTAAGCAGATATTCATGGTATTTTTTGGGAACATACCTGAGAAGATGTTCAAGGTGTATGTATGGTCATACATAGGGATTGAGCTGACTATTTGTGTTTAGCCGAGGATGGTCACAAGTAAGGGTTTCTTTATCATCTAGGTTCCCTCTGGTTGTGATGATCGGACTATTTCCTTTTAGTTTCCCTATTTTGTTTTCGGTTTTTAGGTTACATACTGATTATTGTTATACTCACCCATGCATAGGCTTTTCCAACACATGTTTCTGTCTTCTGTCGTCCACATACATTTTGACAGTGTCCCAGGAGGACCCAGAGCATGCAGAGGTGATTGAGCGGGACTGACCATGGTCTCTTACTAGAGCTGTGCAGAGGATCTTTCCGGTGATGCTTTTGGCATCATTTCACTACTTCTGAGCATGTTGGACCCTTTATAGTTTCCTTTTGGTGGATCCTGTTTTTTCCTTTTTTACTTTTGTTGTACTCTAGTTGTGGGTTAGATGTATCCATGCATTTCTATTAAATTTTTAAATATATCTCTTCACTAATCTATGGATGTGTAAGTTGGTTCATCTATATAGTTACCTTATTCTAATGCCTCCCATGTGTGTGATAGCCTACTCAGAACTAGACGCCATCCCCTGGCCTATTGGAGGTGGCATTTTTGAGTCACGGCTCAAGCCCCATTGGGCCAGGTCGTGACAGAGTGGTATCCGAGGAGGTTCCACCTTTGTGATCTCTAAGCATAGTTTTTTTAGTTGTGATCTTGGTTTGGGTTTCATAGCGGCATTGTTATGATGTTTTGAGTTCATCTTTCAGGTCAGGGACTCTAGTGTTGGTGCGCTGGCCGACGTATCCATACACCAGAACTCTAATAATCTATGTTTTGACTTGGGAAATTCGTACACTGGTCATAGGGAAATAATGGTACGTACATTATATAGGACTGGGTTTTTGGATTTCCCATTTACTTCTTGAGTCAGATCTCCAGATATATTATTTGACAGTGGTGCATCTATATTGTATAAAAAGATGTTTCCACGGCAACAACCAGTGAGGGTTCCACAACAGGATTGTGGTGATTACCACCCCATGTAGAGGCTGTGGACTAGGGCGCAGGTTCTGAGGCTAGACCTCCAGGTGGTCTACCAGTAGAGACACCACCTATCGAGTGGCTTGTAATGCCGGAAGTATAGGGTGAGGATGTGCGCAGGCTTAGTGCACTGCACGAGTTCCAGAGGCTACAACCATTGAGGTGTCGGGGTGTTCTAGACCCCCAGAAATCTAATGACTAGCTCGAAGCTGTCACCAGATTTTTCCTCCTTGTGATGACACCTCCAGATCAGATGGTGGTCTTAGAGGCGATCCAACTACATGGTTGGGATGGGCGAGGGTGGAGTTTAGTGACACAGTCTAAATTTGAGGAGATGCTCATGCATGCAGAGTTTGAGAGGCTCTTCAAAGAAGAGTTCTATCTGGTGATGTTGAGGTCCGTGCGGATTCAGGAGCATCTGCAGCTTCGACAGTGGGGCATGACTGTGTCAGAGTACTTAGTGAGGTTTACAGACCTACTACGCTACTCCCTAAATATGGTTTGATACCCATTCTTTAGGGCTCGGACCATTAAGCAAGGCCTACATAGAGACATCTGGGTGGGTGTGGTTTCTTTGTATATTCCCACCTATGCTGGAGTGCTGGAGCGAGCCATGGGGGTGGAGAGCTTTCTGGCTGAGCAGTTTCATCCCATAGATGTTGGGAACGTGGCAGCTGAGATTTTAGAAATTAGTAGCTGGTGGAAGGTGCAAGGGCCTGGACGTGACCAATGTTTCAGGAGGCAACCCCAGGATGGAGGATTTGAGGCTCTGGGCTCACAAGGCTCACATGCCAATTTTGGTCAGCTGGAAGAGAGGCGGTGTTATGCTTATGATGGTTGAGGACATATTTCTAGAGTTTTTCCGACCGGTTGTGCTGCTGAGAGGGTGCATGTAGATAGGCCGCCATGGTAGCGCCAATGTCTTGAGTTTTGAGGTTCGTAGGGTGGCAGACTAAGAAACAGAGTGGGTGTAGGAGTGGGAGGTGGAAGGCGGTATCAGATGCCACAACCACCACCCCTAGGTGGACCACGCCGAGCTCAGGGAGCTGGAGGGCAAGGGAGAGGAAAGCAGCATTCCCTAGAGGCTGTTGACCTAGAGGCTCCGCAGATGGATAGAGGTACACCTTGTATCCTTTCTAATTTCTCCAGTAGTCTGATAGACAATGCATAGCTGTAATCATCCCATTCTATTGTTTGCTCGAGTTTGATTAGGGTGTTGGTAATACCCTATGTTGGTGTAGTTCGGCGTTCTTCAAATGCGTGAGGAAGAGGGATCCTTCCCCTACCAAGATGAGTTTTTGTGATGCGATCCAAACTATGTGGGCGAGTCAGTGCCGCCCATAGCCGATAGTGTTGAGGTGTGGTGGATGAGTCCCTTTAACTTATATGTTCGGGCATTGGTGTTTATTGACGAACATGCTGGCATGGGAGACCCAGTTGAGTGTCTAGTTTCTTTCCTATTGCTTGTGGATTTTCGAGGATGAAATGTTCTAAGGTGGGGAGGATGTAGCAACTCATGTTTTGGCCCTGTCATACTTTGGAATATTTTTTTGAATAATTACAGAGATATGCATGAATACATAGCGCGATTCTGAGGCCCGATGTGCCCATCATTAATTTTATAAAAATATTATGTATTTTTATACTATGCATGAGACATGAATGATTTATCTCTTATATAGTAGCTCAGAATAAAAATATGGGGGCACAGTTGCGTCTAGAGCATGGAATTTACCCTAGGTGGGGTGTAAACTTTGCGAGCACGTGCCTACTCTGGAATTAGCCACTAGGGGTGTTTTTATAAATAAATGGGCAAGTTTTTTTATAGATGTCAGTTCGAATAACTCCTGAACGGAATCTCAGATAAGAAATCTGATACCATCGTTGTGTTCATAGAATTTTGTTCACCCTAGGGGTGACCTTAGTTGAGAGGGAACGAGTGATTCTGATTTCGCATCTTCCAGCAGTATTCTATAAATAGAGAGTTAAGGAAATGAGAAGGGTTCTCCCATTTCCCCTATTGTATGGAGAATCTATGGCCGTTGAAGTTTCAACCTCCAAACGATATTGGATCATAATGAAACATCAGATGCTGGTAGATCAGGGCACAGAGAATGCAACTGAGGATCTGGATTCGAGGGAGGAAACTTCTTTCAGATTATACATCTCCACAATTGAGGTTTTGTTATCGTTTTTCATTTTTCTCTGCTTCTGCTACTTTACTTTTCTCTCTCGATGGCCAAACAAACCACATCCATCGTCAGGTTGAGTTTTTGATTGCATGTTCTTCATGTTCTTCATCTGTTCTTTGTGTTATTCGTCTGTTATTCTCATACTTCATCCATTAACTATTCACCTTGCCAAATCATCAACGAATCGATAAAGAATGCATATGTTTGCGAAGATCTCGACCCAAGGAGCCCCGATATGTGCTCAGGTTTTATTTTCAGGCACCAGAGGAAGCGCATCATCGAGCAGAAGAGGTGGTTACTTTTTATGATGTTGAAACGATGACAGATCATTGAGTGGAGGCAAGCGCTATAAAGGTGTCGTCCCAAGGATTCCAGATCTAGTCTTAGATAGGGTTTTGGACCACCTGAGTGACAGTGGTGGCCTGCGGAAGTTTTCCAGTGGATTTACGACGGTTCCAGCAGTTTTTCAATGACTCCACCGGTGGTCCAGAAGCTCCCACAGTGCTCCGGCAGTGGCAGATTTCGGCAGGCAGTGGCGGTCCAGTCATGCAGGCAGTGGTTTCTGGCGACCCTGCGGTGGTCTAGCCGGATTTTTCGGGGGTTCATTAAAGCCCTGTATCTCGCAAACCGCAACTCTGATTTGCGATCCATTAGTGGAGACATGTTACTTGAATCTAGAGATACCTTTTCAACTCACTTTGGGAATTTTAGGAGTTGTGTTTTTTGTCCGGGGCCATGAAACATTGAGAATAATAACAATAGTTTATTATTTTCAAATTCGACACACCGTAACATTTACCTGGAGTGTCCAAATGACGTGATGTTAGTGGCAATGAAACCATGATGATAAGTCGGAATTTTCAAGATAGTTTCTAGGTGTTGGGACTGAGAACAGGGTGTGGGGCCCATGAGGCCGGGTTCCCGCGTTTTACGTAGAAACGTGACTTTTCCACAGGGTGTCCATTTTGGATGATCGAGTAGTCGACCCCGTCTGTTTTTTCAAGGGGATCGCAACAGTGGGATCCACTTGACGAGATATTGGATCGTGGTGTGGGCCCCACATGGTCAGGCTTCGGTTAATAGTACCTTTTTCACCAGGTGTCCATTTGGGACGATCGAGTAGTCGATCCCGTATGTTTTTGCGATGGGATTGTAGTGGTATGATCTGCATGATGAGTTTCAGGATTGTAGTGTTGGAACCATATAGTATAGAAATGCTGAATAGTGCATTTTTCACCGGTTGTCCATTTCGGGCGAGTAAACAACCTATCCTAAGTGTATTTCTGTGTGGATCACAATGGTGCCCTTAGTATCTGCCTAGGAGGTGCGCAGTGTGGTGATGTTGCGGGTCGCTCGGGATCGTGATGTTTAGACTAGCAGTAGTTGAGGGTATTCCCTTTGTTTTATCCTATGAGGGTTCATGTGGAATCACAACCGTGGTATGGGTTTTTGATCCCCTTGATAGGATCTTTAATCTGTTAGAGTTGTGGCATCTCTCTGGTGGGCTCGGGGCGGGATCCTCTAGCTTCGCTACCCTAGATCGGGTTCTTGGTATCGTTGTGACCATTTATCCACATGGGCGATCCCCTATCTAGAAGGTAAACCCCTATAGGGTTTGTGGAATCATCCTTAATATGATCCACTACTCATTGGGCCATGCTTAGTAGGGTTGTGGCATCATCAGGTATTTGATCCCCTACTCAGCATGTGGTTTATAGTAGGGTTGCAGCATTATTGGTAATATGATCCCCTACTCAACGTGTGGTTTGGGTACGGTTGGTGCATGGTCGGTTCGATCCAATACTATGAGAGTTATACCAGAAGGGGTTTCTCTATCGTCGTGACTTCCATGATGGATGACAATCCTTTATCTGAGTGATGTGATTATGTGGAGTTCCAGACCGGGTTGTGGTATCCCCCAGCGGAACCTAGGAGTGATCCCCTACCTGTGAGATCTATGAATGCCAGATCAGGTTGTGGTACCCCCCCAGAAGACCCTCGGAGTTATCCCCTATCTGTGATATCTTTATATACTGGTGTGGGATCTAGTATCCCCTGGAGGACCCTAGGAATGATACCCTTTCCGAGGAGTTTGGTGTTTATGTTGCTTCAGCGAGGATTCCTCAGTGACGATATCTGACAAACATGATCTCTCGGGTGAGCATTTAAGATGTTTGTGTGGACCAAATGGAGGGTATCTCTCGGACGAGTGTCATATGGGATGACAGTGATCATGGAGGGTGATCTCCTGGTTGTGAACCGTTTCTAGTGATGAGGTCAGCACCTCATATGGCATGGTGTGTGAGATGAGTATATTTGGATATTTTTGGTATACATGAGAGTGTATATATGATCAGATGTTCATGGTATAAGTTTGGGCATATACCTGAGATGAGTTTCAAGGTGTATGTATGGTAATACTCATGGATTGAGTTGAATAGTTTTTTTAGCCGAGGATTGTCAAGAGTAGGAGTTTCTCTCTCGTCAGGTTTCCCTCGGGCTGGGATGAGCAGACTGTTGCCTTTCAGTTTCTCTCTTTTGTTTCGGGTTTTTGGGATGCCTAATGTGTATTTTCATACACACACCAGCATGGGTTTTCCCCACAAATGTTTGTGTCTTGTGTATACCACATGCCTTTCAACGGTGTCCCAGTAGGACCCAGAGCAGGCGGAGCTGAGTTAGCGGGACTGACTGTGGAGTCTTACCGGAGATGTGCCGGGGAGCTTTCTGGTGGTTTTTTAGGCAACATTTCCCTCCTTCTGAGCAGGTTGGACACTTTGTAGTTTCCTTTTAGTGGATCTTGTTTTCCCCTTTTGTAATTTTGTTGTACCTTGGTTGTGGGTTTGAATTATGCATGCATTTCATTTCAGTTTTTTTATATATCTCGACACTATTTCTTGGAGTTGTATGTGGGTGAATTTGTACAGGTACCTTAGGCTAATGCCCCCATGTGTGTGATATCCTACTCGGTGCTAGTCGCAAACCCCGGACCTATTGGAGGTGGCCATGGGGAGTCATAGTTCGAGCCCTGTTGGGTCGGGTCATGAGATAATGTTACAAATATCATATATATATATACATATTTTTTAAATAACATTATAATAAACAATGAGGGGGGATGATGGAAAAAAAATTCCATTAGTTCGTGTGGAGGTATTCCACCGTACTCACAAACAATTGTTTTTTTCCCATTTGAAGGATGTAGAGAATGATTTAGGTTACAACACATACATAATAACATTTCTGTATATGGGATTTTGTTTGTAATTATATCAGAATGATTGTATAATATTTGAATAATTTTGAGGAATAAATAATCTAAAAATGCCCGGTTCGGCATAAATTCTAGTATTTGGACAACCACTGTATGGAAGCACCAAAATCTTTCATATAAAAGATTTATAATCAAACCCAGGGTTTAATATCACATTTAGGGAATTATGGGATGTATTTAGTTATGTGTATAATTATTTAGAATATTTTAACATCTTTTACTATTGATTATGGAAAAATTTACGTCATACTTATTACATAATATAAATTATGGTGATTCCAAATAATTATTCATTTTTATTAAATATTTTTCATATATGTGGAATAATTTAATGTAAAATAAATCATAAAAAACAATGAAAAATGGTTTTTCGTGAATGTTATTTTCAAGAAGAAAATGATTTTTTTATAAACTCTGTGAATACTAGTAAACATTTTACTATTTTCAAATTATAATTATATATATAATATAAAAATTTCCCATATTATATTCATAATTATAGTTATTTATTAATTATATTAAATGGATAATCATTATGCATTTTAATATATTTATACATTTTTAAATTGACGATTGAAATTATAGTTAAATCCAATATTAATATGATTCCAATGTATTTAACTGAATTAAATATAAATAAATTACTAATATTGGTCATTAATTTTCTGAAAATATTTTTTTTACATTTAAATTACATAATAACTGCAAAATAAATGACATATTTAAAAAACTAGTATTTTTCTCTATTTGTAGAAAAACAATGATCTTATAAGATTATTAAAAAATAATAGGACAAGAAAATATATATTAATGAGTACATTTTATAAAAATTAATTTGTTTCTAAATTAATTTATAATTGTATAATTATAATTAAATATTTATTACTCACAATATACAAACACAAAATTATTAATTTTTAAAATATTCATTTTCTTGTAAAATGATATAATTATAACATGATTTCTATCATAAGGTACCAACATTTTATTTTACACTCATGGATGTGGTTACAATTCATTTTTCTGATACACAATTCATAAGGGTCATAGTACTATTCATAATTGTAAATATCTATTCCATATGGTCATCTTAATATTCACAAAAAATTAATTTTCTCCCATTAAACTCCAAATATATTACTAATCACAATTGTGTGTTTCCATTTTTCAAAATTCAATACACATATGTGAAAAAATTATGTTAAAATGCTAGTTTATAACTATCTTTTTTAAATAACAATACTTTCAATGTGTTTTTTTGGCAGAGACTTATTGTTATGTGCATTACATTCTATAATAAATCTATGGGTAATCATAGGGTTGTTATAATTCCTCTCGATTCACCTAAATCTGATTATGATATTTCTCCAATCTGGATCCATCTGCAGAGTACTCCCTCTTCCTCTAATCCTCTCAGAGTTCCATGGCTCAAACTAGTGAATAATTTTAATGATCAGTTTATTGAAGTATAATATAGGTTAGGTAATTTAATTAAAATAAATGAAATATATTATTTATTTAATTAAATTTATCCTCTAATAATCATCTCGCAGAGAACATTAAATGCTAATCAACCTTTAGTCATGACATATGTAAACCATATGTTCGGGAATCAACTATGGTCCCAAATTTCTCATCAGAGGTCTTTAATAGTGGGAAAACTATTTTAACCAAAAAATTCAAGTTAATGGATGAAAATATATTAATATTTTTAATATATTAATTATAGATTCTAAATCCACCCAAACACTATTGACCAAGATAATTTCTATCTAAAATATCATGATTGGGGTGTAGGGATTTACCAAATTTTTCATTTCTTTAAAACAAAAATCTTCATGATTTGGGCATTTGACCTTATCGTTAATTAAATAAGGTACCCAAAAAAATAAAATTTGAATTTAAAAAGGACAATCAAATGATAATTATAGTGTTTTTGGGGAACATAAATACCAATTTCTACTCTTCTAACACATTCCTCCTTGAGTTTCGTGATTTTCACTGGGACTACCTTTTTTTCAAGGGATCCCATATGGGTGCAAGTATCTATTACTTGTTTCAGAGTTACAAGATCCTTTTACTTATATTACCATTAAAAAACATATCCACTTCATTAAAAAAATCATTTAAAATGGTTTAAGAATAAAATAATTATAAACTATCATTTTAGAATGATGCATATGTCAAATACATGCATCAACGGAAAGTTGTTTAAGAAACACCTAGAGAGTATTAAATAATATACTAGTATCTTCTCTAATTTTTTTGATTTTAAATAGTAATTATCTAATCACAATACTATACTATTTATTGGATAACATTTGTGATTTAATCTTTGTAAACATGCCTATTCATTTTTTTATCAATGTTATCATATGTTGGTGTATATTCAAAATTCATGTTATAGCTAACTTTTCTATTTTCTTCTCATATTTGATTTTGAATATTATCATACATACTAATCACAAAATTCAATTTATTAATACAATGAAAATTTGGTAAGTCATTTTTAAGGGGTTTTCATTTATTTCCCAAATATTTAATAATCTTCAATGGCAGTGATGTCAAAAATCGTGTTCATCAAATTGTACCATTCATTATAATGTAATTCATATTATAAATTGAACGTTCCCTATATAGATTTTTATTTTGTTGTTTTTTTTAAATTCATTAATTGACATATCAATATATTATTCCAACATTGTATTTTCAATCATGATTATCTAAAGGATATGTTTTTTTACATATGATAGTCATTTGAATGAAATGTTCTTGAAAAATTAAATTGGTCATTGACATCCATGTAAAATAATTCATCTCCCTATGAAAATATACATCTATCATAGAGTAATCTACATTCAAGGAATCCTTCTAAGATCATAAGTTAATCATTTTAAAATTTTCTATTTCATTAGACATGGGAATTATCATTATTTACATTGGACTGATATTTCTATCATTCATATTGAGGATGAAAACTATCATTCTTCATAAGGTGAAATTTAAATAATGTGTTTCCATAAGATAAAATACCATCGCATTAACTAAAACCAAAATGTAGTTATTGAATTTTCTATGTAATAGAATTATTTTCTGTGTAAGATAATATGTAACTGTAAGATAAATAAAATAGATAAAATGTATAATGATAAAATAAATTACATTAAAGTGTAATAAATGAAAATATTTTCAAATGTTATAAATGTTAAAAAAACTAAGACCATAAAATAATTAATTAAGTGTAAAAGAACACATAATACAAATAATAAATGAAAACTAAGAATGCTAAAATTTCCAGACATTAAGAAAAAAAATAAAAAATAAAAAATTTAAAATAAATAAATAGATAATAAGAATCAATGGGATACAAATGATGAAAAAATATAAACAAAAATACATCAAAATTATTTTGGGACACAACGATCTTTTATGTAAATCAATCAGGATTAAAAACTAGTCTTTTGGAATTTTTCTATATTTAAGAGGTGGGAAATTATTATATTTTTGTTGGATGAATCATAAGGAGGATATAGTCAGTGGATTATAATAATGACTCCAAATACGTCTCTTTGTTTATGAAGAGATCCTCCGACCAAAACATTATTTTATCCTTAATCCCAATATAACTACATTCAAATTCCTGAGAACTATTTTGAGATCTATTAACAAAAAGTGATCTATAGGGAAAAAAATATAAATTATAGGATGTGTTAGGTAATGGGAAATAATCATATTCAAAAAACCTAAGGTTATACCTAGAATTTGATTCACCTAGAATATGTATTTCCTTGATTATCTATGATATGGAGGCATGTTAGATGGTAATGGGCGGAAAAATTGTATGTTATAATTATAAATGATAGAGTTCATCAGTGCACATGTTAATTTGATTCAACATATTTTTTTTGAAAAAATTAATTAAATTGGGAAACCATTAAAAAAAATTGATATAAATTACCCATTGATTTATGTAAATCTTCTTTTTGGTACAATTCAAAAATAATATTATTAAAAATTCAATTATTTTATATGATAGACCAAAAAAATCATTAGTATGACAATAAATTGGTTGTCTTTATTTTATAATGATATCTTGATATTTAAAAGAATACATTCACTCCATTGTATTTCTAATAGTATATTATCCTTCAAAATAAGAATATAATTCCACAATTATCATAACTAAAAAATATATTTGACAAAAATATTTCATCCATCACATTAATATAAATTTCCAGCAATCTAAATATTTTTCCAAAACTAGTAATTATAAAATATGTGTCCTATTTACATGAAATTAAGAATCAGGAATTGATATTACTCTATACTTTTGTGGGTAATTTATTTTATTTTAAAGATGAAAATTATTCAAAATAGATATTTTCATATTTATTGGAATTTAGAAAACATCAGCAACTGAATTTATTTGATGATCCTGTAAAATTTCATTATAGACGAGCTCGTATTTTATTGAGGATATAGTTAAATAAAACATGATTATAATGGGAGAGATATATTCCAACATTGATTTTATATAAAACTAAACAAAATAATTTCTATCATGAGGCTTCTGATGTATTATATATTAAATCATTAGGTAAAATCTATTGAATAAGAATCTTCAACTCAAAAATATCATAATTTGGACTAGAATGTTCTAGGATGGTCCATAATTTTGTAGGAAACTTAATTAACTAATTTTTCAATTATTCCACTTCATGAATTAGAATGAAATAATTATCTCAAGATCATTCTTCTAGAGAATCAAATTTAGTTGTAGGATTATTCGAACTAGTATGGTGTGAGTGAATAAGAGAAAATATATCTCATTGCACTTTGGTAAATTAATTATCATAAACAATTATTTTAACATAAACATGGGTACATATATAGTATTAGATTGTTTTTTATATTTTTAATCTCAATATTCTCTTCACAGTTCTCAAATTTGGTCATCTTCTCCAACTAAATATTCATGATCATCACAAATAACATTCCAACAAATAATAATTACAGATTCTCTTCTATATTTTCTACCATTATATTTTGAATAATATGTTTAAATGAAATGAATTGATATCCATTTAGTATTAGTTTTATTATTTTTATTAATACTAACTAATATTTTGATGACCATAAATAAATTTTCCTCTATAGTGTTTAGTGGTAAAATAAATGTTTGGGTTATGATAAGGGAATAATTGTCAACTATCTTACACAATTAATAGATAATATTATGGATATCATCATCCCCTAGTTGAATTTATCATGAAATAATAACTCTAATTCTTCTTCCCATTTTAATAATATTTGTGTTGTCTAGATGATCTCTTACAACCATATTCTTAACACATTATTCAACGTGAGTGGTAATACATTCTTGATATTGGGATGAAACATCACTTGAAACCACCACACCAGATGAGTCCCCCTAAATATTAAAAGGTTTGACTTTTATCTATTCCCAAAACTAATGGGAAAAATATATTCAACAATGAACTCTCATATAATCAACTTATTATTACCAAAATAGTACAAAACATTTTTATACCAAGACAATGAGTGGTATTGGTTTCATCCTAAAAAATAAAATCACTACTATAAACAATATTTAACAAACTTTTGAGTGGGTAAAAATTAACTATATTATTGTGAATATGGAATATTTACTTCATAATATATCATGAATAATTCAAAACATTTTATATCATAATTAGAAAATATAATTTAACATATTGAAAAAGGACATTCTCAAACTAACAATTTCATTTTGCAATGTCTTTTTGAATGAACCTTGTGGGAACTTTTGTCTCTTGTTCCATGTTTATTATTAACTTATTCAACACCTCATGAATTCCAAAATGGGACATCATTATATTTGCCAGGATTATATCATCTATTGGATTTTTAGAGGACTAATAATCAAAATTTACTTCATGATGGAAACAAAAATCAATATCCATTTTTGTAGTTGATAAAAATAAGTTCATATTGATTTTTATTATTGTAACTAGATCCTAATATCCAACAATGTAATGCACACATTTTTCATCAAAGTCTCTTACTTCATTATGGAAATAAAACAAATTTTGTTCTCGTCAAACACAAAATCTCATCATTTAGGATAAAATTTTTCTTTAATAACATTTTAGCTCCACGAAACTGGTATAAATTTTTAGCACTTCCACATTACATATTGCGTGTGGTACTTGAGTGATAGGATATTATATATGTATAACTATCTATTATATTATTTTTCTCCCTTGGGGAAAAGGGTTCAAATTATTGAATGATTGGGTTTATAATGGTTAATAGGAGAGAATACGAATTCTCTAAGGTTCCCAAAATGTTCATATTGAGGATTACACATATTGATAATGATATTTCACTTGAATTTAGTAACAGATGATTCTATTTGTGTGATTTCATTTATAGTCATAAAATATTTTCCTACATCTTCTATTATTATGTGATAAATAATCAAAATAGTAGTTCTAAATAACTAATTTAATAAGGTAAAAATAAATTTACAAAATATAAATAATAATTATTTTATTATAAAATATGTGAAAAATAAAATTCTGAAATATTAAATAATAATAATTCAGATTTATTAAGATCAAATTTATTGGTAGGTAATGGTTTTTGAAAAATTGCTACAAATAGATTTTCAGTGAAAAACATTCTAAATATGTTTCAACATTTCATGCATGATTTTTTTTAAATGATGCCTAATGAATATGTTTTTACCTAAATGGTTTATCAAATTTCTATAAAATTATGATAGATATTTTTATCAATTTGAGTAGAATATATTCAAAATAGAACCCATAATCCATTTGGTAGGTTTTTATCCATATAACTCATTCACACTAAAAATAAACAACAATATAATCATATTCAGCTATTGAAAATTAATTATAATGTTATTTATTATATGTCTATAATTATACGGTTTTTACAAGAATGTAATAGTTTCATGAGTTTTTCTAGTTATCCAATATACACCCACTAAATTAATATCAGAGTATGAAGATAAATTAAAATTAAATGTTATTTTATAAATTGTAATTAATTTAAAAAATGTTCATTTTAAATACCTCAAATTAATTTTGGAACTATTTATATGTGATAATTTTGGATTAGATTGAAATAATGAAAAAATACATAATTGATACTTAATAACTATTCTACTTTTAGTAATATAATGTAGGATTCTAATTATTCCTTTATATAACATATTTTCAAATTATTTTGCAGTTTCATGAAATTCATGATTAATGATGAAACACATTGGTGTTGAATATGTAGTACTATTTTTTAAATCCAAAATATTTGTATAAGTCAAGTAAGTATATTATTTAAAAAATTCTAGAATCATTTTGAATAATTTGAAATCCTAGGAAATAGTTTTACTCACCCATCGTGTTCATTTAACCCATATGCAATAGTTTTGAAAATATTACATTTTTTATAGATTTTTTCATCAAAAAATAACTCCATCAACATGTATTTTCATAGTAAAAGTGCATTTTAATGATGTTTTATTGAAAATAGTGTTGTATTATAATGAATAATTTAATCCATTTTATATATGAAATGATATTAATCTTTCATTCAATGTTCTATTTTGATGATCAAGTCAATATAGAGCTTTATTATGTTTAAAACAAAATTTATAATTTTAGGATCTTCACAACTATAATATGTTGAAAATAAGTCATCCTCCATTAAAAATAAATTTACTAATTTTGATTTAAATTTCATCTTTTTTAATTGAAAATTCATATGATATGCATATTCCCAATGAATTATAATTCATTATAACATAGCTATAGGGGAAATGGTCTCATAAAAACATATACCCAAATTTATATTATAGCCACTGGAATCTAATAAATATTTTTTTCTAGTAATCACACAAAAATAATCTTATTTATTTATAATAAAACATTTAATTCCAACTATAAGGTATTGATAGGGTCTATCAACTAATTCCAATACCTTGTTTTTTGAACTATTTTAACTCTTAATTAATTTCTAAAACCCAAATATCATTAGCTAATGATTCTTAGATATTTATAATTCCTTTGAACTATTTTATCTCTAATTTATTATCTCTTTCAGTGACACACTGTATGGTTCACTTTTATCAATCCATACATGATTTCATCACTAAATAAAATTTGAAATCATCAGACTATTTATTATTAAAAAGTGTTTTAGGACTCTAGCCATTATGAAAATTACTCATCTCATTAACGTGAATTACTTTGTGATAAAAATGATCAAATTATTCAGACATCACATAAAATTAATCTTCATAAATCCTTCATTGTTTATTGAAAAATATATAATCATTAGAGGTAGTATAAAAACCTTGTAAAATTACATTATCATAATTTTCATAAAATTGACATGTATTATACTTAGTGATCAGAATATAAACCATAAATAAAAAAATTGAAGAAAAATAACTTGTATTTTCAGTTAATATATAATACATATGGTGTATTATCTATTTTAGGGATAATTAACATATTATAAATTAAAAAAGTTACAGGATAATATCTTCATCCAAAACAAATGTGGGTATGAATTAATAAAATTACATTATTCTATAAATTTGTTTGATGTACATTTTCTTCGTTTCAACAACACCATTATGTTGTGGTGTCCTAGGAGAAGAACAAGATTCTGTAATACCTTATTTTTGGGAAATATCCCTTGAAATCATGATTATGAAATTCCCATACATGGAATATTATTAATATTATAATTTTGGAATGTTTTTCATTTTCCCATATTTAAAAAAGTTATAAAAATAAACAAATTATTCACTCTCAAATATCATGAAATAATCCATTGTATGTCGTCAAAACTAATCAACCAATACATAAGAAAATGTTTTCCAAAATGGCATGAAATTGTAATAGGTCCAAATAGATCTGTGTGGATAATATATAGTGGTAAAGAAGTATAAGCTGCTTTAAATGGTTTCAAATTTTACTTTTGTGGCTTCCCCGTTTGACATGAATCAAATTATAATATTTTTATCCAAATTATTATTTTTGAAATAAAAAATAAAATTTCATTTGGTTGTCATTTTCAAATAAAAAATACTATAAAGAATAGAGATTTTATTAAAAATCTGTGATTAATTTAGTTCAGTATTATATTTTTTTATTTTTCTACCAAAATAATTAAGATATGATGTATAGACATTATGTTTCTTCAAAGCATTAAACCGATGATACTATAAATTTAAAACTATAATAGGATTATATGAAAAATCAACTAAATAACCATCATCAAAATATGGGAAAATAATAATTTGGTTATTATTTAAGCCTCAAGTGTAATATATATTGTCAATGAGAATAGATTATATATCTTTAGAAGATATAATGCTAACTATCTGACATTAACCACTGTCACAAAATGTGACATAACATTCAACAGTCATAGTTATCAAATGAAATTTTGATAATTATCCACTCATGTACCTTGAATAGAATCATTTCATGAACCATTTTTTGTTTCTATTTACGTGGAATATTATCTACAATGAAAAATAAAAAAAAAATTTTTTATTAATCCTAAATAATAATTATTGAAGTAGTGTTAGCTATAAAATTATTGGGATCCAAAATCAATTTTCAATTTTCAGAGTTAAAATTAGAAGTGTATAATGTTATTTAAATAAAAACATTTTTCTATCCATATAATTTTTTATATAACATATAAAATACATTTTAATAATTTCCAATTATTCCAAAAAGAAAATAAATAAAATTTATATTATTTTTATATTTAGATTATTTTTATATTTAGATCAGAGTATAAAATTATTTTTTGTTGAGCTTTGGTTTCCACCCTAAAATCATATACAATTTTTTTCCTAAAGTTATTTTTTACATAGTATTTTTTTAGAAATACTAACCCTTTATAAAAACACATGAATGATGATTGATGTTATGAAATTATTTTTTTGGATCTAAATTGTGTTGATCTATTCAGTAATCGAAGAAGTAGAATTTTCCAGAATATTTTTAAAATCTCTAAATTTCTTACTTAAGATCACTTCTATATTCTAAATATGTTTTGAATTTATGAGGGATTTTATTATTTAAATATTTAATACATAGTTCAGAACATGGTTCAATATTAATTAAAATTATCATTTGATTACATTTTATTTTTTGGATCAAAATAATTAACAGAATAAAAATAAGAGTGTATGTGATTGGAATATTCCATGAAATACATGATGGCATTCTATTTTGACACTTTAGCTTTTATTTATAAATATGTATGGTGATTTGTGTCAGAAAAAAGAACTAAATGTGGCATTGAAATCCTTTTTGTATTTATTCTTATATCTGTACTTCATAAAAAATGTTATTAGACTTTTCTTTTTCAATCAAATCATGAATCATTATCTTGAACAATCATTAGTTTTTTCACACTTAGAACATCAATTATTTATAATTTGGGCCATGAATCATGTACATGTTGAAAATAATTTTGAACCAATTATATTTTTATATTTCATTATGAACATTCTATAAACATATGAAGGTTTATCATTTGTTCTATAATTTATGGAGGAATATTCGATGTCAATTACTTTTGAGTGATGTATAACCTTTTACTTATAATTATCTATATAAATAGAAGCATTATTGAATAAATTTCCTTATTAAATAATATATGTTCCAAAAATTCAGATTACATTTCTTCCAAATACATCACAAGAGTCCAAATTATATGATTTTTATTTAAATTCCATATTTCAATATATTTTCTGGTGGCAGCCAATTTTCACTCAAAATGTGATAAAATGCTTAAAAAATTCAATTGTTATTATGGCGTACTAATGGGTGATCATTAAGATAGAAAATTATTAACAATAAAACTTATTATTCTATTCAAAAATTTATTTCATTCTCCTACATCTATTTTGATGTCATCTAATAGAAATTTTTCAGTATCATATCAATGATCATTCATATTTAATGTTCCTTAATTGGAAATAATAATTATTTTGCACATTTTATTTGATTATTTACGTTAATAAACATTATTAAACTAATCTATTTGTAGCCCATATATTATTGAATTCATAGAGTTATGATAATGATCAAATATCATTTCAGTATCAACATCACATGCTTTTTTGTAGTCTTTTAGTAATTATTTATGGAATCGCTGCAATAAGATAAAATAGAAGACGAATATTATATAAATAAATCGTTATTCATGAAATGTATAAACCATGATATGAAAATTTATTTAGTTATCTCTAACAATTGAAATTCCTTATCCGTTATCTTCTATAGTAGTTATTCAAGTGATGGTCTGAAAACATCAACCATTGATATTTTGGAACCAAATATTCACATGATCTGATAAAATAATATCTCCATGAATAGTTTGCTAAATACTGAATAGGGGGAATATTGAGTTATTTAATATTTTTTACAATAAAAACACCTTATTCAAGGTATGAGAGTTTCAAACATTTCCTAATTTAAAAAATGAAAAATAAATATAATATTTCATTGTAAATAATATGACATACATGATATTTATAATGGTTTAATGGAATAAAATCCTCTAATCCACTCCACCACAACTCTAATAATTAGTTTTCATGATTTTAACTATGAATTGCATTTTCATATGTTCTCAAAGATGAGTGAATGTAGTTGTTACATGTTAAAAAGGAATCTGAGATTTCACATAGGATCTCATTTCATAGGACCTATCCATGGTATAAACAAAAATGATTATAATGGTTATGGAATAAAATAAATATTAAAAGGTAATGATGAATAATTCATCTCATAATTAATAAAATAAACTAAAAGTATATTATGGAACATCCATATACGATTAAGGAATATTATATGTATATGGACCTAGCCATAAACAATGCATAATCTTGAATTAAATAAATAATTCACATCAAGGATTGATTTAGGTTTAGAGTTTTAGAGAATTAGGACATAATTATTACATTACATTTAAAACACTACCAGGTAGAAACTTCTACTCAGTTTCTATTTTTATCATAAAATAAAAACTCTTGAAAAAAAGAGTCTTTTATAGTCCCATGTTTTAGACATCGTGACTTTTCCATGATCTCATCCTCAATCCTCTTTGTCATTAAGTCATTTGAAAAATATTTCAAAACATGGTATGAGCATAAAAAGACCATTAATGGTTATAAAACAATGAATGAAAACCTTAGATCATCAATACATAAAAATAATAATCTCTTTAACATACCTCATGAAATCATATGTTTTATGAATCACACATAGAAAACGGAAATCATAAATGTAACTTGTAGCATCCATATTATACGTAGATTGAAGTTATCACAGCTACATATGGAGATACATTTGGAATACCCATCATAGTATATTCCCTAAGTCTCTTAGGGGAATCAATCATGTTTCCATTCATCATGTTACCCAATGCATTAGAGATCTATCTCGGGCTCACCTCCCTAGGTTTATCACAGAACCACCCATATACGTCACAATGCCCAAGAACTATAACATATTCATAACACATAAAATAAACACAATGGAAACCATTTCCACATTTCAATCACAATATATAATTTAAATATATTGACATAACAAATCCATAATGAAAACCATTATCAATACCAAAATCTGTAAAAGTGTATATGGTAATTCTTTTCCTTTTAAAATCATTACAGTATGTCAAGGTAGCGATAAATTGAATAATACTTGCGGCAGTGGAAAACGTCTTTGACACCGCTTACATTAAAAGAAACAATATTTTTTCCTTTTAGTAAAACTCCATGTAGAAAAAGATTCCCTTTGAATGAAATGAAATGTAAAATGTGTTTATAAAATGAATAATATAAGGTCATGTATAAAACAGAATATGCCTCAATGAAAAGAGATTGAGACGAAGTCTCTTCTCCCTTATCCGACGTGACTCGTTTGTTCTTTAATCTGATTAATAATACAATAAAGATAATTCCGAATTGAATAAGAAAATTTTTAAAGTTTATTATTCATTTTTATCACATATTATCATGTTATAATAATTATGTAGTCATTTAACTTAATAATGGTCATTTTGTCGATATTTGGTACTTGAGTCAAAAATGAACATCTTATATTTACAGGTTGACCATGTTGTCAAAAGTTCAATATATCCATAATGATATTAATGATTTAGACATCATATATATCTTATATACCAAGTATATTTATGTATTTATAATAGTACATAACATTTTGAGGTATGAAATTAAATGCACCATTCATGGAGACGGTAAGCTGTCAGTACGCACGAACGCTACATAAATTTCTATTTCAAATATTAAAGTAATTAAAACTTAATGATACATATGTATATTATAATTCCAGTGTAATTTGATATATAATATCATTAACTCCATCCTTTATACATCCAACATATGGCATTAAAAGGTCATTTCACTTTGAGGGGGTGGTAGTCCGCACTCCAAAAAACGAAATTATCGCATTTACCCATAATGGAAACCAAAATGGTATGCTATAAATGAAAAGTAAACGATCATAGAAACAATATAAATATAATATATTTCATATATAAATATAGTTTAATCATAATGGCTACTATAAGAGGTTGAAGGAGAAGATTGAACAATCATCGTTTCATGATGTGTTAGTTTGTTGTCCACAAAAACAGTATGTTCATTGCCAATTAGATGGAGGAGTGTGTAATTTTAGTAAGAATAAATCTCACAAAAACAACATATTATATTTAGGATACTATTTTTTTATAAAAAAATGAATAAACAGAGTTTATGGGGTTGGATAAGTAAAATAAAAAAAGAACTTAAGAGAAGGCTTTACATTTAAATCAGGTAACTCCCTTCGGTTTGAACCAAAAAGGGTTTCTTGAAGTACCTTCCACCAAAGGTAATGCTTCTAGAAGGAAGATAGGGACCTTGAAAGATTATTTTGGATGAGGGTGGATAAGACTAGGGGCTTGAGAGGTGTGACTAATGGGATAGAGGTGAGGGCCTTTTATAAGGGGTAGGAGGGGCTCTTTATGAAAGTGTGAAAAGATTATTTTATTATATAATGATATTTAGTTTCTAAAGGTCCATAACTAATTAAAATTAATGATAATACGACTCTTGGTTAAAATAAAATCCACCAATAAGAATTTTACAGGTTTTGGATACTGTTTAAATCTTTACGATCTTATTTATTTAAATCATTTATTAATGATGTAAACACTGCATCGTCATTGTGTCATAGATATTTTTATTTATTTATGTCTGAAAATTATAAAAAAATACCGTGATGTAGGAAATATTTTTATATTTCCAAATAATATATATAGCTTAAATTATAACTTATATAACCTTAAGTAAAAATTAATTTACTAAAATATATATTTTTATGTCATTTTTGCCTTTTCTTTGAGTTAATTGAAATAAAGTGTCATTATCACACATAAGGGGCTTGATGGGGTCCCAAAATAGACACAAGGATGTCCATCATCAACAATGACTTATCCAATGTGGTTTGGACAAGTTTTATTGAAATTTTATAATTTTATAATATTGTTTTTACCTTGAATTACCCAATTTAACTTTAAAAGTTACCAATAAAAATCAACAGTTACTATTCACCAAAATTTATTTTCATCTTATTGAACAACATTTTAATTACTAATAAAAACCATATAAGTCGGATTTTTTATATTAAATTCATTGAAGCGGTACAATTTTGATCAAATGAAAAAGTCGATTTATAACTACTACTTAGTGGTTTCACTATTCCTCAAAAATTGATGTTTTTTTCAGAAAAATACCAAAAATTCAGCCTAAGCTAAATTTTATATTCTGAATTACAAAATTTATGTATATTTTACACAATTAAAAAAATATAATATAGAATAATAAATTTAAAATTAATTCTCATTATTAAAACAAAAAATAGGTTTTTGAGAAATATTAACTATCAAAAGATTGACAATTGTTTATGTCCAATTTCAAGGTGAAATTAATTTCAATGACCAAAATTGGATTAAACGGTAAAAATATAATCTAATTACTCTTTAAAACCAATTACAATGGTAATCTATCCATTTAAATGAATTATATTAAAAGAAATATTTGAATTAAAATATAGTATTTTTCAATATTCATTAAAAATCTAATTTTATAAGAAAAATACCAAAATATTATACAAAGTAAATTTTTTGGTTCTGATTCTAAAGAAAAATTTTATTTGGTCAAATATAAAATATGAAAGTTATCAAAACAAGATATAAATAGGGTTCTTAATTAAAAAGGCGATAAATTGACCTTTTAAAAAATATTAGAGTATTTATGCATAGAGTTATATAAATTCGCATTTTAATCCTATAACTTTTATTGAATAAATGTAAAAACATTTAACAAACATGTATAATCATATTATAGTTAGTTTTGTTCATTCCCACGAAAACAATTTCTAGGCGGTATGTACTATTTAAAATAATAATATTATATTATTATTGTGATATGTATGATATCAAAGAAACCCGTTGTTGTGTATCGGGTACATCGACGAACATAGAAACCCCTTAAAAGTAAATTTAACATTTAATTCACAAAAAATTATTTAAAATTATAATTTATTAATTCTTTATTTATGTGGGATGTTACATCCTTCCCCCCTTTTGGAAATTGCAAACTAAAAATTTTATTCAATTATCAAATAAATGTGAGTGTTTATCCCTCATAGGATTTTCAAATTCCCACACTTGCTCTTCAACCATACAGGTTTTCCACAAAACATTTACCTAGTGAATTAATTTATTCCGTAACACTTTCTCTCTTTGGTCATGAATCTGGACTGTTTGTTCCTCATAAGATAGATTCTCGTCTAACTGAACTACCTATGGACTAAAAATATGATATGGATTAGGCATATACTTTCTCAACATTAAATCATGAACAACATTGTGTAACTAAAATAAACATGGAGGTGAAGCCACTTTGTACACAACTGATCCAACATTCTCCTGGATTTCATAATGTCCAATTAACCACATACTCAACATTTCCTTCTTACCAAAACGCATCACACTCTTCTATGGGGAAACATTGAGAAAGACATGATCACATTCCTCAAAAGAAAGATTCTTCTCTAGTTATCCTCATAACTCTTCAGCCCTCTCTGAGTTGTTCTCATGTGCTTCTGAATCAACTGAACTTTTTCTGGCATCTCTTTTTCCAATTCTGGTCCCATCAACAACCTTTTACATACTTCATCCCAAAAAAGATGGATTTTGACGCCGCTTCCCATATAATTCTTCAAATGGGGCCATCTATATATTAGAATGTTAATTGTTATTATATGAAGATTCAACCAATGAAATATTTTTGTCCCAACATCCCTGGTAATCTAGTGAATAAGCACATATAATATTATCTAAGGTATGAATTGTTCGTTCTGACCACCCATCTCATTGTGGATGAAAAGATGTACCAAATTCTAATTCAATACCCAATGAATTCTGAAGACCTTTTAAAAAGTTATATGTATACCCGAGATCACGATCAGATACAATGGAGAGGAGAACACCATGAAACCTACCTATCGCTTCAACATACAACCAAGAACATTGATCTAGAAAAAAAATATCTCGAATAGGATAGAAATGAGCAGATTTATTTAATCGATCAAAAAGAACCCATATTGCATTATTACCTCGAGATGTCTTCTGTAATCCCCAACAACGTCCATGGATATATTTTCCCATTTCCACTCAAACACTGGTAATGATATAAGCATCCCTTTCAATAAATGTCACTCTTCTTTATCCTGATGACAATCCAAAAACCTCATAGTAATGTCAACAATATATCTTTTCATTTCATCCCACTAGTAATACTCCAGAAGATTTTTGTACATCAGAGTACTTCCAGTATGAACTAAAAACTAGGAACTATGTCCTTAATATAACAACTCATTCTTCAACTGTGAATCACAAGGCACACATAATCCTTTTCCAAATCATAAAACACAATCATTATCAATATTAAATTCAGGAATCTTACCCTTCTGTACCAACCCTACATTTATATGCAACTCACTGTCTTTCTTCTACACTTTCTTTTTTCTATCTGATAGTGAATATTTCACTTATAGAAGAAACAAAACAAAATTGTTTCCTACACCAACAACTTCTATGACAAATTTCATCAAATCAAAAACCAATGGATCTAGTTCTAAATATATCATGGTTTATAAATAATTACTTGATCGACTCAAACGATATTCCACATTATTTTCTTTTCTTAGATGGTAAAGGATCGTACAATCATAATCCTTGATTAATCCCAACCATCTCCTCTGTCTCATGTTAGATTCTTTCTGAGTGAATTTATACTTCATAATTTTGTGGTCAGTATATACTTCAAATTTTCCTCCATTCAAATGATGCCTCCAAATTTTTAATGCAAAAACAACAGAATAAAATTCTAAATCACGTGTAGGGTAATTTAACTCATCATGTTTCAACTGATGTGAAGCATAAACAATTACCAGATCATTCTGCATAAGGAAACAACCAACTGTATTAGATGAAGCATCACTATAAATAACAAACTCACAATTTCTGTACGGTAGTGGAAAACTGGAGCATTTACCAATCTTATTTTCAATTCATGAAAACAATCATCACATTCTTTTATCTGATTGAAATTAACACCTTTTCGTGTTAAAATAGTCATTAGACAACATTATCATGAAAATTTATCAAAAAACCTATGTTAATAACCTTCCAAACCAATAAAATAATGAATCTAGGTTATATATGTGGGTATGGTCCATTATTCAACAACTTTTTATTTATCAGGATCAACAATTATTCTATTTTTTGAAATAATGTGACCATGGAAAGAAATTTTCTGTTCCCAAAACTCAAACATGCTAAATTTCCCAAATGGTTTCTTTTATTTTATGTTTTGAGAGACAAACCTTAAATAACTTTCATGCACTTTTTTACTTTTAGAATAAAACAAACTATTCTCAATAAACCTAACTACAAAATTATCCTAAAACTCATGAAAAATTCTATTCATAAGATCCATGAATATAGATGGTGCATTTTTTAAACCAACAGCATAAAAAAATAATAATGGCCATATATAGTAAAAAACACAGTCATTAGAATTTTTTCTTCCTCTACTTTCAAATTATTGTACCCCAAACTCACGTCAATCTTCAAAAAATACTGATCTACCTGCACCTGATCAAAAAACTCATCGATATGAGCATAATGATACTTGTTCTTAACATCGATGTTATTCAATACTCTGTAATAAATAAAAAATTTCATTAAACCATCACAATTTTTGAAAAATAAGATAGGATCATCCCTTGGTGATGTGTTAGGTCGAATGAAAACGTTATTTAATAACTCCTTCAATTGCTTCATTAACTCTAAAATTTCAATTTGAGCCATTCTATAAGGGTGTTTGAAATTGGTTTAGCATCAGTAACTAAGTCAATAGTACATATAACTTCCCAAACAAGTATAATACTATGAAACTCATCATAAAAACTTCTAGGTACTAATTTACCACTAGAACATCATTAAGCTGAATAGTTCCTTTGTTTTCAACAATATGTGAAAGGTAACATTCATTTCCATCTTTTACTAGTTTCTCAGCTTCCTGATATATTTTCAAATGTAAGGGTTCATTCTATAACATTAACTAAAAATAATTCTGAAATGAAGACTTTTTAGCTCTATTGTCAATCCTAGCATGATAAACCGAAAGCCAATCCAAATCCAAAATAACATCGAACACTACTATTGGAAAAAAAATAAGAATTGCAGGTAGATAATTTACACACACTAGGATATGAAGGTTCTTATAATTTATTTTCATCTCTACATTTCTTCAATGTGTTTTTACCATAAGTTATTGATTCATATCTAGATATGGAATTCCCAATTTACTAGAAAACTTCTCAGAAATGAATGAATGTGTAGACCCCGAATCAAGAAACACATTGGCATAATCTGAGAAAACAAACAATGTACCAAATACTTCTTTATTTGATGGCTGAACATTTACTGATGTAGTGGAAAAAGATTTCACCACCCCTTTCTACTTGTAGTCGGGTTGCATTAACTTAGTTGAGTTCTTCTTAGGATTGTCATTTGCATAATGACCCATTTCATTGAACATAAAACATTATACTGACTGTTAATAAAAAAAATTCTTTCCATTACCCATATCTTTTTCAGTGAAATTATGAGTTTTATGTCCCATTTTACCACATTGGAAGCACTAACTGTAATTCAAAATACATTCCCCAGCATGTTTTTTTAGAAAACATTTCACAAACGATTAAATTTAGTTTCTTACCATCAAACTTTTTTTAAGAGTTCTTCTCTTTCTCCTGCCACCATGACCTCATATTCAGTTGTTTGTCAAAGAACATTTGATCAACAACAAACTTCATTTCCACCTTCTCTGCACATTGAACATGTTTTTGATAACATTTTAACTCCCTAGAATGTAAATCCCTTCGATACTTTGGATTTAATCCTGAGTAAAAAAGGTTGGTTTAACAATCAAGATATCATATGAAATTTGGAGCATACCATGCCAGTCGAGTGAATTTTGTTTCATAAGAATCCATTATGTCATCCTCCTTCCACAATTCTAGGAATTGTTTTTCCATCCTAAGATGAACCACCTTAGAAAAAAATTTCTCAAGAAACAAACCTTTTAATTCATACCAATTTAGAGCATCAATCTCCCTAGTATCCCTGATATTTGTCACAATCGACCACCATTGATTAGCTTCACCTTGAAAATGGTAAACATTGAGACTAACTGTTAGATGTTCTAAACACCATATAACATTGAAAATCATCTCCAGTGATTTAATCCACCCCTTTCGCGAGCACAGGGGGAAATGATCTTTTTAATGATGGGGTATATTGCTTCATGAAATGCTCCAATAGTAACAAGATCCTCTGTGGTTGATCTGGATCATCTCATGCATGGATACCACCACCATTTATAGCCTGGTTCAGTTGTGTCGGGACTACAACTAACTCTTCAGTTCTGATTCTGACCATCTCAGGATTCATATTTGGAATTTTGTCTTCGTCCTGATGTCATCCCAACATAGCGTCCATATTTCCTATACAGAAAACCATTCTGAACATAGAAATATCTTAGGCGAAGCAACCTAGTTATCTGTAAATGCTATCATTTCATTATAAACATAAACTAATTTATGGATATTAATTTAACAGTAGCCTAACTCTTAAAGTTATATAAACTGACCTACGATACCAACTATAATGACCAGGACTTAAACATTACACAACCTTGAATTAAATGAATAATTATCATTGAGGATATTTTCATGTTTATAGTTTTATAGAAATAGGCCATAAAAATTACATTACATTTCAAAAATTAAAATTTAGACACATCTACTTAGTTTCCATTTTTTCAAAAAATAAAAACTCTTGAAAAAATGGTCATGTATAGTCCGATGTTTTAGACAACATGACTTTTCCATGATCCCATCCTGGACCCTATTCATTTTATAGTCCTATGAAAAAAATTTGAAACATAGGATGAGCATAAAAAATCCTGGTAAGGGTTATAAAATGAAGAATGAAAACACTAGTTCATCAATAAATACATAAAATATGATCTTTAACATACCTCATGAAATCATATGATTTATGAATCACACATAGAAAACATAAATCATAATGGTAACATGTTGCATCCATATCATACTTACATTATAGCTATCAACGCTACATAAGGAGTTACAATTGGAATAACAATCACAATATATTCCCTAAATCTCTTAGGAGAAACATTCTCATTTACCTCCATCACATTACCCAATGCATTTGAGATATATCTTGACCTCACCCACCATAGGTTTATCACAGAACCACTCTTATACATAACAATGCCCATAAACCATAACATAATCAAAACGACTTAAATAATCACTATGGAAGGATAACATTTCGACATTTCAATCACAATATATCATTTAAATATATTGACATAAAAAAATATATTAGGAAAACAATTTTCAAACCCAAAATACCTAAATGATTATATGGTATTTATTTTCCTTTTAAAAATATTACGTCTTGTTAAGAAATCCATAGATCGAAGAATACTCGCGGCGGAGGAAATAGTCGTTGTCACCGCATACATTAAATGTTGCATTATTTTTTTTCTTTTAGTAAAACACTTGGTAGAAAAAAAATCAATTTGATTGATATGAAATGTAAGTAGTGTTTAAATACCGTATAAAAGAAAGTCTCCTATAAAACAAAACATGCCTCAATGAAAGAAGATTGAGACGAAGTCCTTTACCTCGTGTCCGATATGGCATGTTCATTCTTTAATATCCTAAATAATAAACTAATGTAAATTTATACTTTATTATGAACCTTTTTTACGTTTATTATTCCTTTTATATCCCATATTACTATGTTATAAACATTATGTAATCATTTAATTTAATAATAGTCATTTTTTTGATAATTGGTACCCTGCGTCCAAAATGAACTTCTTATATTTACATGTTGTCCATGTGGTCAAATTTCCATTATATCCAAAATGATATTAATGATTTAGATATCATATATATCTTATACAACCAGTATTTATAATTATTTATAATACTATATAACATTTGGAGGAATGAAATAAAATGCATTGTTCATGGGGACGGTAAGTCGTACATACGCATGAACACTACTTTCATTTCTATTTCTTATTATAATTGAATTAAAACATAATTATACATAAGTATATTATAATTCAAGTATAATATAATATATTTTATCATTAAATCCATCCTTTATTCATCCCACATATGGAATTAACAAGTCATATCACTTTGAGGAGGCGGTTGTCCGCACATCCTAAAATGAAACTATCGCGTTTACCCAAAACGGAAACCATAATGGAATGCTATAAATGAAAAAAAAGAAGGATAGAAACAATATAAATATAATATATATCAATAATAAATATAGTTCCATCATAATGGACACTAGAAGAGGTGGTAGGGGAACATTGATTAATCATCATTTCGTGAGGCGTTAGTTTATCGTCCACATAATCATTATGTTCATTACCCCTTAGATGGAGGTGTGTGTATGTTTAGTTCGAATGATTATCATAAAAATGATCTAGTATATTGAGGATACTAGTTTTCTTATAAAATGAAGGAATAAAAAGTGTTTATCGTGCTGGAGAAATAAAATAAATCAAAAGAACTTAAATAAAGAAGTTACCTTTAAATCAGGTAACTCCATTTGGTTTGAACCAAAAGGGTTTCATGAAGTGTATTCAGCCTAAGGTAAGGTTTCTAGGAGGAAGAGATGTATATTGAGAGCATATTTGGGTAGTGGTTGTAATATCCATGGGTCTCGAGAGATGTGATAGTTGGGTTAGAGTTGATGTCTTTTTTAGGGGGGGGGGGGATGGGCTCTTTAGGAATGTGTGAACATATTATTTTATTATATAATGATATTCGGTTTCTACAAGTGAAAAACCAATTAAAGTTGACGATAAAATGTCTCATTGTCAAAATAATATCATCCAACAATAATTGGGCTGGTTTTGTATAAATATTTAGTCTTTATAATATTATTTATTTAAATCATTTATTATTGAGGTAAACACTGCATCACTACTGTTTCATGATTAATATTATATATTTTATGTCTAAAAATTATATAAAAAATAACATGATGTCCAAAAATGTTTAATCATTCCAAATAAATATTATAGTCCAAATGATAAATTATATTACCATATATAAAATCTATTTTACCAAAAAATATTTGTTTATGTCGTTGTTGCCTTTACTTTATTTAATTGAAATAAAGGTTCAGTATCACTCTTATGTGGCTCCATGGGGTCCCAAAATAGACCCAAGGATGAAAATGTTCAGAAATGACTTCTCCAATAATGTTAGGACAAGTGTTAAGGTAATTTTGTATTGTTATAATATTTTTTTTATCTTCAATTAACTTATTTACCTTTAACCGTGGTAAATAAAAATTTAAAGTTACTATTCACCGAATATTATTTTCATCTTATTGAACCAAATTTTACATAATAATAACAAACATGTATGTAAAATTTTCATAATTCATTTAACAGAAGTGGTAATATTTTATTTAAATGGAAAATTCAGTTTATAACTACAACATAGTTGTCTCGTTATTCATCAAAATTGATGTTTTTCAGAAAAATACAAAACATTCAGTGTAGGATATATTTGATATTCCAAATTAATAAATTATGTAACATACCAAGTAAGTAATTAATAATAGATATTTTTATCTATGTCTATTAATGAATTAGATAGTGTTTTAGAGGCTTAAAATGAAAATAAATCCAATCTTAAGCATGGAATACACTAATATTTTTAAAAGATTGTTTTACTGCCTTTTGATGGAAAACCAATTTTAAATCTATCTTTTGAAATTTTATAAGCTATTTTTGTCAAAATAAATTTATTCTTTATGATTGGGACATCAAAATTTACTTTGTGTGAATTTTTGGTATTTTTCTGACAATGTTCATTTTTTAATGAATTGTGAAAAATACTGCATTTTACATCAAAACTGCTTCTTAATCTAATTTATTTATATTATTATATTATCTTTTGAATTGGTTTTGAAGAAAAATTAGAATATATTTTTACCATTTAATCCAATGTTGGTCATTGGAATCAATTTCACTTGGAAATTAGACATAAACTGGTGTCAATCTTTTGATACTTATTGTTTTATAAAAACACGCTATTTGCTCGGACGGCGGGAATTAATTATTAAATTAATTAATGTGACTTATAACTTTTGAATTTTGTAAAATAGACTTCATTTTTGAATTCTGAATATCGAATATAGCTTAGAGTAAATTTTTGGTAATTTTCTGAAAAACTCTAATTTTTTATGAATAGTGAAACCACTAAGCGGTAATCAAGCAAACTGATTTTTCAGTTAAATGAAAGATTACCACTAATGTGTATTGAATTTTAAAAATCCAACATACATGTTTGTCATTAGTATGTAAAATTTGGTTCAATGGGATGAAAATAATTTTTTGGTGAATAGTAAATTTTTTTCATTAATCGCGATTAGAGGTAATTAGTGTAATTTAAGGTAAAAATGATATTATAAAAATATGAAAACACCATGAAACTTGTCCTACCCCTATTTGGTGGTCATGGCCGACCACAACAACCCATGGGGCGATTTAGGGGACCCCATGGAGAAACTTGGGTGAGATAATGACTATAATGCCTTTTTTAAAAATAAAGGTAAAAATGACACTAAAATAAATTGTTTTACTAAACCAATTTTTAGAAGTGGTTATACTAATCCGATGTTTGACTATAAATACTCTTTGGAAAGCTAAAAAGATTTCCTACATCATAGTATTCTATTTATAATTTTTTTACATTATATAAGTAAATTTATTTTTGACATCATAATGATGTTGCGATTACCTCATTAATAAAGGATTTAAATAAAATGGAAAGATAATGTAATATCCAAAACCTACACATGTCAAAACCCTATTGGATTGGTGGATTTCGAAACCTTATCATCTTAACTTAGAAATATATCAATTTGGGACCTTATAAATTCGAAACACTTTTGAAAATAAAATAATAGTTTCATGATTTCCAAAAGTGCCCCTCCTCTCCTCTTATAAAAGGCCCCCAACTCTACCTCATTTGACACACTCCTCAAGCCATTGGCTCGGCCATCCCCTTCCCATTTACTCTCTCCACATCCCTCTACTCATCCTAGAGGATTCCCTTTAGGCAGAATCCTTTCAAAGGAAGCCTCTAGGATCAAATCAAAAGGAGTTACACTTTTAAAGGCGATTCATTCTCTCATGTTCATTTGATTTATTTTGCTTCTCCAACCCCATAAAATCTTTTTATTTACTTCTTTTGTAACAACAACAGTATCTTCAATATACTAGGATGTTGTTATAAAATTTTCTCGAGCTACACTCTCACACAACTACATGAAATGATTAATGATCATACGGTTTCCGTGGATGGCGAAATTCTGCCTCCCGAAACGATGATTGTTCAATACTCATTTAACACCTTCAAAGGTGGCCATTATGATGTCACTATTTTTATATACGACATATAATATGTTTATTATTTACTTATTCTTCTGTATTTTTCATTAACGGCATACCATTATGGTTTCAATTATGGGTGAACGTGATATCTTTATTTAAGGAAGTGCGGACTACCGCCTCCTCAAAGTGATTTGATTCGTTAAATACCATATGTGGGACATATAAAAGATGGAACTATGATATATATATGTTATTATACTGGAATTATAATATACTCTTATATAATTATGATTCCATTCCAGAAAATACGAAATAGAAATGGAAGTAGCGTTCATGCGTACGTACGGCTTACCGTCTCCATGAACGGTGCATTTCATTTCTTACCTCTAAATGTGATGTAATATTACAAATACATGTATATGATGAATATATATGATATATATGTTATCCAAATCATTAATATCATTCTGAATATAACGAACCTTTGACCAAATTAACATCATGTAAGTGTAAGAAGTCTATTTTTGACTTAAGAACCAAATACCGAAAAAATGAACATTTTTAACTTAAATGATTACATGATGTTCATAACATGGTATAGAAGGAATAATGAACTTGAAAAAGGTTCTTAAGCAAGTAGATATTAACACAAGTTTATTATTCAGGATATTAAAGAACGACCGAGTCATGTCGGACCCGAGGTATCGGACTTCGTCTCAATCTCCTTTCATTGAGGCATATTTTGTTTTATACACAACCTTCTTTTATACGGTGTATAAACCCCTTTGACTTTCATGTTTATTCAAAAGGAATCTTTTTTATATGAAGCGTTTACTAAACAAAAAAGGGAATGTTTTTGTCGTACATATGCGGAGACAACGACTTCTCCGCCGCCGTGACCGTTATTTGAGTTTCGACTTCCTCTACAAGCCATACCTTCTTTTTAAAAGAAAAATAAATACCATGTTTTAATTATCTTTTATTTTGGTATTGAAAATGGTTTTCATGATGTTTTTATATCAATGTTTTGTATTGATATCTTGTGATTGAAAGGTGGAAATGTTATGTTTTCTTTATGCATGTTTTATGTGATACGATTATGTTGAGGTTCTTGGGCATTATTATGAAGACGGGTGGTTCTGTGATAAACTAAGGGCAAGTGAGCCCGATATAACTCTCCAATTCATTGGGTAACGCGAAGGAGTGAAACGTTAAGGTTTATACAAAGAGATTTTAGGGAATATACTGTGATCGGTATTCCAAACGTAACCAAGAGGGTTACTCCCTACGTAATAATGTTATGAATTCCTCAAGTTACCTTTATGTATTATGATTTCTATGATTTATTAATGATTTGATGAGGTATGTTAAAGTGCTTATGTTTTATGGGTAAAGTATGATCTCATCCTTATGTATTTATGTACCCATGTTTCCTTTCCATATTTTTATATCCCATACTGAGCTTTTTATGCTCATCCCAAGTTTTTTTGAAATGTTTTTCACAGGTCAAGGGAAAGGTACATGATATGATGATAGTGTCAAGGAAGTGTCAAGAAAGAATCCATGTTTATTTGATATATGTTTCCTTTGATGGGAATGAAGAATACTGTCTTTATGTAACCACTTTGTTTATATGTGGAATGTAATTCAAGTTTTATGATCTAATTATCTAAAACTCTAAACCTGAAATGATCCTCAATGTGTAATCTTGTAATATATCAAGATTAATTCAGGTATAAGGCTGGGGCCTTATAGTTGGTATCAGAGGTCGGTTTAGATAACTTTAGCAGTTAGAATTATATTAAATGATTATCCAAATATATATTTTTTTGAAATTATATATCATTTGAAGATTACTATGTTGCTTCATCTAAGACATGTTTGTTCAGAATGGTTTTCCGCAGAGGAAAAATGGAAGCAGTGCTAGGAAGGCATACAGAAGGAAATAACCTTCCGAATCAGCATCCTGAGATGGTCGAAATTGGAACTGAACAGTTTTTTGCAATAATGGCACATTTGACTCAAGCGATAAATGGTGGTGGTATCCATGCACGAGATCAGCCAGATCAACCACAGAGGAAAATGTCAGTGGTGGAACATTTCATGAGGAAACATCCCCCATCATTCAGAGGATCATCTGACCCTGTGTTAGCTGAAGGGTGGATTAAAGAACTGGAGAAGATTTTCGATGTCATGGGGTGTTCAGACAATCAAAAGGTTAGTCTTGCTATTTACCGTTTGGAGGGTGAGGCAGATCAGTGGTGGTCTATGGTTAAAAATATCAGGGACGCCGATGAGATTGATGCTCTTGACTGGGAAGAATTCAAAGGTATGTTTCTTGAAAAGTATTTTCCAAGGATTTTCGACTTAGGATGGAGAAACAATTCTTGGAATTGAGGCAAGAGGAAGACTCAGTGGCTACCTATGAATAAAGGTTCACTCGATTGGAAAGGTAAGCACCAAATTTTATCCGAGACCTTGATAGTAAAATCAACCATTTTTACTCAGGATTAAAGCCAAAATATCGAAGGGCATTAGCTTCTCGTGAGTTTAAAAGTTATGAAAATCTTGTTCGATGTGCTGAGAATGTGGAAATGGAGTTTGCCGATGATCAAGTGTTCTATAACAACCAATAGAAGAAGAGACCGAGGTGGCAGGAGAAAGGTAATAATTCTTCAAAAAAGTCTGACGGTAAGAAAGCTAAGTTTCCAGTTTGTGATAAATGTGGCAATAGGCATGCTGGGGAATGTCTTCTGAATTCTGGAAAGTGCTACCAATGTTGTAAGATGGGACATAAGGCTCGTGATTGCACTGAAAAGGATCAAGGTGAAGTAAAGAACAAATTTTATTTACAGTTAGTGAAATGTTATTAGTGCAATGAGATGGGTCACTATGCAAACGAGTGTCCGACAAAGAGTTTGAGTGATGGGAAGCCGTTAGACTACAAGCAGAAAGGGGTGGTGAAATCCTTTTCAACTACTTCAGTAGATGTGGGGCTATCAAATGAAGATGTATCAGGTACTTTGTTTGTTTTTTCAGATCATGCCAGTGTGTTGTTTGATTCGGGGTCTACACATTCTATCATCTCTGAAACCTTTTCTAGTAAAATGAGAATACCATCTCAAGAAATGACTCCTGAACTTTTGGTAAAAACACCTGGGGGGAATGTTGAGGCAAAAAGAATTTATAAGAATCTTCCTATCCTTATCTGTGGAAAGAACCTACTTGAAAACCTTATTGTTCTACCTCTAGTAGAGTTTGATGTTATCCTGGGTATGGATTGGCTCTCTATTTAACATGGTAAGTTTGACTATAGAGCTAAAGAATTTTCATTTCAGAAAGACTTTTAGTTTGTTTACAAGAATGAACCCTTACTATTGATAACTTATCAAGAGGCTGAGAAACTTGTAAAAGATGGAAATGAATGTTACCTTTCACACATTGTTGAAAACAATGGAACTGTTCAGATTAATGATGTGCTAGTGGTAAATGAGTATCCTGATGTTTTTCATGATGAGTTGCTTGGAATAATACCAGATCGGGAAGTTGAATTTAATATTTACTTAGTTCCTGATGCTAATCCAATTTCAAAACCCCCTTATCGAATGGCTCAAATTGAACTTTTAGAGTTGAAGGAGCAATTGCAAGATTTATTAGAGAAATGTTTCATTCGACCTAGAACATCACCACGGGGTGTTCCTTTTTTATTTGTTAAAAAGAAAGATGGTTCTATGAGACTTTGCATTGATTATAGGGCCTTGAATAATATCACTGTTAAAGAAAAAATATCATTTTACTCATATCGATGATTTGTTTGATCAGCTCCAGGGAGCTCAGTTTTTTTCAAAGATTGACTTGAGATCGGGGTACCATCAGCTGAAGGTAAAGGAGGCAGATATTCTGAAGACCGCGTTCCATAAAAGATATGGCCACTATGAATTTGTAGTAATGCCTTTTGGGCTAACCAATGCACCTGCTGTATTCATGGACATAATGAATAGAATTTTCCATGAGTTCTTGGATAAGTTTGTGGTGGTTTTTATTGATGATATTTTGGTGTTTTCTAAAAGTAAAGAAGATCATGAAATACATTTAAGGGTTATCTTTAAAACCTTAAAAGAGAAGAAATTGTATGGGAAATTCAGAAAATGTGAGTTTTGGTTGCAACAAATTTCCTTCCTTGGCCACATTGTTTCTAAATATGGGATAACTGTTGATCCTGAAAAAACAAAAGTTGTGGAAGACTGGCCAAGACCCACAAATGTAACTGAAATTCGTAGCTTCCTTGGTTTGGTAGGCTATTACCGAAGGTTTGTTAGAAATTTTTCACGGTTATCTAGTCCAATGACTAAGCTAACTCGGAAGGGTGTTAAGTTTATCTGGACAAAAGAATGTGATGATTGTTTTTAGGAATTGAAAGGAAGATTGGTGAATGCTCTAGTTTTGGCACTACCTTCCAGGAATGGTGAGTTTGTTATCTACAGTGATGCTTCATTGAAAAGACTTGGTTGCGTCCTAATGCAGAATGATCAGGTAATTGCTTATGCTACACGACATTTGAAAACTCATGAGGTAAATTACCCTACACATGATTTGGAATTAGATGCTGTTTTTTTTGCTTTAAAAATTTGGAGGCATCATTTGTATGGTGTAAAGTGTGAAATATATACCGATCACAAATGTTTAAAGTATATATTCACTCAGAAAGAATTGAACATGATACAAAGGAGATGGATAGAATTAATCAAGGATTATGAATGTACAATTCATTACCATCCGGGAAAAGAAAATAAAGTGGTTGATGCATTGAGTCTAAAAAGTAATGCTTCATTAGCAATGTTGTGTTTGGAACATGATCCTTTGGTTAAGTATTTGATGAACTTTGGCATAGAAGTTGTTGGTGCAGGAAGTTCTTCTGTTTTGTTTCAGTTATCGGTGAGATCATCTCTATCAGATAGAATCAAGCAAGCACATAAGCAAGATAGTGAGTTGCAGAAAAAGGTAGAGCTGGTTCAGAAAGGTAAGTTTCCTGAATTCAACATTGATAATGATTTCGTTTTGAGATTTGGTAAGAGATTGTGTGTGCTTTGTGATTCACAGTTGAAGAGAGAGTTGTTATGTGAAGCTCATAGTTCTTCGTTTTCATTTCATCCTGGCAGTACTAAAATGTACAGATATCTTCAAGAGTATTACTGGTGGGATGGAATGAAAAGAGATATTGCTGATTTTACTATGAAGTGTTTGACTTGTTAGCAGGTTAAAGCAGAGCGACAGTTACCGAAAGGGATGCTTCAGCCTTTACCAGTGCTAGAGTGGAAATGGGAGAATATATCCATGGACGTTGTTGTGGGATTACCAAAGACATCTCTAGGTAATAATGCAATCTGGGTTATTGTTGATCTCTTGACCAAATCTACTCATTTAATTGCTATACGAGATACTTTTTCCCTAGATAAACATTCCTGTTTGTATCTTAAAGAGATAGTCAGGTTACATGGAGTTCCCCTCTCCATTGTGTCTGATCGTGATCCCAGGTTCACTTCTAACATTTGGAAAGGCCTTCAGAAGTCGTTGGGTACTGGATTAAATTTTAGTACAGCTTTTCATCCTCAATCAGATGGGCAGTCAAAATGAACAATTCAGACATTGGAGGATGTGCTACGAGCTTGTTCTATGGATTATCAGGGATGTTGGGACCAATATCTTTCTTTGGTTGAATTTTCATATAATAACAGTTTTCATTCCAGTATACAGATGGCACCATTTCAGGCATTATATGGGAAGCGGTGTCGAACTCCAGATTTCTGGGATGAAGTGGGTGAAAGGAAGTTGATGGGACCAGAATTGGTAGAAGAGATGTCAGAAAAAGTTCAGCTGATTCAGAAGCACATGAGAACAGCTCAGAGTAGGCAGAAGAGTTATGCGGATAACCAGTGGAAGGATCTATATTTCGAGGTAGGTGATCATGTTTTTCTCAAAGTACCACCATGGAAAAATGTGATGCGATTTAGTAAGAAATGAATGTTGAGTCCAAGGTTCATTGGACCATATGAAATTCTGGAGAGAGTTGGATCAGTTTCATACCGGGTGGCTTTACCTCCGAGTTTATCTCAGGTACACAATGTTTTTCACGTTTCGATGTTGAGAAAGTATATGCCAGATCTATCTCATGTTTTGAGTCCAGAGGTAGTTCAGCTGGAAGAGAACCTATCATATGAGGAAAAACCGGTCCAGATTCTCGACCACAGGGAGCAAGTGTAACTAAATAAGGTGATTAAGCAGGTAAAGTTTTTGTGGAAAAACCACATGTTGGAAGAGGCAACATGGGTATCTGAAAATTCAATGAGGGATAAGTACCCCCATTTATTTGATAAGTAAATAAATTGCGGGGATGCAATTTTCTAAAGGGGGGAAGGATGTAACATCCCAATTAAGTAATGAATAATAGATATTGTAATCTATGTCTATTAATGAATTATATAGTGTTTTAGAGGCTTAAAATGAAAATAAATCCAATCTTAAGCATGGAATACACTAATATTATTAAAAGATTGTTTTACTGCCTTTTGATGGCAAACCATATTTAAATCTATCTTTTGAAAACTTTATAAGCAATTTTTGTCAAAATAAACTTATTCTATATGATTGGGACATCAAAATTTACATTGTGTGAATTTTTGGTAATTTTCTGACAATGTTCATTTTTTAATGAATAGTAAAAAATACTGCATTTTACATCAAAACTGATTCTTAATCTAATTTATTTATATGATTATATTATCTTTTGAATTGGGTTTGATGTGAAATTAGAATATATTTTTTCCATTTAATCCAATGGTGGTCATTGGAATCAATTTCACTTTGAAATTTGACTTAAACTGGTGCCAATCTTTTGATACTTATTGTTTTATAAAAACACGCAATTTGCTCTGACAGCGGGAATTAATTATTAAATTAATTAATGTGACTTATATGTTTTGAATTTTTTAAAATAGACCTCATTTTTGAATTCGGAATATCGAATATAACTTAGAGTGAATTTTTGGTAATTTTCTGAAAAACTCCAATTTTTGATGAATAGTGAAACCACTAAGTGGTAATCAAGCAAACTGATTTTTCAGTTAAATGAAAGTTTACCACTAATGTGTATTTAATTTTGAAAATCCGACATACATGGTTGTCATTAGTATGTAAAATGTGGTTCAATGGGGTGAAAATAATTTTTTGGTGAATAGTAACTTTTTTTTCATTAATCGCGATTAGAGGTAATTAGTGTAATTTAAGGTAAAAATGATATTAAAAAAATATTAAAACACCATGACACTTGTACTTACCCTATTGGGTGAGTCATGGCCGACCCATACAACCCATGGGTCGATTTAGGGGACCCCATGGATCAACTTGGGTGAGATAATGACTTTAATGCATTTTTTTTAAAATAAAGGTAAAAATGACACTAACATAAATTGTTTTACTAAACCAATTTTTAGAAGGGGTTATACTAATCCGATTGTTGACTATAAATACGCTTTGTAAATATAAAAATATTTCCGACATCATAGTATTTTTTTATAATTTTTTGACATTAAATAAATAAATGTATTTATGACATCATAATGATGTAGTGATTACCTCATTAATAAAGGATTTAAAAAAATGGAAAGATAATGTAATATCCAAAACCTACACATGTCCAAAACCTATTGGATGGGTGGATTTCGAACCCTTATCATCTTATCTTAGAAATATATCAATGTGGGACCTTATAAATTCGAAACACTTTTGAAAATAAAATAATAGTTTCATGATTTCCAAAAGTGCCCCTCCACTCCTCTTATAAAAGACCCCCACCTCTACCTCATTTCACACACTCCTCAAGCCTTTGGCTCATCCATCCCATGACCATTTACTCTCTCCACATCCCTCTACTCATCCTATAGGATTCTCTTTGGGCATAATCCTTTCAAAGGAAGCCTTTAGGCTCAAATCAAAAGGAGTTACACTTTTAAAGGTGATTCCTTCTCTAATGTTCATTTGATTTATTTTGCTTCTCCAAACCCCTAAACTCATTTTATTTACTTATTTTGTAACAAAACAAGTATAGTAAATATACTAGGATGTTTTTATAAGATTTATTTGATCTAAACTCTCACAAAACTACATCAAATGGTTAAAGAACGTACGGTTTCCGTGGATGGCGAAATTCTGCCTCCCAAAACGATGATTGTTCGATACTCATTTAACACCTTCAAAGGTGGCCATTATGATGTCACTATTTTTATATATGATATATAATATTTTTATTCTTTCCTTAAGCATTTGTATTTTTCATTTATGGAATACCTTTATGGTTTCCATTATGGGTGAACGCGATATCTTCATTTAAGGAAGTGCGGACTACCGCCCCCTCAAAGTGATTTGATTCGATAAATACCATATGTGGGACGTATAAAGGATGGAACTATGATATTATATATGTTATTATACTGGAAATATAATATACTCTTATATAATTATGATTCCATTCCAGAAAATACGAAATAAAAATGGAAGTAGCGTTCATGCGTACGTACAGCTTACCGTTCCATGAACGGTGCATTTCATTTCTTACCTCTAAATGTGATGTAATATTATAAATACATGTATATGATGAATATATATGATATATATGTTATCCAAATCATTAATATCATTCTGGATATAACGAACCTTTGACCAAATTAACAACATGTAAGTGTAAGAAGTCTATTTTTGACTTAAGAACCAAATACCGACAAAATGAACATTATTAACTTAAATGATTACATGATGTTCATAACATGGTATAAAAGGAATAATGAACTTGAAAAAGGTTCTTAAGCATGTAGAGATTAACACAAGTTTATTATTCAGGAGATTAAAGAACGACCGAGTCAAGTCGGACCCGAGGTATGGGACTTCGTCTCAATCTCCTTTCATTGAGGCATATTTTGTTTTATACACAACCTTCTTTTATACGGTGTATAAACCCCTTTGACTTTTACGTTTATTCAAAAGGAATCATTTTTATAAGAAGCATTTACTAAATGAAAAAAGGGAATGTTTTTGTCGTATGTATGCGGCGACAACGAATTCTCCGTTGCCGTGACCGTTATTTGAGTTTCGGCTTCCTCTACAAGCCATACCTTCTTTTTAAAAGAAAAATAAACACCATGTTTTACTTTTCTTATATTTTGGTATTGAAAATGGTTTTCATAATGTTTTTATATCAATGTGTTGTATTGATATATTGTGATTGAATGGTGGAAATGTTATGTTTCCTTTATGCATGTTTTATGTGATACGATTATCTTGAGGTTCTTGGGCATTATTATGAAGACGGGTGGTTCCGTGATAAACTAAGGGCGGGTGAGCCCGATATAGCTCTCCAATGCATTGGGTAACGCGAAGGAGTGAAACGTTAAGGTTTCTCCGAAGATATTTTTGGGAATATACTGTGATGGGTATTCCAAACGTAACCAAGAGGGTTACTCCCTACGTATGAATGTTATGAATGCCTCAAGTTACCTTTATGTCTTATGATTTCTATGATTTATTCATGATTTGATGAGGTATGTTAAGGTTCTTATGTTTTATGGGTAAAGTATGATCTCATCCTTATGTATATATGTACCCATGTTTCCTTTCCATATTTTTATATCCCTTACTGAGCTTTTTATGCTCATCCAATGTTTTTTTGAAATGTTTTTCACAGGTCAAGGGAAAGGTGCATGATATGATGATAGTGTCAAGGAAGTGTCAAGAAAGAATCCATGTTTATTCTAAATATGTTTCCTTTGATGGGAATGAATAATACTATATTTATGTAACCACTTTGTTTATATGTGGAATGTAATGCAAGTTTTATGATCTAATTCTCTAAAACTCTAAACCCTAAAAGATCCTCAATGTGTAATCTTGTAATATCTCAAGATTAAGTAAGGTATAAGCCGGGGGCCTTATAAATTATGACTATTTTCAAAAATTCAAAACATAGAAGTTGGATTAATTATTTTAAAATTAATTCCCATTGTCAAACAAAAAGCTTGTTTTTAAGAAAAATATTAACTATCAAAAGATTGACTCTTGTTCATGTCCAATTTCAAAGTGAAATTAATTCCAATTACCATAATTCGATTAAATGATAAAATTATAATCTAATTACACTTTAAATTTATTATAATGATTATATATCAATTTAAATTAATTATATTAAAAGAATGATTCCAATTAAAATACAGTATTTTTCAATATTCATTAATTAATGCATTTTATTAGAAAAATACCAAAAATTTACCCAATGTAAATTTTGAGGTACCAATTCTAAAGAAGAATCTTATTTGGTCTAATAGAACATATAAAAGTGACCAAAACTATATTTAAAGAGGGTTATCCACTAAAAGGTGGTTAATCGACATTTTAAATAGTATTGGAGTATTTATGCTTAAAATTAGATTAATTAACATTTTAAGCCTTTAACATTTATTGAATAGATATAAAAACATTTAACCAACCTATATAATCATATTTTAATTATTTCTATTCACTCCCACCAATAAAATGGCTTGTCGATACCAACCATTTAAGATAATAATATAATATTATAATTGTTCAATGTAAGATTTCAACGAAACCTGTTTTTGCATATCAGTTACGCCATCAAACATAAGCACCCCTTTAATGTAAAACCAATATTTTATTCACAAACCATTAATTAAAATGAGAATATATTATTTATTTATTTACCTGGAATGTTACAATATGAATAGATATAGAAGTTATTTAATTAGAGAAAATGACATTTTAATCATGATACACAATCAATGAGTGGATCATGAATGTGATTTTTTCAATGTACACAGATTTATTCTTCATGATTATCATGGTGTGTGTATTTTTATTTTTATGTTGGAATCAATAGGAAGATGAATTATCTATTAATGTATTCTTCTTAAGTTTCAATGTAAAAATTCTAAATAAAAATAATTATTGAGTGAATAATCATTTTAAATGTTTATAATACAGTTTCCTAACGGCCTCCATCATTTTCTAAATATTGAATAACCATATCTGATGGTGATGTCAAAATTATAAATCATAATAAATTATTATTCATGGTAAAATGAACCATTTTCTAAATCAAATATTTATTATTTGAAAATCCCTTTTTATGATTTCAAAAATAATGAATTTTACTATTACTATACTATACCGTCAATGCAAGTATAATCATGATGATCCACATGATGGGTTGTTCTACATAAGATTGTATTTGAATACACTATCCTTGTAAGATGAAACACATATTTAAAATATGTGAATGATAATAATTCTTTGTAAAATAATATCTTACTTTCCTATAATAATTAACCACAATGATATCATTTTATTATTATAATTCAATCCCCTAATTGATGAAATTTTCATAAGATAAATGTATTCTCATAGTTTTCCTCAGTCTAATCCTTCTAACATTAAGCATGTGGAATATAATTTTCAATATCCATTAGATACAATTCATCAGAAAGAGAAAATAATACTCCATATACTAAAAAATCATTGAATATACCAATTTCACTACACAGTATATATAATATATATGTAAGGTAATATATCTTTTTATAATTAATCAAATAAAAAATATTACATAATTAATGACTTTACATTTTTGTAGGAAAAATTGTAATGAAAAAACTAGTTTACCACATAAAATATGATTAAATATGAAATAGTTATGATAAAATAATTAGAATAAATATATGGTATTTTGAATAATAATTACTCATAACCAACTGATATATGTTGGAACAACAAAAATGATTCCAACAATGGTAATCCATACTCTGAGAAAAATAATCATTATATACACAAAGATTTATATAAATGTCTAATCCAAAAAAACATCAGTTGTTTCCATGAACATCACTCACATCAATATCATAAATTTTATTTTAATATTAATAACAGTTTATAATGTAAAAAAATGTTGGAATCCAATCATCTACAAACACACCAGTGAAAAAAATTCGAAGGTTTCTAGTTTTATAGGTTATTACTTACAGTCTAAATTTTATATTAAAAAATTAATTGATAATTTCCCATAAATTTTCTATAAACACCAAAACATCCTCCCTCTCATCTTAACAGAAAATAATAGCAAAATTAAATCCTTATACCCCTCTCTCAATGATTTCTCGAGTTTTATTCTCCAAATTTATGATGTTTCTCTTAGGATTTTATACGAAAACACTTTTATAAGGGATTTTGTTCAACGTTGTCTTCATTCACATAATTTATTTTTATTAAAGCATTTAATTTGTTATTTTTCCTGAGGAAATGCTGTTTTTACATATGAAAAATATAGTTTATGATTCCATTGAAATGATACACCACCTTTAATGTTAATTAGTCTCTTCTATGAACTATAATGTACACCTTTTATGTTGCTGGAATTATTTAATGTTTTTTAACACAAAAATATTGTATTGATAATAAAAATATGCATTCCACTAAATTGTATTAATCTAGTAGTAACATTCAATCATTTATTGGGTGATTTCATGTTTAGAACACAAAATCAATAAAAATGTCATTAAAATTAAAGTAATATGTTATTCTTCCATATAATTTATATGGAAACTAGGTTCATGAACATGATATGAATGTGATGGGTGTGATAAAAAATATATACCATTTAATGCATTGGGTAAATTTTTTATATGATGAGATCCCGTGTATGGTGCATGAGTGTATATTCTAAGAGACATATTTTATGATTCATCAATGGTTATCCTTGGGCTATTAATACTACATATTCATTCATGATTTTAAATTACTTCCAATATATATTAGGAAATTATAAATGATTAATTTCTAATAAATGTTCATGTTTTGATCATAATCACCTAAGAGAATCATTTTTTAGGGTATATAATTTAAATTGTAGTTAATGAATTTATTATATTTTTCAAAAAAATTATAAATATTAGGTGGCTATTCTTTTTCAGTGCTTGAAGTGAAAATTACCAAATATCAATAGAAGTGATCTATGTCAAATTATGCCAATTGTAGGACATATAGGAACCACAAGATGGCCAAAAATTATGTTGAGAAAATCGGACCTTCCATGATGATAAAATTTATGAGTCAATATAGATTCCAAAATTAGAATAAGCTCTTTAATATATTTTTGAATATAAAAATTAATTACAGACAAAATTATAATAACCCATATCGACAAAAATGGGCCAAAATTATGCATTGAATTCCAAACCATCGTTCTATACATGAATTAAAAAAACCAACCATTATTAACATTTATCCCATAAAATAGTCCAATTATGCTGTGATTTTGGGTTTTGTAACATATGAAAACGGTTTTCAACTATTTAAATGACATGGTTATGATTTAGCAGCATATTTCTAGCCACAAAATCCATTCAAATTTATATAAGAGAAAAAACTCGACATAAAAATGGATAACAACAAACAGTTTACTATAAAAAATGAATCCCAAAGGCAATTTGATGAAAACATTAGTTATGAAATTCCAAATTAGTATATAAAAATTTAATGAAGAATGTATCTCTATATTCAGCAATATTGATTTCCAAATTGGAAAACATGGTGGGAAGGAATATTTGAAAAGAAAATAGTCCACACCTTGTTCTATAAATACATCAACCAATTCCCCTTGAAAGGGGTTAGAATTTCCAAATAGAGGATAATATATTATCATGAATAAAGCCTTGAAAATGTCTAGGATAGACCTTCCAAACTCCTGTTTTCAAGTGAGTGATCATTCCTCCTCTACTTGTTTTCATGTTCTTTTGTGTTAATCTTTATTTGTATTGAGGTATGTGTTTGTTCTGTACTTTAGTTATAATGCATTTTTCTTCTTCGTTAACTCATAAAATAATCGACCCCCTATTTTTTTAATATTATTGTTCTTAATTTTAATTATTTCATGTTGAAATCTATTCCCTTCTTTCTCATTCTCATTAAATCAATCTTTCATTTTAATCTTTCTTTACCCTCATTGTATGGGTTCAATTCACAAATCTTTTCAATTCCCATTATCATGATTCTATTTATAATTCATCACCATAAACATTTTAAACAACAGTAGTAATCATTACAATGGATAAGTAAATAATTCATTATGGTGAGTCATATTTTTGGTATATTATTTGATTGAGATGTTTTTCTCGTTGAATATTCTTTAGAATAACATTCTGTATTTTAGAATATAAATTTCATCGATTAATGATTTTTTAATGTGTGTATTCCATTAAATATTGGAACCAAATATACAATACACTAAACAAGATATTATTGGGATTATAGACCTAGTTATGTTAAGCTTGGATTAATTTCATAAGTGTAGGGAATTACGATGAAAGTAATGTGTGGAGTCGGTGTTAATATAATGGAATATAATGTAATTCTCGATGATATCATAATATTATAACCAAATTAATTAAATCCTCTTAATAAATATAAAATTTATAAATCAAACATCATCCAAAAATCAATTTATTTAATCTCTTCAAAAAAACCCCTGATTATCAAAATATAGATGAAAAAATGTCGAATATTTAAAGTTGATCATAACTTGGGATTCAACCTGATTATTGTTATACATATTAGAAGAGAACAATACTATTGAATGTTTTATTGTATACAATTTCTCATTAATCAATTTTTTTCCATGGATGGGGAAACTTATAGTCTGTAGTTGTTAATTTCAGAAAATAAAAACATAAAATATATTGAAAAACAAAACATAAAAATATGTATTAAAAACAAAAAAGGAAACCCAACCATTTCATAAAAAATTCAAAAAAAACCCCCAATAAAAACCTACATTCCCATCCTTAAAAATTTCTTAGAATGAGTCATACCCTCTAAAACAATCCCTTGAATTTTCCCATAAAATTGAGTGAACTCTTCACTAGCTATGGTGATACATTAAGGATAATCAAAAAAGTTCACATCCAGTTGATTTAGTTGTGTCCAATATATTGGACATTTTATTTAAATAACAATCTAACCTTTATAAGGAATAAAAAACCCTAGGTATTCAGAATCTAAATATTGAGATGGATTTCAAACTGAAATCATGTTTTATTCATCCTTTACTGCATTTCCACCCAATAGCTGGTGATGTACCTCATCTTTACTTCAATGATTTCCATGTATTGTTCTCTACTATGAATCTATAAGGGGTTTATGAAATAAAATAAAAAATTAGTAATTCCCTTTCACCCTATATATCCCCACTAATTCATGGATCTACTACCTCCCACATGGTTCAATTACCACATAGAATAACAATAAGTGTCTCTTTTTAGAGAAACTCTTTAACTCTTCTACAACTGCTTCTATCAAAATTGTGGAATCTATAGCTCAACATCTCATCCAGAAAACACATGTCCACAGCTCCAAGTTGATCCATCAGATTATTCAATTACAATAGATCTCGATGCATTTTATGCTCATAGGAACACCAACCTTAAACATTCTTGTTAGATCATTCGAAACATTATCCAACCCCACTATGAGACCTTGTCTTCCACCAATAACAAAGTCTTATTTTATGAAATTTCCAATTCTAATCCCCCTTAGTTCTCTCATCATAATCTAAATAAATTCCAATATAGTTAAGGTGGTGGTAACATCCAAAAACCATATCCTATTGTTCCTCAAACTTAAAAGAGAAATTCTATTCTATATCCTCCTAGATTCTACTATATTAATGAGCCTTCCAAATTCAAAACCTAATTCAACCACTTTCCCATGTAACCAAATCAATGTAATCCAAATCCAGGATAAGAAAATTCTTCAATGAAACCATGGTAATTAGTTATGAAAGATCATTCCACTTTCACCTGTTATATCCTAAAAGCAAAGAAACCAAAATTGGATGACATTTATCTCGCATTAGCCAGCATCATCCCACTAATTCTTCCCAACTCCCAACACAACAATTTTCCAACCCCATGTTAATTAATGTGAAAATGCACATTTCTTGAGAAAATAAATTTGCATGCCTCATAATGGATCCTCAATTGATCCATTGAATAATGTTATTGAAAATTATAAGAAAAAAAATATAGAAAATGAGCCTTATGAAACTCCCTCACCACCATCCTTTCCTATAATGAATTTGATTATTTTTCCTCAAGTAATCTCTAAGCTAATTATGTCATTGGAACCTGAAACAGAAATTCTCAACCTGATTAGAAATATTGAAGTAAAAATTCCCATTTTTTATTCCATAAAACATATCCCAAAGTATGTAATTTTTCAAAATTAATTATGAACACATATTAGAAATCATAGGACCATTGAGAATGTTTCAATATAGTAGTCCATATAATGAATGTGCAATGATCTAGTGGCTCTTATAGATCTATTTCAATTATAGAGTTCCAACATTAATAATGCACTCATTGACCAAGGAGCCACAATAAATTTAATGTCGATATATATCTTGTCAAATATTTTTACCGGTCCCTTGAACCAAACGAGTGTTCTCATCTAATTGGACAATCAAAGAAAAAGCATTCCTGAGGGAATAATTTATGATATCTTTGTCCATGTTAATGATCTTGTCATCCCATATAAATTCCATGTCCTTGAAATGGAAGGTGAGACCAAATCTTGTATATCTCTAATAATTCTAGGAATACGATTCCAACAAATGGTTATAACTATAGTATATTTACATGTTTGTAAACTTATACATGGAATTTGGTGACCAAATTTTCAATATTAAAAAAATTCAACTTGTGAGATACACATCAATGGATTACTCTACTTTTTCAATCAATGATTCCAAAGAAACTTGTATGGGTCAATAGAACACCAATCTATCATGTCCATAATGTTTTATTGATAATTGAGATTTTGAAATTTTTATCATTATTAACTATGTTATGAATGTGGAATTTGATGTTGACCTCTCATTCATAGACTCCAAAAATATAGATAACATTGAAAAATATCTTAAATCATATGTTAACTCTGATCTCTACTGATCCACCTTGGAATGTATTGATGATGATGGATCAAAACAAACCAAATGTTTTTCCTCCCTTTATAATTTGTCTATCCAAAAAATTATTTATAAAAGTGAACTGAAACCCCTTCTTACACACATGAAATATGAATTCATTTTTCATTATTACGCTAATACCATCATTATCTATGATTAAGATATCGAAATTGAGGAGTCCAAACTTAGTCATGTATTATTGGAAAAAATCATCCAAAGGCTGGACCATAGATATCAAACATGATAGCAACCCTTCCCATTCCATGAATCACATCCATCATGAAGAATCATCTATTCTAATCGAACAACTCAATGAAGACTCAATCCACTCATAAATTATGTATTTAGGGATGATTTTACCTAGAAACTTCATACCCGAATTATCAACCAAATTTCTGATAGTGAAAGGTTTATTCCAATTAAAGTGGTACCTAAGAATTGAGGGGTAACTGTTTTCAAAAATGATCATAGATAGCTGTTTAAAACTCGAGTGAAAAACATATGGCATGTTTGCATTGATTATTAGACATTGAATAATGAAACATGAAAAGACGACTACCCTCTTGATTTCGTTAATCATACACAAGAATCATTTTCCACAAAGTCACATTATTCCTCACTTGATGGATAATTCTTCTACTTCCAAAAATTAATTTCACCTCAAGACCAAGAAAATATGACACTAAATTACCCATTTGGGATATATTCATATAATATAATTCCTCTTTTCTATTGGAAGTCTCCTATAACAATACTTAGTTGTATGATGAGTATCTATTTGGAATTAATTGATCCCTACATTGAGGTATTCATAAATGACATTACCATTTATGGTGAATAATTTAAATCCTTCTTGAATTTAATATCTCTATCACATAAAAAGTTTGTCATGTGTAACATTTTTATTCTCTATTGTAAAAACTATCACATCATGGTTAATAATGGGATTTTTATAGGTAACATAATTAACTAATAGAGTATTAAATCCTATCTTTCAAAAATTTAAGTGATCTAATCACATCATAAACCCACAATAGTTTGATACATCCTTTCTTTCCAGGTTCATATATGTTTCCATTATTTATTCGTCCAAAACATTAGACGAATTGCCCTACCACAAATTCAGCTACTCCAAAATGATTTTATTTTCCATTTTAGTGAGTCTTTCAATAGATAATTCATTGAACTCAATGTTTCTCATAAATATTTCCCATTAATCCAAACGTCAAATGAGTCCTCACCCTTTTAATTTTTGTGTGATTCTTCTGATGGGGCCATTGGGGTCATTCCTAATCAAAGAAGAGAAAATATTCCTCATTTTAGGTATTATTCCTAAAAACATTTGATGAAATCAATCTCAATACACTGTGACTGAAATGGAAATTATATTTATTGTTTTTTCCTTGGATAGATTCCATCCAATCTCATAGGTTCCAAAATCATTATTTCTACTAACCATTCATAATTGAAGCTCTTTTATATGAAAAGTGATTCTAAAATATGGATAATATAAAGGATCTCAATTCATAAAGAGATTGATATTGTGATAAATGGTTGAACCGGAAAGAAAAACCATATGGATGATCACATTAGTATAATTTATAATTCATCTCATTATAAAATAATAGATCTAGAATTTATAAGTGATCACTACTCATATATCACGCCAAAATTACCTTAATATTCACTTATTGTAAACTACTTTATTGCTGGTGTTTCTCCAAATTTATTTAAAAACTAAATATATTCAATTTAAAAGTTATTGAAAAGTCTATTTTTGGGAATATAATAAATATTAGGGGACAATTAAATACGTTGTAATTAGGAAATGTATTGATGAAGTTGAACATTACACCAGCATTAAATCTTGTAGCTAAATAACTCATGGAATCCACCTTAGACCATGAAGAACCTCCCAAAATTCCTAGTCTCGTGATTTTTTGGCCATCACACTTCAAGGAACCACATGTGTTATATAAATCAATTCCAAATTTCAAAACGTTTTTTACAACTTCTAAAAGAAAATAAATTATTAAAAAGGCCTTAATATTTTGTGAGTTATTTGATGTTTAGGGAATCAATTTCATTCGACAATTTACAATTTATTATGGATTCTCATATATTATTCATCTGGTAAATTGTGATTCTAGGTGGGTTGAAGAGAACCCCAAATGAATGATGATGCATATACTATTATATAGATCTGAAAAACGGATATATTCCATCGATTTGGAACACTGTGTCACCAAATAAGTGAATTGGGAATTAATTTCTATAATTGGACCATGGAATAACTTTTAATAAATAATAGTGTATTACATAAAAATTCAAATTCATATTACTCCCAAAAAATGGAATAGATGAACTTTATAATAGATAAGATAAATCAATGCTTGAGAGAATTTTAAATCCCACTGGAAAATACTAGATTGAATAACTAGGTGAAACACTTTTGGATTATCTAAATTCCTATAAAATAATCATTGGCATTTTTCCATGTAGCCTATTTATTTTTAATTCATGTCATTTACCAATTGAAGTCCAATATATTTCATTTTTTAGTATCAAAACATTCAATTTTAATTTTGATAAAACCATAGAAGAGATATTAATGCGGTAGAAAATACCAGAGGATATTTTCATTAATTTTTATGATAATTATAATCTCTAGAAATAAATGGTTAAGGAACTCAATGAAATAACAGCCTATAAATGGTATTCTATGAAGGTGACAATGTAATGCTCTGCAAATTTCTAATTGGATATCTCCTAGGTAAGATTAATTCTTATTGGGAAGCACCTTTTATTATTACTAATGTTTTTTCATTTATTTTACTGGAGTCCAAGACCCTTTTTCAAAATATAAATTACTGTTTAATGGAAATTGGCTAAAGCATCAGTAAGAGATTCCACACAACACATGAACCACATCAACATCTACTGACACATCATTGGAAAGAGATTTGAATCCACTAAATCCAAACAAGGGGAAATGATTTCCCTTTCACTCCATCTCCCACTCTTCCACCTCCACACTCTCTCTATCTACATATATTTCTCCCTATATTCTTATTCTCCTTTATTTCTCCTTTTTTCAAATTCATCATCAATTTTTACCCTATTTTTCATTCATATAGGTGTTTATTTTAAGAATATCTAATAAAGTTAAAAAACTAAAAAATAGAAATCAAATAGTCATAATTACAAACTATTAAATATTAAAATTGTTCATAACCATTCTGGGGAGTCCAATGACTTGTTTTTATCTCATACTATTTTTATTTTCATAGTATCATTGGATAATGAATTTTGACTCTGGAAAAATAAATTTTGAATGCCCATTTTTTGATTTTTAAAATGACTCTTCCTCATCCATGAGGAATAACATTATCCTTAATTCCAATTTCTTCTATTATTATATTTTCTTATTTTGTGTTTTTCACCCCTGATTTTGAGAATTTATTTTTTGGACTTTTGAGCTTGATTTAATACATTAGCAATCATTAATATGTTAGAGTCATTTTTTGAAACAAATGAGAATCACAAAAACCCACTAACCAAAAAATTACCTTACATCGATCGTCCTTTTGAAATCCCCTTAGTGACATTGAAATCAATTTTAATAGATACATTTCCACCACAAAACATTGTCCCACCCAACATCTACATTGATTTTCATTGCCTATTTTATTGAAATTTATGATGGGGGATGGATTTAATGTTTCATACTATTTCCTTGATTTTGAGTATTTTACCATATTATTTATGGAACAAATATATTAATGTGTGGAGGAGAGGTATTCATAACTGAGTTTGGGGAATGTTTATATATGACATATTCTATAAATGTTAATGAAAAGTTTTCAAACTATAAAAAAAGAAAAAAATTGAGAATTGGTTGTGTACTGGGTTGGTAAAAAATCAAACTTACCCATCCTTTTATAATTATATATCTATTATATTTTCTATCATGAGGAGATCAGGCATGGTAGGGAGATGATTTTGATATTTTTTTCAGGTTCATCATTTAAAAAATGTTAAAATGGAAAAAATGGAAAAAATAACACTTATGTAATTGGAAGATAATTTTTTTTATTAAATAGTTTTCCTTTTTATCCCCATAAAATTTCATTACACTTCTGTGTATTCCTTCACACATTCATTCCTTTTTAAATATTTGTTTTGATTTCATTCTGTGTTAAATTCGATAACAAAGTGCATTGTTTTTCTAATGTTGGTGTGTTACCCCATTTTCCACTATTTTCAAATTATATACCTACCAACCAGTATTCACTAAAATACCCCTAATATATACTCTTGATTGTTTTGAACTATAGAATAGGAAATTAATTTTTGATCTCTTATAGACACTATGATTTCACTTTTGGTTGGTCATTGAGTAATCCTCTATAAAATGTTTTTACTATCTTGAGAGTAGTGTGTTATATGTACCAACTTTTTCGATTTCTTATTTTGAGCATGAAAAATAAATTTATTTTTAAACTAATTTTTTGTAAATAAATTTATTGGAATTAATTATGTATGAGTGACATAGTATATACCCCTTCATTAAAGAAAACAAAATTTTAAAATATTTTGGTCAGTAAAAATGATATAAATATGTTTTTATTTAATGTAAATTATGATTTTCCCAATAACAAGGGTGAAAATTTGATATTAAATATTCTTTCCTACTTTTACATTAATCCCAACATTTAGTTTTACCCTAAGAAATGATAAATTTGCAATCAATGTTCATGTTTTGATCATAAACATATAAAAATGCCATTTTTTATCTTCATTTAATTAAGCATATGTTCAATTTTTTGATCATATCATTCAAAATATTAATTAAAATAATATAATTATTATTTTTTATTGTTTTTACTGAAAATTACAACATATAATTAGAAGGGAGAATTGGCCAATTTGGAAATTTGAATGGCCAAATGGTCCCCGCAAGAAGCCCTAAAATATCTGGGGAAAAAAGGGACCAGCCATGATAATACAATTTATGGGCTCCATTAAAAAATAATAAATAATATGAAACTCTTTAATACATTAAATAATATTAAAATTAATCATAGATAAATATTTTATGACTCAACTCCACCCAGAAGGGTCCCAAATAATTCTTTTAAGTCCAACCCACCATTTTGTCTTGTAATTAAAAATGACCCATTTCTATTTAGTTTTATACCAATATAATAGTCCAATTTAACAGATATTTATATGTTTGAATGATAATATATACAAGGTCGAAATTTTAGAAGAATCAGTTCGAATATTAGGCCATCTTTTGGTTCTTTAATTCATTCACATTATGAATAGAGAATAAATCAACATAAAAATGGAAAACGACTCATGGTTTCATAAAATAAAAATAAGTTTTTCCTCAATATTCCATTATCAATAAATCTTTGAGGTTTAAAGGTCTATATAATTGTACATAATTTTTAACATGAATTTATCTGAAAATTCAGATGCCTGAATTGCCAAATTGGTAAAAGAAGTGCATGGGATTATTTGGAATACTAAAAGTCCACCACTATGGGCTATAAAAACAGCACCCTCATCACCTTACAAGGGTTTGAATTGTATAATAGTGGATAATAAATTGTATTGACCTAAGAGTTTCAAAATTTCTTGGAGGACATTCCAAACCCATCTTTTCACTTCAAGGACCATTCCTCATCTCTTTGTTTTCATGTTCTTTGGGGTTCTTTTTTATTTGTAATCTCTAAAGTGTTTATGTTATAATTTTTCTATAATAAATGTTCCTTGTTCATTATCTCTTATAATAACCCATCATCTATTTTTTGATTTTTATGTTCTCAAATTTTTTTAAATCATGTTTATATTTATTCCCTTCATTATCTTCCTCATTCAATCGAATGTGCGTTTTTAACTCTCATCACATTCCATGTCTGTGGTCAGAACAAAACACATTTCTTATCCCATTAATTTTATTCCCTTTATTATTAAACAATATAAAAATATTAAAATATAGTAATAACCATCCCAATGGATGAGTAAATAATTCATTAGGGTGAGTTATAATATGAGGATATTAAGTTATTGATATCTTTCTCTCATTGAATATTCTTTAGGATACAATTATTTATGTTAAACATAAAATTCATGGATTAATGAAATGTTTTGTTTAAAGTGTGGATTCAATGGATTATTATAAACATAAATACAATTTCAAAATTAGAATTTTATTAAGAATAAATCCCTATTTAATTTAAGACATTTATTAATTTCATAGCACTATGGAATTATTATCTATATCATTTAGATAAGTATATGTTAATTTAAAAAAATATAAACAAAAAACTAATGTATATCACAAGATTAAATTCTCAAAAATTAACTCAATAAATCATTATCTAATTGTTAAATCAAAAAATACCCACCATTAAATTTATTTAATCTCTGCAAAAAACCCCATTTTCAAAATAAAAAACATAAACAACCAATTGCTAAAACATGTACTATTACTGAGGATTTGACCCAAGTTCCACTAGGCACATTTGTATAGTGCTAGACCTTTGAACGTTCAATGGCTGATAATCATCTATGCTTCACTTATGCTTGTGAATTAATTTTTTTTATGGTTTCCACAATCCTAGGACGTAATGATGTTATTATAATATTTCATACATAAATTTTTTTCATTATGATTCTCAACGTTCAGTGTCACTATTTTAATCATCTTGAATCATATATTTATTATCCACAATATTATAACATAAGTATAATTTAATTATGTGTCGTGGGATTTCAAAATAATACATGTTTTTAACTCAATCTCATTATTGTTCTATGTTTCCAATTTCACAAAGATAGTGTGATGCTAAATATTATAATGTTATACTATATATATCATTATGTAATAAATCATTAAATAAATTTCATAAAATTTATTATTTTTCCTAATATATGTTTTTAATCTTATTAGAAAATTTCCCAGATATATATGCATGTATAGATCCAAAATAAAACATGAACATCTCATAACATAAATAAACATGATATTTACCTATCATCACATATTATTATAATTCCATATATATAACTGTTGTAGAAAAATAATTTCCATCCCCTTTATATGTGGTATCATGTTTATTATAACCTTTTATAACTATTTATGGACTTGTGTTATTATAAAATACCAAATCATTGAAATTAAATCATATTACTCTTGGTCGATGATACGCTTTCCCCTTAATTTTCATATCGAATCTCATTTAAATATTTAAAATATCCAAATGACCTGTCTTAACACCTATAAAACATATTTCCAATTTTTTAAAACATTTATTAAAAAAATTACAATATTATATAATATTTTGGAATTTATTCTGGATTTCATGGTTGACTATAAGGCAATATCATGATACCTTGACAATTTATTACCCCTATTTTCAGTAGTAATAAATGAATAGAAAAATTGAATCTCAGCATTCTCAACACAATGACAACCTCTTTATAAAATTGAATATAATTATTGGAAAACTGTATATATAAAACTAGTTTCACACTTGTGGAAAATCTATTAATTTTATTCCCATGTTCCATAAAAATATTTATTGTATATTAGGCCATATAAGTAAAATTTTCCTCATATGAATCTATTGAGACTTTATCCATTAATATAATCTCATCATATTTTCTATCATTAGTTGACAAAGAACAGTTTGAATAAACATATCATGTTTGAAATCATTAAATAACATCCACTCCATGTAATTATTGATACACTTTTTTGTTGTATTAATAATTGGAGAACACCATCAACTAGATTCACATTAGTGTGAAAAATATTATGAATATAATTTTTATGTTCCATACACTATAAATATTAAATATCTTCTCCAGTTAATTTACTAATTATTCATCCTTCATCGGTCTGAATGTCTACTCAAATTTGGTCTGTATTGAAACATTAAATGACCCACTATAGGAATATTCATTTTCATTTAATTAATTTATTTTATTTCATAGATTAAAAAAATAATAGATTTGGAAATATTTTTAACACTTTGACACATTATATTTTTTATAATTTTTTAGATAGATGATTTTGAACGTTATTAACCACTTTATTTATTCCCAATTTTGCATTCATGATTCCCCTTTAGAAAAACATTATTAATTGAAATGGAATAGATGAATAAATATTAAAATATTTAAAATCCTCTTCATGATAATATAAACATAAATCTACATCTCTAATGAGATTCATTTTATAATTTTATTGACCTCTATGTATATCTAAACATTTATTTAAAAATAATTAACAACCCATAATTATATACCTAAAACAATGATTTCATTGTGTTACATTGCCACCAGTTTTGGATTATAGGTTTATATTATTATGGAAAAAGTTATATAATTAAGTGAATACATATAAAATGTCTACATTTTTTCCAAAAAAAGGTTATTCGGTTTAAACCCTAGTTTCATTTTAGAGACATTATCATATTTCATGAAAATCCTAAAGAAGGAACATTGGATGTTTCTATAGTTTTTATAAATCATTAGATTAAATGAAATGAATTTTAATAAATGGAATGATTTTAAAAATATAATAATATGTCAAAAAAAATAAAAAATACATATTTATTAGTGAAACAAACACATGAAAATTTTACCTTTTTCATATTAAACCAAAATACAAAATAAAAAAAAAATTTCTGCAAATGACATAAATTACTCAATAATTTTTTTTTCTGTTTATTACAAATAATATAACCATTAATGATTCAAGATACATTTATTAAATCATGAAATCATTTCATACCAGCCACATTGAAATGATCATAAAAATTCCATACCCCATTAAACAACAAGATTTCAATAAAAACACATTTTTTATAAATAATACAATTATCATATACAACATCATTAGAAACCCATTATCACTATTATTTTTCACATGTTATAATAATAGGAGCCCCATTAATTCAATATGAGTAACCTTATTGGTATTTTACATTATTTCATCATTAGAAGACAAAATCATACCCTAAGAAATTAGATGTCTATATTAGCATTACCATCACCATGATTTATAGATGGATTAGGAATTATATTTTATAATACTGAACTACCATCACATTCAAATTTATTTTTATGGTTATAAATGTTTCACAGAAGTCCCTTTAAAACTTATATGAACACATCAGAAAATCACTTTTCATTTTAACATATTCATATGTGGATGTATTTTTTTTCTATGAAGTATCCTAAATAAGAAAATATTCTATAAGATATGGAATATTATCTATATAAAAAATTATTATATCATAAAGAGTAATATTGAGAATGATTTATGTTTTTTATGCAAAGAATATGTGGTCATTCAATATATGTTAAAATGAAAAATCTTTGATGTACCTTTGAAAAAGGTAAAAATAAACCATATTGAAAACATTGAAATGTACTATTTTTCTGGATTTTTAATGAATGTTAAATATAATAGATAGTTTATATTATATACCATTAATTCATATATAATTACATTCAAGATACATTGAAATGATACTTGGCCTATAGTTACTAGTTCTAGAAGAAAAACATTAAAACTACATTTTCAAATGAATGTATCCAAAATTTAGTCATATCTCCATTCATTCATATGTTCACCCAACTAATTAATAAAATTATAAAATTTTTATAATTAACTAAGAAACCATTTTAGATACCTTATTGTTTCAATTTTCAATTTATGTTAATATTTTACATCTTTTATATAGGTAACAAACTGTTTATGTTCATGTCAGACATGTTTGGATCATTTGGTTTAGATCCACAAAAAACATTGATATGTTGAATATGGTATACATGGTTATGTCACCATAACTCCATAATCATAATCATGTTGTAATTAAAATATTTTTAATTTTAATAATCTATAAAATATACCCATTTGTATTAGTTAATGAAAATGAATCGATTCATTTCAGGGAGGCAGTAGTTCACCTGTACCTACGAATGGCATTTTTTCTCACTATGGAATGGAAATAATTTAGATTTTTTTAAATTTCTATAATAATGAACCAGTTAAATATTTTAAATATATATATTAGTTATATAATTATTATAATGTCTCAGATCTAGATTCCACTTACCTCTTCTCCTAGACCCTGTGGGTCACATGGCCTCAAGACCACCTCCCCATATGCCAGAGTCTACCAACTAGAAGCAATGGTGCATGTGTAGTATAGTGGGGTGATTATACTCTAATGTTAGAGAAGAAAAACTATTACATCTAATAATGTTTAGTATAATATGTATAATATAAATCATCATAATCAACAACTATTGAGAAATAAATAAATAACTAAAAAAGTTATAAGAATAAGAAATAGACAAATTGACATCCAATAAATATTTCAAAAGACACTATGGTAGTGTCACCACATGATACATGGAATATTAGTACAAATGGGGAATATGGTAACATACGTAAAGTCCTAACAACAAAAAGTAAAAAATGAAACCATGTCTTCCCCGCTAGAATGTTTATTTCATGGTCGATCCAAGGCTCATATGCTCCAGCATGGAAATATAAATAAAAACATATAGTTGGGAACTTTCCATTATATGAACCTATACGTATACAGTCTTCCTGAGTTCCAAAGGTGGTTGGAGTAGGGTATGGGGTAAAACTCTTATTAGGCCACCTGTAATGGTGTATTTTTGTTATCGAAGTTGTTCATGTAACTAAACTATGATCACGTATATGAAGGAAGGTAATGAAATAAAAAATAAAAAGATAACCACCCACTCCAGTTCTAAAGGGACACCTAGAAGGCCTATCTACTTCATCTCATAGCTGGAATATGTGTATGATCATGAACTATATATATACTAGTACATATTTAAATTGAATAATAATATATATATTTACATTTTTAGGATTTACCTGGATGTAACTTAGAGACATCAAATACAATAGAAAATGCTAATTGTCTAGACCATTTCCCAAATCCAGTATCTCTCACGGTCATTAGGAAATCATTAAGGAATTTCTCACAGACTTCCTACCCAACGGATTTTACAATACTTTTGATCCCAATATGGATGATCACATATTATTCCTAGCCAAAGGCTCTCACGATCTATTGAAACACAACAAGGAGTCTCACACAATATTCCTATGAAAGGTCTCTCATGATCTATTAGCTCCACAACCTATGTGAGTCATAATAATTTATAATATTAGAGTAATGAGGCATAAACCTCTCATTTATCTTAATTTATAAATTCATTTATAACCAAACACACAAGTCCTAGCATCTTATTCATTCCATTAGCTATGTTACATTCCATATAAAACATTACATCTCATATGAGTCATTTTACAATATTTAGACAAGGGCCATGATCTAACCATTCCTAAGGTCATTTCATTTCAAACCATTCAATTAATTTTTGGAAAACAACCAATCATGCAATCAACATTCAAATCAAATCTACCCATTAAATTTATCAAACATATCAAACACAAATATAAAGTTCAACGGTCGATTATAAGGGTCACGGTCAATTCATTTAAAGGGTTCCACCACATTATAATCTATCCTGTATAATTGAATCATGATAACCAAATCATACATCCATTTATGACATTAAAAACAATCCTTTAAGATCAATGGAACATTTAGAGGGAGACATGTTCAACACGTAAATTGAAAAATATGCCAACTCCAACCATAATCTGAACAATATAATATGTAGTGCCTTTGGTTTAATAAAATAAAGATGATTAAAATCTCATTGCATTTGAGAAAATTTTTGTAAACTATAATGGATTTGTGGGAATTTATAACCAATTAGATAATTCACATGGGACACCCAAGGGTAGATCATATGTAATATGAGTATTATAAAATCCTACAAAAAGGAGAAAACAAAGTGTATCTAGGTACAAGGATTAGTTTTTTATGAAACAACATACACATTTTGGACACTCGGATCATGCAGACATATGAAACAATGGAAAAAAATACAAAAATAATGAAACTAAGTGAAACAATTATGTGGCCAGCCACCTCAAGGTCTTATATGACTTATCACTCATTTTCAGCCTCAGATTCCATGTATGTTGGAAGAAATATATGAAATAGTTCAAATACACATATATAATGAATATGATCATTCACCAAAATCATACAATAGATTGAGAGAAAAATAGGGAAATAATTAAAGACAATAGCATAGAATATATCAAGGTATCCAAAATATACAACTGATTAATGATCAGACACCAGATGGAGGTTCTAGCTCGAAGAGGTTGAGAAGGTTCTTAAGATAAAATGGAATAAAGTGGTCATGGTTTTTTCACAACATGAATGAGGAAAAGGAAATAGGTTTAACAAACTATATTGTAAATAATGGATACATTTTCCCAAAATCCAACTATGTATGGTTTAGGCACAATGTTTTCAAATCATGAAAAAACTATGTGACAGACCGCTGTACAAAATATAATGTAGGCCACATGAATGTGTAGATCATATTGCATGGTTTTATACACATTGTACATTCTACTGGTTCCCATGTCTGCATCCTCATGGGCATGTTCCATAGGTTGTATAGTTTCCTAAAATCTATACAACACAATCACATAACCATTTCCAGAACTCCAATCTCAAAATGAGTCTTGGATGCTCTTGTGGCCACTATGATATGATTAATAGTCATAACTAGGGACACTTCATGTATTCTTATTGAGAAATTATTGAGATGTACATTCGGAAAAAAGATAGGTCCTTACAACCTCCCCTTCATAAAGAAACACTTCCTTGTGTTTAACTTATGAGGGTGAAGAGGTATTTTCAACAAAGAGATCTGGTCAATGAGATCGTATTTCATCTCCATGTTCCATGGTCTCATCCCGAATTCTCAGGTCCTACCATAACACATGTACAAGAGGAATAAATATTTCTCAGAGTGTCTTCATGCTTCAATCAAAAATACACGCTAGATACTCCTCAAATGAAAAATTCATATAATATATTGCCTCATCAGGATTAAATATACGTATCATCTCTCGATGGTGTTGGCGAATATATGATACATGAAACACATCATGTATGGACCAATATCTATTGGGATGTTCTAACTGGTATTACATGGGTGTGATCCATTTGACAACCTCAATGGGTCAAACAAACCACATTGAGAGCATACCATTATTTTGAATATGTTTATACCCCAATGGTGGTGAAACATTCATGAAATCCCAGTCTCTATCATCATACTCTATAGGTACCTAAAATCATATTTCATAATACTATTATCTCTAAGGTGCTATCAATAGGGAATTTTTGATGAATTGGACCTACTTTATAGTCCGAATATGACACAAGTTCAAATAATAGCTAATTCTCCTACCACTTTTCAACACAGAGTTGCGAGATAAGGTCTTCCATATAAGGCATCATAGGGGGCCATCTCAATGTTATCCTGAATGTTGTTTTTTATGAAAACTCCACTTTAGTAATCCCCTCATTTAAACCCCCAAATTCAAGTATAAATTCATATAGCATGTCCAATAGAACATTAATTATATGATTCATATGTCCATCACTCTCAAGGTGATAGGTCAGGCATAAATGTACCCATGTACCAAAGGATATCTGGAACCCCATCCAGAACAATGGAATGAAAGGATATTCTCTTTCAAGAATGATTGAAAGAGTAGGTCCACAATGATTTACCTCCTATTTTAAGTATATCATTCATAACAAATCAAATGACAAGGACACTCAGATAGGTGGGAACTGTGAAACATTCTTCTGAAGATTAATGAAAATCTATTTCATATCAATTCCATGACATGATCTGGGTAGAATAGTCATGAATTCTATCAAAACATCATCACATCTCCACTCACAAAATGAAAATGGCTATAGAAGTCACACCGGTCACTGATGTCCCACATTCACCTACTGACATGTCGAACACCTAATTAAAAAACTAATAATCTCATGCTTCATACCAGGACAACGGTAATATCATAGTGTATCTCAATAAATTTTTGTAACATTGGGGTGAACCACCCATGCATAGGTGTAGAAATATTCCCCAAGATCCACACTAATGTATGCTAGGAATCATACATTTACGTTGTACAATAGTGTATTGTCCCCATCCATAGTCCAACCAGAAGATGTATCTTCATTAGTGACACTTTTCCGTATGATAAGACCCTTGGGATCAGATAATTGACTCATTTTAACATTCTTAAGAAGAATAAATGTCACTTGTAAGGATGATATAATTTTATGACCATGTTTATCAGTAATCTCAATGTGAATATCTTAGAGTGTCTCCATTAAATTATATTCCTCAAATGATTCCTAAATCACTTATGTCTGAGTCTTCTGGCCTAGAGCATCACACATCGAATTTCCTTCTCCTAATGTATCGAAAATCTCAATGTCAAATGATTAGAGGTACTCAAAAAACCAAAATTACCTAATATTTTTCCACATATTAAAGATTCACATGATGAATTTTGGAGTCAGTGTATACCACAAAATTCTAATTAATTAGACAGTGTCTCAAACCACTTGAGGCAGGAACAAAAGTAGTGGGATTGAGGTCAAACAATGGGCAATTCCTCTCATGAGGCCTCGACTAGTGAGACTTGTACACAATGAATCCCTAGTACTACATCATATAATCATCATGACCCATACTCGATGCAACATAGTTAATATTATAAAAAATCCCTTTCTTTGGATGAATCAATATTGATGTCGATGTCTGTCTTCAGTTCAACTTCTAAAAGGATTCTTCACAAGTTTATCACTATAATAATTTCACACCATTTATTTGAATCCCTTAATATGTACATAAGTGAATTTCAAATACAAGATAAACTATTTTTAATATTATACAGGACTATATAAACTCAAAATATAAGTTAGGTTATTAGGGTTCCCCTAACAATATAATGCTCTAAATTTCCCTAGGTCACTAGAAACTCCTAACCATGAGATGATATAACCAACGAAGTGGATTTTGTTGATATATAAGTGGAATTTATATATATTATCATAGATATGATTATTGAATAGTTTATTTATCATTACCTCAATATGGTATTCATGGTCATGTCTGGAGTGTGAAAACAAAAAGATATCATTAGAAAAGAATACAAAAAACAAATATAGATATGTGTGGGAAACCATTCTCCTAAGATCCAAGAAGGCTGTAGGTGAATTCATGAGTTAAAATTATATAACCACGTACTGGTAGAGACCATACCTACTTTAGAATGTTATGAGAGGTTTTTTAGATGTCCTGAAAATCACCTGATATTAACCCAACCATAGATCTATCATTGAAAATACATTCACTCCTTTTATCTAATAAATGAGCTCATCTATTCTAGGTAGTGGAAATTGATTCTCTAAAGTGAGTTGATTGAAATGGTGTTAATACACACATAGCCTAAGGCTACCATCTTCCTTCCTAGAAAAGAGGACCGGAAAAAACCAACGATATTTGTGGTGGCATATAAAGCCTTATGCCTCTAGATCTATCAATCACATCCTGATCTCCATAATATCCATAGGTGGTAACCTATAAGGTGGAATGTTCACTGATGTTTGCATTGTAATAAACTCAACAATAATATCTTGATCTCACACAATAATTTTACTAGATAAATCATCGAGAAAAACATCTTTGAGATACTCTACTATAGGTGGATGTACAAGGGTTTTTAACCACTAGTCCACATGATTGTGACTGGAGATCTGTGATGTTAAATTACATAGCCTATGATGCTCGGTTCTCAGTTATGTCACATACATGTCCCACTATCCATTATGCATGTACTAACCACTCAATGATGATTTAAACACCACACTGTAATGATATCAGCCGATATATTCTTTGTGGGGGGTTAACTATTCTATTATGATGATCATATCAAATACCATCTTATTTAGGACATAGATATTCCACACAAAAACATAACTACATATCTCAAGAGGATAGTCTTTACAGTGGTGAAATCCCTCCGAAAGGATACCTAATGGTTTTTCCACTATCATAACACCATGGAAAAGATCATCATCGAGGCCCAGATTCACAATAATTCCATCATTTAAAAATTATTGAGATTCTTGTATGTCAAATAAATAAGACACAAAAGTGGAGGTATCTAAAATATTACCTCGAACTATAGAAGGTTCATCACTCCCCTCCAGTGGTGTAGGTTGGAATGCATATAACATGTTTGTACCTAGACCCTTTGTTATATCATGAATACCCTAAGAATACCTTCTCTTGTGGACATGAGAATCATAAGCCAGAATACATCATCCGTGACCTCCACTTCAACCAGATTGACCGATGATATTTCATCTTCCTAATCTTTTTGATCCTGTTGACCCTTCTCCTGACCAATGAGTAAGTCCAAATCCCATATTACAAGGATCTATTAGGAATGTACTATTGAAACACTGAATATATCCAATCTGACCACCTCCTCTTCACTCCATAAAATTCCATAGACTTCAAAACATGATGCGCCCCAAATTCTTGCACCAGTGATAGATATGAAGACTATCAATGATATGATCCTCACTACTGATGCATCCATAAGAAAACTAAAAAATATTTCTGTATCAAATATGAAAAAACACCTAAATCTAGAGTTTCCAAAATTCCCTAATTATTATATATAGTATAACTCAAATTCTGTTTTATTATAAGGTAATTTTTTACAATTTCTAAAATATTTGTCAACCTAAATATGTTGACCTACAACTGGATGGAATGACCTAGAACACTATCAAATCACACATAAATCATTAGATAATATGTATCTAGATATTGGTAGAATATTATCATCTTTATGAATCATAATTAGTATCCCATTATATACATAAACACCTATTGAAGGTTCCATAATTCTCTATCTCTATTAGAACTTTGATTCTAGGGAAATATGTTGTTTTAGAAGATGTTCTGAAAATGAATCATACCTTATCTCTAATTCAATCTACCTAGGTGATTTCATCCAACCATATATTATCAGATCTATATATAATTAAATATTCTGATTTACCCTCCACTCTAGAGGAATCTCAAGATAATTGAATATATATAGGATCACATAATTCCAAGACTCCATTGCATGATGTCCACCATCCCCGGATAATGGTGGATGATTCTTCTATTAAAATTATCAGTTTAACTATTCCATTCTTAAGGTCAGTCGACCATCATCTTTCATACCCTGAATGAAATGAAAGATTCCATCACAAAATTCCGATTTAGTTCCAACATGTTTAACATGATGAAGATACCTAGGCAATTGAAAGGAGGACTGAATGGAAACTCTCATCCCACCACATTAGTAATATGGTTTCCACAGCCTTCAGAGTGTGAGACTTAAGGAAATCATGGTGTAAAACTGCTACAATTCCAAATAGGTGCCTCATAATAGGTTTGAAATTTTTAGAATATTCCATTCACAACTAGGAAATTTACAACATCCTTCTTATAGATAGATCACACCTCGCATCCTATTACAAAATCCAGACCAATATGTTAGATAAAATCATAACCATATATAAAATGATTGAAACTCCCACTAGCCTCCAATACGGTTCGGTTTAGGTATAATTATCTAATTTAGATATGTATATGTTTCTTTTTTTCAATTTATACGACATAATAATTTGAATTTCTTCTTGATAAAAACATTTTAATGTTATTAGAAATAGTTTAATCCAATGACATACCATTTTACTATCCATAATAGAACTTAAACCTTAATAACAAAAACATGTCATACTCTTGAAAGTAATCTTCATTTATTTTATTATTATTTTTATTTAAACTAATTTAATATGGTTTAGTTAGGTTGAATTAAATTTTTAGACCCATAAGGGCCTATAGTCCTTGTGAAACAGAATGTGAAACCCACTAAACTCATACCATATCATGTTCTAAATTATACAGGAGTTGACGTAAAAATTTAATATATTTAACAATGCACAATTAACCTACAACAAATAATGCCATCTGAGCATTCAACAAGGAATGGTTGGATGCATGGACTATAATTAATGTTGTATTTATGATGATGCATGATCAAATACATCACACTCATCTCATCATGCCATAATTATAAAATTAAAATTCTAATCAAACTTCTATTGAAAACATCACAATGAATGTGGAAAACCCAAAGGAGAAATGATGTAAAAAATAATAAGAGAAAGCAGAACAGAAAATATAATTTAGAAAACGTGGCCTTTACCCCAAACATTAAGTGGTGATGCCCAAGAATAACTTATGACCATGTACTGAGAATTTCCAAATCTCCAATATATTGTCTCAATATATTAATGGAAAAAAGGATCCCCTTTGATAAATCATTGTATCATCCTGGTACTAGATGCCACTTCACTTATGCCTCGGGCTTAGTGGGTCACATGGCCTCAAGCATGCATCCATGTATGCCACGAGCTTCCATCATGTAGAGAGGGATTAATGGATGTATGGTTGGGGGATATACCCTAATTTCATAGAAGGAAAATGGATACATAAAATAATAAACAGTTGATGAAGCATAAAATAGACAATCTGAATAAAAAAATTCTGAAATGCAAATAGATAAATGAACAAGTAAAAAACATAATAAATAAGAACATGAATAAAAGATAAATATATAAAATCATTTTTTTAGAATTTCACCACATGATTTATGTCATTCTAGTAAAAATATGGATTATGGGAATATGCATATGCTAATTCAAAATAAACTACCAAATGAAATCAATGTTTCTCTACTAGAATCTCATGTACCTGCTAGATAGTCTTCTAATAATCTCCACCTAAAAAATATAAATCAGAAACCTCTAGTAGGGTTCTTTCCTTTATCATCAACTATTGAAAAAAATATTCTCAGGTTTTAAAGGAGGCCAATGTAGGGTTATAAACAGTAATCTCTTTAGGCCACCACCAACAGTGTCTACAAGTAATCCATGTGGTCCTCATAACTAAATAGTGTTAAGGTATAAGTAGAAATGTAATGTATTTATAAATGAAAATATAATTACCTATTCAAGTTCCAATGGTAAACCTTGTGGGTCTACCTACATTAGATCAAGGATTGAATGAATGTTTGATCATATCACTATATATATATATAATATTATATATATACATTGTATTATATATATATATATATATTATTTGGAAGGACGAGGTTGTAACTCATAGAACTCAAACACTAGGTAAAGCATTAAATTTCTAACCCATGACCCAACTATAATAGCCATAACTATCCCATAGAAATCAATAAGGAAACTCTCAGGATCTCCCTACCCAAAGGCTATCACTATCCTTTGGTACCCATTATGGAACCCCACAAACTCTTCTAACCCGTAGTATCTGACGTTCATTTGGAACCCAATAAGGAAGATCATATAGTCTTCCTAGCCAAGGTTACTCAAGATCCCTTGGCTCCACAACCCATGTGATGCGTATGAGATTATAATATATACAAATATATATATGAATGAGGCATTAACCTCTCATGAACCATAGTATAAAAATTCATTTGTAACAGAATAAAGGTGGCATAACCCCTTATTAATTCCATTAGCCATGTTAGTTTCCATATATTGCATTACATTTTATATGAATGATATTTCAAATCCAATATCATGGGCATGATCTGTCTATCCATTATTTTATTTCATTTCAAATGATTCGATTTTTTTTTGAAAAACACCATAAATATTTATCCATTTCAATAAAATAAACCAATTAAATTAATCAAACATGTCCAAATCACTTATAAAAATCTAGGGACAATTTTAAGGGGTCATGGTCAATTCATTTAAAGGATTAAACCATCCTAAAATCCATCATATTCAATTCACCCTATCCAAATCATTAAACTCATTAAGACATGTAATAAAATATTTATGTATCAAATTACCATTAAGATGGTAAAAAGATCAAAAATTCAATTTCCAACTTTGGAAATTACAACCATAAGGATACCAAGAACCTAAGTGGTGCCTTGGGTTTAATTAATTATGAATTAGTCAACAAAAATTTATTTGAAAAATTTTTATAACCTATTACAAAGTCTTGGGAAATTATAAACAAGTAGAAAATATGGTTGGCACACCAAATGGGTGACCACAAGTAATATTTGTAACCTATAGTACTCAAAAAAATGATCAATGAACATGAATATAAGTATAATGATCATTCTGATATTAGAAAACCAACACAATTGAGATTTCTAGCTCAAGCCGGAATATGGAACAACAGAAAAATTACAAAAATATAGAATCTCAATGGGAAAATGTTGTGACCACAAACCTCAATGTCCTATATAAATCTTTTCTCAATATTGGAATAATATTAAAACCATGTGGGAAGAGGGCTGAGAAATATTCCAATTCCCTGAAAATATGGCATACGATCTTGCACCCAAATAGTGCAATAGATGGTGAGATAAACTGAAATAGGATTAAAGATACTTGGGGAGTACAACACAATGGATCATATTCTTCTAATGAAATGAATATCAAACACCAAACATAGGGTCTAGATTGATAACTAGTTTGAGAAGGTTCTTAAGATCAAAGGGGAGGTTGAGCTCTCAGTTTATCCAGTAGAGTGTGGAGGAAATGGAAATATGCTTATAACATTATATTGGGGGAGATATAAACTTTTCACAAATATCTCATTGCTCATAGTTTGGGCACACAATTATAAAATTTTCCACAAATTGGGCCCTGATACTCTATCCCAAATAATTTTAATACCTACATTTTTGCACCTACTCCCTCGAAGTTGCAGAAAACCCGTGTGGCCTACTTGTTCCTTATATTTAGCTGCATGGCCTTGCACCCTAGTTCACACAGTTTCATAAACAATGTTAATCCCAGACACATTTTACATTTTCACTATCTCCGGGCATCGAAAGAATCAAAAAAATTATCATAACCTATGTGACTGGATTATGAATAATAATTAGACTCATTCGAGATATTGAAATTGACAAACTATGACCCACACCTTTAGTACAAAGATGGATCACTACAATAATGCTTATCCATGTTAGGTGAGAATGAGAGACTAATCAAATCACTCCGTTGAAAAGGTAATCAACATGTTCACACAAGTGACACTAACATTTTCCAATTTATGGAAGGGTAGCATTGTATATACTATGTTATTAGTATATAATCATAATTTCAATGTTTAAAATGTATATATTTATTTAATCCATAATTTAAACCGTAATTATGATCCATTGATAAAAAATGAAACACATCTCATTGTGGAGGTCTTATTCCACAAGTACACATGTTAAATGTTTTCATTTATCATATGATAGAAAATGATATGAAAAGTTTTAATTTTGAAAAATAAATAAGATTTAAATATATGAAAGATTGTTATGTTATTATATAACCATGGTAAAATATTATTTGACTGAGGTAGAAGATGAAGTTATCATGAAAAACTTTTTTATGAATTATCAATCTTCATAAGAAATCCTCATTTAGAATACAACTGAATCCTTTTTTAGGGTGGTATCATGGTGAAACTATAACCTCTTGGATTTTGGTAAAGATTTTGGAAAATTATTTTCAATGGGATCTATAAAAATAAATAGATCAATGAGTTTTATTTTGTGAGGGGAGAAGGCACCCATTTTAAAGAGTGGGGAGAGCCACACATGTTAATACATAGAACATTTAAATATATATATTCCAAGATCATATTATTTGTTCAAAAAATGTCCAAATTTTTATTCTAATATAAGATAAATTTCAATGACACTTGTGAATTTTTATTTATCCATGTATTAGTGATATTTTATACCATATCCCTTTGTATAACCAGACATAAACCTTTTAACATTTACTATGGTGATAATGTTTTATAATGGTTACTCTTCAAAATAAGAAAAAATAAAAGTTAACATGTTTTAGACGCATTTATTCATTTTTAAAATATTCCATATAAAAATTTTCACTAGTGAGAGAGAAAAAAATTATAGTGATATTATTTTTTGAGTTTGAACGTGACCCCTCATATTTTCATTTTTATTTTACAATAAAAGAAGTTATGGTTTTGGTAATTTATTAATTTTTTTATCATTTAATAATAATATTAAATCAATTATTATTTATTTAATTAGATTTATTTAATAGAATAGAATATAAAATAATCATTAATAAATAACAATAATCATATTTCAAACAAATTATATAAATTTTTAGAGTAAAATAAATACATGAAAAATATGACACATGTTTGAAGTGTTCTTCCTCATATTTACTCACAATAAATACACATATATGAATAAATATTCACAACATAAGAAATTTAAGAAATAAGATATAATTTAATATGATCAAATGAATGAATAAATTAAATAAAATTCGGATATATAAGGTTCTATATTAAAATGGATAATGTTAATGAGACCATTAAATAATTACTGGATTAATATATAGTATATTGGTCATCATATAACATATTGTTGTATTATTGATGTTATATTTTAGATGAACTCTTTATATAGATGATTAATATATATAAGGGAAAATTTATTCGACATGTGAAAATAAATACGTAACATCCATTAAAATTTTAATGAATGAAAAAAATAAAAAATGTAATCAGGTTTTGATTATTAAATAATTGTATTTAAAATAAAATACTATATTATATATGATTTAATTTAAAAGATGAAATATTTATATTTACATTTCGAATTTGACTAAATATTATGACAAATTCCGAATAAGGATATACAAATTATATATTTGTGTGTTAAAAACATATTTATATTATAATATAAATATTGAAATAAATATTTATAAAAATTCAAAAATGTCAAAAATAGAATAGTTGACATAGCTCAAATATAAAAAATTTATATTTATTTTAAAATATTCTATAATATAAATTTTATGTAATAACTATTTTTTACTGTTGAAACTCTAATTTACTCACCTATATCAAAAAAACACAAATCACATATGTGATAATATGCTCTCCCTTCCCATAACTCATGATACTAAGGAAATATTTGATATATTAATTTGAAAAAGTGACCTACATATAATAATTTCAACACAAATTGTTGTATAAAAATTACATAAATAATTTCACCCATATTATAATTTCTAATGTTATGGATCCTTAGGTCACAACAATCTTACTAGTCAAATTTGAATCAAATTTATCTACTAAGAAACAAATAATTCTATAACTGTTTTGAATCCCTTTTAAATTCATATTTTGAATATATTATTTCCATACTATATTTATTTTTTGATTTATCTATATTATAATGTAGAAATAATATAAAAATCATATATACTAACAGTAGAACTGTGAAATATTTTTTAGTTTATAATCATTCATTTCATGTAACATATTTGTTTTTACGGTTTTTCAGAAACCTATATGAATTAATCTATACAAGTTTCAAAAATTAAATTAAATGGATTTGAATGAAATTTTATGTAGTATTTATTATAGTAATAATTTATTATTGTTATTTTTATGGTTCTAAAATAGTAATTATTAAATATATTTTCCCTATTAATAATAGTAAATGGTATCTCAAATTATCTGAAATGGTGATGTTAATGATTTATTATAGTAAATCATACCCTTAACATCAACTGAGTGAACATTACAATTTATACATTACAATGATCTCTTTAATTATCTACCTTATTTTTCATAGGAATTATGAACTCATCAAGAATGATCAATGGACATTAATATTATACAAAAACAATTATAGAACAGCTAGAATATACAATATTTTATTATTGATATGAAAATTATTAACTAATAAATAATTAGTTGATTAATATAATTTATTAATATCAAATTAAACTAATTTCATATAATTTTTTTAAATATACTGATTAATAAGTATATATTTATTATACATGGTGTTAATGAATATTTCACTGAGTTAGATGTTTGGAAAAATGGTTCATGATCACAATCTTCTATTATGATTGAGATTAAATCATTATCATCAACTTTATTTTTTGTATAATATATTTTGATACTTTGATATTTATTATCTTGTTTTACCCTTATTGTATGGTGTATATATATTAAATTCCCTCAGTAATACACTAATATAATAATGTTGAAATAAATTTCTCCTGTCACTCATTTCATAAATTCCTCACAACATCCCATCTGATATTAAAATATTTATTTTATAGTGACACGTTTAAAATTAATTATAAAACGTCCATTTAAATTCATATATATGTAAAATTTTCATAGTTTTATTTTTTGTTATTGGAATTTTTAATTTGGTAGACACATTCATCATATATTATGTATATTGTAGTGGATTTTTACTTTAGTTGAATTTATTTTAGGAATGATACATTTTTCTTATCTATTATACTATCAAATCTCATGTCATACCCTCTTAGAGTATGTTAAACTAATTCTCCTTGAAATTTAAGGAATTTCCTTCATCCTAAAATTTCCTTCATGATTTATCTTTATAATCATGAAAAATATGAAGTCCATAATATATTAATTCTTAATCATTACTCATTTCTAGGATTATAAAAATGTAACATTCCATTATTGATTACATTTTCAAGTTCCATTTAAAATTTCATATTATATCTACAACAATTGATTTTTTCAATAATAGAATGTTTAAAATAGCCATTTAATTTTTTATAAATGATATATTATATAATTTATAATAGAATTTTTTTATTTTTTTCATTATATGGTAATTATATTCCACATCCAGATATTTTTTCTTCAAATAATAAAAATTTTCATGATATTGTTTTATTTCATTTTTTATTTTATTCATATTTTCATTCCAAAATATTTTCCATCAAATTACTAATAATACCGTGATATATAATATAATATCAAAATAAAAACTAGAAATTTTAAATATTTTTATGACAATTTACACATTCTTTAATAAAAATATCATTTCAATGGAATTATTTCAATGCCATTTTCTATTGATTCACTATTTTTTAAATAAAATTATCATTTTATGGTATTATAATATTTGTGTATTTTCAAGAAAAATTAATATTTTATTTTTTATTACATCTATGATAAATAAAAATAATGATGTATATTCCAAAATCAATTAAATTTTATTATCATCATCTGTATGATTTATACTATATTATAATTTTATTTAATTATTTTCTAAAACCAATATAATTATATATTATCTTTCCTTATATAGTTATTTTAAGTTACTACCATAATTAATTAATTACTAATTTTTTTTTCAAACTAATATTTATCCAATCCATTATTAAAATTATAATTCTATGAGAGGATTCAACAATAAAATAAAATTTGAATCCTTCTCATCTAAAATTCATAATTTTATGTTTAATACCAATAATAATCTATTATGAATCCTAAAAACAAAAATATTAGGGCTGATGCGTATTAATTTATATAACAAATTCTTATGACTTATTATTTAAAAATATTATTTTTTTTACATTACATTTTTATATATAATAAAGCCTTTTGGAATTGATCATTTATTATTAAAACATATTCTGATATGTTAAGAATTTTTTATCCTAAAGATATGGTCAAATGGTTTGAATAATTATTGTAATGGTTGGGAAGAGAAATATATAATCCCCAATGCAATTTGTAATGATTTAAAACATATAAAAGAGAAATAAATGTTGTATGTACAAAAAATTCCTATTGGAATCAATAACATAAACCAAATCCATAATGGTATGTGTGGAGTAAATCGAATCATGGATGGTATATTATAGTAAACACAACAAATATATGATCATTCCTAGTTTAATCAAACCATTATAATACATAGTAGTAGACCTAATCAATAGAGGTATATCGGGATAGAATAATATTAATGATTAGTTGTGGAAGGTAAATCCAATATATAATTGGATGGGAGAAGTAAACCCAATCATCATTAGGATATAAGTAGTAAACCCAATATATAGTTTTTATCAAGAATATATTGAATCAATAATGTTAGTCTTGTTTTGAAAACCATATATATAGGAATATAGGGTGAAAAAAATCCATATTTTGATCAAAGGATTTATCTTGAACCATATTTGGATATAATGATTAATCCCATACCAAAATGAATTATGTAGAGAAAAAATATATAGTGGGATATAAGAATTAAATCCAATCCATAATGTTTCTAGGATATGAGGAGTAATTATAATACATTGTGATTATGGTATTTGGTGACTATTACCAATACTTTATATTAGGGTTTTCTTGATTGTTTTTGTTGACATATATTATTCAATGAAATTTTACGTACAAAATTCTTATTATACGTAACATCTACGCCCCAGAGGCAAATGAACTCATTGCCGTAAGTCGGGATGCCACAATAACGCATCAGAGTGTCTCCGTATGCAATCTGATTTAGACTACAGTAACATCTTTTATTACATCATGGGAAGAATAACCCATTTATGAGAGAGAGAAAATGAAAGAATAATTTCAAATAAAAAATAACCAATAAAAACAATAATCAAATATCATACATCTAACATGAAACAAGTCACTCAGTAATACATGCTATAACGATTTGATGTTTACACTACATGCCATACATTCATACCAATAAAATAATAATACCAAACAACCAAAATATCTTGAACATGGACTTGATTCCCTTACTAGTCTTTTAAGCCCTTATTCCAACCCATATACCATTATAATGAACCAGCACGAGGTCTATGTCCTAAACATGTAATAGAATTAATAATTTTATTCTTGGTTACCCAATAGTTATGGAAGCCTGAGTAGTGTGTGAGTATGAAATATTAAGCCACCGCAAATGGTGTCTAAATGAATTTTCAATCCTTACAATAGTGCATGTAGATAATAAATGTGAAATAAATAATTTACAGAAAGTTATATAGGGTTTTCATTTACAATGTTTATTAATTATACATTAAACCCTTAAAAACAAGTCATATAATTATCATGGATGTTTTTCAAACATTTTAATCACAAATTTATAGTTTTAATCATTTCATAATTCCAATGAATCTTATAGAATCATTATAGTATTACACAAAAAAATTCCTGAATTCCATGGTTGGAAAAACACATAGCATCATTCCATGAATACATCTGAGGTTCAGAACATCATGACCAACCATACCATCCTATGTAAAGACAACCATGACCATACCCCTTATGATTATGAAACCCATGTCCATCCCCTGAATAAACATGGATATGGATTTCCATGACCATAACCCTTGGGTTTTGGAGCACCATGACCATTCCTTAAATAATCTTAAATATGGAATTCCTTTACTATACCCCCTTTTTTAAGAATTCCATGTACATTCCCCAAGTTAACAAAGCATGTAACTCCATGGACATATCCATTGGGTTCAAAAATTCAATTCCATTACATAAATCTACAAGGATATCATTTTTAAATATTCAATAGCAATACCCATTTATCATTCACCAAGGTCAATTCTGGCATTCAAGCAAAACCATAATATGACCACCAAATACCTTATTCAACGTTTCATAAAACCATTTTAATCACATTGAAATCATAAAAAAACCATTCACATTATCAAACATTTTAAAAACCACCCTTCAAAAAGAGACTTGTTGGTTTTTTTCAAAACATAGCCCCAAGGACAAACATTCTGTTCATTTCATAAAAATAACCCACCCTATAATATCACATGTCTAATCAACATGCATAAAATTAAATATCAATTAAAATCTTAAAGAACTAAAATTTCAAACCCCACGTGATCAAGAACACTTTTTCAAGGCATTAACCCAAACAAAATTGTAATATCTTTTCTTGAAACCAAAACCCAATCAATATCCAATACATAAAATCTATCCATTTCAAAAATCCCATTTTAATCACTTCACAAAGTAAACATTTAAACACATCAAATATACCATTATACTATACTGACATAACAATTTATCCATTTCTACCAATCCACTTCCACAATTATCCTATCCCATCATTAACCAATTAATTTCACCATTTTCAATGGTTTGGAAAACCCAATGGATTACTCTACGTTTGATGTCAATTCATCAACAGACACAAATGACATTTTAAAGGGTATCCAACCACACATTAATGCCCAATGGACATTATATAAACAAATAAAATAAATTTTAGCAAGGAAGAAACTCGTAATAACTAAATACACATAAATTAAATTTTAATACTCCGGGAAAAGGAATAAATTCCACCCACCTTACGATTGAAGATTATTACTACCCCCCACACATCATGTTAATAAACTAAATAAATCCAATAAGTAGAATTAGGAACACCATAGTAAAAAATGGTAAAGGGATTTTGAAGGAGACAAGACCAAAAACCAACGATCTTCTAGAAATGGGAAAAAATATAGGAAATGTCTTACTAGGAACTTCAATTCGAACTAAATGGCACTCCAAACACCAAACAATTAGAAGAGAATAACCCACAGAGGAGGTGGAGCACATGGTTCATCAACCTGATGTAGGGGTCGAATAAGGATGAATATAATTGGGTAATTAATTACGTCTAGGAGGGAAAATGGGATTTCACTCTTTCCAAGGGACACATGGTTTCCCAACATGGTTTTCCAAACCATGAACAAACCATTCATCTCCCTCTGTCCAAGAGGGGGTCATGACACATTTTTTCATTGATGTAACCCAACGTTTTCGAAAACCATGTGGAGTCCATATAGCAGCCTCTTCCTGAGAGGAGTCTTGCCCATATGGCTTTCCTTGGATTGGTGCATGGTTAGTACTAACCCTTTTCCAATCATGAAATGAAAAATGTTTGGCCTCATATGTCTCCTTTCATGACCCAAACCCCCTGAACACGGCCAACACCCATCACTCTTACTAAATATTCTCATTGAAGAAAAATCTAAACAAGGACGTCCTTTTTCTCATTGGTAAAGTCTTGCAACATCTAGAACATAATATGACCATCCTCAAGCTATATCCCTTAGAAACACATGACCACTAAGGAAACCCATTAAAGCACTTGGACCACTTATCAACCATAATCCTCCTATATTTCTCAGTATCAAGACCATTCCATCAGCACACATAATAATAATAATAATATTCACCATCTAAATGAATTTCCCATTGCAATCCAAAATAAAAGATTGCAGCTACTCAAAGGACGGGTGGATCCCAACATTTCCAATACCAAATATGTAACCAAACCCTCACACCTGGCTTCACCATATGGATAATTCAATCAAAGAACAACATCCTATAACCTATGTTTTCCACAACTCAAGGCCCAAAATAGGTAGTAAACTTCGAAATATGAAACTCAACCAAAACTAACAATCATAACAAGAATTCAACCAGAAACAAAGCGATCAAATTATAGTTTCCAAAACTAGAAAACAAGTGCCCTTCTACAGGATCACCGACACAAAACAAGGGTCATGTAAACAACAAACTACTTCTAACTTTGGTTATTTCCACTAACAAATTTAAATACCAACCACCATTTCATAGTGTATGGAACTTACAAAAATGGGAAAGACCACATAAAACTCTATGTAAACATCACAACAAACCCAATATGTTTCCATCCACCGTTCCCAACACAAATTAGGAAACAACCCAACATCGACATTCAAACATTCAACCAAAATCATATGGAATTAGACACACCCCCATAATTCATACATAATATAATTCAAAATGGTTTCCCATAGGTCCAACATTAACTCTTATAACAGTCATTCCATCTCAAAACCCTATCATTGGTGGCTTAAAACTTACCAAAACTGCTTCTTTTAGAGAACTATGTCATACCATTTATATCTGACTCACCCAATTGATGAACAATATCCATTATTTCTATGTCACCATTTAGTTGTCCAAGATGTCTCACTCTATATAAAGACATTATATGGTCGTCCAGACACACACTCATGTCCAGTACATACTCCCAAGGATGTTATTATGATGAAACAATATTTTTCATTACCAACCATTATGTCCCAATTATCCATAAACACCCCTAACATGAGAACCACTTATCGCACTCAAAGATATACCAGTCCCAAATCCAATTTTTTTCTCAAACATCAACCATACTAAGGCCCATATGTAGTTAACAAATAATCCATACATGAATCTCAAAGGCTCCTTCATTATATCTCAATGACACCCTATCAATCCCATATTATGATTCATGTAACTAGTACTTTCACGACACTCCCCACTGTAAGAGCATTGTTATGTCTCTTTTCATTTTTCCATTTTCAATTAACCTAGCTCATACTTTGATCAAATGTTGAAACATAGACATGGACATGGCCATATATCATTTCTGTTGAATAATTAAGAAAACATGCACATCTACTCATCCCCATATCATGAGAATTGAACACACAACGTCAACCAATTTATGTCCCATCCAGAAGTCCTTACCTACAATAGTCGATCATGTTCACCCATAATCTATTTCCACAAATACCACTCATCATGTGTGACCTGAACGATTCTGCACCACCAATAAAAGCACATCAGGCAACTAGGTGTAAATCCAAAGCACTCTCATTGTACCTGAGACGATTTCAATATATTGGGAATTATCATCACTGGTTAATTGTAGCATAATATGTCATTTAAGAACACCATGACTGGCTCCCAATATTGGTTTAGAGAAAAAGACATGGACATATATCGAGCCGCATTTTGAACCTTACCAAATGACATCATGTCTTCCCATCATGTTCGTAACATCTAGAACGTATTAAAATATAGAGGTTATAAACCATTCCATAATCAAAAAATAAATTAAAACCCTATACCTAATGAGTCATATCTCATAAAAGATAGGTTGGAATGTGAGATTACATAGCTAACTATGTTCCCTAGTCCGTAAACATTAGACATAAGGAATTCTTAACATCCACCTTAAATGACCCGACCTTCACACCCATTGGAAAAACACACGACCACCCATATTCCCCAGGATTAAATTCCTTCTCAATATCATCCATACAGGATTGATAATGATTCAACTCTAAAATTTCCCTAATATATTTTATTTAAACTCCCAAATTACTTCAGTCATTCCAAGGAAATCCTTATATCCAACCAAAAACAGATGGTTGATTTTCATAGGGTAAATCGAGACACAATGATTCACTTCATGAAAACTCGATGGAATCAATCATGTAATGATTCTAATCATGATGAACTAACCAATGCATTATACCCAGCACTCCTACAATATAATGTAATCCTACCATAATGTTACCTCATTTCAAAACATATGAAGAAGACATAAACCTGATGACAGAACACTGAACCAAAAAATTCCCACATAACCCCTTAGGATAAACCCTCACTAACCATCACTCACATTACTAAAATCATGTGAATCATATATCACTTGTTCCAACTCCCATAGAATCACCACAAACCTGACCAACCTCTCCCACAGGTCATCCTTGGAAGAAGGTGGAATCACCTCCCTATGCTAGAGAAAAAACCCCACGTAGTCTTCTATATATCCCTCTATCCTATATGTGTTGAACCTAAAACATGTTCCTTCCAATGGTAGTAACTAAATCCCCCACTAAGAAACACTATTAGCCTTGCACACAAAGAGACCGTTAACTCTTGTTTCCACACCAATATATGAACCTGCACAAACATCATCACTACAAGACAAATGAAAACTCCAGTGTTCCAGAAAACTCACAAGGACTAAACCTAGATAATCAAGAACCTACACATCAATATATGACATTTCACGACCTCAAGGTTACCACCTCTACAAATTAGTAACATGTCCACCCCTTTCACCAAATGAGAGTGCCCAACAAGCCTCACAACCCATAAATGAGGACTCAAACTAAGGCACTATCATTTCTGAAACCACCCATACACATGGTACTAACAGAAAACTAAGGTTACCCATTTTCAATGTCTCATGATCTCATCATTAATAATTTATCATTGATAAAATTCAATTCGATTAAAAACTAAGAATTATCATTTTAAATCAGTCCATTTCCAAATCCCAATAACATACACTCATAAAAAATAATTTTTTTCTCTACACATTTAAAATTAAATCCCTTATTTTTACAATTTCATTTTTTAAAATGTTTTAATAATTTTCATTTTCACCAAATTGATATGTATTTAAATTTTGTCCAAAAAAACACATGAAACATAAGATTGTACTATCAATCATATTTTCCAAATTTGATTCATGAACCCAAAAAACCTCTCTTTCAACATCCCTCATAGAGATAAAATCTCTTAAATCTGTAAAATCACATCCAAATCCAACACATGAGTTGTATATATCAATCATCTATAAATGAAAAAAACCAAACATTAATTATCTACCCATCAAACATGGATTTTCCCTTATAAGTGGAGATGTAAGAACCCATGGAAAAGATTAGTACAAAGCCCCAATAAGATCCTCTTCCCATTTCTACCATTCCATATATAGTATGACAGAATTCACAACTCTGGCCCCAAATGTTTACATCCCAGGCCAAAAGGCCCCAGAAACCCATGCCCCAAGTTGAGTAGCCACATGGCCTCAGGTGCACCAACCCATATTCCAGAGGATTACGACAACAATCAAGGGTATAAATTCTAAAAACAGGAAAAAATTAATGTTTATTAGAGTAAAATAGATGTCAGAATAATATCTATTGAAATCAAGGCCATTATTTAATGGAAATGGAGTATAATTTCAATTTTTGTCAATCCTCTAATGGATGACTAGGGAGATTTCAGGGGAATGGATAATATAGTTTAATCCGTAAACAGCATTGAATGTGACATCGTTTTCCCAAATTTTTCCAAATATTTGGGGTCCCACATTTTTTTAAGGGAAATCATTTATAGAAGTTATTTTTCGTGAAGATCTCATAAAAATTTGGACATGTCATGAGTTTCGCAGAGTTGGGTGTCATTAATTGTGCATTTTGACATCATGAATAATGTGATGGTGTGATATATGATTACTAGATTTTGAGAATTGTGGTAGCACAACGGTTTCAATGAAGGATTTGCTAGTTGAGAAATGTGGCAGCACAAAGAGATTTGTTGGAGATATCTACAGTTATGATGATAATTTTAGGAATAAAATTTTCATAGTTCTTCACGAAGGGAGATTCTCCACATAGTTGTTATTCAACCAATCTATAAATCGTGATAGAAGAACTAGAGCTCCATGTTTGACCACGATAATAAATAAGTGGCCACGCTATCCATTTCGCACAAATGTCAGCTAGAAAATCTTGAGTCTCCCTAATTTACTAACATAAGGGGTGCTCTGTGGAGTCAGTTTATATAAATTATTTTGATTTGAAAAATGATTAAATTGGACTTGAAAGAAGTAAATGATTATATGTATTGAGTTATTCGTGAATATGAGACATTCTATGTTGGATTAGAGAGCTTCGTGAAGCAAGGTGTTCTATGAAGGTAGTGTGCTTCGAGACAACTATGGTTTTTGTACATGTATTTTAGATTTGAGAATGTGTTTTCTCAGAAAATCCATGTGGTATGTGAATGGTTGAGCTCTGTGAAGTTTTGTGCACTGTGAAGGTGTGTGATCTATGAAGGATTGTGTTCTATGAATGGTTTTTCTTCGAGAAGGGGGTTCATAAAGGATAGTATTAAATTTCATATTTCAGTGGACATGGATTTCAATGTTCATCTAATCAGGGAATATCATGTGTGAGTGGATAGGGAATTTAGTGTCCATCTACTTGGATCATTGATTCATGTAGTTTCTTGTATTTAATGGAGGAAAATACTTCAATTAATCTATTGTTGTGGCCTTCATGTTAATAGAATCACTGTGAAGTTTCCAAAGGTAGTGAGCTAGGGGTTGTCAACAGAAGTGTTCCTTGGGAAGCGGTGAGTTATCCTTAATACATTTTAAAGTAAGTGAACATTTCATAAAGTGAGTATGCAAAAACATTGTAATACACAACTAGTAAATATTTATGGTTTTGGTACAATTAAAACACTATTGGAGTATGATCGTTGGATGTATCATATTGTGGTGTACCATGTAAATTTTTTATGCCATCTCTTTTCACGATTTTTTACAGGTTTAATAGGTTCCTACAAAGGTGGAAATAAGATCCATATCTTTAAAACAATTTCACACACTGATCCACCCCTCTCCTAGTAGGGTATTCCAGGGTCATTCAAGTTGTTTCCGAGGGTAAAGTTATATGGAGTTAAATCTTTCATGTACCATCATGGAGAATTCAGTCCATTTTAGGGGAGTTCCACTCTTCAATTGAACAAATATTCAGATTTGAAAGAATAGAATTATATATTTTCCGTGGGATCAGGGAATGTAATACCTCTATTCTATTATTCAAGGAATTCAAGTTACTGGTCCCACAAAGATTTTTCAACTAATATAGAAGTGGAAATTCTTGGTGCATATGCTAAAGTGCATAATTATCCAACTGTGGCTCTTTTGGATCAGATCTATCTAATGGTGATGAGATTCACCTCAGAAAAAGTCTTTATGGGAAATATATAATAATATTTTCGAAGGATATAGTAAACTGAAGGAGGGGAAGTTCAAGTCCTACATAATAGGTTTGATGATCTGAAGAGGAATCTAGATGATAATGATGATTCCTTCTTCAATCAAATTACTAATGTTATAGGAGAACGTCAAGGTATGGGCAACTAAATCAAAGGCATTGTTGTAGTAATGAAAATACTTAGAAGACTTCCCCCCATTTACAATACGAATGTGTAATCCCATGAGGAAATTCATCATTCCAAACATTCCCAAGATGATTTATTGGGAATCATGTTTTCATATGATATGAGAGCCAAAAACAATTCTATGACTTGTATATGCATGGAAATGGCATTAAAAGACATGGATAAACATCAAACCATAGGAGATAGTGGTTATGAAGATGATGAGAATTTTTTTTTATTCTCTCATTGTTATAAATCCCAATAAGGGGAAAGGTAAATTTAAATTTAATTTTCCCCTGCCTTGTTTTTGTTGTGGTAGAGATCGTCACACTGACTCTCAGAACTCAATAATGTTGGATTTTATAGATATCATTGCTGAAAATATTGGAAAGCCTCATTAATGATTTTTCAAAAAGAGAGACATTAAATCTGGAAAGAAAATCCTGAAGAATAGTTTTTTAAATTCTTATAAAGATGAAAATAATTAATTCTATGAAGATGAAGAACCATAATTTAAAACTGGAAAACATGCCTCCAAGGTGTCTACCATTGAAAAGCCAGAACCATCGATAGATAAATATTGAATTATATCAGATTAACAAGAATCAGACATGGGATCTAATAAAGAGACCCAAAGGTCACTATGTGTTTGGTACTAAGTGGATCATTTTGAATACATATGATGAGCTTGCTAATGTGATATGAAATACGGCCCGACCAGTGTGCAATGGATATTCATTTATTGATGGATTCAATTTTGAGGAAAACATTTCTCTAGTGGCTAGATTGGCGTTAATGAAGCTATTTCTTTCCATGTCTATCCAAATTGTGTATAAATTGTATAAATTGGATGTTGAGACAACATTCCAAAATGGTGTTATTGAAGAAGAAGTATATATTTATCACCCAGTGGGCTTCATGCTTTGATATGATTAAATAAAGTTATCTAGAATAAAGAATTCACATTATGGACTGATGCAAGAACCACGAGCATGGTATTCTCGACATGATACATATATGAAAATATTTGAATTCAAAAGGGGGTTAGTGGATATCATTATCTATGTGAATAATTATCAGAAGGATCAGTTCATGGTATTTATATATGTTAATGATATTATTTTCGGTGTATGTAGACAGGGATCAATGGATGAAATTCCTAATCACATGAAATCATAATATGAAATGCCGATGATTGGTGAACATACAAACTTTGTAGGGATTTAGGTTATTCAGATGAATGATTACACTTTTGTTACTCAAAAAAATATGAGAATTATCTACTTAGAAAATTTAATAATAATGATTCCATACCAATGGACACTCTGATTGTGGTTGGAACGAAACTCTGAAAGCCTTTGGATGTGACGTTTATGGATCCCACAATGTATTGGAGGATAATTTGAATATTAAAATACCTGATAGTAACATGACCATGTAGTGTCTTTTCCATTTTCTTAGAGGACCAATTTTAGAGTAATTCATTGGAATAATATATTGTGGTAGTGAATTTTATGCTCTGGTACATTCAACGTGCTCATAATTATAGGTTATTATTTTCTTGACCAAGAGAGAGTGAACTATCAGCATTTTCTGATGCTGACTAGGCTGGAGATGTAGTGGATAGAAAGTACACACGTGGTAGAGAATTCTATATTGCGAAGAGATGTGTGGGGTGGTTGAGAAATATACCATAAATTACTTCACTTAATTCTATTGAAGATTAATATATCTCCACTACTAAGGCATGCACTCAATTTCATTGGATGATTCACAACTGACTGACATAGGTGATGAGGGGTAACAACCAATTGTGATTTTATGTGATCATAAGAGAAAAATTGATATTACCAAGAATCATGTTCATCATTCTTATATGAAACATGTTGAAATCAGATAACACGCCATTGTGGAAATTTTTGAACAAGGCATGATCAAAATAGACAGTGTGGGAACTGATGAGCATGAGGCTGCAATTGTGACCTTGTCAATGTTAGTGGTTATGTTTGTGGAGCATTAGTTGAACCTCAGTGTTCATCCACCTCATTATTCCTGAGGATGTCACAGAAACTCCCCTCTCCCCCATTGTCCAAACATTGTTTATATATTTGTGGATGTGATGCAGTTTTATGGGGGAGATTCGATCTAAGGGTGATATATTTTAAGATCAAAGATGTTCTAATACTGGTCATTGGGGTTATTCCCAATGTTGGAGAAATGGATAAATTCAAGGTGAAAATGTGTAGGATGAAATGTTTTCATGGTTGCAAGATGGTCGCAGGATGATTGATAATTTGAATTGATATAATTTCAATAGATAAAATAATTTGGTTTCATGAGGATGCATTTAGATTATTCATTTGAGTACATGATAATAAAATTCATGTCTTCCATATTTTTTTCTGTATCAATCATTTATCATGTAGAAATATAATGTAGGATGATTTTATTCTTACATCTTAGGTTTGGATAGTGGCTGGTACTCTATTGAATTTATCTACAGATTTCCAAAAAACACAAAGGGGGAGATTTTTGGAACCAGTCCTTTTATTTTCTCGAAATGGATCATGGTTTGTGTTTGTTTTAAACCCTCTAATGGATTATATAGGATATTGAATGTAAATGGATCATATATTTCATGAAATAAGTTGTATTGATGGTGACATCTTTTCCTAGCGTGTTCCAAATTTTTGGGTTCAAAAAATTAATGAATTGAAAGCATTGCAAAAAATTATTTTTCTTGATGATCTCATAAAAATATTGAAAACTAATGAGATTGAATGATATGGGTTTCAGAATGTTTTTTTTATAAAACGACATGAATATTATGATGGTGTGCACTATGATTGTGATAATTTGAGTATTGTGGCAGTGTGAATGTTTGGAGAAATGATTTTCTAGTGAAACATTGATACTCTGAGAATAGATTTGACGGAGACCTCGGTGGTAATGATGGGCATTCAGAATGGGGACATTTCACGGAGCTACGTGAAGGGAGATGGGTGATGAAGACATTTTTTACTGATCTAGAAATCAGTGCAAATGAAACAGAGATCCACGTCCAATCTTGACTATTAATAAGAGGACACCCCTCTCCATTATCAAACAACATGAGAGAGAAAATATACAGTCGCTTTGATTTCACAAATCATGGGGTTCTCCGTGGGGTCGGTTGTACATGAAAACCTTGATTTATAGAAATTATACTTTGGTCATGAATGAAGTCGATGCTTCTATATATTGATTGCTTAGTGAAGATGGGATGTTCGGTATTGGCTCATTGAGATTCACGATGTAAGGTGTATTGTGAAGGCAATGTGCTTCCCGGTGAAAGTGGGTTCCGTAAAAGAAAATGATCTTTGAAAAGGGGTTTTATATATGAAGGGATGAGCTCTGGGATGGTTTGAGATCTATAGAGATGTGATCTTTGAATTGAAGTGAGCTCTACGAAGTATTGGGATCTTTAAATCAGTGTGCTCTGTGAAGGTGTGTGCTCTGTGAAGGGTTGTTCTCTGTGAAAGGTTAATATTGGAAAAGATGGTTCACAAATGAGAGTATTTAATATCAGGTTTTTGTGGACATGGCATTCAATGTAAATCTACATAGGGAACATCACGTGTGAGTAAAAAGGTCCTTCAATGTGCATATACTCAGGTTGTTGATGCAAGTAGTGGCTCTTGTTGAACATACACAAAGACCTCAATTCCAATCTACTAAAGAGAACATCTTGTCAATAAACTGAGTGAGACTTCTCCAAAGGCAGAGATCTAGGGGGAGTCAACAGATTTGTTCCAAGGGATGTAGTGATCTATAACTAATCCACTGTAAACGCTGCAATTTTAGAAAAATGTGACTATGATTGAACTGTTTAATCCACATCTACTGAAGATTAATGGTTTTTGGTATGACTGACACACTTTCAGAGTATACTCCTTGTACATATCCCTTTATGGTAAACCATGTAAAATTGAAGTGCCCTCTATTGTCATGAATTTTTCTGAAAGGTATAATAGGTTCCTACCAATGTGGGAACATGATCCATTAGTTTAAAAGAAAAAATTGACTCCCTAATTCACCCATCTCCCATAAGGGTGTTCTAGGGTCCTTTAATATCATCAAATAGGATAAAAACAGAATCAAGATTTTGTCAACATGCATCCATTGGCCAATGAGTCACCATGTAACACATGCTAAAAAATTATTATGGGTACACTACATCTCAGACATCCATAAAAAAAACTAAAACTAAACTATGGAAATATCCAAAAAAACTGGTATAATTAAAAATCCAGTCCTGAAAACCCATGCTCCAACTCATCATACTCTAAAATAAACCAACACTAGGTCTATGTCATGAACATATAATTGAAAAAAAGTGTCTATTCAGGTACCCAAGAGCCATAGCGGTCTAAGAGGGGTGTTAGTAAAACTCATTAGGCCACCACCAATGGAGTTTAAACCAATATACAGTCTATAAAATATTGAATTAAGATAAATAGAGGTGTGGTAAATAACAATAAATAATGGATACATTAAAAAAAATTAATATTTTTCCATTACACCCTTTAGAATAAGTTATATCATTATCATGGGAGTTTTCCATTGTTTTTATTCAAAAAAACATTATCTTATTCATTTCATAAGTTAAATTATTAATAGAAAATCAATATAGTCATACATATCATTTTTCAAGATGTCTCTCAACTATAAAGCATGGAGAAAAAATCCATGAATCCATCTGAGATCCATAAGACCATGTCTGTCCATCCATTCTTGAGTTTGTACTATAATGACCATAACTGTAGGGTTCAATAAATCCATGTGTAATCCTAGAATAACCAAGTATATATACTTCCATGACCACACCACTATGGTTCATGAATTTCCTTCCCATTCCCCAAATTAACATTTATATGGACCACCATGACCATACATCGTGGGTGTAGGAAGACAAAGTCCATTACTCAAATAAACATGGATATTGTCTAGAATTGAATTTCCCCCATGGTTTATCAATGAGATATACATTCTCCAAATAAACATAGATATCAATTATCAAAATTCAATTGCATAACCCGTTTACCATTTATCAAGGTTCAATGAGGCCTTCAAACCAACCTGTCATAAGAGGCCCTAATACCTTTTTCACTATTTCATAACAACATGTTAATGACATTGAATGCATCATAGAACCAGTCACAATATTGAACATTTAAAAAACTGTCCATAAATAAGGGAATATCTCTTTAACATAAAATCATGGCTCAAAGCAGAATATTAGTATTATTTTATAAAAATATTTCAAGATAGAATTCCCCATGTTTAATCCACAGACAAAAAATAAACACCATTTGAAATAAAAAACCATCTTTTCTATGACCATGAGGTCAACAAATATTTTCTGAAATGTTAACGGAAATCCAAACATCATATAAATCCATAAAATCACAACTATACTAGTGTCCAAAACATAACATAAAAAATTTCCAAATGATGTTTTCAATACATAATGAAGAAACCATTTAAACCATTCATATATCCCATTCATCCATCATCATACATAAATTTTAACACATCCACCATAATTATCCTGTCCACTCATTTTGAAAATAATTTTAATATTTTAAATGATTGGAAAACCTTGTAGAAAACAATAAGTCTTATTTCAATTAATCAACGGACACAATGAGGTCTGTGAATGGTCTGATGCGTCAAATTTATTCGAAAATTATATTACTTATCCAAATACTATAAATCTTAACAAGGAAGAAAATTTTAACAATGATATAAATATATATTACTGATCAAGACTATGAGAAAAAATCAAAAATACGTCATACCACATGCTTGAAGATGATTACTAGCCAAAACATATCACTTGATCTAAACACAACCAGCCAATATACTGACTGCCGCCTCAAATTTATTCCAAATTTACATTACATATACATATAATATAAATATCAGTAAGGAATGATGTTATAAAAATGATATACAAATATATTAAACATCAAGACTACACGAAAAAGCGTAAATACGTCATACCATGTGCTCGAAGATGATAACTAGTCAAAACATATCCCTTGATATGACCTCAACCAGCCACCATAACTAAAATTAATAACACCCTAGAAAAATAATTTTATTGATTTAGAAAGATAAAAACCCTCAAACCAACACAATTCTTGAGAAAATTGAAGGATACATAGTTGAAGACCTGCCTACTGCTTCGAATAACACTAAACATCACTATAAATTCCCAAATATCGAAGGATAATCACCCATGGAGGTGGAAGGTTCTCATTGTTCAATAACCATGTAGTAGGAGGTCAAATGAGGGTTACATCTTGTGGGGAAAGAAATTAGATCATAAATGAAATGATTATTATATATATTTTAAGGTCTGCATGGTTTGGAAAAATGGAATTACAAACAATTCACCAACCATGTGGCTCCCTCTATCCAATAGGGGGCCATGACACTCAATCACACGGATCCACCAGAATAGTTTGTAAAAGATTATGGAGCCTCTATACTAGTCTCCACATGACAGGAATCCTGGTTTCATTGTTCCCCTAGCCATGATCATTTTTTTGTACAAACTATTCTCCAACCAAGTATTTAACAATGTTTGATCTCTTTTATTATCATTTCTGGCCTCGAACCCTTGAAACACTCCAAAGTACTATCCCACTAATTAAAACAACCCATAGACCAAAAATTTAAACTATGAAGTCCATTATCATAAGGTGAGGATATTACATTATATGATTAATGTTTTTGTTTTGATGTTTTATTCTGCATATTTATTATTTCCTTAAATAAAATTTATATAACAATATTTTTCCATACCTGTAGGTTTGTTAAGTTATCACTCTTAAAATATATTCATTTGGTCACTCAGGATAATTAGATTTACATCATTTATGTTTTCCCCATAATAAACATCATATATCACAATATTTTATGTTTTTTCCATTTCTCTAATAATTTTATTGAAAATTATATTATAAAGGGAACAATGAGTAACATATTTTGTATCTGAAATTAATATAGTGTTGTAAAATTGTAACAATATGTATATAGTGTACATTGATAGTGAAATTTTTGGTTTTAAGTTTGTGTTTTAATCTCTGGATGACAAGAATAATAAGAAAAAAATACATGTATAATTTTTTACATCACAAAAATTATTAGATAATTATTGTAATGCATATATTTTTATCTCTATATCATGAAGGGTCGTTAAGGAGGGAATCAATGAATTAACAGTATGGTCAAACCTATTTGAATCAAATATCCCCTTGGCAAGATCCATTTCACTCATATCTAAATACATGGGAATATAAGACTTGATATAGGAAGGTTATTTCATATAATACAATATTTTTTAGAATAATTAAACACCCATCACATAACCCAATAGTGGTAGTTACATGGTGTCATTTTTGTCCATTAAAATGGCTGTTGTATTTATCAAGAACATAGATCATAAACCCCGATATTTGGGGATTATAGTTTTATAATATGGTGACCCACCTCTATCCATGGATTAAAATAACACATATCTCCCTTCATGGATATTTAATTTTCCACTAAAATATAATAGATATTTTTTATTTACCCACCTCAATGTGTCTGCATATTCCTATATTGATGTAATCTCATTTTAGTGCTCTATAAATATTATTGAGATGATTTTGTGCTCATCTCACCCTTTGATATAGAAGAACATTATACGTAAAGATGATTTCCCACATAAAAATTTTATTCATCATGTTGGCCCCCACATGGAAGGGACCCCTACCCTATATTCTATCATGAATGTTGGTGTGCGTTGAATCACTCTGGGGTTACATAATTAGTACTAGAGGAAACCCATAACATTAAGTTAGATTATCTATTTAGTTTTAATCTTTCATAATGAAAATTTTATTTCATTATTATTTCATTTAATCTTGGAGTAACAAATTATATTTCTCATCACATAATAATATTTCAATATGCATATGTATCATGATTATTCCCCCACCCAACTATTCCTTGGAGTCTTCCACCTAATGGTCTTATTTATATACCCAAAAACAATATGATACAATTCAAGGATGTTTTTTTAATATCCCATATATTTTATGTTAAATAAACCCCTCTCCAAATATATTTGCATCGTGATTATGATTAATGTATAGTAAAAATTGAAAAAAAAACTAAAAAAAGTAAAACTAAATTTTATTTCAAAAAAACATTCTAATTAATATGTAAATAAAGTCATAAAATTATAGGAATATAAAATTGGATAAAATAATTAATTAAATAGTATATATAGTATTTTAAAAAATAAAATGTTGTGGCCTCCAATAAATTCCACTATTACTGTCATCATTATAAAAATATATCCACACTTCATAAATATGGATGATTATTTATAAACGAAATTTTTTCATATTGGATGAAATTTTTATCAATAGATAATCGATAAAATAAGAATAACCGTCATAAAGTGTTCTCATTATTTGGTATTTAAAATTGTACTGGGAAGTTATAATATTAATAGACATCTAGATAATTGATCAAATTGATTATTATCGTAAAATTTAGATATAATATATTGACTGATGAAAATATTTACAATAAATTATAGAAAAAAATAATTTATTGTTCTCAGTTTCATAAATTAATTCATAAATTATTTTAATTTTATAATTGATTTGTATTAAAATAAATTAAGAAACAATTAATTTTTTTTAAAATGTAATTAACTCTGTGATTCTATTTTTGAAATAAAATTATATTTTTTTGTAATTATTTATAAATATTATAGTAATAATTAAATATAAAAATAGAAATATAAACACTCATATTACAGAAATTATATATATTAAATATATAATCTTCATTATATATAATATAATACATTAATTTACAACCATTTTTTATAAGTTATGGGTATGAATTTTTTGAAAATATATTTTTTACATTAATTGTGAAAAATAATCAATTTATGTGTATAGTGACATATATGAGATCATACTTATTTAAATATTAATAAAAACTTAACATAATACATTGACATTATATAACTATATTTACTAGATAAATTATTATTTAGAATTTATAACTATTTCTACTAAATCAATAAATGTATTCTCAAACCCAATGTAATATTTTATTAATATTAATAAAGAGGTTTAAAAGATCAACATAGATGAAAGATTTATAATTTTATTTTTTGTTTAGGGTTTGTGAAAATTCCATATAAACAACTAGGTTTCATTCAATTTGTAAATGTATTATAATAATTTAAAAAAAATTATAGTGTTGAGACTAAATAATAGAGTAATAGTGATTTTGTTCATTAGTTCCCCTCACTGGGATATGGAAATGCCCATCATCTACCCCTTTATGTTCAATTAAGAAAAATTACATTTTTAATTATCTTAAATAAATCCTTTCAAAGAATACATAGAAATATTCCTAGGATTTTTTTTAAGGAAAAGCTATTTCATTTAAAAAATTTAATCTCAATCCAAATTTGGAGACTAATATTGAAATTAAAGGGAATCAAAATAGAATTTTTCTCTATTCCGAAATATTCTTATAAATTATATAATTTATATAATCATTAATAATATCCAAATAAAATTAATTTTTTCTACACTAAAGTTATTATAAAATTAAAATATTTATTATTTTATATATTTTTAATATCACTAAGGAAAAAATCATTCCTATGTGGTTATTTTACATTACTAAAGTGAACAATTCAATATAATTTTCACATCATCAGATAATGGATATTATTATATATTTATGTATTTTCTAATATTAAATAAATATATAATATTATATCATATTTCAGATTCCAATTTAATATAATATTCATGAAAATAATGAAATTTAAAATAACTAAAAATTTTCATTTTAGATCATCTTAGAAAAACTTATAGAGGCTAATTCACTATATTTTAATTTTATACTAAACTATTCAATTCTATCACAATTTGAATGAAATGTAGATTTTATCTTGAATCACCGATATCTCATAAAAATTATAAATTATAAATTAAAAATTACAATTATTTTCTATTGGTTAAATTTTGACACAAACTTTTAGGTATATAAAATCATTAATTTTGATCATATTTTTCGATGTTATATCTTGTTATTTTGAGTGACATTTAGAGTTTTGTAAAGTATTTTGGACCAATTTAGGATTGGAACATGGATAGAGTCACCTGTTTTTGTCTTCATAGGAAACTATATAGCTGATGTTTGACATCCAGAGGGGGGCACAAACATAGGAAGGTAGTTTGTACTAACCATGAATCCAACCACCTCAAACTACACTAAAAATTTATGGTTAGTTCACAATATGTTAAACCTTGTATCCAAACCATTTATAACATCATCTATCCAAAAGGGTTACCTGATTTGTGTATACTCTGAGAAACCATGCATCCAAAACATATAATAAATACTTATTATTATGATTGTAAATTTGAGACTTGATTCTCACTAGAATTAGATTATTTTTATCCTAATGGAATATTCCCTTGACTTTAGTAATTACTCATGGAGATTTTCAGGATTCCTTCACTCTCGGGGTTATATTTCAATTGATAATTTATTATTTGATTAATATTTTTTATGTTATATAATTGTTTTATGTAATTATTCATTGTTCCTTGTCATCCACCGTTTCCCATGAAAATATTCATAAATCGTTGTTTTCCATGCCATAAATATAGTTTGTTAAATTATATAATTATTTTGTATATAAATGTTTTGTAATTGAGATTTTCTTTTTAGATCATCATTTGTTATTATGAATTACATTGGAATCATTAAGGCATGAGTAGTCTATCCCACATGTTTTTTCAAGGGAAGATAAATTGTATGATCTTATTCTGTAATTTTAGTTTTGAGATTCTAACAAGATCATTCTACCGTTTTCCCATCTATGTATCCCATGTGGGGTATTGATGATATTGTCAATTTGGGTTGGTAGTTTTGAGAGGTAATTATATTGATTATTAATATCATTTTATTTCTTAATTCTTAAAGGATTTATGATTGACTTCCAAATATGTTTTTATAAGGACACGGCCTTAAACATTTCTTGTTATTGAATTAAATGAATAATTCACATAGAGGATATTTTAAGGTTTAGAGTTTTAGAGAATTAGACCATAACTATTACATCTCAAAATATTACACAGTAGACACTTCTACAAAGTTTCATTTTTTTCAAAACATGAAGTCAAAAAAAAAAGTCATTTCTAGTTCCATGTTTAAGAAAGCATGAATTTTACTTGATCCCATCCTTGACCCTATTCCACATTATGTCCTGTGAAAGACATTTCAAAAAACGTGGGGTGAGCATAAAAAGCTCAGTAAGGGATACACAAAGAAGGATAACTGTTTTTTTTTTCAAAACAACAATTAAACAATGAATACTTTATCAAAGTAATACTTTTCACCTTTATGAAGCAGAAAATACTATTCATTGAATAAAATATCATTAGTTACACTTTTGTAACCAAATTGTTACCATAAAACGCATATAAAGTACACATATCATATAAAGGTAACTTGGGACATAAACACACTTAAATTGAATAACCATACGGTCGACTTCCACACATACCACTTAATGGAATAGCCATACAACTGACTTCCATAGCCAATGCATTGGAGGTTATAACGTAACCACCCGTCCTGGTATTCACGGCACCACTCGTCATATGGTTTATCATGTAACCACCCGTAAAATGTCCAAGTACCATCATTACACATAAAATATTGAAAATATAAATATTTCAATAACAACATTTCATTTTCAATCACAATAAGTAATTCCAAGCTATTGAATTAATCAATTAATTTTCAAAAACCATTTAAAAGAGATTTTTGAATCAAACTGTCCCATACCCCTTTGAAGCTTTTAATGGAATTATAAATTTAAAACATTAATGTCCATATAAATAAATACTGAAAACCATTTTTAAAACATGGACATTAAAGATAAAGATTTAGAATAATGAATCTTTAAAACATTTAAAATAATATTTTTGTTAAAGAGTTCTTAACAAAATGAGAGACTCTTGAATACAAATAATTGCGGAATAACATTTAATCCAAGATTTATAATATGATGATAATAAAGGGATTCATGATATAATATGTCGAAGGACAGTATCCACACCATATAAGAGTGAATTGGTGCATAACAACAATGATGTCTCAATCGAAATGTAAATTGAGATGAAATCCATTATAAAGATAGAATCATTAAATTATGGATAAATCTATCACATAATTATGTGTGAGAAATATAAATACACCCAATAGAAGTGGATATTAATTGTGAAACAATCAGAGTTCATTCACACATAATCATGGAAAAACAAAACCAATGACATAGATATTTAACTCAATGAAATGAGATTGAGTTATGATTTCCCAAACAAGTTCGTAAGAATTTATAAATGAGATGATTATGTTTAGAAATAGTATATCTACAAAACGGTTTGTGGAAATTACAACATAGAGATTACACACATAATCTTGGCAAAATAAAATAAATAAATAGAGGTTTAACCCAAAAAAATTAAATGTGGGTTAAGAAGTTCCATTACAGAAATCTGACAGCCTCACGACGTGACATAAAAATTCAGAAAATGAGTTGATGAGAGAGAAAATGGTATCTCATCACTTGGACATAAAATTTACATAAATAAGGATATTGAAGAACATATCCCAACATAATAGTATGTGAATTAAAATTCATAACAAAATATGTCTTTTAAAAAGAGTAGGGTCAAAGGTCCCCTTACCGAGTTGGGTAACTTTCGAAACATACACCCCATGGAAGAAGGGTCATACAATGAAGATGTAAATACCCATAAATGAAATTATACTACCCAAAGTGTATAATAATGGGAAGTACATACACCACTCAATTTAAATAGTGGAAAACTTAAAATAAATGTCATGTGAATAAAATTGAGATGAAAAATCCATTACGAAAACTCGGCAGCTTAACGGCGCCACTTAAAACTTCAAAAAATGGGTTGATGAGGTCAAATAGGGTCTCTCATCATATTACAATAAAATTTAAAGAAAGATGAATATAAAATAACACCCCAAAACATAAAAAATATGAGCTTAAAATAAGTGACATAATGGATAATAATTAAAAAGAAAGAGAGAGGTTGGATCTCTTACGAAAATTCGGCAGCCTAAAGGCGCCACTCAAAACATCCAAAATGGATTGATGGGAGAAAATAGGGTCTCTCATCATATGAAGATAAAAAGTAATGTAAGATTACTATAAAATAACATACCAATAATAAGAATGATTATCTCAAAAGAAATGACATAAAAGAGTGTACTTAAAAAGAAAGAGAGGTGTAGGATCCCTTACTAAAATTCGGCAGCCTAACAGTGCCACTCAAAACATCCAAAATGGATTGATGAGAGAAAATTGAGTCTCTCATAATATGAACATAAATATTACAGTATGATTAATATAAAATAACATCCCAATCATAATAAAGATTATCATAAAAGTAATGACATAAAATAGTGTACTTAAAAAGAGAGGGGTAGGATCCCTTACCTCAAGTTCGACTTGTCTTGTTCATTTCTTTATATTCCTGAATAATAAACATTGTTCAATTTTTAATTTCTTAAGTAACTCCTTTAAAGATTATTATTCATTTCATATAACATATTACAATGTTATAATAATTGTTTAATAATGTTAGTTCATATCAGACTTTTTTGCCGATGTTTGGTACATGAGAAAAAAATGAACATGTTTGAAAATGATTGCCCATGTAGTTATATGTAAATAATTTCCAGAATAGTATTAATTATCAAAATATCATATATATCCAGTAAATATTAATTTTATACTATTCCATATCATTTTGAGATAAAAATGAAAATCACCATTCATGGAGACGGTAGGCCGTACGTACGCATGAACGCTACTTTCATTTTTTTGTCACGTTAATGGAATTAAAAATAGATGAGATATATATATATTATGATTAGAGTATAATATATATGTTATATAGGTCACATATGTTCATTAATTTCATTCTTTATACATTACATTTATTGCATGAATGAGTCACATCACTTGAGGGGGCGGTAGTCCACACTTCCTGATATGAAATTATCGCATTTGCACAACATGCAAAGAATAAAGGTATGTTTTAAATATAAAATACAGAAGCATATAGTAAAAATAAATACCATATATATTATATATAAAATACATTGAAATCATAATGGCCACCTTAAAAGGTGTTAAAAGAATATTGAACAATCATCCTTTCGTGAGGCAGAAAATCACCAACCACAGAAACAGTATGTTCTTTAACCATTAGACGAAGGTGTGTGTAGGTGTAGCTCTAATAATTCTGATAACATTATCCTAGTATATTTAATATACTGTTTTTCTTTCAAAATAATGGAATAAAAATAGTTTAGGGGGTTGAAGAAGCAAAATAAAACATAAGAACACAAGAGAAGACACTACCTTTAAATCAGGTAACTCTTTTTGATTTGAGCGCAAAGGCTTCCTTGGAAATAATTCTTCCCAATATGATGCTTCTAGGAGTAAGAGAGGGATGTGGAGAGACAAAATTGGGCAGGGGTTGGCTGAGCCAAAGGCTTGATAGGTGTGAGTAAAGTGGTAGACCTGGGGGCCTTTTATAAGAGGAGAGGAGGGCCACTCTTGGAAAGTTATAAAAGGTAACTTTATTATAAAATGAGTTTCGGTTTTTAAAGGTCCTAAAATTATATATTTCTACGATAAGGTGATAAGAGTTCGAAATCCACCCATCCAATATGTTTTTGAAAAGTCTAGGTCTTATATTTTACATTATCTTTTCATTTTATTTAAATCGTTAAATAATAAGGTAATCGCGGCATCATCATGGTGTCATAAATAATATAATTTATTTAATTTCTACAAATTATAAAAAAATATAATTATGTAGGAAATATTTTTATATTTTTAATGAATTTTTATAGCCAAAAATATGACTTTTATAACCCCATTTAAAAATTATTTCAGTAAAACAACACATGTTTGTGACATTTTTATTTTAACATTAAATAAAAAGTTATTAATGTCATTTTCCTACCAATGTGGCTCCATGGGGTCCCCGTGTTGACCCATGTATTTTCATGGTCGCCCGTTACACATTCAATAAGGGTAGGAAAAGTGTAAAGGTCATGTAATATTATTAAAACATTATTTTTACCATAAATTACACTAATTACCTCTAATCGCGATTAAAAACTATAATGTTACGATTCACCGAAAAATTATTTTAATCCCATTGAACCACATTTTACATCCTAATGAAAACCATGTATGTCCGATTTTTTAAATTCAATACACATAGGTGGTAAAATTTCATTTAAACGAAAAATTAGTTTTTTAAGTACCACTAAGTGGTTTCACTATTCATCAAAAATTGAAGTTTCAGAAAAATACCAATAATTCACCCTAAGCTATATTTGTATTCCAAATTCAAAAATGATGTCTATTTTACAAAATTCAAAACATATAAGTTACATTAATTATTTTAATAATTAATTTCCGCTGTCAGAACAAATAGCGTGTTTTTATGAAACAATATATATCAAAAAATTGACACTAGTTTAAGTCCAATTTTAAAGTAAAATTAATCCCAATGACCACTATTGGATTAAATAGTAAAAATATATTATTATTTAACTTTAAAACCAATTCAAAAGATAATCTAATCACATAAATAAATTAGATTAAAAAGTGTTTGTGAATTAAAATACAACATTTTTCACTATTCATTAAAAAATGAACTTTGTTGGAAAAATACCAAAACTTTTCACAAAGTAAAGTTTGATGTCCCGATTATAAAGAATAATTTTATTTTGTCAAATATAACACATAAAATTGTCAAAAAGTGGATTTAAAAGAGGTTCTCCATCAAAAGGCGGTTAATCGACCTTTTAAATATTATTAGAATGTTTACGCTTAAAATTGGATTCATTCACATATTTAACCATCTAACATTTATTGTAAAAAGTACAAATATTTGAAAAACATATATAATCATTTTGTAGTTAGTTATTTTCATTCCCGTCATTACAATGGCTAGGTGTTTACTACCATTTAAAATACAATTATTTTATTATTAAAGTGCAACATAAGATATCAAAGGAACTCGTTGTTGTGTATAGGGTAAGCCATCGAGCATAGATTTCCCTTTAAATTAATATTAAAATTTTATTCAAAAATAGGGATAAATATAAAAATGTCATATTCATTATTTACCTGGGGTGTTACAGTTTTAGAGTTATTTAAATATAATTGTTAAGTGGAACCACATGTGTGATGAAGTCCCATTGTTTGTGGCATTCTAAACAAATTATTTATTTTAAAATTCATCAGGAATTTAAATTACTTATTAAATAAATGTATTTTAATATGACTTATGAAAATAGAAAACAAAAAAAATATGATGAAAATTTAGTAGAACTAATTTATCTAGAATTATTATTTGATGAAATTTTTTTGATCATGGAATATTAAATAAAATTGATGTTTTTAAAACATGATCATATGGATTAATTAAATGTTTGATTTAAATTATTTATATCTAATTTAAATTTATTATAGCCCATATTTTATAGATTTCCTTAATGAACTTGTTAAACTATATAGTAAGGTGAGAGGATATCAAATATATGAACATAAATATCTAGAATTGAATTCATGAGGAAAATGAGACATAAATATCATCATGTAATATAGGGACTCGGACTCAAAACATTACATAATCATGAATGAAATTGAATAATTCACATAGAGGACCTTTTCAAGTTTAGAGTTTTATAGAATTAGGACATAACTCTTACATCTCAAAAGATTACAAAGTAGACACATCTACTCAATTTCCATTTTTCACAAAATATAAAATCATGAAGAAAAGAATCATGTCTATTTACATGTTATAGACATCATGAAATTTTCTTTTATCCCATCCTTGACTGTATTCCACTTTTAGTCATGTGGAAAACATTTCAAAAACATGTGATGAGCATAAAAAGCTCAATAAGGGTTATAACAATACAGAAAGAAAACATTAGTCCATGTATACATAAGAATAAATGAAATCATACTTTACTCATAAAATATAATAACTTTAACATACCTCATTAAATCATAAGATTTAGGAAAAACTCATATAAATCATAAGACATAAATGTGACATGAGGCATTCATAACATTCTTACGTAGGGAGTAACCATCATGGTTACGTTTTGAATACCCATCATAGTATATTCCCTAAATCTTTTCGGATAAACCATAGAGTTTATCTGCTTTGCGTTACCCAATGCATTGGAGAGCTATCTCGGGCTCACCTGCCCTTAGTTTATCACAGAACCACCAAATTTTATAAACATTCCCCAATAACCATATCATAATCATCACACATAAAACATGCATAAAAGAAACATAAAATTTTCACATTTCAATCACAAGAGATCACATCATGATATTATCATAAATAAAAACAAATAATAAAACCATTAAAACTCTATGAGATAAAAATACATTTATACTTTGAAAATATTAAAAGAAGACTTTTAAAAGAGATTTTAGAATCAAAGTGTCCCATACCACTTAGAAACTTTTGAAAGGGTTTTAAAACATTCATGTCCATATACATAAATAATTAAAACCATTTTTAAAACTTAGACATGGATGATAAATGTTTAATATTATAAATCTTTAAAACCATTGAAAAAAAATATTTAATAAAAGAGTCATTTTCGAATTTGAACATTTAAATTATAAGCCACATGAAATAATACAATTTTCAAAATATTTAAATGACTTTAGTATAGACATAATACAGATATGGAAAGTCAAAGGGTCTGTATATACACTTTATAAAAGAATAAAAGTGCATATCATTAAGAAATATCTCAATGAGAATAAATTGAGATGTAATCCCAATCATGGATCATTCCATTAGAGTAAGGATATAGAAATGACATAATTATGTGTGAAAAATATATATACACCAAATATATGTGGATAATTAGTATAAAACAATCATATGTCATACACACATATTCACAGTATGACATAATCTAGAAGTAGAGGTTTAACCCAAATAATTGAAATTGGGTTAATAAGTTCCCTTGCAAAAATTTGATAGCTTAACGGCGTCACATCAAATTTTAGAAAAAAGTGTTGATGAGAAAGATAAAGGTTATCTCATCACTTGGATATAAAATTTATAGAAAAAAGGATATATAAGAACAAATCCTAACATAAGAAGATGTAATTTAAAAGACAAAACAAAAGGAAGTCTTTTAAAAATAGGAGGGTGAAAGCATCCCTTACCGACTTGGGTAACTTTCAAAATGTACACCCCATGAAAGAAGGACTATAAAACATTGATGTAAATACTCATAAAAGAAATTATTTACAAAAATAGTAGAATAATGGGAATTAAATACACCACTCAATGTAAATGGTGGAAAATGTTGCATAAATCTCACGGGAATACAAGTTAGATGAAAAATCCATTATGAAAACTCGGCAGCCTAACAACGCCACTTAAAACTTCTAAAAATGGATTTATGAGATAAAATAGGGTATCACATAATATGAACATAAAAAGTACATAATTTGGAATATAAAATAAAATCCCAAAACATAATAAAGATGATCTTAAAAGAAATGACATAAAAGAGAGTACTTAAAAAGAAAGAGAAAGGTAGGATCCCTTATATCAAGTTCGACTTGTCTTGTTCGTTTCATTAAATTCCTGAATAATAAACTTTTCTCTATTTATAATTTCTTAAGGACCTCCTTTAAATTTCATTATTCAATTCATATCACATATTATAATGTTATAATAATTAGTTAATTATGTGAGTTCATAATAGATGTTTTTGTCGATGTTTGGTACATGAGTTAAAAATGAACTTGTTTGAAAAGAATTGTCCATGTAGTTATAAGTACATCATCTCCAGAATAGTATTAATGATTTAAATATACTATATATCAAGTAAATTTTCATTTTATACTATTCCATAACATTTTGAGATAAAAATAAATGAAATTCACAGTTCATGGAGACAGTAGGCCGTACGTACGCATGAACGCTACTTTCATTTCTTTGTCATATTAATGGAAATAAAAATAATTTAGAGATATATATATTATAATTCCTGTATAATATATCTGTTATATAGGTCCCATAAGTTCATTACTTTCATTATTTATACACTCCATGTATTGAATGAACGAGTCACATCACCTGAGGGGGCGGTAGTCCACACTTCCTCATATGAAATTATCGCATTTTCACAACATACAAAGAATACAGGTAAGTTTTAAATATAAAATACAGAAGAATATAGAAAAAATAAATACCATATATATAATATATAAAATACAGTTACATCGTAATGGCCACCTTTAAAGGTGGTAAAAGAATATTGAACAATCATCGTTTCATGAGGCAGTAATTCACCATCCACAGAAAAAGTGTGTTCTTTACCCATTAGATGGATGTGTGTGTAAGTGTAGCTCCAATACTTCTTATAAAAACATCATAGTATATTTAACATACTGGTTTTGTTACAAAATAAAAGAATAAAAATAGTTTAGGGGGTTGGAGAAGCAAAATAAAACAAAATAACATAAGAGAATACATTAACTTTAAATCGGGTAACTCCCTTTGGTTTGAACCAAAAAGGTTTCTTGAAGAGATTTTTGCCTAAGGTGAGGCTTCAATGAAGAAGAGATGGATGTCGAGAGATAAAATGGGCAGGTTTTGGCCGAGCCAAAGGCTTGATAGTTGTGGGTAAGGAGTAAGAGGCGGGATCTTTTTATAGAAGGGAGGTGGGGCACTCATGGAATGTCAAGAAATGTTACTTTGTTTTAAAATGCGTTTCGTATTTTAAAGGTCCCATATTGATATATTTAAAGGATAAGGTGATAGGGTTACAAATATACTCATACAATAGGGGTTTTCCAAGTGTATGTCTTATATTTTACATTATCTTTTCATTTTATTTAAATCGTTCATTAAGGAGGTAATCACTGCATCATCATGGTTTCATAAATAAATTAATTTATATCATGTCTAAAATTGCAAAAAAAACTATGATGTAGGAAATATTTTTAGCTTTACAATGAAAATTTATAGTCTAAGAGATCATTTACACTGACATAACTAAATCTTTTTTACTTGGGTGATACATACTTTGTTATATTTTCCTTTCTTTAAAAATAAAATGATAAAGTGTCACTATCACAAAACAATGATTCCATGGGGTCCCAATGTATGGAACAAGGCATCCAATGGTCGACCATGACACAAAAAGTATCATTAAGACACATTTTGGGGTTATTTTTTATTATTATGATATTATTTTATTATCCTTAACTACCCGATTAATAATTAATCACGATAATTAAAGATAATTACCATCGTTACTATTCATAATGTCTAAAAACAAGAGTCTTAATTACATAATTTGGGCCTTGTGATTCCAAATATTTAATCCATTTTTCCAAATTAAAAACATAAAAATTTCAATAATTACTTTAAAAATAATTCCTGTTATCAAAACAAAGAGCAGGTTTTTTGAAGCAATATCTATAAAAAGTTTGGCACTTGTTTATGACCATTTTTAAAGTGAAATTAATCCTAATGACCACCATTGAATTAAATGGTAAAAATATATTCTAATTACACTTAAAACCAATTAAAAAGATAATCTAACAATATATTTAAATTAGATGAAAAAGCAGTTTTGATGTAAAATGCAGTATTTTTCAGTATTCATTATAAAAATGAACATTGTAAAAAAAATACCAAAAATTTTACCAAAGTAAATTTAAATGTCCCAATAATATATAATAAGTTCATTTTGACAAATAGAGCTTATAAAATTGTCAAAAGTTAGATTCAAAAAATGTTCTCCATCAAAAGGTGGTAAAACAATCTTTTAAAATTATTAGAGTATTTATTCATAAAATTGGATTCATTTGGATTTTAAGCCTCTAACATTTATTGGATAAATGTAAAACTATTTATCAAACTCATGTAATAATTTTGTAGTTATTTTTTTTTCATTCATTCCATTAGAACGGCTAGGCGTTAACTATTATAATATTATAATATTATTAGTGTGCAACGTACGATTTCAAAGAAACTCGTTGTTGGGTATTGGGTACGCCATCGAGCATAGCATTCCCATTAAAGTAATATAAACATTTTATTCAAAAATACTGATAAACATTAGAATATAATATTATTTATTTACCTGGGATGTTACATCCTTCCCCCTTTTGGGAATTGTGTCCTCGCAATTTTAAAATTGGGCTTGTAAACTTCAATGAAAGTCTCATATCAGAGCAAGAGTCAGTAAAAATATTACTTTAAAAGAAATAAAGGGAAGTAAAAAGGTCAACCGATTTAACCCATACTTGGATTCCATGTAGGAAAACATGGATATGGAAGAGAAAAAAGGGTCATGTTCTAGGGGATAGTTATAGAAAACATGTTTAGGAGAATGTTAACCACTAGAAAATCACTGACCTGTGACGGGTTAAACGGTATTTGATTCCCCAGTAGGAAACGTTAACAATTTTTTTTTAGTTTTATGATAATTTTCATTGAGGAATTTATTTATGAGTTTATCTAGATCATAAGGAAAAATACTTGTTATATTTACTTTCAAATTTTACTAGATTTCTTAAACAAACTCATATTTTCTCCAAAAGACGAGTATTTAGAAAGACTTGTTCACATTAAAAGTACTATAATCATCTTCTTGAGAATCACCTAATCCAAAAAATAGTACTATATAATTCCAATATATTTATACCTTAACCAAAAAAAAACCAAAAAGGTTATTACAAGGTCAGATAATACCCAAAAATTATAATCCTTTAAAAAAATTCTATTTTCAATCTCGATGATTTGTCAAACAATACCCAAATTCAACAAAGACCATTATATAAAAAATTTGTCCATAAAATTATTCAAAGTAAACCAATCTAAGATTGAAACCCAAATATTTGAAATATTTAATCACATAGTCTTCCAAGGTAAAATTTAACATTTATCTCCAAATAACATCAGTTACTCTTAAAGTCTCATACTGAAAAGTAACTAACCTAATCACATATCCTCCATGATAGGAAAATAATTTCCATATATAACCAAAAATCAACTTATTCCTGATTCATAAGATCTTCTAACTAAAAATAATTTTGTATACTAACCAGGGACTTTACGCAGTCGAGTGGTAGGTGATAAATACCAGTCTCACTTCGGTTGTGGGTTCGAATCCCGCAGCTTCGTCTGATGCGACGGGTTGTCACACGGTCTGCGTGTTGTCCTTTTTTCAAAACTATATAATTCTTAAAACATTCCCCAAAAAGAGATAAAATCTTCAAAAATAACCATAACATAATTTAACCTCAAGTTTATCTCATGTCATTCATATTCCATCATAACATATAGTAACACATAATTACCTCAAATGTAAGGATCATATAAACCCTAATGGTTACCTTTATAATTATTACATCAACTTCTACATCGAGTTGGTTCTCTCGTACATGATTCATTAAAGAACTCACCAAGGTTCAAGTTGTTGATCATGGCTCCTGGTAGTTGGTTTAGAATAACCACGAGATTTATCATTGAATCCCCCATTTCATCCAGTCTCTTAATTAGAGAACCACCACAGTTTCCTTCAAACCCATTGTCACTTTCGTGCCTGCTAGATCCATCCATTTACTAAAACCAAAAATGTTAGTGTGAGTATATCAACATAATAATCATGTACTAAAGAGTAAGATAAACACTAAGATATAATTATCCAAGTTATCTCAAACTCATTCCAACTTTCATAAATAACAATGACTCTACCTAATATAATAACCATTATGGTTATACACGACCTGTCACTTATTTTAAACAACACTCTAACCTCTAAAGTTATCTAAACCGACCATTGATACCAACTATAAGTACCCAGCCATAAAACCTTACATAATCAGGAATTAAATTGAATAATTCACATAGAGGATCTTTTCATGTTTATAGTTTTAGAGAATTAGGACATAACTATTACATCTCAAAAGATTACAAAGTAGACACATCGACTCAGTTTCCATTTTTCACAAAATATAAGGTCTTGAACAAAAGAGTCATGTCTAGTTCCATGTTTTAGACATCATAACATTTTCTTTGATCCCATCCTTGAACGTATTCCACTTTAAGTCCTATGGATAACATTTCAAAAACATTGGATGAGCATAAAAAGATCATTAAGGGGTATAACAATACGGAAAGAAGACATTAGTCCATGTATACATAAGAATCAATTAAATCATACTTTCCTCATAAAATATAAGCACTTTAACATAGCTCATTAAATCATAAAATTTAGGAATAACTCATAGAAATCATAAGACATAAAGGTATCTTGAGGCATTCGTAACATTCTTATGTAGTGAGTAACCCTCATGGTTACATTTGGAATACCCATCACAATATATTTCCTAAATCTCTTTGGATAAACCTTAGAATTTAACTCCTTCACATTACCCAATGCATTGGAGAGCTATCTTGGGCTCACCCGCCTTTGGTTTATCATGGAACCACCCGATTTCATAAAAAATTTCCAAGAACCATAACATAATCATAACACTTAAACCATGCATAAAAGAAACATAAAAATTCCACATTTCAATCACAAGAGATCACATCATGATATTATCATAAATAAAAACATCTAATAAAATCATTAAAAGTATATGAGAGGAAAATCCCTTTATACTATGAAAATATTAAAAGAAGACATTTAAAAGAGATTATATAATCAAAGTGTCCCATACCACTTCGAATCTTTTGAAAGGGTTTTAAAAAATTCATGTCCATATAAATAAATACATAAACCCATTTTTAAAAAATGGACATGGGTGATAAATTTTTAAAAGAATAAATCTTTAATACCATTTAACACAATTATTTAATAAAAGAGTCATTTACAAATTTGAACATTTAAATTATAAGCCACATGAAAGTAGACCATTTTAAAAACATTTAAATGACTTTATTATAGACATAATATGGATATGGAAAGTCAATGGGGCTGTATATACACTTTATAAAAGAATAAAAGTTCATATCATTAATAAATGTCTCAATGTGATGAAATTGATATGTAATACCAATCAAGGATCATGCCATTATAGCAAGGATAAATAAATGACATAATTATGTGTGTACAATATAAATACACCAAATATAATTGGATAATCAGTGTAAAAAAATGATATGTCATTCACACATATTCATTGTATGACATAATCAAGAAGTAGAGTATTAACCCAAATAATTGAAATTGTGTTAAGAAGTTCCTTTGCAAAAAATTGATAGGCTAACGACATCACATCAAATTTTAGAAAAAGAGTTGATGAGAAAGATAAAGGGTATATAATCACTTGGACATAAAATTTACAGAAATAATGATATATAACAACAAATCCTAACATAAGAAGATGTAATTTAAAAGACAAAACAAAAATAAGTCTTTTAAAAATAGGAGTGTGAATGGTTCCCTTACCGACTTGGGTAACTTTAAAAATGTACACCCCATGAAAGAAGGAATATACAAAATTGATGAAAATACTAATAAATAAAAGTATTTACATAAACATTAGAATAATCGGCATTACATACACCACTCAAAGGAAATGTTGGAAAATGTACGATAAATCTCACGGGAATAAAAGTGAGATGAAAAATCCCTTACGAAAACTCAACAGCCTAACAGCACCACTTAAAACATCCAAAAATGGATTTATGAGATCAAATAGGGTCTCTCATAATATGAACATGAAAAATACAGAATTTGGAATATAAAATCACATCCCCAAACACATGAAATATGAGCTTAATCTAAATGACATAAAAGAGAGTACTTAAAAAGAAAGAGAAAGGTATGATCCCTTACTTCAAGTCCGACTTGTCTTTTTTGTTTCTTTATATTCCTGAATAATAAACTTTTTTAAATTTATAATTTCATAAGGAAATAATTTAAAATTCATTATTCAATTCTTATCACATATTATAATGCTATAATAATTAGTTAATTGTGTGAGTTCGTAACAGATGTTTTGTCGATGTTTGGTATATGAGTCAAAAATGAACTTGTTTGAAAAGAATTATCTGTGTAGTTATAAGTACATTATCTCCAGAATAGTATTAATCACCTTAAATATCATATATATCCATTACATATTCATTTTATACTATTCCGTATCATTTTGAGATAAAATAAATGAAATGCACCGTTCATGGAGACGGTAGGCCGTACCTACACATGAACGCTACTTTCATTCCATTGTCATATTAATGGAATTAAAAATAATTGAGATATATATATATTATAATTACATTATAATATATATGTTATATAGGTAACATAATTTCATTAATTTAATTATTTATACACTCCATGTTTTGCATGAACGAGTCACATCACTTGAGGAGGCGGTAGTCCACACTTCCTCATATGAAATTATCGCATTTTCAGAACATGCAATGAATAAATGTATGTTTTAAATATAAAATAAAGAAGCATATAGAAAACATAAATACCATATATATCATATATAGATTATAGTGACATCATAATGGCCACCTTTAAAGGTGTTAAAAGAATATTGACCAATCATCATTTTGTGAGGCAGTAATTCGCCATCCACAGAAACAGTGTGTTCTTTAACCATTAGACGAATGTGTGTGTATGTTTAGCTCGAATACTTCTTATAAAAACATCCTAGTATATTTAATATACTGGGTTTGTTACAAAATAAAGGAATAAAAAAAGTTTAGGGGGTTAGAGAAGAAAAATAAAACAAAAAAACATAAGAGAATACATTACCTTTAAATCGGGTAACTCCCTTTGGTTTGAACCAAAAATTCTTTTTGAAGAGCTTTATTCCTAAGGTGAGGCTTCAATGATGAAGAGAGGGATTTTGAGAGATGGAATGGGAAGGTTTTGTCTGAGACAAAGGCTTGAGAGCTGTGGTTAAAGAGGTAGAGGTGGGGGTCTTTTATAAGAGGGAGGAGGGGCACTCATGGAATGTCAAGAAATGTTACTTTATTTTAAAATGATTTTCGGATTTTTAAAGTTCCCAAAATGATATATTTAGAGGATAATGTGATAAGGGTTCGAAATATACTCATCCAATAGGTTTTTTCTATGTTTATGTCTTATATTTTACATTATCGTTTCATTTTATTTAAATCATTCATTAATGAGGTAATCGCTGCATCATCATGGTGTTATAAATAAATTAATTTATTTAAAGTCTAAAAATTATAAAAAATATACTATGATGTAGGAAATCTTTTTATCTTTATAATTAATATTTATATTCTAAGATATAATTTACACAAACAAAACTAATTTTTTTTTACTTGGGTGATACATACTTTGTTATATTTTCCTTTCTTTCAAAGTAAAATGATAAAGTGTCACTATCACACAAAAGTGATTACATGGGGTCCCAAAGATTGGCACAAGGCATACCATGGTCGTCCATGACACAACACTTAGTATTAGGACACATTTTGGGGTCATTTATTATTATTATGATATTAGTTTATTATCCACAACTACTCGATTACCAATTAATCACGATAATTAAAAATAATTACCATCATTACTATTCATAATGTCAAAAAACAAAAGGGTATTAATTAAATAAATGAGGCATTATGATTCTAAATATGGAATCCATTTTACCAAATTCCAAACACAGAAATTGGAATAATTAATTTAAAAATAATTCTCGTTGTCAAAACAAATAGCGGGTTTTTCTGAAGAAATATGTATAAAATATTTGGCACATGTTTATGTCCATTTTTAAAGTGAAATTAATTATAATGACCACCATTGAATTAAATTATAAAAATATATTATAATTAAACTTTAAAACCAATTAAAAAGATAATCTTACAATATATTTAAATTAGATGAAAAAACAGTTTTGATGTAAAATGCAGTATTTTTCACTATTCATTAAAAAATGAACATTGTCAGAAAAATACCAAAAATTTAACCACAGTAAATTTAAATGTCCCAATCATAAAGAATAAGATTATTTTGAAAAATAGAGCTTATAAAATTTTTAAAAGTTATATTTAAAAAGGGTTCACCATTAAAAGGCGGTAAAACAATCTTTTAAAAATATTAGAGTATTTATTCATAAAATTAGATTCATTTGGATATTAAGCCTCTAAAATTTATTGGATAAATGTAAAAATATTTAATAAACATATGTAATAATTTTTTAGTTATTTCGGGTCATTCCTACCATTAAAATGGCTAGGAGTTAACTATTATAATATTATTATATTATTAGTGTGCAACGTAAGATTTCAAAGAAACTCGTTGTTGCGTATTGGGTTCGCCATCGAACATATCATTCCCTTTAAAGTAATATTAACATTGTATTCACCAATATTGATAATCTTTAGAATTTATTATTATTTATTTACCTGGGATATTAAATGTAAGGGAGTTTTTTATATGGGATTAATTCATACCCCAACCTATAAATCATATATATGGAGTTATAAACACCTAAAGCCATATTTGATTTAGATTATATATAACCATGAGACCAAACCTATATAATCCTAAAATTTATTACCATGTTTCATTGAATCAAAAGGAATATATTTGAAGGTGATTGGTTGAAATGTATCTTCGTGGATATTTTGGTATAAATTAGTATTTATACCTCCTTTGATAATGATAATTATATCATCCAATTTTGAATTTAATTCAACTATTTTCTTTTTTTATATTACCCAATGAAATGTTTAGAATAAAATTTTTAATATGAATATTGAAAATAATCCCCTGCCATGTTTTATTTGTAATTATAGAAATTTATTTTCCATGATAATGATTTATTTTGAAATAAATTGTGACCACCTGGAAATTATTAATCACACCTTACTTATACCATTGATCATTTTAAAACATTCATATGCCCAATTTAGGAAATGTAATGGAACCACAAGGATATGGTGGATGTTCATGATTTGAAGGACCATGGTTTTTTGAACCTATGGCGCAGTGTTCCAATCAAATAGAGAAGATATTTTTATATTTTAAAATATTATTTTATGTTTAATTTTTTTTTTTCAATGTACCATTATTGATACATATATCTATTTTATTTTATAATTTTAATATTAAGGGGTTTTATCAATATCAATTATATATAGTTTTATCACTATTTCATTTCTGTTAAGCGATTTTCATGTTGAAAAAGAATCCTACATGTATTTTTTCCCCAATAACTTGCCATAGACACAAAATAATTAGTAATTTTTTAATAAAACATGTTAGAACTTATTAGTGTACCATTTTTTCGTGTTATAAAGTTTATTTCATATAATACTAGCATTGAAGGTGGTTAGAACATTGTGAAGATTGAGATTTAGATGTAGGTAAGATAATCAATTATATAGATATATTAGTTATTTTAAATGTGAATTAAAAACCATATCTCATTGTTACAATACTTAATATATCATAAGGATGTATTAAAAATATTCATCAAGGAATTTATTTATATGATTGTAGAATTGGTATAGGGAATTTATTTGAACAATGTTGTTTGTAGATGAATTGTGATTGATAATTTTAATCACCTCATGTTTCTTAAATGGAGATTCCCCAATTCTATTTTGATTATTTGTAGTGAAGATCCCCCAAATAGTAGTTTAAGAACACATAGGGATGGTGCTTCTAGTGACCCACATCAAGAGAAACTTTTAATTGATCAAAACCGTTTTGTGGTGGCAATGATTTTGTTCCATGAATTGTCCTTAGCTACTACACTTATTCACAATCGGGATATAAGGATATACTACCGAGGTATATTAAAATATACATTCACAATGTATTTCTTCTTCTAAAGGAACCATTTATATAAGATATTTATGATACTCAAGAGGTATAAAATTGTTTTAAAAAGGATGTGAAAATATTGGTTTCTTACAAATTCCAAAATCTGTTAATGTGAAATATTCATTTTTAAAACATGAAGGTCCAAATTTGAGGTAGTTATATTATTTTATTTCAAATAGAAAAAATGTGGAATAGTATTTTAAATTTATTGTGACACTCTTTAGATATTAATTTTATATAGAATCGATTTCTTCTCTAAATACGATGGAGTTCCTTATCCATCAGAAATGTGAATGTAAAGCAAATCAATATGAAAAATGGTTGATCAATCATTCAAATTTATAAAATTTTGTGGTATCAAATGTGAAATTTAAAACAGAGTGGTGTGGGATGTGTCTTAAATTTGAAATATGATCTCTGGTTTTCATCATTAATATCACCACATAGATTGATGTAGATGATGGATATTTAATTGATGGAATTTATATTTTTAGAATTTCAGGACTGGGGGTATTTACTCATACTCCTAGAACTATATTTAATATTATCCTGAAATATAAAATAAATATATAATTGTCTTCTTGAGGAAATCATATTTCTTGATTTAAGAAGAATTATTCATCTAAACAATATCCAATATTTGTTACCACATGAATATTCTCAAAACCCTTTTAGAGGATTTTCTTTATTTTTACCAAACCATGTAGTGGAACATTTCTAGAATTTTCTAGACGATCTATTGAATAGTTGGATTCATGAAAAAAATTATTTTATACCAAATAAATAAGGACAAATGTTTCATTATCTAGTCAATGAGTCTCCATTGAAAGATAATGTGGGTTCGATGAGAGAAATAGGTATAATTACTATTACATAAACATTATTTCATACATTAATTGACATTGGTGGCTATCATTCCTCTTTATCTACCATTATTGTAGAAGTATAGAAAATTCTTATAGAGATATAGCTATCTAAATATATATTTCAAATCCTCTCATGATAACGATAGAGTAAGGTATCTGACTCCCGTCTTATAATATAACTTTATAAAAAACGGATATTTCATGGTATTTTTTATTCTGGATGAAAAAAAATTTTATTTCACTCTAATGAATTATTTTTTTACTTCTCAAAATACTCATAACAAATTTAATCTTCATTGAGTCTCCTTTACATCCCCAAAGCAGAAGTATCTTGTCTATAAATTAGAATGAGATCTGAGTTAAAGTCATGTAAAACAACTACATAACAACATGGGTAGGATAATATCCTTTTTTTCTATTGAACACGAGAATGAATATCCTTGTATTGGTCTTTATCCAACAAAATATTAGTTTCCCAATGTTTTCTAATAATAATTTTTTAGTTTTCCACTATTATGGGTTTTTGAGTTACCTATTTACAAGATACAAATTATTTTTCTTATTGTTATTCATTCCTACCATATTATAAAAACTGAATTTAAAAATTTAATGACTAAATTTATTTTATTTCATGAAAGGGAATAATTCATCCTTCCGTGTAATCTTAGGTAACAAATTTATTTTTTCCAGAAAGGATAAAAAAACCCTTCTCTTATTCCCTAATTAACAACAGGTTAATTGAGTTATATTTATGTTCATGTATATTTCAGATTGTATTGATTATTTTCTGACCAAGAAAATGGGGGATGTGGTTCTCATTGATTAATTTTTTGTCTCATTATCACCAACATTTGATCAAGGATATTGATATTTCTTGGAAGTTTTTTAATATTAGGTATAGAAACTATGAATACCTTTTTTGTCATTGTTTAAAAAAATACTTATCTAGTGTTTATTGAATTGATGAATATAATTTTCCATCTGTAGCATGATTAATTTATTATGATATTCATGGATAAAATCATTATTTTATCTAAATTATAATGGTATAATTTTCATATGGGAATCATAATTTCATTATTATTTCAATGTCATTATACATAATTTCAATTAATCATTGATATTGACACATACAGATGCTTGGTAGAGATGTGTTTCCACCTTTAATGCCTATGGATTAAGTATGGGTTGTTCCCTCATATATGGTGATCACTTGGGGGCTAAGAGTTCTATTTATCCTAATCATTTTGATAAGAACAATCCCACAAATGAAATTGAACATTTATTTGTGATGAATTGTCTTAATTATTAGGGGAATTTCATTTTTTAATAATGATTCAGTATCTACTAAATTCCTAAAATATAGAGATATATATTTTCTTAAAAGGACCATATTCATAAGAAGAGGTGATGAGTAGAGTACCCTTTGAATTTTTATTGAGATTAAATCATCACCCCTAACATGGAAAATATAATTACGGTAAAGTCTCTGACACAGAAGCCTCTAAACAGGTTCTCCAAGCTCGGTGGTTACATGACCTTAAGCGTGCCTCCCTGTACGCCAAAGGCTTCCGACAAGCAGCAGGGGTCTATGTAGTCAAGCGCGGAGACTATACCCCCTTTTTATCAGAGTAAGCCACAAAAAAACAAACAATAGTGGATACAATAATCAATAAACATGCAACTTGAGAAACAAAAAATTCCAACATTAAATATTCCATGTCATACTACAAGTGAAATAGTGAACAAAAGCCCAAAATAAAGACAACGACCCAAAACCCCAAAATGGTCCCGACTCCACGTCTGAATCCTCCACCGAGTGCTACCCATGTCCACTCAACTATCTATCAAGGACCCTTTACCTTCTCTTGACCCACAAACACGAAGTTTTCTTGAGTACCCAATGACGGCCCAAGTAGGGTGTGAGTACAACTCAGTAGGCCACCACCAACGGTGTCTACAAAATATTCAGAATAAATAGATAGTGCATACAAAAGGAATATGAATGATAATTTCCAAGTAATTAATTAAGGTTCCATTGACAAGATCAGATCCAAGCCATTCCATTACAATTCATTTATTACCAATTATCATCACCTACCATTTCTCCACATTTTCATGGGTTAAACACATACATTTTGTTACATGGGTCTAATTCCAACAATTACATGCAAGAGGTTAAACACATCGTTATCCTATCTCACTAGGACTATCCCCTCATAGAAACTATAACCTCACCTCGAAGCCTCAGTCTGGGTGGATGCAACCGTTAGGAGAATAGACCCTGAGTCCCCTTTCCTAACCTGTGCATTTAGGGTGGAGTTTAGAACCTCAGTCTTCACTCGACCCGTGGGTGTAGATCCTCAAATCATACCCCACTCTACGAGGCCATGTGCATATGGTTATATATAAGTAACCATCAACCATCCAAACCATTGCCATTCGGAAAACACTATTCACAACAACCCACAAGGGAAACGACATCATGCCTTAACCCATTAACACATTACCATTTCACATCATTTAACCATTCACCCAATTTCCATGTGTTATGGCTATCTCACTAAGCATTCAACATTAAACCCATAATCTATTCCATTATGGTTTTTAATCTGTTTAGGCATTAACCCATTTAACCCGTTCATCATTCCCATGAATCAAACATTCATTCAATTTCAAATAACCCCTAGGTTATTGCCAAGTCCAGGTGCATCACCTAACTTCTATTCCATGTTCAACCAATCATTCCAACATGTTCATCAAGGGCTCTACAATTTACTACAACAAGTCCACTTGTTCATTAACAATACCGAAATGTAGGAAAAGCTAGATCATCCCATGGATGGCCCTAATTAGGCCAAGACAATCCAAAAACATCCCTTGGGGTTCGTGAGGGTTCCCATTTTCCATTTTAAACACCATTATTACCAAACATGCCAAGGTTATCCAATACATAACCAAAGGAAAGAAAGAACAAAAATAACAAGCCCAAATTCCAAAATAACTATGGGACATAACTTGTAGACAACCTACCTCGAACCCATGGTTGAACTCACCCTTAATCGAGTCCTTAGACTTCAATCCAACCAACCTTTGAATCTTCAACCTAAAACCCTCCCAAAAGTTAGGGTTTTAGATCATTGAAACAAGAGAGGGAGTAGATACAAACCATAATCCAAAAAGAGAACCAAGGATGATATTAGCCTTATCTGGAGCTTCGATCCGGAACCAACGGCGCTCTAAACGGCCACGAATCGAAGGAGAACCACCCTTGGGAAGCTTGGGTCGTCCAAGTTCATCGCTAGAGTAGATAGGTGAGGAGAGGAGGAAAATCCCGAGTGGGGTTTTAAAGCCCGGAGTGGAAAACTTGTAAATTTTCCCAACATTAAGTGGCCGCACAGTTTAGTCGCATGGTTTGGAAAAACGTGCGCAAATTGTGTGCATGCCACTACCCCGAGGAGGAGGGTTTGCACGATAAATCTGCATGGTTTGGAAAACCGTGCGCAAACTATGTGCATGCTTTTATCCGGAGGAGTAAAGGTCACACATTTTCATATGGGCAGGCTGCACGGTTTGGCTGGCCATGCGCAGGCCGTGCGCCTTGGTCTGCCTTGCATTGTTTTTCTTTCTTCCATGCCCGGAACCCCCGAAACACCCCCAAGGCCACTCACACATTCAGGAAACATCCCTGGAAGCACAAAACAAGGGATTCAAATAAACATAATGAAAACATACCTTTCCAAAAACTGGGATCTTACAACCACCCCACCTTATAACGGCTCGTCCTCGAGCTGAGGCTCCAAGCCTCATTGATCCACCGAGGAGAAGAGTCAGGGCCACTGAGACCACATATCTGATTCCCGCTCCCATGTTTCTTCGTGAACATTCCCATGCTTCCATAGTAATCGCACTAACGGAACAACCTTTCCCTGCAAGCCCTTCTCACTATGATCCACCACACGAACTAGATGCTCCTCAAAGGATGCATCAAACTCAAGCTCCACATCCTCAACATCAACAACATGAGATGGGTCAGGGTGATACCATTGAAGCTGTGACACATGAAACACATCATGCATCCCACCATACCACTATGGAAGAGTCAATCGGTAATACACTAGTTTGATCAGCTCTACAATCACAAAAGGTCCCACATAACTGGGCGCCAACTTGCCCTGCTTTCGTATCTGACGGTGACCTGGCCTTGGCGACACCCGAAAGAACACTTTATCGCCCACCCCAAACTCAAGAGGTCTACATCATCGATCTTCATACGAATTTTACCTACTCTGAGTTGTATCCATCCACTTCCTGATCAACTTAACTCTCTCTGAAGTCTCTTTCACGAGACATGGCCCCAACAACTCAGATTCACTGGCCACTAGCCAACACAACGGAGATCTACATGGTCTCCCATAAAGCGGCTCAAATGGTGCCATCTAAATTGTAGACTGAAAACTATTGTTGTAGACAAACTCAACCAACGATAGGTGCCTCTCCCATGAACCACCAAAGTCTAAGACACAAGCTCTCAACATGTCATCCAACACTTGGATCGTACGTTTCAACTGCCCGTCCGTCTGCGGGTGGAAAGCCGTACTCCAAAATACCTGTATACCAAGCGCCTTCTACAACCCCTACAATAAACGTGATGTGAAATGTGGATTTTGGTCTGAAAATATGGTATGTGGCACACCATGAAACCACACTATTTCCCGAACATACATCTCACCCAACTGGTCGACTGTATGTGTCTGTTGAATAAGTAAGAAATGAGCCACATTCGTTAACCGATCCACAACCACCCATATTGAATCATTCTTCTGTGGCATCCTCGGAAGGCCCACGAACAAATCCATTGTCAAATAATCTAACTTCAATTCTGGAATGGGAAATGGATGCAACAAAACACCTAGGTGATGATGCTCAGCCTTCACCTGCTGATAGGTAAGACACCGTGCCACAAATCCTGCAACTTCCTTCTTCATTCCAAGCCACCAAAAATGCCTTTAGATATCATAGTACATATTGGCCAGACCAGGATGCACTGCCCACTTTGATGCATGGAACTCACACATCAACTCTTCCCGCTTACATTCTAGCACAACCACACGATCACGAACACAAACAACACCGCCCTCACCGACGACCCTGTAATTACTCGTAAATTTCATGGAAAATTTTTTCAATTTTTTTTTGTGATTATACGAGTATGCAGTTTCAGACGACACCTGATTCTGAGGCCCGGTGTTCCCGGAATCAATTTCTGAAGTATAACTCAGGTATGTTCAGTGAACGAATGTGCGGGTTTTTCAAACTTTTTAACCGGTGCACAGAATAGATATCTGAGGGCACCAATGAAACCACAGCGCCGGTAATTTCTTATGAAAACCATTACTGGAGTTGCATTTTCTTGGGAGGAGTTGAAAAAAAATGTGGTTTAAATGAAGAGTAAAATAAAATTGTGTTACAATTTTATTTCTTTTCTAAATGGTTTAAATCCTAGGTCTAGAAGATGGGGTGGGACCCGCTAGATACTAACCACCCTTGAGTGGTTAAAGGTGAGGTGGGGACCACACAATCTCAACCCATCACATTTCCTAACTCCTCTAAACCCCTCATAAGTTATGTAACTCTCCCGTATTAATTCATGCCAATTAAACACCTAATTAATAAGACAACTTAAGTTTAATTAATTAAGTGAGGTGTTTTTGAATTTTGAATTTTGAAATACATACCATGCATTAATAAAATAAGGTTAGACTTATTTTATTTGTGGTTGGCTCACTGTGTTGGGGATTGGAGGAGAAAGAACATCATTCTTCTCGTGAAGAACGTGTCCACTTCTTTCTCTCATCAAAGAACACCAAGAACACCAGTGCCAACCTCGGCTTCTTTCTTCTCAACATTGAAGAAGCGACGTCGTCATTCCGCAGCAATGACAACAGAACAACGAAACCATCTCCATCCTTCTTCAAGCGATCAAACTTCTTGAATTGAGGTAGGGGTTAAGTTCAATTATATTTAATTAAGATTGCGCTTTGTTTTGTCATTGAGAATACTTGTTCTTTTGGCTGCTTGTTATCAACATAATAGGAGGAGGTTATACTGCACAAACACGCCGATTATTGTCCCCTTATCTTGTTGTTTATCATTGAATCTTGAGACAACGGTGGTGTAGTGCCATTGCACAGTGTGGGAACGAAAAAGGGTTGTGGCTGAGGCGGGCCGCGGTGATGCTGCGCGGTACCGTCGCGCGGCACTGGTGAGGCCGAATGAGGCCGCGGCCAAGAGCGGGCCGCGACGGAGAGGCGCGACACTGTCACGTCGCGCCGGAGCAACAAGGGGGCCGAGGCCGGGGTGGGCCGCGGCGGAGGGGCACAGCGCTGTCGCGCCGTACTGGACAGGCAGGAGTCGCGGCCTATGGCTGTGGCGGTTCAGAGGAGCGGTCGGTTGGGCCGGCCGCCGACAGCAGCTGGAGGTGGGACCCCCTCGAATCTCGCATTTACAATAAAGGTCGACCTTAAAGGCCGGACGTTGCGGGAAACAGGGGGTAGCACCCCCCCCCCCCTTCGCGCCCACTCGGCCCTCGGCCGGCCCAGCCGGACGGACCGCCAGGGCTGGGCCGGACTGCCCGCGTCGGGCCGGACTGCCCGCGCCGGGCAGGGCCGCCCGCGCTGGGCAGGACCAACCACGCCGGTTGGGCCAGGCCGCGCCGGCCGGGCTGGACCCCAACCCGGGGCGGGTTGAACCAGTTTGGGCCCACCCAGGGGGTATTGGGTCGGGTCGGACCGGGCCCAAACCCCCTATTTTCGGACAGATCTGTTCAAACGCACATAACATGGGCTACAGACCTCCGATCGACACAACGTCAGTTGCGTTGAGATCCTTGGATCAAGACGATCATTTAATTATATTAAAATCAAGGTTTCGGAGAATTTGGGTATGGCCGGGTTGGTTCAAACACGAAACCAACTGGGCCCGCAGATCGGAAACGCTTATAACTTGAGCTCCGGACGTCCGAATGACGTGTCTTCGACTTCATTGGATTCCTCTTAGTGATACGGTTATTTTGGATTACTCCGCTCGAGGCTTGGACACATCTGGAGTATGGTCGGTTTGGTTTTAACTTAAAAACCAACCGGGCCCCTAGGACGAAAAAGCCAATAACTCTTAGACCGGGCGTCCGATTGATGCACCGTCTGTCGCATTGAGTTCCTATTGACGAGACGGAACTTTTGGATACATCAAATACAGACTTTGTGTAAGTTGATGTATTGACCCCCTTGGCCCGTGGAGCGGACCCTCCCAAAATCGAGCATGCTGTGTGTGGTAACCCCAGAGCTGGCTGCGACTACGACGATGATGATGACTGTACTTGGATCCTACGTGTGTTCGGCAGGGAAGACAACTGTACATGGATCCTCCATGGGTTCGGAAGCAATGATGACTGTATGTGGATCCTATGTGGGTTTGGCAGTGATGGTTATTATACTTGGATCCTACATGGGTTTGATAGTGATGACATCTGTACTTGGATCCTACATGGGTTCGGCAGAGGAGATGATTTAGAGGCTACATCAATCATCTCCACCCCTCCTGGTGAATAGTATACCTGTGTGAGCCGAGTCTTGACTTTCAATAATTATCTTTGATATGATTGACATGATATCCTGTGTTGATTGGGTTGTTCTTTCTTGTATGGATTGGGTTGTACTTTCCTGTGTGGACTGGGTTGAACTTGAGCTCGTGAGTTGGAGCAGAATTGGAATTGATAACTTAGGTATATGTATGAGAATATACCTAAGTAGATTTGGTTGTACTTCGTGATTGTATATTTCCTTTGTGGTTTATCATTTATGGATTCTTGGAGACCTTCGGGAGTCTCGGGGTCCCTACTGAGTATCGTATACTCACCCCTACATGGGCTATGCCCGCACACCGTTGTGTTGGATTCAGACGACGGACATCGCTGATCGTGGTTGAGACTTGTGGAGCGGGATGGTACCTAGAGGTGGACTATCAGGCGGGATGTACACGGAGTGGACGGCCGGACGCGAGTAGCGGATGAGACTATATGTACTCACCCTTCAGGTGGGAATTCCGGATGGCATCTTGGTGGTTTCTGCTCTACTTTTTAGCTATTGTACAGTGCTTTCTCAGTTGTACAGTACATTCAGTTGGGTTTTTATACCGTCTAATTTACTTTGCATCACTTACTTTTGTACTCAGTTTACTTAGTGTTTACATTATCTTGTGTACTCTTTGTTGTTTTTTTCTTAGACAAAGGCAAGACCTTCCCTTTTTTCAGGATTTACACCTTTGGTGCTAGTCGCTAGCCCCTGGCCTATGGAAGGCGGGTTTGGGGTAGTCACAGTACGGGCCCTGAGGACGGGTCGGGACAAATTGGTATTAGAGGAGTCAGTTCTACCACAGAACTCAAGACTCTGATAATTTCTTCTATGTGAAGCAATAGTGTTAGGGGTATTGAGTGTGGTTATCAGTCCAGGGAGTGTAGTGTTGGTGTGGCAGTTGACATATCCATACACCAGGACCCTGACTTCTGATTTTCAACTCATTGCACGAAAACATTGATTGCATGTGTGTTTCAATGTTTTCATTGTGATTATTTGTGTCAGCTCACCAGGTATACTGTATTGACCATGGTGCACCTGTTTCTTTTCGAGATGGCCCCACGATGGTATCCAGCTAAGGTTCCGAGCTTTTTGCGAGACGACAGCCCACTGAGTGACAAGGCCTCGGTGCAGGGCCCCATTACAGCGGAAGCACCGATGGTAACTCTACCCGCCGAGCCACCGATGCCACCAGCCCCAGTAGCTGTGAGTGCACATCGCATGAGCTCACTAAATGAGTTTGAGCATCAGAGACCGCCCAGTTTACATGGGGAGACAGACCCTCAGGCGGCTGAGGATTTGCTGGAGGCTATAGTTCGAGTCTTTAGATTTGTAGGGACGCCAGCAGATCTTATGGTGATCCTTGTGGCGATTCTCTTTCACGTGGCTGCAGATAGATGGTGGAGCCTGATGCTCCAGGTTAATGACAAGGAATCTCTTATTTGGTCAGACTTCGAGAGCCTCTACCACTCGGAGTTCGTTCCAGTCACCCTCCATGCGGTGGTAATTCAAGAGGTACTACATTTGTGATAGGGCAGCATGACAGTAGCCAAAGCACTCAGTGAGGTTTACCGATCTCTCGCACTAGTCCACGGACATGGTACGAGACCCATTCTTCTAGGCCTGGACCTTCGAGCAGGGACTATGGAATGATATCAGGGAATCGATGATATTCATCAGCTTTCCGAAGAAAGAACGAGTACTGGAGCGATCCCTTCTTGTGGAGAGATTTAGTGTTAATCCTACACTTGCAGTGAGACCTACCGCAGGGCGGCACATAGAAGAGTCTTCTGCAGTTGACAGTTGACGGATGTCACAGGGTTCCAAGCGTACCAGAGAATCAGTTGGATGACCTTAGTATACTGGTTCGGAGTTGCGGGGCAGACGCAGAAGATCGAGTCATTCGAGAGTTAGACAGTGCTATACATGCGGCGGGCAGGGCCACATGGCTCGTGACTGCCAGTCACACCTTACAGAGGAGCAGCAGACGGTTGAGGGACCACCCAGGCAGAGGCAGAGGTTCAACCGTGGTGGTCCGTAGGGAGAAGGCGGATGAGGCAGAGTAGCTGGCCGAGCAGTGGGTGGTGGGAGATGCTTTTAGGCTCTACCACCACCACCAAAAGGAGCTCCACCCCGACAATAGGGAGATGGCAGATAGAGGTAGGCTCAGCTTTAGGCTGCAGAGGCTTATGACCATGGCGCACCTGAGTTTATTCAATGCACTATCTGTGTCTACTCCACCCTTCATATAGTTACTATAGACACATGAATGAGTCATTCTTTCATTGTCGCTACCCTTATTCAGAGCTCGGAGATTCCGATGGAGTCGTTGGCTCGATCGATACGGCTAGAGACTCATATGGGAGCAGACTCAATGATTACGCACCGGTGCCGGAGTGTGAGCATACTCTAGGAGGCGAGATCTTCGGCTGGGATATTCTTCTAGTTGCATCGAGGCCTTACGATGTCATCATGGGAGTGGATTGGTTATCTATGGTCCACGCTCAGATCGACTATATTAGGCGCAAGATGCGATGTGTCCGCACTGATGGGAACATGTTCACCTTCACCGGCGAGAATGGACCTTTACAGCGCAGGATGGACTCACGCAAAGGAGAGGACAACCAATCAGTCATTAGTTGGCTAGTCTCATCCTAGGATCATTTGATGTGCGTAGTCCGAGTTTTCCTGTTGTGGTGGATTAGTATGCATATTGTATTTGTGACAATGTTCTCAGACTACCTCCTCGCAGAGAGGTAGAATTCTATATTTACATGTACCCCAGGATAGCCCTGATAACTACTACAACATATTGGATGGCTCCCGCTGAGCTTCGAGAGCTACGGGTACATCTGAAGGACTTACAGGGAAAGGGATTCATCTGACCCAGTGTTTCACCCTGGGCTTCCCTGATTTTTTTGCCAAGAAGGTGGATGAGAGCTTGCGACTATTTGTTGATTACCATCACCAGAACCAAGTGATCATGAAGAACAAGTATCCACTTCTGAGGATCGAAGAACTCTTCGATCAGATCAATGGATCACGATGGTTCTCTAAGATAGACCTCAGATCAGGCTATCATCAGCTCAGAGTTCGAGATGAGGATGTGGAGAAGACATCCTTCAGATGTTGGTATGTCCACTATGAGTTCTTGGTTATGCCTTTCAGTGTAACCAATTCTCCATCAGTGTTCATGAGTCTCAGGAACAGGGTCTTCTAGCCTTACCTCGATCAATTTGTCATAGTCTTCACAGATGACATATTGATTTACTCAACCACTAAGGAGGAGCACTCCTACCACTTGTTGGATGTATAGGATACACTCCGAGAGCACCATATTTATGGTAAACTCTCGAAGTGCCAGTTCTGGATTCGAGAGGTCCACTTCTTGGGGCACGTTATCACCGAGACAGGAGTTGCAGTGGATCGTGCGAAGATCGAGGCAATGCTAGCTTGGGAGTCGCCCAGAATCGTGATGGAGGTGCAGAGTATCTAGGTATGGCAGGGTAATATTAGAGATTTTTGCAAGACTTCTCCAAAGTTGTAGCACCACTCTCAGCTTTGACAAAGAAGGGGAAACCCTTCGTGTGGTCAGATAGATATCATCAGAGCTTCCAGGAGCTGAGACAGAGATTGACCAGTGCACCAATATTGAGGCTAATAGAGGAGGGCGTAGGGTACGTAGTTTACTGTGGTGCATCAGGGACCAGACTTGGGTGTTTCTTGATGCAGGATGGTGCAATGATCGCCTATGGATCACGATAGCTGAGGAAACACGATTAGAACTACGCTACCCCTGACTTGTAGTTAGCAGTAGTGGTCTTCTCCCTGATGATGTGGCGGCCCTATCTGATGGGTGAGCACTTTACAGTCTACTGTGACCACCAAAGTCTCAGGTACATCTTCTCACAGAAGGACCTGAACTTGAGACAGTGGTGATGGATTGTGTTCCTCTAGGGCTATGACTTTGAGATAGTCTATACTCATGGAAAGTGGAAAGTTGTAGCGGATGCTCTCAGCAGGAGGTCCGACATTCAGCTACTTGGAGAGGAGACAGATAAGTTAGTGGCATTGCAGATATCCTTCATGGATAGGGATGGGGCATTCTATCAATGGTTACTCACAGTCACTCCACCACTTCATCAGTGGGGCAGAGAGTCACAACGTGGGGACGTTGACTGTGAGACGTGACGTGAATAGATATCCTAAGTACAAGAACCTGATTGATTCACTATAGGAGGAGAGCACGTCATTATTTTCGGAGGACGTACCATGGTACCATATACTTTGCAGGAGGAGGTTGTGAGGGGTTTTATACATCCCCTTTGGCGGTACATCCAGGAGTAGCAAATATGTACCGGGAACTCAGAAGACAGCACTGGTGGCCGGGTATGAAGAAGGTTGTGGTAGAGTTCGTTTCTCGATGCCGCACCTGTCAGCAGGTGAAGGCGGAGTACCAGGTACCAGCATGCTTGGTACAGCCCTGGGATGTCCCGGAGTGGAAGTGGGACATGATATCAACGGATTTCGTGAGTAGGCTTGCACATACATCCAGAGCACACGACTCCAATTGGGTGACTGTATACCGACTCACCAAGTCAGCCCACTTTCTACCTATCATAGAGCAGGGCTCAGTGGAGAGCTTGGGACACCTCTACGTTTAGGAGAACGTACGACTTCATGGTGTACCATAATCTATCTTCTCTGATCGATATGTTCACACACTTCCCGGCTTTGGAAGGGTTTGCAGGAGGCATTTGGAACGCAACTGTGTATGATCACCGCCTTTCACCCTCAGACGGATGGTCAGACGGAGAGGACCCTCCAGACTCTGGAGGAAATGCTCTGTGAATGTGTCATCAACTTTCGTCATAGCTGGGAGGATCACCTACCCTTGGTGGATTTTGTGTACAAAAAAACTACCACTCCACTATCGGGATGGCACCATACGAGGAATTGTACGGCCGAGCATGTAGATCACCTATGTGTTGGACTAACCCTGGGGAGTCAGCACTCGTAGGACCAGAGATGTCCATGCCATGATGGAGGAGGTACAGGTCTTCCAGGAGTGGATGAGGACAACTCAAAACCGACAGAATTCTTATGCTGACAGGATGTGGAGGCCACTAGAGTTCGAGGATGGTGACCACGTTTTCTTTCGGGTCTCACCTAGACGTGCATTACGAAGATTTGGCCGGGGCGGAAAGTTATCTCTGTGCTTCGTTGGACCATTCCAGGTTCTCAGCAGGACAGGCGAGGTGGCTTATCGCCTGGAACTTCCACCTCAGTTGCACCGGGTGCACGACATCTTCCGCGTATCTCAGCTGAGGAGATACGTGCACGACCGGACTCATATCATCGACAATGGGGAGCTGGACATCAATGACAGGGTGAATTTTGCGTTGGTTCCAGTGGAGATCGAGGATTGACATGAGCGGGTCTTACATGGACGGTCGATTCCTCTAGTGCGCATTAGGTGGCAGCACAGGAACCTCCAGGAGAGCACATGGGAGCGGGAGGCTCAGATGCGTGCACAGTACCCTGATTTGTTTCCATAGTTAGTGATGTATCTTTACAGGGAAGTAAATCCCTGAGGTGGGAGTAATGTAAAGACCCGTAAATTTCAGGGAGAATTTTTTCTAAAATTATTTGGGATTTTACAAGTACATAGTTTCTGAAGGCACCTGATTCTGAGGCCCGGTGTGCCCGGATTTAATTTCCGAAGTTTAGCTCATGTATGTTTAGTGAACGAATGAGCACGTTTTTCTAGCTTTTGAACCGTTTCTCAGAATTGAAATCCGAGGGCACCGATGAAACTGGAGCACCGGTAATTGATTAAGAAGACTTTTACTGGAGTTGCGTTTTTTTGGGAGGAGTTGTAAAAAAAATAGTTTAAAAGAAGAGTAAAATAAGATTGTGTGACAATTTTATTTCTTTTCTCAATGGTTAAAATCCTAGGTGTGGAAGATGGGGTGGGACCCGCTAGATACTAACCACCCATGAGTGGTTAAAGGTGAGGTGGGGCCCACACGATACCAACCCCTCACATTCCCTAACACCTCTAAACCCATCATAAGTTATGTAACTCTCCCACATTAATTCTTTCCAACTAAACACCTAATTAATTAGACAACTTAAATTAAATTATTTAAGTGAGTTGTTTTTGAATTTTTTATTTTGAAATACATTCCATGCTTTAATAAAATGAGGGTAGATTTATTTTATTTGGTGTTGGCTCGTTGTGTTGGGGATTAGAGGATAATGAACTTCATTCTTCCCACGAAGAACATTTCCACTTCTTTATCTCATCGAAGAATGCCAATAACTTCGGTGCAAACCTCTTCTTATTTGTTCTCGACGTTGACGAAGAGACTTCGTCATTCCGCGGCAATGTCAATGGCACAACGAAAGCATCTCCATCTTTCGTCAAGCGATCAACCTTCTTGAATTGAGGTAGGGGTTATGTTCAATTTTATTTAATTAAAATTGTTCGTTGTTTTGTCGTTGAGAATACTCGTTGTTTTGGACGCTTGTTATCAATATAACGGGAGGAGGTCGGACCGCACAAACACAGCTGATTCTCCTCCCCTTCTCATGTTGTCTATCGTTGAAGCTTTAGAAATCAGTCGCGCGGTGCCGTTGCACCGTTTGGGAACGAAAAAGGGCAGCGACCGCGGAGGGCCGTGGTGAGGGTGCGCGATGCCATCGCGCTGCGTCGGTGAGGTCGAAGGAGGTCGGGGCCAAGAGTGGGCTGCGACAGAGAGACGCTGCACCATTGCGCCGCACCAAAGAACCAAGGGGGCTGCTGTAGAGGGGCGTGGTGTCGTCGCTCCATGTCAGACGAGAAGGAGCAACGACAGTTCAAAGGAGCGGCCGGCTGAGTCGGCCACCCACACCAGATGGAGGCGAGACCCCCTCGTGTCCCGCTCCTACAATAAAGGCTACCCTTAAAGGCCGGCGGTTTCGGGAAATAGGGGGTCGCCCCCCCCCCCCCCCTCGCGCCCGCTCGGCACTCAGCCGCCCGCACTGGTCGGGCCGCCCGCGTCGGGCCGGACCACCCGCGCCGAGCCGGACCGCCCTTGCTGGGACTGGCCGCCCGCGCAGGGTCGGACCTCCCACACAGGCTGGGCCGGGCCGCGCCCAATCGGGCCGGACACGGACCCAGGGGGTTCTGGGCCGTGTCGGACCGGGCCCAAACCCCCAATTTTCGGATAGATCCATTCAAATGCCCATAACATGTGCTAATTACCTATGATAGATGCACCTTCTATTGGGTTGAGTTCCTTGGATCGAGATTGTCGTTTCAATATATTACACTCATGGTTTCCTAGAAATTTGGGTACAACCGAGTTGGTTCGAACAGGAAACCAACCGGGCCCACGGAGCGGAAACGCTTATAACTTGAGATTCGGATGTTCGATTGACATGTCGTCAACTTCCGTGAATTAATCATAGTGAGACGGTTATTTTTTCTTACTCTTCTCAAGGTTTGGACACAGCTAGAGTATGGTCGGGTTGGTTTTAACTTAAAATCCAATCGGGCCCCTATGACGAAAAAGCCAATAACTCTCAGACCGGGCGTCCGATTGAAGCGTCGTCTGTCATGTTGAGTTCCAATTGACGAGATGAATCTTTTGGATACATAAACTCCAGAATTCATGTCAGTTGATGTATCGACCCCCTTGGCCGGTGGAACGGGCCCTCCTGGAATCAAGCATGTTGTGTGCGGGAACCCTAGAGCTGGCTGCGACTGCGACGACGATGGAGACTATACTTGGATCCTACATGGGTTCGGCAGTGAGGACGACTGTACATGGATCCTCCATGGGTTCGGTAGAGATGAAGACTTTACTTGGATCCTACGTGGGTTCGGCAGTGATGGTTACTGTAATTGGATCCTATGTGGGTTTGGCAACGACGACATCTGTACTTGGATCCTACGTGGGTTCGGTAGTGATGTCATTTGTACTTGGATCCTACGTGGGTTTGGATGAGGAGATGATTCAGAGGCTACATTAATCATCTCCACCCTCCTCGTGAATAGTATACCTGTGTGAGCTGATTCTTGACCTTCAATCATTATCTTCGTTATGATTGACATTATATCCTGTGTGGATTGGGTTGTCCTTTCATGTGTGGATTGGGTTGTCCTTTCTTGTGCGGACTAGGTTGAACTTGAGCTCTTGAGTTGGAGAAGAACTGGGATTTATAACTTAGGTATATGTATGGGCATATACCTAAGTATAGTTGGTTGATACTTCGTGATTGTATCTTTCCGTTGTGGTTTATCCTTCGTGGATTCTGGGAGACCTTTGGGAGTCTTGGGGTACCTACTGAGTATCGTATACTCACCCCTGCACAGGCTATGCCCGCAATATGTTGTGTTGGTTATAGACGACGGACAACGCTGATCATGTTTGAGACTTGTGGAGTGGGATGGTACCCGGAGGTGGACAATCAGGCGGGACGTACACAGAGTGGAGGACCGGACGCGAGGAGCGGACGAGACTTTCTGTACTCACCCTTCAGGTGGGAGTTCCGGAGGACGTCTTGGTGGTTGCTGCTCTACGTTTCAGATGTTGTACTTTCATTTCTCAATTGTACTATACTTTCAGTTGGGTTTTTGTACTGGCCCATTTACTTTCCATCACTTACTTTTGTACTTAGTTTACTTAATGTTTACTTCAGCTTATGTACACTGTGGTGTTTGTTTTTTTTTTATACAAAGGAAATGCCTTCCCTTTTTTGAGATTTATGCCTTTGGTTCTAGTTGCCAGCCCCTGGCCTATGGAAGGCGGGTGTGGGGTAGTCACGGCACGGGCCCCGAGGACGGGTCGTGACAGGCCCAGCCAGATGGTAGCTCCCCACCTTTAAGAATTTCCTTCCTGATCAAACACTCAGGATCATCGAGATAACATTCCTTGACTCTACTCAAGAGTGTCTAATTCATCTTTAAGGAAGAAAGAGTGACCTGATCGTTCTCCTCCTGAACTTCTAGGTGCATCTCTCCAAACAGTTCCATCACCTTCCACTTGGTGCTAGACTCCTAACCCACATGTTTCTGAACATTCCTGGTCAGAGCATCAACAACACTATTCCCCTTTCCTGGCATGCACACTAACTCAAAATCAAATGACTGGAGATATTTAACCAATCTTCACTACCGAAGATTCAGATCTCGTTGTGAGAATATGTACTTTAAACTCTTATGATCGGTAAACACATTAAACCGTTATCCAAACAAATAGTTCCTCCAGCACTTCAAAGCGTACACTACTGCAGCCCACTCAAGGTCATGAGTCGGATAGTTCCACTCATGGGGTCTCAACTACCTTGACCTGTATGCCACAACCAGCTCATCCTTCATCAACACATCCCCATGTCCGATTCCAGATGCATCACAAAACATGATATACTTATTACCCGGCTTAGGTAACATCAATATAGGTGCGGTCATCAACCACTTCTTCAACTCTTGGAATAAATTCTTAGAATCCCTAGACCACTCAAACCTGATTCCCTTCCTGGTCAAGCCCGAGAGTGGTGCTTACAAGTGTGATAAATCCTGAATGAACCTTAGGTAATACCCGACCAAACCCAGATAACTCTGAACATCAGAAACACTCTTTGGATACTCCCAAGATAAAACTACCTGCACTTTTTCTATATCCACTGACACACCTACCACCGAGATGATGTGCCCCAGAAAATTCACCTCACATATACATAATTGACACTATGATAGCTTAGAGTATAGTCGGTGCTCTCTTTGCATACCCAAGATGATGCCAATATGTTGGGCATGATTGTCCCGAGTTTTCTAGTACACTAAGATATCATCAAAGAAGACAACCACAAACAAATCTAGATAGGGATGAAAGATCCAGTTCTTCAAAGCCATAAACACCGCTGGTGCATTGGTCATGCCGAAAGGCATCACCACAAACTCAAACAACCCGTAACGACTTCGGAAAGATGTCAGTGGTACATCAGAATACCTCACTATCAAATGGTGATAACATGGCCTCAGATAAATCTTAGAAAACACGGATGCACCCCTCAACTGATCAAACAGTTCATCAACTCTATGAAGAGGGTACCGATTTTTCACCATCCTTTGATTCAACTTCATATAGTTAACACACAACCTCAACGACTCATCGACCTTCTTTATAAAAAGAAATGGAGATCCCCAAGGAGACGTACTAGGATGGACAAACCACTTATGCTCTAACTCCTCAAGATGAACCTTCATTTCCTAGAGTTTTGTCAGTGCCATTCAGTATGGTGGAATAGAAACAGGCTCTGCTCCCGGCATCTACTCGGTCATGAACTCAACATCCCTCTCGGGTGGTAACCCGAATAAATCCTCAGGAAATCCATCCTGAAACTGATCCACCACAGGAGGGAAAATAGGGTGTTCCCATCCCCCATCATCATCAAGCATGATACATGCCACTTGAGTCATGATTCCACTCATATTTTGAAAAAACGGCACTGCATGCCCTGCTCGAACATCCCATTCACCACGGTGGACATAGGAGTCACCCTCAAGTGACCTGAGAGATACTCTGCGACGATAACATTCTATGTGCACCCGATAAAACACCAACCAATCCATTCCCAAGATTAGTTCAAAAACTGACATCTCGAGAACGAACAAGTCCCATAGAAAATGATAGCCACCAACTTCCAAGGCACATCCCTTGCACTTCTTGATATCCTCAACCCGCACCCGGTATCTGCTTTTCATCATCATTCTCACCCGTCAGCCGAGGGTTTCGGCAGAACCTCTGTACGTGTCCCATCCTGCCACACGAACGACACTCAACTGGAGGTTGAGGACACTGACCAAGAATATGCCCCAGCCTACTGCACTGATAGAAGAACACCAGATTCCCACTCTGAGAGGCTGACCCTCTCTTCTAATCACCTTTCTGGAAACATTCCAATCAATGCTTCCGAACATCGGTAGATTCACCACTTGTCCGCCCACCTGGCACGACAAGCCCACCACCTGAAGCTCCATTAATGTTCCCTTTAGATATGAGTGCATGATCCATCACCTCTTCAAACCTATTAAAGTGAAATATATTTAATTGAGACCTGATATGATGTCTCTGCCCATACTGGAAACACCTTGGTACCACTGCCTCATCCCGGGCTAACGCTGGGATGAAGCATCCCAGATCCGTGAAGAGACTAGCATAGTCAATCACCGACAGCGATCCCTAAGTCAGGATCATAAACTCTGCAGCCCGCTCCTACCTCAAAGTCTCTGGGTAGAAATACTCCATAAACGTCTCCTGAAAAACCTTCCATGACATCCCCTCAGCCTGCTCGGTTTGAGCTTGAATGTCCCACCAATGCCTAGCCTGGCCCCGTAACATGTAAATGGCCAGCTTTACTCAATTTTTGATAGTGGTCTCCAGGTGATCCAATATCGTCTGGACAGACTCTAACCAGATCTCTGCTGCCTCTGGCCCACCCTCTCCGGTGAAATTTGGAGGGTGCTGCAGCTGTAACTCCCTGGTCACCTAAAACATACTCGGTGCAACCCACCTTGGGTCTCGATCCATCATCTGCATAAGGTCAGCCAAGTTCTCTCGGAACTAGTCTTTTATACCTTCATTTATCACCACATTTTCTTGCTCTTCTACCAGAAGAGTGTTCTCAACAACATCCTCTCGTTTCCCAATAGGCAACCGACATCGTGGTGGCATCTCTTTACATTTCCAAGCACGAGATTTAGCACGCATACCGAAAAACTTTCATGACATCATCAAAAATCTCTTACAAGATACAACAACCCTTTTTCATATTCTAATCCAACAACATTAGCACCTTAAATTCACCGCCCCGACCATACCTACCACGTGCCATGGTCCACATGGGGTAAACAACCATTCACTACCACCAAACTCACACAACATTTTACCAAACATTTCCCACTTCATTTCAAACACTTATATTTCGTTAAACACCATTTACCCACTTGTTTCATTTCATTATTCTCATCATTTCTTGGTTTCATGAAATGCATGATGCACCCTACCTTCCTTCCTCACACACCCACCCCGTTCGTGTGCCTTACACAATGCATGTCACCTATCTCCCTAGGTGCCTACAATGATGCATGAATGAAAATCCTCACGTTGTTAAGACCGTGAGCCAAATATCATTAAATAGTCACATCAAACCACATGTGCATCACCCAATGGTGAAATATAATCAACTGTAACAATATACAACCAAGAACAAAATTTCCCACCCAGGGTGACTTGGGGTTTCCCTCGTACATGGGTTAGATACTCCCAAGAACGAGCTCATTACCAAGGCCCGACACGTCTTAACCTCTGGCTACCAATCCCAAAAAAACAGGACCTCTGAGAAGGAGAAGAAAGAACTCCTCTGATACCACTTTGTAACATCCCTAATATGGAAGCCACTAAACAGGTGCTTCGAGCCAGTTGGTTACATGAACTTAAGCACGCCTCCCCATACGCCAAAGGCTGCCGACTAGCAGAAGGGGTCTATGTAGTCAAGTTGGGAGACTATACCCCCTTTTTATCAGAGTAAGCCACAAAAGAAATAAACAATAGCGGAAAAAATAATCAATAAACAAGCAACTTGAGCAACAACCAATTCCATCATTAAATATTCCATGTCATATACAAGTGAAAAAGTGATCAAAAGCCCAAAACAAAGACAATGGCCCAAATCCCCAAAATGGTCCCGACTCCAAGTCTGGATCCTCTACCAAGTGCTACCCATGCCCAATCAACTATCTAGAAAGGACCTTTTCCCCTCTCCTGACCTGCAAACATGAAGCCTGCTCGGGTACCCAACGACGGACCGAGCAGGGTGTGAGTACAACTTAGTAGGACACCACCAACGGTGTCTACAAAATATCTAGTATAAACATATAGTGCATACACAATGAATATGAATGATAATTTCCAAGTAATTAATTAAGGTTCTATGAATAGGTTCAGATCCAAGCCATTCCATTACCATTCATTTATTACCAATTATCATCACCTACCATTTCACCACATTTCCATGGGTTAAACACATACATTATGTTACATGGGTCTAAGACCAACAATTACATGCAAGAGGGTAAACACATTGTTATCTTATCTCACTAGGACTAACCCCTAATGGTATCCATAACCTCACCTGGAAGCCTCAGTCTGGGTGGATGCAACCGTTAGGAGAATAGACCCTCAATTCCCTTTCCTAACCCATGCATTTAGGGTGGAGTTTAGAACCTCAGTCTTCACGTGACCCGTGGGAATAGATCCTCAAGTCATACCCCATTGTACGAAGCCATGTGCACATGCTTATATATAAATAACCATCAACCATACAAACCACTGACCTTCAACAAACACTATTTACAACAACCCACATGGGAAACCACATCATTCCTTAACCCATTAACACATTACCATTTCTCATCATTTAACCATTCACCCAATTACCATGTGTTATTCCTATCTCACTAAGCATTCAACATTAAACCCATAATCTATCCCATTATGGTCTTTAATCCATTTTTGCATTAACCCATTTAACATGTTCATCATTCCCATGAATCAGTCATTCATTCCATTTCAAATAACCCCTAGGTTATTGCCATGTCTCGGTGCATCACCTAACTTATATTCCTTGTTCAACCAATCGTTCCAACATGTTCATCTAGGGCTCTAAAATTTACTACAACAGGGCCACTTGTTTAATAACAATCCTGAAGCCCCATAAAAGCCGGCTCATCCCATGGATGGCCCTAATTAGGTCAAGACAAACCCAACACATCCCATAGGGATCGTGAGGGTTCCCATTTTCCATTTTATACCCCATTATTACCAAACATTCCAAGGTTAGCCAAAACATAAACAAAGGAAAGAAAGAACACAACTAAACATGCACAAATATACAAATAACTATGGGATATCACTTGTAGACCACCTACCTCAAACATGTGGTTGAATGCACCCTCAATAGAGTCCTTAGACATCGTACCAACCATCCTTTGTAGATTCAACCTAAAAATCTTCCAAAAGATAGGGTTTTAGAGCTTCGAAACAAGAGAGGGAGAAGATACATACCTTAAACCAAAAAGAGAACCAAGGATGATATTAGCCTTACCCGGAGCATCGATCCGCAACCAACAACGTTCTTAATGACCAAGAATCGAAGGAGAACCACCCTTGGGAAGCTTGGGTCGTCCAAGTTTGTCTCAAGGGTTGAGAGGGTAGGAGAGGAGGAAAATCCCGAGTGGGGTTTTAAAGCCCGGAGTGGAAAACCTGTAAATTTTATCTACTTTATGTGGCCGCACGGTTTAGCTGCATGGTTTGGAAAACCGTGCACAAACAATGTGCATGCCACTACCCTGCGGAGTAGGGTTTGCATGATCAATCCACACAGTTTGGGAAACTGTGCGCAGACCGTGCGCATGATTCTGTCTAGAGGAGGAAGGATCGCACGGTTTCGCCTGGGCAGGCCGCACGGTTTGGCTGGTCGTGCGCAGGCCGTGCGCATAGGTCTGCCTTGCGCAGTTTTCCTTTTTTCGTGCCCCGAACCCCCGGAACACCCCCAACGCCTCTCACACTTTTAGGAAACATCTTTTGAAGCCCAAAACAGGGGATTCAACCAAACATAATGAAAACATACCTTTCCAAAACTCGGGATCTTACAATTACAAATGATTTGGGATGGAAAATTCCAATCCATTCCATGAAAAAAATTATCTATATAATGGTATTTTGTTCCGTAATTTTCTAATATGAATTTAGGATACAGGGGGATGATGCGATGGTTTTTTAAGAGAACAAAAATGGAATCCTCTCATATACGGATTATTCTCATGGAAAAATTGATTAATGATGATTTCAACGGAATTAGGAATTCATTTTATGATGGGAAGACAATAAGTTAATGGTGTCTACAATTATAGGGTATCCTTTTCATCAATAAATGTTATGTATCGGTGTTGCCTATGAGGGATGATATGTGGGAGTTTTTCTTAATTCTATTTAGGTAGTACCCCCATTAATGATGAAATTATTAAATTATATGAGGAATCATTTTTGGGGGCTAGGTCTGAGATGAGACATTAAAAAATTCATTTTTCATTGTTATATTTATCACCAATCTAAGTTCGAGAACCAAAATAATTGTTTCCTCCCTTCATCCACTTCCAATGTTGATATGGTAGTGGAATTAAATGTCTATATAATTTTGTATTTGAATACTACATACAACTTAAGTGAAAATGGATATTTTGATGGTGATTGTCCAATTCACCATATAAGAACACATTATTCCCATTTGGGATCGGATTAAATTTAAGTACATGAGAAATATGTATGTGTAAGATATTTTCATGGATTATACAGTCACATCATCCATTTATTGTAGGGACATCTGGTTAACTTCTTTCATTGTATGTGACTCCAAGAGGCAATGAGATCATAGGAGATGTTGAGAGTAGTACACGATCCACATAAAGATGTTGAGATAGAGAAAACCATACAAATTCAAGAAGAAATTATTTATTCTTATGCTTTAGAAATTAGAGGATCACCATATTACCATATAATATAGTTTGAGATTTCATATAAAAATATTTACGATACATGCAACATGATAATTCCCTTTGAATGCTTATGTGGGTGGTTGGGTAAATTTCTTGTTTTTTGTCAATGATTTGTGACACATCCCTTGTGTGACGAAATTTTTTCTATGACATGAAGATAGAGATTCAGTTGATTTTTCCTCAACTAGCCCCGATGATAATATCATATAAATATTATATTGATGAGAATAAATTATCATTAGATTTCTAGGTTAGTGATGAGGTTTTTTGGAGTTTCTCATCTTTGTTGGATCATCGATGGTTTGGATGATATGGAAGTTGACACCAATAAAATTTTGTTAGATTTTGAATTATGTGAATATTTGAATCGAAGAACAACATTAATCATTAACAATGCATATTTGATTGATGTATAAAATTATCCATGTGTCCAATACAAAGATAAATCTTTTAGACCCTTATAATGTATTTAGTTTGGATAACCATGTGGTAGATTTGGATACGTCCATAACTAAGCAGATGATGTGCATAATTGAATCTAATATAAAGGCCCTTCATTGAAATTCCATAAGTATTTTTGGTTATTTATGTAAAATTATTTCTATTTATCATTAGATGTTGGAGAATTAGGCCTTTATGAGTGATAAGTGGACTCATCTCTTTTCAATGGAGTCTTCTTATTATGCCTTCTGTGGAAAGAAACCATTTATTTTGTAAAGAATTGTAACACCGTAACACACTATTTTATGTAATTATATTTAATTTTTTCTCAATTTTTGTTTGGTATAATTTTATTTATATGTTTGAAACATCTATCATTTTTAAATTATTCTGGGCAAACGCATACGTAGCACACATTTAGAGAAAACATTACAGAAATGCAGAGGATATGTTGTAGCATGTATTTGAGTTGTAGAGGTGGGTACGTGGTTATGAATGTTGCCAATACTCACTATGTGGGATAACCTCATATAACATGTCATTTTATGTTGTGGTAATCTGTATTATTAAAGAAAAAAATATCAAAATCTGTGGAAAAACCATGTTTCACATCTGTTAGACTATAATGGGGAGAATAATTAACATATTATTTGAAAAACCATGAGTCCAAACTAATCGGTTTGAATTAATTTTTAAAATTTCTTATTGTAGGGTGGTCTAATAAAATAGATGAACTCATTCGTCTCACGTTGGAATTGGATCTCAACTAGGGTAACTCCACTTTAATAATTTTGAGATTCCATGTATCTTAATATTTGGGTTTTATCAGTAATTGATTGTTCAATGGTATATTTCAATTTCATGTCATTCATCACTATTATTCTAGATGAACCTTTATTAATTAAAATAAAGCATATATCCGGGATTATGATGCTAGATTTCTAGTTTTTGGCGTGATATAATAGTATTATTTATAAATACATTATGTAATTTATATTTGATTACCATGTCTTCATTGGTTATTATGTGTTCATCAGAAATCATTGTGGTATATTTTTTATGTCTTATAAAATATTATAGAGATAATGAATTGGATTTTATCATTTTATAATTATTTTTCCCAGTTTCAACATAAATTTTTATATTGTTCATCCAGTTATGGATCACTTTTTCAGTGTTGATGATATATTGAATTAATGTAGGTGGTTTTGTAATGAAATTTCATTAATTAGAAACCATTTTCAACCAATTAAATCAAAATTGAGATATTGTTGACATCCAAATAATTATTTAATATTTTGATAAATTATTTAGAAATTTAATGGTGTGTGTGATTAAATACCATGGATTATGGAATCTGAACTAATGTGTTGATTTTTAGAAAATGTTCTAAAAATAAAATAAAATTTTTTATATATGTATTTTATTATAATATTTTAAATGGATTGGAATGAATTGTTTTTGGAGTTTAATTGAAATTAATTGAATATAAAGGAGTTATTTTTTGATATGAATTTTTTTTTATTTTTGAATGAAATGGATAGTTTTGAATCATGTAATTCTTGAATGATTAAATGATTGATTGAAAGGATTTATGAGTAATTGAAATAAATGATAACCCAATACCCGATTGATTACCTAGAAAAACATGTGAACCTGAATACATAGGAATGATGATATTATTTCTAAGTTACATAATATTTATAAATCCCTTAAGAATGAAAATTAAGAAAGTCAATCCTATGGGAAAATAGAATATTCAATGAGATTCTATCATATTCACTATAGTATCGACATATATGGATTTTGTAAAATCCAAATTCCATATATCATCGAGATTGTGTGGAACCTTACCACTAAAACTATTTATCACATATTGTTATTTCTGAATTACTAAGAATGAAAATGGTTATACATGTTACTATTTTATTGAAATTATTATTCATTCCAATTTTGATCGAAATTATTTTTTATACATGTTTTCATAATGTATATTATATCTTATATTTTAAATTAAATTTACATTTCATCATGTGTTATATTATCCATTGAATTTTTAATATTAAAATTCTTGATTTGATCTATGAAATGATATTCATTAATGGTTTTATTAAAAAAAGCGTTTGGTTTTCTCGATAGATATTTCTTGATAATAACTTGGTGATGTCCTTCTTGGTTTTGATTCTCACATTCTAGTATTTCCTATTATAATTTGTATGTATTGTAATTCTATATCTATGGAATTTAATGAAAAAACTTAAAAGGTGAGGATCTTCTTGATTTTTGAGGATTTTTTATTTTTCATTGACATTTAGAGCACATGTTCAACTCATTATGTGGAGATATAGTTACATTATGATTAATTGAATGATGTTACGACTTTGATTGATATATAATTTTTAAAAATTATTTAATTCTACTTGTGGTCCTTTTCTATTGAGGAGTTATTGGGAAAATAACACTTTAAAATTTTATATCCCCTATATCATCTTGAGGTGTTTCAATTATAGTGAAATAAATCTATCTTTTTTGTTTTTTTCACCACGTTCTAATCACTATATATTGGGGATGTGGAAAAATATTTGTGTAATCCCAGTATTTATTCTACTACTATCTTAGTGGGTTTTCCAGTTCTGTTCATGAAAATATGCATTTTGTACATTGAATCAGAAGAGATGAAAATAGTCAAACTGAAATAAAATAAAATAATATATAAATAAATCATGAAAAAATATTATGAGATATAAATTTAATATATAGAATATTCAGGAAGATGTAATAAATATATATGTATCAAAAATCTGTGAACATATAGTATTATCTAAAGTGTGACCAGACATAAGTTCAGAGGTCATTCTAACACCACATCATTCCTGATGATATGTTATATATATACAGTGTGAACTCTCTCTTCCTATTGATGTCATTGTAACACCCCAGGTAAATAAAGAATATGACATTTTCATATTTATCCATATTTGTGAATAAAATATAAATATGACTTTAAAGGGGATGCTATGCTCGATGGCGTACCCAACACGCAACAATGAGTTTCTTGGGAATCTTACGTTGCACTCTAATAATAAAATAATATTACTTTAAATTGTAGTTAACAGGTAGCCGTTGTATTAGCGGGAATGGATATAAATAACTAATATATGATTATATATGTTTTTAAATGTTTTTACATTTATCCAATAAAATATAAAGGCTTAAAATACGGAAAGAATTCAATTTTAGGCGTATATGCCCTAGTTTTAACTAAAGGTTCACTTATCGCCTTTTGATGGAAAACCGTCATTAAATATAGTTTTGTTCACTCTTATACATTCTATTGGACCAAATAAAACTCTTCTTAAGAATTGGGACATCAAAATTTACTTTGTGTAAATTTTTGGTATCTTTCCGATAAAGTTCATTTTTTAATGAATAGTTTAAAAAGTTGTATTTTAATTCAAAACCTCTTTTTAATCTAATTTATTTATATGATTATATTATCTTTTTAATTGGGTTTAAAGTGAAATTATAATATATTTTTACCATCGAATCCAATAGTGGTCGTTGGAATTAATTTCACTTTGAAATCAGACTTAAACTGGTGCCAATCTTTTGATACTTATTGTTTCATAAAAACACGCTATTTGCTCTGACAGAGGGAATTAATTATTAAATTAATTAATGTTACTGATATGTTTTTAATTTTGTAAAATAGACTTCATTTTTTAAATCCAAAATATAAAATATATCTTAGGGTGAATTATTGGGATTTTTCTGAAAAACTTCAATTTTTGATGAATAGTGAAACCACTAAGTGGTACTTATAAAAACTAATTTTTCCATTTAAATGAAATTTTTCCATCTTTGTGTTTTGAATTTCAAAAGTCCGACATACATGGTTGTCATTAAGAAGTTAAATCTGGTTCAATGGGATAAAAATAATTTTTTGGTGAATAGTAACTTATTAAGTTTTTAATCGCGATTACAGGTAATTAGTGTAGTTTATGGTAATAATAATGTTTTAATAAAATGAAATGACCTAGAAACATGTCATACAATAATTGGATGTGTCATGGCCGACCATGAAAATCCATGGGTCAACTTGGGGACCCCATGGAGCCACTTTGGTTGGCAAATGACATAAATATCTTTTTATTTAATGTTAAAGTAAAAATGACACAAACATGAGATGTTTTACTAAAACAATTTTTAAATGGGGTTATACAAGTCATATTTTTTACTATAAATAGTCATTGGAAAGATAATATTATTTACTACATCATATTAGTTTTTTATAATTTTTATACATTAAATAAATAAAATTATTTATGACATCATGATGATGCAGCGATGGCCTCATTATTTAACGATTTAAATAAAATGGAAAGATAATGTAATATCTAAGACCTACACATGTCCAAAACCTATTGGTTGAGTGTATTTCGAACCCTTATCACCTTATACTCGAAATAAATTAATGTGGAAACTTTAAAATCAGAAACACATTTGAACATTAAGTAACATTTTGTAACTTTACAAGAGTGCCCCTCCTCTCCTCTTATAAAAGGCCCCCACCTCTACCTCCTTACGCACACTCCCAAAGACTTTGTCTCGGCCAACACCATTCCCATTGTGTCTCTCCACTTCCCTCTCTTACTCCTTGAAGCCTCACATTGGTCATAAGTCTTCCCAAGGAAGCCTTTGATCTCAAACCAAAGGGAGTTACCCGATTTTAAGGTAATGTCTTCACTTGTGTCCTTTTGTTTTATTTTGCTTCTCCAACCCCCTAAAATCTTTTTATTCAATTATTTTGTAACAAATCCAGTATCTTCAACATACTAGGATGTTGTTATAATATGTATTCTAGCTACACTTACACACACCTACATCTAATGGTTAAAGAACATACTGTTTCCGTGGATGGTGAATTTCTGCCTCCCGAAACGATGATTGTTCAACATTCTTCTAGCACATTCAAAGGTGAACATTAAGATGAAACTATATTTATATATGATATCAAATATGTTTATGTTTTACGTAAGATTCTGTATTTTTAATTTATTTCATACCTTTATGGTTTTCATTATGGGTAAACGTGATATCTTCATTTAAGGAAGTGCAGACTACCGCCCCCTTAAAGTGATTTGATTCATTATTACCATATGTGGTACGTATAAAGGGTATATTTAATGATATTATATATGATACCATACTGGAATTAAAATACTATTATGTATCATTATGTTTTAATTCCATTAAATATGAAATAGAAATGGAAGTAGCGTTCATGTGTATGTACGACTTACCGTCCCCATGAACGGTGCATTTCATTTCTTAACTCTAAATGTTATATAATATTATAAATGCATGAATATACTGGATATAAATGATATATATGATATATAAATAATGAATACAACTCTGGATATAATTAACCTTTGACCACACAAACAACATGTAATTGAAAGAAGTCCACTTTCGACTTAAGAACCAAATATCGACAAAACAAACATTATTAACTTAAATGATTACATACTGTTTATGACATGGTAATAAGTGATATAAAAGGAATAATTAAAATGAAAAAAGGTTCTTAAGGAATTATAAATTAACTCATGTTTATTATTCAGGAGATTAATGAACGATCGAGTCAAGTCGGACCCGAGGTAAGGGATCCAACCTCTCTCTTTCTTTTTAAGTACTCTCTTTTATGTCATTTGTTTTAATCTCATATTTCTTATGTTTGGGGATCTTATTTTATATTCCTAAAACTGTAGATTTTATGTTAATATTATATGAGTCCCTATTTAATCTCATAAATCCATTTTTTGGATGTTTTAATTGGCGCCGTTAGGCTGACGAGTTTTCGTAATGGATTTTTCATCTCACTTTTATTCCCGTGAGAGTTATGCTACATTTGCCACAATTTCCTTTGAGTGGTGTATGTACTTCCAATTATTACACATTTTGTGTAGTATAATTTCATTTATGGGTATTCAAATTTTCATTTTATGTCCCTTCTTCCAAGGGGTGTACGTTTCGAAAGTTACCCAACTCGGTAAGGGGTCCTTTCACCCTCCTTTTTTTAAAGACTTCTTTTGTTATGTCTTTTAATTAATATACTATTATGTTGGGATATGTTCTTTTATATCATTATTGATGTATATTTTATGTCCAAGTGATGAGATGCCCTTTTTATCTCTCATCAACTCATTTTCTAAATTTTGAAGTGATGTCGTTAGGCTGTCGAATTTTACCAAGTGAACTTTTTAACCCAATTTCGTTTTCTTTGGGTTCAACATGTAGTTATTGAATATGTCATCCTTTGAATATGTGTGAATGACCTTTTATTGTTTTACACTTAATATCCACTTATATTGGGTGTATTTATATTTGTCACACATAATTTTGAGATTGATTTATCCTTAATTTAAGGATACCTTCTTTATAAGGGATTTCATCACATTTGACATTTCTATTGAGAATTCATTGTTGTTTTGCACCAATTCACTCTTATATGGTGCTTATACTGTCCTTTGGAATATTATATAATGAATCCATTTATTCTCATGATATTATAGAGTTATGAATAAATGTTATTCCTCAATTATTGTATTCAAGTGTCTCTAATTTTGGTAAAACCCCTTTAACCAAAATATCACTTTAAATGTTTTAAATATTTGTTCTTATTAATATCCATGTTTTCAAAATGGTTTTATGGATTTATTTATATGGATATTAATGGTTTAAAATTTTAAAAACTTCAAATTGGTATGGGACACTTTTATTCAAAAAACCTCTTTATTAAATTGTTTAAATGGTTTTGGAAATGGTTTCTTTTTGAATGGATTCATTATTTCAATATACTAAAATGTTATATTGTGATTGAAAAGCGGAAATGTTATTTTTACTTTATGTATTTTTTATGTGATACGTTTATGGTATTGTTCTTTGGCATTGTTATGAAAACGGGTGGTTCCGTGATAAACTAGGGGTGGGTGAGCCCGATATAGCTCTCCAGTGCATTGGGTAACACGACAGAGTGAAACGTTAAGGTTTCTCCGAAAAGATTTAGGGAATATACTGTGGTGGGTATTCCAAACTTAACCAAGAGGGTTACTCCCTACCTAAGAATGATATGAATGCCTCAAGATACCTTTTATGTCTTATGATTTCTTTGATTTATTCATGATTTGATATGCCTATGTTTTAACGGTAAAGTATGATTTCATTCTAATGTATATATGAACTCATGTTTCCTTTCCATATTTTTATAACTCTTACTAAGATTTTTATGCTCATCCCATGTCTTTGAAATGTTGTTCGCAGGTCAAGGGAAAGGTTCATGATGTGATGATAGTGTTAAGGATGTGTCAATAAAGAATCCATGATTTCTTTTTAAATATGTTTCCGTTGATGGAAAGAAATGAATACTATCTTTTATGTAACCACCTTGTTTAAATGTGGAATGTAATGAATGTTTTATGATCTAATTCTCTAAAACTCTAAACCTAAAATGATCCTCAATGTGTAATCTTGTAATAACTCAAGATTAAGTAAGGTTTAAGGCTGGGGACTTATAGTTGGTATCAAAGGTCTGTTTAGATAACTTTAGAGGTTAGGGTATTCTTTAGGCATAAGTGACATATCCATAACGGTTACGATTTCAGAAAGAGTCCTAGTTTTAGATAAAGTGAATGAGTAAGTATATCTTAGTGTTTATCTTCCTCATTAGTACATGATGGTTTTGTTGATATACTCACACTGAACTTTTTGGTTTTAGTAAATGGATTGATCTAGCAGGCACCAAAGTAACAGTGGATGTGAAGGAAACTATGACAGTTTTTGGAGAAAGAAACTGAATGATATGGGAGCAGAAATGAGAAATCTTGTGATTATCCTCAACCAACTATCTGGAGTCATGATTGACCACCTAAACCTTGGTGATTTCTCTAAGGCATCATATATGTGAGAAACAAATCCCTACGGATGTACAGGTAATAATCATAAAGGTAAGTGTGTTCAAAAACCTATGTGTCAAAGATGTGGAAAGCAACCCCTAGGAAAATGTTTCAAAGGGACAGAAATATGCTATAGATGTGGAAATGAAGGTCATAAAGCAAGAACCTACCATGGAAAAAGGAAGCATCCAGTTGACTCGAGGGAAGGGAAATAAGTTCTTTCTGAGGGATCAATTGAATGATTTAAATGTGGTGTGCATGGTCATTATGCAAACACATGTCCTGTGGAGAAGTTTCGTGAGTGGGATCACCAAGAGCGTACAAATGTTCGTTTACCAATACCTAATTCCATTCCGATTGAGGATGAAGAAACTGACAATGACCAATCAAAGCTATGTATTATTTCATGACTATTGTTTTTTTTGGAAACTTATGATATGATTCATGATTTTGTTTGTATGAAAGAGGTATTTCGGAATAAGTTGGAATGGAATGGTTAATGGATCATGAAGAATGATGAATGAGTAAGATGTCAACATATAAGGGCTTCAAGAGTTATGGTGAAATTATTAAGAGTATTAAGTCTATTTTGATGATGTGGTTACATTAGAAGACCTTTTATATTATGTGTAACCCTTATGTTTAATATATGCAAATTTTATTCAAGGAATAGTTATCTTTTCTTTTTGGACATAGCTATAAAGAACCATTTGGATTTATATGATCCTTACATTTGAGATTATATAATTTTATGGTTATTTTTTATGATTTTATCCCTTTTTGGGGAATTATTGGAGAATTATATAGTTTTGGAAAAAGGACAACACACAGACCATGTGACTACTAGTCATGTCGGACAAAGCTGCGGGAATCGAACCCACAACCAAAGTGTGACTGGTATTTATCACCTACCACTGGACTACATGAAGTCCCTGGTTAGTTTGAGTGATTCTTTTTAGTTATATGATTTTATGAATTAAGAGTAAATTGATTTTGGGTTATTTATGAAAATGATTAACCTATCATGGAGGATAGGTGATTAGGTTAATTACTTTTCAATACGAGACTTTAGGAGCAACTGATGTTGTTTGGAGATAAATGTTACGATTTAACTTGGAAGACTATGTGACTAAATCCTTTAAATATTTGGGTTTCAATCTTAGTTTGGTTTACTTTGATGAATTTTATGGACAAATTGATTATAGAATGGTCCTCGTTGGAATTTGGGTTTTGTTGGACAAATTTTGGAGATTATGAATAGATTTTCTTTTTATAAAGGGTTATCCTTTTCTGGATTATCTGATCTTGTACTAACCTTTTTGGTTTTGTTTTTGGTTAATGTCTAAAGACATGGGAGGTATATAGTTCTCTTTTGTGGATTAGGTGACTCTCTATAAGTTGATTATAGTACTCTTAATGCGAACAAGTCTCCCTAAATACTCGTCTTTTGGAAAAAAATATGAGTTTGATTAAGGAATCTAGTAAAAGTTGAAAGTCAACATGATAAGTGAATATGTTTCCTTATGAATAAATTCCTCAATAAAAAGTAACTTAAAACAAAAATTTTGTCTATTATCTTTTCTTACTGGGGAATCGAATACCGTTTAACCCATCACAAGTTTGTGATTTTCTAATGGTCAAGTTTCTCCTAGACATGTTTACTATCACTCTCCCTCAAGAACATGACCCTTTTCTTTTTCTTCCATGTCCATTTTTTTCGACATGGAATCCTAGTATGGGTTAACTCGGGTGACCTATGTACTTATCTTCCTTTATTTTAAACTGATTGTTTTACCGACTCTTGTTCTGATGTGGGACTTTCAAGGATGTTTCCAAGCTCAATTTTAAAAATTACGAGGAAGCAATTCCCAAAAGGGGGGAAGGATGTAACACCCCAGGTAAATAAATAATATGAAACTTTCATATTTATCCATATTTGTGAATAAAATATTAATATGACTTTAAAGGGGACTCTATGCTCGATGGTGTACCAAACACGGAACAACGAGTTTCTTGGGAATCTTACGTTGCACTCTAATAATAAAATAATATTACTTTAAATGGTAGTTAAAATGTAGCTGTTGTATTGGCGGGAATGCATATAAATAACTAAAATATGATTATATATGTTTTTAAATGTTTTTACATTTATCCAATAAAAGATAAAGTCTTAAAATACGGAAAGAATTCAATTTTAGGCGTATATGCCCTAGTTTTCACTAAAGGTTCACTTATTGCCTTTTGACGGAGAAATGTCATTAAATATAGATTTGTTAACTCTTATATATTCTATTGGACCAAATAAAACACTTATTAAGAATTGGGACATCAAAATTTACTTTGTGTAAATTTTTGGTTTCTTTCCGATAAGGATCATTTTTAATGAATAGTGTAAAATGTTGTATTTTAATTCAAAACCACTTTTTAACCTAATTTATTTATATGAATAGATTATCTATTGAATTGGGTTTAAAGTGAAATTAGAATATATTTTTACCATTAAATCCAATAGTGGTCATTTGAATTAATTTCACTTTGAAATCAGACTTAAACTAGTGTCAATCTTTTGATACTTATTGTTTCATAAAAACACGCTATTTGCTCTGACAGCGGGAATTAATTATTAAATTAATTAATGTGACTTATATGTTTTTAATTTTGTAAAATATACTTCATTTTTGAATTTGGAATATCAAATATAGCTTAGGGTGAATTTTTGGGATTTTTCTGAAAAACTTCAATTTTTGATGAATAGTGAAACCACTAAGTGGTACTTATAAAAACTGATTTATCCATTTAAATGAAATTTTTCCATATTTGTGTTTTGAATTTAAAAAATCCGACATACATGGTTGTCATTAGGAAGTAAAATGTGGTTCAATGGGATAAAAATAATTTTTTGTTGAATAGTAACTTATTAAGTTTTTAATCGCGATTAGAGGTAATTAGTGTAGTTTATGGTAAGAATAATGTTTTAATAAAATGAAATGACCTAGAAACATGTCCTAACCTCATTGGATGTGTTATTGCCGACCATGAAAATCCATGGGTCAACTTGGGGACCCCATGGAGCCACTTTGGTTGGGAAATGACATAAATATCTATTTATTTAATGATAATGTAAAAATTACACAAACATGAGATGTTTTACTAACACAATTTTTACATGGGGTTATACAAGTCATATTTTTGACAATAAATAGTCATTGGAAATCTAAAAATATTTACTACATCACAGTATTTTTTTATATAATTTTTAGACATTATAAAAATTAAATTATTTATGATATCATGATGATGCAGCGATGACCTCATTATTTAACGATTTAAATAAAATGGAAAGATAATGTAATATCTAAGACCTACACTTGTCCAAAACCTATTGTATGAGTGGATTACGAACCCTTATCACCTTATCCTCGAAATAAATCAATTTGGGACCTTTAAAATCCGAAACTCTTTTTAAAATAAAGTAACATTTTGTAACATTACAAGAGTGCCCCTCCTCTCCTCTTATAAAAGGCCCCCACCTATACCTCCATACCCACACTCCCAAAGACTTTGGCTCGGCCAAAACCTACCCATTTTGTCTCTCCACTTCCCTCTCTCACTCCTTGATGCCTCACTTTGGGCAGAAGTCTTCCCATGTAATCCTTTGGGCACAAACCAATGGGAGTTACCCGATTTTAAGGTAATGTCTTCACTTGCGTCCTTTTGTTTTATTTTTCTTCTCCAACCCCCTAAACTCTTTTTATTCATTTATTTTGTAACAAATACAGTATATTAAATATATTAGGATGTTTTTTATTATGTATTCGAGCTACACTTACCCAAAACTACATCTAATGGTTAAAGAACATACTATTTCCGTGGATGGTGAATTTCTACCTCCCGAAACGATGATTGTTCAACATTCTTCTAACACCTTCAAAGGTGGTCGTTAAGATGACACTATATTTATATATGATATCTAATATGTTTATGTTTTACTTAAACTTCTGTATTTTTCATTTATTTCATACCTTTATGGTTTCCATTATGGGTAAACGTGATATCTTCATTTAAGGAAGTGCGGACTACCGCCCCCTCAAAGTGATTTGATTCGTTATTACCATATGTGGTACGTATAAAGGGTATATTTAATGATATTATATATGATACCATACTGGAATTAAAATACTATTATGTATCATTATGATTTAATTCCATTAAATATCAAATAGAAATGGAAGTAGCGTTCATGCGTACGTACGGTTTACCATCTCCTTGAACGGTGCATTTCATTTCTTAACTCTAAATGTTATGTAATATTATAAATGCATTAATATACTGGATATATATGATATATATGATATCAACATCATGAATAAAACTCTGGATATAATGAACCTTTGACCACACAAACAACATGTAATTGTAATAAGTCCACTTTCGACTTAAGAACCAAATATTATCAAAACAAACATTATTAACTTAAAAGATTACATAATGTTTATGACATGGTAATAAGTGATATAAAAGGAATAATGAACTTGAAAAAAGGTTCTTAAGGAAGTAGAAATTAACTCATGTTTATTATTCAGGATATTAAAGAATGATCGAGTCAAGTCAGACCAGAGGTAAGGGATCCAACCTCTCTCTTTCTTTTTAAGTACTATCATTTATGTCATTTCCTTTAAGGTAATATTTCTTATGTTTGGGGATGTTATTTTATATTCCTCATACTGTAATTTTTATTTTAATATTATGAGAGACCCTATTTGATATCATAAATCCATTTTTTGGAAGTTTTAAGTGGCATCGTTAGGCTGCCGAGTTTTCGTAATGGATTTTTCATCTCACTTTTATTCCTGTGAGATTTATGCTACATTTGCCACAATTTCCTATGAGTGGTGTATTTACTAACCATTATTATACACTTTGTGTAGTATAATTTCATTTATGGGTATTCACATCTTCATTTTATGACCCTTCTTCCATGGGGTGTATGTTTCAAAAGTTACCCAACTCGGTGAGGGGACCTTTCACCCACCTTTTTTTAAAAGTCTTCTTTTGTTATGTCTTTAAATTCACGTACTATTATGTTGGGATATGTTCTTTTATATCCTTATTGATGTAAATTCTATGTCCTAGTGATGAGATGCCCTTTTTATCTCTCATCAACTCATTTTCTGAATTTTGAAGTGATGATGTTAGGCTGTCGAATTTTACCAAGGGAACTTTTTAACCCAATTTCGTTTTCTTTGGGTTCAACATGTAGTTATTGAATATGTCATCCTTTGAATATGTGTGAATTACCTTTTATTGTTTTACACTTAATATCCAAGTATATTGGGTGTATTTATATTTTTCACACATAATTTTGAGATTGATTTATCCTTAATTTAAGGATACCTTCTTTATAAGTGATTTCATCACATTTGACATTTCTATTGAGACTTCATTGTTGTTATGCACCAATTCACTTTTATATGGTGTATATACTGTCCTTTGGAATATTGTATCATGAATCTATTTATTCTCATGATATTATAGAGTTCTGACTAAATGTTATTCTTCAATTATTGTATTCAAGTGTCTCTAATTTTGGTAAAACCCCTTTAACCAAAATATCGCTTTAAATGTTTTAAATATTTGTTCTTCTTAATATCCATGTTTTCAAATTGGTTTTACGGATTTATTTATATGGATATTAATGGTTTAAAATTTTAAAAGCTTCAAAGTGGTATGGGACACTTTGATTCAAAAACCTCTTTATTAAATGTTTTAAATGGTTTTGGAAGTGGTTTCTTTTTGAATGGATTCATTATTTCAATATACTAAAATGTTATATTGTGATTGAAATGTGGAAATGTTATGTTTCCTTTACGTATGTTTTATGTGATATGTTTATGTTATGGTTCTTGGGAATTTTTATGAAAACGGGTGGTTCCGTGATAAACTATGGGCGGGTGAGCCCGATATAGCTCTCCAATGCATTGGATAACGTGAAGGAGTTAAACGTTAAGGTTTCTCCGAAGAGATTTAGGGAATATACTGTGGTGGGTATTCCAAACGTAACCAAGAGGGTTACTCCCTACGTAATAATGTTATGAATGCCTCAAGATACCTTTTATGTCTTATGATTTCTATGATTTATTCATGATTTGATATGCCTATGTTTTATGGGTAAAGTATGATTTCATTCTAATATATATATGAACTCATGTTTCCTTTCCATATTTTTATAAATCTTACTGAGCTTTTTATGCTCATCCAATGTTTTTGAAATCTTTTTCAAAAGTCAAGGGAAAGGTACATGATGTGATGATAGTGTCAAGGATGTTTCAAGAAATAATCCATGCTTTCTTTTTAAATATGATTCTGTTGATGGAAAAAAATGAATACTATCTTTTATGTAACCACCTTGTTTAAATGTGGAATGTAATGCAAGTTTTATGATCTAATTATCTAAAACTCTAAACCTGAAAAGATCCTCAATGTGTAATCTTGTAATAACTCAAGATTAAGTAAGGTTTAAGGCTGGGGCCTTATAGTCATTATTATATTATTCCATGTTTTTTTGTTCACAATTTTCTCTTATATTTCATGGAATAATTATTTTTTTACATATATGTTTATATTTATAATTTAATTCAACCCCTATGAAACTAGTAATGGATGGATTTATAAATTGCTTACCTTTCTCCAACTCTTATAATTACATTCTATGAGAATTATTATTTCCACAAATTATGAACTCTCTTCTTATATTTCAAATTTCATCTTTTATAACATAATATTAATTATAAAAAAAATTATTGGATATTTACAAATAAAATCAAATTGACTACAATTTTGTTAATAATTACATAACCTATTTCATTCCGACAATTTTATTTCATATTTATAATTAATATATGTTTACATAATCTATTGAATACATATAAATGTTATGTTTTCATGTAATGGGTGTGTTAATAATTTTTAATCTTCCCAATTGATAGTTAATGATTTTATGCCCTAAGATACTAATTATTGTGCACCAAAATTGAGAATAACACATTATGTTGCATTGAATGTGATCCCTGACATATAATTATGATCACATGCCATATTTTTAAAGTATTTAAATATTTTTCATTATTAAAAAGAAAAAATTTCATATTATCACATATTTTGTATTTGTTATTATTTATGATAATTTCTATCATTGATTCAATGTTATGTTTTTTGAATCATAAATGGAAATTCAACCTGTGTGTGTCCCATTTAATTTCAATAAAAGTAATTTTCTCTCCACCCTTCATTTACAAATGTACCTAATATAACCTATATAGAGAAGTGATTGTGGTTGTATCAAGGAGAATATTATAATGATAGAAATAAATGATTATTTTTCCCTTAATTTTAAATATATTATGGAATATATAATCACCCATGACAAATGATATCAAGAATGTATGACGTGATTCTTGTATATATATTTTAAAAATGTATTTTTATTATACTTCAGGGACCAAGGTAAATGTAATATGAAAATGAATTACATAGACATGGTCCTCATCGTTGGACCATTGAAATAATGATAGTATTCCTTATTTCAAAATGTGAAATTTTTTTGTTATAGTTCATAACACATTTCCTTATATTATATGTAATTATATTATTATATAAATAATGTTTTCTCTCTTAATCCTTAATGATTCCATTTTTATTGAACGAAAAGAAAGTGACATGAAAAATAGAGACAATCAAAAAGGAAGAAATAGACTAAGGAAGCCTAAAATAATGCAGGACAAGGGAATCCCCCCGTATAAAATACAGGCCCCAGGTTTAAAGAAAAAAATGATGAGAGAGCTGGTGACTTCAAGGATTTGGTTATCTTGAGAGGTTAAATGAACTACTATTTTATTCCTTTCACACAAGTTATGAGAATCCTTTATATCAGTACTGAGGAGTGCTCTATATTTTCTTGTGATATAAGATATCGACCACAGGGTTCAATTTTTTCCTTGAAGGGAGTTGAGAATGATCATGGAATCAATTTCTATACGAGATAACCTGATAGTGTTCTAGGTTCTCAGTAATATTTCAGACAGAATTGCATTAGCCTCGGCCTGAATGATATTAAAATTCTCGCAGTGGGCTTTAATGGCCAAAACCACACTCCCCCTCTGGTCTCGCACAAATCATCCCCTGCGAGCAATTCCCTATTTTCAAGAAACATCCATATATTGCTTGATGCCAACCTCTGTGGGAATCCATCACACACATTGGCCTTGGAAGCATGGGGATGACCCACTGTAGTAGAAACATGAAGCGACTATAGGGAAGGTGCTTCCTCCGAATTTTTGAAAAAAGGAACCAGTCCCTCTAATAAGCTGTTGATTCTTACAATAATGGAACTCCCTAAAGAAGTGATACCCTCATACCCCTCCTGGTTCCTAGCTTTCTAGAGACACCTGCATCCAGCATTGAGAAGAAATTAAGTTCCCTCCTTTTTGTGCCCATTTATTCCATCCCCTGAAACCATATCTCCAAGAAGGGTTCATCACAGTGAGCTAGGGAAGAGTACACTATGAAATCACCAAAAAAATACCACACAGCTTGAGTGCAGACTCCCTCAATGAAAATGTGACTGGAATCCTCCTCATGATTACTACTACAACATCGGTATGAGGACCGATAGTTATCCCCAATTTTTTGATACTATCATATGAAGGAATGGTAAGATTCCTAATCCACCATAAGAGAAAACATTATTAAAAAAGAATTTTATTTAACCACACCTCCTCACTCCATCTATCTCTTTGGGATTGGTGGAATGAAATACTGTGAGAACCCTTTGTATAGACATTACCCATTGTAGAAGGAGTAAAGAAGAATTTATCTAGTTTTAAATTCATGATAATATTATTGTTCAACACTAGTTTTTTTATGGTCCAAGTCCATCGATATAATGTTAGGATATTGACTCACATCCCTGAAGGAAATCGTTGGCACAAGGAAACTCGTATACCCTATTGTTTCTCCAGCCCATTGATCGAACCAGAAGTTAATGTTCCCCAAACCCTCGATTCATTGCGAGTGATGGAGATGAGTTGGTATAAGGGAGCAGATCGAGAACCACAGAGGAGAACCTGTTGCATACTAGAAGCCTGTATTCCCTCCCCTATTACATTTTATGGTCATTCCCCATAAAGAGCGCACCACTATAGTTTCACATGCTAGTTTTACACGCATGCAATGTATAGTGGACATGAGGCTTCTCATGTTAATACCTCCCCCATTAAAGGTCCTAGCCATTCCCTATAAAGAGAACACCTATATCGTTTAACTCAGCTCACATTCTTTCTTACCACATGATCAATGTACTTGATCCACATTCTTCCTAGAGATATTGGAGTTTCGAGATATTCCATAGGTAACTGGCCTCTCTTCATGCCCAACCAGTTACGAAAATGTTCCACTATCCTAGTCGTACACTAGTTAGAGATGTAGAACATGATTTTGTCTTTCTTAACTGCTTGATAACTTATGTAGCAGTATGCCTCGATGATTCTGGTAATCCCCAAAATCGATCTCCTTCTTGTATTAACGAAGATAATGGAATCGTTAGCAAACATGAGATGTGAAACTGGTAGCATGCTTTGTTTTCATCGATAGGGGAGGATGTCTCCATTCTAAATCCATATATTTATTATTATACATAATTAATCATACACTAGGATGAATATTCAAGGATATAAAGGGTCCAATTAGTGAATAACTCTTGTTTCCTTAAAAACCCCGTATGATCTTCCCATAAAAGAAAAGGCGATCCTGGTTGTACTGAAGCATCTATAGACGATATCACATGCCCAATCAGAGAAGCCCATGTGAACCATCACCCGTTAAATAAAACCCCATTAGAGTGTGTCATATATCTTGATCATCTCCTACGATAATTCCATTGCGCCATGGATCGATCAGCCTTTTACAAACATGTGTTGTTCGAGGGACAAGAACTGGGGAAGAAATTCAGACAGCCTTGTGTTGATAATACTTGAAAAAATCTTATATGGAATGTTTCACAGGAAAACGGTCCGATAATGAGATAGGGAGTATGGGTATTTTGTATTCGGAAGCAGAACCAGGGATGTTGCACAAGCCACCCCGGGAAGGCCTCCACCCCTGAAGAATTTTTGAATCGACACTATGATGTCCCCTTTAATGGTATCTCATGATCCCCTATATAAAGATCATGGAAACATGTATGGTCCTAGAACACTCTCTAGGTTAAGCTTCATCATGGCACGGTAAATTTCTTCCTCCTTCAGCTGGCGTACCATGTGTTCTTTGATCTGAGCAGTCACAACATTCAGTGGTTCTCCCAAAAAACCTCACTTCCTGTCAGATATCCTTTAGTCATTGTTGAGTTGGGCCCCACTGACAGAATTCTGAAAAACATGTATGCCATCCCTCCCACAGTATCATGTTAATCAGTGAAGGACCCATCATTCAGATTTACATTAGTCTTGGTGTTCCTCATCTTCTCCTTGAAGCAAGAATGGAAGAAAGTAGTGTTTTTATCTCCCTCTATAAGCCACATGATCTTAATAGCCTCCCTATCCCTTTGGACGAAGACCAGGAGCAGAATAGCCAATTTATTTTGTATTAACATGAGCTCAGTGAAAACTGAAAATTCCCACTTCTCCTCCTGGATGATGTCTAGCCGCTCCACTACCAGCTTCATGTTTTATATAGACTCATATTCTAGAGTCAGATTCCTCAACCACTGGCATAGTATCTGTTTAACATCCATAACTTGTTATGTAGGGCCACCCATGAATGACAAAAAAACTGGTTCTTTCCACGCCTCCCCAACCATATCCTTATACCATGGTTCTTCTTGCCAATGATAGTAGAATTTTAAGCTATCATAGTTGGTTTTCACTGGAGACTGAGAGAGTAGAATCATATAGTGGTCTGACACCCCTCGCACCAGATGCATCACCTGCGCACTGGGAAACACGGAGAGAGCATGAAAGTTGGAGAGACAATGATCCAAACGACTCCAGCATCTTCTACTCCCCCGTTGATTATTGCACCAAGTAAACTTGTCTCCTGAGTAACCCAAGTCCATTAAACCATTTCCTTCTATAAATTGATCAAATTATAGAATATCAAAATGAGGGAAGGTGCAGCTCCCATTCTTATCCTTGAGATCCTCTATGACATTGAAGACTCCCCCTACAATCTATGTTAAAGCCCCTGGGTCGAAGCCCAATAGCACTTTCCAAAGCATCTCCATCCTTTGGGCATCACAGCTTCCATAGAGGAAATAAATAAGATGAACTCTCTCATAACTTGTGATCTTCGTGGTGATGAATTGCGCCCCACCTAAACCATGTCTACTAAAATCCCCTTTCCCTAGAATAACTAGATACTAGAGTTGACTTGATAAACATGCACAAAATTCTTTATTTTAATCCCAGGAGAAATCACTATTTTTTTCTAGTCGTTGTTTGGGTTCTAGGATGGCTACCAACTGAACCTATTTCATTTTTTTCTTCCGAAGAAATATAGTCTGTTTTAACTCATGCTCCCAAGCCACGTGCATTCCATATCAACATTGGTATCATTGGAAATATAAAGGCCTATCTTTGGCCCCATGAAATAAGGTCTCTGTGTGAAGGGAATGAGAACACTCTTGAGTCTGTTAATTCTTTATACGTGATCTAGTGAGAATCCACGAACCTGATTCTGAAGTCCCTATTATAGGTTAGAGGAAAAGTCTTAAGAGTTTAGAGGAATGACCCCTACATACTATCAGTGGAATCTTAAATGAACACCCATGATCCTAAACTAGGTTGCCCTCATTTAAAATCAATGAAATGAACTGAGGTCTACTAAGATCGAACTTAAACCGAGATCCATCCTGATCTGAATGAGAAAAGGCCCTCTTGAAAATTCTCTTCTGAAAAAACTGCCATTCGATAGCAACCAAAGAAATCCTTGAGGATTTTATGTATAGAAGAGGAAGGCGCATTTGGGATGAATAATACCTGAGGAGCCTCTCGAACATTTCCCCATCTGACATCCACTTGGATGGCTCATAAAACACCCCACTCTAGAAAATACCACTGAATTGAAGAATTGATTTTCCAGAAAGCACAATTACCTTTCCTGAAGGAGCCTCCCTCGATGTGGGGGCCTCTTGGTATGTTTAATCCTGCACTAAGCCCCATTAACACTGGAAAAGTCAAAATCCCCCATTAGTAATTCTGTCGGAGGAGATAGAGGGACATGTGATGGCGCTACTCAATCTTCTTGGATCGTTGATTCCTAGTGACTTTTCCTACAGATGTTTATTAAGTGACATTTGTGTAGGAAAGAAGATTAATACCTTGGAAAATCTCGAAAGACAATATCTTGAATCCACTCGAACGAATCCTGATCTTTCAGAGAAATATTCTCCAGGATGGGTAGTGAATGATCCCCATCGTCAAAAATACGAGCTGAAAAAGTATCCTCTCCCCCTGGGGTTCGGTTATCCATGCAAAAGAATCCTCCCAGCTAATCCCCCTGGGGTTCGGTCATCTAGATGGCCGCATGAGGGCTCTCTTACCTTTGTGAACTTCCATGGACCATCGAGACAGGTTGAAATAACACCTCCCTCATGAACATGTTGAATATCACAAATCTTTCATTATGTCTTCATTTTATGGAAAATATAGACAAATTGAATGGTGATGGATAAAAACATGTGAATTGGGCCAGAGCGGGCCGCCGATGGACTAATATCTGAATTTTGTTTTTTGAAAAAACCCTCGCATGGGAGGCGTGTTCTCTAGCACAATGGGTTCATCCATTTATAAAATTATTATAGATAATATTTTATCCCAAATTTTCAGTATATAATCTAAATGAATAATTATCAGAGAACATTTCCATAATGTTCTTATGGAGGTTTAAATTTATTTTTATCAATTATATCTAAGCTATAATTTAAATTCCATGTTTTATTTTTTTTGTCTATACATCTTGTAATATTAATTTAAATTGCTAAATCAAATTACATGTTTTTAAATTTTCCTTAAAATAGATATTTGGAAACATTAAATGAAGTTAATAAAAACATAACATAATGTCCATTTTATTTATAAACCATTATCCTTCCTAATAAAAGTTATAATATATTATACATAAAAATTAATATAGTACATATTTAGTCATTTGTATAAAACCATTAACTTCGAAGGATGTTTTTACACTCTTCCATGCCACCCATGTATTCATTGAAGACCATAACTATCAATTTAATCGACATTATAATCAAACAAGGATTACAATAGTTTTAATTTTTTAATAAATACTGAACTAAACCTGATAGTTTAGACGATATTATTTTATATGCATACATCCATTACAACATTGTGTAATAAAAACATTCTTAGTGATTTTTGTATATTGATTAAAATTAGGATATAACTTGATGGGTTATTAATTATTTAAAAACAAATAGTATCATACAAAATTATTTATCGTGTGATGATAAGTGTGATGAGTTATATTTTCTTACATAATTAATAAAATATTAAATAATATTTGTGATATTAAAAAATTATTTCTTAATTATTACAAGAAAATAAACATATTTGAGACATATAAATTTGTATTTAATAAATTTTCATGTTCGTATGAAAAATATAAATATGCTTTCATCCTTATATAATTATCATGAGCCACATTTATGTTAATATTCCATTGGAACACTTCACAAATGTATTCATTTTTCTTATATTCTCTCTGAAATTTAGATTAGGTTTTATAAAAATGATTTATAGGGGGTGATACCTCCCATGAACTTGTTGATTTGGGTAGACAATATATACCTGCTGTATAAGGAAACAATTTTCATATTGGGGACATAACTCTAGTATTGTTTTTAATCATAACTCAATTGAAACAAAATTTTCCAATAATTCTAAAATTTAATTAATATAATATATATATATATATATTAACTAGTATGTATTTCATATTTAAATTTACAATTCCCCCACACTTAATGTAAAATATATATATATACATATATAACTTGTCAATTTTATCATATCAACTTCCATCAATGATTTGATTCATTTTCAAATGAATGAATAGGAATAGGATATGAATTTGATATGTATGTCATCATAACCTATTTTAAATGGAACAATTTTTTGGGTTTTTTGTTAATTCACAACATAATAGTATTTAAAAATGTATTAGGCATAAAAAAAAATTAAAATAAGATCATGGATAAATGAAAAATGATATCAAATTATTTATTAACATAATATAATTTTTTTGCAGACTATGGTAGGGTTTGTAGGACACTATGTCCTTATGACCTTTGGTAGAGGAACAAAAATTTTCATAGTTGATATTTAATATTTTTTGGGTCAAATAATATTTTACCTGAAATGGTTTGGGAATGAAAATTTTAATAAAAAAGGTTTCACATTAATAAATTTTCACGACAAAAAAAAATTGATAAGGTAAAATAACATTAAAAAAATTCATGGATTATAGTGTCACAATAAATGAAAAAAAACATAACATATTTCATGGTCACAAAATGTTGGGGAACAATTTTTAATTTAAATTAAAATTTGTATAGTCTCTAATAAATCATTCAATGGCCTCGGTGAAAATTTCAATGTTGAATTCCATGGGGACTTTAAACCGAACCTAGAAAATTTTGATATATGTGATATTGGCCCGAATGGACCAAAGGCCTTCTTTTTATTTTAATTATAGGAAATACCCCTTTTAAGGGTTAAAGGGGAATCCGTACATTACCCGTAGGCCCAAGGAACAAGGCCCGACATGACCCGTAATACATGACCCAAAGGCCTAGAGGTATACCATGCCCAATACATGACCCGTAGGCCCAGCCCACTAGAATGGACCCTCCCCAGCTTCAGCATCATTGATTTCCTTTTAGATCCCCATGAGAATTGATGATCGGCTAGCATTTCCTAATACAAAGTTGCACGGTGCCTAGTCCCGATGGTGGTTCCCATACCCTCTCATTCTTCCAATCCGGTTGGCTCTGTTTCTGGTGACTGCTACTGGTGCTCTGATCCTCATCTGGGGCCCGCTCTATGTGAACAGGGCTACTTCATGGTCTCTAATATATTGGAATCCTTATTGGATAAAATGTTTATGTAAATAAAATTGTTGAATGTTTTTATAAATGACTATAATTTTGTGATTAATTTATTTTTTAATATATAAAAATGTTAAAATAGTAAAGTATTCAAATTAAAACCAAAGAAATTGACAATATTTAATTTTTTTGTTTGAAAAAATTGAGTTTATCTAGTTTATTTGTGAAAAAATTAAAAAGTATTTATAATTAATTTATGAATTTTTCCTATATGGTTATATCAAATCTATATTTATAAATTATTAATTTATGTAATATTTTTCTTGGGATTATTGTTCTCGAATATAATTTTTATTTTATTAATATATTTATCTTATTATTTAATTGGTTTAACATATATAATTAGAAATACAGATGTTCATTTATAGAGTTACATGGTCGAAATGATAATTTAAATAGGTTTACACTTACATTAATTTTAATTAACCTATATTTTGAGAGAAAATAAGAAGTTATTTATAGATTATTTATACATGGATATTGAATTATAGTGTGGTTGATATCCCTATTCAGTAAATTAAAATAGCTATATAGAAATTTGGTCAGAACCCCCCTAGACTCGAGGATTATGAATTTTCTAGATAAGTGATACTGTCTTTCCATCATTAAATTCTTATCCCTATTTGAATAATATAATTCATATGATTCAAAAAAATTATATGAACAAATTTCATTTAAAATAATTATGTGATGATTTTTTATATATAGGTGAATTAGTTTTCTATTTAATTTTAGTTTGTAGAACAATATGTGTGTTCGGTGAATACATGAAAATCAATATCATTCGAAAAAATGGATTTAGTGGAATAAATGAAGACTAAAATATAAATCATTAAAAGTCTGAAAATGTAAAGAAAAATGTGATATAATAAAAGAGATTAAGTTGTATTAAAATATTTATCTATTAGTTTCCTTTTAAACCAATCACATCATTACACATAAGTAATCCATTATGTATTGTACATACTAATGTTTTGTGCCCAAGGATAAACATTCACATTAGAAAAATGATTTGATATTACTTACAATTTATGTTTTTTTATGTGTAATATACCTAGGATAAATTTTATCTGTATGAATATAAAAATTTGTTTAGAGAAATTTTGTTATGTTTGTCTATATCGATTATTTAGAGAGGTGTTTTCTGGTCATCCCTCTATGATTAAAATTTATTATATATAAATTCAATGAATACATAAATATATAAAATGTAAAATAGTTTCCCAAAAAGACCAACTTCATAGTTTAGTTGACTCATATTTTTAAACATATAATGTCGACTTTTTTTTGGGAACAAAAAACACATGCGGCCCATAACAAAATTGAAAGACCATAATAAATAGCATATTCTCAAGGGAAGGAAAACATGTTCTCTACTGTATCATGTTAGGAAACATGAAATAATTCTTAATGAATCTCATAGAACTTGTGGAAATCAACACATAACATACCAACTAAGGGAAACATAAACCATAAGGCACTATTCACATGTTGAAAAAGAATCATACCGCTCAAGGTCAAGCTTTCATTACTATTTTCCCTGACCTATCATCATATTTACCTTAATAATCATTCAAAATATTTGTATGGACCTTATGTCTTATCTTATAATATAACGATGTGATATATAGGAAAAATTATTTTATTCATAGGATTAACATGATTATTATTAGATATATCCATGTACAACAAGATCCCTCAGTACAGGTATATGAGAAAAAGGTCTGTCTTTTATTGCATCCACCATAGTAATAAAATCACAAACCGTGACCACCATATAATTTTCATGATTAACCATTATGGGATCAATCATGATTAATAAATAAGTATGTGTATAATGGAAGGATGTGTTGCAATCACTATAGGGAAATAACTAAGTGATCATGCCTTCGTGTCTATAGAAGTTGAATCCCACAAATAAAAAAACCAAAAACCCGATGCTAAGAAGTGAACCTAAGGAAAAAGGGCACAAACAGAGAATGTATCCATAGGGAAAATGGAAGGTACAATTAGAATCAAATAATCCACACATATTTATATGTTATATAAATTATAAAGGTAATAATATCAATGAAATCAATGATCAGGAAAAAATATAACATTTATATTGCCAATTTTTTTTTCAGAACCAACTATCATTTATTATCGAAACACATCAACTATGATGGATATGCTAAATTGTAAAAAGGGAAAATCATCAGTATTGAGGAGAGGAAATACACTAAATACCTACTTGTGCCATAATAGGGTCCATATTTGATGATGTTTTAGGACCAAAGTGGATAGAAAATAGTGGAACTCAATTTATGGGAATGATGATTATGAACTGAATAATATTATTTTAAGGAACAACCAAATGTGATGAAATCATTTAATTATTATTGTTTAAAAACTAAGGCCTAAGAGGTGTACGGGTGAAGGGTTTTATATGTGTGTTCGAGTTGTTAGAAACCATATCCACCCTACTAGAAGATCACTATAATAGAAACATAATTACTAGTAATAAATAATTATATATATATATATATATATATATATATCATAAAATAAAAATATATATAATTTAATTAAAGGGATTCATCATTTTAGTTAGAGAAGAAATTTCAAATGTCAATATTAAATGAATGTAGAACACGGTAATAACCAATTAAAACAATATGTTCTCCATAAAATTGTATATTCATTATTGAAAACTAATTATTGGATAATATTATTGAAGATGAATCCCAATGAAAGAAACTAGCTAATGTTTTTATAGAATGAAAATGATCATTCATGAAAAAAATATGGAATGTTCAATGTATTAGATAAAAAACACCATAGGAGGAATAATACTGGTAAAGGATATAGATAAAAGAAATATTTATATAGTAATAATAATATTATTGAATATCAAGTTTTTATAAAATTAATTATATATTTTATGTATTTAATGATACAAAAAATAAAGTCAATTTATATTCATTTAGGATGATAAACAGCCGAAAAATTATCGATCATTCATATATTATACTGAAGAGAAATAATTTTTTAGAAGTCTCATTTTGATGTATGATGTTTGAGGGTATTTAAATATCTAATAATTTGATCAATATGACTGTGAATGTAAATGACCTGACGATATTTGCCTCATCGCTTATTAATGATGTACTGTCAAACTTCATTAGAAAAAGAAACTTGGATGGTTCAATAAAATGTTATGAATTATGAATTTTATATGTTTCAGTAATGTTTACGACCTCTCAAATAAATATTAATGATTATCGAGAATATCTTGGTTGGTCCATAATTATATGTCACAACAATGGTACAGAACAAAAACTATACTAATTTTGGTTAGAATGTGTTGAAAAGGTATCTTGTAGAGTCGGCACCAACTTCTACAACTATGAAATTAATATCTATAGAAGGATTGTGTTATCAATGTTGAATTCTAGAAAATCGATGTCGAAAAACACATAGTATTAAAATGGTTTTATGAAACAATTAGAATTGACCATGTTTTTTATTTATATTATAAATATCAATTAATATTTGTTATATTGTATATAATAAAAAATATATATTACATTGAAGTTTTTAATATGTAATGAATATCAAAAAATATGGATAAATGATGATATTTTTTGTGAATTATAAATTAATGTGATAGTGCAAGGAGTTTTTCATCAAAACATTGCTTGTAATGGATTTTCATAATTCATGGATAAGTATGGTTAAATATATATATTTGGAATCTCATTTTTTCACTTAAAAAATATAAAAATCTTATATAAAATTATTTTCAATGAAAAATTGAGATGATTGTCTAATCAAAAAGTTTTATAATTCATCCAGTTTTATTATATATTTTTTGAAATTATTTGAATATAAATATTGTTTTAGCAAGTGTGAAAGTGTTTTATCAGTGATTTTTAATAAAATATATTTTAAATTAGTTCTTTCAACTTTTAGAGGGATTTTTTATTATAAATTAATATTTTTTAAAATGTTCCTATCCCATACAATTTCACATTATGAATGCTTTATAATAGTCAATTTTTAATATGTTCATACTAATGATAAATAGGGGAAATTTTCAAAACACGAATGAGGTTTTGTAACATATCATTATATTTTGGATAGAATAAATTTTCTAAGTGGAAATATTGAGTTTCGTAAATCTATATATAATTATTGTGTATCAAATTAAATAATTACAATGTGAAATTGAAATGTAATGTGAAAACAAATCCACAAAATATATTATAGAAAGTTGATAAAGGATTGTGTGAAGTGTCACATTTCATTACCCTAATGATGTTAATTTCAAAAAAAATAATATTTGTTTCATTATTTTATTGTAATAATTAATGAGAAGTGTTACATTTTTTCCACTTTATATAAAATGAAATTTTTTATATGGATAATATTATGGTGATAGTGATTATGATCATTGAAATTTCTCTATGTAGACAAAAAAATCTATTACGGTTGTAATATTTCATTTTATGATTTAATGGGGAATAAATAATTCATCATTAGGAACATGATTCCAATGTCTCAATATCTTAAAAAATGTCATTTATCATAGATATTACACATTAAATGTTTTTCTAGGAGGATTTTACCAAATGGTCATATAGAGATCTAATAGGATGCACATAATTAGGTATTCATTTTAAAAATCCCTTACTGTTGTTAATAATAAGTCTTTTATAATGGTCTCATATATAAGATATTATTATATGTAATTATTTTTTTGTATTTGTTAAAACACATAAAAGGAGTATATAAAGATTAAATGTATGAATTTGTGCAAATAAAAATCCTCCCATTACCATTCTTTTATGTTGTATCAACATATTTCATAATGCGTAATGATTATAAACCTATGTATCAACATTAATATATTATCACCCATTTATTTGTATCATTAAATATACTAGGTTATTATTTTATTCCATAGTTTTATTTTTTATAATTTCATATAGTTATTCAAAATGATCCCAAGAGACATAAAAAAGAAGAATTATGTATTAAATAACCAATGATTCATTTTTCATGGAGTGTTATAGACTATGTTAATGGTATTCCTGGGGTACATGATCCCAAAATCATACCCATGAAAAATTATTATAATATAATTTTAATGGGAATCATAATACTTTAAAGCCATTCTACATCAAGACTTGGTATATTGATAATTAGGTGGTGTACTGCTATGTGGTTAATTATGTCATCTATCTAGTATTAACCATGAATGAATTTTATATATGGAATAGGGTTATTAAATATGGTCAATTTATTAATATATGATGATAATGTGCATGGTTATACCTAGATATGGTTTTTGTGATGTGACTATAAATTTCGATGAAGAGGATGATTTGCAATCATTTTATTGTCTAAATAAATTGGTGCATGTTCACATGATTGATCAATAATTATATATGGAACCAATAACATATGTGTATGATATATGGAGATGGTATAAATTGAATCTCACAGTGACATGATTTCTTGGAAAATGGGATTTTGGGATTATGAATACCTATTTATCATTTAGATAGTATGAAAATATATAGTGATACATGTGCTTGACAAAGATCTCACTTTTTCTATTTAGATATTGAGTAGAAGTATATCTTTTCTAGAGGAATTATTATAATTGTATTCAAATACATGGGATTTAACAAATACATCCCATGGTTATAATGTTTAATGGGTAAAATACATGTGGCTATAAAAATGTGGATCATGTTAATAAAATGTATATAGTTACCCCAATAGTCTTTAATGGTTATTTTTAATAAGGTTAAGATATATTTTCAAAAATTATTTATCATGATGAATAATATGTGAAAAAGTATATAAAATTGTTTAGAAAATATCTCTGATATGGATTCCAGAATTATTGCATGTCATTTGATATACGGGGAATCTGTGATACATCTATGAGTCTTGAGTGCATGTGGGTGATTATTAGTGATATTTAGTAAATGTTAAATCATGATAGAGTTTTATAAACTAAATCATGATCAATCAATATATTAAAAAATAAATATTTTTATATCACTATTTCATGCTGGATCATACATGTTCATCATTGTTATGAGATACCATGATAGATTATTATTCATTAATAATTAAATTAATTTAGGATTATTGAAAGAAATGTTTCATTGAGTTGAAATATAATAATAATATGTAGACATTATAATTTTATATTACAGAAACCTTATTGATTGTTTGGAATGAATTTGTATGGTGAAATAATCATATGAAATTTGTGAGAGACATTGGATATGATTTTGTGTTTCAACAACTCCTGAAATACCTTATTTATAATCACCTAAGCTTAACATTAATAGAAATTTCAAATTTTTCATAATAATTAATTCATTAAAAATCATAAACCAAATTACCATATTAGTATAGTGCCTTTGCGAACATGATATCATAAACACTAGTACATGAGTAAGAAACATTGTATCCCACTATGCTCTCCAAGACTATCACTTATATTAGACATATAATACATGAAATATATCTTCATATATTAGGGAAGGAAACACTAAAATTTATTAGATGATATTATCAATATGGGTAAACGAGGGGTATATGTTATCATAAAAATGATATTATGTGTGTGAGAACATGGTCATAACATTAAAGATCTAACCTTCCGTATCGAAGACTATATCATTTATAATGGAATAAATATTTGTAGATCATAAAATATGAATCATGATGGAAATATGTGCATATTACATTAAATCAAACATTGGAACATTTCATGCAATTATAGAGTACATATAAAAAAGTAATATCCTTCCCTATAGGTTAAGGCGCATTGATAAAATTTATCAGGGAACATAAAGGGGAATAAACAAAGTAGGGTGAAAACAAAACCATCCCCATTCGCATTCCATTCATTTTAAGGGATTGAGATTCAACGTCATCCCATAGTGAATCAAGTCTGCCCATTTTCCCATAGTAGATCAAGTTTCCCATCTTTCCAATGTGAGTCAAGTTTACTCATCTCACATAGTAGATTAATACCATAAAAATAAATATTATCATCATATCATGATATATAAATATTAATCTAGTGTATTAGAGGGAGATATAGGTCCCACCTATCAAATAATAAAACCATTATTACAAGTTCCACAGGAGAAAAAAAATGTATAATATCATGAACATAAAATGAGATGGAATTCATAAGCATCATATCCTAACCTATTAATGGAAATGGGAATCATGAAAATTTCATCATATCATTACCTATGAAAATGATATAGGTCACTTAATCATTTTATCAATGGAAAACTCTAGAAAAGCAGAGGGTCCCAAGAGCATATAACCTATGAAAAATAAACGACTTTCATAAACATAATTCATTCAAATAAAAATCCATTTATGAAAGAATATGAATAGTATTATTGGATGATGTCCCCAAAAATGAATAAACTATAAAAATATTTAATTTATGATGGAGATTGTATTTAAAATATCTCATGAAACAATTCATAAAGAATATATCCTTTCTCTGAAAATCAGTTTTACAAAAACATTTCAATATCCTTTTTTATAAATAAATCATTAATATTTTATTTAAACAATTTCCTTAGTAAAATATCAATTCTTATATGAAGAATTCTTTTTAATACATAATAAATTTTGAATTAATTTTTTATTAACTTTCAATATTTATAATGGAAACTTGAAAATACTTAGAAAATATTTTTCATTGAAAATGACTAGAAAAATGAAAATGAATTTTTAAAAACAATTGAAATCCATTTTTAATAAAAATGATTTGAGAACATAAAAATATGTCTTGAAATAATTTGAATCAATTTTTATTAAAAAATATACATTTAAACTAATATAAATGATGAATTGAAAATAATATAAAAATGATTCCAAAATAAAACAGATTTTGAAAATCATTTTCATTGAAAATCTAATTAAAATAAACAAAATTCTATAATATAATGAATAAATTTTATTTAAAAATAAAATTTTCGGCTTATAATAGTTCTATGAAGGATTGTATGGTCTTGATGAGGAAAATTTTGTATATAACTTACATTCATTTTTCACTATAAGAGTTTCAAAAAGTTCCTTGGTCGGAAAATTAAAAGAAGATTCCTTCAAATATATTTTTAATGTAGAAAAGTTGTAAAAATTCCATTTATATCACTTGAAACTATTAAAAATCATTTAATACTTTTTTAGATGACACATGTTTTAGGGAACACATATTTCTGGTTGAAAGGAGAAATAAAGATTAATTTTCAAAAAATGAATTTTTTAAACAATCCATTGTAAATAAGACAGTAAAAAAGATTACCAATAAATGAAGATATAAAGAATTATTAGTGGAAAAAGAAATGCATGAGATTTATTGAGAGAGGAATAATATTATTTCACCAATGGAAGCATAATAAAAAATAATGTCAATAACTAATGTGATTTTTTTAATAAACACTTACAACATCGTAACATTTAATTATATTAACCATGTAAGAAAATAAAATTACATAAATCATAAAATTTCAAGATAAAATTTATGTACATTATATAAAATTTAGAATGAAAATATATAATCCTTGTAAAATAATATTAGTACAGAACATGAAAGGTGAATCAAAGAAGGAAAATTGATAAATAATTACATTATCGACTTGGTTGATTTTGAAATATAAATACCATAAATGAAAGATAAAAAATGATATGAAAATAAACATAAATTTAATTATAATAATAATAATTTATAACCATGGGATTTAAGAACATCACATATAATAAATAGTTGTTGAATATGGCTTGTGGTTAAAGGAAAATAAAAGTGATAGGAGAAAAACATTACCTTAGGTAATGACTGTCTTTGTACTCATTGAAAACAACTTTATAATTAATATTATTTTATTAAAAATATTCCATAGAAAAACATTATTATATATAATACAATATATTATATTATAATGACTTTATATTACCTTCCTATTAACAACTCAATGTTAATGTCATGTTTCTGGTAAAAATTTCGTTGTTTTCACCTGTGTTTTGATTTATTATATTTTTGGTTTTCATAGATATATAATAATAATAATAACGAAAATAATGATATTTTTATCATATATATTGATGAATAAATATTTATAATAATATATAAAATATTAAAATGTTAACAAAAATACACAGTTCATGAAGATGGTCCGTTGTAATTGCGCATGAACGATATTTCCGTTTTACTATAGTATTTTAAAAAATAAAGTATATAAAAAATATATTCATATATTCATATATATATTTATATATAATATCATAGTACTGTTATTATTATTTCATATATATCATATATGTTTACTAAACCCATCTGTAATACATTAAATGTACAGTGTGAACAAATCACAACCCCTTTAGGAGGTGGTAGTCCACATTTCAAAAAACGATGTATTCATATTTTCAAAAAATGGAAAGAATTAATTTATATTCTATAATATAATTACCGAAATATAAGGATATAATAAATATCTAATATATAATTGAAAAATATATTGTACATCATAAATCCAAAACATGAGATGTGATAAGGGAAAATTAACAATATTAATTCGTGAGGAGGTGGTTTTCCATACATAAGAACGGTGTGTTGGGGACAAATTTGATGTTAATTTATCTGAGTGTGGGTACAAATATTATAATAACATATATAGAAATTTATTAAACTGGTTTTGTAATATAATCATAGAATAATAATATTTTTGGGTGTAGATAATGAATATAAATCAACGAATCTTGAGGAAGGATGTTACCTTTTCTTTTGGTATATCCTCTGGGTTTGCAAAAATGGGTATCATTTGATGGATTTCATCCCAATGGGAGTTTTATATGATTGTGGGAGGGATTTTGGTAGTTTATTTCAAATTATATTGGGTGATCTAAAAGGCATGATATGTGATAATAAGTGGGTTGCATGAGTTTCTTTTTATGGTATAGAGGAGTTAAATTCTTGTAATTTTAAGAAAAGGGATTTCCACCGACGTTTTTACAATTTCATGTGGCTCTAATAATGGACTCAATAAGAGAATATGGTGTATGGGTTGAAATAGGGACATATAATGTATTTTGGAAAATGTTTTAACTAATTTAGGCCGTAAAGATTATGGTATAGTCCCTTGTTATGGATTATTTTAACTTAATTATTCTACGTAATAATAAACTCATTAACTGTTGTTTTAAAAAAGTCAAGTATAAATTATTATATATTATAAATTATGATGATTGAAAATATGGAATCCATTTTTCAAAATTCAAGTTATATATGTTTTTGAAAATAATTTAATTTTAATCTCACTGAGGGGACACCAATGTTGGTATTAAAAGTAAAATGTTCAAATGTTTGTTATGTTTTATATCAAATTTCATAGGAAATTTATTAAAATGGAATAAATTTGATAAATATATGTATAATTGATTTACGTTTACTTTAAAACAAATTAATAACTTAGTTTTTTATTATTATTAAGTTATTCCAAAAAGCCGCCTTGAATTAAAATAAAATATTTTTTAACAATTAATCACAAAATGAATCCTCAAATAAAAGCACCGTAAATTCACCCAAATAAAAATTTTCTGTTCATCTTCAAAAAAATATGTTTATAAAATTTCTAGTGATTTTATTTAAAATAGTTTCACCCTTAATTTTTTGTAAATTTTTTTTTATAATAATACATATTATTAGGTATATATTGGATCTATTCTAGTCTTATACATTTTAAATTTATTGGATGAGTAAATAAAATATTTATTGAATTTATAATACTTAAATATTATTGAAAAATTTAATCAATAAGAGTTAGTATAATTTATTAAGATAAAATTGTGTTTATAAATAGAGAAATAGTTTTCCTAAAAAGTTACTTTATATTCAAAGAGTTCTTACATTCACTTACTATAATTCATACACAAATTATTCATTTTATATGAATGTGAATATAATAAATTCACTGATTTTTAAATATTATTCATAACTTCCATTCATATGGACTGGGGGTTTCTATAATTATATTTTAATAACATATTAAAATTATACAATAACATGGTAAAAACTCATCCTTTTATATAACACAAGCTATTGAAGGGATTTTGTATTGCGTGAAATACAAGAAAAACACATTGTTTTGTGTACAACTTGGTAATTTGAGTAATGTGTGTAGTACACACAATAAAAATTTAGTAAATTAATATTAAAAATCTATATTAATTAATTTTTAAATTGAAAATTATTGAAAAGAATATATTAATATAGAACATATATTTCAAAAAAAAAATTAATGTGTTATATTATACCCCACTTAAATTGAATTTATATGTTGAAACTATTCATGGTTATTAAATGCTTAATACATTAATGTTCCTTCTATAGAAACCCACGACATGAAAATTAATTATATAACATTAATTTAATTGGGAAATTTGGAACCATAATTCTCACCCAAAGTAACTCATTACTAGATTCCCACAAAAGATAACATAGATGTATTGTGAGAACATGATCATGGTTGAGAAATATGACTATCAATTTCTAATAGAGAGTGATATAGAACATGGTTAGGAGAATGTTAACAATCACAAATCCATAAATATGTGATGATCAATGGGGCCATTTGATTCATCATAAATTAATGTACTAGGAATATATTTTTGTTTTCAATGTAATTTTCAATAAAGTTAAAAAAAAATTTTATGATGATATAAAAAAATGATATTATTTCATTTCAAATACACATTCTCTCACTATGGTACTGCCTTTTAGGATTTCCACTTCATATATTTCTCTAGGAAATGGACATGAATGATTCATTCCTCAAGTACTAATAGATCTTGACATCCATGATAAGACACCCCATCTATCATCAGTTAATATCAACAACAAGTTTTTTGAAATGGTTATCCAATATGAATAAATCATCATGTGGTGAGACAATAAATTAATATCACAAACATCATATTATTCTTGACATACACATTCCAAAAATGGATAACCTTATAATCCCACCGAAAGATGAAAATCCAAAATATTCTTATTAAGGTCATGAAATCATCTTAATATTGATCGGTAATAAATTATAGTATCGACCATGATTTTCACATTCCAAACATGTGAATACCCTCATCAAATATTTTCTTAAAACATACTAATATCCTAAATTTTCAAAAATTGTTTTGGAAAACATGCATGCCTCCTCATTATGAAACTTAATGGATATATTATGTAAATTATTGAAGTTGTTAACATCATCCATCATAACATTGAAATTTTTTTCAAATAAAACATTTTAATAGTTATGAGGTCATAAATAATATAAAACTTACATTATCCAAATAAATAATCTCTTATCCCATGCTAAACACAATTTTACCATCATCTGGAACTCATTATGGGTAACCTTCCCTTATTTCAAAATATCACCCTTCCATTAAATAAATTTTCTATATATTCATCATCATTAAACATATAAATTTATATAATTAATCAAAAACTTATACTAAAAATACATTTTTATTTCATGATTAATATAACATAATCTTTCAATTCCAATGCATATTCAATTCAAACACACTACATTATTCATAATCCATTTCTCAGGCTTCATCAACTTATCCCATAATACCCATTTCCTATAATATGAAATTGTAATCACATATTAGTTTTTTTAGACCACAATCCAATCATGATTCTTACTATTAATATTAATAATATCAGAAAAACATCCCATACCTGTAATATTTCATTTTCAGTCTCTTTTTCGTCAACAATATAACCAGTACTAATGGTCCTTGATTTTGATCATGATTTTTTTTCGTAGGAAATCAGTTTTTACAATGCCCATACTTTAGAAATTTTAAACATAAATTTTAACATAATTACATATCGTTAATTATATTTAATAAAACATTAAATCAAAGGATCATAAACACTTATATAAGCATAATACTGTATATTCATGACAAAATTCATATATGATGTCCTAATAATGACCACTATTTTATTAAAATATTATACTATAGGTTAATGGAAGGTAATTCATAATAATAATATATTTAAATAACAAATTATGGTTCAAAAATTGTTTCTTATGTTCCAAGAGAAAATCCCCTAAGAGAGGAAAACAAGTTATATAGTGAGGTCCATTCCCATGTTCCATGTTATGCTCGAGTCATGACCAATACACATTATAAGAGTTTTTACTCCTGGTAATATTTGTGTCAAAACCACATCCACATGTAGAAACGAGACATGTATGTATTGTTATGAAATCACTCCTTAGATCCATTATCATACCACAAGAACATTTTACTATACTTTTCTTTACAATTATATTTATCCTTAGTCACATCCATAGACATATCCATAGAAATATCTTTAGGGGTGTCAATAAAAATTTATGATCCTAGTTTCCAAAGGATGACTAAACATTCACTATGATACCAACTATAATGAATAAATATTATCTTAATTATTCATTTCATAATTTTATAGAATTATTAATATATTTCAAAATAGACACCTAAAAATAGTTTTAGTTTAGTGCTTTTGGAATCACAGAAATGTAAAAGCTGGAACTTGGGTTATTTATATTATCTACCACTAGGTTCTCTAAGATTATCACATATTTCTAAATATAAAACATGATACATGTCATCATAAACTGGGAAAGAAAAAATAAAATGGTTGGGCTCAGGTTCTCAATAATGGAAAAAAGGAATATACATAAGCATAAACATTAGAATAATCGTATGAAAATGTGATCATTATATTAGATGACCATACACTATATATCAATTATTATAATCATGAATCATGAAATAAATATTAATAGATCATAACACATGAATCCTAAGGGGAAAAGGGGAACAATCAATGAACAAACATAAGATTAATATATTGAATTCTTACACCCAATGAAACATGTAATATGATTCCCTCTAAGTTATGACTCATTAATGGAACTTATCAGAGCACTTACTGGAAACTACACATACTGTGTAGGACACACAACTATCCCAATTCAGAGTCCTTTAATTATAAGGTATTGTGTTTCACCATCTTCCCATAGTGGATAGGGTTTCCCCATCCTCCCATAGGTGAATTGGTTTCCACATCTTTTCATTGGGAATCAGGTTTCCGCATCATCCCCTATTGGATTGTGTTTCCCCGTATTCCAATAGTGGACCAGATTCCCTATCATTCATAGAGGATTAATACTATCAACTTATATACCATCATAATATAATGATATGTAAATCTGTAACCAATGTATTGGAGGGTGATATAGGTCCCACACATAACATAATAAAATCATGCATACTTGTTCCATAAAATAATTAAACATGCATCATATCATGACCCATAAAAATAGTTTTATTTCATAAACATCATAACATAACCAATGAACTTAAATGGTTATCATAAAAAATTATTATATCATTAAATATGGGAAATAAATTGGTTTTTTGATCATATATTCAAATAAAAAATCTAGAAAAGAATCAGGTTTCAAGACTATATATCCAATAGAATAGAATTGTGAGTCATTAATATCATTCCCTCAAAACATAAACCATTCAATAATGAATATGAATGGTATTATTTGATCATATAATTAATAAATAATAAATAAAAAAATTCAATGGCATATTATATGTAGAAGTATTATTAATGATTATGTCATATATTTCTTAAAGAATATTGCTATTCATTGAAAATCATTTCTATAATAAAATTTCAAAGTCCATTTCTTACAGATAATTATTTAAAACATTTTTTAAAATATTTTTTAAGTAAAATATGTTTTCCCCCATGAAAAAATATTTATAAAACATATATCATTTGAAAAAATATTCTCTTTTAATGTAGTATTGAAAACCAATGAAGGTTAGTTTAATGTATATTGAAAACATTATTTTTATAAATCCGTTGAAAACTAATAAAGACATATTCCAAATATCTTCAAAATATTTTTCCTTTAATATACATTTACAACTTAAAATGATGTCCTGAAATAATTTCACGAACTTTTTCTTTAAAAATCACTTTTTAAAAACCTATAATTGTTGTTGTGAAAATTTTTTAAAACATTTTTTAAACAAATAAATTAAAAGACTAATTTCCTTGATAGTTTTCAATAAATTAAAATTAAATAATATTTGGAAAAAAGTTTTTTTTAAAAAATATACTTCTAATATAATAAATAAATATTCAATGAAATGATTTTCATGATAGAGGTTATGTCTGTCTATTCCAAATATTCTTTTTCCCCCATAATAGTTTTCAAGAGTTCATTAAATAGAAAAGGAAATGAATATTCCCTGTAAAATAATTTTAAAAAAATGTAAAACATGGATAAAATTTTAAATTAAAAATATTTGGATTATATCAAAACAAATTTGAAGACATAATTATAAAATGTGGTTTTTTGGGAGCACTGATTTCTGACCAAAAAATATAAATAAAGTAAGATATTAATGAAAACATTTAAATAATTACCTTATGTCATGAAGAGTGTAAAAATGGTACCAATACATGAATATTAATTGAATAACCAGTGTACAATAAAATTAAAATGTTTAGATAAAATATGTATTTTAATATTTCATTAATGGATGCAAATTTTTAAATAATTTCAATAACTTGTTAGATTGTTTCAATAAAATCGTACAACTTGACAACATTGAATAATACTCCATTTATAAGAATATTACATTACCTGAAGACAAAAAAATAAAGATAATATTCTTTTTAATTTTATAAAATTTAAAATAGATGTATATAAACCACTTAATATAATATAGCTTCCTAACATGACATGTGTCTTAATGAAAGAAAATTGATACAAAATTACATTAACGATTTGTAAAATATTTTCACGTAATCCCGATGAAAAAATATTATCAAAAATATATATAAATACCCATAAATTATATATAATAATCCTATAAAATATATATTATAATTAAAAACACCACATATTTGAAATATGTTGTGAACATGTCTTGTGTCTCACAAAAAATAATATGATATGAGAAAACACTTATTTTATGCCTGGACTCACTTCGTACTCATTAAAAAATATTTTATATTAAAAATCATGTTATTATATATCTTAAAAAGAGCCATATTATTATAATTAATTCCATATATTGTTTTATTATTTCCTTATAATACCAATTTATCAACAACTTACTGTTGAAGTTATGTTTCAGATAATAATTTTTTTGTTTTTCTTTTATGTTTTGATTTGTTATATTTTCAGTCCTCATAGATATATCATGATATTGACAGTTTGAATCAAGGTATAATTATCATATATTTTTACTATATATTTATTCATTTTAATATATAAAAGGTATAAAAATTTGATGAATGATATCATCCTTTTAGATAGTATGTTATATCTACGCATGAATGTTTATTCCGTTTTAACATCATATTGAATGAATTAATATAGATGAAATATATGTAAATATGTACATTTATTTTCATTACAATATAATTATTATATCATGTATATATAATATATTCATACTAGACCCATCAATAATACATTCTATGTAATTCTGGAAAGAATCACATCACATTGAAGATGCGGTAGACCACACTTCCCCAAATGAAGTAATTATATTTAAACAAAATGGAAAACAAAAAGGTATGTTTTATATAATAAATATAGTATAATAAATATGTCATAAATATGATATAGATCATATTAAAAATATTTGAATCATAAATCCCATCTATGAGTGGTGGTTAAGAGAAAAAAACATCATCATTTTGTGAGGCGGTGGTTTGATGCACATAAGAACGACAAGTTCAATACCCATTTAAAGGAAATGTGTTTGATTGTTAGTAGAAACATTATTAAAAAAATATAACTATATTTATTTTATTTAGGTTATAATATAATAATATAATAATAATATTATATTAGTGGATAATGAAAACAACTACTGAGCTTGGGTATGGATGTTAACTCTTCATTGGGTAACTCCTATTAGTTTGCACTAAATTGATTTCGTGGATGGATTTATGAAAAAATGATGATTCAAGGATGAAGGTAGGGATTTTGGTACACTATTTTATCATAGTATGGGAGATACAATGGGATTTATAGCTGTGAATATGTATGGTGGATGAGTTCCTTTTTAAAGTGGAGGAGGACTGGCATTCTTGTATATTTTTTAAAATGGAATTAAATAATAATTATTTCCATCTCATGATGCACCAATAATTTACCCAGTTATATATTTGGGTGGATAGGTTCTAAATATGTCTAGAAAATATTTTTTTCACGTGTTTAAATATCTATTTTATTGTTCATTTATGGTATAGTCTCTTGTAAACCTTAATTTTAACTTAGTCGCTATAATAAATTTTAATCACATTAAAAATATATTTTTTCAATAAAATTACATATCCTTATTAGAAATTAGAAATTATTATTATAAAAATTAATGAATCAAATATTAGAATTTAAAATCAATTAAGTGGTAGAAATTAATTTAAATTTAATCCCACAGACAAGACGTCAAAGTTGTTTTTAATGTAAAATGTTCAAAAGATTGATATGTGTTTATAACAGTCATAGAAGTAAAATTGATTCCAATTACCTAAATTATATTAAATAATATATAATTTAAATAATGGAAATATTAATCTTATAAAAAAAATAATTAACCTTGTATGTAAATATAATGATAACCTAGTTTTCATATAAAATTCAGTATTTTTCAATGTTCATCAAAAAATGAAACCGCACAGAATTAGACGAAAAATTTATCGTAATTTTATTTTTATGTTTTGATTTAAAAACAATTAGTATTTAAATGTTCTAAAAATTTTATTTAGATATGTTCAGAAACAAATGTTGATATTTTTTTAGTAAAACAAATATTTTATTCATTAAATTAAATATACTCTTATCTAATACCTACCGAATCATTTGGATGGGAATAAAAAAGATAGATTGAATATATAGATTGAAAATTTAATTTAATCATCTAATAAAATGTACTTTTTAAATTTATTGAGATAAATTTATGTCTGTATAGAGAAATAGTTTTCTTATTAATTTCATTACTTTCAAATAAAACATAAATTTTCTTCTAGTAACTAATAATGAAAACATTCATTTTAAATACATGCATATTTAATATTTTAAAACATCTGTTAAGAATATTTCTAAATTTCATTCCTTGTCATTGAAGTAAATATAATATTATTTTAAAAATAATATTAACAATATATTGTAGTTCAGTAAAAACTATGTAATTTGAGCAACGCAAGCTATTGAAGATACTTGGTATTGTGTGCAACACAAGGAAAAAATTATATTGACTTTAAAAAAATAATATAAGTGTTGAGTGTAGTAGATGAATGAAAAAAATAGATATTTAATCTATAAAAAACTATTTTATGTATTGAATGAAATTAAAAATATAAAAAATATTAAATTAATAGAAAAAAATTATTTCATAAAATCTTAGGTTGTTACAACGTTTTATCTCTCATTCAGTCTTGAAAATGATCTATGATATATAAAACCATTGTATAAATGTATAACCTCCATGAGCATCGATATATTCATTAATCCCATTAGAAACCATATAGGAGGTGACTTCATTCCTATTTATCGGTAATGAATATTAGACACATTTTGAAGAATGGGTAAACATGTAATTATTATACATTTTTTTATTATCAGTTTCATATTCACAAAACTATTGAAACCCTAACTAGGTTTGAATTGAAGCAATATGTAATTCCTATATCCAACCAACAAAAGGCCATGATGTGGAAAATATCATTAATTGCATCATACCTAATTTTCTAAGGAATTACCAAACTGTACATAATGGTATATAAAATTACATCACCAGTAAACTTAGTAAATAAATTTTGAAATTAAGAAATAATTCAGATAATTTTCTCTAAATTTAATAAATAAAATACATATAAAGGCATTGAAAATTACTATCTACATGAATCATCACCATCAAACCAAATAGAAGTATCTAAAACCACTGTAATACATTCATAAAAAACAACTCGGATAAAATTATAAATGGGAACACGTGGGAGTACATAGTAAGATTAGATTTCTTGAGAGATGTAATAGATTGGAACGTAAATTTTTAGGGATATAAATGAGTGAGTTCAACTAACAAAAATGATTTAATCCATGATATAGACTATTTAAAAAAGAAAATGTATAATATGAACATGACATTACATAAAAAATTATATGATTCATTTGGTTATTTCACTAATTTCAAAATATCATATTGGTAAATTTTTACATGAAAAATTAATATGTGATGATTTTAGATATCTAGGATCACATAATAAAAAAAATATATCTTCTAATTATATAAAAACCAATCTAAACACTCATTTGTCATTAGATTGAATGAATATTTGGATTCTAGATTCATATAAGAGTAAATATTATTCTTTTATAACAAATAATGGTATGTTAATCCATAAGATTTAATTCACCATTTTATTGAAAATATTTTCATATCAATTTTTCTGTTCAAAATAACAAATAAACCATATATATATTATAATGAAATCACATATTTATCTATATTTCCACAATCCATGAATCATATCTACTATATCACATTACAAAATACCCAACCACTAAACAAAACTATATAAGAACAACATAATTTCCACGACTCATTTTATATTTTCACACAATCATGTCACAACTATATAAGATAAACCTCATACATCACATCGTATCAATATTTTTCTATGGTATAATATTAAGATAGTATATTCCAAAAAAATTAAATTAAATTCATAAATGTACTTTGTTACATTGATCCATTATATTATATTTATAGATGGTGTATAACATAATCAATTATATCTTGTGATGGAAGACACAACATTGAATGTCATTAGTGACAATAATTATATAATATATTTGAATAGGAAAAGGAGATAAAAATAACCAATCATAATAATAGTCATATAATGATAATAGAGAGATAAAATAATAGACCAAAGAATGACATATAATAATAGTTAATCTTGCATCACAATATTTAATTTAAAAAAGTAATAATGGAATATCTAATAATTATCTACATAAAGTCATGTTTTATTTATCATCCCGGATACCTAATAATACTATTAGATGCTACGTTAAAAAAATTATAATTATAAAAATTGAATTTAAATATTTAGTTACATAATTACAGATAATTAATTATTTTATCAATGATAATAACATATATATGAATATATACGCTTCCATATCACATTAAAACTCAACACAAAAACTCCATGAAAATGAAAAAAATTATAATTATTGTATAACTTATAATATTAATACTGACCCCACACTCTCATTGTGAATCACATAAGACATATAACAATCTAGAAACCCAAAAAAATCTTCCACTAAATAAATCAACCTATAAGGATAATTGAATCACATAATCAAACCAAATCCCAATGACATCAAAAAATGGAATAGAATCCCTAGTAATATATAAATAACCATCAGTGGTACAAGATCAATAAACCTAATCTACCCAAAATAATTATTTTATGGTGGTTCATGATTTTATTTTTATTAATAAATTAATTACCACAATCAATATGGGTAGTGGGAAACCCATTACATATCCCATAGGACAAAGGAAAAGTCAACTGCATTATGTATGCGACACCATCTGCCTGCTTCATGCCTATGTTACCGCTCTTAATGTGAATGATTGCATCAACACTTAAATTGTAAGCCCCCAGTGGAATTTATCGGCTTCAAATAATGTATATAAAATGATAATTATCATAAAATTATGATCCCTTGGATCTATTTTAAGGCAATAAATAATAACAAATAAATAAACATACACTACATAAGGCATTACACATTCAATATATTAAAGATCAATAGATCATATTTATTATTTTAATATTATCATGATTTAATTATATATCATATAAAAATTATTTAAACCAAAAAATATTAAAAAAATCAAGACATAATATTTATAATTATGGGATTTTTCATAACATTAAAATGTTTATTGAGTATCACAAATGTAATTAATTATGGTATTATAATAAAAAATTGTAAGCTCTTTATAAGTTTTAACTACCAATATAAAATTATTATTTTAATTTTCCATTCGAAAATACATATCATTCGAATAATATGTCAAATATGTTTCAAAATAAATAGATGTATACATATTTTTTAAAAAAATAACAAGGTTTAAAATTATCATAATTCAAATGAAACATTAATTAAATTAAAAAAATGAAACCAGATCAAGTAATTCATGTAATAAAACTAATAATTTTTTAACTAATCTAAAAATAAATAAATATAATATATATAAAGTTATTATATATCCACATCCATAATATAAAATAAATAAATTGTCTTAGAAAGAAGGGTATGATTACATAAATATAATAATAATATAAATGTCCCTTCCCTAATAGGAATAAATCTTCAACAAGGCTAGTTGAAGGGTATAATAATATTTAATAGGATTCCAATGCAATAATGGATAGTTAATCAAATGATTTCGTTTTATAAAGATTTATGTCTCATAAAATACAACGGGATTAATTTACTTATGGAGTACTATGGAGTTTACAATCATTATATGTTAGTGCTACAAATTAATGAATAAATCTATTAGATTCTCGAGGATTACAACATAATGGAATACCTTAAAAAATATAGACAAAGTGTAATAATAGATAATCTAGAAATATATTTTTTAACGATGAGATAAATGAATATAAATCAACTAACTCAATATAATATCAATCATTTTCTTAAATTATTTACCTCTTAATGTAATCATTTTTAAAAGATATATTCTTTATTTAATCATTACATTAACCACCAAAAATGGTGAAATGGTGTAATGAATCATCATTTCTAGGACTAATATCTATACATTATACTATAACACCAAACAAAAATTTCCCAAATATTATAGGTATATTAATTTGTTATCATCCAACTATAAGTAATAAAATGTTATGTTGTAATTTTATTATTTTAATTTATCTATGAAGATTTTTTTAATTTTTATTAAAATAATACGTAGAAAATAATATTATTTTATATTACATATATATAAAAATTTACCATATTTTTTAAATTTTTTATATCTCTTTTTTTAATGTTATTAGTATTGTTTTCTATTTAGTTTTCATTAATATCCTTTTCTCCAATTATGCCCACGTTTTAACTTGTTATTCAGTTTTTATTTAAAGGAGTGGTGATATTAAATATACTATAACGATTATTCATTTTTAATATAATATTATTGTTTTTTACAATTTTTTATTAACTATAATCCGTCATGATTTAACATTTATTTGTTTTTAATTTTATTATTAAAATATAAATCACATTGTCTCCCATATACCTTAAAATTATGACATCATATTTACCCATATAATTCATCACATTATTAATGTGGTCTTAATAAAAAAAGGAAATAAATTTTCACGTTTCATGAAAACTAATTATTTCATTAAAGTATTATAAATTTTAAAATAATAAAATTATATCGAAAAATAAAAAAATTTACCTCTATGAAACATGTTATGAGTTGAAACATTTAATTATTTAATTATTTAGAATAAAATCAATTTATTATTTATCATAAAACATTTATATAATATTCTAACCATCAATTTTACAATGAATCATATTTCAAATAAATAGTCATTAACAACAAATATGCTACGATACCCTATTTTTTTAGGTTATTTTAATTGTATCATCATGATTTTAAATAATTATATCTTGATATATTAAGGTTTTCATGTATCTATATTAACATATTTTTTTCTTAAATCCATTAAATCATTGTTATACTTACATCATTCATTATAATGATGGAATCATGTTTATTGAATGCCAAATATTCTCCAAATTAATATGAAACATTTCATTTAAAAATAAATATGAATGAATAGTTTTTCTATTAACTGTATGAAAATATAATTATATGTTATTATAATTGAAAATATTGAATATTTGTGAGTTAAAATTATTCATTCCATTTTGTGTTTAATCTATCATTTTATACTTGCATTGTTATAATTTTTATTTTCACTTTACATCCAAAATAATATTAACTAAAATAATAACATAAAATTCAAAATAAAAGATAATTAAAATAATATTAGTTTTATGGGAATTAATCATTTAATTGTAACATTATATCTTGATAATTAATTAAAAATCCACTATATTTTATCACTTAATTTTGAGTTTTATTTAGAATAATAATATTTTTATGTGCAATAAATTTTTTTCATATTTGAAATTCATTAAAATTTTTAAGACATTTGAATAAGATAATAAGTAAATTTAATTATTATATAATATAATAATAAATAATTTATAATTATATCCATTTATAGATATATTTTTGTACATTCAATATTGGATGAACACTAGGCCCGAAATTTTCAACAAGCATAGTTCTAAACTCTAATTCATTTGAACCAATGAATATTCATGTGACACTTCATTTGAGACAATATTAGAATTTTCATGATTTACCATAGATTGAAAATATAATTTCTATTTTTAAAGACACGTACTTTTAAAAATTAAATTTCATACCACTATTGGTTTTAAATGGAATTATTCTATTATCTTGATTAATTCTACATTTTCATGTAATGTGGTTATTAGAGTAAGAAAAGATGAAGTTCAATGGATTTTTGGATATGGAATATAGAAGTATGATATTTTCATGATTTCAATTATAGTACATGATGTGAAGGTTCATTTCATAATAGGAATAGTAATTCTTGACATCTAAAGGAAAATTCTTTTGGTGAGATTCATGACTAGAACTATCTGTGCATGGTGTGGAAGTGTAAAGGATTATCTTCGATGAATATATCCATGGAATCTAATGATTTAAACATGATGTTTGTGATGTATGTTGATCCATAATTTCATTAATTATTTGATATGTTTTCTAATTAATAATAATATATGGCCCACTAAGTACGTGATTTACACGTTTTTTCCATTAATAAACTTCTATTAGTTTTCAAATAAATATGATCACACCCTTAGTTTTATAAGAAATAATCCCATTCTATCCAAAATACAGGTACCCAAATATGGTTCATTAGTATTTTTAGAAACACATACTATATAAATTGATCACAATCTACCCATTTTCGATCAATAGTGATCTACTATGAGTTTTCCCTTCTTATATCATGGTCTATTATCTTATATATATGTTTCCTCATGTTATTTCTTATCATGCATTGGTAAATGATATATGTTGTTATTATAGAGTTCCATGATTTTTGTTTTCATGGTTGTGGTATCGCATTCTCGTATAAATGTAGTTTTTAGGGGATTATTTTATTGATGTTTGAACTGGTTGTTTTGTTCCTATTTAAGAATAGTGATACCCTTCAAGCAATTGATTCATTTATTCTCATATTATATTATGTGAAATCATATTGTTGAGATAAATTTTTTATTTATATTATGAATCAGACAACATTAAAAAATAATTAAAATTATTATTGAATGGAAAAGATTTGTGGTTTTAGTGACCACATGTATTTAAACAATAATAAGGTCTTTCCTATTTATATAATAGAGAAAGTGTTATTTAAATTTATTCTTGTCAATATATTTTTGATTTGTTGGAAATTGTTATAATAAAAAATTAACTATTGTTATTTGAAAAATACACTAATGAGGAATGTTTAAATAATAAATTTTTGTAATGTTCTAATTGAAATAAATGTAACCCATAATTGATATTAAATTAAGTTTTTCTTCTATATGATTGTTTAATTAGCCAAATAATATGATTATAGGAGTGCTTAATATTTTGAATAATATAATGGATTGTTAATTTAATTTTTCTCCAAAACATTTTGATCAAAATTAATTATATACTCGAATGAAATATAAATAATTTATAGATTTTATAGATGAAAAATTAGGTTGCATGGGGTTATACATGTTACTAATGAATAATTTAATTTAAGTTAGTAAATATTTGTGTTTTTTATAAATAAGACTTATTTTTTATTAACAAAAATGATCTATTATAATGGAAGGGTGCGTTGATTTCTACAACTTTAGATGTCCTATTGGATATGTTTTTTCTCTAACTTTAATGTTTTATCGATATATGTTCCTTTTTACGAGACATGAATTGACCCAATGATAGGTAATGTTTTTATGATTTATGGGGAGAAACGTGGTTATGGTATAAAATTAAACTTGTTAGGGATGAATGGATACATACTCATATGTATATTGGATATAGGGATATAAAAATTATTAATAGAATAGGTTGAAGCTAAGGTATCCCATACATGTGAAAAAATATAATTGTTTACATGATATTGTTCTTTATGTGTTGGATATCTAGGTTTAATGTTTTTACATTACTTTCCCAACTGATTAAGGATGCAATTTTTTATTTGTTATATATGATATTTATGGTATATTAGGATGTTACATAGATAATATGAAATTATGGAATGGAATATAATTTTAAATGATTTATCCAGTGGGTTTGGGGCATGAATGTAATGAAAATGTTGAAAGTTTTATGAAATTATGGTATATGATGGATTTTCCCTTGAGGATATGTATATCACTAAATGGTTACTGAAATTTTAATGTACCAATGTTAATTAATGGATACATAATATATTAATTTAAATTAAAATGATACACATAAACAAATAACCAAAGGAAGATCCTTGAGTGCTAGTTTTACTGAAGGATATCTATTTCTTAGTGGTGGAATCTGATTTTCAGTGAAAAAATTGATGTATTTGATATTAATACTATTTTAATTCATTAGTGTGGATACGATGTTAATTATATAATGTGTTTAATATAATTTCATACACTACCCCAACGATGTTGGATGTGATACTAGTACCTAGTAGATAGTGGGAGGGTGTTATTTCCAACTTCCTAGTTTATATGGAATATATTGTATATTAACCCCACCATCCATTATTTTTTTTTTGATTTGTAGTACTATATAATTATATACATTGAAATTACCTTTGAGATATATGTTTTCATACTTTTATAATGTTTTTTGATTATTTCAAACACATATCTCCAGGTATTGAATAATATAGATGATTGTAAATAAGAAATCTAGGGTTTGTGAATGATAGATGTATAATACCCAATATTAGGGTTCTGTTGGATTCAATAATATACCCAATTACTATATGAATATGTAAAAAAGGATTATTAGATGATGTTACGTTTTGGGTGATAGGTCTATGATGATGAGATGTGATGTAGGTGATGCATGTAATGATTCAATATCCCCGGTGGCTTTGAGATTGAAAGGTTATGGGGGGAGATGCATTAGGATGATAAATGTTAGTGTATATTAAAAATTATTTGGGAAGTGGTACTTGGGTATCCTCTTTTTATATTATATATTATGATCTCTGTAATATGATATGTTATACAGATATATACATTGTAAGGCAAGGAATATAATATTCATTCTTAGGTGACTTGTTAACTTTACTTTTTTTGATTAGGCTATAGAATTATTTCTATATAGTATTCATGAGGGTATCTAAGGAGGATTAAAATAGAATAAATTTTATAATCACCTTAGGTATATATAAAAAATGTTTTTGGTCATTTAGTATGTTGGTCACCAGGATGATCATTACTAGCATATATTTGTCCATGAGTAGTTCGGGCTTTGTGGTCATTTCTCAGTTTATCATTTGGAAAATATATTTTTTATAGAAGTTCTATTATATGATATTATATTTATATATTTGGGATATTTATTTTTATATTGAATATCAGATATATTTTTTTCTACCTTATCTCTTATCTTCTAAACTCTAAACGGTTAATGATTCTCATTTTTCTGTGTGCAAGAACAATAGTCAATCTCTTAAACCCATGGCCTATTGGAGGTTTAATTATTGGATCAGTATAACACTTATATAATTTTCATAGTTGGATCTGTAGATTTTGGTGTTAGGGTGTTTATATAATGTGTTAATAATGCATTAAGTAGAGTGATGGGATGGAGATTAGTGGTAGGCACTGGCGAGGACTTCATGGGAAAGTTGTAAAATGGTGTCATCTATTTTTAATATCTATTTTAAAAAAGTTTTATAGTTGAGAGCATGGTATTTAGGTCCCCATGTGATGAATATAAGAGACATATAATCTTACTATGTCTAAAAACATATGTGATACTTTTCATAGGTTTATGGCCTAGTAAATTTTCAGGCATCATTCTTATTTATAACTATATTTGAAATGGATAAACATTGGGATTAGGATAAACTATATATAAATAAATATTTAGATAACATTAAATTTTCCTTTTTATTAGTATTAGATATTGTAATATATTTTTATTTTTCATATATGGATCTAGTTTCAGGTCATCATGAGGATCACACTATTTATTTTTAGCTAGATGTTCAAGTAGATCATCATATAGTAGTGGACAACCCAAAATTTCCCCAACTTATCATACCATTATATTATATCTTATTATATGAATATTCAGTAAATAAAATTATAAGCCCTTCCATAAACATATGGTCAAGTGTGTTTGGAAACAATGATACATAATCAACATGTACATATAGGAACTAAATAATATCCCCATGTGTTATCAATAAATAGAACCCTTATTAGGCATATCATACATAATAACTTTTTTTCACAACCTAGAGTAATTAAAAATAATAATGGATGCCCCTATATTCTAAGTAATTTATGAAAATAGTTATAAATATACCATGATTATAATGGTACTTGAGCATGAGAATAACATCTGAAAACCATACCTCATTTATCATAGATTATAAACATGAGTCATGTACCAAATTATGTTAGTATGGATCCTAAATTAATAAAATTACATGATCCATGAGAACATAACATTGACAAAAGTCACATATTTTGGTAATAAAAGTTAGCATTGAAAATGATTTCTATGGTTTCCATGGTTCACTGTGAAGCTATGACAGTGGGATGTGTTCCCCCCACCCAATATCATATTATTCATGATTAAATCCCTAGACTATCAATGTGGACCATATCCATTAATAAATCAGGATAACTCCCCATTCCAAACCTATTCGTCCCTTGGGATACCAATCATTACCAAATTCTTTGGAGGGAGATATAAAACCAAACCCTATTATCATATAACACGACAATACTTCCTTGTATATAACATATCCCTCATCCTTATTTATAATATAACCACCAACCATTTTTATCACGCAATAACCTTGTTTTATTTATAGTATAACCACCCATCACATAATTAAAATCATACATATGTGTTCTATAAGATCATAATACATCCATCATATCATAACACATGAAAAGGAAATATGTTTTATGGTAATTTGGTATTTACCTAACCTATTGGATTGAAATGGGCTCATAAAGGTTCGTTCATTTAAATATTGGATAACCCATGATAAAGAAACAAGTTTCAAAAATATTTATTCATCCTAATAAAAAATCATCCAGATATATTATAATCGTGGTATATTTTGATCATATACCTTCTAAATAATAAGTTACATCAATGTATATCATCAATGGATGCCATCATAGATGTTAAATTATTTTCAAAATTAACATGGAACATTTCCTAAAGAACATAACATTCCCATATTGAAATGATTATAAAACATATATGTTTTTTACAAATATTAAATACAAATTTTTCTTCAAAAACAATATTAGAAACATGTAATGAATTATTTTTATCATTTAGTGGTTAGGATGGTGGAACATATTGTTAATTAAATACACATTAACGTGAAGAATCCTATAATTGTTTTGAAAAAAATAGAAAACTACCTCATCCAAAAATTTATAATAAGATTAAATTTAGAAATTTAGTTAGAAATTAAAAAATTGACAAAATGTATTTAATCAATTATTAAAAAATATAAAAAACATTCCATCAATTTTTTATAAACCATTGATTTGGAGGAAAAATTACTTTTGACTAAAAAGATAAATTAATTTGATTTTCCTTAAAAACATTATTTTGATTATTTGTGTATATAAAGAGAATAAAATGGAAGGAACACATTTATTTTTCTGAAATAACCATAAGTGTAAGAACCAGGTTTTTGCTGCGAAAGACTTTGGAATATTTTTGATGTTATTCCAGAGCAGTGCCTTCAGACGACGTGCGATTCTGAACCCCGGTGTGGCCAAAATTAAAGATTTAGTGCGTTCACACAGGGAACACCAAATACATTGGATAACTTCTTAACTGTGATCCGGATTAGAGATCTGAGTCTACGGATGGGTCAAAATGGGGGTTTTCCCTAGGAACGACATAAGGCATGTCGGTGCGGGACGTTTGGACCCCTCGCTTGCTATCAGAGCATGGAACAGATAAATTAAATAATTAATTTATTCGTTTAACGAATTAACTCTAGTATCCCTTAAATGGTTGCTCAGATTGGAAAATCGAGGGCACCATTGAGTTTGGAGTGTGTCGTTTAACCTAGGAGGGGTGTAAGTTTTGGAGGCACAACCTGTCTGTGAAAAATGGCCCCAGGTGCGTTTTCATAATTTTCCAGCCTCAGACGTTATGTTTTATAACATTTGAACAGGGTCTCAGATTAAAATTCCGAGACCGCCGTTGTGCTCGGGAGGTGTTGTTTACCCTAGGGGGAGCTTAATCTTGAACGCGCCGGAAGTTTTGGACAAGGGTGTTTGGGGGGTCAAGTCTTTTAATAAGAGTTTATTTATTTAAACTCTCCCCTCCTCCCCTTCCTCCCCATTGAACCCCCAGGAGAAACCCACATCCTCTCATCCTCATCCTCTTCTCCACCTCTTCGGCGAGGCGCAATGGTTCCTACGGTTCGGCGGCGAAGCTCCGGGAAATGCCCACGAGGTAGGTTCTTGTCTCTTCGTTTTAATTTCGCGCTCGTGTTTGATTCAATTTTATGTCTTTGAAACTCCATCTAAATCCCTAAAAAAATACCATATCTAAATAATTCGTATCTTGAGATTTCCAACGCAATCTACGGTTTCAAAATCCGAGTTTGGAGTTGTCTCAGTCCGTTTCGACAGTGACTCAGCGGATTGGAGTGTGATCTCCTTGAGAGGCATGAGGAGTTTCTCCCATTTCTACGTGTTAAGCAGGACTGTGGTTGTTTCCAGTAAGGCTGAGGTTTTTCCTGCAGGGATAAGGTTGTTTCTAGAAGGTCTGAGGTTGTTTCGAGCAGGTCTCTCCAGTTGTACCATCCACTAGGGATGGCCAGTGTGTTACTATCCCGCAGGGATGGCCAGTACAACGGTGTTCATCGAGCAGTACCATCCAGCAGGGATGACCAGAGCTGTTCCAGGTTTACCTCCAGCAGGGCGGGGTAGTGGTCCCCGATGCTGGGCTTACCTCTAGCTGGGATGGGTAGTGGTCTCGGATGTCGGGCTTACCTCTAGCTGGGATGGGCAGTGGTCTCCGATGTCGGGTTACCACCAGCTGGGCTGGGCAGTGGTCCCGTCGCCGACTTTAGCCGGGTCACCCTCTAGTGGATTACCCTATTACGGGACTGGGCATTATGGCATCCGTCGACTCTTGTTGGGTCTCCCTGTCGTGGGAACCCATCGACTTCCAGGGACCCTCTATCGGGGATGGGTAGGTGGTCGCTTTTTGACTTTGACGAGACCTCTTGACTGCGGGGCAGTGATAAGTTGTGGTTTGACGTTCCCCCAGAACTCTCAAGTATGAGGAGGCTTTTCCCCCACTGAGACGCGTACTTGTTACGTGAACTAAAACCGTGCATGCAAGTCATTGCCGCCCAAAGCGGATAGTGTCGTGGTGTAGTGGTTTGAGCCCCTTGAATTGTAGTTCGGGGTAGACGTGCGGGATGTTGGCCATCAATGGTGTTTACTAATGGGACTGTTGGCGACTCAGTTTCATTGGGCTGAGCTATGGGATAGAGATCCCCTTACGATCTTGTTTGGGTCTCTTGATTGAGCATATGAATATGCATATACCATGTTCCAGTACCCACTTCTTGGGCATGATTACTCTCCCTCCAGGAGATGCGAAGACGCGCGGGGTATGCCACGTGCTTTCCGTGTCTAGCTTCTCGTGGTTGGATGAGTCTACTCTCCTACTACAGGTAACAAAGACTCGACGATAAATTCATCTTCTCACCATTTCCATCTCCTTGTGTTTGGACGAGTCTACTTTCTTTCTCTTGTTGGGTTGAGCTGGACTCTTTACTGCACATTTAGTTGTGCTTCTTTTCTTTTCCTGTTCGATCTACTGCTTACCCTTCAGTACCTCCTTTGTTTCTCCCTCGAGCCTTCGGGGTATCCTACTGAGTATTTTTATACTCACCACTACTTGGGCTTTTCCCGCACTTGGTGTGCCCTTGCAGATGACGGAGAGGTTGGTCGTGACGTCATAGGATCTTAGGAGTTCGGTAGCTTGGACAACGTGTGGTGGTCGGAGTCGGGTTCCAGGTGGGGGACCCTTTCAGCTGTTTTCCTTTTGTTTACCTATTATCGGGTTGTGGCACTTTTCTAGTTGGGCGTGTGTGTTTTCCCTTTTCTTTTCAGTGTACCTTCAGTTTTTGACTTTGTACTTTTCGAAGTCGATGAACATTGTGTTTTATTTATAGCAGTTTTCCCTTTTCTTTACATGTCTTTTCTCTTTTACACAGCACTTTTGCATTGAGTTTGCTGTGTGTGTGTGTACAGGTACTTAGGAAAAGGCCTCCCCGAGTTGTTGTGCCTTCGGCGCTGGTCTCCATCCCCTGGCCTATAGAGGCGGTCTTAGGGTAGTTGCGGCTCAAGCTTGCGTAGGGTCGGGTCATGAAAAAGTGGTATCAGAGGTGGTTCGTTCCTTGGGACGTTGTTCGGACATCCCTAAAGAGGAATTGGTTGGGATATAGCGAAACAGTTTTAATGTGTCTCGAGAGCGGCTCTCAGGACAGGGAGTCCAGTGATGGTGCGACAGCCGACGTATTCATTCACCAGGACCTTGATAACCTGGTTGTTGACTGGGCATGCTGAGACACTCATTGCAGGGAAAATTGGTTTGTGCATCACATAGGATTGAGTCTTTGACTGTCCTTCTTGAGTTAGCTCCCAATCGTTGTTATTGGTATATACATATATGATCATCTGACTGCGACACTCCTTGATAATATTCAGGATATCTCCGCGAAGAGAGCCAGCCAGGATTCCAACTTTGGTTCATGACGATGACCCTGTGAGCTACGAAGCCGCAGTCCATGACCCATCATGTGATCCCCTTTCTCTGGGTGGGCCGGTGGCAGCACCCCCACCTGTTAAGATGTAGATAGCTTCAACAGAGTAGATAGGGCATGAGCATAGGTTGAGCGTGCTCCGTGAGTTCCAGCAGCAGAGACCGCTGAGGTTCAGTGGTGAGCCAAACCCTCAGGCAGTAGAGGATTGGATAGAGATAGTGGTTCTCTTTTTCAGTTTTGTGTGTACGCCGACAGATCAGAGAGTGGATTTGGTAGCCAACCTTTTTCATGGAGCAGCATGGCGTTGGTGGAGTCTGGTGACTCATTTTCTGGACGAGTCGTCACTTTTGAGGGGCGAATTTCAGTTTGTTATTCTGTGAGGAGTTTTGCCGCTCCGGCTTTCACTATGTTCGGATTCATGAGCTCTTGCAGTTTTAGCAGGGAGGGATGACGGTGGCCAAGTACGTGGCTAGTTTCGCAGATCGTGTACGCTTTTACCCAGACTAGGTCCATGACAACAACATCCTTGCACGAAAGTTTGAGTAGGGTCTCCGCCGAGAGATTTTAGCTGCCATAGTACCCTTGGGAATTTCCACATATGTTGGGGTGCTAAATCAGGCGCTGGTGATAGAGAGCTTCCTGTCATGTTCTAGAGTTGGTGGTGGAAGCAGGAACATTGGAGCTGAGACGTCTGCCGCAGCTACCGGGCCTCGGCAAGCTGAACCTCAATGCAGGTTGTTTTATGACAACTGAACTCATGGGCGTGGTCGTACACCATAGTGTCACTGGAGGGCACCAGTGCAGCCCAAAGAGAGTCGGTGCTATGCATGCGATTGGCGAGGTCACCTAGCGCGGGACTGCCTGACCAGGCATGCGAAGTGTATCAGGCATGGAGCAGGTTCACCACTGCAGCAGAGGTAGTGCTGTTATTGGAGTAGCACCCAGACAAGTGGTGCTAGCAGTGGAGCGGGAGGAACTGGTAGTGGGGGACGACATTACGAGGTCTTCCCATCAACACTGGGTGGTCCACGTTAGGCTCTAGGAGCTAACATTTGGGACCGCAGATAGTCGTGAGATTTGGATGTCTACGATCTTACAGAGCATGAGGTGATAATAGGTACGCTCTAAAACTCTTCTACGTTTTTCAGTAGAATTTGTAGACTCAGTGTGTGGAATGCTTTCCCCCTTCTCCTTGTTTGAGGTGTTACTAGGGTGATGTAGGGCGTCAGGTGTAACCAAATGTTGGTAAGGTAAAAGGCTTGTGACCTTTTTCTCTAGTCGATGGTGTTGACTCCTTCACTTTCGTGCATGTAAGAGAGTCTTGGTTGTGAGACGTCGAATGTGAAACCTTGTGCGACCAGATATCCTTGGGTGTTCCACCATATGGATACTCTAAAAGAGGGAATCACCGGGGCTTGTTCCAGGTGCGAGCGGTGATTCCATTTGCAGCGTGCGACGTAGGGCTTCGATCGGGGAGGTGAGCTACCCCCGAGAGCCTTAGGGCCATTTGGGACCGTGCGAAGGGATGGCGAGGTTCCCCACCGCCTTGCCCTAACCCCAAAAGCCAGTTTGGGTGCGTAGAATCTCCCACGTGACTAACATGAGGAGAAGTGTGTGTGATCCTATGCACGACATCGTCAAGGGCCGACATCGCGTGAACAGATCAAATCCTTTGGTTTGTGTGTGGTATTGCGGGATTGTGCAAGAGTTTTTCTGGGTACGGGAGATCCATGTGTGGGCTCAGTACCCTGAGTTGTTCCCTGGTTTTTCTTTTCAGGGACAAAAATATTGAAGGAGGGAATGATTTAAGAACCCGGTTTTTTCTGTGAAAGACTTTGGAAAATTCTAGATGTTATTGCAGAGAAGCGCCTTCAGACAGCGTGCGATTCCGAACCCCAATGTGACTGGAATTAAATTTTCAGTGCGTTCACACTAGGAACACCAAATTAATGGGATACCTCCTAAACAGTGATCCGGATCAGAGATCCGAGTGTACGGATGGGTTCAAAATGGGGTTTGTACTCTAGGAACAACATAAGTCATGTTGGTGCGGGATGTTTGGACCCCGCGCTCGCTATTGGATCATGGAACAGATAAATTAAATAATTAATTTATTCGTTTAATGGCTTAACTCAGGAATCCCTTAAATGGTGGATTGTATGGGAATCCCGAGTGCACTGTTGATTTCAGAGCATTCCGTTTACCCTAGGAGGGGTGTATGTTTCGCGAGCGCAGCCCGTCTGTGAAAAATAGCCCTAGTGGCGTTTTCGTAATTTGGTTTCCACAGACGTTCAATTTTATAAATTTTGAATGAGGTCTTGGATTAAAATTCCGAGACCGCCGTTGTGCTCTGGAGGTGTTGTTTACCCTAGGGGGGCATAATCTTGACTTCGCCGGAAGTTTTGGATGTAGGTGTTTGGGGGGGGGGAGGGGGTCGAGTCTTTTAATTAGAGATTATTTATTTAAACTCTCCCCTCCTCCCCTTCCTCCCCATTGAACCCCCTGGAGAAACCCACCTCCTCTCATCCTTCTCCTCTACTCCTCCTCCCCGGGGAGGCACACCAGTTCCAGCAGTTCGGCGACAATGCTCTGGGAAACGCCCACGAGGTAGGTTCTTGTCTCCTTGTTTTAATTTCCAGCTCGTGTTCGATTCAATTTTATGGATTTGAAACTCTATCTAAATCCATATAAAATACCATATCTGAATAATTCGTATCTTGAGCTTTCAAATGAAATTTACGGTTTCAAATTCTGAGTTTGGAGTTGTCTCAGTCCGCTTCGACTGTGAATCAGCGGATTGGAGCGTGAGCACCTTGAGAGGCCTGGGGAGTTTCTACAATTGCTCCTTGTTCCCTGGTAGAGTTCTGGTGGATTTGGTGTGACCAACACATTACGCGAGCACTGATCCTCTACCCAGGAAGTTGTTTCTAGCAGGGCTGAGGTTGTTTCCAACATGGTTTAGGTTGTTTCTAGCAGGGCTGAGGTAGTTTCTTTCATGGATGAGGTTGTTTCCAGCAAGGCTGAGGTTGTTTCTAGCAGGGATCTCCAGTTGTACCAACCAATAGGGACGGTCAGTGGCTTACCATCCAGCAGGGATGACTAGTATAGAAGTGTTCACCGAGCAGTTCCATCTAGTAGGGATGACCATAGCAGTTCCGGGTTTACCTCCAACGGGGCTGGGCAGTGGTCCCTGATGCCGAGCTTACCTCCAACTGGGCTGGGCAGTGGTCCTCGATGCCGGGCTTACCTCCAGCTGGGCTGGGCAGTGGTCCTCGATGCCGGGTTACCTCCAGCTGGGCTGGGCAGTGGTCTAGTCGCCGACATTAGCTAGTTCGCCCTCTAGTGGATTACCCTGTTACGAGACTGGGCAGTGTGGCACCTGTCGACTCTTACCGGGACTCCCTATAGTTGGGACCCGTCGACTTCAGGGACCCTCCTGTGGGGTTAGGTAGGGGGTCGCTTGTCTACTTTGAGGATACCTCTCGACTGCGAGGATGTGACGAGTTGTGTTTTGAGGTTCCCCCAGAACTCTCAAGTATGAGGAAGCTTTTCCCCCACCGAGGCGCATCCTTGTGACGTGAACTAAAAACCGTGTAATCTAGTCAGTGCCGCCCAAAGCGGATAGTGTCGAGGTAAGGTGGTTTGAGCCCCTTGACTTGTTGTTCGGGGCAGACGTGCGGGATGCTAGGCATCTATGGTGTTTACTTCTCGGACTCTTGGAGACTCACTTTCCTTGGGCTGAGCTCTGGGATGGAGATCGCCTTACGATCTTGTTCGGTCTTCTTGATTTAGAATTTGAATATTTATATACCATGTTCCAGTACCCACTTCTTGGGATTGATAACTCTCCCTCCAGGAGAGGCGAAGACGCGTGGGGTATGCCACATGCTTTCCGTGTCTAGATTCTCTTGGCTGGACGAGTCTAAACTCCTGCTATTGGCAGTGAAGACTCGACGAGAAGTTCATCTTCTCACCGTTTACAGCTCCTTGTGTTTGGACGACTCTACTTCATTTCTGTTGTTGGGTTGAGCTGGACTCTTTAATGCACTTTCATTTTTACTCCTTTAATTTTCATGTTCGGTCTAATTCTCACCCTTCATTACCACCTTTGTTGCTCCCTTGAGCCTTCGAGGTATCTTACTAATAATTTTTATACTCACCCCAACTTGGGATTTTCCCGCACATGGTGTGCCCTTGCAAACAATGGACAGGTTGGTCGTAACGTCAGTGGAGCTTAGGAGTTCGGGAGCTTGGACCTCATGGGGTGGTTGGAGTCGAATTCCAGGTGGGGGACCCTTCCAGTTGTTTTCCTTTTGTTTACCTGTTGTTGGGTTGTGGCACTTTTCTGGTTGGGCGCATGTTTTTACCCTTTTCTTTTCAGTGTACCTTCAGTTTTTACTTTGAACATTTAGAGGTTGATGAACTTTTTGGTTTATTTATAGCAGTTTCACCTTTTCTTTACTTGTCTTTTCACTTTTACTCTGCACTTTTGCATTGAGTGTGTTGTGTGTCTGTGTGCAGGTACTTAGGCAAAGGCCTCCCCGAGTTGTTGTGCCTTTGGCGCTGGTCGCCAGCCCCTGGCCTATAGAGGCAGGATTGGGGTAGTTGTGGCTCGAGCCCGGGTAGGATCGGGTCGTGACAATAAGAGATTGAAGTTCATGATTTTTTAGAGATTTATAATAATATTTCATCATAGATGAATAATAATTAATAACCTTGTAGATGGGAGGATCAACTATCCCTTGAGGAGTTTGCGTACAATAATATATATCATTCCCCCATTGGTATGGAACTATCTTAGACCTTATATGGGGGACATGGACGGTCACCACATTGCTAGATGGATATTGGAGAGTTATCACTCATGGGCCCAAAGTTGGTGCAGACAACTACAGAGAAGGTGCAAGTCATCCAGGAGTGGGAAAATATTACACATAGTCATCCGATGTTTTATGCTAACCTAGGATGTAGACCAATAGAGATCATCGATGGAGACCATATTTTCCTTTGGGTTTCTCCTCGATGCGGGATACAATGATTTTGTTGGGTGGAATTCTATTTATGATGTTCATTGGCCCTTCCCAGATACTGTGCATAGTTGGTGAGGTGGCATACCACAAAGATCTACTTTTTCAGTTATAGCGGGTATATAAAATTTCCCCCATGCCACAACTAATGAAATATGATAACGATCTATTGAATTTCGTTTTTTTTTGGGATTTGGACATTGATGATGGGGTGACTTTTGTGGAGTAATGGTTGGAGATTGAGAATCAAAAGAGATAATTCTTTGTGGGTGGTCGATTCCTTTGGTTTGTGTTCAGTGGAATCATAGTAATCTCTAGGAGAGAACATGGGACTGAGGGGATATGATTCATTCTTTGTAACATTATTTGTTTTTATAGACATTTATTTTGGATTTTGGGGATGTAAATCCATAAGAGGGGGATTGTAACATATTTTAATTTCATTGTATTATATTTTAATATTATATCGAATCATTATGAGACTGGTCACAGAGACAACCTGTGATTATGAGGGCAAATTTTCTAGAACAATTTCTTGAAAAATAATAAAATATTAATACCAAGTGTAAAAAACTTTCCCACTATAGTGGAGTAAATTATAATAATGTGATTAGATTAGACATGCCAGTTAACTATTGCGTTCAATGCAGCAACATTTTCTTATGTGAGGCCTAACACCGACAGGCATGGGTTGAATTTAAAAATTAATTTTTCTACATTCAAAGAAATAAAATAAATGAAGATTTATATTGTATAACATTACATGAAGACATGTGATTATTTTTATTTTTCATAATTTTTTCCATAAAATTTAGGGTTATCATTATAACTGTGGAATTCCTCTGAATGATAGAAAAGGATTACCCTCTAATGAATGTCAATGGATCAAGGATCAATGATGACACGACCTCCATTCCTCATCAAAAACGGATCCAATATATAGGTATGGTTTAATTTTCATTATTATCATTCGATGTTTTTGATTTCGATGATGAAGATGGACCAACCCAAAAATAGGTTTATCTATGGTTCAATCGCTTATGGAATGATTGTTATATTAGGATGATATAAAGGGGGAGGTAATCGATGTGATTTCATACATATTAATTCATTATTATAATGAGAATCAATTGTGTTCAACAAAAACAAAGGATTATGTTCGTTCATGAAAGATTTTATGTGCTTATCCCTTCCACTGTTATTGAAGTTATTTTCCATTGGACCCTTGTTGTCATTGATCACCTTTTATGGAGGATCCAAACATGATCAGACCCGCACAATAATTTTATGATGGAAAAAATCCAAATGCAATACAATTCAATACACGTGGATCCCTAAGGTATCTCAATTTACATAAATGGAGCAACATGGAAAGGTGGGAGGTTGGAAAATCTAGTGGCACCGACATTAGGTGTATATGTGGGTTTCTGGTGGTGCATGGGGGCACAACAACCAATAACTCATGGGAGTTGGATCAGCTATGCATAGGGTGTATCAGATTCATGGGGAGTGTAATGCTACCATGTTGACTAGGGCCACATGGTCTTGGTGGACCGCCAGCAACGGACTAGACTAGCCCATGTGTGTGAGAGTTGGACTAGAAAATTCATGCCGCTCCATTGGCCCATAAACCTGCGATATAGTAGACCCAATGTGCCTTGTCATACCAGGATGACCCATATTTCCAAAACTAATTTGATTCGGCTGGTTGGTCAGATCAGACTCTGGTTAGACCTCTTTATGAAAATAGTCGTAACATTCAATCTTCGTGTCATTTTGATGAGTTATTTGAGGATATGGGACCCATGCAGTGAGGAAATCCTTTTGAGATACTCTATGTGAGGTTTTGTGGATTTTTTCATATGATATAATGTATTGAGGATTAGGTTCACTAGGAATGATTGTCTTAAAATAGGATTCTTGTTGTAGGAGGTCACATTGAGGCAAAATGACATTATGTGACTACATTACTAATCAAGATTATGTGTCTTACAACGACTATGTGTCTTACTAAGACCGTATGTATTATTGAGGATGAGTGTCTCATCAAAACTATGTGTCTTGTTGATACTGTGTGTTTTTCGGTTTACTTTAGATAATATTGTTTTGTGTTCTATAGACCTATACAAATTTGAGCTATCAATGTTTCTTATTTTTGGTATACTTCATTTATTTGTTTGTAATATAACTCATGTATTTACTTGTGCTATAATTCATTTATCTCTTTTTTAAATACATCATGTATTTCATTGTGATATACATCACATATTAAGTTGTGGTATTCATCATGAAATTATATTGTGGTTTCTGGGTGCCCGGTTGAGTATTCTTTTAATCCCCCAATCATGATCTTTTCATATACGTGTCATTTATTATATAGAATATCGATGATCTGGTGGAATTCTAGGTGGACCAGGACCAGGTGGTTCTTAGAGAGACTAGAGAGTTAAGGCTTTCTCCTACAATTTCAGATAATTTACCAGTACCTTTCCCATAATGTACGGTTTTGTGCATATGAGTTCCCAGAACCTAATCATTCACTTTTACAAACTATTTCTTCTGAATGGCATGTATTATAACACTTTTTACCTTCTAGTCTTTGACTGTTGTACTCTATGGTTTGTATCCTAGTGTATACATATATATTTTACTTAGGGTTTTTACATTTCTTTAATTAGTGCTTTGGAATGTTAGTGTGTTTAGATATAAATATGACATATCCACACATTTTTGGGATAGGCCTACTAGGTTCTAGTCACCATCCCATGGCATATTGCAGCTGGGATTTGGGTAGTCCCGACATGAGACCCTCTAGGGTGGGACATGCTATGAACCACCTATAATATATATATATATATTATAAATAAATTAAATAAAAATATTCATATATATAATACTATATCAGATATAATTTCGATATTTTTACCCAATTATACACTATTCCTTGTTAAAATCGTGATTTCTAGTAATAACTACTTTGTTTCTTGTTTATTATTTAGTTTGATGGTTTGAGTCCTTGTATCATGATCATGGATAAATAATCTCTAGAATATAACAATGATATAAATATAATATATAATCATTATATTAAAATTTTGAATCATCAATAAAAGTTATAGATATAAAAATTTATTACCCTGTTTATGGAGATGGTAGGCCATATGTAAGCATAGTCAATAGTTCAATTTTCACATTATATGGAATGAAAGAATGGAATAAAATTCATATAACTATTAAATAATATGTTTTTCATATATATCATATATATTCATTAAATCAGTCATTATTACCATCAATGTTAGTATAAAATAAAATTAAATCTCCTTTCATTGTGGTTGTTGTTGTCCACATGCACACATGAGCAATGCTATTATTTTTCTTAAGATTGTATGTTCTTATGATTGATGTTATATTATAATTACAAGAGTATAATTATTTCATATGAATGATGTTATATGTTAAATACATCAGTATATCCATCCTTGAGTGGCGGTGATAGAAAATGAATTATATAGGTTCTTTAGGTTTCAGTCTTTCGTACACACCATCAGAGGTTTCATTTTATATTGAATGGAAAATGATATTCATATATTTTTTATAATAAAAATAATTAAATATTTTTATATGTTAAATACACTTTTTAATAATTGAGTTACTAATGAACTAATTAATGTGACATCCCAATATTTTTTAAAAATATCATCTTCAAATTAATTTTAATTATTGGGTATTTTGAGTGGCATGAAATACACAATATAACTTGTGCAACACCATGTTTATCTTATGTTTCACATAACATACAGTTCATTGTTATCCTGTGTTAGACTCAAGGAAATTTTTTTCTAGAAAATAATATATTATTAATAATATTATTTGACATTAAATTTATCTCCTAGTTGTTGTAGTTGGTAAGAGGAATATGATTATATAAATAATGAAAACATGGTATACGCATGTTAATTAAAAAAAATCAATGGTTAAAAATTAATTATAAATGAAGAAAAACCCCTTTTGAAAATAAAATGAATTCTTTTTATAAAAAACTAGTTTAACACGTATAAGTGTGTTTTATGCCAATAATTTAAAAATTAACAACTGTTTAATGATATTAATTAATTAAATATATTATTTATTAAATAATATTTTTTTACATTCATACAATACATTTTATAGGAATAAGATAATAACCAATGCAAATTTATGTATTTAATGACATATTTTTCTAAATTGAAGATCATCCACCTTTTACTGATGGACTTCTTTTATATCTAAATTTTGAAACTATAATAATGTTTATTTTATATATTAAAAATCATATTTCAAAATAGTAATGTTAAAATAATATTTGGGTGATGTTATTATTTTTTTCATAGAAGATTTATTATTTTATGAATTACTAATCATATAAAAATTTAATTAAAAACTAAGTTTTTTCTAGGTAATTTATACAATTTAATTTAACTAAAAGTTTTTTTTAAATTATACATATATCAATTATATATATATTAATTAAATTTGTAACATTATAATCAATTTTATAATAATTTTTTAAATTAAAACATAGTAAAATTTGGAACCTTTTCACGTAAAAACAAGCTTCTCAGTTCATCATCATGAATAAATTTTATTTAATTTCACCCAGATCAATGATTTGAATTTTTAAAAATTCATTCCATATTTGAAATTAGTATAAAATATAATCCTTAATATGGAAAGTATAATTTATTCCAAATGAATTCTGAAATAGTTTAAATTATTTACAGTTACTAAGATAAAATTTAGTTTTTCAAGGGACTAAACATCAATTTTATGAGAAACAATTTCCTAGAACCAAGTCCAACCGAAATTTTCCCCTTATAATTCACCATTAATCTTATTGGATCAAATATCGTGTATTATGGATTAATAGTTTTATGTGAAAATGTTAGTTAACCTTTTTTCATTTTGAAAATCCATTGTGTTTCCTCCCCGCAGCATAAAAAATGCCCCCCACTCCCCAAATCAAATAAAACCATAAAACCTAATAGTCATAGAAAAAGTGTAAAAAATCCTCATAATTTTTTTTCCAATAATCATACAAACATAAATTTATTTATATTTCTATCAAAGGATGTAATTTGGTGAAAACCAAAAGGAGTTACCTGAAAAAGAAGTAACATTTATCAATGTGATTTTTTTATTCCTTCTCAACCACATAGATTTTTATTGTTACATAATTTTACTAAAAATAAATATAATAAATATGAATATTTTTATGGTTATTACCTACACCAACACACACTTCTATATAATGGGTTATGTTGTCATGATTCGTGGTTACGATGGAATACACCCTTGCAAAATGATGTAGTTCATTTTTCCAAGACCACCTCTCATGGATGGGAATTTTGTTTCACATACAATATATATATATATATGATATATCTGGTATTTATAAAAAAATACGTATTTAGTCATTATATCAAATATATACTTTTACATATCATAACATATGTGATATGATGATGTATCTCATGTGTACAATGGATAACCACCTTATTTAGTGATGTGACCCATTTTTCACAAACATAATAAAAATAAGTCAATAAATCTAGACATAATAAATATATTTTATATGAATATAATATTTTGGAAATTAATGATATAATTTTATTTCATTAAAAATAATATATAACTATCTTTTTACCTTTTCACACACTAAAAATGATATACTATCATTTGAGAATGTGTTGTCTGCCTCCTACTCGATGCGATGCGATTCAACTTTTATCATCATTGAATTAAAAGAACGATATGTATAATTACATAATATTATACATATGATATAATGAACATTATTTAATTATAAATGATTATTAACTTATTTCAACCATGATTATTGAAAAATTGGAATGATACTCATGTGTACGTATGGCTTACCATTTCAAAGATAAAAACACATTTTCGCTTTTCATAACCAATAGACATGGTTGGTTTTAAAATTATTATTTATATATAAATATGCCAATTATTGTTTTTATTATTGTTATTATTATTCTACATATGGTTAAATAATGAAATAATTTACAATGGTCAACGAACTACATACATTTTGACTCATTAGCATAATATATTCAAAACATCGGACATCAACATAATTGATTCTATAATTGTATATAACATAATGATAAGAGAAAAAAGTAATCATAAACAGGAAGAAAATTCACAATTATGTAATTAATTACCATATGATTAATATTTAATAATACAAATACAAATTTGACAAGTCAAAGTCATGGTAAGGGACTATTTCTCTATTACCTTTCGATGAGGTTCTTTTAACGGTTTTGCACATATATTCATTTTTAAGGAGTATACACGGCCAATTTTATATTATATCATGAATTTATAAATTATTTGGATAATTAATTTTTTTTTTAAATTTTATTATTTCATGATTATTATTATTCATGTGTTTCCCAATTGATAGAAGAAATTTCTTCTAAAAAAATTAACATTTAATGTTTTCATTCCAAATCAATCTTGTATATATCTATTTTTTAAAAGGAATGTATTAATTTTTTATATAGATATAATAAAATTATAAATTAAATATTATTCATACTTTACTTTATTTTAATGCTTTTCTAAAGGAATATTTTTATGTGTTATATATGTAATGTTTTTAAAAATGAAAATTTTATGTTATATTCCTACCATATAGGATGACAATAACTGTTCTTCCAACCTGACCATTATTTTATTACTAGATCCCATAAAACCCCATTTTTCCTCTTTAGGTATTTTGTCATTAAAATGGTTTTTCAATGAAATTGGTTTTTTGGAATTGAAAATAGGTGTTTTCTAAGAAAATGGTATTTTAGTCTGAATGATGTTATCATATGTGTTTAAGTGTTTTTTGAGGAGATTTATGATTTTTTTTATTCACTATATTGTACATGAACATTATATAAAACTGGTTATCTAGATATAGCTTATACGAACTGTTTATCCCCATTATAACCCATTAGTGATCCTGATATATATAATATAATTTTTCCCCATTATAGATCAAGATAAATGGTTTTCCCTAATCTTGATTATTTGAAGGATAAATCCCCATTATATCTAATATGTGAGCTAGATCTTAATTCTATAATGGGATATACTCATTATAGATCTAAAAATCATTGAGTAGTTATAATAATTGATGTTCTCTTTATGGTTATACCAATTAAAATAGTATTGAATGGGATTTATAAATACGATAATCTATGTAAACTAAATGAGTTTCAGTTTCATTCAATGGGATTTAGTGATTTTTTGATAACTTTTTTTTCATTATAAATTGTTAAATTTCATATGATAAAAAACAGTTAAGATCATGGTAAATATTATATGTCGGCCATGTTTTCAATAGACTACGGATTTTCCTTATTTTTTAATCCCATGTTGCGATTCGTTTCTAATTCTCTTTTTTAATTTCTTTTATTTGTAATTAATGTTTGGTGGGGAAAATAATAAGTGGAGTTTAATATCTTGTATATTTTAAACTAATATAAATCTTGCGTTATTTTCAATGTTTTATAGTATTGGGAAAATATATATTATTTCCCTTTGGCCAATTTATATTTAATGGTTTTATTATGTATGACCTATTCCCTAATTACATAATAGTCTAAACCTGAAATGATCCTCAACATTAAGAGAAGATATTTATGACATAAAACTAAATAAAAAGTAATGTTTTAGTATTATTCCTTATAGTTTTTAATAGTTGTTAGTTTATATTGTTTTATAGTTTTGGATAATGTTAGTAGCATGCCCACATAAGATTTTACAATATCGATAAGTAGTAATGTTATAACAAATTATGATTTTTCATGTTACAACACCAAAACATTGTCTCATCATAATGAGCTTATGTAACACCCCATAATTCCATGGCATTCTTTCCTTTTAATAATATAATAGCTTGCATTGTACGCAACTTCATGTTGAGCACATCACTACCAATAAAACTAGCCGTTTAAAAACTAGTCATGAATAGTAAAACCAACATTTTTAAATTTTATAAATATTATTTCTCAAAATGCACTTCATTTTTGAATTTAGAATATCAAAATTACCATAGGGTTAATTTTTGGTATATTTCTAAAAACATTCAATTTTTGATGAATAGTGAAAAACAATGTGTTATTGATAAAAACCAAATTTTATTTAAATAATTATTAATTTTATGTAAATTTATTTTTATTTCAAAATAGATACAAATACCTATATTATTTCAATTTAATTTATTGGATTCATTTTTTAGTATGATTTGAAATATAACTTTTTATAGAACTATTTAACATCTTTTACCCACCATCTAGGCACATTTGAAAATTAGCATAAAACATAATTTTACGACTTCTGTGAATTTAATTTCCATAATTTGGGAGACATGGTTGATATCAGTATGTAAAATATTGTTCAACGGGATGAAAATATTTTTTACTGAACAGTTACATTTGAATTTTATTTAACATGGTTAAACATAAATTGGGTAATTAAAGGTAAAAATGATATTATAATTACCCTAAAAAATTTTCTAATTCAATTGGATAAGAATTTATCAACCTAAATAAACCATAATAATAAAATATGATCTCTTTTTATCCACTTTAATTTGAAAATGACATTTATTATTGTTTTAATTAAAGATGAGATAAAACTGTTAAATTCAACATTTAATAACTAAATAATTTTTAATACAGGGTAATAAATAAGATAAACAATACTATAAATATTAAATTTAAATATAAAATTCTTTACTACATCAAGGTATTAAATTTAAAATTTTTAGACTTCAAATAATTTTATTTATTTATGAAATAATGATGATGCAGTAATTACCATCTTAACGAGAGATTAAAATAATTGACATTGTAAATATCAAAATAAATGTAAATCGATAATTTTTATGCATTAAATTAATTTTATAGGTTAATATGACATTATGGGGTTTATGTAATGTATTTTTTTCTATGTAATCATGTTTTTTTGACTTTCACAAAAACCAAATACTAAATAGTGTCAAAATTAAAAAATTGGAATTAAAAACAAATACTATATTATTAATTAATATAATATTCCTTAAAATATAATGTTCAGATAAACGACTTATATAATGATATATATGTTTTTAATGAACCAAATGGGATTCTCTTGGCATATTATTGTCAATTTATTAATCATGTAATAAGAAAATACAAGAAGACGTGGTAAAAGTTTATCTTTTTAACTATAATTAAATCTAAAAGATAATGTTTATATGGTGACATAAACATGTCTAAAACCTATTTGTTTAGAAGATTTAGACCCATCACCACCTTATTCCTCGATATGAATCCATTTTAATCCATTAGAAACCGAAAATGATTTTATAATAAAATAATATTTCAAGCTTTTCTTAATGTGACCCTCACATCTCTTAAAAAGGTTACTTCCCCTTTATCTCAAAATCACTCCCCCAAAGCCATTTGGATCGGCCAACCCCTACTCAAATATAATCCCAACTAAATTCAATTAAACCTAGAGTCCTTAACCTGATTATAAAGACAACCTAAGGAGCCATTTTGATCAAATCTGAAAGGAAGCACCCAATAAAGATGTAATAATTTTATCACCTCTTTCAAAGTTCTTTTCTTCTTCCACTTCCTCTTTCTATATTATTTCCATAGGAAACTATTAACTCAAATACCATATATATACTATTATGTTATTAAAATATGGTTCATCCATATTCATTATTCTATCCATCTTATGAATGAAAATGTCACTATACATGCATATGTATGCCTTACCGTCTCCACGTCATGGTGTAGTTTGTTATTCAACCCTTAATTATTTGGATGGGTATAATAATGAGTATAATTTATGTAAATAATAAATATAAAATGTTAAAAATTCTGTATATGTAATATATAATACAATTAGATATGATTTCAACATCAATAGAATGATATTTTCGCTTGTGCGTACGAACAGATTACCGTCTCCACGAATGCGGTGTTATTTAATCTCTATCGTAACCAATAAAGAATAATTTTTAATTGTTGATTAAGGATACTATTTTAGAACATAATATCATTCTGGATATGAATCAAATATATCCTATCCATAATAAACATGAATTATGTAACAAAACATTTAAAGGAAGATGAATTAGTTAACACCCGAAACTATGATACTACTGAAATATTATTAACAGAGAAATAGTCGAAGATAATATATGATGTCATATTTATGTATGTGGTTATTTTATAATTTAATAACAATTATTTATCTATTATAAATTATTTTAACGTACCATCTACCAACAAAAAGTAAAAGGTAAGGATTAATTTTACAATCACATTCTTTATCTGAGGTTGTTTATAAATAAGTATTTATCGGGACTTCATTATCATTCACCTTATTGTTTCTAAAAAATGTATTTCAAAACATTTTTACTATTTCATAGAATATTGGATGTCAAAATTTATATCCTTGTTTTAATTTTTATAAAATGTATTGATAGTTATCATTCCATCATTTTCCAAACAAGGTACTTTATGACCTTTTCAATAAATTAGGGTAAGAATGATATTTTAAAATATACGACGGGTGTGGATATTTTATACCATTATAATAGCTTCTAAGAATACCTTAAAATATTATAATAATATTTTCAATATAAAGGTTTTATTTTATATTTACAGGACTTTTAAATGATTTCAAAATAGAAAGAGATATTTCTCTCAAATAGTTTTGATTTAATCTATGTCAACATCCTTTGATGGATTTTACATTTGTTTGATGTTGATTTATTATGATAATATTATCCATATTGTATTGGAATTATATAATATTAAGGTTTAGGTTATTTTCATCCTTTTCATATGAGGAATTCATTGGACATAGTAAGTGATGGGTGGAGCCCATTGTAGATCCGCGATGCATCGGTAGGTCTAATGAGTCAAAATTGTGTCTTGGCACACGACCAGGAAAAATTATTTAATTGTAGTATTGGAATGATGCCTTGGCTATGTGATTATGATGCCCAAAAACATACTTTCAATCATTGTGAAATTAGTTATTGATATTACATGTGAATATTTTACAAGTAGAATATCCATGTGAATTACTAAATGCAATTTATTGATTTATAATTGCCATATTATGATAAAATTTTTGTTTAAAATGATTTTGTTTTAGTCTTATTTATTTCCTTAAATGTTAATACTTATTTATGATAGTTTCTTCAATATTGTTATCCTTACTAAGCATCTGAGCTCACCGATTTCATATATTTTATTTTTCCCCAGATGAAATGAATTATATTATTATTAACTTACACGAATTGGATAAGGTATGTGAGTGTGTTAAAAGTGGACATAATGTTGATGTTTTTTCATTTCATAGTATAATGTATAACTTATCTATTTTTCTAGTATTTCTATCACTACATAACTAATCAGCCTTTCGAGACATGATCTCTTTGGATCATACCAATGTTTTTTAATAATGCACCGACTATGGGCAACTTGGTTCGGGACATTATAGTTGGTATCAGAGAAAGATTACTGCAAACCATGGAATCTAGATTTAGAAAAACACTGATTAAAAAACCCTACCATAAGATATACTTTAATGATATGTATATGAGAACTTCCTAGAATTTTGGTAATGTAAAGATTTTGTAAATTTTCCATTTAATACATCACTCTCAGGATACGTGCAGGTAGAGGCGGATCAACCATATATGTATCTAAGGGTAAACCCCAAAAATACCGCTGTGAGCTAGACTCTAATGGGAACCGGTGCACGACAACGTGTCTTTCTCTACTCTTGGTTACGAAACTCTCGTGGGATATGCATATGATAATTCACATTTTAATTACAAGTCAATATGAATGATTTATGAGTAAATTATTCCTCAAAGAAAACATGTTTTATGGTTATGGATTATATAAATAAACTTTCAATTTATGTATGGTATTTAACTAGTTTGGAATTTTTTATTGTGATTCATAAACTACTCTAGTGTATTCTATTGTTTAAAAATTTCTTCTTGTGTAAGGAATTGAAACTGTATCAATGCATGTAATCCATGTAGGGATTTCCCTCCTACTGAGGAGAGTTATTGTGGAGCTGGTGATGCATCTAGTGCTGATCAAATTATAACCATATTTGTACAACTCACTCAGGTTACGTATAATAAATTTACCCATAAAGAGCACCCCGATCCACAACACATAGTATCAATGTTAGACTGCTTCATGAGAAAAAAAACCTACATTAAGTGAGACTAAAAATACATTTGTAGCTGAGTAATGGATACATTCCTTAGAGAAAATATTTCATTCTATGGGTAGTAACGAAAGGGAAAACGTTGTCATGAATGTTTATCACCTCACAAGAGACGCAGATCAATGGTGTTCATTATTTCAAAACACAAACTAAGATGAAGAAGTATCAATTATGGAATATAGGGAGCTTAATGAACTTTTCATTGAAAAATAATTTCCTCATGAACATCGAGAAGATATGAAAAAGAAATTTCTATGTCTAAGGAAAAAGGGGGATGATAATGTTGCAATATGTGATAATAACATTAAAAGGTTATCAATGAATTTTTTAGATTATATATGTAACCCAATGAGTAATATTGATCGATAATTTTATGGTTTAAAACCATTTCTCTTTTAAGTATTAGTTTTACAATCCTTCTCATCATATGAAGATAAAGTCTCATGTGCTATAAAGACAAAAAATGAATTCTCTAAGTCTTACGAATTTAAAGAAAAGAAGGAGAATAAGATATATATTGAACACTATGGAAATGGAAATAAGGGGAATATGGGAAAAGATGAATTTACATCATGCAGTAAATGTGGGAAGAAACACAACAGAACTTTCCTAAAGGGAATGAGAGCCTGTTACAAGTATGGATAAAAAGGCCACCAAGCTCGTGATTGCTTGTGGAAGAAAGGGGTTGTCAACGTTGAATGATATAGTTATAAAGAAATGGGGCATTAGGAAAAATGATTTCTTAAGGGTCAAGGAATCTTACCTCAGAAAAAACCAAGGGAGCAATGAAAATCTTATTTGATCAATATTTCTGAGTTTTAATCTCTAAATGATGTTGTGGCAGGTACTTTAATCATTTACTCAAAATTAGGTAATTCTTTAATTGATTTTCGATCATCGCATTCTTTCATATCTTCCTAGTTCTCCATGAAAATTATATATTTCTAATTCGACATAACAAGGGAGTTTTCAGTCAAATATCCTAAGAAAAGTATCATCGCAACGAAGTGTTGTCACTATGTTACCATTATGGTATATAAATGTGCTATATCAGCTGATATTTTTATCATACCCATGATTTAATTTGATTTAATACACGGTTTTGATTGTATTTCAATCCATAATGCGAAAATTTATTATAAGACAAGGAGGTTACAATTTTTGATGATGATAAAGAATACATTTTCTTCAGAGAATAAATGTCACCATCGGATTCTCATCTATATCTACCACAAGTATCTCTACTAAATTCAATTACTGTGGAGGAAGAGTGTAAAATAACTATGGGTGAGTAAAGGAATGTAAAAGTAGAGGGAAAACATATTTTTAAAGAATATGTCGATGAGTTTCCAGATGATTTACCTTGGAATCCTCCAGAAAGTGAAATTGAATTTCACATTGAAACAATTACTAGGTCAAGGCCCATATCGAAGACCCCTTATAGAATAGTAATTGTGGAATTAGTGGAACTAAAGAATCAACTAGATGTATTGAGTATTAAAGGACTTATTCACCCTACTGTTTCTCCATGAGGATCCCCTGTTCTTTTTGTTATGAAGTAAAATGAATCTATGAGATCATACATTGAATACATGGAGATCAATGCTATAACAAAAATAAAAATGTATCCCCAACCACGCATTGATGATTTATTTGATCTAATTCGTGGAGCTCAATATTTTTCATAGATTGACCTTCGATAGGGATATCATCAGTTGTGCATGAATAAGGAAGACATTCCAAAGATAACATTACATACATGGTATTGGCATTATGAGTTTATAGTAATTCATTTTGGACTAACTAATGAACCCCTGATTTTCATGGATATAATGATAATATTTTTCAAGGAATATCTTTATGACTTTGTATTTGTATTTATTAATATTATCTTGGTGTACTCCGAAATCTACAAATGTCCTTAAAATAACACGCACACTATTCTAATGACTCGTAGAATTAATGAATTGTATGGTAAGTTTGGCATGTGTGAATTCTGACATCATGATATTTCATTTCATTTCCATATTTTCTCTAAATATGGAATCTCTATTGATCCTTCAATGAAAAAAGTAATACAAGAATGGCCATGTTTCCCTCGGAATCCGGGGATGACCGCCTTGATGGGAGGTTCAAACATTCCAATCGGTTTCTAACGGGTTTGTTCGTAGAACTGGAAACATCCAATGATTCCACATCCATTTGGACCTACTTTCCAAAGGTAGGTGGTCATTAGTTTGTGGACTAATGAGGATTAGGAATTTTCATTTGTCAACAGGATGGGAGGTCGGACTCATCACACTTTTTTGAGGGGAATTATTGTTTACTCTGGGACTCTCTTTATAGATCTAATTTATGTTCGTGAATCCTTATTACATTACCATGTATAAAATGAGCTTTCCTTCAGATCTGACAATCAATGATTAAATATGTAGGAAATTTATAGAATCATTTGTATGTATTCGAGGTTCTTCATCGATAGAGAATCATCTGAATTTATTAGTGATTCTTGGTCAATGGTACCCTTCGACATATTTACACAAAAGTCTCTTGGTCATTATGATTACCATGCTGGTTTTAAAGCAACTCAGTGGGGCACATGAAGTTTATTTTCATTTATAAGGACATAGATTATTTTAGAGTTGGGATCGAACCCGTAGACGGGCTACCTACGTATCCTTTGTTTAGAAAAAGAAATCACAAACCACGTAGTTCATATAAGGGAGTATGATGTTTATGATTGATGGCTCAAAGAAGAATGTCACAATTAGTTTTACACTCTAAGCTCACATGAGTCATGCTCGGTGTGAGAAACAAGAGGTATTGGTAAAAATTAGACAATTGTGCCATGAAAGATGCAATCATAAGAAATAATGCGGGCCTTATGTATGTATGACTACCCAGATAAATGATGGTTAAGATTTACTTTAGGGAAGAAATCATGGAATAGGGTCCATAAAGGTATATGTGCTTCATGGAGATTTTGAATACACTAACATTGGTCTTACTCCTGGAAAGGAGGCCCAAATTAGGAGAAGACTTATGATTGGGTTTCACTCCTGAAAAGGAATCCCAGATCAATGGTAAATTAGGACTGGTTAAGAGAAATTAAGACTGGGGATTACTCCTGAAAAGGAGGCCCAGGTCAAGGATTAAGGTTTGGGGCATACTCCTGAGGAGGATGCCCAAATTAGGGGACTGGGGCTTACTCCTAAGGAAGATGCCCAGATTTGGGAACATTAATAATTTGGCCTTACTCCTAAGGAAGATTCCCAAGTTAAGAATTATTACTGGGACTTACTCCTAAAAAGGAGTCTCGGGTTATGAATTATGACTGGGATTTACTCCTAAAAAGGAGGCCCAGGTTAGGGGATCTCTCATCTTAAAGGATGAGGTAAAATGAATGAAATATCAATCTTTAGTGACATAAAGATGTGTAAATCACGATGTATTGAGAGATATTTCACAGAATTCCTTTCATATAAGGAAGTCAAATCAAGAAATCATGCCATAAATTGCTTTATAGAGTGTCTTGAAGACTGAATCTTGAATAGGAAATGTGTAATGGCTTAAGAGGGGTGAAATGGGAAAGAAAAGAACCCAAAAAGGCAGGGGCACTCAAGCCCTGGTAGGCGCGCAGGTACTGTGTGGGTGCGCAAGTCCTGGTCGCGCAGGTATACCTGCGTGACACATGGTGTACTTGCGCGATGGTTAACCAGCATGGTAATACTTGAGAAACTCTTCATTAAAGCCTTTAGAATCCTCGTGAGGTTCTTCCAGAAGAGGGGCATGCAAGATCTATTGAAGGAGTAACGCAGCGCGTAAGTGTGTCCATTTTCCCTTAAGGGCTGGCCCCTCAGGCGGGCAAGTGTTGATGAGTTTCAACACTTAGGTCTTCCTCCCCCTCTTTAGATCTTCCGTTCTAGGTAAGAAATTACCTTAGAAGTGTTTTGGAAGCTTTGAGAAGACACTAGGGCGTCGGGAGCTCAAATCTGAGTTTCTGGAAAAAATCCTCCCCAATGGGGGGCCCACAGTGTATATTTATAGGCAGGAGAAGACCCCGGGAGGTTATCACTTAGGTCACGAAAGTCACTTGTGCGACCATAATGCATCGCACAAGTGGACTTGCGCGACTATGAGGAAACTTGCGCGACTTATTGGCAATGTTCTCCTTGTTCATACCTTTGTCGATTTTTGATATTTTCTTCAAATTATGGATCAATTTGTGCTAAGTAATTTTCCCTTTACATTCCATTGGACTCTGTGACGAAAAAGGAGCTTCAAAAAAAGTCCCCCCCTCAGAGTTTAATCCGAAAGAAATGAGGATTTGACTCTAAAGAAATCGAAGACATCCAAAGGAAAGGGGGCACGCAAGTCATGATGGAGCAGAGGGCGGCGCAAAAGTGCGCATCATGCAGGACCTGGGTGCACTAGGTACGGTGCGCAGGGTTCTGGCTGCGTCTTTAAATAGAGGGCCTCACTTCCGTACAAAGCATCCGTATTTCCGGACATCACATCTTCGATCTCTCACCGCGCAAGTCACCTTAGCCGTGTAGGTTGTTCTGTTTTCCGGTGTTTGCTTGATGGCGCGCTACTGTCAAGTTATCTTGACTTGCGCGGTGATACTTGCACGCCAACTACTTGCGCGACACATCTACACATGCGCGCCAAGTTTTAGACTTGCGCGCCTTCATGCCTTTCCCATTTTTTCGAATTCTTTCACAAATTTTATGAAAAATAAACTTACTTAAGAGTTAATTATTCATCCTTTGTGCGGATTCAATGGTTCCAATGGAAAATGGAACGACTGATGAACTGGCTAGAAAGCGGATTGATGATATGATGAACATCATTGAACATGATTACTATGATATCTATGACAGCACTCTCCCAGATTTGGCTATGTACTTGAAGAAATATCATATTAATTTCCCACAGAGCATCTATCTTCATCTGTGTGGTCATGGTCATCTGCAAGGAATCAATGTTCCAGATACAAATAACTATACGCATGAAATGTAGCTGCACTGCCACTCCTCTATTTCGATTATGTTGTGCATTAAGAGAAACAACAATGGTGTGGACTTTCAAACTCATCCATGTCATTTCCTTGTAGATATGAAAATGGAAAACCCATGGGCTGAAATGTTTTCTGCTGCCGGTTGGTGGAGAGAAGACAAACATGGAATTAGATAACTCTCTGAAAAGAGTACTCTCTCCAAATGGCTCTTTACTTCCAACGCTCCATTCTAAAATCCATGTATCCATATTCCAAGTCTCTTGGACAAAAACATAGTCACTGTTTGATCAGCAGAAAATTTTCTCAAACCACACTCAAGAACATCCTTTTACAATTGTTGCAATAAGAGATGGTATCACTACATCTCTTATTGTATCCATTTGAATGAATGAATTCTAGGTGGTTGCTGATGAAGCTCGGGATGCTGTAAATCAAATGAAGAGTCATGTTGAAAGCCTCTTGTAATTCTTGAAAAAGAGAAGAGACTCCAGTCTGTGGATGTCCTTCTAACTCTTGTACATCAATGAAAAACACATTCATCTTCAATAATTTGTACTTGAATTCTCTTTTACTACATGATTTAGATTTTACCTAAGCCAATGGGCCTAGTAAGCATAGTTTGATTTTTACTAGGATTAATGTGAATAACCCTAAAAAATCAAACCTTTTAATTGCTCAATGTTACCTAAATCATACAAAATGTCTGTTCAGTGAGCTGGGAACTTGACTTTTATTCAGAGTTCCCTTGTCTTATGTGGGCAGTTTAGAGTCATGCACGTCGGACATAAAAAAAGGCTAATGTTTAAGGTCGAAATAGCTTTGACCGAAATGGATTAGAATTGACTCAATTCCTTGAAAATTAATCTCAAAACATATTACCATACTCAAGTATGAGGTAATATATGTAAGCTATGACTTAAGAATATTTGAATCTGAGGAATGATATAAAAAAGAGCTAAAAGTCATTAGAAGAAGTAGTTTCCATGAATGAAGTTACCATTATTTAACAAACCCGTTAGGGGGTTGAATTATGCAGGGCCACCTAAGGGCATTGGCTGCATAGTTAAATAAAATAATATCATTTGGCTAATAAGTCTATTATGCAGACTGTTTATGCAAGGCCACCTATGGGCACGTGCTGCATGGTCAGGAAAAATAACTCTCAGAAATTTACATTCCTAGTGCTAAAAGCCATTGAAAGTTTATGTAGATTCAAATCTTCCAAATTATAGAGTTTTTTGTATGGAAAGAGGTACTTGAATATGGAGAAGATATTTCCAGACAAGATTATCGAAGAACTGGATGAATATCACTCATACGAAGGTCTCACCCAAACGTAGGGAAGAATAATATAAACCATAGACTTGAATACTTTCAGATCATGAAAAAGGATATGGGACAAATATGTTAAGGATGGCTATTTTTTTGCGGAACCCTATATACTGTAGTTTAAGACAAATAAGGAAAAAAGAGGCATTCTTCCCAAGAATGAAGTTACCACTACCCGACAAACCCTTTATGGGGTTGAATTATGCATGGACACCTAAGGGCATTGGATGCATAGTCAAATAATAGTATCTTTTGGCTAACATGTCTGTTATGTAGATTGTTTATGCAAGGCCTCCTATGGGAACGTGCTGCATAGTCAGAAAAAATAACTCTTAGAAGTTTGACATTTTTGTGACTAGAAGTCATGAAAAGGGTTATGAGGATCTGAAAATATTTAAGGTTAAGATTATGAGACATAATGATGGGTATTGTTCAATGTATACATAGATACATAGATCAATGATAACCATAATCATGTTGTGGATGGGTCCTGAATTGAAATGTTGGACTTCACTACGTATCCCATAAGGATGAGAATCAAGACATACATAGTTCTTAAACTACAGTTTAACATCATGTGGGACAAATGGATTATAGATCTTAGTTTAGGGTCATAGAGCTTGGACCACTGTAAGAAATACCAAGTGTGTGTTTTCATGGGGACTTTTCAGCCAAGGGACTGAAAATGGAATTTGGGGTTAGGCCCAAAGACTTGGGGCTGGATTCGAGGGACACTCGAACGTTCCTACTTATCCCATAAGGATGGGAATCAAGCCCACGTAGTTCTAGAAATACCCTATGTACAAATTTGGTTCGTACGTGTGAAGGGTGAAATGGGACTTTAGTGCAATGATGGTTTACCCCAAGATAAAAGGTTCGGGCATTGCCATGTATGCACGCAGTCTATGAAATGAAACATGATTGAAGAATCAATGAAAATAATGGTTCCCTCTCAGGTGATGGTATCAAAAAAAAAATTTACTTTATTGTCATAATGGACAAAAGTGTTTTATAGTTTAACATCGTATAACAATGACGAAAGTGAACCAATGTAAAGATAATGATTCTAAGGGTGGTTTCACGAATTAACAACATATGACATGGAGATGAACCGACATGAAGAGATTGGTTTTGGGCTTGAACCTTGGGAGGTTTCCTACATACCTAGCCTAGAAGGAAGGGATCAATGTCCGTGTAGTTCAATTAAAGAATTAATTAATGATAAAGTTGTTCTTGGGGACAATGACCTATAAAATTGATGTTGGGACTTACACATGGTTAGCAGCCCAGAGAGAGTGTTATGGTTGAGGTTTTCTCTAAGATCATGTGAGTCATAATCTGTGTGAGAAACAAGAGGTAACAACATCCTTAACGATGCATAGTTTAATGTCATGTAGGACATATAAATGGACTATGTAGTTTAAAGTCTTGCAGTTAGGACTATTGGTGCTACACAGTTTAGTGTCATGTAGCAGAGACAAAATACAGTTTAATGTAATGTAGGACGTATCACATATTTTCCCTACAGTTTAGCGTCATGTAGTTAGGATGATGGGGACAATAGAGTTTAACGTCATGTTGGATAAAAAAGGGACGATACAGTTTAGCGTCATGTTGGACGAAAGTGAGAATAGTTTAAGGTCATATGCATTGACCGTGGATGGTGCAGTTTACTGTCATGTTGGATGGTGGTGTAGTTTAAGGTCATACATGACCTTTGATGAATATGTAGTTTAACATCTTTCCAGACGTAATGGAAATTTATACAGTTTAACGTCATGAAGTTAGGACATCACAGTTTAACATCTTGCTGGACGTAAGGGACTTGCAAATATTTTAGGGTCATATGCATGGACCATTGATGATGCAGTTTAAGGTCATACATGACCATTTAGGGAACTTTTTCATAGTTTAGCGTCATGTGGGACGAAAGTACAAATAGTTTAAGGTCATATCTATGGACTGTTGCTGTATAGTTTAACGTCATATATCAAGGACGAAAGAGGGACTTTGTAGTATAATGTCTTGCAGTGAGGACATATTAAGGAATTTTTTTCCCTAGTTTAACGTCGTGTGGGATGAAATTAATACAAATAGTTTATGGTCATATGTATGGACCATTGCTGTATATTTTAACATCATATAGCAAGGGCGAAGTACAGTTTAATGTCATATAGGACGTATTAAATGACATATTCATAGTTTAAAGACATATAGAAAGGATGAAAGTGGTACTTTGAAGTTTATACAAAATACTTCTTAAAAAATCTGGCATTGGTTTGAGTAGTGATGAGTTCTCCATCCATTGAGATTAATGAATAAGATCAATTGGAGTAGACCCGATGTATTGAATAAGGTCCTACCCATTTTGGCTCAAGCTTGGGAGGTTTCTTTCCTGGTATCGTTGGAGTTCTGAGAACTAATACCAATTCTCCCTGAGTGAATGAACGAAGGGGAACTTTTTTTTAAAAGCTCGTGCTATTCGATTCTGATAGACTTCCAAGTGGTGCAAAGTGCACAATCTTTTCTCATCTAACTGTTCCAATTCATTCAATCGCTTTTGAGATTGTTCATCTGTAGATGATTGATCACAAATTGCAACTCTGAGTGAGGGTAGTTGAACTTCAATGGGCAAGACGGCTTCCGTTCCGTATACCAATGAATATGGAGTTGACCGAGTTGCAGTGCGGGTGGTAGTCCGATAAGCCCATAAAGCATGAAATAGTTTATTAGGCCATGACCTCTTATCTTTATCCACCATCTTTTACAGTATATTTGAAAGAGTCTTGTTAAAGTCTTCTATCTGGTCATTGGCCGCTGCATGATGCCAAGATGAATGGTTGTATTTGATGTTGTATTCTTGATACAACTTCTTCATCTCAGATGAACAGAAATTGGTTCCATTGTCCGTCAATATGGTATGAGGTACACCAAATCTGGTAATGATGTTAGACTTGATGAAGCTAACAATGCATTTAGAACTGACTTCCTTGAGAGGTATTGCCTCTTCCCATTGGGAAAAGAAGTCAGTAGAAGTAAGAATATATTTAAACTGCTTGGACGTAGCTGAAGGGTAAGGTCCCACCACATCCATTCACCATGTGGAAAATGGCCATGAGTATTTAGCTGTATGAAGAAACTCTAGAGGCTGATGAATGAAGTTGGCATGTACTTGGCATGAATGACACTTCTTTGTGAAATCGACACAATCTCGTATCATTGAAGACCAAAAGTATCCAAGCCTTAGAATCTGATCAGACAGTCTATGTCCAGACTGGTGGGCACCACAGACTCTTGCATGCACTTCTTTCATGACATCCATTGTCTCTTCACCATCAATGCATCTAAAGAGAACTCCATCAAAACCATGTTTGTAGAGAATTTTCCCTAGGTGATTTGGCCTATCATAAAGCGTAAAATTAACCACACATTGCCAGATTTGTTCTTTCTCAGCTATATCAGGTGGAAGTGTTCCATTTTGAAGGTATTCCCTGATAGGTGACATCCATCCTGTAGTATGACCATACGGTTCAGGTATGGGACAAATTTCATTAATTTCCCCTATTCTGATTCAAACATAAAGTGAAATTGCACGACGGTGGGCAATACTGATGGTTGTCTCATCCTGATTTGGATCTGCCAGAGTTGTGGCTATATTAGACAATGCATCAGCTTGAGAATTTTGTGATCTTGGGACATAAGAAAATGTCGGTTTCAAAGGGAATTCCACCATTAACTCTCTTATGTAATCATACAAAGGGAATAGTTCTTATTTTCTGATGGCATAATCCCCATTGACTTGTTTGATTACCAGATCTGAATCACCAATCACCTTTAAGTGATTCACTTGTGCTTTAAGTGCTAATTCCAAACCTATGATGAGAGCTTGGTATTTTGCTTCATTATTGGTAGCACCTTCCCACAATAAGAAGGAATAAGGTAACACTGCCTTTTCTGGATAATTGAGCACAATTCCTAAGCTAACTTTGTTGAATTTCGGATTTTCCATTTTCCTCCATGTTGGACTTCTGGAAGCACCATAAAAATACATTTCCCATGCCTGAGGACTTTATTGAATAGAGAAGACTTCCTCATCAGGGAGTTCAATATCTGAAAATGTGTCTTCCACTAAAGGGTGTTCAGCTAGAAAATCAGCCAGAGCTTGGCACTTTATCGCCTTTTGAGACACATTCTGAATGTTGAATTGCTACAAAATAACTTCTCACCTTACCAGACGTCCTATAAGCATTGGACGACTTAGGATAAATTTGAGCAGGATATTGCGAGATACCAATTGGACCTCGTGATGTTGCAGGTAGTGTCTCAACTTCTGAACAACAAAGATTAATGCTAGGCAGCACTTCTCAATACTTGAATATCGGGTTTCTGCATTAAGAATGGTTCGACTGAGATAGTAGAGACCGTTTTCATTCCCAACGTATTTCTTTTGAGCAAGAAAGGCACCCAATGATCGCTCTAGAGTTGGCACATAGAGGATAAGTGGTCTTCCTTCAACAGGTGGCCTGAGTACCTGTGGACTCAACTGGTATTTCTTGAGAATATCGAATGCTTCTTGACATTCTACAGTCCACTGGTAAGTGACTCTCTTCTTCATCAATTTGGTGAAGAGTAAAATTTTTCCTTCCAAATTGGCGATGAAACGCCGAATATAGGCTAAGTTTCATTGAAGTCCTCTTAATTCATTCAAATTTTGAGGTGGTGACATACCAAGGATTGACTTGGTCTTCTCGGGATCAACTTCAATACCACGATGGAGTACAACAAAGCAAAGAAATTTTCCCGAGGTTAACCCTAAAGCACATTTTAAGGGGTTCATCTTCAAATTATGTTGTCGAAGCTTGCAGAATATAAATTCCAAATCGTCCAAGTGATTAGAACGTTGTTTGGATTTAACTACCAAATCTTCTACATAGCATTCAACTAACATTCATAAAAGGGTTTGAAGATACGATGCATGGAACGCTGATATGTTGCACCTGCATTCTTTAAGCCAAAGGGAATTACCCGATAGCAAAACACACCCTGAGGGGCTCTGAAGGCTGTAGATTCCTCATCTTATGGGGCAATTCGGATCTGATTATATCTAGAATATCCATCCATGAATGAAAGTGCTTCATAGCATGTTGTTTCATCAATTAGAAGTTCTGTAATCGGAACTGGGAAATCATCCTTAGGACAATGTCGATTAAGATCTCTGAAATCGATGCAAACTCTACTTTGTTCGTTATTTTTCTTTACAGAAACAATATTAGCCAACCATTTGGGATATTGAACTTCTCTGATGATGTTAGCTTTGATAAGATTATCCACTTCAGCTTCAATTTTGGAATCATAAGTTGGGTGTGTTTTTCTCGCGGCTTGCATAAATCCTCGATGTTCTTCTTCGTAGACCCAAATGATGAGTAGCAACATCCGGATCAATCCCGGGCATTTCAGTATAGTTCCAAGCAAATATATCTCTATTTTTCTTTAAAAAATAAATATACATCTCTTGCTCTTCAAGAGTCATGTCCGCACTGATTAAAGTGGGGCGTGGATCTTCTTTTGTGCCCAGATTTATTTTTCTGAGTTCATCCACAGTGGTAGAGATACCCTCTTCAAATGCTGGAGGAGAATCTCTGAGATCTTCCTCTCGTTCATCATCATGTGTTATTTCTTGCTTTTCTACTTGAATATTATATGATAAAGTAGAATTCTCATGATCCGAAGATATGTCAAAATTTTCATATCTTGATGAAGAAGCTTCCATTTCCGACCTGACTGATGATGAAGGGTCTTCTTTGGGTAATAAAGAGGAGATGATGGATTGAGAATCGACATCATTGTTCACCTTCGATGTTTCTATAACTTCATCTAGCCAAATTGGCGAAGAATATACTTGTTGGATTTCAGTAGATGAAATGAAGACGTCAACATTTGTGCTTTCATCACTGCTTGGTAGATTACCAATTTCTCCCATGTTTTCTGGCTCGATATCCATAATTTACATTATGGATCGTTTCTTAAGAGAATTGTGATTTGGGTCTATCTTGTCAATTTTACTGATAGGAAACACTTAATCTGTACTCACATGTGTAAATGGATTTACTGGAATTTTTTCCAAACCATATGGAGAATTAACTTTGGTAATCTCTTTTGTTATGGATTTCTCCCTTTCCTTCATGTGATAGAATTCCACCTCAATGTATTGAGAGTAACATGTCTTGAACGGGGGCTTATCACCATACAATGACCCCACTTGACCATAGAAACATCATTTGAGACATTGATGGTATGATGGAGGGATAGCCACATGCTGATGTAGCCAGGGTCTTCCAAGCAAGATGTTGAAGTCTGAGTCTTGATCAACAACCATGAAATCTGAATTGGATACAAGATCTCCGAACTGAGTTTTGAGTGTAACATCACCCAGTGGTTCTTGTTCATTTTTATCATATCCATGTAGCATCATGGTGGAAGGAGATAAATCAGATTCCGTGAGGCCCAATCGATGATGTGTACGAATGGGCATGAGGTTGACTCATGAACCATTATCACGGAAAGCTCTTCGGACGTCTACACCATTGACCTTTCCAGATAAATACAATGGTCTAATATGTCCATGCACAACATCATCTTCATCTTCATTAGTAATAGATATTATTTCATGGCATTCTGCAGGATTATTCTCTATGTTATAGACTTCAGCTGCAACAATCTCAGTTTCAAACTCATGAGGACTTGACAAAGCCTTTATTAGTGCTTCTCGAAGATCTTTTGACAGATTCAAAGCATCCAGAATTGATAACTTGGCTTGTACATGGGCCAAGTGTTTTAATATATCATACTTTTGATCCCGAGGTCTTCGTTTCCCAATTGGAATATGTGGTTTAGCAGGTACTTTGGAAGTAGATGCTTTGTAAGTTGATGCATCTTGTATTGGGATAGGAGTTGGCAATATTCCTGGTTTTGGAAGATTAGACCGATTAGATCCAATTATTTGCTTAGAGGAAGATAATGGAACCTTCAACTGGTCTTTTAAAATAACTGTGACAGGACTGAATTTGGTATTGGTAGAAGAACTTGCTTGTTCTTTCTGAGCTCGCTGAAGGGTTCTACCATGAGTTTCTGCTGCGTACACAGTTCTAGTAGGGGTAGAATTGGAAAAGTCGCTTCTGAAAGATCCACGTCTTCTTCTATATCCTGAGCCCCTGGAACATCCTCTGATTCCTCTATTTGATATAGGGAATTCAGGATCATTGAAATCAAAACTACGACTGGCATATGGATCTGTTAATTGAATCACATTAACATAACCAAAGATTGACTCTTCATCTAATGAAGACTCTGCCTGATTATCCTGTTTAGGCTTTTCTGTTTGGTGGGGCGGTGCTCGTGGCTTTGAAGAAGATGGAATGAAATCCTCCAAAGTCAAAGACAACTTAGGCTTTGACACATACTCATCTTCTTCTGATTCTTTTTCTTCCTTTGAATCATGCCGTTTCTTTGAGTACTTTCCTTCTTACAAAGAGGGTTTTGCCGCAACATTCATGGTATAAGACACAATTGGTTTCCTTAATTGTGTTCGCAAAATAGAATGAGTTCGATTGATTGTCTTTTTGACCATCCAATCATCGTACTTCTGTGCATTTTTTCTTTTGACTTCCTTCCATTCATCTTGCTCCTCTGGAACTATAGCAGTGACACATGCTACCTGGGCTGAGGAGCCTTTCAATGTGACCTATCCCGAGTCAACCGTCTTTTTCATGAGGTTTTTAAGACAAAACACTCCTGTATGGGATGCCCCAACATTTGATGAAAAGGGAAATAATTAGGACGGTCTTCATCTCCTTTCTTGTTTGGCCTCTTGGGTATTGGAAATTGAACCAAATTGTTTTCCAGAGCTGAAATGAAATAACCAGGAACTTGTTCATTTTGGAAAGAGTATATTTTTCTTTTCAGATCCTCAATTTGTTTTTGTCTTTCATCTTTTTGATCATCTGGATGAAAAGGCCTTTGTTTTTGGCGCTCAGAAGGTGGAAACCTTCGAGAAGATGAATGTTTTGAAGTAGAAATAGGTACAGGTGCTTGTTTGAGCATAACAATAGAAGTTTCTGCTTTACCCATTCTCCTTCTTGGAGCTTATGGAATTACAAGAGATTTACCATTAGCCTGTATAAGGGAATCTTCAATCTGCTGAGCGATTGAATTAAGGTCTCGAAACCCTCCTGTGTATTTTACAGTGATTAACGGTGTGCGTAATTCGTCATGCAGATTTTCCACACATATTGGCACCAATTCTTCTTGAGGGAGTGCTAAACTCAACGAATTTGTTAATCCCTTCCATAGAGCAATGAAATCAGAGAACCTTTCATTCTCCCTTTGCTTATAGTCTGTAAGATCGAAAACTGTTGTCTTTGGAAATGTTGAGCTGAACTGAAGAAGGAATTTTTGGCAAAGATCCTCTCATCTGGTAATTGACCAGGATTGCAAGCTTGTATACCAAACAAAAGCTGGTCCTTGCAAGGTTCGTACGAAGCATCTGAGTTTCACAGCTTCTTGCTACTCCGAAGTTCCCATCATAGGATCACAACAAGACATGTAATGCATCAAATGTTGTTCGGGATCGCCTGATCCATTGAAAATTGGGAATACAGGGTTCCCAAAACTGGATGGAGGATAAATTGAATCTACCCATTCAGGGTAAACTTTCTTTTCGGGTTGAACTTGCGCACGCTTCCCTTCCATAGTTTCTAACTGTTCTTTTAATGAATCAATAATAGTTATTAACTTTTGAGAAACATCCAGTTGAACTTGGACATGGGTAGGTTCAATGAATGGAGCATGGAAAGATGTGGCGGTAGGCACTGTAACTGATGGCAGCATTGCCAATTGTTGTTGCACTTGACCCATAGTATTAGACTTGTGAGGGTGTACTGATAGAGGAGGATATTCTTAATCTATCTCAGTAGTTGCAACAAATTTCTTTGGTTGACTAAATCCAGCATGCTTAAGAAGAAAACTACTCTGAAGTAGTTTTGTATTCAACATTCTTAATTCCTTCATTTATTCCTCCTATTGTGCAAACCTCTGCTCTAGTGAAAGAGATTGACCTTCTCCAGAGGAAGGATATGAAACCTGGTTCATTGCCTTCCCTTTGTTGGATCCTTTTCGGAGAGGGGGAAGTGTGTTACTCGAAGGATTACTTAAGTTCTGAGTAATCCTTTGACTTCGTGTACGTATAACTTCATCATTTACGTCGGTGCATACATATTCAAGAGCAGGAACCTCTTCATCTGAGTCCCCTGATTGAGCCTCATCTAGTGGATCAGCAACAACGACATTGATGAAATTAATCGAGGCACAACTCATCGCATCCCTTCTATCAGTATTTCTGTGACATTTTCTTCATCCATGTATTTGATGAGACATTGCCTTTTGTTGATTCAATCCCTCATGAACTTCTTGACGAACCGTAATTTGGAGGGAATCTTCTGATAATTTGGCTCTTTGTTCCTCTTGAGGTTTCTTCCCCAATCTAGAAAAGACCGACTTTCTCTGAGGAGGGGATTGATTATTTGAAAAAGTCCCCAGTCTAGTGTATTGGGGTTGTTCCTGCTGTTCTCACTCAACTCCCCGAATCCTTTTAGTTGATTCCGAGGGTTGGTTTAAATGATTCCCCAGTCTGGAGAGATGGGGTTTGTTCTTGACATGCTATATTTGAGACTTTCTTGAAGGTCCTCCTGATCTTGCGAACCTTATTCCAGAAATTTGTTGGATGAATTAATATTTATCCTCTTTTATCACCCAGTTCAAAAGACCGTTGGATGATTTCCAACACTTCTGTCACATGGTGACGTGCTTGATCCAAACGAGAGGCATGTTCAATATTCTCGTTTGCTTGATGCAAGAGTAATTCAACAACTTGTGCTCTGTATTCTTGATTTTGAGAGGAACTAGTTGAAGCTTGTTCTTGGGAAAGATTTTGATTACAAACAAAGCCCATTGATTGTGGCCCGCCATGGGAAATAACATTGCATGAGACCATTTTCGGCGGGCTTTGCTGACTAGAGAGCACTGTGAAATACAGTGCTCCATTAACACCCCATCCTCTGACACGAATACTAGATGGGGAATTGGAAATTAACTGACGCAATCTTCTTAGTGCGCCAACGCATGAACGTTGAAGGGCTCTCTACTGCTTTTCAGCCTTCAGATATCGAGAGACTGATAGAGACGCCAAATCAATCTAACGTTGTAACCCTTCATTATCTTAAGATGATTTTCATATTCATCATAAGATAATACTTTCTTTTTGAACTTACAAAGGGTTTTCCATATGTTGAGACAAATATCATGAATTTCATCTTCCATTAATATTTTTGGAATATTATACTGAGAGTCAGCCATATGCCAAAACATGACTGGCACTTCACCTTTCGCCAGTTATTTTCTCATATTCAACATTTCCTCTTTATCATTTGATGAAGATTCTTCTACCTGATTTGACTAGAGTTGGTGTTTCCTTGTTGCTTCATTGGATTCAACAAGATTGGTAGAGAAATCATTGATCAAACTAAAAGATGCATGACTTAGGGGTGGTTCGGAGAATGACCTACACCCTAGGATATCTTATGATTGAGAAAGTATTTCACCTGCTAGCGATGAAGCTTCAGACATGACTGGTTTCGCATTTGCAAGTGCCTCAAGATAATAGGGATTTCTCAGCAATACATTGTCCACTGGAGCATATTCGGGGCAATGTGCATCACTACTGCGGAGAGGAATTTCACAGCGAAATTCATCATCATGGGGAGGAACATCATAATGGGTTATAGAAAATGATGAGATCTCTTGCTCCTTGGTCTTCTGACCACACAGAGGGTTCCTGTGGCACTCATCTGAAGATGAAACTTCGATATCGACCGAATTGTCATGAAGCAAGCATTCATGAGGAAGTTTCTGTTGAAGACCTTCAAAATTAATGTTCCCACTATTGGGAACTGAGGGAGTATAATCTTGAATTCTAACATATAATTGTATGAGGGCTTCAAGAACTCCAGCATCGAGCAAGGCCTTGTTACACATTGTCACTTTATCTCCTAAATATGATGGGCTGGTATTTTTCTTAGACGCCTTCTTACTCACCTTGGAATCCACTTGTTGACAAAAGTGGCTGCTCTGAGTAGGTATATGTGCCTGATCGGGAATGATGGCCAGGTTCGGCTGACGATCTCCTCTCAAATCAGGTGTATGTGCCAGACTTGGTTGTCCATATGATATGGGGGAGTATGACCCACATCCCTCTTGGATTGGAATAGATTTGTGTGTCTGTTCCGGAGTAAATTGTTGATGAATCACTCCACTAGTAGGGATAGATTTATGTGTCTTTCCCTGATATGTCGCTGATGTTGTTATAATATCCAGGCAGGCATCCAGAATATGAGAAGGGATTTTCTTCTTCTCTTTCTCCATTGATAGAATATTATTGGTGACTTCAGCTGTTGGAACAAGAATATACGTCCATTCCGGGCTTGGAGCAGGTGTATTAGCCTGCTCCTGTCCTCCTTATCCTGTTAGTGAATCCTGACAGTACTCAAGTGTGGGGGCAGAGAGTTGAGTCTGCCTCCTATTTGTTGTCGGGGCTTTCTGACTATCTTCTCCGAATGCTACCAAGCAAGAATGTTGGTAGTCTTGATTAATACTAGCTGGTGTATGTGACTGCTGATTGCACTTCGCCAAACGTGGTTGAACAGATCCATCATATGTAGTCAGACAAGCCTGCTGACTAGCTGATGATGTATAAACAGGTGTATGTTCTTTCCTATAGTACTCCACCAGAATTGCAAGGCGGGATTGGCGTGATGCTTCCAGACGAGTCTGCTGGACAACAGGTTTAAAACGGGCAGGTGTATGTGCCTGCTCGTTGCTTGCCACCAAGTTAGGTAGTTGGACTTCTCCAGAGATGGCAGAGATGAGAACCTTCTCATTGTTGACCAGATTCCGCCTCTGGTGGTTCTTCTTGCTTGCTCGGGTTCAAGGAACCTGATCTGAACGCCTGGAGTCGGTACCCTCATCATGTTGAGGGCGCACTGCCGCACGAGTCTGGTGGAGATTTTTGGTGGGAGCCCTCAGGAAGGACTCATGTCTCTATGGATTAAGGTCTTGAGGGACCTGCTCATTCACCTCCACAGAATAAGGGAGTGAATGGTGATTGCGTTCCAGGGATAACGACCCAAAACAGTTGGAGACGGTAGTCATCACTGCCTGCTTATTGATCACTGGTCCTCGTTATCCAGACGATCGATGTGAGTTGTTTACTTGGAGGGCTTGTCGGACAGCCTCCAGAGTTGGGATGGTACCGTGTTGATGGTACTCTTTAACCAGTGCCTTTGATACCCAGGGTTGAAGATGCTGAGTAGGTGATATCGTCCTAAGAGCGGATGACGATCCATCAGGAGTAGCAGTAGTGGCATTTGCACCAGCAGTATTCACAGGTGTGAACTTGAGAGAAACCATTTTAGAAATGATAGAAGATCTTGGGAAAATAGTGCATGTTTGATATAACATACGTAATCAAGATTAATTTAACCACTACATCTTTTGGATGAGCACATATTTCAATGATTTTTTTGTTGGCCCTCTTATTGAGTTTTAAATAGGGGCCTAACAAATAGGTAAAACATCATTTTAACTTGGTTAAGGATTCACGTCGGGTTCACCATTTTTGTTTCCCTCGGAATCTGGGAATGACTGCCTTGATGGGAGGTTCAAACAATCCGATCGGTTTCTAACGGGGTTGTTCGTAGAACTGGAAACATCCATTGATTCCACATCGATTCGGACCTACATTCCAAAGGTAGGTGCTCATTAGTTTTTGGACTGATGAGGCTTAGTAATTTGCATCGGTCGAGAGGATGGGAGGTTGGACTCATCAAACCTTTTTTAGGGGAATTATTGTCTACTCCGGGACTGTCTTTATAGATCTAAGTTATGTTCGTGAATCCTTATTACATTAACTACTATAAAATGAGCTTTCCTTCATATCTGACAATCAATGATTAAATATGTAGGAAATTTAGAGAATATTTTGTATGTATTCGAGGTTCTTCATCGATAGAGAATCATCTGTATTTTTTAGAGATTATTGGTTAATGGTACCCTTCGACACATTTATACAGAAGTCTCTTAGTCATTATGATGACCATGCTGGTTTTAAAGCCACTCAATGGGGCACTTGATGTTTATTGTCATTCAGAAGGACATGGATTATTTTAGAGTTGGGATAGAACCCATAGATGAGCTACCTACATATCCTTTTTTAGAAAAAGGAATCAGAATCCACGTAGTTCGAATAAGGGAGTATGATGTTTATGATTGATGCCTCAAAGAAGGATGTCACAATTACTATTACACTCTAAGCTCACGTGAGTCATTCTCGGTGTGAGAAACAAGTGGTATTGGTAAAAATTAGACAATTGTTCCATGAAAGATGCAATCATAAGAAATAATGTGGGGCTTTTGTATGTATGACTGCCCAGATAAATAATTGTTGGGATTTACATTAGGGACGAAATCCTGGAACAGGGTCCATAAAGGTATATGTGCTTCATGGAGATTTTGAATACTCTAACTTGGGGCTTACTCCTAAAAAGGAGGCCCAAATTAGGAGAATACTTATGATTGGGTTTCACTCCTGAAAAGGATTCCTAGATCAAAGGTAAATTAGGATTGGTTAAGAGAAATTAAGACTGGGGCTTACTCCCGAGAAGGAGGCACATGTCAAGGATTAAGGTTTGGGGCTTACTCTTGAGGAGGATTCCCAAATTAGGGGACCGGGGCTTACTCCTAAAGAAGATGCCCATATTTGGGAACTTTATGAATTGGGGCTTACTCCTAAGGAAGATGCCCAAGTTAAGAATTATGACTGGGACTTACTCCTAAAAAGGAGGCCAAGGTTAAGGGATCTCTCATCTTAATGTATGAGGTCAAATGAGTGAAATCTCAATCTTTAGTGACATAAAGATGTGTAAATCACTAGGTTTTGAGAGATATTCCACAAAATTCCTTTCAGATAAGGAAGTAAAATCATGAAATCATGCCATAAATGGCTTTGAAGAGTGTCTTGAAGACTGAATCTTGAATAGGAAATGTGTAATGGCTTAAGTGGGGTGAAATGGGCAATAAAGGCACCCAAAATGGTAGGGGCGCACAAGTCCTTGTAGGCGTACAGGTACTGCGTGGGCACGCATGTCCTGGTCGCGCATGTATACCTGCGCGACACATGGTTTACTTGCATGACGACTAACCATCAGGTTAATACTTGAGCGACTCTTCATTAAATCCTTTATAATCCTCTTGAGGTTCTTCTAGAAGAGGGGCATGTAAGATCTATTGAAGGAGTAAGGCGGCCCGCAAGTGTGGCCATTTTCCCTTAAGAGCTGGCCCCTCAAGCGCGCAAGTGTTGAAGAGTTTCAACACTTAGGCCTTCCTCCCCCTCTTTAGATCTTCCGTTCTAGGTAATTAATTACCTTAGAAGTGTTTCCGATGCTTTGAGAAGAGACTAGGGCACCGGGAGCTCAAATCTGAGTTTCTGGAAAAAATCCACCCGAATGGGGGGGGGCACCGGGTCTATTTATAGGTAGGATAATACCCCGAGAGGTTATCACTTAGGTCGTGCAAGTCACTTGCGCGACCATAATGCGTTGCGCAAGTGGACTTGCGCGACTATGAGGAAACTTGCACAACTTATTGGAAATCTTCTCCTTGTTCATCCCTTTGTCGATTTTTGATATTTTCTTCAAAGGATGGATCAATTTGTGCTAAGTAATTTTCCATTTACATTCCTTTGGACTCTGTGACAAAAAAGGAGGGTCAACAGGCCAACATCGATGAGTATAACTGAGTTATGTGGTTTTTTTGGTTTTTTTGGTTATTATCAGTGTTTCGTCCTGAAATTTCCACGATTTGTTATCCCATTAACCAAGATCACACATAAAGAGGATAAATTTGTTTTTAAAAAAGAGTGTGAAGAATATTTTTGAATAAATGAATAAAAGATTTTTAAATGCTCTTATATAAACTCTACCATCAATGAATGATGCTACAATGAAATTAATGGATTGTGTCCTTATGAAGAATGATAGAGTTATTGCCTATGCATCACAACATCTAATAATTCATGAACAAAACTATCCAACTCTTAATATTGTGTTAGAAGCTATAATATTTTCTCCAAAGTTATAGAGACTCAAACTCCATGTTAAAAATACTTGGGATATATACTGATCAGAATAGATTGATGTATACTTTCTCACAGAATGAACTCAACCTGAGGTAAAGGTGATTGATCGAGATACTCAATGATTATGAATGCACTATAAAATACAACCCGGAGAAGGAAAATAAGGTGGCAGTTGCTTTGAGATGAAAAGATCATAGTGTTTTAAACAAGATGGGAATTGAAAGGTATCCTATATTCGTGGATCTAGTAGAGATAGATATGGGAGTAATCATGGTTGGTGAAAAATATATACATTTTCAAATGGTTTACAAACCATCTTTAGTATAAAGGATAAAAAGATCTCAAATTGATGATGAGGAGTTTAAAAGAAAATTAAATATATGAATGATAAGTGATTGATTGCCTTTGTATTTAAAGAAGGAATTTTGAAATTTTGGAGGAGGATTTTTGTTCTTGATAAACCTGAACTAAAAAGGGATATTTTGGATTATTCTCATAGCTCCAATTTCTTTATTCACTCAGGTAGCACTAAGATGTACATACATTTGAAGGAAAACTTTTTGTGGGACAACCTGAAGAGGGAGATTGCTGATTATGTGTCATGATGTATGGTTTTTCAACATGTGATGGTTGGAATACAACATCATAGAGGAGTCATGAAACCTCATCCCATACCTGAGTGGAAATTGGATGATAATACGATGTAATGATTCATGGGGATACCAAATAATCCTAGAATAAATGATACAATGTTGGTCATTGTTGAGCGTCATACCATGTCAGCACATTTTCTTTCTATAACAGATGATTTAACACTTGAATTTTTAGAATGAAAATATATTAATGAATTTGGAAGAAATCATGGTGTACCCCAATATATTCTTTCTGATCATGATCCCCATTTTACATCAAGATTCTGGAAAAGTCTTCAGAAATCCATGGATACTAAACTTCGTTTGAGCACTGCTTACCACCATTAAACTAATAGAAAATTAGAACAGACTGTTACAACTATAAGATGCATTTTTAAATCTTTCCCAGTTGACATTCAAGGTATGTGGGATCAATATTTTTCTCTGGTAGAGTTTTTCTAAATCAAAACATTGCATTCAAATATTCATATTTCCCCATATTAATCGTTATACGGAAAGTGATGTCGCACACCAACTTGTTGGGATGATGTTAGTGAAAGAAAATGTATAAGACCATAGCATGTGGAGGAAACAATGGAAAAAGTGATGATTATCCAAACAACATCAATACAACTCAATGTAAGAAAAAGAGTTATGCCGATTAATGAATGAATGATTTGGAATTTCATGTATGAGATACTGTTTTCTTGAAGGAATCTCCATGGAAGGGTGTTGTATGATTCGATAAGAATGGTAAATTGAGCCCCATGTACATAAGACCTTTTTAGATTCTATAATGAATTAGAGTTGTAAATTACCATTTGGAAATGCCACCATGTATCTCCAATGTTCTTGATGTGTTCCACGTATCACTGTCGAGAAATTACATGTATAACCAAACACATGAACTCCCCTATGAATAAATACAACTAGAACCTAAACTGATATATTTTGAAGATCTGATCCTGATTATTGATACCAGAGAACAAGTGTTGAAAAACTATATGACTCGTCTGGTAAAAGTTCTTTAGAGAAATCATAAAATGGAAGAGGAAACATGGGAACCTGAGTAACTTGGGATCAAGAACCACCCGAAATTTTTTTTGCAACAGTATTCGAAAAATTTGAATAAAAAATTATTTGATGAAGGGATAAATGAAACACCCCAAGCTTCCCTAATACGCTTCTCTTTGAATAATTCAATACCTTGTGTTGTTTGCAACATCGAGTTCTAGCACATCAAGACCAATCAGACTAGTTGTTTAAAAAGTATTTTTGAAAAGTAATACCCAATTTTTAGAATTTTATTTTTCAAAATTGACTTCATTTTTTGATTCGGAGTAAAAAAATTATCTTTTGGTGAAGTTTTTGTATTTTTCTAAAAATTCAATTTTTTGATGAATAGTAATAAACATTGAGTTATTGTTTAAAACCGACTTTTATTTAAATAATTTTTAATTTTTAAATTTTTTTTATATTCAAAATATATAAATATTTACAATATTGGTTTAATTTAATTTATTGGAGTCATTTTATAATAATATAACATATATAAAATATTATTGAAATATAAACTCCTTTTACCCACCTTCTAGACACATTTAGATATTTGTATAAAAGTAATTTTAATGCATCTCGGAATTAAATTTTAAAACTTTTAGAGACACAATTGACATCAACATGTAAAATTTGATTCAATAGGATGAAATTTAATTTTGGGGAATAGTGACATTTGAATTTTAATTTTACTTACTAAAGTTAAAGGAAAATAGGGAAATTAAAGGTAAAAATGATATTATAAATACCCTAACACATGTCCTAATTCTAATGGATAATTATTTTTCGACCTAAATCAACCTTAGGAATAAAATATGCTCCTTTTTTATCCCCTTTTATTTGATTATGACATTTATTATTATTTCATTTAAATAAATGTTAAATGTGTTAAATTCAATGTTTAATAGATAAAAAATTTTGATATAAGGTTATGCATAAGATAAATTATACTATTAATATTCATTATAAAGATAAACAGTTTTCATACATCATGATATTTCAATTATAAATTTTAGACATTAAATAATTAAATTTATTTTTTACACAATGATGATCCAGTAATGACCTTATTAATGGAAGATTAAAATAATTGTTCTTAAAAGTATCAAAATAAATGTAAATCGAGACTTTGGATGAATTCCTATAATTTTATAGGATAATATGACATGTTAGGATATATGTAATTTATTTTTTTGTATTAATGAAGTATTATTTATTTTCACAAAATCCAAACACTAAATTGTGTAAAAATTGACATAAATAAGTATTTAAATCAAATATTAGATAATTAAATGATATAATATTCCTAAATATATCAGGTTCAGCCGAAGGACTTATATAATGATATATTATTCAATAATAAAAAACTTGGTGTTCACTTGGTGTTTTATAGTACGAATATTATACATGTAATGTTAAAATACAAGACGACATGGTAAAAGTTAGGCTATTTAACTATGAATTAAATCTAAAATATAATGTAAATATGGGGACCTAAAACTGTCTAAAAACATTTTGTTCAGAGGATTTCGACCAATACTCTATTTATACTTGAGATTAATCCATTTTTAGCCATTAGAAACCGAAAATGAATTTATAATTAAATAATATTTCATGTTAATCTTAAAGTAACCTTCACATCTCTTTTAAAAGGGTACTACCACTTCTGTAAAAATAACATCTCCAAAGACATTTGGATCGGCCCAGACCTATGAAAATATCTTTCCTACTTCCCTAATTTCATCATAGATTCATTATATTGATCAAGAATCCTACCTATAGATCCCTTTTGATCAAATCCAAAAGGAAGAACCCGAAAAGATATAATAATTTCATCACCTCTTTCAAAGTTCATTTCTTCTTCCACTTCCTCTTTATTTGTTGTTTCCATACCAAATTAATAATTATATTAATTTCTATATACTGTGATGTTATTATAAATATGTACCTGAAAATATACATTATTCTATCCATCCTATGAATTAAAATGTCACCATACATGGGTAATACAACTTACCGTCTCCATGTCGTGGTGTAGTTTTTTATTCAATAATTCATTATTTGGAAGGAAAAATAATGAGTATAATTTATCTAAATCATGAATATAACATGTTTAATATTATATGTATTTAAATACCATCCAATTTTATAATATTGTTCCATAAAAAAATTGATATTTTCACTCTTGCGTACGTACAGATTTCCGTCTCCACGAACGTGATGTGATTCATTCCCCATCGTAACCATTAAAGAAAAATTATAGTTTGATGACTAAAATAAATACTAAGAACATAATATCCCTATTGATATGAATAAAATTCATCCTATCCAAAACAAAAATGACTTCTGTAACAAAACATAAAAAGGAAAATGAATCTGTTAACACCCGAAACAATGATACTACTGAAATATAATTAAAAATGAAATATTATAAGATCATATATGATATCATATTTATGTATGTGGTTATTGTATAATTTAATAAAAATAATTTAACTATTATAAAATAGGTTAACCTAACCATAACCATTTAAAAATAAAATGTAAGGGTTAATTTAATAATATCTTTATTTATATGAGGTTTATTATATGTAAGTATCAACTGGGACTTCATTATAATCCACATATGTGTTTCTTAATAATTTAATTCATAACTTTTTTACAATTTCATATAATAGGGGGCAATGTAATTTATACAATTTTTTGAATTTCTATATTTTTTTTGAATGAATCATTCACTCGTTTTCCAAAAAAGGTACATTATGATATTGTCTACATATTAAAGAAAAAATGTTTTTTATCTTATATGGAATGTGTAGATATTTTATACCATTAAACACCTTTGAAGCTTCCCTTAAAATCTAATAAGAATATTTTAAAAATAATTGATTTCATTTAAAAAGATGTGAATTTAAAATGATTTCAAAATAGATTGATATATTTCTCTCAAATATTTTTTATTTCATCTATGTAAAAATCCTTTAATGGATTTTATATTAGTTTGATGTTGATTTATTATGATACTATCATCCATATTGTATTGAATTTTGTGATATGTATGACGGTGGATGTGTTATTTATATACCCATATAGGTTTATGGTCAACGTATTATGATTTATTATTCTTATTTTCATATTAATGTTTAGGTTATGTTTCAACCATTCCATATGAAGAATGCATTAGACTTAGTATGTGATGGGTGGAGCCCTCTATAGCTCCTCTATGCATTGGTAGGTCTCATTAAAAAAACTATGGTATGGGAACACGGCCTTGAAAATATCATTATTATTAGTCTTGGAAAGAGGCATTGACTAGGAGATTATGATGTTTGGAATTATATATTCTATCATTATTAAATTAGATATTGATATTACATGTGATTATTTGACTAGTAGAATGTCCATATGAATAAGTAAATGGAAATAATTGATTTATCCTTTCCAAATTATGCTAAATATTATGATTAAAAGGCTTTTGTTTTAGTATTATAAATTTTCAAAAATGTTTATGCTTATTTTATATTGTTTCTGTTACACTGTTATCCTTACTTAGCATTTGAGTTCACCCCTTTCTTATGATTTATTTTCCTAGGATGCGAAAAGATATATTTAGATTAACCTGTATGAATATGCGAAATGATATGAGTGTGTTCAAAGGGGACATAATTTTTTTCCATTGAATAATATAATGTAAAACATATGTATGTATCATGTAATTCCAAGGCTACTAAACTAATCTGTCATTCAAGACATGATCTCATGAGATCATTCCAATTTTATGAAATAAGGAAAAAACTATTGGTAACTAGGGTTAGTGCGCTAAAGTTTATTTAGAGAAAATAAGAAATATTTGGTGGGAGGGAATCAAGAGGGAAATATATACTCAAATTAGTATCCTAAGATAGATGTATCTAGAATATTATAGTGTATTTCAGTGATAGATAATTTAAAAATTGGGTACAACTGCGAAAGCGGCACACAACGCAAGGAATAAAATTACCTTAAACTACATGCCCAAGGACAAGACCCTCCGACCTGCCCCTCACCCCCCCAAACCCTTACCACCCCACCACCAACAGTGGCACAATGATAGATAATTTGGGATGATAAATAAATGGTGGTTGAATCCATGCTAGAGAGGAACTAGATTCCCCATTAATGAACTTTGCAATAGTGGAAAATTTCAACAGTGAAAAACAACTATCCTTTAATGGATCATCTGAACTAGTTGTAGCCAATGGATGGATTAATACCCTAGATAATATATTTGATATATCAATATTGTCGAAACTTCTGGATATAAATCATTCTATCAATCATTCTGGAGGTGAAGATGATCAACAGTGGTATTTGATTAATAATACTTGAGAGAAATATTATCATGAAACTATGGAATGGGATAAATTTAAGAATATTTTCATCAAAAAATATCTTCCTATTTTTTTGGATTATGATAGAGAAACAATTCTAAGAACTGTGGAACAAATTTGAATATTATAAGGTTTCATATAAATCAAACCTCACAAAAATTGTCTACTTTGGTGTCATACATTTTTTAGACATTAATAGTTGAATTAATAGATTATGATCAATATTAAATTAATGAATCTAAATAGAATTGGTTTCATGAGAATTTAAATTTTATAAGTATATTTTTCGTTGTTTTTTTAATGTTGAGATGGAGTTTACCGAAACATTGGTTCCATGAGATGAAATTTTTATGAAATGGTCATGGTGATAGGAAATGGGGCAGAAACCAAAAAATAATTCTAGGTGTAAGCCCAATACATCCTCCAAGTGTGGAAACATCCATTATGGGGAATTTATGTTAAAATCTACAAAGAGTAACAAATGATGTGATTGTGGTCACATTTTATGTGACCATATAGAAAAGTGTCATTATCAATCAAAGAATGATATTAAAAAATTCTATATGAATGTGGGATTTTTAGTTGGAATGAGTTGGGAAACTACATAATGCGTGTATAATGATACAAACTTAGTATGGAAATCATTGTGATCAAAAGGGAAAAAGGGGGTCACAAATTCGTTTTTTACTTCTACAGTTAATGTTGGACAATCTGCTAAAATTGTTATATCTCTTGCAAGGTCTATATTTATTGATGTTTTTTCATAATCCCAATTTCATAAGAACCCCTATTATAATGTTTTATAAAAAATATAAATACATTAGGGGTCATTAAATTATTTATTACATATTTCCAAATTAAATATTTAAAATTTATTTATGGATGAATGGAACTACTTTTTTGGACATATGTTTAATGTTCTGAATGATCATAATGGTTATATATTTATAAAATGATTTAGATTTATCTTTTTTATTAAATTTTAACTATATAAATTAATGTATTATCACATGTTATTAATGTTTAATAATGTTTGGAATTATATTACTATGGTCTTACAATTTTGGATTTTGTTAATATCTACTGATTGGATGAATAACATGTTATACATTCAGGGACTATATGATATGTTTGAAGATAATTTTATTTATTTATTCATAATAAAATTAAACTTTAATACTCATCAAGTGGATAAAAAGATGATATTGTGGTGGAAATTGGTTAACGTATGACATTTTACATGTCGTGTATGTATTTTTTATTATGTTTTCAGTCTAGATAGTCGAAGTCTGGTTCAACTTTTGGAAAATGACCATGGAATTAAATGTAATCATATAAATATTTTTAAATAATAACAATGAACATTTATATACCTAGTTGTCTTGTGCTTTTGTCTTCATTGACATAACCATTACCAAATTCTCAATCACTTTATTTTATTACATGGGAATTAGTTTTTTCCTCCCAAATCCATCTTTCATTGATTTTATATCAAAATTATGTTTGAAATTGATTTCAATGTCAAAAATTTTAATTATAGAAATATAATTTAATTACCTTTTTAATGTTAATCTATATTAAAAAAATTCATTTTTATTAACTTTTAAAAAATTAAATTTATTATTATAAACCAATATTTTCAGTATTAAAAAAAATAAAACTTCTTATATGATTCTAAAAAATTAATGTAAAACTAATTTAAATAAAATAAATTTATGAGTTAATGTTATATTTTTTTTCAAAAATTAGTTTCAATTTAACTATTCTAAAGGTGACATAACAACATTTTAGGAAAAAATAGACATTAAGTATAAAATTTAATTTATTCTTGTCTCTAGTCTTTAAAACACATTAGATAAATGTTAAAAATTTTATTGAGAGTGTAATATATTTATTTATATCAGTTTATTCATACAAATTTACTTTTTAATTTATTTTTGTATGAAACCTATGGGAAGATAGATATAGTTTTCCAAAAAAATAATTTTTTTATATTCAAATATTTTTTATCATAAAAAATTTATTGGTCACCATATAATTAAGTATATATACATTTATAAACCATATATTTTCATAATTTAGTTAATATTAATCATACACACCATTCTAATGAAATATGTGATAACTATCATATTAAATAACAATTTTTGAATAGATATTGTTGTTTAGTTTAAAGTCATAATTATGTGTAACACATTCTAAACACATTGTTGGATGTAACATAAGATACACTCAAGGATTCATGTCATGAAAAATAAAAGTACTATTTTTTGTAATTAAAAATACCAACAGTATTAAATTTTATAATGAAAAAATATTTTAAAAATATATTTCTATGTCAAATTCACCTCCACTAAAAAGGGAATTTATCCCTCAAAAATTATTATGTTGTTACCAACAATTGATGATACATCAGTGACAATATATCCTTATGAACCCTTGTAACTTCCTCAAACTGGTGATTTCCACACAAAACATTGACAAGGTGACTATAATTATTTTTTATAACATTTATTCTATGATCTAGAATATCCATAAATTGTTACTCAAAAGAAAGATCATGTTGTAGCAGTACAAAACTGAATTAATTAAATAAAATTGATCAGGTTTGTAAATCGTGAAGAGATATATATGGAACACATTTTGAACCAATGATATTTTTAGTGGATGTTCCAAATGATAATATAATTTCTCGATAGGATTAATTATCTCAAATTAACCAATCTACCTAGGGAATTTATTATCCACATTTTTGTCATATATATATTCATTGAGACACCTTCTAGTAAACATAAAATTCTTAATCATGTCAATTATTACCATCATATCCATTCTTTCAACTTTGTGATTCAATTATATGGGGATTTATGACAATTAGCTTCTCTTTCATTTCATTAATTATCCCATGTCATAATAAATTTATTTTTGTAAATTCTTTCCAGTAAGAATAATTACTACACTTTATTCAATAACTGGATTTATACAGAGTCATATGAATGCTTTATTGAAATATAATATTGATTAAAGACTCATCATGAGGAAAGTATTGATCGCAAATTTTTTTAAATATAAATAAAATAGTCTTAGAATATCCTCAAGGGATTGAAATTTACTCTCAAATAAACCATCTATCTATGGATTATATAAAGCGCTAAAACTAATATTTGTATGAATATATATCAAAAGGATTCACAAAAACAGAAATGTAATCGTATGATATTGATCAGTTATAATGTATCATGGCACTCTATGAAACATTTATTCTTTCAAAATGTATATACTGGAATGCAGCTCGATAGAGAAATCATATCTAATTGGAATTATGTGTTCTAATTTGATATGTTGAATAAATATAAACCATAATTACCTTAACTACAATTATAATATGATTCTTAAAGGTTACAATAACCATTAATAAGTTTTCTATGATTTTTAATGTTAATTATCCTCAAATTACCTTTCTGCACAAGACATATAAAAAACAATTGTTTTTATTGCAATAAATGCCTCGTAAATTATACTAATCCATGAAATACTACAACAATATAAAACCTAAAAACGGATGTAGATGACCTTAAAAGTAATATCATTATTAAACATAAAAAAATAATATGGTATCCATAAATTTTATTTTAATATTTCATAGTGACATATATTATATCAAATGTTAATTAAACAATTATTCCTTAAATGAACCTTTATCTTGTAGGAAAACAATTTCATTTGAAGCATGGGATAAAACTTGAACCAATTGAATATTAAATGGTATATAAAAATTCTATAACCTATCTAGATAGATATAATAAATTCTCAAATCACATACAATTTCTCTAATGGATGATCAATAATATTTTCATAGGGCTTATACATTCAAAAAGAAAAAGAATTTTCGTATTTGGGAGTGGAGGATAAGTGTCCCTGATTTATCATATTTCAATTCAACCTCTATGATTGCATAATTTTTCTCCTTTTTATATATCTTCAAAAAAATTGTGTCTAATCGTCCTCATTATCCATTGGAATATGTAACTGATTCTCACAATTCAAATAATATGTTCGTTTAAAACAACGGTATGCAGGTGGGGTATTCTTTTTATATTTATCTCTTTTGCATCATCAAATAAAATATTTCCATTACTTCTATATTCAATTTCATTATTCTCATCCCTTCTACACAAAAATCATTTCGCATCCCCTAATGATAATTTATATCATGTTTCTATCCATACAATAATGATGAGGGAAATATCAACCTATTCCATCATTGGTTTTTATATTTAACATTAAATTCAATCATTTTAATTTAATAAGGACAATGTGACTGATTGGAAACTCCAATGTCCACTTCAACATTGATAGAACAACAGATGATTTATTCATTAATATAAATGTCCCTTTTGGATAATTCCCTTTGGATATCTATTTTTAAGGCACTAATTATTATATCAACCTTAATTTCAGGTGTGGATGTTAAAAACATTATTGTTTCAGAAAAGGAATGAATAATTTGACTCATTAGTACCAAAAAATTCATAATTCATTCACATTAAAATATGGAATTTTTTTCTATAATAATTTTAATAATATGAAGAATGTAATTATAGAAAAATAATTTCATATACTCTTCGCAATGCATAGAGTCATTTTCCTTATATTCCACATATTGTTGGTAAGATCCCACCATTGATCTACTTCAGTTACCTGATGGAAGACAACCAAAATGGATATCACATGATTTGAACAATATAGGAAAAAAATTTATATCCCATGGTTATAATCCATTTATCAGTAACTAGTAGATTAGAAGACCCATGGAAATTAGGAAGATGTTTCCATATTAATGTCTTAATAGAATATTGTCCCCTCCTATTATTATTTGGATGTGTAGAATGATACATCTATTGATACCATTATATAATTAGATGAACATGATTAATGATTCCATCTCCCATAACTATCATTTAATTTTGATCAGTATTATTAATATGAATTATTTTTTTCTAACCTTATAATAAAACCAAAAATCATATATTGAAAAAAAAATTAATACTAGTAAACCATTTAATTTTTAAAATCTCTTATAGGATTTCTATCTCACACCATAATTTTATTCCATGATAACATATTTTTATCTTATGAAATTCATTGTCATCATATATTATAATGAATTAGAACTATTCATATAATGGTTTTGAATTTCCAATGATTATCCCCAAGGAGTTTCAAACAAGGTGTCTTGAATGTCATGTTATTTGGCACCATGTGATGATCAAGTCCATTTAAATACAACATTTTTATATTTATTACCCATAGGTACCACAATTCTAGATCCACATCCACATTTATTATCCAATAGTGGATATAATTTCTTAGAAACGACTCACTCATTCCATTTCTGAAAATCCCATCAATTTTTAAATTATTTGTATAAAATATAGAATTACCTTTAGATATGTACTTAGGGATCTCACAGATAATTTATCATGGTCGATTCCAAAGGATAAAAAACCATTATTCTGAAACCAATTAAACTGACACATTCTACTCAATCATAGATACTATATACTTCTATATAAATATTCAACACATTACAAAAAACACATTTTCAAGGACTGTAATATTTTAGAGTCTTTAGAGACTAGGTAAATATTCAACTTATTTGGTGAAATATATTCAATATCACCCATAATTATCTTCCCATATAGTACCCTTTATATAAATAACCTACTTAAAACCATTATTCAAAACACGAGGAAAGAAAACATTTGAAATGGTGAGATATATTCTTAGTAATTGTTAGCTAGAGAGATACATAGAACTACATGAGATTAATGGTATGAAAACATTGGAATAAATTTGAAAAATATACCTTGTATATAATATCTCATAATGATGAGTGATCACATAAATATTGGTATTTATTAAGACATGAATCATAAAAAAATTAAGAATAAATTCCATGAGTTAATAACATCATCTAAAGACATAGATTTATAAAATATACATAATCATAGAAAATATTATTTCAATCCTACCAGCAGTGACATTCATAACATTTTGTTCTTGGGATATCCTCCTATATACCATCTTTCAATTTTGGGATAACTTCACATGTAACCACTTTTGGGTTTGGGATAACCACTGATCTACCCTTTGAGATTGTATAACATAAATAAATTCCAATTAAATTAGAGAATGATATAGGTCCCACCCATCACACAATGATCATTCTACACATTCTTGACACATCATCAAAGAACCATAACGAAACATTGATACTTCTAAATCTCACTCAGATTTCTTGATTGAAGTATTGGCAGACCTCAGAATATTCATTTGATTGTTATTTATTCAGGTCTTGGGACCTAAAGGAGAGGGAGATGGTGGGTTTGATCAACATAAAACATATTATGATATGATTCAAATCTGAGGTTGTTTCCATCATATCATGTTCTAGATATCCTTGTAGCTTCAATGGATCTATGTTCTACCTCATAAGATGGAAATAAAATTTCTATATAACGTATAATTCCCCTATAGTTTTGTTTTAATTGAGTTTCCCAAATATTCCCTTATTATTTAAAAATCCCCCAGTTATTAACCATTATGGGAACCTAGTGGTTATGTACTTCAATTCATATGGACAGAAAAAATGTATTTTCCATCATGTTAACCTATCTGTTTGTGTGTAAGTAGATGTATACAGAGAGCCTTTAGATTATGTTTTCAATATATTTGGTAATGAATTTCAATATTTTCAACATGTGGTGTACAAATAATGTTTGGATTTTCAATCTATCTCTAGGAGTTTGGTCCATTAGACGGAAACTAGTCGAAGGGGGTCTATGATTCTATGTAAGAAGATCAGTGAAGACAGTGGTTAGGATCCATAGACTAGTTTCTAGAGAGGATGGATTTACTATGAGTTTAAATCTGCAATAGATGTGATATTTAGATCATGGGAACTGAATACATTGGTAACCTACATCGTCAATCACATGAGGAATGATCTAGGTGAGCCTCAACCTACTCTACCTGATCCTTTGAGTAATGAGGGTTCTATAATGATGGAGGAGTGACCTAAAAGTTGTCTTAACACGATGGATACCCAAATGGATGTTGAAGGTGGCTATAAGACATCCATGGATTCTTCGTACAGTGAGGCAGTGCACACTGGGATATGTACTAGTTCCAATGGTCTGGTAAAGGATTATATGGAACTATGGGATTCTTGTTGTCGTAAGGTGATGCATTAGGATTTAGGGAGTGATCTGTGTAATTAGGTGGAGAAAATTGTTTTGGGAAATTGGTATGAAAGGTTTTTGAATGATAATTCGGTACAAGAGGTAGAAAAAGATTCAATAAGGCCCTCAATGGATTAATAGGATTATCTCGGGACCGAGTCTTGTGATGATGATTTTGAGAACTTATCATGTGACATAGAATACGTCTTTTAGGTGATCATGCTTCATGCTTGAAGAAATGTATGAGAAGAGGGGAATTCCTATTGTTCGAAAGGAATATTATAATTTTCCAACACCTTGGGAGATGAGATCTATAAAGAAATCAAAATATATGATGATGGACACTGATCCCTACATCCCTCTCAAGGATGATACTGGTCAGTAATGGGAATTTGGTATACTGATCATTCCTTCCTTGGATATGACAATGAATTTGGGAGAAGAAATGTTAGAAGTTTTTTTTACAAATAATGCTACTGACAAAGATGTTAACAAGATGATTGTAAGTACATTAAAAGTTGCTACCAATGAGGAATATAATATCTTGATCAAATAACTAGTTATTTTTATTATTTGGTTATTTAATAATAGAGATATCATCCAGGAGTAATAGATTATGTGTTAGGTCAAGCTAGTATATTTTTTTGAAGATCTTTTAACAGATTTTACAAATAATCAGGTTAGCACTATCCCATGAAACAAATTATGGAGATCATGTATGATAGGAATAATTTTTACTTTAATGGTTTTGATAGTTTCTTTAGTTATTTAAAATTTGGATTCCCACTTTTTCCATAAAATTGATTCTATAATAATAAAATAATTTTCAGCCAGTCAGTATAACCAATGGAAAAAGTAGCATTTTTCAAAAAAATTCATTCATTGTATAACCTGTAGAAACGAAATAATCATTCATATAATTTTAACATGGTAAAACACATTTAAGGTAATCATGATTCACCAAACAATGATATTATAAACATATACCATTCCAAAAAAGAATAATAATTATATTATCATATCATATCCATAGTAATGTATAAGTAACCTTAAAAGATGTGATCTCAAGTAGAAAATGATTATGAAATTAAAATCACATGGAATGATTCATGATGAATATAATCATTCGTTGAAAATATATTTTAAAAAAAATATATAAAATATTTTTGAAATAATATTATTTGAAAATAAATATTGGAATCTTTTATGAAATCATCATAAATTATTGAAAACATTTCTAAAGTAAAATATCAATTTCAATTTTAAAAAAACATATTCCAAAAATTATACATTTTAAAAAAATTCATTGAAAATTACTTTTCAAAAAATAAATAAATAATCTTTAAATAAATTAATTTTCATTAATGGTGGCATTATTTTCAATTTTTACATGTTAAAATAAATATCTGTTTAATATTTTCTATAAAATCCCATCCAAACATGTTTGGAAAAAAAACTTGAAGATTAATTTAAAATAATTTTTATAAATTAAAAATTTTATATAATTTTTTTTAATACTTAATTTATTGGGTTTTATAAAAAATAATTTGTTATTATACAAAAGAATATGGATGAAAAAGGGGTTTTCATCGAAAATTAAAATGTTGAAGATTTTAATTTAACATATTATTTTTAATTATTAACTACAAAAAGATATGATAATTTTTGGAATAAAATAATTATCCTAAAATAACAATATGAGAATATAATTAAATTGTTAATGAGATATTTTTCATAGCATTACATCATCAAAATTCTAATAAAAAACAATATTCTTAAATAATGTGATTGTTACAACAAAACCTTTACTCATTTGGTATCTATTGAAATATTTTCCAAATTAATGTAAAAGAACTTGATAATTTTAATGTCATGAAAATAAAAAGATACATGGTATTCATGTTTAATGTAATGTATAAACCAATCATAGAAGAATAATAGTGGATATAATATTTTTTGTCCCAAAGAAAGAAATTTTAGACAAAAAACGTCATAGATTTGGTAACATTTGAGATATAAATTCCATGAATGAGAGATAAGAAAATGGAAATTTATATTAAAATAATTTTTATAAGAGTAATAATAAAATATATTCATTCACATTATATTCTTACATTAAAAAATAAGTGCTGAATATGGAATGTGTCACACAAAAGTAAAAAACTAAGACCCAAATGATTTTAATTTAGTCCTGAGTTCCTTCATAATTATTAAAAAATCATGTATAATAAAAGTTTGATCATTATTAATACATTATATAACTATATGTATATGTATAATACCATATACGATTTAAAAATAACTATTTATTTCTCATTAATTTACATTTCCCTGATAAAATCCTGTTTATGGAAACAACTTAATTATTACTAATGTATGTTTAGATGATTTTGACCATGGTCCCATAAACTCCAAAATGATAAAAATGATATTAATATCATATATATTGTCATTATATTTTTATTTTGAGTGATCTTTAAAATAACTATATAGAAAATGAAACACACTCTTCATGGAGATGGTCGGTTGTATATACGAATGAGCGTTGTTTCCTTTTTCTCAGTGGGTTTACAGAATGAAAAGTAAATAATATATTACAATTAAAGAATCATTTATTGTAATATACAACATATTTTTTAATTAAACCCATTTTTATTATATTCAATTTGAATCATTATCGAATTGCATCACATCGTAATGTGACCACCCACCGTATACACGAGTGGCATTATCATATTATCACATAACATAAACTAATTTGGTTTGAGTGATAAAATAATAAAAAAATATTAAAATATCATAGATAAAATATATAAAAATTTAATATTAAACTATATCCCCATATGAAAGGTTGTTATAAAAAAATATTGATATTAGCTTGTGAGGTGTTAGTCAGTCGTACACATGAATGATAAATTCATAACCCATTTGATCGATGAGTTGATATTTGTTTATAATTACATTAAAATAAAAACATATAATTATATAAATAATTATAATATTATTATTATTATATCATCCTTCTTTTTTTATAAATTGAGATCTGTGGTAGGGGAAATAAAATAAAGCATGTGGTTGGGGATGTTAACTCAACTTCTTAAAACAATATTTTGGATTGCACCAAAATAATTCATATGATTGATTTTTTAAAATATAAGGACACTATAATTATAGGGGGGGTATTTAAGGAAATAATTTGAGTAGGTAATTTTATAAAATATGCATTTTAAATGTTTGAAAATGAGAGAAGATGCATGGCCTGTTATAAGTGAGTTGAGGGACACACTTGTAATTTATTAAAATAAAAAGTTTTATCCAAATTATTCACATGAACAAAGGAAAAAATAGTATATTTTAATTACATTAAGATATAGGTTATAAATAATTCCATCATATTGGTTTTAAAAAAAATTTGGTCATTTTTAACTTTTCTCTTTTTATTTTAATAGCAGATAATCCCACTTTCACCATACGAATGATAATAAATTTTTACTCCTATTATTTCTCATTATGATAATAAAAATTAAGTTGACCTAATTAGATAATATAAACTATGCTTATTTGAAAAATAGAATCTATTTTTATAAATTCCATTCATATAACTGGACAATGTTAATTTAAAATTTTTCTCACAAATGTGATATTAAACCAGCTTTTAAAAGAGAAAAGGTCCAATGATTTATAAATTTTAAAAATAAAATATCAAAAGGGTTAAAATTACTTAATTTATGTATTAGATATAGATTTGAAAACGTCTTTCTTTTTAAATCCATTTTAATAAAAAAATTATGTTTTTAAATGATATAAAATACATGATAAATCATAACGAAACCATAATTTCACCCTATTTATTGAAAAATTCAACTTCTTAGAGAATTTTCAAAACTATACCCTATATATTTTTGAGATGATTATTTAAAAAATGAAAATTATGTTTCAAAATAAAAATATAATGATGAAAAATTATTTTTCAAATAAATACTTATAATGAATTAAAATATATTATCATAATAATTATATTTTATCCATAAAATTGTATTAATTGTTATCTCTTGTGTAGAAAACACAAAATACAAGTGAAACAAATTTCATTTTACATATAATATCTACATATGAGGGGCAGGTCGCAGGGTCAAGTCCCTAGGCTTGCAATTTAATGTAATTTATTTCCTTGCGTCGTGTGCCACTTTCGCGGTTGTACCCAATTTTTTTATATACACATGATAAAAATACATCACCCAATTTTATTTTCATTGAATTATATTTGTAAAACAGATTATTTTATGAAAAATTTTGTTTTTTTTTAAAAAAAATTTTCTATTATACCAAAATAGTTTTTATTTTCATTTACAATTTACTGGTCCCCAATGAAGTCAATTTTTATACATTCTTAAAATATATCTTCTCAATAAATTTGAAACCCTATTCAAACCCATAGTTCCAATGTAATGTGGGATAACTATCATATTAAATACTTATGTCATAATAGTAAATCATGTTTCACTTGAACTCAGCATTGTGTTAAACTAAAGTGAAACACTGTGTTGTGTGGAAACCAATAACAAAACGTTGTAGAATATAAGAGAAGCTAAAATATGGGAGGTATAAAAAAAATATTTATAATATTAAATTTATCTGATAAATATGTTTCACCAAAACAATTGGGAGATAAATATGGTGAGAAATTTCATTGAGGCATTGATTGAATAGATCTCATACATGTTTACCCAATTTATATTGGTGAAAATGTAGATGTGGTGGAGATATAATAGGTAACGTAAGAGATTATATAATAATTCAAAAATTATTATATAGGAGTCATTATAATTCTTTATGTTGTCGAGCTGTGGTCTATGAATCTCACATTAAGAGATATAAGAGTCATCAAAGGGCCAATGGTATGTCCCAGCCCTTATCATCACATTTCTCTGAGGGTGGTGGATCGTGGGTTCCATCTAGAGGGTCATATTTTGTGTGTGTGTTGAATATGAGGTCAACATAATAGATATTGTAAAACCATTTAAGGTAGTTTTTCCAAAACAAATAGCATTATGGTACTCTGGCTTCCGATCAAAAGAGGGGATACAAGATCAATATAAGATAGTCTCGTGATACTCATCTACCATAGAAATAATAGTTCATCCATCATGGTGGTTTTAATTTGGTTCAGATAATCTTGGATAAATTCAATATTAGCGACATTATATGGACTTTTTAGTTACAGTTGAGAAATACGTCATTCAAGGTAACATTTTCTTGTTTTTATCTTTTTGGAATACTTTTTTTACTCAAGATATATATATTCCTTTATATAGTAATCCCACATTCAAGAATTTGGAAATGACGTAGAGATAAAACTAATTCCATTGGTATTGCCTACAAAATCTCCAGGTAATGATTACTTCATTAATTTTTTTTTTCATATTTTGAACTTTTGTAGGGGAACGAGTATTGTTGAGGAAACATATTTTTTTTAGAGACACATTTGATTGAAATAATACATGCTATTAACATGATATATTTAATATAGTAAATTATGGATTTAATCATGATAAATATTCACCATGATGATGCTAATATAGAGCCTATAGTTTTCTATTGATATATTGTCTCTTTAGTGGGTCAGATTTGTGTTTTTTCTATGTGTTAGTCATTCCATGAGTCGATTGATAATTAATTTTAGTTCTAAACAATAATGTTACTTATGGAATTGCATGAGTAAAACGACATCTTCTCAGCGGTACTTATATCATTATATCTTTTATGAGGGATCTAGTTTGGAATATAATTATAGTTGAGTGCTTCATCAATCTATATTCCTTCAAATAAGATAGAGCATTATGAGTCACTGGTGATATTATAAAGAAACTCTCATTTATAGTAGGGTTTTATCATTAATGAAAATTACATTGGGGTGGTCTATTTGTAATTATTATTAAGGTTTGTGGTACTCTCCGTCACTTTAGAAATTATCATCACTTGAACCAGGTGGCCGTGAAAAACCACTTACCACTATTATGGATTACTGATTCATTTGATCATCTGAAAGGATTTAGTTGGTTCTCAAAGAATAATATGTGGTCGGGGTATCCTAAAATATAGGATTATAATATGATATTATTTAGAGTAGTTTTCATTTCAATAATGTCAATAATTAGTTCATTGTGATTTAATTTGTTCTGAAAAAAAATTCATCCATCTTCATGGGCTTGATTAAAGTAGTTTTCAGAGAGATTTAGGATCAATTCTTGGTATTTTTTATTGAATAAATACTATATACTCTACATCAATTAAGGATAAAACATATAATTAATGTTCCATTTTATGATTTTATCTTCTTCATTTGTAGATTGGGAAGTTTTCAATGTGTGAATACCAAACTCCCAAAGTTTATTTATGTCCTAATGTGGAATAATAATGCATCCTAACAAGATAATATTTTTCTAATATTAGGAATTCCCCATGATATTTATTTATGTCCATATTTTACATTTTCTTACAAGATATTATATATTTTCATTGTTTATTTCTCTATGGTTTTCACTCCACTTATATCCTTGATGATAAAAGATCAAGAATTCTTGTGGATTTATCATTTTCAGACGGTATTCAAGTTCCGAAAGCAGAATTTAGTAAGTTATAATTTTTATCATATTGTTGTAGATCATGGTGACATAATATTTTTACAACAAAAATTCATACCTTAATTTTTAATGTGTTCAAATTCAGTGGAGATCAATTTGTTGTTATGTTTCTATATAAATACATATTCATGAGTGCAACATGATCCATTGATATCAACATAGAATTAGTTTTGAGTGCGATGAAGTTATTGTCACTCTACCTAATCAGTTTTCATTTTGTTGTCCTCATGGATCAGAAGATTCAAGGGTATGTATTGTCCATCACTACCAAAATGTTAGACACAATACATTGATCAAAGCCATGTCGGATTACGTCTCTGAAAATTTATACAGACAAGTAAAGGTTAATATCAAATCTATTTTTTTAAGTAAGAATTCATGAACTGATTCCATGAATCTATCTACAAATTCATAGTTAATGATTCATGAGAAATCTAAATTTATTTATGATGTGGTATTTTTTTATTAGAGTTTTCTTTTTTAATTGATAGTGCATTTTTTGGGTTTAGTAGGACATAGAGTCCTATTAGGGGGATTTTTTTACGGAGGCCTTGAGAGACTATGTTATCTTTGGTTCATCCCCTAATCATTATTTTAAGGATGAAAAAAACAATTGTTATATTAGTGGAGTTTTCTCACAAATTTGATGTCATGTGAGGTCATTCTATATAATCCATATATCTCACAATTTTTGGTACATCTTGGTGTGAAAAATAATTCCATACATTTAGAACTATTTTCTCCATGAGAGTGTTTGGTATAAGTTTCATGGTGTTGTAGTTTTTTACACCATGATTCTATAAGTGTGGTATTAAAAATACAATTGATGTATAGATTCATGATAGGTATCTCATTTTCTGGTTTTTTAATTTAAACTTTTTTATTTATTCAATCAAGTTTTGGTTAATAATTCTCGCGAATGAAAACAGTTTGATATGTATTTGATATAAATGATAGAATCCTTCTATCCAATTCCATTGAATGTTTATATAGTCCACGATTCTATATGGAATCATAGAGAATGATCGATGGTGTTTGGGATTTGGATTCAAGTAGTAAGATATGTTCACATTGTGAAAATTAGTTTTTGATGTGAGAGTTTAATACATGGCCTAAATTATAATTCAAAAACTGGATGGAAAATTTATTGGTTGTCATTCATGAAATGGACCATAGTGTCATGATGTGAAGTGTATGGGGATCAAATTCAAGTAATATAACATTTAAAACACATAATGTGAAAATGAATTTCATGATCTAACGTAATCCAGGTTTATTAAATCGAGGTGATGTGTTACATAGAAAATAATATAACATTCTCTATGATTTATGTGAATGACATAGTCATTATATGCCATTTAGTTAGCCAGTATGACTATAAATACAATTTCACCAGCATATTTCAGATACAACTACCAATTTTCTCCCAAATCATGGTTTTAATTAGTTCTAATTTATATTGTTTTGAACAGCTTTTGATTGGGACTGCTCCTCGATTTCCCAGGTTTGATTTATAGTGATCAAAGGTGATTTTTGTATCATTATCCTTAGGTTTCATCTATGATTAGTAATTCATCCAATTGTATCTTTCCATTATTTAGAAGATGATATAATTTTTTAATTATGAGTGTTATCGATGTTTATCGGCCTGATTGTTACATGATGTTCTCATGGAGATAGATTTTCCTTATACGAGAAGTGATCATATGTTTTTTGTTTTTGTTCCATGTTCTATCTTGAATATATAAAGTCTTGATATAATGGTTTTGATGCATCTCCTATTATGTTATAAAAATTTAATGAAATATTGGTTTATATATTTGGGTGACAATGGATTTAACATTAATAAAAAATAATCGATATGACTAAAATAAAAAAGGATTCTACTTATAGAGATCATTTATGTTTCAATTATGATTACAGTTTTCATATTGTTTTACTATATAGTGTTCTATTAATTATTATAATTGGATTTTCATGTAATTTGAATGAAATTTTTTGGAATATAAATTCATCAACATTCTTTTCTAAATAAATAAAAATGGTTTTTTAAACAAACAATTCTGTTTTTCTTTTAATGTAAATTAAAGTAATGGTTAATTATTTTGTAATTTATTTATTCCTTCACATGTTATTGGAACTAGCTAAAAAATGAATTTGAGGGGTTTGTATTCTTGTAAATAATAAACATGACTGATTATTGAACAAATTTGCCTTATCTTTAAATTAAATAGATTATTTTTCTTGAAGGAATGTATAAATAAATTAGATCTTTTATGGAAAATTAATAGGGTTAATGTGTTTGTAACCATTGATATATGAGTTGATTAACTTATGATGGTAATGAACTGATTATAAGATAATGATAAATATAGGGGGATGTGAATAACTATTTTCATTTAAAGGATGTATGCCTTTGATTTTAGTGAATATATTTCTAGGTGAATCAGTTTTTTGTTCATTAAATTATATGATTACGATGGATGCATGACTTTCTATGTTATGTTATGTGATCTAGAGATGGCTTATAGTCCACTAAGATTTTGGTAGGGATTCATGGTTTTGATAAACTAATTGACACCAGAGAAGGAAAAATATATGCATGCTAATATTCATAAAAATTTTAACTATGAAACATGGATTGATTGAAGGTGATGAATGTGGTATTTCACATTGTTCTTCTGAAATATTAATTCTTTCATGAAAATTTATTACATTAATGGATATATGGATAAGTTTCATTTTTCTATATTATATTCTCCACCACTCGAGTAATAATTTTATTCCATGGTTATGAGAAAATATTAAGGTAACTTATGATGTTTTCAACAGAACCTATAATTATAGAATTATAAATATTAATATGTTTTTTAAAAAATTATGGAATGTTGTATAATAGAATTAAAATATTAATTATTATGTGTAACTTTTGAATTGGTTGGATTATTCCCAGAGGGAATGGAATTGAATCATTGTTAAATTAAATATCAATTTTATCTTGTTTAAAAATGTATAATTATTTAATTAATGTAATATATATTTTTAAAAGGAAATAACTACTTAACTAATGAACCTTGAATAGTCATGTTATTTCTAGATAACAAGTTCTTAGTAGTTGAAGATGGTAGTCTAAGAGAGGGTAGTTATAGTGGAGCCTATTAAGAGGTTAATTCCCACACATTGGTTGTAATATATATTTTATCATGTATGTTGTGTGATTTAATAGGCTACCCAATACATATCTATAGGGAAACTTACACCTAGTGGACTTCGGGTAGGGTTTTTCAACAACATTTAGGATTGCGATGAATATAAATTTTTTTACCCCCTCTAACTAAACTATTTTATCATATTATTATAATTTGATGGTATTGTTTATTCTCACTAAATGAGAATAGGTAAAAAAGGAATTTGGAAAAATACAAAAAGAAAAATAATAAACTTGGCATAAGGGAAAAGAAGAAAGCATGACTACCTGGTAGTCATGCATTTAGGATGTATGATCCCATATACCCTAATAGATAAAATGATCACATGACACATTTTGTGAATTCATTAAGGAAAAGTAGATCAGTTTTACCTAATAAGGATTTCACATAATTTCATGATCAAAGGATGATCATGTTAATTCCCAGACACAAACAATGATCAAAAGAAAAATGCCTAGAAGATTGATATAAGGCCTCATCCTTAAACCTTACTTAATATTGAATTAAATGAATAACTCACATTGAGGATCTTTTCAGGTTTAGAGTTTTAGAGAATTAGATCATAAATCATGAATTACATTCCACATTTAAACAAAGTGGTTAGATAAAAGATAGAATTCGTTTTTTCCCATCAACAGAAACATATTTAAAATAAAACATTGATTCCTTATTTACACTTCCTTGACACTATCATCATATCATGAACCTTTTCCTTGACATGTGAAAAAATTTTCAAAAACATGGGATGAGCATAAAATGGTCAGTAAGGGATATAAAAGTATGAAAAGAAAACATTAGTCCATGTATGAAATCATTCCTTACTCATAAAACATAAGAATATTAACATACCACATAAAATCATGAATAAATCATAGAAATCATAAGGCATAAAGGTAACTTGAGGCATTCATAACATTCTTATGTAGGGAGTAACCCTCTTGGTTACGTTTGGAATACCCATCACAGTATATTCCCTAAATCTCTTTGGAGAAACCTTAACTTTTAACTCCTTCCTGTTACACAATGCATTTGAGAGCTATATCGGGCACACCCGCCCTTAGTTTACCACAGAACCACCCGTCTTCATAAAAATTCCCAAGAATCATAACATAATCATATCACATAAAACTTATATAATGGAAAAATAACATTTCCACTTTTCAATCACAAGATATCAATAAAACGCATTGATATAAAAACAATATGAAAACCATTTTCAATACCAAAATAAAATTAAAGTAAAACATGGTATTTATATTTCATTTAAAAAATTTATGGCTTGTAGAGGAAGCTGAAACTCAAATAATGGTCACAGTGGCGGAGAAGTCGTTGTCGCCGTATATGTACGAGAAAAACAAAACATTCCTTTTTTTTTGTTTAGTAAACACTTTGTATAAAAATATTCCTTTTGAGTAAATGTAAAGGTTAAAGGGGTTTATACACCATATAAAATAAAGTTTTGTATAAAACACAATATGCCTCAATGAAAGGAGATTGAGACGAAGTCCCTTATAAAAACGGTATCCTTGGATTAAGGATAAATCAATTACATAATTATGTGTGATAAAAAATACACCAAATATAAGTGGATATTAAGTTTAAAACAATCAGAGGACATTAAAAAATATTTATAGAACGAAATATTCAAGGAGTACAAGTTTATCCCAAAGAATCAAAATTGGGTTATGAAGTTCCCTTGCAAAAATTTGACAGCCTAACGGCGTCACTTAAAAATTCAAAAAAAAAGAGTTGATGAGAGATAAAAAGGGTATCTCATCACTTGGACATAAAATTTACATCAAAATGGATATATAAGAACATATACCAACATAATATTATGTTAATTAAAAGACATAGCAAAAGAATTCTTTTAAAAAGAGGAGGGTGAAAGGTTCCTTTACCAACTTGGGTTACATTCAAAACGTACACCCCATTGAAGAAGGGTCATACAATGAATATGTAAATACCCATAAATGAAATTATATTACACAAAGATTATAATAATGGGAAGTACATACACCACTCAAAGGAAATGGTGGCAAATGTAGCATAAATCTCACGGGACTAAAAGTGAGATGAAAAACCCCTTACGAAATCTCGGAAGCCTAACGACGCCACTTAAAACATCCAAAAATGGATTGATGAGATCAAATAGGGTCTCTCATCATATTACAATAAAATTTACAGAAAGAGTAATATAAAATAACATCCCCCATCATAAAAAAGAAGAGCTTAAAAGAAGTGACATAAAAGATAGTACTTAAAAATAAAGAGAGAGGTTATATCTATTACAAAAATTCGGCAGCCTAACAGCGCCACTAAAAACTTCCAAAATGGATTGATGAGAGAAAATAGGGTCTCTCGTCATATAAAAATAAAACGTATAGTAGGATTAATAAAAAATAACATCCCAATAATTATAAAGATGATCCAAAAGGGAATGACATAAAAGAGTGTACTTAAAAAGAAAGAGAGAGGTTGGATCCCTTACCTCGTGTCCGACATGACTCGATCATTCTTTAATCTTCGGAATAATAAAATTTGGTCAATTTATAATTTATTAAGGACCTAATTTAATGATTATTATTCATTTAATATCACATATTATAAGGTTATAGTAATTTGTTAATAAAGTGAGTTTATATCAGACGTTTTTGTCAATGTTCGACACATGAGTAAAAATTTAACTTGTTGGAAAAGTATTTTCCATGTAGTTATAGGTAAATCATATCCAGAATAGTATTGATTTTTTAAATATCATATATATCCATATATATTAATTTTATACTATTCCATATCATTTATAGATAAAAAATTAAAAGCACCGTTCATGGAGACGGTAGGCCGTACGTACGCATGAACGCTACTTTCATTTTTTTTTCATATTAATGGAATTAAAACAAAATGAGAGAGATATATATATAATAATTCCATAATTATATCAATAATTTAGATGTAATATATTAAATATATATCCATTATATATATGTAATTATAATAGTACATAACATTTGGAGATAATAAATGAAATGTACCGTCCATGGAGACGGTAAACCGTACGTACGCATGAACGCTACTTTAATTTCATTTATTTTGTATTCAATGGAATGAAATAATAATGATATTAAGGTATATTATAATTCCAGTAGGATATAATATGTAATACCATTAATTCCATCCTTTATACGTCCCACATATGGCATTAACGAATCAAATCACTATGAGGGGGCGGTAGTCCACACTTCCTAAAATGAAGATATCGTGTTTACCCATAATGGAAACCATAAAGGTATTCCATAAATGAAAAATACAGAAGCTTAAAGAAAACATAAAAATATTATATATAATATATAAATATAGTGACATATTAATGGCCACCTTTGATGGTGTTAAAATAATATTGAACAATCATTGTTTCATGAGGCAGTAATTCACCATCCACAGAAACAGTAAGTTCATTAACCATTAGACGGAGGTGTGTGAAAGTGTAGCTCGAATACTTCTTATAACAATATCCTAGTATATTTAAGATACTGGTTTTGTTACAAAAAAATGTAATAAAAAGTGTTTAGGGGTTTGGAGAAAAAAATAAAACAAAAGAACACAAGGGAAGACATTACCCTTAAATCAGGTAACTCTCTTTGATTTGAGCTCAAAGGCTTCCTTGGAAAGGCTTTTTCCCCATGTGTGGTTTCAATGATGAAGATAGGGATGTTGAGATATGAAATGGCATGGTTTGGCCGATACAAAGTCTTGAGAGGTGTGTGTAAGGTGGTAGAGGTGGGGGCCTTTTATAAGAGAAGAGGAGGGGCACTCTTGGAAAGTTATAAAATATTACTTTATTATAAAATGATTTTCAGATTTAAAAGGTCCCAAAAGGATATAATTCGAGGATAAGGTGATAAGGTTTCCCAATAAACCCATCCAATATGTTTGTGACAAGTGTAAGACCAATATTTCACCCTATATTCTCATTTTATTTAAATCGTTCATTTATGAGGTAATTACTGCACCATCACGGTGTCATAAATAAATTAATATATATATTGTCTAAAAATTATAAAAAAATATCATGATATAGGAAATATTTTTATCTTTCTAATGAATATTCATAGTGAAATATATGACTTATATAACCCCATGTAAAAATTGATTTAGTAAAACAACACATGTTTGTGACATTTTAATTTTAACTTAAAATAAAAAGGTATTTATGTCATTTTCCAACCAAAGTGGCTTCATGGGGTCCCCAAGATGACCCATTGAATTTATTGTTCGTCCATGACTCATCCAATGAGGGTTGGACATGTTTCTAGGTCATTTCATATTATTAAAACATTACATTACCTTAAACTACACTAATTACCTCTAATCGTGAATAAAACATAAAAGTTACTATTCAACAAAAAATTATTTTAATCCCATTGAACCACATTTTACTTCTTAATGACAAACATGTATGTCGTATTTTTGAAATTCAAAACAAAGTGGTGGTAAAATTTCATTTAAACCTAAAACCAATTTTTTAAGTACCACTTAGTGGTTCACTATTCATCAAAAATTGAAGTTTTATAGAAAAATATCAATAATTTACCCTAAGCTATATTTGATATTCCGAATTCAAAAATGATGTCTATTGTAAAAAATTCAAAACATATAAGTTTCATTAATTAATTTAATAATTAATTCCCACTGTCAGAGAAAATAACATGTTTTTATGAAACAATAAGTATCAAAAGATTGACACTAGTTTAAGTCTAATTTCAAGATGAAATTAATTACAACGACCACTATTGGATTAAATGGTAAAAATATATTCTAATTTAACTTTAAAACCAATTCAAAGGGTAATCTAATCATATAAATAAATTATATTAATAAGTGGTTTTGAATTAAAATACAACATTTTTCACTATTCATTAAAAATGAACATTATCGGAAAAATACCAAAAATTTACACAAAGTAAATTTTGATGTCCCGATTCTAAAGAAGAATTCTATTTTGTCAAATACAACGCATAAAATTATCAAAAAGTGGATTTAAAAGAGGTTCGCAATCATAAGGCGTTTATTCGACCTTTTAACGAATAATAAAATGTTTACGCTTAAAATTGGATTCATTCACATTTTTAATCCTCTAACATTTATTGTAAAAAGAAAAAATATTTGAAAAACATATATAATCATTTTGTAGTTAGTCCTGTTCATTTCCTCCATTACAATAGCTAGGCGTTAACTACCATTTAAAATAATATTATTTTATTATTTGAGTGCAACGTAAGATTCCCAAGAAACTCATTGTTGCGTATTGGGTATGCCATCGAGCATACCATCCCCTTTAAAGTAATATTAATATTTTATTCAAAAATACGGATAAATATGAAAATGTCATATTCTTTATTTACCTGGGGTGTTACATCCTTCCCCTCTTTTGGGAATTGCGTCCTCGCAATTTTAAAATTGGGCTTGGAAACATCATTGAAAATCCCACATCGGAACAGGAGTCGGTAAAACAATCACATTAAAATAAAGAAAGAGAAGTAAAAAGGTCACCCGAGTTAACCCATACTAGGATTCCATGTAGGAAAATATGGATATGGTAGAAAAAACAATGGTTCAGGTTTTGAGGGAGAGTGATAGTAAACCTGTCTAGGAGAAAGTTAACCGTAAGAAAATCACAAACTTGTGATGGGTTAAACGGTATTCGATTCCCCAGTAGGAAAAGTTAACAGACAATAATTTTGTTTTAAGTTAATCTTCATTGAGGAATTTATTTTTGAGCTTAACTAAATCATAATGATACATACTTACTTTTCATGTAGACTTTCATCTTTTACTAGATTCCTTAATCAAACTCATATTTTCTCTAAAAGACGAGTATTTAGGAAGACTTGTTTGCATTATGAGTATTATAATCAACATCTTTAGAATCACCTAATCCACAAAAGAGAACTATATATTTCCCATGTCTTTAGACAAAATCCAAAACCAAAATTGTTATTACGAGATCAGATAATCCAAAAAAATTATAATCCTTTATAAAAAGAAAATCTATTCTTAATCTCCAAAATTTGTCCAAAAAAACCCAAAGTTCTACGAAGACCATTCAATAAACAACTGTCCATCAAATTCTTCAATGAAAACCAAAATAATATTGAAACCCAAATATTTGAAGGATGTAATCACATAGTCTTCCAAGGTACAAATTAACTTTTATCTCCAAATAACAACAGTTTCTCTTAAATTCTCATATTGAAAAGTAATTAACCTATTCACATATCCTCGATGATAGGTTAATCATTTCCATAGATAACCCAAAATAAACATACTCTTGATTACTAAAGTCATCTAACTAAAAATAATTAGTCAAACTAACCAGGGACTTCACATAGTCCAGTGGTAGGCGATAAATACCACTTGCACTTTGGTTGTGGGTTCGATTCCCGCAACTTTGTCGGATATGACAGGTTGTCACTCGGTCTGCATGTTGTCCTTTTTCCAAAAGTATATAATTCTTAAAACATTCCCCAAAACTAAAAAAAATCTTTAAAAATAATCATAACATATTTTAACCTCAATTTTATCCCATTCCATTCATTTTCCATCATAATATATAATAACCCATTATTACCTCAAAAGTAAGGATCATATAAACCCTAATGGTTACCTTTATAATTATTACCTGAAATTCCACATCGATTGGTCATCTCGTACATGATGCATTACAGAACATACCATGGTACAAGAGGTTGATCATGACTCATTTATAGTTGGTTTAGAACAACCACGAGTTTCCTCATGGAATCCCCCATTTCATCCAGTCTCTTAATCAGAGAATCACCAAAGTTTCCTTCAAACCTATTGTTACTTTGGTGCCTTGTAGATCCATCCATTCACTAAAAACAGAAATGTCAGTGTGAGTATATCAACAAAACCATCATGTACTAAGGAGGAAGATAAACACCAAGATATACTTACTCATTCACTTTATCTAAAACTAGGACTCTTTCTGAAATCCTAACCATTATGGTAATGTCACTTATGCATAGAGAATACCCTAACCTCAAAAGTAATCTAAACTGACCTCTGATACCCACTATAAGGCCCCGGCCTTAAACTTTACTTAAAATTGAAATAAATGAATAATTCACATTGAGGATATTTTCAGGTTTAGATTTTTAGAGAATTAGATCATAAATCATGAATTACATTCCACATTTAAACAAAGTGGTTACATAAAAGATAGAATTAGTTTTTTCCCATCAACGGAAACATATTTAAAATAAAACATGGTTTCTTTCTTTACACTTCCTTGACACTATCATCATATCATGCACCTTTCCCTTGACCTTTGAAAAACATTTCAAAAACATGGAAGGAGCATAAAAAGCTCAGTAAGGGATATAAAAGTATGAAAAGAAAACATTAGTCCATGTATGAAATCATACATTACTCATAAAACATAGGAATTTTAACAAACCTCATCAAATCATGAATAAATCATTGAAATCATTAGGCATAAAGGTAACTTGAGGCATTAATAACATTCTTACGTAGGGAGTAACCCTCTTGGTTACATTTAGAATACACATCATAGTATATTCCCTAAATCTCTTCGGAGAAACCTTAACGTTTTACTCCTTGGCATTACCCAATGAATTGGAGAGCTATATCGGGCTCACCCTCCCTTATATTATCACAAAACCACCCGTCTTCATAAAAATTCCCAAGAACCATAACATAATAATATCACAGAAAACATGTATAACAGAAACATTTCATTTCCACTTTTCAATCACAATATATCAATAAAACACATTGATATAAAAACATTATGAAAAAAAATTTCAATACCAATATAAAATAAAAGTAAAACATGGTATTTATTTTTCATTTAAAAATGGAATGCCTTGTAGAGGAAGCAGAAACTCAAATAATGGTCACGGCGGTGGAGAAGTCGTTGTCGCCGCATACGTACGACAAAAACAAAACATACCCTTTTTTCATTTAGTAAACGCTTCATATAAAAAGATTCCTTTTGAGTAAACGTAAAAGTCAAAGGGTTATATACACTGTATAAAATAAAGTTGTGCATAAAACACAATATGCCTCAATGAAAGGAGATTGAGACGAAGTCCCTTACAAAGATGGTATCCTTGGATTAAGGATAAATCAATTACATAAGTATGTGTGACAAACGAACACATCAAATATAAGTGGATATTAAGTGTAATACAATCAGAGGAAATTCACACATATTCATAGAATGATATATATTCAATGAGTACAAGTTTATCCCAAAGAATCAAAATTGGGTTAAGAAGTTCCCTTGCAAAAATTCGACAGCCTAACGGCGTCACTTCAAAATTCAGAAAAAGAGTTGATGAGTGATAAAAAGGGTATCTCATCACTTGGACATAAAATTTACATCAATAAGGATATATAAGAACATATACCAACATAATAGTATGTGAATTAAAAGTCATAACAAAAGAAGTATTTTAGAAAAAGGAGGGTGAAAGGTTCCCTTACCGACTTGGGTTAAATTCGAAACGTACACCCCATTGAAGAAGGGTCATACAATGAATATGTGAATAAAAATAAATGAAATTATATTACACAAAGAGTATAATAATGGGAAGTACATACACCACTCAAAGGAAATGGTGGAAAATGTAACATAAATCTCACAGGACTAAAAGTGAGAAGAAAACCCCCTTATGAAAACTCGGTAGCCTAACGGCGCCACTTAAAACTTCCAAAAATGGATTGCTGAGATAAAATAGGGTCTCTAATCATATTTAAATAAAATTTACAGAAATAGGAATATAAAATAACATCCCCCATCTTAACAAAGAAGAGCTTAAAAGAAGTGACATAAAGGAGAGTACTTAAAAAGAAAGAGAGAGGTTAGATCTCTTACAAAAATTCAGCAGCCTGACGGCGCTACTCAAAACTTCCAAACTGGATTGATGAGATAAAATAGGGTCTCTCATCATATGAACATAAAAATTAAAGTAGCAGTAATTTAAAAGAACATCCCAATCATAAGAAAGATGAGCTTAAAAGGAATTACATAAAAGAGTGTAATTAAGAAGAAAGAGAGAGGTTGGATCCCTTACCTCGTGTCCGACATGACTCGATCGTTATTTAATATTGTGAATAATAAAATTCGGTCAATTTATAATTTCATAAGGACCTAATTTAAATATTATTATTCATTTTATATCACATATTATATGGTTATAATAATCGATTAATAAAGTGAGTTAATATCAGACGTTTTTGTCGATGTTCGGAACATGAGTAAAAATCAAACTTGTTGGAAAAGTATTTTCCATGTAGTTATAGGTAAATCATATCCAGAATAGTATTTATGTTTTAAATATCATATATATCCAGTATATATTCATTTTATACTATTCCATATCATTTTGAGATAAAAAATTAAAAGCACCGTTCATGGAGACGGTAGGTCGTACGTACGCATGAACGCTACTTTCATTTTTTTTGTCATATTAATGGAATTAAAACAATATGAAAGAGATATATATAATAATTCCAGAATGATATCCATCATTTATATATAATATATTACATATATATCCATTATATATATGTACTTATAATAGTACATAACATTTTGAGCTAAGAAATGAAATGTACCGTCCATGGAGACGGTAAGCCGTTCGTACGCATGAATGCTACTTTCATTTATTTATTTTTTGTATTCAATTGAATGAAATAATAATTATTTAAAGGTATATTATAATTCCAGTAGGATATCCTATGTAATACCATTATTTCCATCCTTTATACGTCCCACATATGGCATTAACGAATCAAATCACTTTGAGGGGGCGGTAGTCTGCACCTCCTAAAATGAAGATATCATGTTTACCCATAATGGAAACCATGAAGGAATCCCATAAATGAAAAATAAAGATGCTTAAGGAAAACATAAACAAATTATATATCATATATAAATATACTGACATCTTAATGGACACATTTGAAAGTGTTAAAATAATATTGAACAATCATCGTTTCGTGAGGCAGTAATTTGCCATCCACATAAACAATATGTTCTTTAACCATTAGATGGAGGTGTGTGAAAGTATAGCTCAAAACCTTCTTATAAAAACATCCTAGTATATTTAAGATACTGGTGTTGTTACAAAAATATTAATAAAAAGTGTTTATGGGTTTGGAGAATAAAAATAATACAAAAGAACACAAGGGAAGTCATTACCTTTAAATTGGGTAACTCTCTTTGATTTGAGATCAAAGGCATCCTTGGAAAGGATTATGCCCAAGTGATGCTTCAATGATTAAGAGAGGGATGTGGAGAGATGAAATGGGCATGGTTTGGCCGATCCAATGGCTTGAGAGGTGTGTGTAAGGTGGTAGAGGTGGGGGCCTTTTATAAGATTAGAGGAGGGGCACTCTTGGAATGTTATAAAATATTACTTTATTATAAAATGATTTTCGGATTTAAAAGGTTCAAAAAGGATATATTTCTAGGACAAGGTGATAAGGTTTCCAAATACATGCATACAATATGTTTGTGACAAGTGTAAGACTTATATTTCACCATATCTTCTCATTTTATTTAAATCATTCATTTATGAGGTAATCACTACACCATCACGGTGTCATAAATAAATTAATTTATATAATGTCTAAAAATTAAAAAAAACTATCACGATATAGGAAATCTTTTTATCTTTCTAATGAATATTTATATTCAAATATATTACTTATATAACCCCATGTAAAAAAAATTTTACTAAAAAAACACATGTTTGTGATATTTTAATTTTAACTTTAAAAAAGGTATTTATGTCATTTTCCAACCAAATAGGCTACATGGGGTCCCCAAGATGACCCATTGATTGTCTCTGTCGGCCATGACTCATCCAATGTGGGTAGGACACGTGTCTAGGTCATTTCATATTATTAAAACATTATTTTTACCTTAAACTACACTAATTACCTCTAATCGCGAATAAAACATAAAAGTTACTATTCCCCAAAAAATTATTTTAATCCCATTGAACCACATTTTACTTCATAATGAAAACCATGTATGTCGGATTTTTGAAATTCAAAACACAGAGGTGGTAAATTTTCATTTAAACGAAAAAATCAGTTTTTGAAGTACCACTTTGTGGATTCACTATTCATCAAAAATTGAAGTTTTCCAGAAAAATACAAAAAAAATCACCCTAAGCTATATTTGATATTCTAAATTCAAAAATGATTTTTATTTTAAAAAATTCAAAACATATAAGTTGCATTAATTAATTTAATAATTAATTCCCACTGTCAGAGAAAATAGCGTGTTTTTATGAAACAATAAGTATCAAAAGATTGACACTAGTTTAAGTTTAATTTCAAGGAGAAATTAATTCCAACGGCCAGTATTGGATTAAATGGAAAAAATAAATTATAATTTCAGTTTAAAACCAATTTAAAATATAATCTAATAATATAAATAAATTATATTAAAGAGAGGTTTTGAATTAAAATACATCATTTTTCACTATTCATTAAAAAAATGAACATTATCAGAAAGATACCAAAAATTTACACAAAGTAAATTTTGATGTCCCTATTCTAAAGAAGAATTTTATTTTGTCAAATATAACACATAAAATTATCAAAAAGTTGATTTAAAAGAGGTTTTCCATCAAAAGGAGGTTAATCGACCTTTAAAAAAATTAGAATGTTTACGCTTAAAATTGGATTCCTTGGCATTTTTAATACTCTAACATTTATTGTAAAAAGTAAAAATATTTGACAAACTGATATAATCATTTTGTTGTTAGTCATGTTCATTCCCTCCATTACAACAGCTAGGCGTTAACTACCGTTTAAAATAATATTAATTTAATATTAGAGTGCAACGTAAGATTCCCAAGAAACTCGTTGTTGCGTATTGGGTACGCCATTGAGCATACCATCACCTTTAAAGTAATATTAATATTTTATTCACAAATATGGATAAATATGAAAATGTCATATTCTTTATTTACCTGGGGTGTAACATCCTTCCCCCCTTTTGGGAATTGCGTCCTCGCAATTTTAAAATTGGGCTTAAAAACTTCACTGAAAATCCCACATCGGAACAAGAGTCAGTAAAACCATCACTTTAAAATAATTAAAGAGAAGTAAAAAGGTCACCCGAGTTAACCCATACTAGAATTCCATGTAGGAAAACATGGATATGGAGGAAAAACAAAGGGTCAGGTTCTAAGGGAGAGTGATAGTAAACCTGTCTAGGAGAAAGTTAACCATAAGAAAATCAAAAACTTGTGATGGGTTAAACGGTATTCGATTTACCAGTAGGAAAACTAAAAAGACAACATTTTTATTAAGATAATCATCATTGAAGAATTTATTTTTGAGCTTAACTAAATCATAATGAAACATACTTACTTGTCACGTAGACTTTCAACTTTTACTAGAATCCTTAATCAAACATATATTTCTCTAAAAGACGAGTATTTAGGAAGACATGTTCGCATAGAGAGTACTATAATCAACTTCTTGCGAATCACATAATCCACAAAAGAGAACTATATATTTCCCATGTCTTTAGACAAAATCCAAAACAAAAATTGTTAGTATGATATCAGATAATACACAAATGTATAATCCTTTATAAAAAGAAAATCTATTCTTAATCTCCAAAATTTGTCCAAAAAAAACCCAAAGTTCAATGAAGACCATTCGATAAACAATTTTCCATAAAATTATTCAAAGTAAACAAAACTAATATTGAAACCCAAATGTTTGAAGGATTTAATCACATAGTCTTCCAAGGTACAAATTAACTATTATCTCTAAATAACATAAGTTGCTCTTAAATTCTCATATTGAAAAGTAATTAACCTAATCACATATCCTCGATGATAGGTTAATCATTTCCATAGATAACCCAAAACAAACTTACTCTTGATTCCTAAAATCATCTAACTAAAAAGAATTAGTCAAACTAACCAGGGACTTCACATAGTCCAGTGGTAGGCGATAAATACCAGTCACACTTTGGTTGTGGGTTTTATTCCCGCAGCTTTCTCTGACGTGACGGGTTGTCACATGGTCTGTGTGTTGTCCTTTTTCAAAATATGGATAAAGAAGTCTTTTAAAAAGAGGAGGGTGAAATGTTCCTTTACCGACTTGGATTACATTTGAAACATACACCCCATTGAAGAAGGGTCATACAATGAATATGTAAATACCCATAAATGAAAACATATTACAAAAAAATTATACTAATGGGAAGTACATACACCACTCAATGGAAATGGTGGTAAATTTTGCATAAATCTCATGGGACTAAAAGTGAGATGAAAACCCCCTTACGAAAACTCGGCAGCCTAATGGCGCAACTTAAAATTTACAAAAATGGATTGATGAGATCAAATAGGGTCTATCATCATATTACAATAAAATGTACAGAAAAGAGGAATATAAAATAACATCCCCCATCATAACAAATAAGAGATTAAAAGAAGTGACATAATAGAGAGTACTTAAAAAGAAAGAGAGAGGTTGGATCCCTTACCTCGTGTCCGACATGACTCCATCATTATTTAATCTCCTGAATAATAAAATTTGGAAAATTTATAATTTCTTAAGGACCTAAATTAAATATTATTATTCATTTAATATCACATATTATAAGGTTATAATAATTGGTTCATAAAGTGAGTTCATATCAGACGTTTTTGTCGATGTTCGGCACATGAGTAACAATCAAACTTGCTGGAAAAGTATTTTCCATGTAGTTATATGTACATCATATCCAGAATAGTATTTAGGTTTTAAATATCATATATATCCCGTATATATTCATTTTATACTATTCCATATCATTTGGAGATAAAAAATTAAAAGCATCGTTCATGAAAACGGTAGGCCATACGTACGCATGAACGCTCCTTTCATTTTTTTGTGATATTAATGGAATTAAAAAAAATGAGAGAGATATATATAATAATTTCATAATTATATACATAATTCATATATAATATATTAAATATATATACATTATATATGTACTTATAATAGTACATAACATTTGGAGATAAGAAATGAAATGTACCGTCAATGGAGATAGTAAGCCGTACGTACGCATGAATGCTACATCAGTTTCTTTTTTTTATTCAATGGAATGAAATAATAATTATATAAAGGTATATTATAATTCCAGTACTATATAATATGTAATACCATTAATTAAATCCTTTATACGTCCCACATATGGCATTAACGAATCAAATCACATTGAGGGGGCGGTAGTCCGCACTTCCTAAAATGAAGATATCATATTTATCCATAATGGAAACCATAAAGGTATGCATTAAATGAAAAATTATAAAAGATGAAGGAAACATAAACATAATATATATCATATATAAATATAGTGACATCTTAATTTCAACCTTTGAAGGTGTTAAAATAATATTGAACAATCATCGTTTTGTGAGGCAGTAATTCGCCATCCATAGAAATAGTATGTTCTTTAACCATTAGACAGAGGTGTGTGAAAGTGTAGCTCGAATACTTCTTATAAAAACATACTAGTATATTTAAGATACTGGTTTTGTTACAAAAAAAGTAATAAAATGTGTTTAGGGGTTTGGAGAAGAAAAATAAAACAAAAGAACACAAGGGAAGACATTACCTTTAAATCGGGTAACTCTCTTTGATTTGAGCTCAAAGGCTTCCTTGGAAAGGCTTATGCCCGACGTGAGGATTCAATGATGAATAGAGGGATGTGGAGAGATTAAATGGGCATGGGTTGGACGATCCAAAGGCTTGATAGGTGTGTGTAAGGTGGTAGAGGTGGGGGCCTTTTATAAGAGGAGAGGAGGGGCACTCTTGGAATATTATAAAATATTACTTTATTATAAAATGATTTTCGGATTTAAAAGGCCCCAAAAGGATATATTTGGAGTATAAGTTGATAAAGTTTCAAAATCCTCCCATCCAATATGTTTGTGACAAGTTTAAGACTTAGATTTCACCCTATCTTCTCATTTTATTTAAATCGTTCATTTATGAGGTAATCATTGCATCATCACGGTGTCATAAATAAATTATTTTATATAATTTATAAAAATTATAAAAAAAATTTCATGATATAGGAAATAGTTTTATCTTTCTAATTAATATTTATAGTCAAAGTTATGACTTATATAACCCCATGTAAAAATTGTTTTAGTAAAATAACACATGTTTGTGACATTTTAATTTTAACTTTAAATAAAAAGGTATTTATGTCTTTTTCCAACCAAAGTGGCTCCATGGTGTCCCCAAGTTAACCCATTGATTTTCTTGGTCGGCCATGACTCATCCAATGAGGGTAGGACATGTATCTAGGACATTTGATATTATTAAAATATTATTTTTACCTTAAACTACACTAATTTTCTCTAATCGCGAATAAAACATAAAAGTTACTATTGACAAAAAAAATTATTTTAATCACATCGAACCACATTTTACTTCTTAATGACAACCATATATATCGGATTTTTGAAATTCAAAACACAGGGGAGGTAAAATTTCATTTAAATGAAAAAATCAGTTTTTTAAGTACCACATAGTGGTTTCACTATTCATCAAAAATTGAAGTTTTCTAGAAAAATACCAAAAATTCACCCTAAGATATATTTGATATTCTGAATTAAAAAATTATGCCTATTTTACAAAATAAAAAACATATAAGTTTCATTAATTAATTTAATAATTAATTCTCGCAGTAAGAGAAAATAGCGTGTTTTTATGAAACAATAAGTATCAAAAGATTGACAGTAGTTTAAGTCGAATTTCAAGATGAAATTAATTAGAATGACCACTATTGGATTAAATGGTAAAAATATAATATAATTTCACTTTAAAACCAATTCAAAAGATAATATAATCATATAAATAAATTATATTAAAAAGAGGTTTTGAATTAAAATACAACATTTTTCACCATTCATTAAAAAAATGTACATTTTCAGAAAATTACCAAATATTTACACAACGGAAATTTTGATGTCCCAATTCTAAAGAAGATTTTTATTTTGTCAAATATAACACATAAAATTATCAAAAAGTGGATTTAAAAGAGGTTCCCCATCAAAAGGCGGTTAATCGACCTTTTAAAGAATATTAGAATCTTTACGCTTAAAATTGGATTCATTCGCATTTTTAATCCTATAAAATTTATTTTAAAAAGTAAAAATATTTGACAAATATATATAATCATTTTTTAGTTAGTCATGTTCATTCACTCCATTACAACAACTAGGCGTTAACTACCATTTAAAATAATATTATTTTATTATTAGAGTGCAACTTAAGATTCCCAAGAAACTCGTTGTTGCGTATTGGGTACGCCATCGAGCATACCATCCCCTTTAAAGTAATATTAATATTTTATTCTCAAATATGGAAAAATATGAAAATGTCATATTCTTTATTTACCAGGGGTGTTACATCCTTCCCCCCTTTTGGGAATTGTGTCCTTGCAATTCTAAAATTGGGCTTGGAAACTTAATTGAAAATCCCACATAAGAACAAGAGTTAGTAAAACAATCACTTTAAAATAAAGAAAGAGAAGTAAAAAAGGTCACCCGAGTTAACCCATACTAGGATTCCATGTAGGAAAACATGGATATGGAGGAAAAAACAAAGGTTCATGTTTGAAGGGAGAGTGATAGTAAACCTGTCTAGGAGAAAGTTAACCATAAGAAAATCACAAACATGTAATGGGTTAAACGGTATTCGATTCCCTAGTAGGAAAAGTTAACATAAAACATGTTTGTTTTAAGTTAATATTCATTGAGGAATTTATTTTTGAGATTAACTAAATCATAATGAAACATACTTACTTGTCTTGTAGACTTCCAACTTTTACTAGATTTTTTAATCAAACTAATATTTTTAGTAAAAGACGAGTATTTAGGAAGACTTTTTCGCATTAAGAGTACTATAATCAACTTCATGAGAATCACCTAATCCAAAAAAGAGAACTATATATTTCCCATGTCTTTAGACAAAATCCAAAACCAAAATTTTTAGTATGAGATCAGATAATCCAAAAATGTATAATCCTTTATAAAAATAAAATCTATTATTAATCTCCAAAATTTGTCCAAAAAATAACCCAAAGTTCAACGAATACCATTCGATAAACAATTGTCCATAAAATTCTTCAAAGTAAACCAAAATAATATTGAAACCCAAATATTTGAAGGATTTAATCACATAGTATTTCAAGGCACAAATTAACTTTTATCTCCAAATAACATCAGTTGCTCTTAAATTCTCATATTGAAAAGTAATTAACCTAATCACATATCCTCGATGATAAGTTAATCATTTCCATAGATAACCCAAAATAAACTTACTTTTTATTCCTAAAATCATCTAACTAAAAAGAACTAGTCATACTAACCAGGTAATTCACATAGTCCAGCGGTAGGCGATAAATATCAGTCACACTTTGGTTGTGGATGCGATTCCTGCAGCTTTGTCCGACGAGACGGGTTGTCACACGGTCTGCGTGTTGTCCTTTTTCCAAAACTATATAATTCCTAAAACATTCCCCAAAATGGGATAAAATCTTCAAAAATAATCATAACATATTTTAACCTCAATTTTATCTCATGCCTTTCATTTTCCATCATAATATATAATAACCAATAATTACCTCAAAAGTAAGGATCATATAAACCCTAATGGTTACCTTTATAATTATTACCTAAACTTCCACATCGATTGGTCATCTCGTACATGATGCATTACAGAACATACCAAGCTACAAGTGGTTGATCACGACTCCTTGATAGTTGGTTTAGAACAACCACGAGTTTCCTCATTGAATCCCCAATTTCATCCATTCTCTTAATAAGAGAATCACCACAGTTTCCTTCAAACCTATTTTCACTTTGGTGCTTGCTAGATCCATCCATTCACTAAAAACAGAAATGTCAGTGTGAGTATATCAACAAAACCATCATGTACTAATGAGGAAGATAAACACTAAGATATACTTACTCATTCACTTTATCTAGAACTAGGACTCTTTCTGAAATCCTAACCATTATGGTAATGTCACTTATGCCTAGAGAATACCCTAACCTCTTAAGTTATCTAAACCGACCACTGAAACCAACTATAAGGCCCATGCCTTAAACCTTACTTAATATTCAATTAAATGAATAATTCACATTTAGGATCTTTTTAGGTTTAGAGTATTAGAGAAATAGATCATAAATCATGAATTGCATTCCACATTTAAACAAAGTGGTTACATAAAAGATATAATTCGTTTTTCCCGTCAACTAAAACATATTCAAAATAAAACATGGATTTTTTCTTTACACTTCCTTGACACTATCATCATATCATGCACCTTTCCCTTGACCTGTGAAAAACATTTCAAAAGCCTGGGATGTGCATAAAAATTTCAGTAAAGGATATAAAAGTACGAAAAGAAAACATTAGTCCATGTATGAAATCATACTTTATTCATAAAACATAATCATTTTAACATACCTTATCCAATCATGAATAAATCATAGAAATCATAATGCATAAAGGTAACTTGAGGCATTCATAACATTCTTCTATAGGGAGTAACCCCCTTGGTTATGTTTGGAATACCCATCATAGTATATTCCCTAAATCTCTTCGTAGAAACCTTAACGTTTAACTCCTTTGTGTTACCCAATGAATTGGAGAGCTATATCAGGCTCACACACCCTTATTTTATCACGGAACCACCCGTCTTCATAAAAATTCCCAAGAACCATAACATAATCATATCACATAAAACATGTATAACAGAAACATAACATATCCACTTTTCAATCACAACATATCAATAAAACACATTGATATAAAAACATTATGAAAACCATTTTCAATACCAAAATATAATAAAAGTAAAACATGGTATTTATTTTTCATTTAAAAAAAGGTATGGCTTGTAGAGGAAGCCGAAACTAAAATAATGGTCACAGCAGCGAAGAAGTCATTGTCGCTGCATACAAATGACACAAACAAAACATTCCGTTTTTTCATTTAGTAAACGCTTCATATAAAAAGATTCCTTTTCAGTAAACGTAAAAGTCAAAGGTGTTTATACACCATATAAAATAAAGTTGTGTATGAAACATAATATGCCTCAATGAAAAGAGATTGAGACGAAGTCCCTTACAAAGACGGTATCCTTGGATTAAGGATAAATCAATTACATAATTTTGTGTGACAAACCAATACACCAAATATTAGTGGATATTAAGTGTAAAACAATCATAGGACATTCACACATATTTATAGAACGACATATTCAAGGAGTACAAGTTTATCCCAAAGAATCAAAATTGGGTTATGAAGTTCCCTTGCAAAAATTCGACAGCCTAACGGCGTCACATCAAAATTCAGAAAAATAGTTGATGAGTGATAAAAAGGGTATCTCATCACTTGGAAATAAAATTTACATCAATAAGGATATAGAAGAACATATACATACATAATAGTAAGTGAATTAAAAGTCATAACAAAAGAAGTCTTTTAAAAAGAGGAGGGTGAAAGGTTCCCTTACCGACTTGGGTTACATTCGAAACGTACACCCCATTGAAGAAGGGTCATACAATGAATATGTAAATACCCATAAATGAAATTATATTACAAAAATAGTATAATAATGGGAATTATATACACCCCTCAAAGGAAATGGTGGAAAATGTAGCATAAATCTCACGAGACTAAAAGTGAGATGAAAAACCCCTTACGAAAACTCGGCAGCCTAACGACGCCACTTAAAACTTCCAAAAATGGATTGCTGAGATAAAATAGGGTCTCTCATCATATTACAAAAAAATTTACAGAAAGAGTAATATAAAATAACATCCCCCATCATAACAAATAATATCTTAAAAGAAGTGACATAAAGGAGAGTACTAAAAAAGAAAGAGATAGGTTAGATCTACTACAAAAATTCGGCAGCCTAACGGCGCCACTCAAAACCTCCAAAATGGATTGATGAGAGAAAATAGGGTCTCTCATCATATGAACATAAAAATAACAGTAGGATTAATTTAAAATAACATACAAATAATAAGAAATATTAGATAAAAAGTAATTACATAAAATAGTGTACTTAAAAAGAGAGAGGTTGGATCCCTTACCTCGTATCTGACATGACTCGTTCATTCTTTAATCTCCTGAATAATAAAATTTGGTCAATTTATAATTTCTTAAGGACATAATTTAAATATTATTATTCATTTAATATCACATATTATAAGGTTATAATAATTGGTTAATAAAGTGAGTTCATATCAGACGTTTTTGTCGATGTTCGGCACATGAGTAAAAATCGAACTTGTTGGAAAAGTATTTTCCATGTAGTTATAGGTAAATCATATCCAGAATATTATTTATGTTTTAAATATCATATATATCCAGTATATATTCATTTTATAATATTCCATATCATTTGGATATAAAAAATTAAAAGCACCGTTCATGGAGACGGGAGGTCGTACGTACGCATGAACGCTACTTTCATATTTTTGTCATATGAATGGAATTTAAACAAAATGAGAGAGATATATATAATAATTCAAGAATGATATCCATAATATATATGTAATATATTACATATATATATATATATATATATATATATATATTATATATTTAATTATAATAGTACATAACATTTGGAGATAAGAAATGAAACGTATCTTCCATGGAGACGGTAAGTTGTACGTACGAATGAATGCTACTTTCATTTATTTTTTTTGTATTCAATGGAATGAAATAATAATTATATAAAGTTATATTACAATTCCAGTAGTATATCATATTTAATACCATTAATTCCATCCTTTATACGTCCCACATATGGCATTAACGAATCAAATCACTTTGAGGGGGCGGTAGTCCGCACATCCTAAAATGGAGATATTGTGTTTACCAATAATGGAAACCATAAAGGTATGCCATAAATGAAAAATACATAATCTTAAGGAAAAAATAAACATATTATATATCATATATACATATAGTGACATCTTTATGGCCAAATTTGAAGGTGTTAAAATAATATTGAACATTCATCGTTTCGTGAGGCAGTAACTCGCCATCTATAGAAACAGTATGTTCTTTAACCATTAGACGGAGGTGTGTGAAATTGTAGCTCAAATCCTTGTTATAACAACATCCTAGTATATTTATGATACTGGTTATGTTACAAAAAAGTAATAAAAATTGTTTATGGGTTTGGAGAAGAAAAATAAAACAAAATAACACAAGGGAAGACATTACCTTTAAATCAGGTAACTCTCTTTGATTTGAGCTCAAAGGATTCCTTGGAAAGGATTATGCCCAAAGTGAGGCTTTAATGATGAAGATAGGGATTTGTAGAGTTGAAATGGGCAGGGGATTTCCGATCCAAAGGCTTGAGAGGTGTTTGTAAGGTGGTATAGGTGGGGGCCTTTTATAAAAGGAGAGGAGGGGCACTCTTGGAAAGTTATAAAATATTACTTTATTATAAAATGATTTTCGGATTTAAAAGGTCCCAAAAAGATATATTTATAGGATATGGTGATAAGGATTCTAAATCCACCCATAAAATATGTTTGTGACAAGTGTAAGACTTAGATTTCACCCTATCTTCTCATTTTATTTAAATCGTTCATTTATGAGATAATCACTGCATCATCACAGTGTCATAAATAAATTCATTTATTTAATGTCTAAAAATTATAAAAAAAATTCATGATATAGGAAATATTTTTCGTTTTCTAATGAATATTTATAGTCAAATATATGACTTATATAACCCCATGTAAAAATTGTTTTAGTAAAATAACACATGTTTGTGACAGTTTAATTTTAACATTAAATAAAATGGTATTTATGTCATTTTCCAACCAAAGTGGCTCTATGGGTTCCACAAGTTGACCCACTGATTGTCATGGTCGGCCATGACTCATCAAATAATGGTATTACATGTTTCTAGGTCATTACATAATATTAAAACATTATTTATACCTTAAACTACACTAATTACCTCTAATCGCCATTAAAACTTAAAAGTTACTATTTACCAAAAAATTATTTTAATCCCATTGAACCACATTTTACTTCTTAATGACAACCATGTATGTCGGATTTTTGAAATTAAAAACACAGAGGTGGAAAAAGTTCATTTAAATGAAAAAAATCAGTTTTTTAAGTACCACTTAGTGGTTTCACTATTCATCAAAAATTTAAGTTTTCCAGAAAAATATCAAAAATTCACCCTAAGTTATATTTGATATTACGAATTCAAAAATGATGTCTATTTTATGAAATTAAAATCATATAAGTTGTATTAATTAATTTAATAATTAATTCCTGTTGTCAGAGCAAATAGTGTGTTTTTATGAAACAATAAGTATCAAAAGATTGACACTAGTTTAAGTCCAATATCAAGATGAAATTAATTCAACGGCCACTATTGGATTAAATGGTAAAAATATATTCTAGTTTCACTTTAATACTAATTAAAAAGATAATATAATAATATAAATAAATTATTTTAAAAAGTGGTTTCGAATTAAAATACAACATTTTTCACTATTCATTAAAAAAATGAACTTTATCGGAAAAATACCAAAAATTTACACAAAGTAAATTTTGATGTCCCGATTCTAAGGAAGAATTTTATTTTGTCAAATATAACACATAAAATTATCACAAAGTTGATTTAAAAGAGGTTCTCCATCAAAAGGCGGTTAATCGTCCTTTTATAGAATTTTAGAATTTTTACGCTTAAAATTGGATTCATTCGCATTTTTAATACCATTAATTCCATCCTTTATACGTCCCACATATGGAATTAACGAATCAAATCACTTTTAGGGGGCGGTAGTCCGTACTTCCTAAAATGAAGATGTCGTGTTTACCCATAATGGAAACCATAATAGTATGCTATAAATGAAAAATATAGAAGCTTAAGGAAAACATAAACATATTATATATCATATATAAATATAGTGACATATTAATGGCCACCTTGAAGGTGTTAAAATAATATTGAACAATCATCGTTTCGTGAGGCATTAATTCGCCATCCAGAGAAACAATATGTTCTTTAACCATTAGATGGAGGTGTGTGAAAGTATAGCCCGAATCCTTCATATAAAACAATCCTATTATATTTAAGATAATGGTGTTGTTACAAAAAAAAGTAATAAAAAGTGTTTCGGGGTTTGGAGAAGAAAATTAAAACAAAAGAACACAAGGGAAGACATTACCTTTAAATCGGGTAACTCTCTTTGATTTGAGCTCAAAGGCTTCCTTGGAAAGGCTTCTGCCCAAAGTGAGGCTTCAATGATGAAGATAGGTATGTGGACAGATGAAATGGGCATGGGTTGGCCGATCCAAAGGCTTGAGAGGTGTTTGTAAGGTGGTAGAGGTGGGGACCTTTTATAAGAGGAGAGGAGGGGCACTCTTGGAAAGTTATAAAATATTACTTTATTATAAAAGGATTTTCGGATTTAAAACGTTCCAAAAGGATATTTTTCGAGGATAAGGTGATATGGTTTCCAAATCCACCCATAAAATATGTTTTTGACAAGTTTAAGTCTTAGATTTCACCCTATCTTCTCATTTTATTTAAATCGTTAATTTATGAGGTAATCACTGCACCATCACGGTGTCATAAATAAATTAATTTATATAATTTCTAAAAATTATAAAAAACTATCATGATATAGGAAATCTTTTTAGATTTATAATTAATATTTATAGTCATATATATGACTTATATAACCCCATGTAAAAATTGTTTTACTAAAACAACACATGTTTGTGATATTTTAATTTTAACTTTAAATAAAAAGGTATTTATGTCATTTTCCAACCAAAGAGGCTCCATGGGGTCCCCAAGTTGACCCATTGATTGTCTTTGTCGTCCATGACTCATCCAATGAGGGTAGAACATGTTTCTAGGTCATTTCATATTATTAAAACATTATTTTTACCTTAAACTACACTAATTACCACTAATCGTGAATAAAACAAAAAAGTTACTATTCACCAATAAAATATTTTAATCCCATTGAACAAAATTTTACTTCTTAATGACAACCTTGTATGTCGGATTTTTGAAATTCAAAACACAGAGTTGGTAAAATTTCATTTAAACGAAAAAATCAGTTTTTTAAGTACCACTTAGTGGTTTCACTATTCATCAAAAATTGAAGTTTTCCAGAAAAATACCAAAAATTCACCCTAAGCTATATTTGATATTCCAAATTCAAAAATGATGTCTATTTTAAAAAATTCAAAAGATATAAGTTGCATTAATTAATTTAATAATTAATTTCCGCTGTCAGAGCAAATAGCGTGTTTTTATGAAACATTAAGTATCAAAAGATTGCCACTAGTTTAAGTATAATATCAAGATGAAATTAATTCCAACGACCACTATTGGATTAAATGGTAAAAATAAATTCTAATTCCACTTTAAAACCAATTCAAAAGATAATCTAATACTATTAATAAATTGTATTAAAGAGTGGTTTTGAATTAAAATACAACATTTTTTCACTATTCATTAAAAAAATGAACTTTATCAGAAAAATACCAAACATTTACACAAAGTAAATTTTGATGTCCCTATTCTAATGAAGTATTTTATGTTTTCAAATATAAAAAATAAAATTATCAAAATGTTGATTTAAAATAGATTCTCCATCAAAAGGCGGTTAATCTACCTTTTAAAGAATATTAGAATATTTACGCTTAAAATTGGATTCATTGGCATTTTTAATCCTCTAACATTTAATGTAAAAAGTAAAAATATTTGACAAACATATATAATCATTTTGTAGTTAGTCCTGTTCATTCCCTCCATTACAACAGTTAGGCGTTAACTACCATTTAAAATAATATTATTTTATTATTAGAGTGCAACGTAAGATTCCCAAAAAACTCGTTGTTGTGTATTGGGTACGCCATCAAGCATAACTTCCCCATTAAAGTAACATTAATATTTTATTCACAAATATGGATAAATATGAAAATTTCATATTCTTTATTTACCTGGGGTGTTACATCCTTCCCCCCTTTTGGGAATTGCGTTCTCGCAATTTTAAAATTGGGCTTGGAAACTTCATGGAAAATCCCACATCGGAACAAGAGTCAGTAAAACAATCACTTTAAAATAAATAAATAGAAATAAAAAGGTCACCTGAGTTAACCCATACTAGGATTCCATGTAGGAAAACATGGATATGGAGGAAAAAACAAAGGGTCAGGTTATAAGGGAGAGTGATAGTAAACCTGTCTAGGAGAAAGTAACCATAAGAAAATCACAAACGTGTGATGGGTTAAACGGTATTCGATTCCCCTGTAAGAAAATTTAACAGAAAACATTTTTGTTTTAAGTTAATCTTTATTAAGGAATTTATTTTTGAGCTTAACTAAATCATAATGAAACATACTTACTTGTCACGTAGACTTTCAACTTTTACTAGATTCCTTAATCAAACTCATATTTTCTCTAAAATATGAGTATTTAGGAAGACATGTTCACATTCAGAGTACTATAATCAACTTCTTGAGAATCACCTAATCCACAAAATAGAACTATATATTTCCCAAGTCTTTAGACAAAATCCAAATCCAAAACTGTTAGTATGAGATCAAATAATCCACAAAAGTATAATCCTTTATAAAAAGAAAATCTATTCTTAATCTCTAAAATTTTTCCAAAAAAACCCCAATGATCAATGAAGACCATTCGATAAACAATTGTCCATAAAATTATTCAAAGTAAACCAAACTAATATTGAAACCCAAATATTTGAAGGTTTTAATCACATAGTCTTCCAAGGTACAAATTAAATTTTATCTCTAAATAACATAAGTTTCTCTTAAATTCTCATATTGAAAAGTAATTATCCTAATCACATATCCTCGATGATAGGTTAATCATATCCATAGATAACCCAAAAAAAAGTAACTCTTGATTCCTAAAATCATCTAACTAAAAATAAGTAGTCAAACTAACCAGCGACTTCAAATAGTCTAGTGGTAGGGGATAAATACCAGTCACACATTGGTTGTGGGTTCGATTCCCACAGCTTTGTCCGACGCGACGGGTTGTCACATGGTCTGCGTGTTGTCCTTTTTCAAAAACTATATAATTCTTAAAACATTCGCCAAAATGAGATAAAATATTCAAAAATTGTCATAACATATTTTAACCTCAATTTTATTTCATGCCATTCGTTTTCCATCATTATATATAATGACCCATAATTACCTCAAAATTAAGGATCATATAAAACATAATGGTTACCATTATAATTATTACCTGAACATCCACATCGATTGGTCATCTCATACATGATGCATTATAGAACATACCAAGGTACAAGTGGTTGATCATGACTCCTTGATAGTTGGTTTAGAACAACCACGAGTTTCTTCATTGAATCCCCCATTTCATCTAGTCTCTTAATCAGAGAATCACCACAGTTTCCTTCAAACCTATTGTTACTTTGGTGCCTGCTAGATCCATCCATTCACTAAATACATAAATGTCAGTGTGATTATATCAACAAAACCATCATGTACTAATGAGGAAGATAAACACTAAGATATACTTACTCATTCACTTTATCTACAACTAGGAATCTTTGTGAAATCCTAACCATTATGGTAATGTCACTTATGCCTTGAGAATACCCTAACCTATAAAGTTATCTAAACCGACCTCTGATACCAACTATATGGCACCAGCCTTAAACCTTACTTAATATTTTATTAAATGAATTATTCACATTGAGGATCTTTTCGGGTTTAGAGTTTTAGAGAATTAGATCATAAATCATGAATTACATTCCACATTTAAACAAAGTGTTTACATAAAAGATAGAGTTTGTTTTTTCCCATCAATGGAAACATATTTAAAATAAAACATGGATTCTTTATTTACACTTACTTGACACTATCATCATATCCTGCACCTTTCCCTTGACCTGTGAAAAACATTTCAAAAACTTGGAATGAGCATAAAAAGCTCAGTAAGGGATGAAAAAGTATGAAAAGAAAACATTAGTCCATGTATGAAATCATACTTTACTCATAAAACATAAGAATTTTAACATACCTAATCAAATCATGAATAAATCATAGAAATCATAAGGCATAAAGGTAACTTGATGCATTCATAACATTCTTACGTAGGGAGTAACCCTCTTGGTCACGTTTGGAATACCCATCACAATATATTCCCAAAATCTCTTCGAAGAAACCATAATGTTTAACTCCTTCGCGTTACCCAATGCATTATAGAGCTATATCAGGCTCACCCGTCCTTATTTTATCATGGAACAACCCGTATTCATAAATATGCCCCAGAACCATAACATAATCATATCACATAAAACATGTATAACAGAAACATAACATTTCCACTTTTCAATCACAAGATATCAATAAAAAACATTGATATAATAAATTATGAAAACCATTTTCAATACCAAAATAAAAGAAAAGTAAAACATGTTATTTATTTTTCATTTAAAATAAGGTATGGCTTGTAGAGGAAGCTGAAACTCAAATAATGGTCACAACGACGGAGAGGTCGTTGTCGCCGCATACGTACGACAAAAACAAAACATTCCCTTTTTTCCTTTATTAAACGCTTCGTATAAAAAGATTACTTTTGAGTAAATGTAAAATTCAAAGGGGTTTATACACCATATAAAATAATTTTTTGTATAAAACATAATATGCCTCAATGAAAGGAGATTGAGACGAAGTCGCTTACAAAGACGGTATCCTTGGATTAAGGATAAATCAATTACATAATTATGTGTGACAAACGAATACACCAAATATAAGTGGATATTAAGTGTAAAACAATCAGATTAAATTCACACATATTCATATAATAACATATTTAAGGAGTACAAGTTTATCCCAAAGAATTAAAATTCGGTTAAGAAGTTCCCTTTCAAAAATTTGATAGCCTAACTGCGTCACTTCAAGATTCAGAAAAAGAGTTGATGAGAGATAAAAAGGGTATCTCATCACTTGGACATAAAATTTACATCAATAAGGATATAGAAGAAAATATACCAACATAATAGTATGTTAATTAAAATTCATAACAAAATAAGTCTTTTAAAAAGAGGAGGGTGAAAGGTTCCCTTACCGACTTGGGTTACATTCGAAACGTACACCCCATTGAAGAAGGGTCATACAATGAATATGTAAATACCCATAAATAAAATTATATTACACAAAGAGTATAATAATTTTAAGTACATACACCACTCAAAGGAAATGGTGGAAAATGTATCATAAATCTCACGGGACTAATAGTGAGATGAAAACCCCCTTACGAAAACTCGGCAGCCTAACGGCGCCACATAAAACTTACAAAAATGGATTGATGAGATCAAATAGGGTCTATCATCATATTAAAATAAAATTTACATCAAGAGGAATATAAAATAACATCCCCCATCATAACAAATAAGAGATTAAAAGAAGAGTACTTAAAAAGAAAGAGAGAGGTTGGATCCCTTACCTTGTGTCTGACATGACTCGATCGATGTTTAATCTCCTGAATAATAAAATTTGGTCAATTTATAATTTCATAAGGACCTAAATTAGATATTATTATTAATTTAATATCACAAAATATATGGTTATAATAATTGGTTAATAAAGTGAGTTCATATCAGACGTTTTTTTCAATGTTCGGCACATGAGTAACAATCAAACTTGTTGGAAAAGTATTTTCCATGTAGTTATAGGGAAATCATATCCAGAAAAGTATATTTGTTTTAAATATCATATATATCCCATATATATTCTTTTTATACTATTCCATATCATTTGGTGATAAAAAATTAAATGCACCGTTCATAGAGACGGTAGGCCGTACGAACACCTGAACGCTACTTTCATTTTTTTGTCATATTAATGGAATTAAAACAAAATGATAGAGATATATATAATAATTTCAGAATTATATACATTATTTAGATATAATATATTAAATATATATACATTATATATGTACTTATAATAGTACTTAACATTTAGAGATAAGAAATGAAATGTACCGTCCATGGAGACGGTAAGCCGTACGTACGCATGAACGCTACTTTCAATTATTTTATTTGTATTAAATGGAATGAAATAATAATTATATAAATGTATATTATAATTCCAGTAAGATATCATATGTAATCCCATTAAATCAATCCTTTATACATCCCACATATGGAATGAACGAATCAAATCACTTTGAGGGGGCGGTAGTCCGCACTTCCTAAAATTAAGATATCGTATTTACCCATAATGGAAACCATAAAGGAATTCCATAAATGGGAAATAATAAAATCTTAAGGAAAACATAAACATATTATATATCATATATAAATATAGTGACATCTTAATGGCCACCTTTGAAGGTGCTAAAAAAATATTGAACAATCATCGTTTCGTGAGGCAGTAATTCGCCATCCATAGAAATAGTATGTTCTTTAACCATTAGATGGAGGTGTGTGAAAGTGTATCTCGAATACTTCTTATAAAAACATACTATTATATTGTATATACTGGTGTTGTTACAAAAAAAACTAATAAAAAGAGTTTAGGGGTTTGGAGAAGAAAAATAAAACAAAAGAACACAAGGGAAGACATTACCTTTAAATCGGGTAACTCTCTTTGATTTGAGCTCAAAGGCTTCCTTGGAAAGGCTTCATCCAGAAGTGAGGCTTCAATGATGAAGAGATGGATGTTGAGAGATTAAATGGGCATGGGTTTGCCGATCCAAAGGCTTTAGAGGTGTGTGTAAGGTGGTAGAGGTGGGGGCCTTTTATAAGTGGAGAGGAGGGGCACTCTTGGAATGTTATAAAATATTACTTTATTATAAAATGCTTTTCGGATTTCAAATGTCCCAAAAGAATATATTTGGAGTATAAGGTGATAAGGTTTCAAAATACACCCATAAAATATGTTTGTTACATGTGTAATACTTATATTTCACCATATCTTCTCATTTTATTTAAATCGGTCATTTATGAAGTAATCACTGCATCATCACGGTGTCATAAATAAATTAATTTATATAATGTCTAAAAATTAAAAAACAAATATAATGATATAGGAAATATTTTTAGCTTTATAATTAATATTTATAGTAAAATATATGACTTATATAACCCCATGTTAAAATTGTTTTAGTAAAACAACACATGTTTGTGACATTTTAATTTTAACTTTAAATAAAAAGGTATTTATGTCATTTTCCAACCAAAGTGGCTCCATGGGGTCCCCAAGATGACCCATTGATTTTATTGGTCGTACATTACTCATCCAATGAGGTTAGTACATGTGTATAGGTCATTTGATATTATTAAAACATTATTTTTACCTTAAACTACAGTAATTACCTCTAATCGCGAATAAAATTTAAAAGTTATTATTCCCCAAAAAATTATTTTAATCCCATTGAACCAAATTTTACTTCTTAATTACAACCATGTATGTCGGATTTTTTAAATTAAAAACACAGAGGTGGTAAAATTTCATTTAAACGAAAAAATCAGTTTTTTAAGTACCACTTAGTGGTTTCACTATTCATCAAAAATTGAAGTTTTCCAGAAAAATACCAAAACTTCACCCTAAGATATATTTTATATTCAGAATTTAAAAATGATTTATATTTTACAAAATTCAAAACATATAAGTTTCATTAATTAATTTAAGAATTAATTCCCGCAGTCAGAGCAAATAACATGTTTTTATGAAACAACAAGTATCAAAAGATTAACACTAGTTTAAGTCGAATTTCAAGATGAAATTAATTCGAATGACCACTATGGGATTAAATTGAAAAAATATATTCTAATTTCACTTTAAAACTAACTCAAAAGATAATATAATCATATAAATAAATTATATTAAAAAAATGATTTTAATTAAAATACAACATTTTTCACTATTCATTAAAAAAATGTACTTCATCGGAAAAATACCAAATATTTACACAAAGTAAATTTTGATGTCCCAATTCTAAAGAAGATTTTTATTTTGTCAAATATAACACATAATATTATCAAAAACTAGATTTAAAATAGGTTCTCCATCAAAAGGCGATTAATCTACCTTTTATAGAATATTAGAATGTTTACGCATAAAATTGGATTCATTCGCATTTTTAATCCTCTAACATTAATTTTTAAATTTAAAAATATTTGACAAACATATATAATAATTTCGTAGTTAGTAATGTTCATTCCCTCCATTACAACAACTAGGCGTTAACTACCATTTAAAATAATATTATTTTATTATTAGAGTGCAATGTAAGATTCCCACGAAACTCGTTGTTGCATATTGGGTACGCCATCGAGTATACCATCCCCTTTAAAGTAATATTAATATTTTATTCACAAATATGGTTAAATATGAAAATTCATATTCTTTATTTACCTGGGGTGTTACATCCTTCCCCCCTTTAGGGAATTGCGTCCTCGCAATTCTAAAATTGGGCTTGGAAACTTCATTGAAAATCCCACATAGGATCAATAGTTAGGAAAACAATCACTTTAAAATAAATAAAGAGAAGTAAAAAGGTTGCCCGAGTTAACACATACTAGGATTCCATGTAGGAAAACATAGATATGGAGGAAAAAACAAATGTTCATGTTCGGAGTGAGAGTGATAGTAAACCTGTCTAGGAGAAAGTTAACCATAAGAAAATCACAAAATTGTGATGGGTTAAATTGTATTCGATTCCCCAGTAGGAAAAGTTAACAGAAAACATTTTTGTTTTAAGTTAAACTTCATTGAGGAATTTATTTTTGAAATTAACTAAATCATAATGAAACATACTTACTTGTCATATAGACTTCCAACTTTTACTAGATTCCTTAATCAAACTCATATTTTCTCTAAAAGATGAGTATTTTGGAAGACTTGTTTGCATTAAGAGTACTATAATCAACTTCTTGAGAATCACCTAATCCACAAAAGAGAAATATTTATTTCCCATGTCATTAGACAAAATCCAAAACCAAAATTGTTAGTATGATATCAGATAATCCACAAAAGTATAATCCTTTATAAAAAGGAAATCTATTATTAATCTCCAAAATTTGTCCAAAAAATAACCCAAAGTTCAACGAAGACTATTTGATAAAAAATTGTCCATAAAATTCTTCAATGTAAACCAAAATAAGATTGAAACCGAAATATATTAAGGATTTAATAACAATGTCTTCCAAGGTAAAAAATAACTTTTATCTCCAAATAACATCAGTTGCTCTTAAATTCTCATATTGAAAAGTAATTAACCTAACCACATATCCTCGATGATAGGTTAATAATTTCCATACATAACCCAAAATAAACTTACTTTTGATTCCTAAAATCATCTAACTAAAAAGAATTAGTCATACTAACAAGGGACTTCACATAGTCCAGTGGTATGCGATAAATACCAGTCGCACTTTGGTTGTGGATTCGATTCCCGCAGCTTTGTCCGACGCGACGGGTTTTCACACAGTCTGTGTGTTGTCCTTTTTCCAAAACTATATAATTCTTAAAACATTCCCCAAAACGAGATAAAATCTTCAAAAATAATCATAACATATTTTAACCTCAATTTTATCTCATGCCTTTCATTTTCCATCATAATATATAATAACCAATAATTACCTCAAAAGTAAGGATCATATAAACCCCAATGGTTACCTTTATAATTATTACCTGAACTTCCACATCAATTGGTCATCTCATAAATTATGCATCACAGAACATACCCAGCTACAAGTGGTTGATCATGAATCCTTGATAGTTGGTTTAGAACAACCATGAGTTTCCTCATTGAATCCCCTATTAAATCCAGTCTCTTAATCATAGAATCACTAAAGTTTCCTTCAAACCTATTATCACTTTGGTTCCTGCTAGATCCATCCATTCACTAAAAACAGAAATTTCAGTGTGATTATATCAACAAAACCATCATGTACTAATGATGAAGATAAACACTAAGATATACTTACTCATTCACTTTATCTAAAACTAGGACTCTTTCTGAAATCCTAATCATTATGGTAATGTCACTTATGCCTAGATAATACCCTAACCTCTTAAGATATCCAAACTGACATTTGAAACCAACTATAAGGCCCATGCCTTAAAACGTACTTAATATTGAATTAAATGAATAATTCACATTTAGGATCTTTTTAGGTTTAGAGTTTTAGAGAATTAGATCATAAATCATGAATTACATTCCACATTTAAACAAATTCGTTACATAAAAGATAGAATTTTTTTCCCATCAACTGAAATATATTTAAAATAACACATGGATTATTTATTTACAATTCCTTGACACTATCATCATATCATTCACCTTTCCCTTGACCTGTGAAAAACATTTCAAAAACTTGGTATGAGCATAAAAATCTCAATAAAGGATATAAACGTATGAAAAGAATACATTAGTCCATGTATGAAATCATACTTTACTCATAAAACATAAGCATTTTAACATACCTTATCAAAAAATGAATAAAACTTAGAAATCATAAGGCATAAATGTAACATGAGGAATTCATAACATTCTTACGTAGGGAGTAACCCTCTTGGTTATGTTTGGAATAACCATCACAGTATATTCCCTAAATCTCTTCGGAGAAACCTTAACATTTAAATCCTTCACATTACCCAATGCATTGGAAAGCTATATCGGGCTCACCCACCCTTATTTTATCACAGAACCGCCCGTCTTCATAAAAATTCCCAAGAACCATAACATAATCATATCACATAAAACATGTATAACGGAAACATTACATTTCCACTTTTCAATCACAAGATATCAATAAAACATATTGATATAAAAACATTATGAAAACCATTTTCAATACCAAAATAAAATAAAAGTAAAACATGGTATTTATTTTTCATTTAAAAAAAGGTATGGCTTGTAGAGGAAGCCGAAACTCAAATAATGGTCACAGCGGCGAAGAAGTCATTGTCGCCCCATACAATTGACACAAACAAAACATTCCCTTTTTCGTTTAGTAAACGCTTCGTATAAAAAGATTACTTTCGAGTAAAAATAAAAGTCAAAGGGGTTTATACACCATATAAAATAAATTTGTGTATAAAACATAATATGCCTCAATGAAAGGATATTGAGACGAAGTCCCTTACAAAGACGGTATCCTTGGATTAAGGATAAATCAATTACATAATTATGTGTGACAAACGAATACACCAAATACAAGTGGATATTAATTTTAAAACAATCAGATGGCATTCACACATATTCATAGAACGACATATTCAAGGGGTACCAGTTTATCACAAAGAATCAAAATTGGGTTATGAAGTTCCCTTGCAAAAATTTGACAGCCTAACGACGTCACTTCAAAATTCAGAAAAAGAGTTGATGAGAGATAAAAAGGGTATCTCATCACTTGAACATAAAATTTACATCAATAAGGATATAGAAGATCATATACCAACATAATATTATGTGAATTAGAAGTCATAACAAAAGAAGTCTTTTAAAAAGAGGAGGGTGAAAGGTTCCCTTACACTACTAGAATTTTGAGTATATGCGCCCCTGCACACGGGCGACCGCCATTGGCGGTCGCTATTAAAACTATTAGCGACCGCCAATGGCGGTCGCTAATCCCGTCTAAAAACGCGGGATTTTTCCCGCCCTGTCATTCCCAATTGTTTCATCACCCGCCGCTGCAACTTCAGGCCATCTCCCCGCCGCGCGCCGCCACATTCGGTCACCCCTTCCAACACCTATGTCGGCCCTCGCTTCCCCCTTCCCCCTTGTAGTTTAATCCCCGTCATCCCACACATCAACAACCACCGTCCACATGCGCCATCAACATACCTCACATACCTCCGGCCACCGTAGATCCGCCATGACCGGCGGGTGAAGCTTCATCATCCCCCATCGCCACTGCTGTGTCCACTGGTTTCATACAGCACAAAAAAATGTTGTATTTCGATAGAGGCTTTAGCGACCGCCATTGGCGGTCGCTATTGCTCTTTACCGACGAAGCAACAGCGACCGCCAAAAGCGGTCTCTAGGCGGTCTCAATAGGCCTTTAGCGACCGCTTTTGGCGGTCGCTAATGGCCATTAGTGTAGTAGTGTTACCGACTTGGGTTACATTTGAAATGTACACCCCATTGAAGAATGGTCATACAATCAATATGTAAATAACCATAAATGAAATTATATTACACAAATAGTATAATAATGGGAATTAAATACACCTCTCAAAGGAAATGGTGTCAAATGTAGCATAAATCTCACGAGACAAAAAGTGAGATGAAAAACCCCTTACGAAAACTCGGCAGCCTAACAGCGCCACTTAAAACTTCCAAAAATGGATTGCTGAGATCAAATAGGGTCTCTCATCACATGAAAATAAGATTTACAGAAAGAGTAATATAAAATAACATCCCCCATCATAACAAATAAGAGCTTAAAAGAAGTGACATAAAGGAGAGTACTAAAAAAGAAAGAGATAGGTTAGATCTCTTACAAAAATTTGGCAGCCTAACAGCGCCACTCAAAACATCCAAAATGGATTGATGAGAGAAAATTGGGTCTCTCATCATATGAACATAAAAATTACAGCAGTATTAATTTCAAATAACATCCCAATCATATGAAATATGAGCTTAAAATGAATTACATAAAAGAGTGTACTTAAAATGAAAGAGAGAGGTTGGATCCCTTACCTCGTGTCCGACATGACTCGATCGTTCGTTAATCTCCTGAATAATAAAATTTGGTCAATTTATTATTTCTTAAGGGAATAATTTAAAGATTATTATTCATTTAATGTCACATATTATAAAGTTATAATAATTGGTTAATAAAGTGAGTTCATATCAGACATTTTTGACGATTTTCGGCACATGAGTAAAAATCGAACTTGTTGGAAAAGTATTTTCCATGTAGTTATAGGTACATCATATCCAGAATAGTATTTATGTTTTAAATATCATATATATCCAGTATATATTAATTTTATAATATTCCATATCATTTGGAGATAAAAAATTAAAAGCACCGTTAATGGAGACGGTAGGTCGTACATACACATTAACGCTACGTTAATTTTTTTGTCATATTAATGGAATTAAAACAAAATGAGAGAGATATATATAATAATTCCATAATGATATCAATCATTTATATGTAATATATTACATATATATATTATATATATATTTATTTATAATAGTATATAACTTTTGGAGATAAGAAATGAAATGTACCGTCCACAAAGACGGTAAGTCGTACATACGCATGAACGCTACTTTCTTTTCTTTTTTTTCAATGGAATGAAATAATAATGATTTATAGTTTTATTATAATTACAGTAGTATATCATATGTGATACCATTAATTCCATCATTTATACGTCCCACATATGGCATTAACGAATCAAATCACTTTGAGGGGGCGGTAGTCCGCACTTTCTAAAATGAAGATATCATGTTTACCCATAATGGAAACAATAAAGGTATTCCATAAATGAAAAATAAAGAAGCTTAAAGAAAACATAAACATATTATATATCATATATAAATATAGTGAAATTTTTATGGCCAACTTTTAAGGTGTTAAAATAATATTGAATAAGCATCGTTTCGCAAGGCAGTAATTCGCCATCCACACAAACAGTATGTTCTTTAACCATTAGGCGGAGGTGTGTGAAAGTGTAGCTCAAATACTTATTATAAAAACATCATATTATATTTAATATACTGGTGTTGTTACAAAAAAAATTAATAAAAATATTTTAGGGGTTTGGAGAAGAAAAATAAAACAAAAGAACACAAGGGAAGACATTACCTTTAAATCGGGTAACTCTCTTTGATTTGAGCTCAAAGGCTTCCTTGGAAAGGATTCATCCCAAAGTGAGGCTTCAATGATGAAGAGAGGGATGTGGAGAGATGCAATGGGCAGGGGATGGCCGATCCAAAGTCTTGAGGGGTGTGTGTAAGGTGGTAGAGGTGGGGGCCTTTTATAAGAGGAGAGGAGGGGCACTCTTGGAAAGTTATAAAATATTACTTTATTATAAAATGATTTTCGGATTTAAAAGTTCCCAAAAGGATATATTTTGAGGATATGGTGATAATAATTCTATATACACCCATAAAATATGTTTGTGACAAGTGTAAGACTTATATTTCACCCTATCTTCTCATTTTATTTAAATCGTTCATTTATGAGGTAATCACTGCATCATCACGGTGTCATAAATAAATTCATTTATTTAATGTCTAAAAATTATCAAACAAATATCATGATATAGGAAATATTTTTATTTTTCTAATTAATATTTATTGTCAAATATATGACTTATATAGCCCCATGTAAAAATTGTTTTAGTAAAACAACACATGTTTGTGACATTTTAATTTTAACTTTAAATAAACTGTTATTTAAGTCATTTTCCAACCAAAGTGGCTCCATGGGGTCCCCAAGTTGACCAATTGATTGTCTTGGTCGGACATGACTCATCCAATGAGGGTAGAACATGTGTCTAGGTCATTTCATATTATTATAACATTATTTTTACCTTAAACTATACTAATTACCTCTAACCGCGATTAAAACATAAAAGTTACTATTCACAAAAAATTATTTTAATCCCATTGAACCAAATTTTACTCCTTAATGACAACCATGTATGTCGGATTTTCGAAATTCAATACACAGAGGTGGTAAATTTTCATTTAAATGAAAAAATAAGTTTTTTAAGTACCACTTAGTGGTTTCACTATTCCTCAAAAATTGATGTTTTCCAGAAAAATATAAAAAATTCACCCTAAGCTATATTTGATATTCCGAATTCAAAAATGATATATATTTTATGAAATTAAAAACATATAAGTTTTATTAATTAATTTAATAATTAATTCCCGCTGTCAGAGCAAATAGCGTGTTTTTATGAAACAATAAGTATCAAAAGATTGACACTAGTTTAAGTCCAATTTCAAGATGAAATTAATTCCAACGACCACTATTGGATTAAATGGTAAAAATATATTCTAGTTTCATTTTAAAAACAATTCAAAAGATAAACTAATAATATAAATAAATTATATTATAAAGAGGTTTTGAATTAAAATACAACATTATTCACTAATCATTAAAAAATGAACTTTATCGGAAAAATACCAAAAATTAACAGAAAGTAAATTTTGATGTCCCGATTCTAAAGAAGAATTTTATTTTGTCAAATATAACACATAAACTTATCAAAAAGTGGATTTTAAAGAGGTTCTCCATCAAAAGGCGGTTAATCATCCTTTTATAGAATATTAGAATGTTTATGCTTAAAATTTGATTCATTCGCATTTTTATTCCACTAACATTTATTTGTAAAAAGTAAAACTATTTGACAATCATATATAATCATTTTGTAGTTAGTCATGTTCATTCCCTCCATTACAATAGCTAGGCTTTAACTACCATTTAAAATAATATTATATTATTATTAGAGTGCAACATAAGATTCAAAAGAAACACGTTGTTGCGTATTGGATACACCATCGATCATACCGTCCCCTTTAAAGTAATATCAATATTTTATTCAAAAATATAGATAAATGTGAAAATTTCATATTCTTTATTTACCTGGGGTGTTACAATTGAAGCTTGTAATGATAGGTAGATCATGTGATAATTATTTTTTACATGATTCCCTTTGATTAATGTGATCTAATATATGTCAATTAGATGGTTCAACTCGTCCATGTGAGGATTCTCTGGATCTATTTTATAAATAATAATCTATGAAATCAACCCATTTTCATGACCTAATATTTTCATTCCCATTCAAGATCACAAAATTATATAATCATCATGTGACACTATAATATATTCAATTTTATGAGATTCAGTCAATTGGTGGCCTAAAATAAAATAATCATTACATACTTGTTCAGGTTTCATTATTGATCATGATAATCTATAGTCATGAAAACTATTAATGTGACGAAAATAGCTAAAAATGCCGATGTAGCTTTCCATGAGCGCCGTAACATATACATCTCTATAAGAAATAAACCATTACGCACAATCATACAAACCTAAACATGTTATAGGTTTTTTCGTGTTGGAAATGAAAATATATTCACATGGTAACTCTTGTTCAAGTGATGTGTCGTGGAATCCTGTGATGGCCACAAGCCAGTCAGGTTTCCACATGGCTGCATCGGTGTAAAATGTGATCATCCCCCACATAATGTTATCACCGACCATTTTCAAAAGTTTCCAGATTTAGTTAGATAAATTGTTTGTTCGAGGTGAGGATTACTTACAGTCATGTGACATAAATGTGAACATGTGACTCTCATGGAGTCTTTTGAATAGATCCGAAATTATTTTATGACATTATGCATCCAACAAGATATGTCATCCAAAACATGGTTTTCTGACCATTTTGTGTTCCATAATAAATCATGTTATGTACTCATGTCATGTTATGATCTAATTAAAATGGGATCCAATGTGAATGTGTACAATATGGGAGGATCATGTAGTCACTATTCTCCCCACAACTCCATCTTATGTATTTTAGGGACCCCTGAGGAAATCAAGTTATGTGGCTCCAAAGGGAGTGGTTTTAAAAGATGTAATTTTCTCTTAATAGATTTTTATTATGTGATAATTTTTAGTATGTCACCTATAATATATGAATAGTAAAACCATAGGGTTTGATAAATTACTGACCAATAGATTTGATCCTTCTACTAATCTAAATATGATCTTAATGTGTTGTCCCCCATTAAATGTGAATGATATATAGGGGTGAATGTAATTATAAACCACCCACAAAGATGAAATATATAGACAGACTATTGTTGAATGAGAGGGAACAATCTACAATGTAGGGACAACATGATCAAATGATTCTTCCAATAAATTATGTTAAGTGAACTCCATTTCAGAAATAAAAAATAGAAATTGTTTGGGAAGGGCCTGTCATGGTATAATGTAACAGCCTGAGATTTTATAAGATATATTCTTTTTAATTTCTTTCATATATTCTGGTGTACGCTACACCAGGATTATTTTCGCTATACGCAACACCGTATTAGCTTTCAGTATACACAACACTAATCTTGAATCGTGTTACACACAATTTCATTTTCGTTTGATAGAAGTTATTTTACGCAACATTGAGGGTATATATATATATATATATATATATATATATTCTATGTATAAATGAAATATGGTTGGATTCTATTATACGCAACAACAAATGAATCTTGAACTACACACAACACTGACTTGTCTTTCGTTACATGCAATCGTTACCTTCTACGTTAGCGTGTGTTGTACGAAATATTGAGTTTCACTAAACAACGATATGTTGTTAAAATATTATATAAACTAGTTTTTAGGAATAGTAATACCCACTTTTTTAAATTTTATAAATTTTAGCTTTCAAAATGGACTTCATTTTTGGATTCAGAATATTGAAATTATCCTAGGGTGAATTTCTGATATGTTTCTGAAAACTTTCAATTTTTGATGAATAGTGAAAACACTTGGATACTATTTAAAAACCGATTTTTTATTTAAATAATTATTTCTTTTATTTAAATTTATTTTTGGTCAAAATTTATACATAATACCTTTTTAAGTTCAATATAATTCGTTGGAGTCATTTGATAATAATTTTACATATATAAATTTTTTATTTAATTTTTCACCGTCTTTTACCCACCTCTTAAGAGAATTTGAAAATTTAGATAAAACATAATTTTACCACTTCTGTGAGTGGAATTTTAAAAATACGAGAGACAAAGTTATTATCAAGGTTTATAATTTGGTTCAATAAGTTAAAAATAATTTTTTATGAATAGTTACTTTTTACTTTTATTTATCACGTTTAAAACAAAATAGGGTAATTAAGGGTAAAATGTTATTATTATTACCCTAACCCATGTCATAATTCTATTGGATAATTGTAATTCGACAAATACCAACCTTAGGAATAAAATATGATCATTTAGGTCCACTTGTATAATATTAGGACACTTATTATTATTTTATTTAAAGAAGAGTTAAAAGAGTTAAAACCAAAGTTTAATAACTAAATCATTTTTAATACATGGTTATACATAAGATAAATTTGACTATAAATATTCATTAGAAATATAAAAATATTTTCAACATAATAGTATTTTATTTATAATATCTAGAGATTAAATAATTTAATTTATTTATGACACAATGATGATGAAATAATTACCTTATTAATGAAATATTAACACAGTTGATATTATAAATACCCAAATAAATGTAATTTTATACTTTTTAGGAATTCAACTAATTTTATAGGTTAATATGACATGTAAGTATTGATTTAATTAATATTGGTCGAACTAATCATATTGTTATGATTTTCACAAAAATCAATTACCAAATAGTTTCATAATTGATATAAAATAGTTTTTAAAATAAATATTATATTATTAATTGTTATTAAATTCCTAAAAATATAAGGTTTGGCCAAATGACTTAGATAAGTTTATATATATTAATAATGAACCACATTGGGTTTGTTTGGTTTTTTATTGTATGTTTATTAACAATATAGTGTAAGAAAACAAGAAGACATGGTAAAAGTAAAATTATTTAACTTAGAGTTAAATCTAAATGATAAGGTTACAATAGTAACCTATACTTGTCTAAAACCTATTGGTTGAGAGGATTTAGACCCATCGCCACTTTAACATCGATATAAATCAATTTGGAGATATTATAAACCGAATATGACTTTATTATAAAATAATATTTTATGCTTTCCAAAGGTGCCCATCTCCTCCCTTATAAAAAGGGAACCCCTTCCCTCTTCTCTTCACACCCTTTTGAGCCATGAGGCTAAAAAACCCCTAACAATTCCTCTTCTCAACCTCAATAGTTATATCATAGAGGTTCTGGTATTCTCCAAAGTCTAACTCTAGTTCCCTAAGAAGAAGCTTAAAAGAGGTGTGTCGAAGAAGTGGTAATCTCTTCTAACGATTCATTCAAGTTTCTTTCTTCTTCAACTTCTTCTTATTTTTTTGTATCATCATAAATGAAAAACATAAGTATCAGTCATACACATATATGCTATTATAAAAATGAAACAAACATGTTTTAACTTCTATCCATCCTATGAAAAACGAAATCACTGTGCATGCGTACGTACAGAATACTGTCTCCATGCCGTGGGGTAATTTGTTTTTCCACCAACACCTTACATGGATGGGTGTAATTTTGTAAATAATAACTATTTATAGTTATTATAACATCCTATTGATTATGATATATTATATAATCGACTCCAAATCAATTCCATAATTATGGGAACAATATCATCACTCGTGCGTACGTATGGATTACCGTCTCCACAACGCGATGAGATTCATTCTCCATGTTAACCACTCAAGAATGATTATAAAGTATATATAATGAATAATAATGAAATATATGACATGATAAAGCTATTGTATTTATGTATATATATATTTCATCTACTAACTTCAATAAGGAAAAGAAATCAGCGTTCATGCGTACGTACGACCTACCATCTCCATGAACTGTGTATTTCATTTCATTTATCAATCTATTATATATATATATATATATTGAATAAATATGATATATAAATAATGATTTATATTATGGAAATAATTAAATCATTATATAAGTAATAAAAATATCAAGAACAACAATTCCAAACAAGTACGATAAATAAAACGATTTTACCCAAAATGCTGCTTTAACATGGAATTTTCAAAAGAACGGGTAATATAAAGCCATAAGTGAACCATATATGATATCATAACAATGAATATGATTATGTAATAAGTCAATGACATTATTTAAATCATTATGCATAAGGTTCAGATAGGTACGAAGCATATCAGACCTAAGGTAAGGGATAAATTTTCTAATATCATTTTTATCCGAGATTGTTTATTCGTAAGTATTTACTAGTGTTATATTTATCATACATGTACCGATTTTATAAAAAAACGGTTTCATGTATGATTAAATTCGTTTATACCAATTTTTTGTTTTTGAATTTTACTACATATTATGTAAGGAATCTTTCTTTTCATTACCACACGAGGTACTTTTTGAATTTTGCGGCAAACGTTTGGGAAGAATGTTTTTTTATCTTATACGTCATGAGCAGATTTTTACGATTTCATAATGCCTTATTTTAATGAATATTACTATACAATATTAAATTACTTTTTTCACGAAAATCCTTTTCTTTTAAAATTGCATGGAATTTGGTGAAAAGAAAATTATTTTGAAGAGGAAAGGATATTTTCTTCCAGAATTCATTTCAAGTGTTTTATCAAAACCATTTTCCATATATGATGGAATTATTTTTATATGTGTATATTTAAATTATAATTTCTCTATTATTTACATGGTTTCAATTTTCTTATGATGAAATTATATCCATTTTTTGTATGGATTATGTTATGATGGGATGATGTTTATAAAACCTATTTTGTACTTTAGGTAATGATGAATGATTTATGTTCATGTTGTGGCACACATAAGAATGATTTCATTATGATATGGGTGAGACCTATATCTCCCTGAAATTAATTGAGTAATGATTTATATCTCATGAGATAGACATGGATGGAATGGTAAGTTAATCTGGTTCAGTGTTACAGGAATGAAACGAGGAGTGAACTCGATTTAGAAAGGGACTTTGTTCACAATGATGGTCTTGGAAGCAATGCCTTGGCTACTATGGAAATCATATCATGTGCATAATGGTTTTCCACAATAAATTTTTTTCTTCCTATTCTATTTTGTCATGATTAGTGTTACTTTATGACCTATGACTTACGCACTACCAAGATTTATTTCACAACTCAATATTTTGATGTGTAAACTATATGTTCATGTTGTGAAGTTCCAATGTATATGGTTTGTTTTATTTTACCCATGCTTACAATTAATGAGCATTTGATATCACCCTTTATATGATTTATTTTCCTATGGATATAAAGAAATGTTTTAGGTATGAAAACAAAAGGGGAAGATCTTTACATGAGATGTTGAATATCTTTCACAACGATTAGAGATTATGTTCCGAGTTTCCAAAGACACTAATATATTATGGTCCTTGTGTGTTTGTTTTTTTATGTATTAATTATTCCTCAAAAGTAATTTAATGTCCATGTACGCCAGGATGTTGGTCTCTAAAGTTGGTATTAGAGGAAAGGTTTAGTTAACCTTTGGAAACTTGGATGAGAAATCTTTACTAAGATCCCTAGAGATATTTCTTAGGTATATCTAGGGATGTCCCTAAGGTTAAGTATATGTATAGGTTATAGAACTAGAGTTATAGTAAAAATATAAGAATTAACCCTAAGATGTTATATATTGAAGGTACTCCCCCTTTATTATGTTGTTTTCCATAGCATGATTTTTTCCTCTCACACTATTCTTTTTGGGTTTTTGACGATGGATGGAACCCAAAGGTACCATGTTGATCAATGTAATTGAAAATGCAATGAATGTCCTCCTGAACAAACCAATGTTATGGGAGATGGAGTGAAATATATCATTGTTATACTTACACAAGCTATGAATCATTTTGGTCTTCCAAATGAGCAGAGAAGGGAACAATATTCTATTGAGTCCTTCATGGGGAAACGTCCACCATATTTCAGCGGGTCTTCTGATCCACTTGTTGTTGAACTATGGATCACTACAATTGAAAAGATATTTTCCATACGTCGCTGTTCGGAACATGAAAAAGTCGTTTTGGCTATTTACTGTTTAGAAGGTGAAGCATATCAATGGTGGTCTCTAATTAAGAATACAAGGCCTCAAGATGAAATTGAATCTAGGGAATGAGATGAGTTCAAGAACTTATTTTTCAATAAGTACTTCCCTAATATTCTTTGAACAATGATTAAAAAGAATTTCCTTGTGATTAAGAAAATAGATGGTGAATCTGTTGGTTTATACGAAGCGAATTTTACAAGGCTTTCAAGGTATGCATCTGGCTTTATCATCCAACCTGAAAGTATAGTTTATCGATTCTTTAGTTTCTTAAAACCAAATATTAGAAGGGAATTATCTATAAGATACTTTAGTAGCTATAAAGAAATTATGCGTTGTGCTATCATGGAAGAAATGTCAGTTGTTGTTACATATCCATCTCATGGTTTTGACAAGAAATGAAAGATGCAGTTCATGGAGAAATCTCAGAATAACAGTGAAAAGAAGATGGATGTTTCATTATGCTGAAAGTGTGGAATGAAGCATGGTGGAGATTTTATTAAAGGGACTAGAAAATGTTTTATGTGTGGAAAGTAAGTTCATCGATCAACTGAGTGTTGATGTAATGGAAAATGGGTGATAATGATGTGAATAAAGAAAATACTGTAGATAATGCACCACCAACAATTCAATGCTTCATGTGCAAGGAAATGGGCGCATTATTCTAATCATTGCCCTAATCCAAGGGTTAATGATGATTAAAGTGAGAAACCTCTTAAGGAAAAGGATAAAGGGAAGTAACATGCGATCACAATTGGTGATGTTGAGTATGAAAATGATGTTGTGTACTGATTAAGTGTTTATGTAATGGGATTTCAAAATAGTATCATGGAATCTCATTTATGGTATAGTGGAATTTTGGAATATCTATGTATTGGTTTTCAATAATTATATGGTACCGGTAACCATGAAAATTGATTGAAATATTTTTGGAAAACAGATGATATGAGCATAATGAAGGGATAAGGAAGAAATAATATTAATAAGCTCATGACTAATATAATTAAAAAGTGATATCAATGTTTTAGTATATTGAAATTGTGGGATTTTGGTATGTGGAATGAGTTAACTATTGACAGCATTCATGTATTCATTAAGGTTCATTGGGTATTAATTTCTCAAGAGAATACATGATTAATGTATTCACACGTTTGGGATATGACCAACAAGATATATCTTATGATATAAGGGGGATAACTGATGGTATTCACGAGATTGTTTTGTGACCTTTCATGTAATCGTTTTCTTAATACTAAGAGCATGGAAAAAAGTATTTTGGATAAGCCTAAGGATAGGAATGAATTACATTAAACATATGATAGTATTGATTAATGATAGATCTTTTTTCGATATTATTACAGGAATGATATAATAATATTGTTTTATAAAAAGGGACAACCTGCCAGACGGGCAACAACCCATCGCATCAGACAAGGATGTGGGAATCGAACCCACAACCAATGTGAGACATGCCTTTATAGCCTACCACTGGCCTACAGGAAGTCCCTAGTTAGTAGAAACTAGTTTTATTATATTAATTTGTTCGATATATGATGTATAAGTCAATTTTAGGAACCATATATGATTAATCTCACAATAGATGCACTTATGTATATTTAATAACTTTTTCTAACCTTTTTGTGATAGAAACAGATGGGATGACTTATCATTCTATTGCATTATCTACTAACACTTCATGAATGAAAAATTTAGCTACATTTCACTAAATAGAGATGTTGTGGAAATTGTTCTCGGAATGACCAATAATGATATTACACGGAAATCTAGTAATTATTTCTCCTTATGTAAAAGTTCATCAACGTTAGGGAAATGATCATGGAAACCAAAAATGTTTACCTAGTACTCTCATATCTGATGAATTAGATGGTACCTTAGATCATCGGAAATATATGTCTTTGTGATTGTTTGGATTTTCATAGCCATGTTCTCTACCACAATTCATCAGAACTTGATGGTTATATTTCTCCTCCATATCCATATTTTCACTTATGTTCTCCTATGTGGAAACCCAGGGATAAATTAATCTGGGTAATCATTACATTTCATACATTAGTGTTTAAAATCAAGATTTAGTATTCCTTTTTACGATGTGGGTTTCTATTAAATAAAATTTCTAGTAGTAAACGATTTATAACACCAACGAATTTCGAGGGAAAAATCCATTTTACGTGGGGTAGACTGTAACACCCCGGGATTTTATAAGATATATTATTTTTAATTTCTATCATATATTTTTTTTGTAACGCTACACAAAGATTGTCTTGTGCTATACGCAACACCATATTAGCTTGCAGTATACACAACACTAATCATGGATCTTGTTACACACAATGTCATGTTCATTTAATAGAAGTTATTTTATGCCACATTGAGTGTGTATATATATATTCAATGAATAAATGAAATATGCTTGGATTCTATTATATGCAACAGAAAATGAATCTTACACTACATGAAACCCTGACTTGGATTTCATTACACACAACCACGACCTTCCAGATAGCTTGTGTTGTACGCAATACTGAGTTTCAGTAATCCACGATATGTTATTAAAATATTATATAAACTAGTCGTTAGGAATAGTAATACCCACTTTTTGAAATTATAAAAAAAATTTCTTTCAAAATGGAATTCATTTTTGGATTTGGAATAATGAAATTAGCCTTGGGTGAATTTTTAGTATTTTTCTGAAAAATGTCAATTTTTTATGAATAGTGAAAACACTAGGTTACTATTTAAAAACCGAATTTCTATTTACAGAATTATTTAGTTTATTTAAATTTAATTTAGGTAGAAATTGATAAATAATACCTATATAAGTTCAATGTAATTCATTGGAGTCATTTTATAATAATTTTTTATATATAAAAAGTTTATTGAACTTTTCACTGTCTTTTACCCACCTCATAGGAGAATTTGAAAATTTACTTAAAACATAATTTTACTGCTTCTGTGAGTGGAATTTCGAAAGTCAAAGAGACACGGTTATTATCAATGTTTAAAATGTTGTTCAATAAGATTAAAATAAATTTTTTGTGAATAGTAAATTTTTACATTTATTTACCACGGTTAAAAGTAAATAGGGTAATTAAGGGTAAATATGATATTTTTATTACCCTAACACTTGTCATAATTCTATTGGATAAGTGTAATTTGACCCAAAACAAACTTAGGAATAAAATATGACCATTTATTGATGTTTTTTCAAAATCCCAATGTCATAAGAACCCCTAGTTGAATGTGGGATTTTTAGTTGGAATGAGTTGGGAAACTACTTAATGATTGTCTAATGATACATACATAGTGTGGAAATAATTGTGATCAAAAGGGAAATGGGGGTAACAAAACCGTTTTTTACTTCTACAGTTAATGTTGTACAATCTGCTAAAATTGAGATATCTCTTGCGAGGTCTATATTTATTGATGTTTTTTCATAATCCCAATGTCATAAGATCCCCTATTATAATGTTTTATAAAAAATATAAATACCTTAGGAGTCATTAAATTGTTCATTATATATTTTGAAATTAAATGTTTAAAATTTATTTATGGAAGAATGGAACTACTTTTTTGGACATATGTTTAACGTTCTGAATGATCATAGTGGTTATATATTTATAAAATGATTTAGATTTATCTTTTTTATTAATATTGAACTATATAAATTAATTTATTGTGACATGGTATTAATTTTTAATAATGTTTGGAATTATATTACTATGGTCTTACCATATTGGATTTTTTTAATATCTACTGATTGGAGGAATAACATTTTATACTTTCAGGGACTATATGATATGTTTTAAGATAATATTATTTATTTATTCATAGTAAAATTCATCTTTGATACACATCAACTGGATAAAAAGATGATATTGTGGTGGAAATTGGTTAACGTATGACAGTTTACTTGTCATGTAATGATTTTTTATTATGTTTACAGTGTAGATAGTCCAAGACTCGTTCATCTTTTGGAAAATGACCATGGAATTAAATGTTATCCTATTAATATTTTTTAATAATAACAATGAATATTTATATACCTAGATGGCTTGTGATTTGGTCTTCATTGACATACCCTTTACCAAATTCTCAATCACTGTATTTTATTACTTGGGAATTAGTTTTTTCCTCCCAAATCCATCTTTTATTGATTTTATATCAAAATTATGTTTGAAATTGATTTCAATGTAAAAAATTTGAATAATAGAAACTTATTTTAATTACTTTTTACTGTTAATATATATTAAAAAAATTAGTTCTTATTAACTTTTAAAAATTGAAAATTATTATTATAAACCAATATATTCACTATGAAAAAAATATAACTTCTTATACAATTCTAAAAAATTCCTTTAAAACTAATTTAAATAAAATAAATTTAGGATTTAATTATATTATTTTTTTAAAAAAATTAGTTTCAATTTAAGAGTTCTAAAGGTGACACAACAACATTTTAGGAAAAAAAATAGACGTTAATTATAAAATTGAATTTATTCTTGTCTTTGGTCTTTAAAAAACATTCGATAAATGTTAAACATTTTATTGAGAGTGTAACAAATATATTTCTATCAAAGTGTTCATAAAAATTTAATTTTTTAATTTATTTTTGTATGATACATATGGGAAGATAAATATAGTTTTCCAAAAAAAGAATTTTTTTATATTCAAATATTTTTTTCATAAAAAAATTTATTGGTCACCATATAATTAATTTTATATACATTTATAAACCATATATTTTCATAATTATTTAATATTAATCATACACACCATTCCAATTACATATGTGATAACTATCATATTAAATAATAATTATCCAATAACAAGTCTTGTTTAGTTTAAAGTCATCATTAAGTGTAACAAATGCTAAATACAGTGTTGGATGTAAAATGAGATAAACATAGGGAATCATGTCATGAAAAATAAAATTAATATTTTTTGTAATTCAAAATACAAACAATATTAAATTTTTTTAATGAAAAAATATTATATATATATATATTTCTATGTCAAATTCAACTCCCCTAAAAAATAATTTCACCCTCAAAATTCATCATGTTGTTACCAACAATTGATGATCCATCAGTGACAAAATATCCTTAGGAACCCTTTTAACTTCCTCAAACTGGTGGTTTCGACAAAAAAATTGAAAAGTTTACTAGAATTATTTTTTATAACATTTATTCTATGATATAGAATCTCCTTTCATTTTTCCTCAAAAGAAAGATCATTCTGTAGCAGTACAAAAACAGAATTAATTATATAAAATTTATTATATATGTAAATCGGCAAGAGATATATATGGAACACATTTTGAACCTATGATATATTTAGTGGATGTTCCAAATGATAATATAATTTTTCGATTGGATTAATTATCTCTAATCTACCAATCTACATAGGGAATTTATTATAAACAATTATTTCATAGATATATTCATAGAGACACCTTCTAGTAAACTTCGAATTCTTGATCATGTCAATTATTACCATCATATCATTTATTTCATCTTTTTGATTCAATCATATCAGTTTTTATGAAATCACCTTCTCTTTCATTTCATTAACTATCCCATGTCCTAATAGATTTATATTTGTAAATTCATTCTAGTAAGTCTAATTACTACACTTCATTCAATAATTGGATTTATACAAAGTCATATGAATGCTTTATTGAAATATAATGTTGAAGAATGACTCATCATGAGTAATTTGATGATCCCAACAATTCTTTAAATATAAATAACATAGTATTCGAAAATCCCCAAGGGCTTGAAATTTACTCTCAAATAAACCATCTATCTATGGATTATATGAAGTGCTAAAAATAATCTCTATATAAATATATATCGAAAGAATTTACAAAAACAGAAATGTAAACTTATGATATTGATCAGATATAATGTATCATGGTACTCTATGAATCATTTATTCTTTAAAAATATATATACTGGAAAGAAACTCGATAGAGAAATACTCTCTAATTGGAATTATGTGTGCTAATTTCATAACGTGAATAAATATAAACCATAATTACCATAACTACCATTATATGATGATTCTTAAAGGTTACAAGAAGCATTAATAATTTTTCTATGATTTTTAATGTTATTTATCCTCAAATTACCTTTTCACATATGGCATAAAAAATCAATTGTTTTTATTGCAATAAATGCCTAGCAAAATATAATAATCCATGAAATAAAACAATCTTATATAACCTAAAAATGGGTGTCGATGACTTAACAAGTAATATCATTATTAAACAAAAAAAATAATATGGTATCCATAAATTTTATTTTAATATTTCATAGTGATGTATATTATTTCAAATGTTAATTCAACAATTATTCAATAAGTGATCCTTTATCTTGTAGGAAATCAATTTCATTTGAAATATGGGTTAAACCATGTACCAATTGAATATTAAATGGTTTTTAATAATTCTATAATATATATATTTGTAGATATATTAAATTCTCAAATCTCATAAAATTTCACTAATGGATGATCAATATGATTTTCATAGGGCTTATACGTTCAAAAAGAATCACGAATTTTCCTATTTGGGAGAGGAGGATAAGTGTCCCTGATTTATCATATTTCAATTCAACCTCTATGATTGAATAATTTTTCTCCTTTTTATATTTATTCAAAACAAATTGTGTCTAATAATCCTCATTATCCATTGGAATATGTAATTTATTCTCACCATCCCAATAATATGTTCATTTCAAACAATGGTATGCAGGTGGGGGATTATTTTTATATTTATCTCTTTTGCATCATCAAATAACTTATTTCCATTACTTCTACATTCAATTTCATTATTATCATCCCTTCTACACACAAATCATTTAACATCCCCTAATGATAATTTCTATCATGTTTCCTTCCATACAATAATGACGATGGGAATATCAAGTTCTTCCCTCATTGGTTTTTATATTTACCCTTAAATTCCACCATTTTAATTTAATAAGAACTATGTGAATGATTGGAAACTCCACGGTCCATTTCAACATTGATAGAACAACACATGATTTCATCATTACTACAAATTTACCTTTTGGATAATTCCCTTTGGATATCTATTTTTAAGGAAATTATGATTATATCAACCTTAATTTCTGGTGTGTATGATAAAAACATTAGTGTTTCAGAAAATGAATGTATAATTTGACTCATAGGTACCAAAAAATTCATCATCCTTTCACATTTGAATTTTGAATTTTATTTCATAATAATTTGAACAATATGAATAATATAATTATAGATAAATAATTTCATATACTCTTCCCAATGCATAGAGTCAATTTCCTTATATTCCACATATTGTTGGTAAGATCCCACCATTGATCTACTCCAGTTACCTGATGGAAGAAAATCAAAATGGCTATCTCGTTATTTGAACATTAGAGGAAAAAAATTTATATCCCATTATTCTAATCCATTTAGCAGTAACTAGTAGATTAGAAGACCCATGTAAAAAAGGAAGATGATTCCATATTAATGTCTAAATAGAATAGTGTCCCCTCCTATTATTATTTGGATGGTTAGAATGATACATCTATTGATAAATTTATATAATAATAGGAACATAATTAATGATTCAATCTCCCATAACCATCATTTAATTTTGATCAATAGTATTAATATGATTTTTTTTCTATCCTTATAATAAAATCAAAAATCATATATTGATAAACAAAATTAATACTAGTAAATCATAAAATCTTCAAAATCAATTATAGGATGTCTATATCATTACACCATAATTTTATTCCATGATAACATATTTTTATCTTATGAAATTAATTGTCATCATATATTATAATGCACTGGGACTATTCATATAAAGGTTTTGAATTTTCAATAATTATCCCCAAGGAGATTCAAACAAGGTTTATAGAATTTCCTATTATTACGCACCATGTGAAGATAAAGTCCATTTAAATACAACATTTTTATAGTTATTAACCATTGGTACTGAAATTATAGATCCACATCCACATTTATTATACAATAGTGGATATAATATCATAGATACGACTCAATATTTCCTTTTCTGAAAATCCCAGAAAATTTTAAATTATTTGTATAAAATATAGAATTATCTTTAGATATGTACTTAGGGATCTCACAGATTTTTTACCATGGTTGATTCCAAAGGATAAATAAATCATTCTTCTAAAACCAATTAAAATGACACACTCTACTCATAAATAGAAACTACATACTTATATATGAATATTCACCACATTACAAAAACACATTTTCAAGGTCTGTAATATTTTAGAGTCTTTAGAGACAAGGTAAATATTCATCAAATTTGGAGAAATATATTCAATATCACCCATAAATATCTTCCCATATAGTACATTTATATAAATAACCTACTTAAACCCATTATTCAAAACATGAGAATTGAAAACATTTGAAATGGTTAGATATATGCTTATTAATGGATAACAAGGGAGATACATTGCACTACCTGAGATTAAGGGTATGAAAACATGTGTATAAATTTAAAAACTATACCTTGTATATAATAGATCATAATGATGAGAGATCGCATAAATATTGGTATTTATTAAGACATGAATCATTATAAAAATTAAGAATAAATCCCATGAGGTAATAAAATCATCTTAAGAAAAATATTTATTGAATATACATAATCATATAAAATATTATTTGAATCCTACCAACAATGACATTCATAATTTTTTTTGCATGGGATATCCACCCATATACCATCTTTAAATTTTGGGATAACTTCACATGTAACCACTTTTGGGTTTGGGATAACAACTTATCTACCCTTTGAGATCATATAACATAAATAAATGCACATTAAATTTGAGAAAGATATAGGTCCCACCCATCAGACAATGATGATCCTACACATTCTTGACACATGATCATATAAAACTCACAAAACATCGCTACTTATGAATATCATTCAGATTAATTGATTGAAGAAGTGGAATCCCTTAGAAGATTCATTTTATAGTTATTTATTCAGGTCTTAAGACCTAAAGTTGAGGACGATGGTGAGTTTGATCAACATAAAACATATTATGATATGATTCAAATCCGAGGTTGTTTCAATAATATCATGGTCTAGATATCCTTGTTACTTCAATTTATATTGGTTATACCTCATAAGATGGAAATAAAATTTCTATATGACGAATAATTCCCCTGTAGTTTTGATTTGAGTGAGTTTCCCTAATCTTCCATTACTGTTTAATTATCCCCCTATTATTAAGCTTCAGGGGAACCTAGGGGTTATGTACTTCAATTAAGATGGACCGAAAAAATATATTTTCCATCATGTTAACCTACCTATTTGTGTAGAAGTTGATGTATCCATAGAGCCTTTAGATTATGTTTTGAGTATAGTTGGTAAGGAATTTCAATATTTTCAATATGTGGTATACAAATCATGTTTTTATTTTCAATCTATCTCTAGGAGTTTGGTCCATTAGACGAAACCAGTCGAAGGGGGTCTATGATTTTAAGTAAGAAGATTAGTGAAGGCAGTGGTTAGGATCCATATACTAGTTTCTAGAGAGGATGGATTTACTATGAGTTTAAATATGAAATAGATGTGATATTTGGATCATGTGAACTGAATACGTTGGTAACCTACATAATCAGTCACAAGAGGAATGATCTAGGTGAGCCTTAACCTACTCTTCCTGATCCTTTGGGGAATGAGGGTTCTATAATGATGGAGGAGTGACCTAAAAGTTGTCTTAACTCGGTGGATCCCCAAATGGATGATGAAGGTGGCTCTAAGACATCCATGGATGCTTCATTCACTGTGGCAGTGCGCAGTTGGGTATGTACTATTGCCAATGGTCTAGGAAGGGATTATATGGAACTATGGTATTCTTGTTGTCATAAGGTGATGAATTAGGATTTAGGGATTGATCCATGTAATTTGGTGCTTAAATTTGTTTTGGGAAATTAGTATGAAATGTTTTTGAATGATAATTTGGTAGAAGAGGTAGAAAAATCTTCACTAAGGCCCTCATTGGATTAATAGGGTTCTCCCAGGAACGACTCTAGTGATGAGGACTTTGAGAACATATCATGTGACATAAAATATAAATTTTAGGTGAACATGCTTCATTCTTGAGGAAATGTATGAGCCATAGTGGAATTCATATTGTTCAAAAAGAATATTCTAATTTTCCACCACCTTGGGAGATGAAATATATAAAGAAATCAAAATCCATGTTGTTGGAAACTGATCCCTACATCCCTCTCAAGTATGATACTGCTCAGTAAGGGGATTTTGGTATGCTGATTATTACTTCCTTGGAGATGATTATGAATTTGGGAGAAGAAATGGTTGAAAACTTTTTACAAATAATGCTATTGATGAAGATGTTAAAAGGATGATTGTGAGTACATTAAGAGTTTTTTCCAATGAGGAATATAGTATCTTGATTAAATAAATAGTTATTATTCTTATTTGGTTATTTAATAAAGGGAATATCATTTAGGAGTAATAGATTAAATGTTATGTCAAGCTAACATATCTATTTGAAGATCTTTTAACAGATTATCCAAACAATCATGTTAGCACTATCCCATGATACAATATATGGAGATCATGTATGATAGGCATAATTTTTAATTTAATGGTTTTGATATTTCTTTTAGTTATTTAATAATTGTATTCCAACATTTTCCATAAAATGGATTCTATAAAAATCAAATAATTTTCTGCTTGTCAGTATAACATGTGAAAAAAGAAGCATGTTTCAAAAAAAATCATTCATGTTATAACCTGTGGAAAATGAATAATCATTGATATAATTTTAACATGTTAAAACCTATTTAAGGTAATTATGATTCACCAAAAAATGATATTATTAACATATACCATTCTGAAAAAGAATAATAATTATATTATTATATCATATCCATAGTAATATATAGGTATCCTTAAAAGATGTGATCTCAAGTTGAAAATGATTATGAAATTAAAATCACATGGAATGATTCATGATGAATAAAATTATTCACTGAAAATATATTTTTAAAACTAAAAAATATAAAATATTTTTCAAATACTATTATTTGAAAATAAATATTTGAATTTTATAATGAAATCATCATAAATTAATGAAAACATTTCTTATGGAAAATATCCATTTCAATTTGAAAAAAACATATTCAAACAATTATAAATTTTTAAAATAAATTCATTGAAAATAAATTTTCAATGAAATTTAATAATCGTAAAATAAATTATTATTCATTAATTGTGGCATTATTTTCATTTTTTACATGTTAAAATAAATATTTGTTTAATAATTTCTGTCAAATCCCATCCATACATGTTCGGAAAAAACATGAAGATTAATTTAAAATGATTTTGATAAATTAAAAATTTTATTTAATTTTATATAACACTTCCTTTATTGGGTTTTATAAAAAAAATTGTCATTTTACAAAAGAATATATATTAAAAAGGGGTTTTCATCGAAATTTATAATGATGATGATTTTAATATAACATATTATTTGAAATTATTGACTGTAGAAAGATACAAAAATTATTGGAAAAAAACAATTATCCTAAAATAACAATATTAGAATATAATTAAATATTTAATGAGATATTTTTCATATTATTACATCATCAAAATCCTAATAAAAAACAATATCGATAAATAATGTGATTGTTACATCAAAACCTTCACTGATTTGGTATCTATTGAAATATTTTCCCAATTAATGAATTTTTTTTTGATAATTTTAATGTCATGAAATTAAATAGATACATGGTATTCATGTTTAATGGAATTTATATACAAATCATAGAAGAATAATATTGGATATAATATTTTTTGTCCCAAAGAAAGCAATTTGTGACAAAAAAAAGTCACATATTTGGTAACAATTGAAACATAAACTAGATGAATGAGAGATACAAAAATGGAAATTTATATTAAAATAATATTTATGGGAGTAATAATAAATTAAATTCACTAAAATTATATTGAAAAATAAATAAATAAGTTCTTAATATGGCATGTGTCACACAAAAGTAAAAAACTGAGACCCAAATTCATTTCATTTAGTCCTGAATTCCTTCATAATTATTCAAAAATCATGTATAATAAAAGTATGATCATTATTAATACATTATATATCTATATGTATATATATAATATCATATATGATTTATAATTGACTATTTATTACTCATTAATTTACAATTCCTAAATAAAATTCTGTTTATAGCAACAACATCATTATTTCTTATGTATGTTTTGATGATTTTGACCATGGTCCCATAAAATCCATAATGATCAAAATGATTTTAATATCCTATATATTGTGATTATATTTTTATTTTGAGTGATCTTTAAAATAAAGAGATAGAAAATGAAACACACTCTTCATGGAGATGGTCGGTTGTACATACGGATGAGCATTGTTTCCGTTTTCATGGTGGGTTGATAGAATGAAAAGTAAATAATATATTAAAAATAAAGAATCATTTTTTCTAATATACATCATATATTTTAATTAAACCCATTTTTATTATATTCAATTTGAATCATTATCGAATTTCATCACATCGCAATGTGACAACCCACCGTACACACGACTGGCATTATCATATTATCACATAACATAAATTAATAAGGTTTGTGTTATAAAATAATAAATAAATATAAAAATATATTAGATAAAATATATAAAAATTTAATATTTAACTATATCCACATATGATAGGTTGTTATAAAAAATTATTAATATTAGCTTGTGAGGTTTTAGTCAGTCGTACACATGAATGATAAATTCATAACCCATTTGATTGATGAGGTGATATTTGTATATCACTACATTAAAATAAAAACATATAATTACATAAATAATGATATTATTATTATTATTATATCATCTTGTTTTTTTATAAATTGAGATCAGTGTTAGGGGAAATAAAATAAAGCATGTGGTTAGGGATGTGAACTCAACTTCTGGAAAAATTATATTGGATTGCACGAAAATACTTCATATGATTTATTTTGTAAAATATAAGGACTCTATAATTAAAGGGGGTATTGATGGAAGTTATTTTAGTAGGTAATTTTATAAAATATGTTTTTTAATTGTTTGAAAAGGAGAGAATATGCATGGCTTGTTATAAGTGAGTTTAGGGGCACACTTGTAATTTATTAAAATGAAAAGTTTTATCCAAATTATTCACATGAACAAAGGAAAAAAAATAGGCTATTTTCAATCCATTAAGATATAGGTTACAACTAATTCCATCATAATGGTTTTTAATTTTTTGTGGTCATTTTAACTTTTATCATTTTACTTTAACAACCGATAAACCCACTTTTACCCTACCGATGATAAACAAATTTTACTCTTATTACTTTTCATTATGATAATAAAAATTAATTTGTCGTAATTATATAATGAAAACTATGTTGATTTTAAAAATCAAATCGATTTTAAAAAATTCCATTCATATAATTGGACAATGTAAATATAAAATTATTCTCACAAATGTGATGTTAAACCAGGTTTGAAAAGACAAAAGGTCCAATGATTAATAAATTATAAAAATAAAATATCAAAATGGTTAAAATTACTTAATCTATGTATTAGATATATAATTGAAAACGTTTTTCATTTTAATACCATATTAATCCAATTTTTATGTTTTTAAATGATATAAAATATATGATAAATCTTAAAGAAACCATCATTTCACCCTATTTATTGAAAAATTCAACTTCTCTGAGAATTTTCAAAACTGTACCCTATATATTTTTTAGATGATTATTTAAAAAATAAAAATTAGGTTTCAAAATAAAAATATAATGATGAAAAATTAATTTTCAAATAAATACTTATAATGAATTAAAATTTATTATCATAATAATTATATTTTATCCAGAAAATTGGATTAATTTTTATCCCTTGTGTAGAAAACACATAATACAATTGAAACCCATTTCATTTTATATATAATATATATATATGATAAAAATACTTCACCCAATTTTTTTTCATTGAATTATTTTTTTAAAATATATTCTTTTATGAAACAATTTGTTTTTTTGAAAAATGTTTTCTATTATACTAAAATAGATTTTATTTTCATTTACAATTAACTTTCCCCAATGAAATCATTATATATACATTCTTAAAATATATATTCTCAATAAATTTTGAAACCCTATTCAAACCCATAGTTCCAATGTAATGTGGGATAACTATCATATTAAATACTTATGGAATAATAGTAAATCATGTTTCACTTAAACACATCATTGTGTTAAACTGAAGCGAAAGACCATGTTGTGTGGAACCCAATAAAAAAATGGTGTTGTATATAAAAGAAGCCAAAATATTGGATGTATAAAACAAAAAATATTTATAAGATTAAATTTATCTGATAAATATGTTTCACAAAATCATTTGGGAGATAAATATGGTGAGAAATTTCATTGAGGCATTGATTGAATTGATCTCATACAAGTTTACCCCATTTATATTTGTGAAAATTTAGATGCGGTGGAGATATAATATGTTACGTAATGGATTATATAATAATTAAAAAAAATTATATAGGTGTCATTATGATTTTTTATGTTTTCGAGCTGTGGTCTATGAATCTCACATTAAGAGATATAAGAGTTTTTAAAGGGCCAATGGTATGTCCCATCCGTCATCATCACATTGCTCTGAGGGTGGTAGATCATAGGATACATTTAGAGGGTCATATTTCGTGTGTGTGTAGAGTATGAGGTAAACTTAATAGATATTGTATAACCATTTAAGGTAGTTTCTCCAAAACCAATAGCATAAGTGTACCCCAGCTTCCGATCAGAAGAGGGGATACAAGATCAATATAAGATAGTATCATGATACTCATCTACCATGGAAATAATACTTCATCCATCATGGTGGTTTTAATTAGGTTCAGATAATCCTTGGAAAAATTCAAGATTAGTAACATTATTTGGACATTTAAGTTCCACTTGAGAAATACGTCATTCAAGGTACTGTTTTCTTGTTTTTATATTTTTGGATTACTTTTTTTAATCATGAGATATATATTACATTATATCATATTCCCCCATTCAAGAATTTGGACATGAAGTAGAGATAAATCTAATTCCATTGGTATTGCCTACAAAATCTCTAGGTAATGATTATCTTTTTTTATTTTCAGATTTTGACCAATTGTAGGGGAAACAGTATTGCTGAGGAAACATCTTATATTTAGAGACACATTTGTTTGAAATAATACATGGCAAGAAAAAGACACATTTTATATAGTAAATTAAGGAATTAATAAATATAAATATTTACCATTATGATGCTAATGTAGAGCCTATAGTTTTGTATTGTTATATTGTCTCTTTAGTGGGTCAAATATGTGTTTTTTCCATGTGTTAGTCAGACGAGGGGTCGATTGATAATTAATTTTATTTCCAAACAATAGTTTTAGTTATGGAATTGTATGAGTAAAACAACATCTTCTCAGAGGTAGTTATATCATTATCTCATTTATGAGGGATCTAGTTTGCAATATAATTATAGTTGACTGCTTCATTAATCTATATTCCTCCAAATCAGATAGAGCATTATGAGTCACTGGTGATATTATAAAAAAATTACCTTTTATAGAAGGGTTTTATAATTCAAGAATATTACATTTGGGTGGTCTAGTTTTAATTATTATTATGTTTTATGGTACTCTCCATCACTTTAGCAATTATCATCGCTTGAACCAGGTGGCCGTGAAAATCCACTAACCACTATTATGGATTGCTGATTCATTTAATCAGCTGAAAGGATTTAGTTAGTTCTCAATGAATAATATGTGGTCGGGGTATCCTAAAATATAGGAATATAATATGATATTCTTATGAGTAGTTTTCATTTCAATTATGTGAATTATGAGTTCATTGTGATTTCATTTGTTTTGAAAAAAAAATTCATCCATCTTAATGGGCATGATTAAAGTAGTTTTCATAGATATTTAGGATCAGTTATTGGATGTTTTTATTGACTAAATACATTATACTCTAAATCAATTAAGGATAACACATATAATTAATGTTCAATTTTTAGATTTCATCTTCTTCATTTGAAGATTGGGATGTTTTCAATGTGTGAATACCAAACTCCCAATGTTTATTTGTGTCCAAATGTGGCATAATAATGCATCCTAAAAAGATAATAGTTCTATATTCTTGGGACTTCCCACTGATATTTATATATGTCCATATTTTACATTTTCTTACAAGATATTATATATTTTTATAGTATATTTCTCTATCGTTTTCACTCCACTTATATCCTTGACGATAAAAGATCAAGAATTCTTGTGGATTGATCATTGTCAGACGGTATTCAAGTTCCCAAAGCAGAATTTAGTATGTTATCATTTTCATCATATTGATGTAGATGATGGAGACTTCATTTTTTTACAAAAAAAATTCATAACTTCATTTTTTATGTGTTCAAATTAAGTGGAGATAAATTTTTTGTTAAGTCCCTATACAGTTACATATTAATGAGTGTAACTATGATCCTTTGATATTAACATAGAAAAAGTTTTTATTGTGATGAAGTTATAGTAACTCTACCTCATCAGTGGTCATTTTTTTGTTTTCATGGATCACAATATTCAAGGGTATGTATTTTCGATCACTAAATTTTTTTTGACACAATACATTGATCGAAGCCATGTCAGATTACGTCTCTGATAATTTATACATACAATTAATGGTTAATATCATATATATTTCTTTAAGTAAGAATTCATGACCTGATTCCATGTATCTATCTACAAATTCATAATGAATGATACATGAATAATATAAATTTATTTATGATGTGGTAGTTTTTTTGATATACGCTTCCTTTTTTAAATGATAGTTCATTTTTTTGGGTTTAGTAAAACATAGAGTCCTATTAGGGGGTTTTTTATATGGAGGCCATGAGAGACTAAGTTATATTTGGTTAACCCCCTAATCATTGTTATATGGATGAAAAACAACGATTGTTATATTAGTGAATTTTTTCAACAATTTGATGACATATGAGGTCATTCTATATAATCCCTATATCTCATAATTTTTGGTACATCCTGTTGTGAAAAATAATTCCATTCATTTAGAACTATTTTCTCCATGAGAGTGTTTGGTAGAAGTTTGGTGGTGTTGTATTGCTTTACACAATGATTCTCTAAGTGTGGTATTAAAAATACTATTGATGTAGAGATTCAAGATAGGTATCTCATTGGTTGGTTGTTTTAATGTAATCTTTTTTATTCATTTTATCTAGTTTTTGTTAATAATTCCCGCGGACAAAAATAGATTGATAGGTATTTGATATAAATGCCAGAATCTTTATATCCTATTCGATTGAATGTTTATATAGTCGATGATGCTGTGTGGAATCATAGAGAATGATCGATGGTGTTTTGGATTTTTAATCAAGTAGTAGGATATGTTCACATTGTGAAAATTAGTTTTTGATGTGAGACATTAACAAATGGCCTAAATTAGAATTCACAAACTGGAAAGGAAAATTGATTGGGTGTGATTCATGAAATGGACCATATTTTCATGATTTCAAATGTATGAGGATCAAATTAAAGTAATATAACCTTTAAAACACATAATGTGAAAATGAATTTCATGATCTAACATAATACAAGTTTATTAGATAGATGTGATGTGTTACATAGAAAATATTATAACATTCTCTATGCTTGATGTGAATGACATAGTAATTATATTTCATTTAGTTAGCCAGTATGACTATAAATATAATTTCACCACCATATTTTAGAAACAACCACCAATTTTCTCCCAAAAATTGGTTTTTATAGGTTCTAATTTATATTTTTTTGAACAACTAATGATTATGACTGCTCCTCGATTCCCCATGTTTGATTTATAGTGATCCAAGGTGATTTTTGTATCATTATCCTTAGGTTTAATATATGATTATTTATTCATCCAATTGTATCTTTCCATTATATAGAAGATGATATAATTTTTCTATTATGTGTATTATCGATGTTTATTGGCATGATTGTTACATGATGTTCTCATGGAGATATATTTGCCTTATACGAGAAGTGATCATATGTTTTTTGTTTTTGTTCCATGTTCTATCTTGAATATATAAATTCTTGATATAAGGGATTTGATGCATCACCTATAATGTTATATAAAATTAATGTAATATTGGTTTATATATTTGGGTGACAATAGATTAGACATTAATAAAAAATAATTTATATGACTAAAATAAAAAGGATTCTACTTATAGAGATCATTTGTGTTTCAATTATGATTACAGTTTTCCTATTATCTTACTATATAGTGTTCTATTAATTATTATAATTGGGTTTTCATGTAATTTGATTGAAATTTGGTTGAATTTAAATCCAACAACATTTTTTACTAAATAAAAAAAATTAAACAAATAATTTTGTTTTTCTTTTAATGGAAATTAATGTAATGGTTAATTATTTTCTAATTTATTTATTCCTTCCCATGTTATTGAAATTAGCTAAAAACATGAATTTGACGGTTTATATTCTTGTAAATAATAAAAATGATCGTTTATTGATCAAATTTTCGTTATATTTAATTTAAATGGAATATTTTTCTTGAAAGAATGTATAAATAAATTATATTTTTATGGAAAATTAATAGGATTAATGTGTTTGCAACCTTTGATAAATGAGTTGATTAGCTTATGATTGTAAAGAAATGGATGTTAGATAATGATAAATACAGGGGGATGTGAATAACTATTTTCATTTAAATGATTTATGCCTTAGATTTTAGTGAATATATTTCTAGATGAATCAGTTTTCTATTCATTAAATTCTATGATTACCATGGATGCACGACTTTCTATGTTATGTTATGTGATCTAGAGATGGATTATAGTCTAGTAATATTTTGGTAGGAATACATGGTTTTGATGAACTAGTTGACACTAGAGAAGGAAAAATTTATGCATGATGATATTCATAAATATTTTAAATATGAAACAAGGATTGATTGAAGGGGATGATTGTGGGATTCACCATTGTTCTTATAAAATATTGCTTCTTTCATGAAAATTTAATACATTAAGGGATATATGGACCAGTTTCTTTTTTCTATATTACATTCCCCACTACGTGAGTAATAATTTTATTCCATTATTATGAGAAAATATTAAGGTAACTTAGGTTGTTTTCAACAGTACAAATAATTATGGAATTATAAATTATAATATGTTTTTAAAAAATTATGGAAAGTTTTATAATAGAATTAAAATATTAATTATTATGTGTAACTATTGAATTGGTTGGATTATTCCTAGAGGGAATGGAAATGAATCAGTGTTAAATTAAATTTTAATTTAATATTGTCAAAAAATGTATAATTATTTAATTAATGTAATAAATATTTTTAAAATGAAATACCTAGTTAAATAATGCTCCTTGAATAGTCATGTTATTGCTGGATAACTAGTTCTTAGTAGTGGAAGATGGTAGTCTAAGAGAGGGTAGCTATGGTGGAGCTTATTAAGAGGTTAATTCTCATACAGTGGTTGTAATATATATTATATCATATATGTTTTGTGATTTAAAATGCTACCCAGTACATATCTACAGGGAAATTACACCTAGTGGACTTCAGGTAGGTTTTCTCAACAACATTTATGTATGCGATGAATGTAAATTTTTTACCCCCTATAGATGCACTATTTTATAAAATAGTTATAATTTGATGGTATTTTTTATTCCCATTAAATAAGAATAGGAAAAATAGGAATTTGGAAAAATAAAAAAAGAAAAAATTTTAAATTTGGCATAATGGAAAAGAAGAAAGCATGACTACCTGGTAGTCATGCATTTAGGATGTGTGATCACATAAACCAGAATGGATAAAATGATCACATGACACATTTTGTGAATTCATCAAGGAAAAGAAGATCAGTTTTCCCTAATAAGGATTTAACATATTTTATGATCAAAAGATGATCATGTTGATTCACAGACACACACAAGGTTCAAAGAAAAAATGCCTAGAATATTGAAGCTTATAATGATGGGTAGATCATATGATAATTATTTTTTACATGATTCCCTTTGATTAATGTGATATAATATATGTCAATTGGATGGTTCAACTCATACATGTAAGGATTATTTTGACCTATTTTATATATAATTATCTAGTAAATCTCCCCATTTTCATGACATAATATTTTCACCCCCATTCAAAATCACATAATTATATAATCATCATGTGACACTATAATATATTCAGTTTTCTAAGATTCAGTAAATTGGAGGCCTAAAATAAAATAATCATTACATCCTTGTTCAGGTTTCATTCTTGATCATTATAATCTATAGTCATGAGAACCATTAATGTGATGAAAATACCAGAAAATACCAATGTAGCCTTTCCATGAGCACCATAACATATACATCCCTATAAGAAAGACACCATTATGCACAATCATACAAACCTAAACATGTTATAGGTTTTTTGGTGTTGGTAACGAACATATATTCACATGGTAACTCTTATACAAGTGATGTGTTGTGGAATACTGTGATGGCCATAAGCAAGTCCGGTTTCCACATGGCTGAATCGGTGTAAAAGGGGATCATCCCCCACATGATGTTATTACCAACCATTTTCAAAAGATTCCATATTTAGTTAGATAAATTGTTTGTTAGGGGTGAGGATTCCTTACAGTCATGTGACATAACTGTGAACTTCTTACTCTAATGGAGTCTTTTGACTAGATCCGAAATTAGTTGATGACATTATGCATCCAATAAGATATGTCATCCAAAACTGGGTTTTGCGTCCATTGTGTGTTCCATAATAAATCATGTTATATACTCAAGTCATGTTATGATCTCAATAAAATGGGATCCAATGAGAATGTGTACAATATTGGAGGATCATGTGGTCACTATTTCTCCCACAACTCCTTCTTATGTACTGTAGGGACCCCCATGGAAATCAAGTTCTGTGGCTCCGAAGGGAGTGGTTTTAAATGATGTAATTTTATCTTAATATATTTTTATTATGTGATAATGTTTAGTATGTCACGTATAATATATGAATAGTACAAGCATAGGGTTTGATACATTACTGACTAACAGATACGATCCTTCTACTAACTAATGATGATCTTAATGTGTTGTCCACCATTAAATGTGAATGATATATAGAGGTGACTGTAATTATAAACCACACACAAAGATGAAATACGTATACATACTATAGGTGAATTAGAGGGAACATTCTACAGTGGAGGGACAACACGATCAGTTGATTCTTCCATTAAATTATGTTCAGTGACCTCCATTGTAGAAATAAAAAATAGGAATTTTTTTGGGAAGGGCACGTCATGGGATAATGTAACACCCCGATATTTTATATGATATATTCTTTTTAATTTATTTCATATCTTCTGTTGTACGCTACACAAATATTATCTTGTGCTATACACAACACCGTATTAGATTTCAGAATACACAACACTAATCTTGTATCGTGTTACACACAATTTCATGTTTGTTTGATAGAAGTTATTTTACGCAACATTGAGCTTATATATATATATATATTCAATGTATAAATGGAATATGGTTGGATTCTATTATATGAAACAACAAATGAATCTTGCACTACACGCAACCCAGACTTGGCTTTCATTACACGCAATCGCGACCTTCCACGATATCGTGTGTTGTTTGCAATATCGAGTTTCACTAAACAACGATATGTTATTAAAATATTATATAAACTAGTCGTTAGGAATAGTAATACCTACTTTTTGAAATTTTATAATTTTTATCTTTCAAAATGGACTTCATTTTTGGATTTTGAATATTGAAATTAGCCTAGGGTGTATTTTTTGTATTTTTATGAAAACATTCAATTTTTGATGAATAGTGAAAACACTCGGTTACTATTTAAAAAATGGATTTTTATTTAAATAATTATTTGTTTTATTTAAATTTATTTTAGGTCAAAATTGATATATAATACCTATATAAGTTCAATATAATTCATTGAATTCATTTTCAAAAAATTTTATTGAACTTTTCACCATCTTTTACCCACCTCCTAGGAGAATTTGAAAATTTACATAAAACATAATTTTACCACTTCTGTGAGTGGAATTTCAAAAATCTGTGAGACATGGTTAACATCAAGGAGTAAAATGTGGTTCAATAATATAAAAATAATTTTTGGTGAATAGTAACTTTTAACTTTTATTTATCACGATTAAAAGTAAATAGTGTAATTAAGGGTAAAAATGATATTATTATTACCCTAACACATGTCCTAATTCTATTGTATAAGTTTAATTAGACCAAGACCAAACATAGTAATAAACTATGACCATTTAGGTCCAATTGAATTAGATTAGGACACTTATTATTATTTTATTTAAAGAAGAGTTAAAAGATTTAAAATCAAAGTTTAATAAATAAAACATTTTTAATATAGGGTTATACATAAGATAAATTCGACTATAAATTTTACACAGAAAGATAAAAATATTTCCTACATAATGGTATTTTATTTATTATTTTTAGAGATTAAATAATTTAATTTATTTTTGACATAATGATTATGGAGTAATTTCCTTATTAATGAAATATTAACACAATTGATATTATAAATAGTCAAATAAATGTAATTTGAGACTTTTTATGGATTCCACAAATTTTATAGGATAATATTACATGTTAGTATTTATTAAATTAAATTTTTTCTAATGAATAATATTTTTATGATTTTCACAAAAATAAATTACCAAATATTGTCAAAATTGACATAAAATAGTTTTTAAAACAAATATTATATTATTAATTGTTAATAAATTACTAATAATCTAAGGATCATCCAAATGACATAGATAATGTTATATATATTAATAATGAACCACTAAGGGTTTGTTTGGCTTGTTATAGTACGTTTATTACCATATAGTGTAAGAAAACAAGAAGACTTGGTAGAAGTTAAATTATTTAACTTAGAGTTAAATCTAAATGATAATGTTAAAATAGTAAGCTAAACTTGTATAAAACCTATTGGTTGAGAGTATTTCGACACATGCCCACTTTAGCTTCAAAATAAATCAATTTGGTGCTATTATATACTGAATATGACTTTATTATAAAATAATATTTTATATTTTTCCAAACATTCCCCTCTCCTCCCTTATAAAAAGGGCACCCCTTCCCTCTTCTCTTCACACCCTTTTGATCCCTGAAGCTCAGCCAACCCCTGCCAATTAATCTTCTCAACCTCTATAGTCATATCATAGAGGTTTTCGTATTCTCAAAAGACTAACTCTAGTTCCCTAAGAAGAAGCTTAAAAGAGGCACGTCGAAGAAGAGGTAATGTATTTTACCTAATTTTTCAAGTTTCATTGTTCTTCAACTTCTTCTTATTTATTTGTTTAATCATAAATTAATAACATCAGTATAACTCATATTATTATATTTTATTATAAATATGAAACAAACCAATTTCACCTTCTATCCATCCAACGTAAAAGGAAATCACTGCGCGTGCATTCGTACAAAATACCATCTCCACGTCGTGGTGTAACTTGTTTTTCCACCACCACCTTATTTGGATGGGTATAATGGTGTTAAGAATAAATATTTATAGTTTTTATAAAATCATACTGATTCTGAGATATTATATCATCCACTCTAATTCAATTCAATAATTATGGGAATGATACCATCACTCGTGCGTACGTACGAATTACAGTCTCCACGACGCGATGAGATTCATTCTCCATGTTAACCACTCAAGAATGATTATAAAGTATAAATAATGAATAATAAAAGAAATATATGAAATGATAAAGCTACTGGATTTATGTGTATATATATATGTCATCTACATACTTCCATAAGGAAAAGAAAACAATGTTCATGCGTACGTACAGCCTACCATCTCCATGAACGGTGTATTTCATTTCATTTAACTATCTATTATATATATATATACTGAATATATATGATAAATAAATCATGATTTAAATTCTGGAAGTAATTAAATCATTATATAATTAATAAAAATATCATGAACAACAATTCCAAACATGTACGATAAATAAAACAATTTTACCCCAAACATTGCTTTAACAAGGAATTTACAAAATAATGGGTAATATAAAGTCATAAGTGATCCATATATGATATCCTAACAATAAATATGATTCTGTAATAAGACAATGACATTATGTAAATCATTATACAGAAGGTTCATATACGTATGAAGAAAATCAGATATAAGGTAAGGGATAACTTTTCCAATATAATTTTTATCCGAGATAGTTTATTGGTAAGTATTTACTATGGTAATATTTATCATCCATGTCCATGTTTTCTAAAAAATGGTTTCATGTATGTTTAAAGTCCTTTTTACCCATTCTTTTGACTTTTACAACATAGTATTTAAGGAATCTTTCTTTTCTATACCATATGAGGTACTTTTGGAATTTTCCAGCAAAAGTACGAGATGAATGTTTTTTAACTTATACGGCATGAACATTTTTTTATGGTTTCATAACGCCTTATTTTCATGAATATTAATCTACATGATTTAGTGACTATTTTCAAAAAAAATCCATTTCTTTTAATATTTCATGGAATTTGGTCAAAATAAAATGATTTTTAAGAAGAAAGGGTAATTTCCTCAAGAATTCATTTCAAGTGTTTTATCAAAACCATTTTCCATATAAGATGGAATTATTTCATATGTGTATGTTTCAAGTATAATTTCACTATGATTTACATGGTTTCACTTTTCTTATGATGAAATGATATCCCTTTTTTGTATGGATTATGTTATGATGGGATGATATTTATGAAACACGTTTTATACTTTGGGTAATGATTAAAGATTTATGTTCATGTTGTGGAACATGTAAGAATGATTTCATTATGAGATGGGTGGTACCTATATATCCATCCAATGCATTGAGTAAAGATTTAGATCTCATGTGATAGACATGGCTAGAATGGTAAGTTAATCTGGTTCAGTGTTATAGGACTGAAATGAGGAGTGAACTCGATTCAGAAAGGGACTTTGTCCACTAAGATGGTCTTGCCTGCAATGCCTTGGCTACTATGGAAATAATATCATATGATTAATTAGTTTCCAAAATTAAATTTTTTATTCCCATGATATTTTATCATTATTAATGTTCCTTTATGACCTATACCTTACGTGCTGCCATGATTTATTTCACAACTCAGGATTTTGATGTGTAATCTATATGTTCGTGTTTTGAAGTTCAAATGTATATGGTTTGTTTTATTTTCACCATGCTTACCATTACTGAGCATTTAAGATCACCCTTTATATGTTTTATTTTCTCCGGGATATAAAGAAATGTTTTAGGTAAGAAAACAAAAGGGGAAGATCTTTATGGGAGATGTTGAAGATCTTTCACCATGATTATAAGATTATGTTCCGAGTTTCCAAAGACACTACACTATTATGGTCATTGTTTATTTGTTTTTTTTTATGTATTAATTATTCCTAAAATTTAATGTAATGTCCATGTACTCCAAGATTTGGGTCTCTACAGTTTGTATCAGAGAAAAGGTTTAGTTAAATTTTGGAAACTAGTATGCAAAAACTTTAGTGAGATCCCTAGAGATATTTCTCAGGTATGTCTAGGGATGTCCCTAAGGTTAAGTATAAGTATAGGTTATAGTCCTATAATTATGGTAAAGATCATAGAATTAACCCTAATATGTTATATATTGAAATTACTCCCCCTTCATTATTTTTTTTCCGTAGCATGATTTTTTCCTCTCACACTATTCATTTTGGGTTTTAGACGATGGCTGGAACCTGAAGGAACCATGTTGATCAATGTAATGGAAAATGCAAGGATTCTCCTCCTGAACAAACCAATGTTATGGGAGATGGAGTTAAAAATCTTATTGCTATACATAAAAAATCTATGAATCATTATGGACTTCCAAATGAGGAGAGAATGGAATAATATTCTATTCAGTCTTTTATGTGTCAATGTCCACCTTCTTTCAGTGGGTCTTCTGATCCACTTGTTTCTAAACAATAGATCAATACCATTGAAAAGATATTTTCCGTACTTCGCTGTTCGGAACATGAAAAATTTATTCTGGCTATTTACCATTTAGAAGGTGAAGAAGATCAATGGTGGACTCTAATTAAGAATATGAAGCCCCGAGATGAAATTGAATTCATGGATTGGGATGAGTTCAAGAACTTATTTTTCAATAAGTACGTCCCTCATATTCATCGAACAAAGATGAAAAAGGATTTCCATGAGCTTAAGAAAAAGTATGAAGAATCGGTTGGTATATACAAAGATAATTTAACAAGGATTGCAAGGTATGCATCTAGCTTTATCATCTAACCTTAAAGTAAAGTTGATCGATTCTTCAATATCATAAAATGAAGTATTTGAAGGGCATTAGCTATAAGTGACTTCAGTAGATATGAAGAAATTGTGCACTATGCTATCAAGGTAGAAATGGAAGTTGGTGTTACATATCCATATCATTGATTTCATAAGAAAAGAAAGATGCAGTTCAAGGAGAAATCTCAGAATAATGGTGAAAAGATGATGAATGTTTCATTATGCTCAAAGTGTTGAAATAAGCCTGGTGGATATAGTCTTAAAGGGACTAGAAAATGTCTTAAGTGTGGAAAAGAAGGTCATCGATCAGATGAGTGTAGATGTAATGGAAAAAGGGTTTCTAATGATGTGATTAATGAAAAGAATGTAGAGAAGGCACCACTAACACTTCAATGCATCAAGTGCAAGGAAATGGGGCATTATGCAAATCAATGCCCTAATCCAATGGTTAATGATGATCAAAGTGATCAACCTATTACGGAAAAGGATAGAGGGAAGTCACATGCGATCAAAATTTGTGATGTTGAGTATGAAAATGATGTTGTGTAATGGTTAAGTGTTTATGTAATGGGATTTCAAAATAGTCTCATGGAATCTCATTTATGGTATCATGGAATTTTGGATTATCTATGTATTGGTTTTCAATAATTATATAGTACCGATAACCATGAAAAGTGATTGAAATATTTTTGGAAAGAAGATGATATGAGCATAATGAAGGTATAACGAGAAAATAATATTAATGAGCTCATGACTGATATAAGGACAAAGTGATATCAATGGTTGAGCATATTGAAATTTTGGGATTTTGGTATGTGGAAAGATTTTAATTTTGACAGCATTAATGTTTTCATTAAGGTTCAATGGGTATTTATTTTTGAAGATAATACATGATTAAGGTATTAACATGTTTGAATGTGACCAACAAGATATATCGTATCATATATGGGGGATAATTGATGGTATTCACGTGATTGTTTTGTGACCTTTCAAGTAATTGTTTTCTTTATACTAAGTGCTTGGACCGATGTATTTTGGATAAGCCTAAATATTAGAATGAATTAAGTTAGACATATGATAGTATTTTTTAAGGATAGAACATTTTTAGATATTATTACAGGAATGCTATAATAATGTAGTTTTAGGAAAATGGGAAACCTGCAAGATGTGCAACAACCTGTCGCATCGGACAAAGCTGTGGGAATCGAACCCACAACCAAAGTGAGACATGCCTTTATCGCCTACCACTGGCCTAAAGGAAGTCCATGGTTAGTATAAACTAGTTTTATTATATTAAGTAGTATTATATATGAAGTATAAGTCCATGTTATGAACCATATAAGATTAATCTCACTATAGATAGACTTATGTATATTTAATAACTTCTTTCTAACCTTTTTGTGATAGAAACAGATGGGATGACTTATCATTCTATCAGATGATCTACTAACACTTCATGATTGAAAAAATTAGCTTCATTTTTTTAAATAGAGATGGAGTGGAAATTGTTCATGGAATGACCAATAATTATATTACACTGAAATCATGTAAGTATTTCTCCTTATGTAGAAGTTCATCAACGTTAGGGAAATGATCTTGGAAACCAAAAATATTGTCCTAGTACTCTCATATCTAATGAATCAAATGGTACCTTAGATCATCACAAATTTATGGCTTTGTGATTTTAGGATTTTTCATTTCCATGTTCTGAACCAATATCCATTAGAACATGACGATTATATTTCTCTTCAATATCCATATTTTCACCTATGTTCTCTTATGTGGAAACCCAAGGATAATTTAACTTGGGTAACAGTTACGTTTAATACATTAGTTTTTAAAATTAAGCTTTAGTATACCTTTTTATGATGTGGGTTTCTATTAAATAAACTTTCAAGTAGTAAATGATTTATAACCCTGACGAATTTTGAGGGAGAAATTCATTAAATGGGGGGTAGAATGTAACACCCTGAGATTTTATAAGATATATTCTTTGTAATTTCATTCATATCTTCTGTTTTAACTCTACACCAAGATTATCTTGCGCTATACGCAACACCGTATTAGCTTACATTATACACAACACAAATCTTGGATCGTGTTACACACAATTTCATGTTCGTTTGATAGAAGATATTTTACGCAACATTGAGTGTATATATATATATATATTCAATGTATAAATAAAATATGGTTGGATTCTATTATACGCAACAAAAAATTAATCTTGCACTACACGCAACCATAACTTGGATTTCATTTCACGTAGTCACGACCTTCCACGATAGCGTGTGTTGTACTTAATACCAAGTTTCACTAAATAGCGATATGTTATTAAAATATTATATAAAATAGTCATTAAGAATAGTAATACCCACTTTTTGAAAATTTATAAATTTTATCTTTCAAAATAGACTTCATTTTTGGATCCAGAATATCAAAATTATCATAGGGTGATATTTTGGTATTTTTCTGAAAACATTCAATTTTTGATGAATAGTGAAAACACTGGGTTACTATTTAAAAATCGATTTTTTAAAATATTTATTTATTTTATTTAAATTTATTTTATGTTGAAATTGATATATAATACCCATATAAGTTCAATTTGATTCATTGGAGACATTTTATAATATTTTTAGGTATATAAAAATTTTATTGAACTTTTCACCGTCTTTTTCCCACCTCCTTAGAGAAATTGAAAATTTTCATAAAACATAATTTTACCGCTTATGTGAGTGGAATTTCGAAAATCCAATAGACACGATTAATATCAAGGAGTAAAATGTGGTTCAAAAAGGTAAAAATACTTTATGGTAAATAGTAACTTTTAACTTTTATTTACCTCGGTTAAAAGTAAATATGGTAATTAAGGGTAAAAATGATATTATTATTACCCTAACACATGTCCTAATTCTATTGGATAAATGTAATTCGACCAAAACCTAACTTAGGAATAAAATATGACCATTTATTGATGATTTTTCATAATCCCAATGACATAAGAACCCCTAGTTTAATGTGGGATTTTTAGTTGGAATGAGTTGGTAAACTACGTAATGTGTGTCTAATGCAACATACCTAGTATGGAAATCATTGTGATAAAAAGGGAAAAAGGGAGTCACAAAATCAGTTTTAACTTCTACAGTTAATGTAGGAAAATCTGATAAAATTGAGATATCTCTTGAGATGTCTATATTTGTTGATGTTTTTTCATAATCCCAATGTCATAAGAACCCCTATTATAATGTTTTATAAAAAATATAAATACCTTAGGAGTCATTAAATTATTCATTATATATTTCTAAATTAAATGTTTAAAATTTTTTTATGGAAGAATGGCACTAATTTTTTGGACATATGTTTAACGTTATTAATGAGCATAATGGTTATATATTTATAAAATGATTTGGATTTATCTTTTTTATTAATACTGAACTATATAAATTAATGTATTATCACATGTTATTAATGTTTAATAATGTTTGGAATTATATTACTATGGTCTTACCATTTTGGATTTTGTTAATATCTACTGATTGGAGGAATAACATGTTATAATTTAAGAGACTATATTATATGTTTGAAGATAATTTTATTTATTTATTAATAATATAATTCATCTTTAATACTCATCAACTGGATAAAAAGATGATATTGTGGTGGAAATTGGTTATCGTATGGTATTTTACTTGTCGTGTAAGTGTTTTTATTATGTTTTCCGTCTAGATAGTCGAAGACATGTTCAAATTTGGGAAAATGACCATGGAATTAAATGTTATCCTATTAATATTTTTAATAATAACAATGAACATTTATATACCGATTTGGCTTGTGCTTTTGTCTTCATTGACTTACCCTTTACCAAATTCTCAGTCACAATATTTTATTACATGGGAATTAGTTTTTTCCTCCCATACCCATCTTTTATTGATTTTATATCAAAATTATGTTTGAAATTGATTTCAATGTCAAAAATTTGATTAATAGGAATATAATTTAATTAATTTTTACTGTTAATCTATATTAAAAAAATAGTTTTTATTGACTTTTAAAAAATGAAAATTATTATTATAAACCAATATTTTCACTATGAAAAAGTATAACTTCTTATATGATTATAAAAAATTCATGTAAAACCAATTTAAATAGAATAAATTTTTGAGTTTACATTATAAATTTTTTTTTCAAAAATCTGTTTCAATTTAACTGTTCTAAAGGTGACAGAACAACATTTTAGGGAAAAAATATACGTTAAGTATAAAATTGAATTTAATCTTGTCTCTCATTATTAAAACTCATTATATAAATGACAAACAAATTTATTGAGAGTGTAATATATATATTTCTATCAATGTATTCATACAAATTTACTTTATTAATATGTTTTTATATGAAACATATGTCAGATAAATATAGTTTTCAAAAAAAAGAAGATTTTTATATTCAAATTTTTTTTCATTACAAATTTATTAGTCACCATATAATTAATTATATATACATTTATAAATCATATATTTTTATAATTTACTTAATATTAATAATACATACCATTCCAATGAAATATGTGATAACTATCATATTAAATTATAATTTTTGAATAGCAAGTCTTGTTTAGTTTAATGTCATCATTATGTGTAACACATGCTAAAAACAGTGTTGGATGTAACATAAGATAAACTCTGGGATTCATGGTATGAAAAATAAAAGTATAATTTTTTATAATTCAAAATACCAACAATATTATTAAAAATTAATGAAAAAATATTTTAAAAATATATTTCTATGTCAAATTCATCTCCCCAAAAAAGAATTTCACCCTCAAAATTCATCATGTTGTTACCAACATTTGATGATAAATCAGTGACAATATATCCTTAGGAACCCTTGTACCTTCCTCAAACGGTTGGATTCCACAGAAAACATTGACAAGGTAACTAGAATTATTCTTTAGAAAATTTATTCTTTGATCTAGAATCTCCATTCATTTCTCCTCAAGGAAATACCATGTTTTAGCAGTACAAAAAATAAATTAATTAAATAAAATTGATCAGGTATGAAAATCAGGAAGAGGGAAATATGGAACACATTTTGAACCTATGACATTTTTAAGGGATGTTTCAAATGATAATATAATTTCTCGATAGAATTAATTTTCTCAAATCTACCAATCTACCTATAGAATTTATTATCCACATTTCTTTTATAGATATATTCATAGAGATACCTTCTAGTAAACTTCGAATTCTTGACCATGTCAATTATTACCATCATATCCTTTCTGTCAACATTTTGATTCAATTATATGGGTTTTTATAACAATTACCTTATCTTTCATTTCATTAACTATCCAATGTCCTAATAAATTCATTTTTGTAAATTCAATCTAGTAAGTCTAATTACTACACTTCTTTCAATAACTAGATTTATACAGAGTCATATGAATGCTTTATTGAAATATAATGATGAAGAAAGAGTCATAATGTGGAAAGGGTTTATCCCGAAAAAATTAAATATAAATAACATAGTATTAGAATATCCTCAAAGGGTTTGAAATTTACTCTCAAATAAACCATCTATCTATAGATTATATGATGTTCTAAAAGTAATCTCTATATGAATATATATCAAAAGACTTCACAAAAACAAAAATGTAATATTATGATATTGATCAGTTATAATGTATCATAGTACTATATGAAACATTTATTCTTTAAAAATGTGTATACTGAAAAGCAACTCGATAGAGAAATCGTCTCTAATTGGAATTATGTGTGATAATTTCATAAGTTGAATAAATATAAACCATAATTACCATAAATACAATTATAAGATGATTCTTAAAGCTTACAATAACCATTAATAATTTTTCGACGATTTTTAAATTCATTTATCCTCAAATTACCTTTTCCCACAAGACATATAAAAATTCAATTGTTTTTATTGCAATAAATGCCTCATAAAATATACTAATCCATGAAATAATACAATCATATAAAACCTAAAAATGGGTGTCGATGACTATAATAGTAATAGAATTATTATACATATAAAATAAGATGGTATCCATAAATCTTATTTTAATATTTCATAGTAACGTATATTATTTCAAATGTTAATTCAACAATTATTCCTTAAATGAACCTTTATCTTGAAAGAAAAAAATTTCATTTGAAGCATGGGTTAAACCTTGTACTAATTTAATATTAAATGGTATTTTCAAATTCTATAATCTATATAGATAGATATAATCAATTGTTTAATCACATAAAATTTTACTAATGGATGATCAATAATATTTTCATAGGGCTTATACATTAAAAATTAAACATGAATTTTCATATTTGGGAGTGGAGGATAAGTATCCCTGATTTATCATATTTCTATCCAACTTCTATGATTGCTTAATTTTTCTATTTTTTATATTTCTTCAAAAAAATTTGTGTCTAATTATCCTCATTTTCAATTGGAATATGTAATTGATTCTCAAAATCCCAATAATGTGTTCATTTCAAACAATGGAATACAGTTGGGGTATTCTTTTTATATTTATCTTTTTTGCATCATCAAATAACTTATTTCCATTACTTCTGCATTCAATTTCAGTAATCTCATCCCTTATTCACACAAATAATTTAACATCCCCTAATGATAATTTCTATCATGTTTCCTTCCACACAATAATGATGAGGGAAATCTCATGTTCTTCACACATTGGTTTTTATATTTACCCATAAATTCCATAATTTTAATTTAATATCGACTATGTGACTGATTGGAAACTTCAAGGACCATTTCAACATTAATAGAACAACAGATGATTTCTCCATTACTATAAATGTCCCTTTTGGATAATTCCCTTTGGATATCTATTTTTAAGGCACTAATGATTATATCAACCTTACTTTTAGTTGAGGATGATAAAAACATTCATGTTTCATAAAAAAAAATGTAAAATTTGACTCATAGGTACCAACAAATTCATCTTCCTTTCACATTTGAATATGGAATTGTTTTTCATAATAATTTGAATAATATGAAGAATGTAATTATAGAAAAATAATTTCATATACTCTTTCCAATGCATAAAGTCATTTTCCTTATATTCCACATATTTTTGTTTAGATCCCACCATTGATCTACTTCAGTTACCTGATGGAAGAAAACCAAAATGGCTATCTTAGGCTTTGAACACTAGAGGAAAAAAATTTATATCCCATGGTTCTAATCCATTTATCAGTAACTAGTAGATTAGTAGACCCATGGAAAAAAGGAAGATGTTTCCATATAAAAGTCTTAATAGAATACGGTCCCCTCCTATTATTATTTGGATGTGTAGAATGATACATTTATTGATTACTTTATATAATAATAGGAACATGATTAATGATTACATCTCCCATGACAATCATTTAATTTTGGTCAATAGTATTAATATGAATTATTTTTTTCTAACATTATAATAAAACCAAAAATCATATATTGGTAAATAAAATTAATACTAGTAAACCATAAAATCTTGAAAATCACTTATAGGATGTCTATATCATCACACCATAATTTTATTTCATGATAACATATTTTTATCTTATGAAATTAATAGTCATTATATATTATAATTCATTAGGACTATTCATATAAAGTTTTTGAATTTCCAATGATTATCCCCAAGGAGTTTTAAACAAGGTGTGTAGAATGTCCTGTTATTAAGAACCATGTGATGATCATTTCCATTTAAATACAACATTTTTATAGTTATTACCCATAGGTACCACAATTATAGATCCAAATCCACATTTATTATCCAATCATTGATATAATTTACTGTAAATGACTCACTCTTTCCTTTTCTGAAAATCCAAGACATTTTTAAATTATTTTTATAAACTATAGAATTATCTTTAGATATGTACGTAGAGATCTCACAGATGTTTCATCATGGTTGATTCCAAAGGATAAATAAACCATTCTTCTGAAACCAATTAAAATGACAAATACTACTCAATAATAGATACTACATACTTCTATATGAATATTCACCACATTACAAAAACACATTTTCAAAGACTGTAATATTTTAGAGTCTTTAGAGACTCGATAAATATTCAACAAATTTGCTGAAGTATATTCAATATCACCCATAAATATCTTCAGATATAACACCCTTCATATAAATAACCTACTTAAAACCATTATTCAAAACATGAAGAAAGAAAACATTTTAAATGGTGAGATATATTCTTAGTAATGGTCAGTAGGGGAGATACATCGAACTACATGAGATTAATGGTATGAAAACATGGGTATAAATTTAAAAAAAGTACCTTTTATATAATAGCTCATAATGATGAGTGATCACATAAATATTGGTATTTATTATGACATGAATCATAACAAAAATTATGAATAAAATACATGAGGTAATAACATCATTGTAAGACATAGATTTATTGAATCTACATAATCATAGAAAATATTATTTCAATCCTACCAACAATGACATTAATAACATTTTTTGCTTGGGATATCCTCCCATATACCATCTTTCAATTTTGGGATAACATCACATGTAACCACTTTTGTGCTTCGGACAACCAATTATATACCCTTTGAGATCATATTACATAAATAAATTCCCATTAAATTAGAGAATGATATAGGTCCCACCATCACACAATGATGATCCTACACATCCTTGACACATGATCATAGAACCATAACGAAACATCGATTCTTCTGAATCTCACTCAGATTGCTCGATTGAAGTAGTGGAATCACTCAGAAGATTCATTTGATAGTTGTTTATTCAGGACATGGGACCTAAAGGAGAGGGTGATGGTGGGATTTATCAACATAAAACATATTATGATATGATTCAAATCCGAAGATGTTTCAATAATATCATGGACTTGATATTCTTGTAGCTTTCATGGATCTCGGTTCAACCTCCTAAGATGGAAATACAATTTCTATATGATGGATAATTCCACTATAGTTTTGATTTGAGTGAGTTTCCCAATTCTTAAAATACTATTTAAAAATCCCCTAGTTATTAAACTTCATGGGAACCTAGTTGTTATGCAGTTCAATTCAGATAGACAGAAAAAATATATTTTCCATCATGTTAACCGATCTCTTTGTGTGGAAGTAGATGTATCCAGAGAGCCTTTAGATTATGTTTTGAATATAGTTGGTAATGAATTTCAATATTGTCAACTTGTGGTATACAAATCATGTTTTGATTTTCAATCTATCTCAAATAGTTTGGTCCATTAGATGGAAACCAGTCGAAGGGGGTCTAGGATTCAAATTAAGAAGATCAGTGAAGACAGGGGTTAGGATACGTAGACTAGTTTCTAGAGAGGATGGATTTACTGTGAGTTTAAATATGCAATAGATGCGATCTTTGGATCATGGGAACTGAATCCATTGGTAACATACATCATCAGTCACATGAGGAATGATCTAGGTGAGCCTAAACCTCCTCTGCCTGATCCTTTTGGGAATGAGGGTTCTATATTGATGGAGGGGACCTAAAAGTTGTCATAACTCATTGGATTCCCAAATGGATGATTATGGTGGCTCTAAGACATCCATGGATGCTTCATACACTTAGGTAGTGTGCACTAGGATATGTACTTCTGCCAATGGTCTGGGAAAGGATTATATGGTACTATGGGACTGTTGTTGTTGTAAGGTGATACATTAGGATTTAGGGAGTGATCCATGTAATTAGGTGGCTAAAATTGTGTAGTGAAAATGGTATAATGATTTTTGAATGATAATTTCGTACAAGAGGTAGAAAAAGATTCACTAAGGACCTCAATGGATTAATAGGGTTCTCTCGGGACCAAGTCTAGTGATGAGGATTTTGAGAATTTATCATGTGTAATAGAATATGAATTTTAGGTGATCATGCTTCATGCTCGAGGAAATGTATGAGCCATAGGGGAATTTAGATTGTTCGAACAGAATATTCTAATTTTCCACCACATTGGAAGATGAGATCTATAATGAAATCAAAATCCATGATGATGGAAACTGATCCGCACATCCCTCTCAAGGATGATACTGGTCAGAAAGGGGATTTTGGTATGCCAATCATTCCTTCCTTGGAGATGATTATTAATTTTGGAGAAGAAATGGTAGAAAACTATTTACAAATAATGCTATTGATGAAGATGTTAACAGGATGACTATAAGAACATTAGAAGTTGTTACCAATGAGGAATATAGTATGTTGATTAAATAACTAGTTATTATTCTTATTTGGTTATTTAATAATGGGAATATCATCCAGGAGTAATATATTAAGTGTTAGGTCAATCTAGCATATCTGTTTGATGATCATTTAACAAATTATCCGAATAATCAGGTTATCACAATCCCATGAAACAATATATGGAGATCATGTATGATAGGCATAATTTGTACTATAATGGTTTTGATAGTTCCATTAGTTCTTTAATAACTGGATTTCCACTTTTTCCATTAAATGGATTCTATAATAATCAAATAAGTTTCAGCTAGTCAGTATAACCTATGGAAAAAGAAGCATGTTTCAAAAAAAATCATTCATGGTATAACCTATGGAAAAGGAATAATCATTCATATAATTTTAACATGGAAAAACCCATTTAAGGTATTCATGATTCACCAACCAATGATATTATAAACATTTAACATTCCAGAAAGGAATAATAATTATATTATTATATCATATCTCTAGTAATGTATAGGTAACCTTAAATGATGTCATCTCATTTTGAAAATGATTATGAAATTTAAATCACATGGAATGATTCATGGTGAATATAATCATTCATTGAAAAGAAAATTATAAAACTAAAAAATATAAAATATTGTTGAAATCCTGTTATTTGAAAAAAATATTGGAATATTATAATGAAATCATCATAAATTATTGAAAACATATCTTAAGGAAAATATCAATATCAAATTGAAAAAAACATATTCAAAATATTATACATTTTCAAAACAAATTCATTGAAAATAACTTTTCAAAGAAAATTAAATAATCATTAAATAAATTAATGTTCATTAATGGTGGGATTATTTTCATTATTTACATGATAAAATAAATATTTTTTTAATATTTTTTGTAAAATTCCATCCAAAATTGTTTGAAAAAAAAACGTGAAGATTTATTTTAAATTATTTTTATAAATTAAATTTTTTAAATAATTTTATGTAATACTTCCTATATTTGATTTTATAAAAAAAATTATCATTCTTCAAAAGAATATGGATGAAAAGGGGGTTTTATCAAAAATTAAAATGATGAAGATTTTAATTTAACATATTATTTTAAATTATTGACTATATAAAGATACAATAATTATTTGAAAAAAATAATTATCCTAAAATAATAATGTGATAATATAATTAAATTTTTAATGATATATTTTTCATAGTATTACATCATCAAAATCCTAATAAAGAACAATATCGATAAATAATGTGATTGTTACATCAAAACCTTTACTGATTTGGTATTTATTAAAATATTTTCCCAATTAATGTAAAAAATTTGATAATTTTAATGTCATGAAAATAAATAGATACATGGTATTCATGTTTAATGGAATGTATATACCAATCATAGTAGTATAATACTGGATATAATATTTTTTGTCCCAAAGATAGAAATTTGAGACAAAAAACGTCACAGTTTTAGTAACATTTGAAATATAAATGCCATGAATGAGAGATACAGAAAAGGAAATTTATATTAAAATAATTTTTATGAGAGTAATAATAAAATATATTCGTTCACATTATATTCATACATATAAAAATATGCGCTGAATATGGTATGTGTCACACAAAATTAAAAAACTGAGACCGAAATGCTTTTCATTTAGTCCTGAATTCCTTCATAATTATTGAAAAATCATGTATAATAAAATTATGATCATTATTAATACATTATATAACTATATTTATATATATCATATCATATAATATTTATAAATTACAATTTATTAATCATTAATTTACAATTCCCTGATAAAATCCTATTTATGGAATCAACTTCATTATTTCTCATATATGTTTTGATGATTTTGACTATGGTCCCATAAACTTCACAATGATAAAAATGATATTAATATCATATATATTATCATTATATTTTTATTTTGAGTGATCTTTAAAATAAATAGATATAAAATTAAACACACTCTTCATGGAGATGGTCGGTTGTACATACAGATGAGAGTTGTTTCAGTTTTCTTGGTGGGTTGACAGAATGAAAATTAAATAATATATTATAATTATAGAATCATTTTGTGTAATATACATCATATATTTTAATTAAACCCATTTTTATTATATTCAATTTTAATCATTATCAAATTATATCACATCTCAATGTGACAACCCACCATACACACGAGTGGTAATATCATATTATCACCTAACATAAATTAATAAGGTTTGTGTGATAAAATAATAAAAAAAATATAAAAATATCTTAGATAAAATATAAAAAAATTTGATATTTCACTATATCCATATAGGATATGTTATTATAAAAAATGATTGATATTAGCTTGTGAGGTGTTAGTCTGTCATTCACATGAATGATAAATTCATAACCCATTTGATTGATGAGGTGATTTTTCTATATCATTACATTAAAATAAAAATATATAATTATATAAATAATGATATTATTATTAGTATTATATCATCACGTTTTTTTAGAAATTGAGATTGGTGGTAGGGGAAATAAAATAAAGAATGTGGTTAGGGATGTTAACTCAATTTCTGAAAAAATTATTTAGGATTGCACCAAAATACTTCATATGATTGATTTTGTAAAATATAAGGACTCTATAATTATAGGGGGTATTTAAGGAAGTTATTTGAGTATGTAATTTTATAAAATATGTGTTTTAAATGTTTGAAAAGGAGAGAAGATGCATGACCTATTATAAGTGAGTTGACGGGCACACTTGTAATTTATTAAAATAAAAAGTTTTATCCAAATTATTCACATGAACAAAGGAAAAAAATAGTCTATTTTCAATCCATTAAGATATAGGTTATAAATAATTCCATCATAACAGTTTTTAAATTTTTTTGGTCATTTTAACTAATATATTTTTACTTTAATAGCGGATAAACCCACTTTCACAATACCAATGATAAAAAAATATTACTCCTATTACTTTTCATTGTGATATTAAATATTTAGTTGTCCTAATTAGATAATAAAAACTATATTTATTTCAAAAATAGAATCTATTTTTAAAAATTCCATTCATAAAAATGGACATTGTTATTTTCAAATTATTCTCACAAATGTGACATTAAACCATGTTTTAAAAGAGATAAGGTCCATTGATTAATAAATTATTAAAATAAAATATCAAAAAGTTTAAAATTAATTAATTTATGTATTAGATATATAATTGAAAACGTTTTTCATTTTAAATCCATATCAATCCAATTTTTATGTTTCTAAATGATGTAAAATATATGATAAATCTTAAACAAACCATCATTTCATCCTATTTGTTGAAAAATTCAACTTCTCAGAGAATTTTCAAAACTGTACCCTATATATTTTTCATATGATTATTTAAAAAATGAAAATTATGTTTCAAAATAAAAATATAATTATGAATTTTTTTTTCAAATAAATACTTGTAATGAATTAAAATTTACTATCATAATAAATATATGTTATCCATAATATTGGATTAATCTTTATCTCTTATCTAGAAAACACAAAATACAAGTGAAAAACATTTCATTTTACATATTATATATACATATGATAAAAATACTTCATCCAATTTTATTTTCATTGAATTTTTTTTAAACAAATTCTTTTATGAAAAAATTAGTTTTCTTTTAAAAAAATATTTCTATTATACTAAAATAGATTTTATTTTCATTTACAATTTACTGGTCCCTAATGAAATCCTTATATATACATTCTTAAAATATATATTCTTAATAAATTTTGAAAACCTATTCAATCCCATAGTTCAAATGTAATGTGGGAAAACTATCATATTAAATACTTATCTCATAATAGTAAATCGTGTTTCACTTGAAATCAGCATTGTGTTAAACTGAAGCCAAAAACCCTGTTGTTTGGAACCCAATAACAAAATGGTGTTGTATATAAGAGAAGCTAAAATATGGGATGTATAAAACAAAAAATATTTATAAGATTAATTTTATCTGATAAATATGTTTCACAAAAACATTGGGGAGATAAATATAGTGAGAAATTTCATTGAGGCTTTGATTGAAAAGATCACATACAAGTTTACCCCACTTATATTTTTGAATATGTATATGTGGTGGAGATATAATATGTAACGTAGTGGATTATATAATAATTCAAAAAATCATTATATAGGATTCATTATGATTCTTTATCTTTCCGAGCTCTGGTCTATGAATCACACATTAAGAGATATAAGAGTTTTCAAAGGGCCAATGGTATATCCCAGCCCTCATCACCACATTGCTCTGAGGGTGGTGGATCTTGGGTTCCATCTAGAGGGTCATATTTTGTGTGTTTTTGTAGTATGATGTCAACCTAATAGATATTGTATAACTATTTAAGGTAGTTTTTCCAAAACAAATAGCATAAGGGTACTCCAGCATCCGATCAAAATAAGGGATACAAGTTCAATATAAGATAGTCTCATGATAATCATCTACCAAGGCAATAATAGTTCATCCATCATGGTGGTTTTAATTCGGTTCAGATAATCCATGGATAAATTCAAGATTAGCGACATTATTTCAAATTTTTAGTTCACCTTGAGAAATACATCATTCAAGGTAACGTTTTCTTGTTTTTATCTTTTTGGATTACTTTTTTACTCACGAGATATATATTCATTTATATCGTATTCCCCCATTCGATAATTGGGGATGAAGTAGAGATAAATCTAATTCCATTGGTATTGTGTATAAAATATCTAGGTAATGATTTTTTTTTTCAGATTTTGACCTATTTTAGGTGAAACAGTATTGCTGAGCAAACATCTTATATTTAGAGACAAATTTGTTTGAAATAATACATGGCATGAATATGATATATTTTATCTAGTAAATTATGGATTTAATCAAGATAAATATTTACCATGATGATTCTAATGTATAGCCTATAGATTTATATTGATATATTGTCTCTTCAGTGGGTCAGATATGTGTTTTTCCATGTGTTAGTCTGTCAATGAGTTGATTGGTAATTAATATTATTTCCAAACAATAGTATTACTTATGGAATTGTATGAGTAAAATGACATATTCTCAGAGGTAGTTATATAATTATCTCTTTTATGAGGGATCTAGTTTGGAATATAATTATAGTAGAGTGCTTCATCAATCTATATGCCTCCAAATTGGATAGTTCATTATGAGTCAATGGTTATATTATAAAAATATTATCTTTTATATAAGGGTTTTATCATTCAAGTAAATTAAATTGGGGCTGTAAATTTCTAATTATTATTAAGGTTTAGGGTACTCTCCATCGCTAAAGCAATTATCATCGCTTGAACCAGGTGGTCGTGAAAACCCAATAACCACTATTATGGATTGTTGATTCATTTGATCAGCTGAAAGGATTTAGTTGTTTATCTAATAATAATATGTGGTTGGTTTATCCTAAAATATAGGAATATAATATGATATTCTTAATAGTATTTTTCATTTCAATTATGTTAATTATGAGTTCATTGTGAGTTCATTTGTTTTGATTAAAATTCCATCCATCATCATGGGCTTGATTAATGCAGTTTTCAGAGAGATTTAGGATCAGGTCTTGGTAGTTTTTATTGACTAAATACTATATACTCTACATCAATTAAGGATAACACATATAATTAATGTTCCATTTTAAGATTTCATCTTCTTCATTTGTAGATTGGAATGTTTTCAATGTGTGAATATGTCAAGATTTTACATTTTATTATAAGATATTATATATTTTCATATTTTATTTCTCTGTGGTTTTCACTCCACTTATATCCTTGATGATAAAAGATCAAGAATTCTTGTGGATTGATCATTGTCAGATGGTATTCAAGTTCCCAAAGTAGAATTTAGTAAGTTATATTTTTCATCATATTGATGTAGATGATGGCGACTTCATTTTTTTACAACAAAAATTCATACCTTCATTTTGGATGTGTCCAAATTTAGTGGAGATCATTTTTTTTGTTATGTTCATATATAGTTACATCTTCACGAGTTCAACTATGATCCTTTGATATCAAATAGAAATATTTTTTATTGTGATGATGTTATAGTCACTCTACCTCATCAGTGGTAATTTTTTTGTATTCATCGATCACAAGATTCAAGGGTATGTATTGTCCATCATTACCAAAATGATAGACACAGTACACTGATCGAACCATGTTGGATCACGTCTCTGATAATTTATACAGACTACTAAAGGTTAATATCATATCTATTTTTTATGTAATAACTCATGAACTGATTCCGTGTATCTATCTAAAAATTCATAGTGAATGATTCATCAAAAAACTAAATTTATTTTTGATGTGTTAGTTTTTTTGATATAGGTTTCCTTTTTTAAATGATAGTGATTTTTTTGGGTTTAGTAGGACATAGAGTCATATTATGGGGATTTTGATACGGAGGCCTTGAGAGACTAAGTTATCTTTGGTTAATCCCATAATCATTGTTATACGGATGAAAAACACCGATTGTTATATTAGTTGAGTTTTCTCACCAATTTGATGACATATGAGGTCATTCTGTATAATCCCTATATCAAACAATTTTTGGTACATCCTGGTGTGAAAAATAAATTCCATACATTTAGAACTATTTTCCCCCTTAGAGTTTTTGGTATAAGTTTCATGGTGTTGTATTGTTTAACACCATGATTCTTTAAGTGTGGTATTAAAAAAAACTATTGATATAGAGATTCATGATATGTATCTCATTGGCTGGTTGTTTTAATGTAAACTTCTTTATTCATTCAATCTAGTTTTTGTTAATAATTCTTGCGGATGAAAATAGATTGATAGGTATTTGATATAAATGCCAGAATCCTTTTATACTATTCTATTGAATGTTTATATAGTCCACGATGCTATGTGGAATCATAGAGAATGATCGATGGTGTTTGGGATTTGGAATCAAGTAGTAGGATATGTTCACATTGTGAAAATTAGTTTTTGATGTGAGAGTTTAATACATGGCCTAAATTAGAATTCACAAACTGGAAAGGAAAATTTAGTAGGTGTGATTCATGAAATGGACCATAGTTTCATGATGTGAAATGTTAGAGGATCATGTTAAAGTAATATAACCTTTAAAACACATAATGTGAAAATGAATTTCATGATCTAACGAAATCAAGGTTTATTAGATCGAGTTGATGTGTTACATAGAAAATAATATAACATTCTCTATGCTTGATGTGATTTACAAAGTCATTGTATGGAATTTAGTTAGCCAGTATGAATATAAATATAATTTCACCAGCATATTTCAGACACAAGAACCAATTTTCTCCCAAATCTTGGTTTTTATTAGTTCAAATTTATACTGTTTTGAACAACTTTTGATTGGGACTACTCCTCAATTTCCCATGTTTGATTTATAGTGATAAAATGTGATTTTTGTATCATTATCCTTAGGTTTAATCTATGATTAGTTATTAATCCAATTTTATCTTTCCATTATATAGAAGATGATATAATTTTTTAATTATGTTTATTATCGATGTTTATTGGAGTGATTTTTACATGATGTTCTCATGGAGATATATTTTCCTTATATGCAAAGTGATCATATGTTTTATTTTTGTTCCATGTTCTATCTTGAATATAAAAAGTCTTGATATAATGGATTTGATGCATCTCCTATTATGTTATAAAAATTTATTGTAATATTGGTTTATCTATTTGGGTGAAAATGGATTTAACATTAATAAAAAATAATCGATATGACAAAAATAAAAAGGATTCTACTTATAGAGATCATTTTTGTTTTAATTATGATTACAGTTTTCCTATTTTTTACTATATAGTGTTCTATTAATTATTATAATTGTATATTCATTTAATTTGTATGAAATTTTGGGTAATATAAATCCAACAACATTCTTTACCAAAAAATTAAAAAAGGTTTTTTTAAACAATCAATTCTATTTTCCTTTTAATGGAAATTAATGTAATGGTTAATAATTTTTTAATTTATTTATTCTATAACATGATATTGGAATTAGCTAAAAACATGAATTTGAGGGTTTGTATTCTTATAAATAATAAATATGACCGTTTATTGAACAAAGTTTCCTTATCTTTAATTTAAATGGAATATATTTCTTGAAGGAATGTATAAATAAATTATATCTTTTATGGAAAGTTAATAGGATTATTGTGTTTGTAACCTTTGATAAATGAGTTGATTAACTTATGAGGGTAATGATGTGATTGTTACATAATGATAAAAACAGGGGGATGTGAATAACTATTTTCATTTAAAGGATGCATGCCTTAGATTTTAGTGAATATATTTCTAGATGAATCGGTTATGTGTTCATTAAATTATTTTATTACCATGGATGCACGACTTTCTATGTTATGCTATGTGATCTAGAGATGGCTTATAGTCCAGTAATATTTTTGTAGGGTTTCATGGATTTGATGAACTAGTTAACACCAGAGAAGGAAAAATTGATACATGTTGATATTCATAAAGATTTTAACTATCAAACAAGGATTTATTGAAGGGAATGAATGTGTGATTTCCCACTATTCTTCTGAAATATTGATTCTTTCAAGAAAATTCAATACATTAATTGATATATGGACAAGTTTATTTTTCTATATTACATTCCCCACCAATCGAGTAATAAATTTATTCCATGGTTATGAAAAAATATTCAGGTAACTTAGGATGTTTTCAACAGTACCTATAATTATGGAATTATAAATATTAATATGTTTTTTAACAATTATGGAAAGTTGTATAATAGAATTAAAATATTAATTATTATGTGTAACTATTGAATTGGGTGGATTACTCCTAGAGGTAATGGAATTGAATCAGTGTTAAATTAAATTATAATTTATTATTGTTAAAAAATGTATAATTATTTAATTAATGTAAAAAATATTTTTAGAAGGAAATAACTAGTTAAATAATGCTCCTTGAATAGTTGTGTTATTACTGGATAACTAGTTCTTAGTACTGGAAGATGGTAGTCTAAGAGAGGGTAGTGGTGGTGGAGTCTATTATGAGGTTAATTACCATACAATGTATGTAATATATATTATAGCATGTATGTTGTGTGATTTAATATGCTACCCAATACATATCTGCAGGGAAACTTACACCTAGTGGACTTCGGGTAGGTTTTTTCAACAACAGTTAGGTTTGAGATGAATATAAATTTTTTTACCCCCTCTAGTTGCACTATTTTATCATATTGTGATAATTTGAGGGTATTGTTTATTCCGACTAAATGAAAATAGGAAAAATAGGAATCTAGAGAAATAAAAAATGAAAAATAATAAATTTGGCGTAAGGGAAAAGAAGAAAGCTTGACTACCTTGTAGTCATGCATTTAGGAGGTGTGATCCCATAAACCATAATGGATCGAATGGTCACATGATGAATTTTTTGAATTCATCAAGTAAAAGAAGATTAGTTTTCCTTAATAAGGATTTCACATAATTTTATGATCATAGGATGTTCATGTTGATTCCCAGACACACACAATGATCAAAGGGAAAATGCATTAAATACTGAAGCTTCTAATGATGGGTATATCATGTGATAATTATTTTTTACATGATTCCCTTTGATTAATGTGATCTAATATATGTCAATTGGATGGTCCAACTCATCCATGTAAGGATTCTCTTGGTATTTTTTATAAATCATTATCTAGGAAATCTCCCCATTTTCATGACATAATATTTTCATCCCCATTCTAGATCACATAATTCTATACTCATCATGTGACATGATAATATATTCAATTTTATGAGATTCAGTCAATTGGTGGCCTAAAATAAAAAAAATCATTACATCCTTGTTCAGGTATCATTCTTGATCATGATAATCTATAGTCATGAGAACCATTAATGTCACGAATCGAATATGGAAGCCGCCAAAACCGGCACCAAACCTTGACCGTGGCAAGTCCCAAAGGGCGTTCTTGATCCCCACGGGCTGGAACAAGTGCCCGGGTATCATAAAATGATAATTGGGAATGATTTACCCGAGTTTATAAACATAAAACAACAAATGAATACAAGAAGTCAGATCTGATTTTTCAAACCTAAAAATCTTTTACTAAAATTCAGAACTGAATTACACATTTTTAAACAATTTTTGAACACCATTACAAAGGTACAAACCCAAGAAAAGACAGCCCAAGAACCACCACATGGAAAGAGGTACCACCCTCAAGCCATCTCCACGACACTGCATCACGATGGACCGCTAAAAACCCGAACCAAAGGCATACAACCTATACCCAAACCTATGACATAAAATAAGCAAGTCTACTTACACCCAAAGGTGTAAGACAAGTGTGAGCGAAAGCCCAGTAGGATACCACCACTAAGAGATTCCATTTGATAAACATTTAAAGACGAAACGCATGCATGTTTTCAAAAACATGAAAAGCTAGTTACAATTTCTAAAAGATGCACCTTTGAATAAAAACAGTTTTCAAGTGGGATAATTTTAAAGGAACAAAAATTTTAAAATAAATAACAAAGCTAATGAATTTTCCAGCAAACAATACCATATACTGACGGTAAGTACAATGGATCTAATGATCACAAGTGATAGGAAATAACCCATAGGCACTAGCTAGCTATGGGTCCTAGGTACCTCGTATCTCGGTGAGAGTAACCACAAAAAAAAGTTCGTTATCAAGCACGAGCCACTAGTAGGGATCATACCCGTAACCTAGTGGTCCCCAATCATCATCATCATAGTTTAGTTAGAGTTGTAAGCGTCAATATTGCTATGTGAAACTGAGGCCAAACCCCACGGATTCACTAGCATACTAGTACACGTCCACCCACCTAGATACCCGCGTTTTCCCTTTGTGCTCAAACAATTTCAACAATACAAGAAGTATAGTTTTCACATGAAAATAACTATTCCACATCACACATTAACCAAACTGCCCCATGTACATCACACATGTCAAAAATTCCACTTTTCATTCAAAGGCATTTTGAAATCAAACTCACACCAAAATTGCCTACAGCACTTTTAACATTTCTTTAACACTTCCACAAATCCTTTAAACGATTTTATAAAACCATTACAAGATATTCAACTCACATAACAACCCACACATATGTCACATAATACCCTTCTCACCTTCACAATTCATTTTATCAATAAACTCACACGAAACATCCCACACCCGTGTTTCGCACACAAAACACAATTTAGTAAAACATTTCGGCAATTTATAAAACATTATAAAAATGTTTTTCATCTCAAATCACCACTTTACCATTCGAAAACCCACATTAGGGGAACGCACTCACCCAAACAGTACACATACACCCTTTCCCAACTTTTTTTAACCAAATAAAACATTTACAATTTTTATAAAACAACCCCAAGTGGCATAACCATTGTTTGCACACTAAACCCATTTCAAACCCCACATTCAAAACCAAAATCATACCAATAACAATCCAAAACAGAATTTTCAGCCCTAAAAAATTATTAAACCACCCCCAAGTGTTATAAAAATACATCAAATAATACCACAAAGATACACATGAAAAACACATGTTTTCATAAATCACCTTCAAGAAGTAAAACACAGTTTTACACCTTAAACTCAATAAAAAACCACTTTTCAAGGCCCACATAATAATAAGGAATTACCAAACCAGAATTTACAGCCCCTTTCAAGACTAATAAATCACTTTCATATGTTATAAACTAAACCCAAACATTACCCCAAGAGTCACACATGAAAAGTACCCAATTTCAAGACAAAATACAACTAAAAATTAAATGTTTATCCAAATTCATCAAAAACAGTTTTTACACCACACAAAATAGATTATAAACATACTAAATTAATAATCCAAGCAAGATAACTCATCATAAAATGGTTACACATGGAATCACCTACCTTTTTCGTCGAAACCCTCAAAACATGGTGCGAAACATTAAGCGTACCACCGCCGCACCACATGGAAACTAAATCCAGACCTAGACATCCAAAAATTGACCCAAAAGATACCAAATCAGACCTTAGGATCTAACCCCAACTTCTGGACATGCGGAAATTCAATAAAGAGCAATAAAAACTAAAAGAGGAGGGAAAGAACCAAGAAGGAATTCCCTTACTTGAAATATCTTGAAGAAATCAGCCCCAATGCACCAATATAAGAATCTCCATGTGCCCAGAATTGATATGGAGGTCCAAAGGAGTCATATTAGGTAATGTGGGGACTGATATGGGCGGAAAAGGATGAAAATTGAAGGAGTTATGAAATATTCATTTTACCTCATCAAATCTGGTCGATTTGAGAAAGAGTATGAAAGATTTCCCTACTTCGCGACTCATCTGAGCTCCAAAATTGCGAAACCGATAATGAGTGTGATCCTCGGGCTACTGGATTTGAGAGGGAGGTGGAATCACGAGAAAACAGTAAAATAGGAAGGATATATGGAAAATATAAAAAACATATTTAAAGAAATAAATGGGCCTACGGGCAGGCCCATTACCTAACTCAAAAACCCAAATCCATCATGATTTTGGATTTATATGTGGTCCAAAGGGATATGGTTATTTTAATATATCAGGATATGCCAATTTGGAAGTGGAATGGGTTTACAATAGTAATAATTGAAGGAGTTATAGAAGAAACAAAATTAGTTTTTAAATCTGGAATTGGGCTCGCGGTTTGGCCCAAATTTTCAAAACCCACCATTTTCACCAAAATGAGTGGTAAACCCCCCAAAAAATTCAGTAATGGAAATTAGATGAATTATGAATATATAAAAAAGTCACGTGTGTGACAATTAATGTGATGAATATACCTAAAAATACCCTTGTAGCCTTTCCATGAGCACCTTAAAAAATAAATCACTATAAGAAAGACACCATTATGCATAATAATACAAAACTAAGCATGTAATAGGTTTTTGGGTGTTGGAAATGAAAATATATTCACATGGTAACTCTTGTTCAAGTGATGTGTCGTGGAATCTTGTGATGGCCACAAGCCTGTCAGGTTTCCACATGGCTGCATCGGTGTAAAAGGGGATCATCCACCACATGATGTTATCACCGACCATTTTCAAATGTTTTCGGATTTAGTTAGATAAATTGTTTTTTCAGGGTGAGTATTCCTTACAGTCATGTTACATAACTGTGAACTTGTGACTCTCATGGATTCGTTTGACTAGATCCGAAATTAGTTGATGACATTATGCCTCTAATAAGATATGTCATCGAAGACTGGGTTTTCTAACCATTGTGTGTTCCATAATAAATCATGATATGTACTCAAGTAATGTTATGATCTAATTAAAATGGGATCCAATGAGAATGTGTACAATATGGGAGGATCATGGGGTCAATATTTTCCCCACATATCCATCTTATGTTTTGTAGGGACCCCCATGGATATCATGTTTTGTGGCTCCGAAGGGAGTGGGTTTAAATGATGTAATTTTCTCTTAATAGATTTTTATTAAGTGATAATGCTTAGTATGTCACCTATAATATATGAATAGTACAATCATAGGGTTTGATACATTACTTACTAACAGATACGATCCTTCTACTAACTAAAGATGATCTTAATGTGTTGTCCACCATTAAATGTGAATGATATAAAGGGGTGAATGTAATTATAAACCACCCACCATGATGAAGTATATATACAAACTATAGGTGAATGAGATGGAACATTCTACAATGTAGGTATAGCATGATCTGATGATTTTTCCATTAAATTATGTTCAGTGCCCTCCATTGCAGAAATACAAATGAAGAATTTTTTTGGGGAGGGCTCGTCATGGGATAATGTAACACCCCAATATTTTATAAGATATATTCTTTTTTAATTTCATTCAGATATTCTATTATACTCTACACCATGACTATATTTCATTATAACCAACATCATATTAGCTTGCATTATAGACAACACTAATCTTGGATCGTGTTACACACAATTTCATGTTCATTTGATAGAAGTTATTTTATGCAACATTGACTATATATATATATATATATTCAATGTATACATGAAATATGGTTGTATTCTATTATATGAAACAACAAAAGAATCTTGAACTACACATATCCATGACTTGGCTTTCATTACACGCAATCACGACCTTCCATGATAGCGTGTGTTGTACGCAATACTGAGTTTCACTAAACAACGATATGCTATTAAAATATTATATAAAATAGTTGCTAGGAATAGTAATACACACTTTTTGAAATTATATAAATTTTATATTTCAAAATGGACTTCATTTTTGGAGTCGGAATATCGAAATTATCCAAGGGTGAATTTTTGGTATTTTTCTAAAAACGTTTAATTTTTGATGAATAGTGAAAAAATCGGTTACGATTTAAAAACCGACTTTTTATTTAAATAATATTTTTTTATTTAAGTTATCTTAGGTAAAATTTGATTCATAATACCTCTATAATTTCAATAGATTTAATTAGAATCATTTTATAATAATTTTAGATATAGAAAAATTTTATTGAACTTTTCACCATCTTTTACCCAGCTCCTAAGAGAATTTGAAAATTAAATAAAACATAATTTTACCTCTTTTGTGAGTGGAATTTCGAAAATTAGAGAGACACGGTTAATATCAAGGAGTAAAATGTGGTTCAATAAGATAAAAATAATTGTTTTGGTGAATAGTAACTTTTTACTTTTATTTATCACGGTTAAAAGTAAATAGGGTAATTAAGGGTAAAAATGATATTATTATTACCCTAACACATGTCCTAATTCTATTGGAAAAATTTAAATAGACCAAAACCAACCGTAGGTATAAATTATGACCATTTAGGTCCAGTTGTATTATATTAGGACACTTATTATTGTTTTATCTAAAGAGGAGTTAAAAGAGGTAAAATTAATGTTTCACAACTAAAAAAAATTTAATATAGGGTTATACAGAAGATAAATTAGACTATAAATACTAATCATAATGATAGAAATATTTCCTACATATTGGTATTTTATTTATAATTTTTAGATATTATATAATTTAAATTATTTATGACACAATGATGATGCAGTAATTACCTTATTAATGAAATATTAACACAATTGATATTATAAATACCCAAATAAATGTAATTTGAGACTTTTTATGAATTAAACTAATTTTATAGATTAATATGTCATGTTATTATTGATTTAATAAACTTTTTTATAACTAATCATGGTGTTATGATTTTAACAAAAATCATTTACCAAATAGTGTCAAAATTGACATAAAATAGTTTTTAAAACCAATATTATATTATTAATTGTTATTAAATTACTAAAAATATATTTTTCGACCACATGACATAGATAAGGTTATATATATTAATAATGTACCACTTGGGGTTCATTTTTCTTGTTATTGAAAGTTTATTAACCATATAGTGTAAGAAAACAAAATGACCTGGTAAAAGATAAATAATTTAACTTAGAGTTAAATCTAATTGATAAGGATAAAATAGTAACCTAAACTTGTTTATAACCAATTGGGTGAGAGGATTTCTACCCATATCCACTTTAGCTTAGAAATAATTCAATTTGGAGCTATTATAAACCGAATATGACTTAATTATAAAATAATATTTAATGTTTTTCCAAAGGTGCCCCTCACCTCCCTTATAAAAAGGGAACCTCGTCCCTCTTCTCTTCACACACTTTTGAGCCTTGAAGCTCAGCCAAAACCTGAAAATTCCTCTTATCAACCTCTATATTTATATCATATAGGTTCTGGTATTCTGAAAAGACTAACTCTAGTTCCCTAAGAAGAAGCTTAAAAGATGTGCGTCGAAGAAGAGGTAATCTCTTCTACCGATTCTTTCATGTTTCTTTCTTCTTCAACTACCTCTTCTTTATTTGTTTCAACATAAATTAATAACATAAGTATCACTAATATACTTATATGTTATTATAAATATGAAAAAACCTATTTCACCTTCTATCTATCTTACAAAAAATGAAATCACCACGCGTGCGTACGTACGGAATATCGTCTCCACACCGTGGTGTAATTTGTTTTTTCACCACCACCTTATTTGGATGGGTATAATGGTGTAATGAATAACTATTTATAGTTTTTATAACATCATACTGATTCTGAGAGATTATATCATCTACTCAAATTCAATTCAATAATTATGGGAACAATATCATCACTTGTGCTTACGTACGGATTATCGTCTCCACGACGCGATGAGATTCTTTCTCCATGTTAACCACTCAAGAATGATTATAAAGTATATATAAGTAATAATAATGAAATATATGACATGATAAAGCTACTATATTTATTTATATATATGTCATCTACTTAATTTCATAATGAAAAGAAAATAGCATTCATGCCTACGTACGGCCTACCGTCTCCATGAACGGTGTATTTCATTTCATTTATCTACATATTATATATATATAATAAATATATATGATATATAAATCATGATTTACATTCTGGTGGTAAGTAAATTATCATATAAGTAATAAAAATATCATTAACAACAAGTCCAAACACGTACGATAAATAAAACGATTTTACCCAAAACACTGCTTTAACATGGAATTTACAAAAGAACGGGTAATATAAAGTCATAAGTGAACCATATATGATATCATAACAATGAATATGAATCTGTAATAAGTCAATGAAATTATTTAGATCATTATGCAGAATTTTTGGATACATATGAATCATATCGGACCTAAGGTAACATATATCATTTCCAATATCATTTTTATCCGAGATTGTTTATTCGTAAGTATTTAATGGGGTTATATTTATCATCCATGTCCCTGTTTTCTAAAAAAATTGTTTCATGTATTTTTATAGTCCTTCTTAACCTTTTTTTTTGACTTTTTATACATAATATTTAAGGAATCGTTCTTTTCATGACCATACGAGGTACTTTTTGAATTATCCTGCAAAAGTTTTAGAAGATTGTTTTTTTAACTTATACGGCATGATAAGATTTTTACGATTTCTTAACTCCTAATTTTTATGAGGATTACTCTACATGATTAAATGACTATTTTCAACAAAATCCTTTTATTTTAAAATTTCATTGGATATGGTGAAAAGAAAATGATTTTGAATAATAAAGTATATTTTCTTCAAGAATTCGTTTCATGTGTTTAATCAAAATAATTTCCAATATATGATGGAATTATTTCATATGAGTATGTTTCAAGTATAATTTCTCTATGATTTACATGGTTTCACTTTTCTTATGATGAAATGATATCCATTTTTTTGTATGGATTATGTTATGATGCGATTATTTTTATGAAACCCATTTAATACTTTGGGTAATGATGAATGATTTATGTTCATATTGTGTCACACGTAAGAATTATTTCATTATGAGAATGGTGGTACCTATATCGACCTCAAATTCATTGAGAAAATATTTATATCTCATGAGAAAGACATGGCTAGAATGGTAAGTTAATTTGTTTCAGTGTTACAGGACTAAAATGAGGAGTAAACTCGATTCAGAAAAGGAATTTCTCCACTAATATGGTCTTGGAAGCAATCTCTTGGCTACTATGGAAATCATATCATGTGCTTAATGGTTTTACACAGTTAAATGTTTTATTCTGATGCTATTTTATCATGATTAATGTTCCTTTATGACCTATGCCTTAAGTACTGCCAAGATTTAATTCACAACTCAAGATTTTGCTGAGTAAATTATATGTTCATGTTTTGAGGTTAAAATGTATATGGTTTGTTTTATTTTCTCCATGCAAAACCTTACTGAGAATTTGATCTCACACATTATATGTTTTCATTTCCCCACGATATAAAGAAAGATCTTAAGTACGAAAAAAGGAATATCTCTATTAGAGAGGTTGAATATCTTTCATTACGATTAGAAGATTATGTTCCGAGTTTCCAAGGAACCTAACTATTACGGTCCTTGTGTGTTTGTTTTTGTTATGTATTAAGTATTCCACAAAAGTAATGTAATTTCCATGTACGCCAAGATTTGGGTCTCTACAGTTGGTATCAGAAAAATGGTCTAGTTAACCATTGGAAACTAGGATGCAAAATCTTTAGTGAGATCCGAAGAGATATTTCTAAGGTATGTCTATGGATGTCACTACGGTTAAGTACAAGTATAGGTTATAGTCCTAGAATTATGGTAAAAATCTTATAATTAACCCTAAGATGTTATATATTGAAAGTATTTCCCTTTTATTATGTTTTTTTACCTAGCATGATTTTTTCCTCTCACATTATTCTTTTTGGGTTTTAGACGATAGCTGGAACCCTAAGGAACCATATTGATCAATGTAATGGACAATGGAATGATTTTCCTCCTGAACAAACCAATGTCATGGGAGATAGAGTGAAAAATCTTATTGCTATACTTACACAAGCTATGAATCATTCTCGACTTCCAAATGAGCAGAGAATGGAACAATATTCTATTGAGTCCTTCATGAGGAAACGTCCACCTTCTTTCAGTTGGTCTTCTGATCCACTTGTTTCTGAACAATGGATCGGTACCATTGAGAAGATATTTTCCAAACCTCGTTGTTCGGAACATGGAAAATTCATTCTGGATATTTATCATTTAGAAGGTGAATCAGATCAATGGTGGAATCTAATTAAGAATACGGGGCCCTGAGATGAATTGAATCCATGGAATGGGATGAGTTAAAGAACATATTTTTCAATAATTACTTCCCTCGTATTCTTCGAAGAAAGATGGAAAAGGATTTCCGTGAGCTTAAGAAAAAGGAAGAAGAATCTGGTGGTATATACGAAGCGAATTTTACAAGGCTTTCAAGGTATGCATCTGGCTTTATCATCTGACCTGAAAGTAAAGATGATTGACTCTTTAGTGTCTTAAAACCAAGTCTTCGAAGGGCATTAGCTATAAGAGACATCAGTAGCTATGATGAAATTGTGCATTGTGCAATCAAGGTAGAAATGGAAGTTGGTGTTACATATCCATCTCATGGTTTTGACAAGAAAAAAAAGATGCAGTTCAAGGAGAAATCTATGAATAATGGTGAAAAGAAGATTAATGTTTCTTTATGCTCAAAGTGTTGAAAGAAGAATGGTGGAGATTGCCTTAAAGGGATTAGAAAATGTTTTAAGTTTGGAAAAGAAAGTCATCGAGCAGGTGAGTGTCGAAGTAATGGAAAAGGGGTTTCTAATGATGTGAATAAAGAAAAGACTGCAGAGAACGCACCCCCAACACTTCAATGCTTCAAGTGCAAGGAAATGGGGAATTATGCTAATCAATGCCCTAATCCAAGGGTTAATGATGATCAAAGTGATAATCCTCTTAAGGAAAAGGATAATGGAAAGTCACATGTTATCACTATTTGTGGTGTTGAGTATGAAAATGATGTTGTGTATTGATTAAGTGTTTATGTAATGGGATTTCAAAATACTATCATGGAATCTCATTTATGGTATCATGGAATATTGGAATATCTATGTATTTGTTTCCAATAATTATATGGTACCGCTAACCATGAAATGTGATTGAAATATTTTTGGAAATAAGATGATATGATCATAATGAAGGGATAAGGAGAAAATAATATTAATGAGCTCATGACTGATATAAGGACAATGTGATATCAAGGTTTGAGTATATTGAAATTTTGTGATTTTGGTATGTGGAAAGAGTTACCTTTTGACAGCATTCATGTTTTAATTAAGGTTCAATGGGTATTCTTTTTTCAAGAGAATACATGAATAAGGTATTCACATATTGGGAATGTTACCAAAAATATATATCATATGATATATGGGGGATAACTAATGTTATTCACGTGATTGTTTTGTGACCTTTCATGTAATCCTTTTCTTTATACTAAGATCTTGGACCAAAGTATTTTGGATAAGCCTAAATATTGGAATGAATTAGGTTAGACATATGATATTATTGTTTAAGGATAGTAATTTTTTCGATATTATTACAGGAATGTTATAATAAAGTAGTTTTAGATAAAGGGACAACCTGCAGGACAGGCGACAACCCGTCGCGTCGGACAAGGTTGTGGGAATCGAACCCACAACCGAATTGTGACATGCCTTTATCGCATACCACTGGACTACATGAAGTCCATGGTTAGTATAAACAAGTTTTATTATATTAAGTTGTATGATTTATGAATTATATGTCCATTTTAGGAACCATATATGATTAATCTCACTATAGATGGACTTATGTATCTTTAATAACTTCTTCTAACCTTTTTGTGATAAAAAAAGATGGGATGACTTATCATTATATTGCATGATCTACTATCACTTCATGACTGACCAATTTAGCATCATTTCATTAAATAGAGATGAAGTGGAAATTGTTCATGGAATGACCAACAATGATATTACAATGAAATCAAGTAACTATTACTCCTTATGTAAAAGTTCATCAATGTTAGGGAAATGATCTTGGAAACCAAAAATTTTGTCCTAGTACTCTCATATATGATGAATCAGATGGTACCTTAGATCATCACAAATTTATGTCTTTTTGATTGTTGGCTTTTTCATTGCTATGGTCTCTACCACTCTCCATCAGAACTAGATGGTTAGATTTCTCTTCCAATCCATATTTTCACCTATGTTCTCCAATGTGGAAACCCATGGATAAATTAATTTGGGTAATTGTTACGTTTCATACATTAGTTTTAAAAATTATGCTTTAGTATTCCTTTTTAGGATGTGGGTTTCTATTAAATAAACATTCAATTAGTAAACAATTTATAACCCCAACAAATTTTGAGGGAGAAATTATTTTTAAGGGGGGTAGAATTTAACACCATAAGATTTTATAAGATATATTCCTTTTAATTTCATTCATATCTTCTGTTGTAACACTTCACCAAGATTATCTTTCACTATAGGCAACACCGTATTATCTTGCAGTATACACAACACTAATCTTGGATCGTGTAACACACAATTTCATGTTCGATTGATAGAAGTTATTTTACGCAACATTGAGTATATATATATATGTATTCAATGTATAAATGTAATATGGTTTGATTCTATTATACGCAACAACAAATGAATCTTGCACTACAGGAAACCCTGACATGACTTTTATTACACGCAATTGCAACCTTCCACGATAGCGTCAGTTGTACGCAATATCGTGTTTCACTAAACAACGATATGTTAATAAAATATTATATAATGTAGTCGTTACGAATATTAATACCCACTTTTTGAAATTTTATAAATTTTAACTTTCAAAATGGACTTCATTTATTGGATTCGGAATATCGAAATTACCCTAGGGTGATTTTTTGGTATTTTTCTGAAAACATTCAATTTTTGATAAATAGTGAAAACACTAGGTTACTATTTAAAAACCGACATTTTATTTAAATAATTATTTATTTTATTTAAATTTATTTTAGGTTGAAATTTATACATAAAACATATATAATTTCAATGTAATTAATTGGATTCATTTTATAATAATTTTAGATATATAAAAATTTTATTGAACTTTTCACCGGCTTTCACCCACCTCCTAGGAGAATTTGAAAATATACATAAAACATAATTTTACCACTTCTGTGAGTGAATTTCGAAAATACGAGAGAAACGGTTAACATCAAGGTGTAAAATGAGGTTCAATAAGATGAAAATAATATTTGTTGAATAGTAACTTTTTACTTTTATTTACCACTATTAAAAGTAAATATGGCAATTAAGGGTAAAAATGATATTATTATTACCCTAACACATGTCCTAATTCTATTGGATAAGTTTAATTTGACCAAAACCAACCATAGGAATAAAATATTACCATTTAGGTCCACTTGAATTAGATTAGGACACATATTATTATTTTATTTAAAGAAGAGTTAAAAGATATAAAATCAATGTTTAATAAATAAAATTTTTTTAATATAGGGTTATAAATAAGATAAATTAGACTATAAATATCCATTAGAAACAAAAAAGACTTCCTAAATAATGGTATTTTATTTACAATTTTTAGACATTATATATTTTAACTTATTTATGACATGATGATGATTTTGTAATTACTTTATTAATGAAATATGAACACAATTGATATTATAAATACCCAAATAAATGTAATTTGAGACTTTTTATGAATTCCAATATATTTATAGGTTAATATGACATGTTAGTATTTATTAAATTAACTCTTTTAGAACTGATAATATTGTTATGATTTTCAAAAAAATCAATTACCAAACTGTGTCAAAACTGACATAAAATAGTTTTTAAAACAAATATTATATTATTAATTGTTATTAAATTCCAAAAAATATATGGTTCGACCAAATGACATAGATAAGGTTATATATAATAATAATGAACCACTTGGGGTTCGTTTTTCTTGTTATAGTATGTTTATTAACCATATAGTGTAAGAAAACAAGAAGACATGGTAAACGTTAAATTTTTTAACTTAGAGTAAAATATAAATGATAATGTTAAAATAGTAACCTAAAGATGTCTAAAACCTATTGGTTGATATTATTTAGACCTCTCCAGACTTTAGCTTAGAAATAAATCAATTTGGGGCTATTATAAACCGAATATGACTTTATTATAAAATAATATTTTTGGTTTTTCCAATAGTGCCCCTCTCCTCCCTTATAAAAGGGCACCCCTTCCCACTTCTCTTCACACCCTTTTGAGAATTGAAGCTTAGAAAAACCAATAAATTTCCACTTATAAACCTCTATAGTTATATCATACAGGTTCTGGTCTTCTCAAAATACCATCTATAGTGCCCTAAGAAGAATCTTAAAAGAGGTGCGTCGAAGAAGAGGTAATCTCTTCTACCAATTTTTTCAAGTATCTTTCTTCTTCAACTTCTTCTTCATTATTTGTTTAATCACAAATGAATAACATCAGTATCACTAATATACTTATATGTTATTATAAATATGAATCAAATATATTTCTCCTTCAATCCAGCCTACGAATAATGAAATCCCCACGCGTGCGTACGTACGGAATACCGTCTCCACATCGTGGTGTAAGTTGTTTTTCCGCGACCACCATACTTGGATGGGTATAATGGTGTAAAGAATAACTATTTGTAGTTATTATAACATCATAATGATTCCGAGATATTATATCATCCACTACAATTCAATTCAATAATTATGGGAAGGATATCATTGCTCGTGCGTACGTACAGATTACCATCTCCATGACGTTATGAGATTCATTATCCATGTTAACCACTCAAGAAGGATTATAAAGTATATATAATGAATAATAATGAAATATATGACATGATAAATCTACTATATTTATGTATGTATTTATATATATTTCATCTACTTACTTCCATAAGGAAGAGAAAACAACGTTCATGCATACGTACGGCCTACCGTCTCCATGAACGGTGTATTTCATTTCATTTATCTATCTATTATATATATATATACTGAATATATATGATATATAAATCATAATTTACAATATGGAAGTGATTAAATATTGATATAAGTAACAAAATATAATGAAAAACAAGTCCAAACACGTACGATAAATAAAACGATTTTACCCAAAACGCTGCTTTAACATGGAATTTACCAAATAACGGGTAATATAAAGTCATAAGTGAACCATATATGATATCATAACAATAAATATTATTATATAATAAAATTATTTAATTCATTATACAGAAGTTTCGGATACGTACGAAGCATATCAGACCTAAGGTAAGGGATAACTTTTCCAATCTTGTTTTTATTCGAGATTGTATTTTCGTAAGTATTTACTGGGGTTATATTTATCATCCATGTCCCTGTTTTAAAAAAATGGTTTCATGTATGTTTAAAGGCCTTTTTACTCATTTTTTAACTTTTAAAACATATTATTTAAGAAATATTTTTTTTCTTTATCATACGAGGTACTTTTTGACTTTTCCGGCAAAAGTATGAGAAGAATGTGTTTCTAATTTATACGGTATGAAAAGATTTTTAGGGTTTCATAATGCCTTATTTTCATGAAGATTACTCTACAATATTTAATGACTATTTTAAACAAAATCCTTTTCTTTTAAAATTTCATGGCATTTGGTGAAAAGAAAATGATTTTGAAGAAGAAAATATATTTTCCTCAAGAATTAATTTCAAGTGTTTTATCAAAACCATTTTCCATATTAGATGGAATTATTTCATATGTGTATGTTTCAAGTATAATTTCTCTATGATTTACATGTTTTCACTTTTCTTATAATTAAATGATATCCATTTTTTTGTCTGGATTATGTTATGATGGGATGAAGTTTATGAAACCCATATTATACATTGGGTAATGATGAATGATTTTTGTTCATGTTGTGGCACAAGTAAGAATGATTTCATTATGAGATGGGTGGGACCTATATCTCCCTCCAATGAATTGGGTAAAGATTTATATCTCATGATATAGACATGGCTGGAATGGTAAGTTAATATGGTTCAGTGTTACAGGACTGAAACGAGGAGTGAACTCGATTCAGAAAGGGACTTTGTCCACTAAGATGGTCTTGGCAGCAATGCCTTGGATACAATGGAAATAATATCATGTGCTTAATGGTTTTACACAATTAAATGTTTTATTACCTTGCTATTACATCATGATTAATGTTCCATAGTGACATATTCCTTATGTATTGCCCAGATTTATTTCACAACTCAGGATTTTGATGTGTAAACATTATGTTCATGTTTTGAAGTTCAAACGTATATGGTTAGTTTTATTTTTTCTCTTCTTACCCTTACTGAGCATTTGATCTCACCCTTTATATGTTTTCTTTTCCCCATGATATAAGGAAATTTTTTTAGTAAAAAACAAAATGGGAAGATCTTTATGGGAGATGTTGAAGATCTTTCACCATGATTAGAAGATTATGTTCCGTGTTTTGAAAGACAATAAACTATTACGGTCCTTGTGTGTATTTTCTTGTTATGTATTAAGTATTCCGAAAAAGTAAATTAATGTCCATGTACGCCAATATTTGGGTGTCTACAGATAAACCCCAATCATGTGATCACATGTCAGATTTTAAATCATGTGATTTGAATGTGATCAGGATATGGCCACATGGTCAGGATATGAGGTCATGTGATCACCTATACCATCATCATATATGTGAAAAGTTGGACCTCATATCCTCGATATCATGTGGGGCCTCACAAACTTCAAAAAAGGTGCATGACTCCATATCCTTCAAGAATAGCATGTTATCATTATATTTTTTCACATTTGACACTTTCCTTTGAATCCTATGTGGTATAATTACTTCTATTTGGTTTTCCCAAGTTCTCCAAAGTCCTTCCTGAACAATAATGGACATAAGACCTTTAATATCATTTGACAATCCCAAATATGGGAATCAATCATTTTATTATCCCCTTGATTTCTAAACCCTTTTAAAATAATCCCCATGAGTGTAATCATCCTTCATGACTTGTCAGCAGGTAAATCATATGAATTTCGAGGTCTCAGGTGCCCATAATAAGTGGGATACATGGTATTTTTTCCTAATGCCCATTATTAATATAAAACAAAATTCCATCGACTATTTTTAAAAATAAAAAAAATTCAAATTCATTGATAAAAACATAGTGATCCATATCCATCAGGATCTTATGATCATATTCACCTTAGTTGGCCTTAGTAAATAACTCACAGACATGTATTAAATGTATCTGAACTCCCACTATTTATTTTTCCAATTGGGTGTGGATCAAATGGGATTTTATTATTCAAATGATAATTAAATTATTTTAATAAATCCATCCCCTATGAGAATAATATATTCATCTATGCCTTGAAAATAATTTTCCTTCAGTCGAAGGATTATAACCTAAATAATGAATATCAATGGAATATTAGTTCATATACCCCGCTAAAATATCAATGTAATCCCATTGTCGAATCACCACTCAGAATATTAGTTATTACATAGTGTGTATTCCCCACATAATCATTAGAGTGAACTCCATATCTAATACCCAATCAAATACCAGCATGAACTTAGTGTGTTAGCCCCACTCAAATAACAAGAAGTATTTTAAATCATCCACTATCTTTTATTTATTACCTTGAGAATGATTTACATTTTTTTATATACAGGTGAATATTATTCCATCATCATCATGCTAATTTAACAATATTGAAATCCTTTAACATGTATGTCTGATTACATATTCTAATCCTTAATATATCCATATCACAAAAAAAATGTCACAATGCTTCTCTTGTATGCATATTTCCCATTCGAATATCTTTTCTCACACCATTTATGACACATATACATTATGAAAAATATATGCGATTTGATTCCTTCTCCCACATTATAAATAGGGTTCCTCTTTAATGTTCAATCCCATATTTGAAACCCTATTTTCCTACCATGATGGAAATATTCCTTATAGATCCCATTCACAACTCATTAGATTATATAAATCCCAAAAAACATAATTGTAAAGTATTTATGTGTTGGAAGATAGAGAACCTCTAAAAAATTTATTTGGTTCCCTTAAAAGTATTATTTCATGCATGTAATGTTATTAATATAGGAAAAAGTCTACAACCAAGTCTTCCATTATGGTAACCAGTCATGTACATAGATATCATAAAATGTATTATACATACATTAAATCATTAAATCTGTCTCAGATAAGAAATAATTCCCCCCAACATGGATTGATGAATTTAATATATCCTCCAATTAAGCAATGTGTATGTTTGTATCTTTATTAAGAAAGATTAATGACTATGTTTCTTTGGAAAGAAAGATCATTGTCTATTTTGGACATGGTATACATTTGGCGAGTCTGAAAAATGATGAACCCAATATGAAACATTTCATGAAAGGATAAAATTTTCCTTAACCAACATTCAACACATGCCTTTTTAGGTTGAAAATGGTGACCCAACATGAATATTTTGAAAAATATGTGATTCTACAAACAGGTCCATTTTTTTATCTTCAATCAAAATAAAAAAATGGTGAAACTGATTTAAATACATAAATAAAATATAATTAAAACTCAGTAGTCATTTTTTCTGTTACTCAAACCAAATAATGGTGATCCCAATGTGAATCACTCAATAAAAATATTTCCTGGAATTAGGTTATTTTGTTACGTGTCTCTTATGAAAAAAATATAGAATGATATAGTAATCATTCAATAGAAAATCATGTTTCTACAATTATTCACCCTTTATTTTCTATATCCTTGGAAAATAAAAAAAATTTATCCTTACGTGAATCATATAATAACAAAAAATATTCTTCCACATGCTGGGAATTTTTATTTTTCATCACCTATGTGAACAAAACTGGTGAACCCAATCTAAATATTTCAATTATTTAAAGGTGCTCTCCAATGTTTTGGGCCACTTTTATTAGAATATCCTAAGTTAATAATAGAATATTAAATTATAATTGAGTAGTTTTTTAAATAAATTTAATTGTATTTCCCTTGGAATTGGAAATTCTATTAAGAAAAATGAATAAAAAATACCAAACCAATAATAAGAATAAATGAATACATTTGTCATGAATAGTGGATTTATCATGTTTTGCATTAAATGATGTACTAATCACTGCCTTCATTTATTTTTGTTCTGAAGATTGTAAATAAAATTATAAAATTTTTAATTTAATCCGTGGTTATGGAATAATCATGAATTTGTTCTGAAATATCAGGTGAATGAACTATATCTGAAAATCATGGAACAAATTCACAGACTCAAAGTCGTGATGATTATGTGTAAAGTGAAATAGTCTACGATTATAAAAGAAATAATATAATATGAACCCCAAAGGATCAACACATGGTTCCTCTAGAACAAATTCCTATAAGAAAACACAAACATTGATCGAGGAACTGACACCTATGATACATATCACATATGATAAAATTATTCCGAGTAATTCCATGGATCATGTTGAACAAAATCTGTATTACATCATGAATTTGGATCAATGATTCGACCACAACCTCATCCCAAATAAGGATCTTCATTAGAGGGCTCCAATCAACCACTATTGATACTATCGTCCTTCTAATTCCATTCAATAAATTTCATCACACAACATCTAATAGGTCACCTCCCCTGATTAATATATCCATGTACCAAAGAGATCTCACCAGAAATGGAATGTTGTGAACTAGGTGGAGTGGGAACATATTCCTTCTTCCAATGCGGAATTTCAATGGTATATTTTGAAAACCAGTTAGTAATATCTTATCCTTGGTCAACCAATATATATAAATATCAAGTTATCTCACATGGTGTTTGAATGTATCTAATACCTAACACATGATGACAATTAGAATATTACAAATGAATATTATCTATAAGAGTGGGAATATATCCACATTTTAATCGAATAATTTGACATGTAGGACCCACATATTGAGAACGTGTAGTCATATGTTCCTACACACACACACTTATAAAGTAATAATACATTCTAGATGCATTGGATGATCTTTTTAATATATTTCAATATTGAAAAATTGAAAACTCAATATTTCTACAACAAATTATAGATTATTATTTCATCATGTACAACATAATTACATTAGTACTCCAGAGAAAAAAACAACACTTTATCCCTTCGAGTAGGATTATCAGTGCATTTTTATAAAGTACAAGGCAAAGGACTAGAATCAAATTCTCATTTGGAATATTATTACTTAACACAGTTTAGAAATTACATTTGTATAACCCATATTCATATTGAAGATATCTGGTTACATACTCCAAAATCAACAAACATTGCTTATATTCTATTTCTGTTGCGGGTTCATTAACCCTATTTGGGAATCACATAATGAAATCGGAATATTACTTATATATAATGTCATTGGAATACTCTAATAGAAAAATAAATGGAATATATTTACATCCCTTATATTTTTGTTCATCACATATTCGAAATTACCTCATTTAATTGTCATGTCACAACCACAAAATCTTATTAACAAAATCCAATATCATTGAGGATCCATGTAAATATTTCTACCTCTACCATTGAATAATTATTAGGTCATTTGTATGAGGCTATACATGAGGATGACCCTTCTCATTAACCAATTACAAATGATTTTTAGTATATTACAAAAATTAATGCATATTTTAATTAGCATTATTCCCCTTATTCATAAAAGGATTCCCCTTATATGTTGAAAACCACTCAAAGGTAGTATCAAAATTCTGCTAAGAAAAAATATTTCCACTGGTATATTAAAAAAAATTAGTCGTGATATTATATTTCCGTAGTTATAGATGGTCATTGTTATACAATTGAAACTACGATACAACACGACCATTCTCATACCCATCCCCAAAATCCATGTCAGTATATTATAGACATAACACATGGTGAGGTTTATATTCCTACACTTCTCGATGAAAATTTCATTATGGATATAGAAAACATATCTTCATCACCAAAATAGTCCAATGAATCTTCTTCTAATGTATGAATCTATAACAACAAATATAGTCAGAATAATTATAGTATACGATGGATTATATGGATCCAACCCATGATATCCTTTGTGGATGACCTCCTCATGATGATATCTCATCAATGAAATTAAATCATTCATTATAATTACCTCGTCTTGTAGAGTGGTCCTCAAAACATAGAGGGATACAATATATATTTCCACATCAAACAATAGTGACAACTCTCTATTGTCAGTTTCTAGCCTTGAAATATGGAATCCATGGTATTACTTGGTGCAAGAATTTTCCTCTGATGTGGAAGAATCTAGTATGTACATATAGTATATGCGGATGAAAATAACCTTTAAAATATAATTTGGCCCATTGAAAATACAAATTATGATCTCTCAAATACACTAATGGAGAATTTCATTCCATACTTTTTCTAGAGTTTGTGGGAGACTATTCAACAGTTAAAAGATATAAATATCTATAAAAATAATTGATGGTCATATCCATGCTATTAACACACTCATATTTTAGGTATCCCCTATTTATTTTTCCATGAACAAGGACCCGAGATTAGAGAGCCCAACAAAAAACAACATCATTCATTACTCTATAGTCTTAAAAATTCTCTAGAATAATATCACTGAGGCCCCATCGGGAATCTATAATAGTATATGGGAATATATTGTTGAATAACGTTCCCCACATCCTAAGGAAAGGGTTACCTCCCAACCAAAACATCTATAATTGACATATCTATATGAGATATCTTGGAACCACCCAACACATGATCTAATTGGAAAATCAAACGAATCTCTATGGTTATAAAACACAAAATCATTGTGATCTATTGGAGAAAAATTCCAACTCAATTCTAAACCAAATAATTTCTCAGACTAATTAGTAACTACACATAAAATATGACTCATAGTATGAACATAAAATACTATTTTCCCATGAATATGTGAAACAACACCAATATAAGAAGATTTTTATTGGATCTTTTGTAGAATCCATCTTGTAGAAAAACCAATTGATAGTTACGGGGGGAATTTCAGACACTTCCAATACCAAAATGGTTTTCAAATCTCATGACTAAAATAAAGATGTTAATGATATCTCTCCATCAACCCCAATAGTATTTTTGTTGTAATTTTTATCTAAAATATATTCCCATGTGACATAAAATCATCATCAATATGGTCATAAAGAATATATATTGGAACTTTGTAATCCCAATCCATTAGCTATGGGGTTGATTTTACCATCTCCTCAAAATATATCATCCTACTTCAGTCTAGGTAGTGGATACCAGTTTCCATCAACCCATCCACTCCTCCATTAATAGGAAATACCCATAACATTTGTGGCTCTCTCAAAAAGTAATATTGACAATGCCTTTAAGTTATGAATATATATATAGAATCAACGAACTATCTGATAATAAAATCAAACCAATCAATGTTCTTCTAACAAAATATCCCAACATGACAATGATATGGATGGAACCATAAATTTTATCCCTCGATGGGGGAATCGATATATACCGAACCACTATATTATTAAGAGGATGAAGAAATGATTTTTTATCCTAATATTCCCTTCTAAATATTTTCATTAATAATATGATGAATTATATGAACCAATATATATATATATATATTGAGGGTTGTAATGTGGATATGTTAAATCAAGTGGTGAGTAATGTTGATGTACAAACTGAGGTAACACATATGAATAATCAGTGGGGGAATTAGAACATGGATCCTATAAATGATCATGTTCCTCGTCCTAAATAACAATACATTATTGACAATGTTAGAAGTCTTGCTAAAACTCCTTGAAAACATTGAAATATCAAAATCCATTCCAATGAATAATAACTATCACATTATGAGGGTGAGTTATACAACCTTAGATGGAACTATTTTGAATTAATCTAAGAGAAATATTTTCATTGGCTTCCACCATCAAAGAAAATCACACATCATTCCGTTTACATATCAAGAGGGAGATACTACATATATGGGGATAGAATATCAACTCCATGGTGACTCTTACTACAGAAAACGTAGTAACAATATCATTATAATTGGGGAACACCTTGAATTTCCAAATTATAATGTTTACCTCACCCTAATTAGTATTCTAATATACTCATAACAATAACTAGAAATAAAAATTAAATGAATTAGTAGTGACTTTATAATTTATTTAACCCTACCCATGCTCATGAGGGTGGTCCAGATAGTAGTACCCCCAAACACTACAACACCATTAAGTCTCTTTCTACATTCATGGAATCCATGGACGAGTTACAATCCCCCATTAATCGTAAGAGGAATTCATACCTTGGAAGGAAGGAAAACACTTTACCCCCACCGAATATAAGAAATATTACATTTTCAATGAATTACTTCTAGGGGATCTATAAAATCAGGTCACATAATTCATGTCATGATGTGACCCTTGATAGTCCATAATGAATGTTAAGAGGAAAAAATACTCAAAATCATTATAAAGCGTCATATGAGGAAATAATTTATTTTTTATAGAATCCTCTAATTAAGACCTATTAGATGATGGGAATACCCGACTCATCAATTCCACTTCTGGTTCAACTCCTTTCTAAGGAAATATATTGATTATCTACATCAAAAATATCATATAAACGAGTATGACATAGTGTCACAATTTATCTCCATATGAAGATAACTAACATACTCACATTACATTCCTTTCATACTAAAACTATTCTTTGGAACCATTATGAATAGGTTTAGACACCATTTATTATAATTAATTTTCCATGTGTGTTATCAGTGTTCCCTGAATCAGAACAATGTATAGAGGATTCTATTTATGAACCAGATAAAAATATAAGTCCATGTCCATGATACATGGGGAATGACTTGTAAAATCCTAAACTACCTCATTCATGGTTAAAAAATGGTGGTTAATAGAACACTCATTAATTCCCACAATTTCAAACTACCTCCCATTGAGTGATAGAATAAGTAAATCCACCCTTTACTGAAGGAAAATACACATCATGGTTACCTTTTTTTAAGGATTGAATGAATAATGTGTATTCATTCTGGTCATAATTGGTTAATATTTATTTCCTCGCATATATGGAGAATAATATCCTCATGATACATGATCCTATGAATCTTAGTAATGTTATCCTAAATGACCATCTTGAATCACAACCATTTTATTCAATATTGTGTGACATTATCTATCAAATAGTTGACTCCAATGGTATCATTGAGGGTCGGATTGACTCTGTATAGTTGATACTAAGAAAACACTCGGTACTAGTGGCTTATGTCACCACAACCGAACAAGAAGAAGATGGTTACTAGATAGAAGTTGTGGCTTGGAATGAAAAATTATATGATTACTAGATGAAACAAATAATAATTAACTAATCTATGTCACCCTAAATGGGGATATTTTTAGGTCGGTCATAATTTTATATCAAAATATATTTTTATTAATCTCACATCTTTGTGGTGGATGTAATTATCAGTTGAATGAAAAGTCTCAAGATAAAAGTCTTATCCAACCCGACATTGGATCTGACTTTTATGAATATATTTCCTTAAACATTACTATAAAACTAATTGTACCATAAAATGAACTCTTCACCAAATTAGGAGATGATTTTAGCTATATAAATAAAATTTATATAATTTTTTTTCCTCTTATGATAAATATACAAATAAATTTGAGTTCACTTTACATGGCTACCGAACTAGTGGTGGTGGTTGCAGAGTTTGAGGGAATAGGTGATGGTGCAGTCCTTTACGAACCCAGTATACAATCAACATCCCAACCAAATTCATATATATGACCAAAATGGATTTCAAATAACTTCATTGAGACAAATGGGAGCATATAGGTGCATCAGATTTCATTAGTAGTTGTCAGAGCACAATTAGTTTAGATGAATGGGTGGTATGTGTTTGACTATTTGATAATGCAAAATAAAGAGTTATACTAGTGAGTCCCACACCATTATATATAGATATTCCCTTATCCTCCTTCCAAGCATTGGGCCCATCTACTACAATCCTTTCTTCTCTATGGCCACATACCAATGTGAAACAACACTATAGGAAGCTAAAACCACTATTTTAGTAATTTGAAATGTTGATATAGTTAGTATTTATACCGAAAACCCCTAAATCCAATAGTCTCTCTATCTCTCAAACTGTATTAAGGAATTGTTTATTGAGGCCCTCTAATGATTGAAGATGTGTGATAATAATTTCACCCTCTCCATGTTTTATTGAGTTAAATTAACTCTAGATCAATGGATTTATATAATATCATTCACATAAAATGATAGGGATGATGTTGAAAAGTGATATATCATAGATATTTATATTTAATCCTTGATTGATAATTTTGAAATCCGAAAGGATTTAGTTGAAAATAGATATGTGATCATTCTCATAACAGTCCCCACGATCCATCATTTGTGAAATATTGAGGATGGTTTTTCACAAATAAGTATTAACATTCATGGATAGAACAAATTGATAAATGGAACCTCAAAATGAACAATATCCAATCACAATATGGGTATATAACATCAAATCACGAGTTTAGGGTTATCTAGTAACACATGATATACAAATATCTTCTCCAGATGCTCATGATTCATAGTAACATAGTGGTTTGATCGAAAATCCATCAATGATTGGAATATATTATAAAGGGAAATTTCTATATAATATGTTGTGATAGAAACTGATTTAAATATTATTTTTATCAAAATATCATGGGGATTTTTAATAATATAGGTGAAAAAAATAATGAAACATTGTGAGATGTAAGTTTCTAGACCGAACAGCATGAAAAATTCACTAGAAAACTTCGGGAGTTTCATAGATGTTTATAAGAACAACCTATAATCCTGATCAAGGAAGTATATTCAGCCCAAGGTGGATATTACCACTAAAAAATCATTGTATCGTCATTTTATCATAATATTCTTGTTAACCATCATGATCCACACAAAAAACCATGCTTAAGCCTCAGTCTGAGTAAGAAAAAGTTTTTTTTCCCATCAATGGGAATTGGGTGTACCCCCAAATTCATTCCCCAAATTTTAAGTTTTTCATTTTATCACCCCCCAATAGAAATAGTTAGGGTTGAAAACATATCCAAAATAATCGCAAAATATTATTTTTTTGTTGGTTGTCAATGATTATGATTATTATCTCATTGAGATATAGATCTATGTCAGGGAGGATAATATTAGGGGATTTAATTAAGTATTTGAGGATGATGTATCTATAGTCATTATGTTGGTTTGGAATGTAATGCTGGTAATATAAGAGGAACATTTCCACAAATTGATCTGTGCCACCATTCCACTTTTATATCAAAAGATATATGTATGTATATATATATATATATTTATATTATAATGTAAAATTTATATATTACCACATCGAAATATATTTATAATTAAAATAATGACCATGATATAGCTACACATCATCTTGAATTTGCAGAATACCATTGAGGATTTAATTTGTAATCCATGTTATTTCCCCCTCTCGTGCAACTACGAAAGAATCCAATGTGGAATTTTTTATGTTATCTTTATCAGATATAATTAGTTCCCACAAAGGATTTCTAATATACTTATTATTAAAAAAAGAAATAACAAGGCCTACATTGATTTTAGAAATCTAATAAGACAATTTTTTATGGTAATTTCCAAATTAAAATCATTGAACTCCTAATCAATTCCAATTTTTCTTCCAATAAATTTCTATTAATGATGGTAATTTTGGTTATAACTAGATCTTGTTGTCCCTAGAAGATGAGGAAGCCACATCCTTTAGATAACCATCTTTAATTTTGATAAATAGGTAATAAACTATGAAATAAGGATTTATGGAACCCCTTATAAATGCATCATGAAATATATAATTATTACATTATTATAAAGTATAATAGAATGGTTCATCATTTTTATGGTTGTTAAATCTTAGTTGTGTTATAATGAACTACACGATCATTAAAAAATCAATGAGAAATTAAGGAATCATATTTTGAAAATGAATCCCCTAAAGTGTTTATATACAGTAACGTTAGGTAGTATATTCATATTTTTGGCTAACACTATTATATAATGGTTACTCAAGAAAATACTTGTGTAATTATATAAAATCCACCACTTTATAATATTAATGTGTTTAGATGGATCCATGGGTGCCACCCTTATATCCCCAGTTTTCTAGACAACATAGATTATATATGTTTCCAATTAATTATGTAATGAAATAGAGAATGACACTAAATTTGGAATGAGGATTAAAATTAAAATCATGAAATCCTTATGTTTTAATTTCCACATCCCCCAATCTTATTATAACTCGATTTAGAGAATCCACTAATCTAATACATAGACACCATGGAGTGATGACTCGTTTCCCAAGTCACTTATATAAATATGGTGGGGAACCAAAAAATACATTAATATCTCAAAAAATTGAATCTAGATACATATACCTTGTATTATGATTTCAAATCAAACTATGTTCCCCTTATCTTCATTCTGAAAAATTGGTGGCATTATAAAAAATATCATGATGTCCACATGATCTCCCATTTTGATTCTCTCTTCTAAATTATTATCCTCCCTAATCCGACAAAGAATACAGTGTCAAGTAATATTATTATAAAACATTATGAAATCCAATTATATTCCTTTAATCCAATAAAAGATAAATAATTATGTAATTTACACATAATAAATCTACTATAAAACTGTTGTTAGTGAACACCGAACTCCTGAAAGAATAAATTATATATGCCTCTAGCATAGTATTAATATTGTAAATGATTTTTTAAAATTTTACTTATGTACAAATGTTATAAAAAAGTAAAATATGAATCTCCACCTCATTTATATGTGGATTATCAATTTACCCTCTTACAAGTTATTTTTCTCCTACTTCGTCTCACCATCTAAAGGATGCAACAAAAAAATGGGGAGGAACAATGAGCCCAAATATCAGGACAAGAGTTATCCATGCTTTTACATATATCTTATCTAAATTTATGGGTTGAATCATATCATTAAATAAAATATATCAAAGGGGAATATACCATCAATAATTAAGAAATAACCCCACACATTTTTTATGTGATGTTGCTAATGCTAGAGTTCCAATAGGAAACTATGTTGTATCATGAACCTTGTTCCCAAAATGGATATGTCGATGCACTAGACAATTTATCCACAATATAGAAAGCTCCTGACTAGGATGTGTTAGATATCTACATCACTCATAAATGGTTAATCTCAATAGTTATCTACACTAAAAAATGTTAATCATTAATGTTATTGTTTCGACTGGGAATGATGTTCTAACGTGTGTTTTAGATTGATACACCCCATACTATATTACCACCATAATGGGACACCCCCACTAGATTAACATAATAAAATCCTTCTAAATTGGAATAAGTTACCAATTTTGGATGATCTAGATGAATATAAATACTTCTATAAATGTGTATTTATGAGATTCCTCAAAATATGTATTGCATAAGGAAGTAACATCTCTATCATGATGTAATTCCATATTATCTCCTACTATGCTCTTATGTATATAAAATGAATTTTCCACCATATTAAAACAGTTGGTTATTTCATTTCAATAATAATACAAGAATTTTTTTTTAGAATGAGATTTCATTCATGTATGATACATGATAATGTCATCGATTATTCTCCCTAGAGTAGCAATATACTACTAAATAATCTTGTATACATATGATATAGGGAAGGGATCTCATGGATATATAACCTCCACCCCACCATCTATAGATAAATAGTTTATGTAAATCCATAATACATATTATTTCTCTCACAACTTGTCTAAGGTCATTCCCCAAAAGAATGGTAGGATCAATGGTTCATCAATTTTGAGAAGTCTAATATTTTCATGGGATTCTTTATCCCTCACACAATACCAATAGATAACGACACAAAATTATATTATTCTAAGATAAATATTCTCTATGATCTGTATATCATCGAGTGTCACTATCCATCTCACGTGTTTTTGTGAAAATAATGTAGATAGTAAAATTATATATTTCACTTGGTAATATCATAAATAAAAATGTTGATATAGAAAATAATTTTTTCCACAAAATCTCCTGCTTGGATTGTGGGCCTATAGTACCATAACCTATACTACCATTAATGATGACATATACTGAAAAATTTATGTATAATATAAAATAACACATTAAATTATTACTTCCTTCACTCCAAAATGTGATCTATGGAAAAAAATCAAATGATGAACATTCACAAAAGTGGCATGATGTTATAGAAAAACTGATGAATAGATCACTTACAATGAAAAAAACAATATTTCAAATAGGATTGGTTTTTTAATGAATTAATAAAGTGGTACACCTCACTCATTCTTTAAATTATAATATAAACTATTTCACAGAACCATGTTGATACTAGGAATGAATCCCACAATGATGGAACCCAAAATTGACGTGCCTTACATTATATGATTTTTTTCAATATTTCATTATCTTTATCCATAATGGATGGGGAATGATTCATTTTTCACACTAATATATGGTTTCCAGATAATCAATTAACATGATTTCCCTTGTGAATAAAATTGTATTTGGAATGAATATATATTGCACCACAACCTTGGTCACCATTACATTACCATAAATTGAATGATAACTAGAAAATTTTCACTTTTATTTAAACTAATGGACAACTAAAACTCAAAAAAGGACAAAAAATATGATACCATGGTCTTCATCACCATAACTCAAACTATAAGACAAATATTACAAAGTCTCATGATGTTAAAATTACATGACAATGCCCTTACCATGTGAAGTTAAACTACACATTATATGTCCAAGTATTTTGACATTAAACTATGAAACAACTTAATTAATTATTGAATGAAATAAAACTAAATTTTCTTCCATTCCATAATACCTTATGTTTTTCAGAAAGGTCACACCTTGATGGACTGACAACCCCTTTTACCCATGGGATAGATCTACAAAAATGGTTTCTTGTGTAGGGGTTACTAAACTCATGATGATTTATCATTGATGACCCTATACTAGAACATAGTAGTCTCTACATTATTGTAGAATAAAAAACTCATCAATATATGGGATCCTTCTTTCATAACCTAAGAAATTTGTTCAATAGAAATAAAATATACATGAACCATGTCAGTATTGAAAATAAATTACCATGTCACTAAGTATGTGTAAGATCTAAAAAAAGACCATAGTGAAGGAAATTGGTATGAACTCATTCCCATATTCATAGTATATTTATTTGGTCAATATATACCAAACACTAGGACTATAAACTACATCAAAAGATGATAGCACATAATAAAATCAACATCGTCAATAAAATGTTGACTCCCTACATAATGAAAATATCAGCATATAGAGCATTAATTGTAATGACTATGTGTTTCTTGATTCATAATATCTTAGAAAATGTAATGATGCCCAAATTCTCTAATCATGGGCCCCACAAAAATGATTGACGAAAATAAATTTCATCATCCAACATAAATTTATTAGATCTATATTAGGGATTATTTCACTATATGAATTATATATGGATTGATTCATGATTCTTCAAAATACATAGTGATGAAATTATCCCATAGTCCTATGCCTAACCATAATATTCAATATAACATGTTTGACATAATTTCAGAATAGAATGGTCTGTGTAGGTTACATTTCAGTATACGGACAATGTGTGGATTCACTCATAAACAATTGAAATCTGTATTGATCCCTTGGAATATTATCCCACCCTAGAAATATTGCTTCTCTATTAAAAGTATCCTACATGTTTACTTAATATTTATTTCTTTCTTCCATAATTGGATATGAAACAATGAAGATAAACCCATCACTGAAATCCTTAACATCATAATAATGGGGATGATTAAAGATCACCAACCAAGAAAATAGTGGGTAATTAATCTTTTGTTGGGTGGGGACGTCCCTTACAGATGAATTTTATCTATTACGGGACACCCTCCAAAATAACTATTTAAAATAATGATATAAAAAATGATGGGATACATAGTTACATCAAGTAACTGTATAATAAACCAAGTTATTAATCCATTTATGAAATTGAGAACATACCCCAGCCCATCTTATGTATGTGTCATATCAACACACAAAAAATTGGGCATGGGTTCTATATTTTAGGAACATGGGTTTGTAATAAAATACCCCTTCCCCTATATATGATTCAAATGAATGTAGGGAAACCTACACATTTTTATAAATATTTTCATCTTGATTTTGGTCAGCAATGGGTATGTAGTTACAACCATATATCTTATTCATGGCCCATCGATTATTTTTTTGAAACATAATACAACTTTCATTTATGATGTATATGGATAGCTTGGATCATGGATCATGTATGTTTATTTTATAATAAGAGGATTAAAGTGTTCTGATTCCACTTTTTCCATGATATATAGACCCCTAAAACATCATTAAATAACCATTAGATAATGGGAATTCCCTTTCTATCTCCTCTATACATATTTTAGATTTTATTAGGGTATATTTATCATTAATAACAATGTATGTGATGATTCAACTCTATTGAGAAAATCTAATTACACTTGGATCAATCAACATTAGGACCATCTACAAGTTCATGAAAAAATCACCCCTCCTATGACAATGATTGATATTTTTTAGGGATAGTTCACTTCCCATAATGGATTTATTTATGGTAATAAATAGTAATAATTCTATATATTTGAGCTACTTAATGTTATTTGCGACTCAATAATATTGTCCATTAATTGATAATAGTCCCCCCCCCAAAATATGAGTTTGATCATCATATGGAACCATAAATAAATATGCATAAATTAGTTCATATTACTTTAAGAAACTTAGTTATTCCAGGATTATCCACCCTAGGACATGGAAAAATTTTCAAACAAAAAATTTCTCATCATCTTCTGTTTATTATGTATATGTCATCCTAAGGATTTCCTTCTAATGGAGGTATGTGTCTAGATTCCAACCATCTTGAGATGCATATGGTAACCTATGGGAATCCCAACCAAAGAAATTGTGTGTTCAACAAGATCAAATAACAAAATTATTAATTCACTTACCATACAAAATGGGATATGTCCATTCCAATCACCAAGACTTATTATTTTTATTTCTTTTTTCACTCATCGCTAGTAAAGTATTGGTTATTACCCATTCTTCTCTGTTTTCCCATATTAATGGTGTCTCACATGTTCTTATAGGATTGGATATAATTTTTTACATAATAGGGAGTATCATATCTAAATGTGTGTTAAATTAATGGTATATGAATGCATAATGATAAACTATTTTATAATGTATGACTTTTATAGTATCATTTCACCTATGTTTACGTTGGTTCAAGGTATGGATTTATTATTATTGAGTAGGATCATTAAAAAGTGGATCCCATTAATTGTCAATGTACCCATCATACCATGGGTGGATGAAAACACATTCCCATATTTAAATCCCCTTGGAAAATTTTGGGAATATGAAAGGGTATATTATATATTTTCATGATGGTTCAAAATAAAATCATTTTATGATGTTGTTAACCTATAGGAAATTTTTGTATTGGATTCATTAATTTAAAATACATGAAAATTTATGCCTTTTCATATAAAGTCAAACAATATGAAAATTATGTACATTTCACATGATGTTAAATAAAAATACCAATACAACCTGAGTGTTTGATGTTTAAAAACATGAAAATTACACCCATAAAACATGATGTTAAATATCCAAAAAGATACCTCCTGGTCACATGATATTTAACTACATAGAATCTAGATCCCTACTACATGATGTTAAACTGCACAAACCATCAACTATCACCACTCTTTATTCATGAAACAAAAGATACTAACCATTATCATCCAAATATTAAGGGTCATTCATCAACATTATATTATCCTCTTTCCATAAAATCACACAATGTTCCTTGAGTATCTCATATTAGTATGAATCATTAATATAACAAGGAAAATAACACCAATAATTAATGATTCATTATTTGAATTTTCATGTTTACCTTCACCTTCTACATATGAGATATATCATATGAACTAGATGTGTAATTTCCTTAAAAATAGATTTTGATACTTTTGATCCCTAATAATATTACTTTAGAAATTTTCACCGTAGTGTGATTAGTTATCATCCAAAATGTGTCTTCTCCACACCATAACTCATTATTTAGTAACCATGAACCATGATTTAAATCAACATAATCATTCAATCAAATGGATGATAGAGTACAATTGAACTTGGATGTCATAATTGAGTTTTTTTACTTATCTCTATTAACTGGGTCCATACATCATGAATTTTAACTGTGAATTCCACAGGAAATGTTATATGACCATGAAATAATTCCCCCATTGATCATAAATAGAAGCAACTAAAAAATTGTTAACGAGACACATAACACTATTGGTAAAAATAACATAGATGAATTTTTCAAGGAAATTCAAGTCGCAAATTGATGATCTCTTCTCTCAAAAGTTTAGAAAAAAGTTATATTACATATTAAGAAGCACATGATATTTATGAAAAATATTATAAATACATTAAAAGATAATCTATTCTCACTAGACCATTATAGACTACAAATGGTTAGAAAACTTATTTATCACTTCCCATCATCATGATAACATGTTCTGTACATGGTGACAACACTTTTAGTGTGCCAAAACCCTTCATGAATATTATGTTGAGTCAGTACACATTTTATAGAACCCCTTAACCTATACTCATTTCCCTTGGTTTTACCTTATATAATTTTGTAAATACGTAATGATAGGTTATAATGGAACCCTTTGGACTCAATTGTCAATAATTCAACAACATAGATATTTTTCTTGTGGTACATTTTTACCCTAGATGAAATTTCAACCATAAACACACTAGTTATTAACCAACCGAATCTGATAGCTATTCTTACCATTATTAATGTTCTTCCTGTGTCCACCATTCATGGCTCCTAATTGACTCAAATATTCCAGGATCATGACGTATAGATTTCATAAATATTTTTGTTAATACAATCTTTTTATGTTATGTCACCATGTATTATACCCTTTCATGAAGGGAGAGTAAAATAAATCATTATTGAATTTATGATTTTTCATTATCATTTGACCCTATACTACAGGATATATGGGTTCATGCATTACTAAATAGTATAAATTATTATTTTTAATGGTAGTCCATGAACTACCCCCATGTTTCTAGAGTCCTCCATGGGTAGTTCTCCCTATATACCGTCATTCATTTCTCATTTGTTTGAATATCTTCAACCTTCCAAGACCCCCTGGAATGAAATAGATACCAATATTATAAACCATTCAGGAGTTTGATCTTTATAAATGACCTTGAGGCCTCATGTGGAGCAATCTCTTCTCTACAATAATTGGCATTCAACCACCATGATCCCCAGTAACATAGTTGGAAAAATCAGGCCCATAGTGTGTATTGATATCATCATCATCTTGTATAACCTATTTAATTACCCTCAGCTCAAAAAAATTGATAAACGCATTATGCAACTTGTAATTAATCTATCAAAATAGATTTTAAATCCTTGAGATCACATTAAAAAATAATATAATTAATCTTTAGGATGAATGTAGGGTGCCTTACCCCTTCATAATATTCTTAATTTATAATATCATAAGGAATGTAGGGTTCGAGAAACCTTAATGAATATTAATAATTCATAATCTTAGTCAGGATTCAGGTTACCATGTCCATTAATGAATATCATCCATCATAATATTAGCAAGGATTTATGGTTCGAGACACATTCATGGATATTCTTCCTTTATGAACTAATCAAGAATATATGGTTCCCAAAACCTTATGAATCATAATCCTCACTGAACTATTCTATGTATTATGATTTTCAATTTATATAAGATCATAGTATATGTACTAAATATTTTGAGTCATATGGTCCAACATATATGTTTATAAACTACAGAAACATGGGGTCCCAGTATATGAACACAATTTACAACAACACAGGGTCCACAATATTTTACAAAAAATAATAAATCCCCATAGATCTATCATGTAAGAGCTTAAACATTAATTGAAATTGGATATAGTACTTGTTAGTTTGGAAACTCACAATGTGTGGTCTAGGAAGATTATGGTTCATTTCACTATAGACGGACACTTTCTATGAGAATGTAAAATGATCTTTTAAAATAAATAAATATATATATATATATAAAGAGACATAAAACCTTTTAGGTTCAAAATATGTGAATAGCCTATGAAAAGTCATGTCCCTACCCAAAAATCTGTCAATATATTTATATTAAAAAAACTAAATGAGAGATATATAAAAGAGAAATTATTTTTTTGGATCCCATCATATATACCCAATAGTATTCAAACTTTGCTCACTAGGACACTAGTTTAAGAAAAAGTTAAAGAATACTATTTCGTAGTGGAAAACATTTAGTCAAGACATCCCTTTGAACCAAATGGAATATAAAGGGTCGATACTGGTGCATACACAAGGAAATTTATACCACTGATAGTTTGTGATCCATTATATAATAATATATGTTATCACTCGAGAGTTTGAGATCAAATTTTTATTCCCATAGAAATATAACTAAACATTATGTGTTTAATAATCTTTATTATATTAATTATTCATTATTTCAAGCCTATAGTGATTAGGGAAGTGGAAAATATTAAAACATTGGATTTAGAAGTCCTTTTTGTTGATCATTTGAGAAAAAAATAGATCCAGCTTGAATCTTCTTTTTCAAGAGTCACTGACATGTTTTCCATATATGAATATAACAATATAATAGTAAAATTTTGTCGATTTGGTGAATTATATCATACAAACTATTGTGGAAGGTTTAAATTAAATATCAAATTCTCTCCACTCCATTTTATATCCTATCATTAGAAGATGAAGAGCCTCAGTTGAGGATGACAACTCACGAGACACATTTTTCATGGTCTAGAGAAATTATTATTCCATTGAATGATCATCCTTTATGTGAACTATGAATTATTAATGATCTATTATATATGGTAGTAGGATTTATATATGGACATGAAATTGGGATGATTTTCTATAATTTTTAATGGGCATGTTTGGGGATTCCCTCCTTGATTAGAGAAGAAACTTTTCATCATCAATGTTGTATAGGTACCATTAATGATAAGATAGTAACTACATTGTCTAAGAGATCCCCTGAATGAATTCAAATAATATTCCATTACTAAATCTACACATCCTATATTGGTGGGAGTGTTAGTAGAGGCATTCTATTCAACCATATATATCCATAGTATTATTGTTGAAGATTATAAAACAAATCTCATACTAGTATTTCCATTGTATAAAAATACTTATATACTCCTTCTCATAGGATATGTGTGTATAATAAATGATGAAATAGATATAATTAGGTATTATTCCGTTGGTGGGAAAAAATAATTTTTTTGGTGAGGAAGTTAATGATATGGAATTGTTTAATATCCCCCCTTAAAATTGTATTCTATGGACATAGGATGGTCAACACATCATTTTATGAATGCATGGAGGGGTACATTTCCGAAAAAAATTCCTCATCATAAGAATATTTGACACCATGACAAGGATGATAATTTTTCAGGATTCGAGATTCCTAAAATAGTTCCCCAATAATGATGAATGAGGAGTGTATAGATGCATGCAGTTCTATGCATTGAACTGAATGACTCAGTACACAAATGTATAGGATTCCACCCAATCTTTCACATAGTACCTAGATAGAGAAGTTGGATCATTGGTGGGATGTTTTGAAATATTGGGGTTATTATAATTGAATAATTTCATCTTCTATAATTGATAAAAAATTAAAGGATTTTATTGTCATTGCACACTAACAAAATAAGTAGATGACAAATTCTATGTAGAGAATGACTGGAGAGAATTCCTATAGGGGGATTGTAGCTCACAATTGATTAGATCATCAATGAGAACTAAAATAACACCATTATAGTGTAAGACATTAAATTACCTTTCATCATGGGAACAACAACCCCTATATGTGGTTTTCACAAAAGTTATAGGGTATGGAAAAAAATTAAAATAGTTGTGCATTATGAATTTAACAAGAACCTCATCAATGACTAGGGTAAATACATTAAAACAACATATAAATAGTAAGCCAAGTATGAAAAGGGAATGATGAATCTTAGTGTTGTTTGGATTACTATAACACCTAATGTGTTCACCAATACATCCAAATTGAAACTACAGGGGGCCTCAAATCCAATAAGGTCCATTACCGTATTTAATATGAACATGAATTTGATAGACATAAGAAATGGTTGACACAACATGGTTGAGGGGTAATCATTCTTCTAGTTGAGCCAACATAACTAATGTACTAACATGGACATAAAAATATACATCCCTAGTCGAGGAAATATCACTTATAACCCTATATGTTTTGGGATAATCCCACTGTTTACCCTTTTACTTGTGATAAATCATCATTTTTACAATTTTGAATTGGATAAATCCTCTTATACATCCTTTTTTATGATATATAATCTTATATACACACTGGATTGATATAAATCATCATTTCTACCATATTGGAATGGGTGTAATTACTCTCTTATACCATCTAGCTTGTGATACTTAATCTCGTATACCCTCGGTCATGGGATAAATATTCCCAAGTATATAATTTATCTTTTGAGATATGATATTTATCTATTTATTAAATGGAGATAAATGACCCAATAAATTAGTCATCAATTTATTTTGATTTCCACATTAAAAAAAATCTTATAAAAATTAATAACTCATAGAATGTAAAGTGATTTTTGTGTCACTTCCAAATAGTATCACTACAATTTATCTCAAACACCAAAATGGATACTAACATAAATTAGATCCATCAAAATGTAATTTTATAAAATCATTTAGAGACTGACCAGTGAAAAATTATTCCCAGTTAAGTTTCTATTTTAGTTATAACTATGATAATTATAGTGAAATCTTGAATGTTTTTTTAGAATTTGTTTTTATAAAACCAAAAATACAAAGTTATATTTCTGGTTAATATTTATTTTTCTGATAATTTGTTTTTATTTTTTTAAATACCAACTTTTAAAAATACCATTTAATAGTGGATTACATAAATTGAAATTAAGTGTTGAACAAAAATTGTTTTGTAATATAAAAAATTTTATATTTTCATGACAGAAATCCTTCTGATTATTTTGAAATACCATTATTGAAAATTATGATTGTAAAATAGTTATCAATACCTTAATTTTAAAATAATAGTTGTGAAATATTAGTCTCATATGAGATAGAAAATAAATTTATTTACAATTTAAATGGGGAAATTTTTAGGAATTTAAAAATGTGCATGGAGTTGAAATTTCTTTATAAGTGATTAGTATTATTCTCAATAAGAATAACTTTTAAAGATAAAATTCATAGATTACCATGATTTGAATAAGTTGATTCATTTTAACCTAAATAAAAATTATAATGTACCATGAAATAAAATCCTTTATTATATAAAATCATTTTTTGAATAAATATGATCCATATGTGCCATTATATCTTTATGAATATATGTTATTGAACCAAAAAACATTAAACAGTTGTAATGTAAGGACGAAATAACCCAATGGAGATATGAAGAAATGGAATTAAAATAATTAGAAATAAATATTATTCATTATACATGAAGGGAATGGATTAGTTAATACATAATATATAATAATTTATGGTGAGTAATATCAAAAACCACTCTTGGATTTAAAAAATTATTCAATTAAACCCTTAAAATATTCTAAATGTTAAAATCTAACCCTTATGAAGGATATGATTTCAAATAAACCATTAAAATAATTAATATTATAAGGATGATGATAAAAAATATTAATGTGGAAGTGGCTAAACCATTACAAATAAAACAAGGTTGATAATAAGAAAAGTTTTAACAAAATATAAATTTTAGTCATGAATCCATTAATTTGGTAATTATTTCATATAAAAATGCACCTAGAATCTCAAATGACCATATAATGATTTATAGATATCATATATAAAAAAATATTCATAAACAAATCATTAAATATGGACCCATTTTTATTATATTATATTATATTATTATATATTTTCCCTTATGTTTGTTATATAACATGAGACTTATTCAATTTTCTCCTTTTTTAGGAATTAAATTTATCAAGGTTGATATTTTAATAATAAGATTAACAATTAAAATAGCAAAATTATAACTAAAAAATATTTTAATAATAACCTATAATGTTTTTTTATTTCCTATTTTCTTTTACTATAGATTATCATAATGTAGATCATGATGGGGGTAAAATCGACCAAATTAGGAACACATTCTAACTCAATGTGTTAGTATAGGTTAGGATGTTATAATATCATGATAATATAAGAATTTTGATTTTGGTGTGATTTTTTAAATTTTTTGAATCATATGTAAATAGGTTTTGATAAATAACGAAAATCAAGTCTAAAATATGAAAAATTCTATTTCATGGTTGTGGTAGCTCGTATAATACATTACTGACATTCAACCGCATAACTTTTTGTGTCCTATCATAGTATGTCATTCAACCGCAGAACATTATTTAAGAATATTGTTATAGCATTTCAAGGTTCTCATTATAGCGAGGATCTGCTATGACCTTATTAATGCAACAAATATTTCCGGACATTATTATATTATAGTCATGCAGAACATTGAACAGTATATAATAAGTGAACATTTATGTAATCAAAGTACAAAAAAGTTGGTTCTGAGGAAACCAACCATTACAAACTCCCACTTGGACTAGAGCCAACTGCCTACGACTTTTAGTCCGCTAGACCTCACATGATGATCATGTTTCTGCTGAGTCAAGGCTTTAGTCAATGGGTCCGCCACGTTGTCTGCTGTTGAAATACTGCTCACTGCAACTTCACCTCTCTGAGAAAAATCCCTCAAGAGATGATACTTCTGAAGTATGTGCTTTGTCTTCTGATGTGACCTTGGCTCTTTTGCAAGTGCCACCGCTGCAGTATTATCACAATAGAGTGTGATAGGATATTTACTGCTCGGTAAAACATCCAGCTCTTGGACGAAGCTTTGCATCCATACTGCTTCTTTAGCTACCTCAGAAGCTGCGATATACTCGGACTCCGCTGTAGAATCTTCCACCACACTTTGTTTTGAGCTCTTCCAGCTCACTGCACCTCCATTCAAACTGAAGATGTATCCAGTCTGCGACTTCATGTCATCTTGATCAGTCTGGAAACTAGCATCTACATGTCCTCTGATGACTAGTTCCTCATCTCCTCCATAAACCAAGAACATATCCTAAGTACGCCTCAGATACTTAAGGATAGTCTTGACTGCCATCCAATGGTGGTCTCCTGGATCAGCTTGATATCTGCCTACCACACTTAATGCATAAGCAACATCTAGCCTCGTACATAGCATAGAATACATGACTGACCCAATCGCGGATGCATAAGGGATCCTTGCCATTTTCTTTCTTTCCTCATGTGTCTGAGGACACATTTTCTTGGAATGATGAATGCCATGTGACACTGGCAACAATCCCCTCTTGGATTGTTCCATACTGATTCTCTTCAGTATCTTGTCAATGTATGTACTTTGACTTAGGCCCAGCATTTTTTTGGATCTATCACGATGGATCTTGATCCCAAGAATATATGTCGCCTCTCCCAAGTCTTTCATGGAGAAGCATTTATTCAACCATGCCTTAACTGACTGTAAGACAGGTACTTCGTTTCCAATTAGCAATATGTCATCGACGTATACTATTAGGAAAACGACTGCACTTCCACTAAACCTTTTGTAGACACAAGGCTCACATTCGTTCTTAACAAAGCCAAATTCTATAACAGCTTCATCAAAACAAATGTTCCATGACCTTGATGCTTGATTTAATCCATAAATGGATTTTTGCAACTTGCATACCTTGTTGGCATCCTTTTAAGTCACAAACCCTTCAGGTTGTGTCATGTAGACATCTTCCTGGAGGTTCTCGTTAAGGAAAGCTGTTTTGACATCCATTTTCCAAATTTCATAGTCATGGTAAGTAGCAATGGCCAATAGGATTCTGATAGACTTCAGCATTGCAACCGGTGAAAAGGTTTCATCATAGTCAATTCCTTGACGTTGTCTAAAACCTTTTGCAACCAGTCGTGCCTTGTAGGTGCTGACTTGCCCCTCCATGTCCAGTTTCTTCTTGAATACCCATTTATTACCAATAGGATTTACATCAACTGGAGGATCTACCAAAATTCAGACTTGGTTTTGGTACATGGAATCCATTTCAGAATTCATGGCTTCTTTCCACTTGGCAACGTCTGTGCCTTCAACTTCTTCCTTGTAGGTAAGAGGATCATCATTGTCAACCAATAATGAGTCACCATCCTCAATGACAAGAAAACCATATCGTTCTGGTTCTCTCACCTCTCTCGTGCTCCTACGCAGTACTTGTGTCTCTGGAACAGATTGTTCTTCCACGGGGCTTTGTGGAATCTGTTCTTGTACCAACTCATGTGTATCTTGAGCCTCGACTTCATCGAAGTCTATCTCGCTCCCACTATCTCTTCTGGAGATGTGCTCCCTCTCAAGGAATATGGCGTGTCTTGCCACTGTAACCTTTTTGTCTGAGGGGTTGTATAGGTAATATCCCCTTGTTTCCTTGGGATATCCTATAAAGATACACTTTGTGCCTCGGGGTGCAAGTTTGTTACCTGAAGAGGCCTTGACAAATGCTTCGCTACCCCACACGTGTAAATTCGATAACATGGCTTTGCGTCCACTCCATAACTCGTATGGAATACCATTTATCGATTTAGTTTCTACTTGGTTTAGTATGTGTGCAGCTGTTTGTAATGCATATCCCCAAAAGGATAATGGAAGACTCGCATGACTCATCCTTGATCTCACCATGTCCAACAGGGTGCGGTTCCTCCTTTCACTTACACCATTCCACTGCGGTGTGTAAGGAGGAGTGAGTTGAGATAGAATCCCAAACACCCATAAGAAATCAATGAATTCTTGATTAAGATATTCTCCTCCTATGTCTGAGCGGAGTTTCTTAATCTTCTTACCAAGCTGGTTCTCAACTTCATTCTTGTATTCTTTGAACCGATCAAAAGAATCTGACTTATACCTCATTAAATTGATATATCCATATCTACTAAAATCATCAGTAAAAGTTATGAGGTACGAGAACGCACCCCTTGCTTCAACTGGAAATGGTCCACACACATCTGTGTGAACTAATTCTAGAAGCTCTTTAGCTCTTTCACCTTTCCCACTAAATGGGGCTTTGGTCATTTTGCCTTGTAGACACGCATGACATACACCAAGTGGTTTTAGTTCGAAAGAATCTAAATACCCATCTTGATGTAATTTTGTCAAACGTTTCTCATTGACATGACCTAGCTGGTGATGCCAAAGTTGGGTGTGGAATGAGTCATGTAAATTAACTTTGTTATCAATTGCCATTACTTGGTTTGTGTAGTCTAACACATAAAGGTCGTTATATAAATGTGCCCTACCAAAACAAATGCTATCTTTATAAAAGTAGAAACATTCATTTCCAAACTTGAATAAGAATCCATAAGTATCTAATCTGGATACTGAAATAATGTTTTTGGTTACAGAGGGTACATAATAACATCCTTTCAAAACCAAGACCATCCCGGTAGGCAATGTGAGGTGGTAGTCCCCGACAGCTACAGCAGCAGGTCTGGCTTCGTTGGCTGCTCGTAGATCTATCTCCCCTCGATCAATCTTCCTGAATCTACTTGGTTCCTATATTTGGATACAGATGTGAGCACCACAAGTAGTATCTAATACCCAATTAGTAGAAACAGATAGATTTCATTCGATAACAAACGCAACTGAAGCTTCCCCTTGCTTCCTTGGCTGGGTGCAGTTTTTCTTCCAGTGACCCTTCTTGCCACATGCGAAACAAACAGCATCTTGTTCCTTTGCCTCCCCTTTGATCTTCCTTTTCTTGGGAGGCCTTGAAGAAGCTTTGGGCTTAAAGCTCTTCGCCTTCCCTTTCCTTTTATTCACCATAAGGACAGAAGGCTTTTCATGCTTCATGTCATTGTCCACTTGGCGAATAAGGATAAGAAGATCAGATAGAGACTTCTCAATATTGTTCATGTTGAAAATAACAACAAAGTTTGAGAAGCTCTGGGGGAGTGATGCGAGAATGAGATCGGTACCCAGTTCTTCAGGGAATTTAAACCCTAGAGCCTCTAAGCGCTCAATGTAGCCAATGATCTTGACTACATGAGGCCAAGCTGGGGAACCCTCTCCAAGCTTGCTCTGAAACAGAGCCTTGGAGATCTCAAACCTTTCATGTCTTGCTCTCTCCGGGTATAAACCACGGAGGTGCTCGAACATTCTGTAGGCATCCATATCTTCATGAGACTTCATGAGCTCACTAGACATAGATGACAGCATCAAACATTGAACGTCGAGAGCATCGTTCAAATGTTGATCATAGACTAGGAAATCTTCATCACTTTCCCCTAGGGCAGGAGAATCAGGAAGTGAGGACTCCAGCACATAAAACCTCCGTTCATGGCGTAGGATAACCCGAAGGCGCCTAAACCATTCATGAAAGTTACTGCCGGTGAGGATGTTGTCTTTATCCAGAATTGATCGCAGAGAAAATGTGGTTGATCTGCTTGCCATTTTGATTCTACAATTTAAAAGAGCAGATTCATCAGTACTTTCTTGATTACATTTTATGAGAAATAATAAATTTTATTAACTCTCCCACTATTTTATCAATTCCCAATGGCCCTCACCATTGAACTCAGAATGTCCAGTTGCTTTGACATTCTAATGGCAAGGATCCATATTTCCCTTCGCATAACCCCAACAAGGGTTGGTCAAGCTATTTAAAGGTATTTAGGTAGGCGGGTCTTTTCCAACTGTGAGCTTACAGTTCCTTGATCTGTTGAGTGGACTCCCCAATCCTGAAATCCTGACTTGGATTTCCTCAACTCTTGCCTCCAATATTACATCAAGTCTAGCAAGGTCTACTTCTCTTGATGTAATATGGTTAAGTCAACCCGAAACCTTTCATAAGGGATTCCTTTATAAAAGTAAGTGTCTCAACAAGGGTTGGTCAAACACATAGTTTTATTGAGTCTTTCCCTTAATCAAGTAACGGAAGGCTTGGTCTGACTTAATATGGTATTTGAGGGATTTTATTCTTTATGCGTATCTTTGCATTATCACATGCTTGTTAATATTAAGTGATGCTTGCTTAAGTGATTAACCATGTTCCGATAATGTATAAGCACAGACCGGTTTTTATATTATTCCATCTTTGCATGCTTGTTCATTTTATTAATTATGTGATCGCGACAACACATGCATAATATATAAACCATGCAATCAGACAGAAATAAAATAAGATGGCATGATCATAAGAATCTATTTGGTTAGCTTATCTAGCGGTTTTGATAAGCTTACCCTGACCTAGGTAAAACACCTTGAACCTGATGGTTCGTGTTTTGCAGCTCCCACCTGTCCACCTTTGTATCTTCTTGTGTTGGTTTCGCCTTGGCTTCGGGATTTGAACCGTCTCCTCTGGCTTGGGAGATCCTCCATTACATGGGTTTACATTAAAGAAACCATGGGCACCCAGGCCCTACATTTTATTGGAAGAAGGCTCGCAGGCCAACAAATTTAAATTAAATAAATTTAAATGAAACCATACACATACAAAGGGTCTATGGTCTAGCTCATGATCATCCATAGTATGCTACGACATATACGCATATTTAGAATTCAAATTCTTTTAATCGTTCTTTTATTAAAGATAAGACGCTCTCGAATTCAATTAATTATGATCTTATAATTAATCAATTCTTTATCTTAAATTCCTTTCTGAATTTCCTTGAGATTCTTCTCATCCATATTACTTGTACGGGTCTTTGTACATTGGAGGAAACCTGGTGAAATTCCATTTCTGGAAAGTACATGGCGTGTAGTTTATAATTACACGGCGTGTATTTTTCTTTTCACCCTTTGTCCAAAGTACACGCCGGGGGTTTGGCGTGTTTTTCTGTACTTTGGAAATTTTAGAGTACATGGCATGTAGATGAATCAAACACGGCGTGTACTTCCTTGTTACGCGGTAACCGGCCTGGCGATCCCGTATACGCGGTACGCGACTTTTCTTTGTACACGGTTTCACCTGGGTCGGAACGGACTACACGGCGTGTTGTTCCAACATACACGTCGTGTATTCCGGTTTCCACGCGCCATTCTATTCTGGTCAACATGGCATGATTAAAACTTAGCCTTAATCAATTCACACGGCGTGGTTTGGCGGACCAGTGCCGGTTCGTTGAACCTAAGTACACGGCGTGTAGTTTTAATTACACGCCGTGTAATCCCGTGTTGTACAGATAGAAAGAGCGGCTCCTACGGATGAGTTACTCGTTTTTATTTTAATCAAAATTAAAATTAAAAGGTCGTTTATGTGATATGAATCGAGAAACTAAGGGGGAAGAATAGATCTCGTTAATTCAGATTTATATAACGATTTATTTCGAATTGAATCAAATATGAATGCGTAAATTATCAACGAAAATTAAATAACTATAATCAACGTTGTAACCTCGCTCTGATACCATTTGTAGGTTCCGGGCGCAGCAGAAGCGCATGGGTGGATGTGCCCACTTGGCTTTTTGTCATTAGAAATGATCAATCCGGGATCAATACGATGATAAACGCCAGTCTCCACGGATCGAATCACAGAAAAAGACAAAGAAGATGGTTTTTCCCGGAACCACAAACAAGGATCGTTACAGGTTGATTATAATTAATTTAATTATTTATAAAGAAATATCTTTTGGGTGTTATTTCTTCATTGATGTTCTCAATCACGTTGTCGATGTGATCCGTCGTTGCGTCGCAGAAGCCAAGTGTAGACTCCCTCTAGCGGTGATCCACACATGTACCTCGTATCTCTGGACGTCGCCAAAAGATTCTCCGGGTGCTAGTGTGGAGAAGCCTTTGCTTGCGTTGTCCGCCTTAGATTGTCTTGATCCGATGGAAGAGGATCTCTCTCGGTCTTGAGAGCATTCTTGGAGGAAGAGCTTCTTTCGGCCTTGAAAGAATTCTCTAGAGATGTTGTGCACAATGATTCTCTTGTGTCAGAAAAGAGTTGGGGTTGTGAGGATATTTATAATCGGGTTTGTGGGGTTATAGACTTATGACAATAAATAAACGCGTTACGAGATTTATTTATTTCATTGACTCTTTATTTAAAACCCCATGTCGACTAAATAATTCCTTGACATGCGCCCACGCTGATTATAATAAATATCATTTAAAACAATATTATATCCTCAAAATCCCAATTAAAAAAACTACACGACGTGTATTAATAAATACACGGCGTGTACTTGTTTTTCATTGAAAACTACACGGTGTGTACATTAAATATACACGGCGTGTATATCTTGTTTTCATTTATTCATTTCCTTTCCAAAATAAAACTACACGGCATGTAATAATAATACACGACGTGTACTTGTTTTATTTTCTTTTTCCTCCATCATTTATAAAAACTTAGGCTTCCTTGAATAATTATTAAACCACGTACGAGAATAATCTTTATTCAACTTGAGATACTTGGATACACTTAGTGTGTGACCCTCTAGGCCTCTATCTCGTTGGCATTAGGCGGGCTTGCCTAATGTCCAAGATTACTGTCTTGCAACGGGTCAAGGCACCCAAGAGAAAGAAGTTGACGCCGCATTGAAGTATCACCTCATACGAACGCTTAATATGTAATTTAATCCCTTTGTCTCAATATCTCATCAAGTATGTTTCATGGCAGTGTCATAAACCTATATGATTGATATGTCGTTCTTTTACTACCTGAAATAAACTCATCGTTTACACCATGGCCATGGAATTTAATGCGACAGTTATATTTCAATCAAAGGGCTGAGATATCAACTTCCATAAATGGAAGGGACAAATCCTTCCATGACTTATCCATTAACAACATGTCACTCGTGACGCACCCAACGTACCCTACTTCCCGCCAACTGTCTGTGTGACGGTTTTCGTCAGTAAATCTATGTGCACGAGTCATGACATGCGTTAATGATAATCTTCCAGTCTAAGGACCATTACACACGCTCGTAGATAGCAATATCTGATGAAACCAAGACATGCATAATTACTACTGGCGAGTCTGTTCTCATAATCTCCCATCTTGGAGATTACCAAATGCGAACTCCATGAGAGAGAGTCTCGTCTTCTTATGAGTACTCGCACATGACGATCTGTATACTATGTGTCCTATCATAGTATGTCATCCAACCGCAAAACTTTATTTAAGAATATTGTTATAGCATTTCAAGGTTCTCATCATAGTGGGGATCTGCTATGACCTTATTAATGCAACAAATATTTCAGGACATTATTATATTATAGTCATGCAGAACAATGAACAATATATAATAAGTTAACATTTATGTAATCAAAGTACAAAACAGTTGGTTCTGAGGACACCAACCCTCACAAACTCCCACTTGGACTAGAGCCAACTGCCTACGACTTTTAGTCCGCTAGACCTCACATGATCATCATGTTTCTGCTGAGTCAAGGCTTTAGTCAATGGGTCTGCCACGTTGTCTTCCGTGGAAATACTGCTCACTGCAACTTCACCTCTCTGAGAAAAATCCCTCAAGAGATGATACTTCCTAAGTATGTGCTTTGTCCGCTGATGTGACCTTGGCTCTTTTGCAAGTGCCACCGCTGCAGTATTATCACAATAGAGTGTGATACGATCTTTATTGCTCGGTACAACATCCAACTCTTGGACGAAGCTTCGCATCCATGCTGCTTCTTTAGCTGCCTCAGAAGCTGCGATATACTCGAACTCCGCTGTAGAATCTGCCACCACACATTGTTTTGAGCTCTTCCAGATCACTGCACCTCCATTCAAACTGAAGATGTATCCAGTCTGCGACTTCATGTCATCTTGATCAGTCTGGAAACTAGCATCTACATGTCCTCTGATGACTAGTTCCTCATCTCCTCCATAAACCAAGAACATATCCTTAGTACGCCTCAGATACTTAAGGATAGTTTTGACTGCCATCCAATGGCGGTCTCCTGGATCAGCTTGATATCTGCCTACCGCACTTAATGCATAAGCAACATCTAGCCTCGTACATAGCATAACATACATGACTGACCCAATCGCGGATGCGTAAGGGATCCTTGCCATTCTCTTTCATTCCTCATGTGTCTTAGGACACATTTTCTTGGAAAGATGAATGCCATGTGACACTGGAAACAATCCCCTCTTGGACTGTTCCATACTGAATCTCTTCAGTATCTTGTCAATGTATGTACTTTGACTTAGGCGCAGCATTTTCTTGGATCTATCACGATGGATATGGATCCCAAGAATATATACCACCTCGCCCAAGTATTTCATGGAGAAGCATTTATTCAACCATGCCTTAATTGACTGTAAGACAGGTACTTCGTTTCCAATTAGCAATATGTCATCGACATATACTATTAGGAAAACGACTGCACTTCCACTAAACCTTTTGTAGACACAAGGCTCACATTCGTTCTTAACAAAGCCAAATTCTATAACAGCTTCATCAAAACGAATGTTCCATGACCTTGATGCTTTCTTTAATCCATAAATGGATTTTGGCAACTTGCATTACTTGTTGGCATCCTTTGAAGTCACAAACCCTGCAGGTTGTGTCATGTAGACATCTTCCTGGAGGTTCCCGTTAAGGAAAGCTGTTTTGACATCCATTTTCCAAATTTCATAGTCATGGTAAGTAGCAATGGCCAATAGGATTCTGATAGACTTCAGCATTTCAACCAGTGAAAAGGTTTCATCATAGTCAATTCCTTGACGCTGTCTAAAACCTTTTGCAACCAATTGTGCCTTGTAGGTGTTGACTTGCCCCTCCATGTCCTGTTTCTTCTTGAATACCCATTTATTACCAATAGGCTTTACATCAACTGGAGGATCTACCAAAATCCAGACTTGGTTTTGGTACATGGAATCCATTTCAGAATTCATGGCTTCTTGCAACTTGGAAACGTCTGTGCCTTCAACTGCTTCCTTGTAGGTAAGAGGATCATCATTGTCATCCAATAATGAGTCACCATCCTCAGTGACAAGAAAACCATATCGTTCTGGTTCTCTCACCTCTCTCGTTCTCCTACACAGTTCTTGTGTCTCTGGAACAGATTGTTCTTCCACGGGGCTTTGTGGAATCTGTTCTTGTACCAACTCATGTGTATCTTGAGCCTCGACTTCATCGAAGCCTATCTCGCTCCCACTATCTCTTCTGGAGATGTGCTCCCTCTCAAGGAATATGGTGTGTCTTGCCACTGTAACCTTTTTGTCTGAGGGGTTGTATAGGTAATATCCCCTTGTTTCCTTGGGATATCCTATAAATATACACTTTGTGCCTCGGGGTGCAAGTTTGTTACCTGAAGAGGCCTTAACAAATGCTTCGCTACCCCACACGTGTAAATTCGATAACATGGCTTTGCGTCCACTCCATAACTCGTATGGAATACCATTTATCGATTTAGTTGGTACTTGGTTTAGTATGTGTGCAGCTGTTTGTAATGCATATCCCCAAAAGGATAATGGAAGACTCGCATGACTCATCATTAATCTCACAATGTCCAACAGGGTGCGGTTCCTCCTTTCACTTACACCATTCCACTGCGGTGTGTAAGGAGGAGTGAGTTGAGATAGAATCCCAAACTCCCGTAAGAAATCAATGAAGTCTTGATTAAGATATTCTCCTCCTCTGTCTGAGCAGAGTTTCTTAATCTTCTTACCAAGTTGGTTCTCAACTTCATTCTTGTATTCTTTGAACCGATCAAAATAATCTGACTTATACCTCATTAAATAGATATATCCATATCTACTAAAATCATCAGTAAAAGTTATGAAGTATGAGAACCCACCCCTTGCTTCAACTGGAAATGGTCCACACACAACTGTGTGAACTAATTCTAGAATCTCTTTAGCTCTTTCACCTTTCCCACTAAATGGGGCTTTGGTCATTTTGCCTTGTAGACACGCATGACATACACCAAGTGGTTTTAGTTTGAAAGAATCTAAATACCCATCTTGATGTAATTTTGTCAAATGTTTCAAATTGACATGACCTAGCCGGTGATGCCAAAGTTGGGTGTGGTATGAGTCATGTAAATTAACTTTGTTATCAATTGCCATTACTTGGTTTGTGTAGTCTAACACATAAAGGCCGTTATATAAATGTGCCCTACCAAAACAAATGCTATCTTTATAAAAGTAGAAACATTCATTTCCAAACTTGAATATGAATCCATCAGTATCTAATCTGGATACTGAAATAATTTTTTTGGTTACAGAGGGTATATAATAACATCCTTTCAAAACCAAGACCATCCCGGTAGGCAATGTGAGGTGGTAGTCCCCGACAGCTACAGTAGCAAGTCTGGCTCCGTTGGCTGCTCGTAGATCTATCTCCCCTCGATCAATCTTCCGGAATCTACTTGGTTCATGTATTTGGATACATATGTGAGCACCACAAGAAGTATTTAATACCCAATTATTAGAAACAGATAGATTGCATTCGATAACAAATGCACCTGAAGCTTCCCCTTGCATCCTTGGCTGGGTGCAGTTTTTCTTCCAGTGACCCTTCTTGCCACATGCGAAACAAACAACATCCCGTTCCTTTTCCTCCCCTTTGATCTTCCTTTTCTTAGAAGGCCTTGAAGAAGATTTGGGCTTAAAGCTATTCGCCATCCCTTTCCTTTTATTCACCATAAGTATAGAAGTATTTTCACGCTTCATGTCATTGTCCACTTGGCGAATAAGGATAAGAAGATCAGATAGAGACTTCTCAATATTGTTCATGTTGAAATTAACAACAATGTTTGAGATGCTCTGGGGGAGTGATGCGAGAATGAGATCGGTACCCAGTTCTTTAGGGAGTTTAAACCCTAGAGCCTCCAAGATTTCTCTGAAACAGAGCATTGGAGATCTCAAACCTTTCCTGTCTTGCTCTCTCCTGGTATAAACCACGGAGGTGCTCGAGCATGCTGTAGGCATCCATGTCTTCATGAGACTTCATGAGCTCACTAGACATAGATGACAGCATCAAACATTTAACGTAGAGAGCATCGTTCAAATGTTGATCATAGACTAGGAAATCTTCATCACTTTCCCCTGGGGCAGGAGAATCAGGAAGTGAGGACTCCATCACATAAAACTTCCGTTCATGGCGTAGGATAACCCGAAGGCGCCTAAACCATTCCTGAAAGTAACTGCCGGCGAGGATGTTGTCTTTATCCAGAATTGATCGCAGAGAAAATGTGGTTGATGTGTTTTCCATTTTGATTCTACAATTTAAAAGAGCAGATTCATCAGTACTTTCTTGATTACATTTTATGAGAAATAATAAATTTTATTAAGTCTCCCACTATTTTATCAATTCCCAATGGCCCTCACCATTGAACTAGTAATGTCTAGTTGCTTTGACATTCTAATGGAAAGGATCCATATTTCCCTTCCCATAACCCCAACAAGGGTTGGTCATGCTATTTAAAGGTATTTAGGCAGGCAGGTCATTGCCAACTGTGAGCTTACAGTTCCTTGATCTGTTGAGTGGACTCCCCAATCCTTAAATCCTGACTTGGATTTCCTCAACTCTTGCCTCCAATATTACATCAAGTCTATCAAGGGCTACTTCTCTTGATGTAATATGGTTAAGTCAACCCGAAACCTTTCATAAGGGATTCCTTTATAAAAGTAAGTGTCCCAACAAGGGTTGGTCAAACACATAGTTTTATTGAGTCTTGCCCTTAATCAAGTAACAGAAGGCTTGGTCTGACTTAATATAGTATTTGAGGGATTTTATTCTTTATGCGTATCTTTGCATTATCATATGCTTGTTAATATTAAGTGCTGCTTGCTTAAGTGATTAACCATGTTCCGATAATGTATACGCATAGACCGGTTTTTATTTTATTCCATCTTTGCATGCTTGTTCATTTTATTAATTATGTGATCGCGACAACACATGCATAATATATAAACCATGCAATTAGAGAGAAATAAAATAATATGGCATGATCATGAGCTTCTATTTGGTTAGCTTATCTAGCGGTTTTGATAAGCTTACCCTGACCTAGGGAAAACACCTTGAACCTGATGGTTCGTGTTTTGCAGCTCCCACCTGTCCACCTTTGTATCTTCTTGTGTCGGTTTCGCCTCGGCTTCGGGATTTTAACCGTCTCCTCTGGCTTGGGAGATCCTCCATTACATGGGTTTACATTAAAGAAACCATGGGCACGCATGCCCTACATTTTATTAGAAGAAGGCTCGTAGGCCAAGTAATTTAAATTAAATAAATTTAAATGAAACCATACACATACAAAGGGACTTTGGTCTAGCTCAGGATCATCCATAGTATGCAACGACATTTACGCATATTTAGAATTCAAATTCTTTTAATCGTTCTTTTATTTAAGATAAGACGCGCTCGAATTCAATTAATTATGATCTTATAATTAATCAATTCTTTATCTTAAATTCCTTTCGGAATTTCCTTGAGATTCTTCTCATCCATATTCCTTGTACGGGTCTTTGTATATTGGAGGAAACCTGGTGAAATTCCATTTCTGGAATGTACACGGCGTATAGTTTATAATTACACGGCGTGTATTTTTCTTTTCACCCTTTTTCCAAAGTACACGCCGGGGCTTTGGCGTGTTTTGCTGTACTTTGGAAATTTTAGAGTACATGGCATGTAGATGAATCATACAAGGCGTGTACTTCCTTGTTACGCGGTAACCGGCCTGGCGATCCCGTATACGCGGTACGTGACTTATCTTTGTACACGGTTTCACCTGGGTCGGAACGGACTACATGGCATGTTGTTCCAACATACACGTCGTGTATTCCGGTTTCCACGCGCCATTCTATTCTGGTCAACACGGCGTGATTAAAACATATGCATAATCAATTCACACGGCGTGGTTTGGCAGACCAGTGCCGGTTCGTTGAACCTAAGTACACGGTGTGTAGTTTTAATTACACGTCGTGTAATCCCGTGTTGTATAGACAGAACGATCGGCTCCTCCGGATGAGTTCCTCGTTTTTATTTTAATCAAAATTAAAATTAAAAGGTCGTTTCTGTGATATGAATCGAGAAACGAAGGAGGAAGAATAGATCTCGTTAATTCAGATTTATAGAACGATTTATTTCGAATTGAATCAAATATGAATGCGTAAATTATCAACGAAAATTAAATAACTATAATCAACATTGTAACCTCCCTCTGATACCATTTGAAGGTTCCGGGCGCAGCGGAAGCGCATGGGTGGATGTGCCCACTTGGCTTTTTGTCATTAGCAATGATCAATCCGGGATCAATACGACGATAAACACCAGTCTCCACGGATCGAATCACAGAAAAAGACAAAGAAGATGGTTTTTCCCGGAACCACAAACAAGGATCGTTACAGGTTGATTATAATTAATTTAATTAATTATAAAGAAATACCTTTTGGGTGTTCTTTCTTCGTTGATGTTCTCAATCATGTTGTCGATGTGATCTGTCGTTGCGTCACAGAAGCCAAGTGTAGACTCCCTCTAGCGGTGATCCACACGTGTACCTCGTATCTCTGGACGTCGCCAAAAGATTCTCCGGGTGCTAGCGTGGAGAAGCCTTTGCTTGCGTTGTCCGCCTTAGATTGTCTTGATCTGATGGAAGAGGATCTCTCTCGGTCTTGAGAGCGTTCTTGGATGAAGAGGTTCATTCGGCCTTGAAATAATTCTCCAGAGATGTTGTGAACAACGATTCTCTTGTGTCAGAAAAGAGTTGGGGTTGTGAGGATATTTATAATCGGGTGTGTGGGGTTATAGAGTTATGACAATAAATAAACGCGTTACGCGTTTTATTTATTTCATTGACACTTTATTTAAAACCCCATGTCGAATAAATAATTCCTTGACATGCGCCCACGCTGATTATAATAAATATCATTTAAAACAATATTATGTCCCCAAAATCCCAACTAAAAAAAACTACACGGCGTGTATTAATAAATACACGGTGTGTACTTGTTTTTCATTGAAAACTACACGGTGTGTACATTAAATGTACACGGCATGTATATCTTGTTTTCTTTTATTCATTTCCTTTCCAAAATAAAACTACACGGCATGTAATAATAATACACGACATGTACTTGTTTTTTTTCTTTTTCCTCCATCATTTAAAACAACTTAGGCTTCCTTGAATAATTATTAAACCACGTATGAGAATAATATTTATTCAACTTGAGATACTTGGATACACTTAGTGTGTGACCCTCTAGGCCTCTTTCTCGTTGGCATTAGGCGGGCTTGCCTAAAGTCCAAGATTACTGTCTAGCAACGGGTCAAGGCACCCAAGAGAAAGAAGTTGATGCCGCATTGACGTATCACCTCATACGAACGCTTACTGTGTAATTTAATCCCTTTGTCTCAATATCTCATCAAGCAGGTTTCATGGCAGTGTCATAAACCTATATGCTTGATATGTCGTTCTTTGACTACCTGAAATAAACTCATCGTTTACACCATGGCCATGGAATTTAATGCGACAGTTCTATTTCAATCAAAGGGCCGAGATATCAACTTCCATAAATGGAAGGGACAAATCCTTCCTTGAATTATCCATTAACAACATGTCACTCGTGACGCACCCAACGTACCCTACTTCCCGCCAACTGTCTGCGTGACGGTTTTCGTTAGTAAATCTATGTGCGCGAGTCATGACATGAGTTAATGATAATCTTCCAGTCTAAGGACCATTACACACGCTCGTATATAGAAATATCCGATGACACCAAGACATGCAGAATTACTACTGGCGGGTCTGTTCTCATAATCTCCCATCTTGGAGATTACCATGTGCGAACTCCATGAGAGAGAGTCTCGTCTTCTTATGAGTACTCGCACATGACGGTCTGTATACTATGTGTCCTATCATAGTATATCATCCAACCACAGAACGTTATTTAAGAATATTTTTATAGCATTTCAAGGTTCTCATCATAGCGGGGATCTGCTATGACCTTATTAATGCAACAAATATTTCAGGACATTATTATATTATAGTCATGTAGAACAATGAACAATATATAATAAGTGAACATTTATGTAATAAAATTACAAAACTGTTGGTTCTGAGGACACCAACCCTTACAAACTCCCACTTGGACTAGAGCCAACTGCCTATGACTTTTAGTCCGCTAGACCTCACATGATGATCATGTTTCTACTGAGTCAAGGCTTTAGTCAATGGGTCCGCCACGTTGTCTTCCGTGGAAATACTTCTCACTGCAACTTCACCTCTCTGAGAAAAATCCCTCAAGAGATGATACTTCCGAAGTATGTGTTTTGTCCTCTGATGTGACCTTGGCTCTTTTGCAAGTGCCACCGCTGTAGTATTATCACAATAGAGTGTGATAGGATCTTTACTGCTCGGTACAACATCCAGCTCTTGGATGAAGCTTCGTATCCATACTGCTTCTTTAGCTGCCTCAGAAGCTGCGATATACTCGGACTCCGCTGTAGAATCTGCCACCACACTTTGTTTTGAGCTCTTCCAGCTCACTGCACCTCCGTTCAAACTGAAGATGTATCCAGTCTGCGACTTCATGTCATCTTGATCAGTCTGGAAACTAGCATCTACATGTCCTCTGATTACTAGTTCCTCATCTCCTCCATAAACCAAGAACATATCCTTAGTACGCCTCAGATACTTAAGGATAGTCTTGACTGCCATCCAATGGCGGTCTCCTGGATCAGCTTGATATCTGCCTACCGCACTTAATGCATAAGCAACATCTAGCCTCGTACATAGCATAGCGTACATGACTGACCCAATCGCGGATGCGTAAGGGATCCTTTCCATTATCTTTCTTTCCTCATGTGTCTGAGGACACATTTTCTTGGAAAGATGAATGCCATGTGACACTGGCAACAATCCCCTCTTAGACTGTTCCATACTGAATCTCTTCAGTATCTTGTCAATGTATGTACTTTGACTTAGGCCCAGCATTTTCTTGGATCTATCACGTTGGATCTTGATCCCAAGAATATATGCCACCTCGCCCAAGTCTTTCATGGAGAAGCATTTATTCAACCATGCCTTAACTGACTGTAAGACAGGTACTTCGTTTCCAATTAGCAATATGTCATCGACATATACTATTAGGAAAACGACTGCACTTCCACTAAACCTTCTGTAGACACAAGGCTCACATTTGTTCTTAACAAAGCCAAATTCTGTAACAGCTTCATCAAAACGAATGTTCCATGACCTTGATGCTTTCTTTAATCCATAAATGGATTTTTGCAACTTGCATACCTTGTTGGCATCCTTTGAAGTCACAAACCCTTCAGGTTGTGTCATGTAGACATCTTCCTGGAGGTTCCCGTTAAGGAAAGCTGTTTTGACATCCATTTGCCAAATTTCATAGTCATGGTAAGTAGCAATGGCCAATAGGATTCTGATAGACGTCAGCATTTCAACCGGTAAAAAGGTTTCATCATAGTCAATTCCATGACGCATTCTAAAACCTTTTGCAACCAGTCGTGCCTTGTAGGTGCTGACTTTCCCCTCCATGTCCAGTTTCTTCTTGAATACCCATTTATTACCAATAGGCTTTACATCAACTGGAGGATCTACCAAAATCCAGATATGGTTTTGGTACACGGAATCCATTTTAGAATACATGGCTTCTTTCCACTTGGCAACGTCTGTGCCTTCAACTGCTTCCTTATAGGTAAGAGGATCATCATTGTCAACCAATAATGAGTCACCATCCTTAGTGACAAGAAAACCATATCATTCTGGTTCTCTCACCTCTATCGTTCTCCTACACAGTTCTTGTGTCTCTGGAACAGATTGTTTATCCACGGGGCTTTGTGGAATCTGTTCTTGTACCAACTCATGTGTATCTTGAGCATCGACTTCATCGATGTCTATCTCGCTCCCACTATCTCTTCTGAAGATGTGCTCCCTCTCAAGGAATATGGCGTGTCTTTCCACTGTAAGCTTTTTGTCTGAGGGGTTGTATATGTTATATCCCCTTGTTTCCTTGGGATATCCTATAAAGAAACACTTTGTGCCTCAGGGTGCAAGTTTGTTACCTGAAGAGGCCTTAACAAATGCTTCGCTACCCCACACGTGTAAATTCGATAACATGGCTTTGCGTCCACTCCATAACTCGTATGGAATACCATTTATCGATTTAGTTGGTACTTGGTTTACTATGTGTGATGCTGTTTGTAATGCATATCCCCAAAAGGATAATGGAAGACTCACATGACTCATCATTGATCTCACCATGTCCAACAGGGTGCGGTTCCTCCTTTCACTTACACCATTCCACTGCGGTGTGTAAGGAGGAATGAGTTGAGATAGAATCCCAAACTCCCATAAGAAATTAATGAAGTTTTGATTAAGATATTCTCCTCCTCTGTCTGAGCGGAGTTTCTTAATCTTCTTACCAAGCTGGTTCTCAACTTCATTCTTGTATTCTTTGAACCGATCAAAAGAATCTGACTTATACCTCATTAAATAGATATATCCATATCTACTAAAATCATCAGTAAAAGTTATGAAGTACGAGAACCCACCCCTTGCTTCAACTGGAAATAGTCCACACACATCTGTGTGAACTAATTCTAGAAGCTCTTTAGCTCTTTCACCTTTCCCACTAAATGGGGCTTTGGTCATTTTGCCTTGTAGACACGCATGACATACACCAAGTGGTTTTAGTTCGAAAGAATCTAAATACCCATCTTGATGTAATTTTGTCAAACGTTTCTCATTGACATGACCTAGCCGGTGATGCCAATGTTGGGTGTTGTATGAGTCATATAAATTAACTTTGTTATCAATTGCCATTACTTGGTTTGTTTAGTCTAACACATAAAGGCCGTTATATGAATGTGCCCTACCAAAACAAATGCTATATTTATAAAAGTAGCAACATTCATTTCCAAACTTGAATATGAATCCATCAGTATCTAATTTGGATACTGAAATAATGTTTTTGGTTACAGAGGGTACATAATAAAATCCTTTCAAAACCAAGACCATCCCGGTAGGCAATGTGAGGTGGTAGTCCCCGACAGCTACAGCAGCAAGTCTGGCTCCGTTGGCTGCTCGTAGATCTATCTCCCCTCGATCAATCTTCCTGAATCTACTTGGTTCCTGTATTTGGATACAGATGTGAGCACCACAAGCAGTATCTAATACCCAATTAGTAGAAACAGATAGATTTCATTCGATAACAAACACACCTGATGCTTCCCCTTGCTTCCTTGGCTGGGTGCAGTTTTTCTTCCAGTGACCCTTCATGCAACATGCGAAACAAACAGCATCCTGTTCCTTTGCCTCCCCTTTGATCTTCATTTTCTAGGAAGGCCTTGAAGAAGCTTTGGGCTTAAAGCTCTTCGCCTTCCCTTTCCATTTATTCACCATAAGGACAGAAGGCTTTTCACGCTTCATGTCATTGTCCACTTGGCGAATAAGGATAAGAAGATCAGATAGAGACTTCTCAGTATTGTTCATGTTGAAATTAACAACAATGTTTGAGAAGCTCTGGGGGAGTGATGCGAGAATGAGATCGGTACCCAGTTCTTCAGGGAGTTTAAACCCTAGAACCTACAAGCGCTCAATGTAGCCAATGAGCTTGACTACATGAGGCCCAGCTGGGGCACCCTCTCCAAGCTTGCTCTGAAATAGAGCCTTGGAGATCTCAAACCTTTCCTGTCCTGCTCTCTCCTGGTATAAACCACGGAGGTGCTCGAGCATGCTGTAGGCATCCATGTCTTCATGAGACTTCATGAGCTCACTAGACATAGATGACAGCATCAAACATTGAACGTCGAGAGCATCGTTCAAATGTTGATCATAGACTAGGAAATCTTCATCACTTGCCCCTGGGGCAGGAGAATCAGGAAGTGAGGACTCCAGCACATAAAACTTCCGTTCATGGCGTAGGATAACCCGAAGGCGCCTAAACCATTCCTGAAAGTTACTACCGGTGAGGATGTTGTCTTTTTCCAGAATTGATCACAGAGAAAATGTGGTTGATGTGTTTTCCATTTTGATTCTACAATTTAAAAGAGCAGATTCATCAGTACGTTCTTGATTGCATTTTATGAGAAATAATAAATTTTATTAAGTCTCCCACTATTTTATCAATTCCCAATGGCCCTCACCATTGAACTCGGAATGTCCAGTTTCTTTGACATTCTAATGGCAAGGATCCATATTTCCCTTCGCATAACCCTAACAAGGGTTGGTCAAGCTATTTAAAGGTATTTAGGTAGGCGGGTCTTTGCCATCTGTGAGCTTACAGTTCCTTGATCTGTTGAGTGGACTCCCCAATCCTGAAATCCTAACTTGGATTTCCTCAACTCTTGCCTCCAATATTACATCAAGTCTAGCAAGGGATACTTCTCTTGATGTAATATGGTTAAGTCAACCCGAAACCTTTCATAAGGGCTTCCTTTATAAAATTAAGTGTCCCAACAAGGGTTGGTCAAACACATAGTTTTATTGAGTCTTTCCCTTAATCAAGTAACAGAAGGCTTGGTCTGACTTAATATGGTATTTGAGGGATTTTATTCTTTATGCGTATCTTTGAATTATCACATGCTTGTTAATATTAAGTGCTTCTTGCTTAAGTGATTAACCATGTTTCGATAATGTATACGCATAGACCGGTTTTTATTTTATTCCTACTTTGCATGATTGTTCATTTTATTAGTTATGTGATCGCGACAACACATGCATAATATATATACCACGAAATCAGACAGAAATAAAATAAGATGGCATGATCATGAGCTTCTATTTGGTGAGCTTATCTAGCGGTTTTGATAAGCTTACCCTGACCTAGGGAAAACACCTTGAACCTGATGGTTCGTGTTTTGCAGCTCCCACCTGTCCACCTTTGTATCTTCGTGTGTCAGTTTCGCCTCAGCTTCGGGACTTGAACCGTCTCCTCTGTCTTGGGAGATCCTCCATTACATGGGTTTACATTAAAGAAACCATGGGCATGCAGGCCCTACATTTTATTGGAAGAAGGCTCGCAGGCCAACAAAATTAAATTAAATAAATTTAAATGAAACCATAAACATACAAAGGGTCTTTTGTTCTAGCCCATGATCATCCATAGTATGCAACGACATTTACGCATATTTAGAATTCAAATTCTATTAATCGTTCTTTTATTTAAGATAAGACGCGCTCAAATTCAATTAATTATGATCTTATAATTAATCAATTCTTTATCTTAAATTCCTTTCTGAATTTACTTGAGATTCTTCTCATCCATATTCCTTGTACAGGTCTTTGTACATTGGAGGAAACCTGGTGAAATTCCATTTCTGGAAAGTACACGGCGTGTAGTTTATAATTACACGGTGTGTATTTTTCTTTTCACCCTTTGTCCAAAGTACACGCCGGGGCTTTGGCGTGTTTTTCTGTACTTTGGAAATTTTAGAGTACATTGAATGTAGATGAATCATACACGGCATGTACTTCCTTGTTACGCGGTAACCGGCCTGGCGATCCCGTATACGCGGTACGCGACTTATCTTTGTACACGGTTTCACCTGGGTCGGAACGGACTACACGGCGTGTTGTTCCAACATACAAGTCGTGTATTCCGGTTTCCACGCGCCGTTCTATTCTGGTCAACACGGCGTGATTAAAACATATGCATAATCAATTCACACAGCGTGGTTTGGCGGACCAGTGCCGGTTCGTTGAACCTAAGTACACGGTGTGTAGTTTTAATTACACGCCGTGTAATCCTGTGTTGTACAGACAGAACGAGCAGCTCCTCCGGAAGAGTTCCTCGTTTTTATTTTAATCAAAATTAAAATTAAAAGGTCATTTCCGTGATATGAATCAAGAAACGAAGGAGGAAGAATATATCTCGTTAATTCCGATTTATAGAACGATTTATTTCGAATTGAATCAAATATGAATGCGTAAATTATAAACGAAAATTAAATAACTATAATCAACGTTGTAACCTCGCTCTGATACCATTTGAAGGTTCCGGGTGCAGCGGAAGCGCGTGGGTGGATGTTCCCACTTGGCTTTTTGTCATTAGCAATGATCAAACCGGGATCAATACGACGATAAACGCCAGTCTCCACGGATCGAATCACAGAAAAAGACAAAGAAGATGGTTTTTCCCGGAACCACAAACAAGGATCGTTACAGGTTGATTATAATTAATTTAATTAATTATAAAGAATTACCTTTTGGGTGTTCTTTCTTCGTTGATGTTCTCAATCACGTTGTCGATGTGATCTGTCATTGCGTCGCAGAAGCCAAGTGTAGACTCACTATAGCGGTGATCCACACGTGTGCCTCGTATCTCTGGACGTCGCCAAAAGATTCTCCGGGTGATAGCGTGGAGAAGCCTTTGCTTGCGTTGTCCGCCTTAGATTGTCTTGAACCGATGGAAGAGGATCTCTCTCGGTCTTGAGATCGTTCTTGGAGGAAGAGGTTCTTTCAGCCTTGAAAGAATTCTCCAGAGATGTTGTGCACAACGATTCTCTTGTGTCAGAAAAGAGTTGGGGTTGTGAGGATATTTATAATCGGGTGTGTGGGGTTATAGAGTTATGACAATAAATAAACGCGTTACGCGTTTTATTTATTTCATTGAATCTTTATTTAAAACCCCATGTCGAATAAATAATTTCTTGACATGCGCCCACGCTGATTATAATAAATATCATTTAAAACAATATTATATCCTCAAAATCCCAACTAAAAAAAACTACAGGCGTGTATTAATAAATACACGGCGTGTATATCTTGTTTTCATTTATTCATTTCCTTTCCAAAATAAAACTACACGACATGTAATAATAATAGACGACGTGTTTATTTTCTTTTTCCTCCATCATTTAAAACAACTTAGGCTTCCTTGAATAATTATTAAACCACGTACGAGAATAATCTTTATTCAACTTTAGATACTTGGATACACTTACTGTGTGACCCTCTAGGCCTCTTTCTCGTTGGCATTAGGCGGGATTGCCTAAAGTCCAAGAATACTGTCTAGCAATGGGTCAAGGCACCCAAGAGAAAGATGTTGACGCCGCATTGACGTATCACCTCATACGAACACTTACTGTGTAATTTAATCCCTTTGTCTCAATATCTCATCAAGCAGGTTTCATGGGAGTGTCATAAACCTATATGCTTGATATGTCGTTCTTTGACTACCTGAAATAAACTCATCGTTTACACCATGGCCATGGAATTTAATGCGACAGTTCTATTTCAATCAAAGGGCCGAGATATCAACTTCCATAAATGGAAGGGACAAATCCTTCCTTGACTAATCCATTAACAACATGTCACTCGTGATGCACCCAACGTACCCTACTTCCCGCCAACTGTCTGCGTGACGTTTTTCGTCAGTAAATCTAAGTGCGCGAGTCATGACATGAGTTAATGATAATATTCCAGTCTAAGGACCATTACACACGCTCGTAGATAGCAATATCTGATGACACCAAGACATGCAGAATTACTACTGGCGGGTCTGTTCTCATAATCTCCCATCTGGGAGATTACCAAGTGCGAACTCCATGAGAGAGAGTCTCGTCTTCTTATGAGTACACGCACATGACGGTCTGTATACTATGATTCCTATCATAGTATGTCATCCAACCGTAGAACATTATTTAAGAATATTGTTATAGCATTTCAAGGTTCTCATCATAGCGGGGATCTTCTATGACCTTATTAATGCAACAAATATTTCAGGACATTATTATATTATAGTCATGCAGAACAATGAAAAATATATAATAAGTGAACATTTATGTAATCAAAGTACAAAATAGTTGGTTCTGAGGACACCAACCCTTACAAACTCCCACTTAGACTAGAGCCAACTGCCTACGACATTTAGTCCGCTAGACCTCACATGATGATCATGATTCTGCTGAGTCAATGCTTTAGTCAATGGGTCCGCCACGTTGTCTTCCGTGGAAATACTGCTCACTGCAACTTCACCTCTCTGAGAAAAACCCTTCAAAAGATGATACTTCCGAAGTATGTGCTTTGTCCGCTGATGTGACCTTGGCTCTTTTGCAAGTGCCACCGCTGTAGTATTATCACATTAGAGTGTGATAGGATCTTTACTGCTCGGTACAACATCTAACTCTTGGACGAAGCTTCGCATCCATACTGCTTCTTTAGCTGCCTCAGAAGCTGTGATATACTCAGACTCCGCTGTAGAATCTGCCACCACACTTTGTATTGAGCTCATCCAGCTCACTGCACCTCCATTCAAACTGAAGATGTATCCAGTCTGCGACTTCATGTCATCTTGATCAGTCTGGAAACTAGCATTTACATGTCCTCTGATGACTAGTTCCTCATCTCCTCCATAAACCAAGAACATATCCTTAGTACGCCTCAGATACTTAAGGATAATCTTGACTGCCATCCAATGGCGGTCTCCTGGATCAGCTTGATATCTGCCTACCGCACTTAATGCATAAGAAACATCTAGCCTCGTACATAGCATAGCATACATGACTGACCCAATCGCGGATGCGTAAGGGATCCTTGCCATTCTCTTTCATTCCTCATGTGTCTGAGGACACATTTTCTTGGAAAGATGAATTCCATGTGACACTGGAAACAAACCCCTCTTGGACTGTTCCATACTGAATCTCTTCAGTATCTTGTCAATGTATGTACTTTGACTTAGGCCCAGCATTTTCTTGGATCTATCACGATGGATCTTGATCCCAAGAATATATGCCGCCCCGCCCAAGTCTTTCATGGAGAAGCATTTATTCAACCATTCCTTAACTGACTGTAAGACAGGTACTTCGTTTCCAATTAGCAATATGTCATCGGCATATACTATTAGGAAAATGACTGCACTTCCACTAAACCTTTTGTAGACACAAGGCTCACATTCGTTCTTAACAAAGCCAAATTCTGTAACAGCTTCATCAAAACGAATGTTCCATGACCTTGATGCTTTCTTTAATCCATAAATGGATTTTTGCAACTTGCATACCTTGTTGGCATCCTTTGAAGTCATAAACCCTTCAGGTTGTGTCATGTAGACATCTTCCTGGAGGTTCCCGTTAAGGAAATCTCTTTTGACATCAATTTTCCAAATTTCATAGTCATGGTAAGTAGTAATGGCCAATGGGATTATGATAGACTTCATCATTGCAACCGGTGAAAAGGTTTCATCATAGTCAATTCCTTGACGCTGTCTAAAACCTTTTGCAACCAGTCGTGCCTTGTAGGTGCTGACTTGCCCCTCCATGTCCAGTTTCTTCTTGAATACCCATTTATTACCAATAGGCTTTACATCAACTGGAGGATCTACCAAAATCCAGACTTGGTTTTGGTACATGGAATCCATTTCAGAATTCATGGCTTCTTGACACTTGGCAACATCTGTGCCTTCAACTGCTTCCTTGTAGGTAAAAGGATCATCATTGTCAACCAATAATGAGTCACTATCCTCAGTGACAAGAAAACCATATCGTTCTGGTTCTCTCACCTCTCTCGTGCTCCTACGTAGTTCTTGTGTCTCTGGAACAGATTGTTCTTCCACAGGGCTTTCTGGAATCTGTTCTTGTACCAACTCATGTGTATCTTAATCCTCGACTTCATCGAAGTCTATCTCGCTCCCACAATCTCTTCTGGAGATGTGCTCCCTCTCAAGGAATATGGAGTGTCTTGCCACTGTAACCTTTTTGTCTGAGGGGTTGTATAGGTAATATCCCCTTGTTTCCTTGGGATATCCAATAAAGATACACTTTGTTCCTCGGGGTGCAAGTTTGTTACCTGAAGAGGCCTTAACAAATGCTTCGCTACCCCACACGTGTAAATTCGATAACATGGCTTTGCGTCCACTCCATAACTCGTATGGAATACCATTTATCGATTTAGTTGGTACTTGGTTTAGTATGTGTGCTGCTGTTTGTAATGCATATCCCAAAAAGGATAATGGAAGACTCGCATGACTCATCATTGATCTCACCATGTCCAACAGGGTGCGGTTCCTCCTTTCACTTACACCAGTCCACTACGGTGTGTAAGGAGGAGTGAGTTGAGATAGAATCCCAAACTCCCATAAGAAATCAATGAAGTATTGATTAAGATATTCTCCTCCTCTGTCTGAGCGGAGTTTCTTAATCTTCTTACCAAGCTGGTTCTCAACTTCATTCTTGTATTCTTTGAACTGATCAAAAGAATCTGACTTATACCTCATTAAATAGATATATCCATATCTACTAAAATCATCATTAAAAGTTATGAAGTACGAGAACCCACCCCTTGATTCAACTGGAAATGGTCCACACACATCTGTGTGAACTAATTCTAGAAGCTATTTAGCTCTTTCACCTTTCCCACTAAATGGGGCTTTGGTCATTTTCCCTTGTAGACACGCATGACATACACCAAGTGGTTTTAGTTCGAAAGAATCTAAATACCCATCTTGATGTAATTTTTTCAAACGTTTCTCATTGACATGACCTAGCCGGTGATGCCAAAGTTGGGTGTGGTATGAGTCAGGTAAATTAACTTTGTTATCAATTGCCATTACTTGGTTTGTGTATTCTAACACATAAAGGCCGTTATATAAATGTGCCCTACCAAAACAAATGCTGTCATTATAAAAGTAGCAACATTCATTTCCAAACTTGAATATGAATCCATCAGTATCTAATATGGATACTGAAATAATGTTTTTGGTTATAGAGGGTACATAATAACATCCTTTCAAAACCAATATCATCCCGGTAGGCAATGTGAGGTGGTAGTCCCCGACAGCTACAGCAGCAAGTCTGGCTCCGTTGGCTGCTCGTAGATCTATCTCCCCTCGATCAATCTTCCCGAATCTACTTGGTTCCTGTATTTGGATACAGATGTGAGCACCACAAGAAGTATCTAATACCCAATTAGTAGAAACAGATAGATTGCATTCGATAACAAACGCACCTGAAGCTTCCCCTTGCTTCCTTGGCTGGGTGCAGTTTTTCTTCCAGTGACCCTTCTTGCCACATGCAAAACAAACAGCATCCTGTTCCTTTTCCTCCCCTTTGATCTTCCTTTTCTTGGAAGACCTTGAAGAAGATTTGGGCTTAAAGCTCTTCGCCTTCCCTTTCCTTTTATTCACCATAAGGACAAAAGGCTTTTCACGCTTCATGTCATTGTCCACTTGGCGAATAAGGATTAGAAGATCAGATAGAGACACCTCAATATTGTTCATGTTGAAATTAACAACAAAGTTTGAGAAGCTCTGGGGGAGTGATGCGAGAATGAGATCGGTACCCAGTTCTTCAGGGAGTTTAAACCCTAGAACCTCCAAGCGCTCAATGTATCCAATGAGCTTGACTACATGAGGCCCAGCTGGGGCACCCTCTCCAAGCTTGCTCTGAAACAGAGCCTTGGAGATCTCAAACCTTTCCTGTCTTGCTCTCACCTGGTATAAACCACGGAGGTTCTCAAGCATGCTGTAGGCGTCCATGTCTTCATGAGACTTCATGAGCTCACTAGACATAGATGATAGCATCAAACATTGAACGCCGAGAGCATCGTTCAAATGTTGATCATAGACTAGGAAATCTTCATCACTTGCCCCTGGGGCAGGAGAATAAGGAAGTGAGGACTCCAGCACATAAAACTTCCATTCATGGCGTAGGATAACCCGAAGGCGCCTAAACCATTCTTGAAAGTTACTGCCGGTGAGGATGTTGTCTTTATCCAGAATTGATTGCAGAGAAAATGTGGTTGATGTGTTTGTCATTTTGAGTCTACAATTTAAAAGAGCAGATTCATCAGTACTTTCTTGATTACATTTTATGAGAAATAATAAATTTTATTAAGTCTCCCACTATTTTATCAATTCCCAATGGCCCTCACCATTGAACTCGGAATGTCCAGTTGCTTTGACATTCTAATGGCAAGGATCCATATTTCCCTTCGCATAACCCCAACAAGGGTTGGTCTAGCTATTTAAATTTATTTAGGTAGGCGGGTCTTTGCCAACTGTGAGATTACAGTTCCTTGATCTGTTGAGTGGACTCCCCAATCCTGAAATCCTGACTTGGATTTCCTCAACTCTTGCCTCCAATATTACATCAAGTCTAGCAAGGGCTAATTCACTTGATGTAATATGGTTAAGTCAACCCAAAACCTTTCATAAGGGCTTCCTTTATAAAAGTAAGTGTCCCAACAAGGGTTGGTCAAACACATAGTTTTATTGAGTCCTGCCCTTAATCACGTAATGGAAGGCTTGGTCTGACTTAATATGGTATTTGAGGGATTTTATTCTTTATGCGTATCTTTGCATTATCACATGCTTGTTAATATTAAGTGATGCTTGCTTAAGTGATTAACCATGTTCCGATAATGTATACGCATAGACCGGTTTTTATTTTATTCCATCTTTGCATGCTTGTTTATTTTATTAATTATGTGATCGCGATAACACATGCATAATATATAAACCATGAAATCAGACAGAAATAAAATAAGATGGCATGATCATGAGCTTCTATTTGGTTATCTTATCTAGCGGTTTTGATAAGCTTACCCTGACCTAGGGAAAACACCTTGAACCTGATGGTTCGTGTTTTGCAGCTCCCACCTGTCAACCTTTGTATCTTATTGTGTCGGTTTCGCCTCGGCTTCGGGATTTGAACCGTCTCCTCTGGCTTGGGAGATCCTCCATTACATGGGTTTACATTAAAGAAACCATGGGCACGCAGGCCCTACATTTTATTGGAAGAAGGCTCGCAGGCCAACAAATTTAAATTAAATAAATTTAAATGAAACCATACACATACAAAGGGTCTTTAGTCTAGCTCATGATCATCCATAGTATGCAACGACATTTACGCATATTTAGAATTCAAATTCTTTTAATCGTTCTTTTATTTAAGATAAGACGCGCTCGAATTCAATTAAGAATGATCTTATAATTAATCAATTCTTTATCTTAAATTCCTTTCTGAATTTCCTTGAGATTCTTCTCATCCATATTCCTTGTACGGGTCTTTGTACATTGGAGGAAACCAAGTGAAATTCCATTTCTGGAAAGTACACGGCATGTAGTTTATAATTAAACGGCGTGTATTTTTATTTTCACCCTTTGTCCAAAGTACACGCCGGGGCTCTGGCGTGTTTTTTTGTACATTGGAAATTTTAGAGTACATGGCATGTAGATGAATCATACACGGCGTGTACTTCCATGTTACGCGGTAACCGGCCTGGCGATCCTGTATACGCGGTACGCGACTTATCTTTGTACACGGTTTCACCTGGGTCGGAACGGACTACACGGCGTGTTGTTCCAACATACACGTCGTGTATTACGGTTTCCACACGCCATTCTATTCTGGTCAACACGGCGTGATTAAAACTTAGTCATAATCAATTCACACGGCGTGGTTTGGCGGACCAGTGCCGGTTCGTTGAACCTAAGTACACGGCGTGTAGTTTTAATTACACGCCGTGTAATCCCGTGTTGTACAGACAGAAAGAGCGGCTCCTCCGAATGAGTTCCTCATTTTTATTTTAATCAAAATTAAAATTAAAAGGTCGTTTCTTTTGGGTGAATCGAGAAACGAAGGAGGAAGAATAGATCTCGTTAATTAAGATTTATAGAACGATTTATTTCGAATTGAATCAAATATAAATGCGTAAATTCTCAACGAAAATTAAATAACTATAATCAATGTTGTAACCTCGCTCTGATACCATTTGTAGGTTCCGAGCGCAGCGGAAGCGCGTGGGTGGATGTTCCCACTTGGATTTTTGTCATTAGCAATGATCAATCCGGGATCAATATGACGATAAATGCCAGTCTCCACGGATCGAATCACAGAAAAAAACAAAGAATATGGTTTTTCCCAGAACCACAAACAAGGATCGTTACAGGTTGATTATAATTAATTTAATTAATTATAAAGAAATACCTTTTGGGTGTTCTTTCTTCGTTGATGTTCTCAATCACGTTGTCGATGTGATCCGTCGTTGCGTTGCAGAAGCCAAGTGTAGACTCCCTCTAGCGGTGATCCACACGTGTACCTCGTATCTCTGGACGTCGCCAAAAGATTCTCCAGGTGCTAGCATGGAGAAGCCTTTGCTTGCGTTGTCCGCCTTAGATTGTCTTGATCCGATGGAAGAGGATCTATCTCAGTCTTGAGAGCGTTCTTGGAGGAAGAGGTTCTTTCGGCCTTGAAATAATTCTCCAGAGATGTTGTGCACAACGATTCTCTTGTGTCAGAAAAGATTTGGGGTTATGAGGATATTTATAATCAGGTGTGTGGGGTTATAGAGTTATGAAAATAAATAAACGCGTTACGCGTGTTATTTATTTCATTGACTCTTTATTTAAAACCCCATGTCGAATAAATAATTCCTTGACATGCGCCCACGCTGATTATAATAAATATCATTTAAAACAATATTATATCCTCAAAATCCCAACTAAAAAAAATTACACAGCGTGTATTAATAAATACACGGTGTGTACTTGTTTTTCATTGAAAACTACACGGCGTGTACATTAAATGTACACGGCGTGTATATCTTGTTTTCATTTATTCATTTCCTTTCTAAAATAAAACTACACGGCATGTAATAATAATACACGACGTGTTTATTTTCTTTTTCCTCCATCATTTAAAACAACTTAGGCTTCCTTGAATAATTATTAAACCACGTACGAGAATAATCTTTATTCAACTGGATATACTTGGATACACTTAGTGTGTGACCCTCTAGGCCTCTTTCTCGTTGGCATTAGGCGGGTTTGCCTAAAGTCCAAGATTACTGTCTAGAAACGGGTCAAGGCACCCAAGAGAAAGAAGTTGACGCCGCATTGACGTATCACCTCATACGAACGCTTACTGTGTAATTTAATCCCTTTGTCTCAATATCTCATCAAGCAGGTTTCATGGAAGTTTCATAAACCTATATGCTTGATATGTCATTCTTTGACTACCTGAAATAAACTCATCGTTTACACCATGGCCATGGAATTTAATGCGACAGTTCTATTTCAATCAAAGGGCCGAGATATCAACTTCCATAAATGGAAGGGACAAATCCTTCCTTGACTTATCCATTAACAACATTTCACTCGTGACGCACCCAACGTACCCTACTTCCCGCCAACTGTCTGCGTGACGGTTTTCGTTAGTAAATCTATGTGTGCGAGTCATGACATGAGTTAATGATAATCTTCCAGTCTAAGGACCATTACACACGCTCGTATATAGAAATATCCGATGACACCAAGACATGCGGAATTACTACTGGCGGGTCTGTTCTCGTAATCTCCCATCTTGGAGATTACCAAGTGCGAACTCCATGAGAGAGAGTCTCGTCTTCTTATGAGTACTCGCACATGACGGTCTATATACTATGTGTCCTATCATAGTATGTCATCCAACCACAGAACTTTATTTAAGAATATTGTTATAGCATTTCAAGGTTCTCATCATAGCGGGGATCTGCTATGACCTTATTAATGCAACAAATATTTCAGGACATTATTATATTATAGTCATGTAGAACAATGAACAATATATAATAAGTGAACATTTATGTAATAAAAGTACAAAACAGTTGGTTCTGAGGACACCAACCCTTACAAACTCCCACTTGGACTAGAGCCAACTGCCTATGACTTTTAGTCCGCTAGACCTCACATGATGATCATGTTTCTGCTGAGTCAAGGCTTTAGTCAATGGGTCCGCCACGTTGTCTTCCGTGGAAATACTACTCACTGCAACTTCACCTCTCTGAGAAAAATCCCCCAAGAGATGATACTTCCGAAGTATGTTCTTTGTCCGCTGATGTGACCTTGGCTCTTTTGCAAGTGCCACCGCTGTAGTATTATCACAATAGAGTGTGATAGGATCTTTACTGCTCGGTACAACATTCAGCTCTTGGATGAAGCTTCGCATCCATACTGCTTCTTTAGCTGCCTCAGAAGCTGCGATATACTCGGACTCCGCTGTAGAATCTGCCACCACACTTTGTTTTGAGCTCTTCCAGCTCACTGAACCTCCATTCAAACTGAAGATGTATCCAGTCTGCGACTTCATGTCATCTTGATCAGTCTGGAAACTAGCATCTACATGTCCTCTGATTACTAGTTCCTCATCTCCTCCATAAACCAAGAACATATCCTTAGTATGCCTCAGATACTTAAGGATAGTCTTGACTGCCATCCAATTGCGGTCTCCTGGATCAGCTTGATATCTGCCTACCGCACTTAATGCATAAGCAACATCTAGCCTCGTACATAGCATAGCGTACATGACTGACCCAATCGCGGATGCGTAAGGGATCCTTTCCATTCTCTTTCTTTCCTCATGTGTCTGAGGACACATTTTCTTGGAAAGATGAATGCCATGTGACACTGGCAACAATCCCCTCTTGGACTGTTCCATACTGAATCTCTTCAGTATCTTGACAATGTATGTACTTTGACTTAGGCCCAACATTTTCTTGGATCTATCACGATGGATCTTGATCCCAAGAATATATTCCGCCTCGCCCAAGTCTTTCATGGAGAAGCATTTATTCAACCATGCCTTAACTGACTGTAAGACAGGTACTTCGTGTCCAATTAGCAATATGTCATCGACATATACTATTAGGAAAACGATTGCACTTCCACTAAACCTTCTGTAGACACAAGGCTCACATTCGTTCTTAACAAAGCCAAATTCTGTAACAGCTTCATCAAAACGAATGTTCCATGACCTTGATGCTTTCTTTAATCCATAAATGGATTTTTGCAACTTGCATACCTTGTTGGCATCCTTTGAAGTCACAAACCCTTCAGGTTGTGTCATGTAGACATCTTCCTGGAGGTTCCCGTTAAGGAAAGCTGTTTTGACATCCATTTGCCAAATTTCATAGTCATGGTAAGTAGAAATGGCCAATAGGATTCTGATAGACTTCAGAATTTCAACCGGTAAAAAGGTTTCATCATAGTCAATTCCATGACGCATTCTAAAACCTTTTGCAACCAGTCGTGCCTTGTAGGTGCTGACTTTCCCCTCCATGTCCAGTTTCTTCTTGAATACCCATTTATTACCAATAGGATTTACATCAACTGGAGGATCTACCAAAAGCCAGACTTGGTTTTGGTACATGGAATCCATTTCAGAATTCATGGCTTCTTGCCACTTGGCAACGTCTGTGCCTTCAACTGCTTCCTTGTAGGTAAGAGGATCATCATTGTCAACCAATAATGAGTCACCATCCTCAGTGACAAGAAAACCATATCGTTCTGGTTCTCTTACCTCTCTTGTGCTCCTACACAGTTCTTGTGTCTCTGGAACAGATTGTTCATCCACGGGGCTTTGTGGAATCTGTTCTTGTACCAACTCATGTGTATCTTGAGCCTCGACTTCATCGATGTCTATCTCGCTCCCACTATCTCTTCTGAGGATGTGCTCCCTCTCAAGGAATATGGCGTGTCATGCCACTGTAACCTTTTTGTCTGAGGGGTTGTATAGGTAATATCCCCTTGTTTCCTTGGGATATCCTATAAAGATACACTTTGTGCCTTAGGGTGCAAGTTTGTTACCTGAAGAGGCCTTAACAAATGCTTCGCTACCCCACACATGTAAATTCGATAACATGGCTTTGCGTCCACTCCATAACTCGTATGGAATACCATTTATCGATTTAGTTGGTACTTGGTTTAGTATGTGTGCTGCTGTTTGTAATGCATATCCCCAAAAGGATAATGGAAGACTCACATGACTCATCATTGATCTCACCATGTCCAACAGTGTGCGGTTCCTCCTTTCACTTACACCATTCCACTACGGTGTGTAAGGAGGAGTGAGTTGAGATAGAATCCCAAACTCCAATAAAAAATCAATGAAGTCTTGATTAAGATATTCTCCTCCTCTGTCTGAGCGGAGTTTCTTAATCTTCTTACCAAGCTGGTTCTCAACTTCATTCTTATATTCTTTGAACCGATCAAAATAATCTGACTTATACCTCATTAAATAGATATATCCATATCTACTAAAATCATCAGTAAAAGTTATGAAGTACGAGAACCCACCCCTTGCTTCAACTGGAAATAGTCCACACACATCTGTGTGAACTAATTGTAGAAGCTCTTTAGCTCTTTCACCTTTCCCACTAAATGGGGCTTTGGTCATTTTGCCTTGTAGACACGCATGACATACACCAAGTGGTTTTAGTTCGAAAGAATCTAAATACCCATCTTGATGTAATTTTGTCAAACGTTTCTCATTGACATGACCTAGCCAGTGATGCCAATGTTGGGTGTTGTATGAGTCATGTAAATTAACTTTGTTATCAATTTCCATTACTTGGTTTGTGTAGTCTAACACATAAAGGCCGTTATATGAATGTGCCCTACCAAAACAAATGCTATCTTTATAAAATTAGCAACATTCATTTCCAAACTTGAATATGAATCCATCGGTATCTAATATGGATACTGAAATAATGTTTTTGGTTACAGAGGGTACATAATAACATCCTTTCAAAACTAAGACCATCCCGGTAGGAAATGTGACGTGGTAGTCCCCAACAGCTACAGCAGCAAGTCTGGCTCCGTTGGCTGCTCGTAGATCTATCTCCCCTCGATCAATCTTCCTGAATCTACTTGGTTCCTGTATTTGGATACAGATGTGAGAACCACAAGCAGTATCTAATACCCAATTAGTAGAAACAGATAGATTTCATTCGATAACAAACGCACCTGATGCTTCCCCTTGCTTCCTTGGCTGGGTGCAGTTTTTCTTCCAGTGACCCTTCTTGCAACATGCGAAACAAACAGCATCCTGTTCCTTTGCCTCCCCTTTGATCTTCATTTTCTTGGAAGGCCTTGAAGAAGCTTTGGGCTTATATCTCTTCGCCTTCCCTTTCCTTTTATTCACCATAAGGACAGAAGGCTTTTCACGCTTCATGTCATTGTCCACTTGGCGAATAAGGATAAGAAGATCAGATAGAGACTTCTCAATATTGTTCATGTTGAAATTAACAACAATGTTTGGGAAGCTCTGGGGGAGTGATGCGAGAATGAGATCGGTACCCAGTTCTTCAGGGAGTTTAAACCCTAGAACCTCCAAGCGCTCAATGTAGCCAATGAGCTTGACTACATGAGGCCCAGCTGGGGCACCCTCTCCAAGCTTGCTCTGAAATAGAGCCTTGGAGATCTCAAACCTTTCCTGTCTTGCTCTCTCCTGGTATAAACCACGGAGGTGCTCGAGCATGCTATAGGCATCCATGTGTTCATGAGACTTCATGAGCTCACTAGACATAGATGACAGCATCAAACATTGAACGTCGAGAGCATCGTTCAAATGTTGATCATAGACTAGGAAATCTTCATCACTTTCCCCTGGGGCAGGAGAATCCGGAAGTGAGGACTCCATCACATAAAACTTCCGTTCATGGCGTAGGATAACCCGAAGGCGCCTAAACCATTCCTGAAAGTTACTACCGGTGAGGATGTTGTCTTTTTCCAGAATTGATCACAGAGAAAATGTGGTTGATGTGTTTTCCATTTTGATTCTACAATTTAAAAGAGCAGATTCATCAGTACGTTCTTGATTACATTTTATGAGAAATAATAAATTTTATTAAGTCTCCCACTATTTTATCAATTCCCAATGGCCCACACCATTGAACTCGGAATGTCCAGTTGCTTTGACATTCTAATGGCAAGGATCCATATTTCCCTTCGCATAACCCTAACAAGGGTTGGTCAAGCTATTTAAAGGTATTTAGGAAGGCGGGTCTTTGCCAACTGTGAGCTTACAGTTCCTTGATCTGTTGAGTGGACTCCCCAATCCTAAAATCCTAACTTGGATTTCCTCAACTCTTGCCTCCAATATTACATCAAGTCTAGCAAGGGCTACTTCTCTTGATGTAATATGGTTAAGTCAACCCAAAACCTTTCATAACGGCTTCCTTTATAAAAGTAAGTGTCCCAACAAGGGTTGGTCAAACACATAGTTTTATTGAGTCTTTCCCTTAATCAAGTAACGGAAGGCTTGGTCTGACTTAATATGGTATTTGAGGGATTTTATTCTTTATGGGTATCTTTGCATTATCAAATGCTTGTTAATATTAAGTGCTGCTTGCTTAAGTGATTAACCATGTTTCGATAATGTATACGCATAGACCGGTTTTTATTTTATTCCTACTTTGCATGCTTGTTCATTTTATTAGTTATGTGATCGCGACAACACATGCATAATATATAAACCATGAAGTCAGACAGAAATAAAATAAGATGGCATGATCATGAGCTTCTATTTGGTTAGCTTATCTAGTGGTTTTGATAAGCTTACCCTGACCTAGGGAAAACACCTTGAACCTGATGGTTCGTGTTTTGCAGCTCCCACCTATCCACCTTTGTATCTTCTTGTGTCGGTTTCGCCTCAGCTTCGGGATTTGAACCGTCTCCTCTGTCTTGGGAGATCCTCCATTACATGGGTTTACATTAAAGAAACCATGGGCATGCAGGCCCTACATTTTTTTGGAAGAAGGCTCACAGGCCAACAAATTTAAATTAAATAAATTTAAATGAAACCATACACATACAAAGGGTCTTTTGTTCTATCTCAGGATCATCCATAGTATGCAACGACATTTACGCATATTTAGAATTCAAATTCTTTTAATCGTTCTTTTATTTAAGATAAGACGCGCTCGAATTCAATTAATTATGATCTTATAATTAATCAATTCTTTATCTTAAATTCCTTTCTGAATTTCCTTGAGATTCTTCTCATCCATATTCCTTGTACAGGTCTTTGTACATTGGAGGAAACCTGGTGGAATTCCATTTCTGGAAAGTACACGGCGTGTAGTTTATAATTACACGGTGTGTATTTTTCTTTTCACCCTTTGTCCAAAGTACACGTCGGGGCTTTGGCGTGTTTTTCTGTACATTGGAAATTTTAGTGTACATGGAATGTAGATGAATCATACATGGCGTGTACTTCCTTGTTACGCGGTAACCGGCCTGGCGATCCCGTACACGCGGTACACGACTTATCTTTGTACACGGTTTCACCTGGGTCAGAACGGACTACACGGCGTGTTGTTCCAACATACACGTCGTGTATTCCGTTTTCCACGCGCCGTTCTATTCTGGTCAACACGGCGTGATTAAAACATAGGCATAATCAATTCACACGGCGTGGTTTGGCGGACCAGTGCCGGTTCGTTGAACCTAAGTACACGGTGTGTAGTTTTAATTACACGCCGTGTAATCCTGTGTTGTACAGACAGAACGAGCGGCTCCTCCGGATGAGTTCCTCATTTTTATTTTATTCAAAATTAAAATTAAAATGTCATTTCTGTGATATGAATCATGAAACGAAGGAGGAAGAATAGATCTCGTTAATTCCGATTTATAGAACGATTTATTTCAAATTGAATCAAATATGAATGCGTAAATTATCAACGAAAATTAAATAACTATAATCAACGTTGTAACCACGCTCTAATACCATTTGAAGGTTCCGGGCGCAGCGGAAGCGCGTGGGGGGATGTTCCCACTTGGCTTTTTGTCATTAGCAATGACCAATCCGGGATCAATACGACGATAAACGCCAGTCTCCACGGATGGAATCACAGAAAAAGACAAAGAAGATGGTTTTTTCCGGAACCACAAACAAGGATCGTTACAGGTTGATTATAATTAACTTAATTAATTATAAAGAAATACCTTTTGGGTGTTTTTTCTTCGTTGATGTTCTCAATCACGTTTTCGATGTGATCCGTCATTGCGTCGCAGAAGCCAAGTGTAGACTCCCTATAGCGGTGATCCACACGTGTACCTCGTATCTCTGGACGTCGCCAAAAGATTCTCCGGGTGATAGCGTGGAGAAGCCTTTGCTTGCGTTGTCCGCCTTAGATTGTCTTGAACCGATGGAAGAGGATCTCTCTCGGTCTTGAGATCGTTCTTGGAGGAAGAGGTTCTTTCAGCCTTGAAAGAATTCTCCAGAGATGTTGTGCCCAACGATTCTCTTGTGTCAGAAAAGAGTTGGGGTTGTGAGGATATTTATAATCGGGTGTGTGGGGTTATAGAGTTATGACAATAAATAAACGTGTTATGCGTTTTATTTATTTCATTGACTCTTTATTTAAAACCCCATGTCGAATAAATAATTCCTTGACATGCGCCCACGCTGATTATAATAAATATCATTTAAAACAATATTATATCCTCAAAATCCCAACTAAAAAAACTACACGGCGTGTATTAATAAATACACGGCATGTAATTGTTTTTCATTGAAAACTACACGGCGTGTAGATTAAATGTACACGGCGTGTATATCTTGTTTTCATTTATTCATTTCCTTTCCAAAATAAAACTACACGGCATGTAATAATAATACACGACGTGTTTATTTTCTTTTTCCTCCATCATTTAAAACAACTTAGGCTTCCTTGAATAATTATTAAACCACGTACGAGAATAATCTTTATTCAACTTGAGATATTTGGATACACTTAGTGTGTGACCCTCTAGGCCTCTTTGTCGTTGGCATTAGGCGGGCTTGCCTAAAGTCCAAGATTACTATCTAGCAACGGGTCAAGGCACCCAAGAGAAAGAAGTTGACGCCGCATTGACGTATCACCTCATACAAACGCTTACTGTGTAATTTAATCCCTTTGTCTCAATATCTCATCAAGCAGGTTTCATGGGAGTGTCATAAACCTATATGCTTGATATGTCGTTCTTTGACTACCTGAAATAAACTCATCGTTTACACCATGGCCATGGAATTTAATGCGACAGTTCTATTTCAATCAAAGGGCCGAGATATCAACTTCCATAAATGGAAGGGACAAATCCTTCCTTGACTAATCCATTAACAACATGTCACTCGTGACGCACCCAACGTACAGTACTTCCCACCAACTGTCTGCGTGACGTTTTTCGTCAGTAAATTTAAGTGCGTGAGTCATGACATGAGTTAATGATAATCTTCCAGTATAAGGACCATTACACACGCTCGTAGATAGCAATATTCGATGACACCAAGACATGCGGAATTACTACTGGCGGGTCTGTTCTCATAATCTCCCATCTGGGAGATTACCAAGTGCGAACTCCATGAGAGAGAGTCTCGTCTTCTTATGAGTACTCGCACATGACGGTCTGTATACTATGTGTCCTATCATAGTATGTCATCCAACCGTAGAACTTTATTTAAGAATATTGTTATAGCATTTCAAGGTTCTCATCATAGCGGGGATCTGCTATGACCTTATTAATGCAACAAATATTTCAGGACATTATTATATTATAGTCAGGCAGAACAATGAACAATATATAATAAGTGAACATTTATGTAATCAAAGTAAAAAACAGTTGGTTATGAGGACACCAACCCTTACAAACTCCCACTTGGACTAGAGCCAACTGCCTACGACTTTTAGTCCGCTAGACCTCACATGATGATCATGATTCTGCTGAGTCAAGGCTTTAGTCAATGGGTCCGCCACGTTGTCTTCCGTGGAAATACTGCTCACTGCAACTTCACCTCTCTGAGAAAAACCCTTCAAAAGATGATACTTCCGAAGTATGTGCTTTGTCCGCTGATGTGACCTTGGCTCTTTTGCAAGTGCCACCGCTGTAGTATTATCACAATAGAGTGTGATAGGATCTTTACTGCTCGGTACAACATCCAACTCTTGGACGAAGCTTCGCATCCATACTGCTTCTTTAGCTGCCTCAGAAGCTGCGATATACTCGGACTCCGCTGTAGAATCTGCCACCACACTTTGTATTGAGCTCATCCAGCTCACTGCACCTACATTCAAACTGAAGATGTATCCAGTCTGCGACTTCATGTCATCTTGACCAGTCTGGAAACTAGCATCTACATGTCCTCTGATGACTAGTTCCTCATCTCCTCCATAAACCAAGAACATATCCTTAGTACGCCTCAGATACTTAAGGATAATCTTGACTGCCATCCAATGGCGGTCTCCTGGATCAGCTTGATATCTGCCTATCACACTTAATGCATAAGAAACATCTAGCCTCGTACATAGCATAGCATACATGACTGACCTAATCGCAGATGCGTAAGGGATCCTTGCCATTCTCTTTCTTTCCTCATGTGTCTGAGGACACATTTTCTTGGAAAGATGAATTCCATGTGACACTGGCAACAAACCCCTCTTGGACTGTTCCATACTGAATCTCTTCAGTATCTTGCAATGTATGTACTTTGACTTAGGCCCAGCATTTTCTTGGATCTATCACGATGGATCTTGATCCCAAGAATATATGCCGCCCCACCCAAGTCTTTCATGGAGAAGCATTTATTCAACCATGCCTTAACTGACTGTAAGACAGGTACTTCGTTTCCAACTAGCAATATGTCATCGGCATATACTATTAGGAAAACGACTGCACTTCCACTAAACCTTTTGTAGACACAAGGCTCACATTCGTTCTTATCAAAGCCAAATTCTGTAACAGCTTCATCAAAACGAATGTTCCATGACCTTGATGCTTTATTTAATCCATAAATGGATTTTTGCAACATGCATACCTTGTTGGCATCCTTTGAAGTCACAAACCCTTCAGGTTGTGTCATGTAGACATCTTCCTGGAGGTTCCCGTTAAGGAAATCTCTTTTGACATCAATTTTCCAAATTTCATAGTCATGGTAAGTAGTAATGGCCAATGGTATTCTGATAGACTTCAGCATTGAAACTGGTGAAAAGGTTTCATCATAGTCAATTCCTTGACGCTGTCTAAAACCTTTTGCAACCAGTCGTGCCTTGTAGGTGCTGACTTGCCCCTCCATGTCCAGTTTCTTCTTGAATACCCATTTATTACCAATAGGCTTTACATCAACTGGAGGATCTACCAAAATCCAGACTTGGTTTTGGTACATGGAATCCATTTCAGAATTCATGGCTTCTTGACACTTGGAAACGTCTGTGCCTTCAACTGCTTCCTTGTAGGTAAGAGGATCATCATTGTCAACCAATAATGAGTCACCATCCTCAGTGACAAGAAAACCATATCGTTCTGGTTCTCTCACCTCTCTCGTGCTCCTACGTAGTTCTTGTGTCTCTGGAACAGATTGTTCTTCCACGGGGCTTTGTGGAATCTGTTCTTGTACCAAATCATGTGTATCTTAAGCCTAGACTTCATCGAAGTCTATCTCGCTCCCACTATCTCTTCTAGAGATGTGCTCCCTCTCATGGAATATGGCGTGTATTGCCACTGTAACCTTTTTGTCTGAGGGGTTGTATAGGTAATATCCCCTTGTTTCCTTGGGATATCCTATAAAGATACACTTTGTGCCTCGGGGTGCAAGTTTCTTACCTGAAGAGGCCTTAAAAAATCCTTCGCTACCCCACACGTGTAAATTCGATAACATGGCTTTGCGTCCACTCCATAACTCGTATGGAATACCATTTATCGATTTAGTTGGTACTTGGTTTAGTATGTGTGCTTCTGTTTGTAATGCATATCCCAAAAAGGATAATGGAAGACTCGCATGACTCATCATTGATCTCACCATGTCCAACAGGGTGCGGTTCCTCCTTTCACTTACACCATTCCACTGCGGTGTGTAAGGAGGAGTGAGTTGAGATAGAATCCCAAACTCCCGTAAGAAATCAATGAAGTCTTGATTAAGATATTCTCCTCCTCTGTCTGAGCGGAGTTTCTTAATCTTCTTACCAAACTGGTTCTCAACTTCATTCTTGTATTCTTTGAACCGATCAAAAGAATCTGACTTATACCTCATTAAATAGATATATCTATATCTACTAAAATCATCAGTAAAAGTTATGAAGTACGAGAACCCACCCCTTGCTTTAATTGGAAATGGTCCACACACATCTGTGTGAACTAATTCCAGAAGCTATTTAGCTCTTTCACCTTTCCCACTAAATGGGGCTTTGGTCATTTTCCCTTGTATACACGCATGACATACACCAAGTGGTTTTAGTTCGAAAGAATCTAAATACCCATCTTGATGTAATTTTTTCAAACGTTTCTCATTGACATGACCTAGCCGGTGATGCCAAATTTGGGTGTGGTATGAGTCATGTAAATTAACTTTTTTATCAATTGCCATTACTTGATTTGTGTAGTCTAACACTTAAAGGCCGTTATATAAATGTGCCCTACCAAAACAAATGCTATCATTATAAAAGTAGCAACATTCATTTCCAAACATGAATATGAATCCATCAGTATCTAATCTGGATACTGAAATAATGTTTTTGGTTACAGAGGGTACATAATAACATCCTTTCAAAACCAATACCATCCCGGTAGGCAATGTGAGGTGGTAGTCCCCGACAGCTACAGCAGCAAGTCTGGCTCCGTTGGCTGCTTGTAGATCTATCTCCCCTCGATCAATCTTCCTGAATCTACTTGGTTCCTGTATTTGGATACAGATGTGAGCACCACAAGCAGTATCTAATACCCAATTAGTAGAAACAGATAGATTGCATTCGATAACAAACGCACCTGAAGCTTCCCCTTCCTTCCTTGGCCGGGTGCAGTTTTTCTTCCAGTGACCCTTCCTGCCACATGCAAAACAAATAGCATCCTGTTCCTTTGCCTCCCCTTTGATCTTCCTTTTCTTGGAAGGCCTTGAAGAAGATTTGGGCTTAAAGCTCTTCGCCTTCCCTTTCCTTTTATTCACCATAAGGACAGAAGGCTTTTCACGCTTCATGTCATTGTCCACTTGGCGAATAAGGATAAGAAGATCAGATAGAGACATCTCAATATTGTTCATGTTGAAATTAACAACAAAGTTTGAGAAGCTCTGGGGGAGTGATGCGAGAATGAGATCGGTACCCAGTTCTTCAGGGAGTTTAAACCCTATAACCTCCAAGCGCTCAATGTATCCAATGAGCTTGACTACATGAGGCCCAGCTGGGGCACCCTCTCCAAGCTTGCTCTGAAACAGAGCCTTGGAGATCTCAAACCTTTCCTGTCTTGCTCTCTCTTGGTATAAACCACGGAGGTGCTCAAGCATTCTGTAGGCATACATGTCTTCATGAGACTTCATGAGCTCACTAGACATAGATGATAGCACCAAACATTGAACGCCGAGAGCATCGTTCAAATGTTGATCATAGACTAGGAAATCTTCATCACTTGCCCCTGGGGCAGGAGAATCAGGAAGTGAGGACTCCAGCACATAAAACTTCCGTTCATGGCGTAGGATAACCCGAAGGCACCTAAACCATTCCTGAAAGTTACTGCCGGTGAGGATGTTGTCTTTATCCAGAATTGATCGCAGAGAAAATGTGGTTGATGTGTTTGTCATTTTGATTCTACAATTTAAAAGAGCAGATTCATCAGTACTTTCTTGATTACATTTTATGAGAAATAATAAATTTTATTAAGTCTCCCACTATTTTATCAATTCCCAATGGCCCTCACCATTGAACTCGGAATGTCCAGTTTCTTTTACATTCTAATGGCAAGGATCCATATTTCTCTTCGCATAACCCCAACAAGGGTTGGTCAAGCTATTTAAATTTATTTAGGTAGGCGGGTCTTTGCCAACTGTGAGCTTACAGTTCCTTGATCTGTTGAGTGGACTCCCCAATCCTGAAATCCTGACATGGATTTCCTCAACTCTTGCCTCCAATATTACATCAAGTCTAGCAAGGGCAACTTCTCTTGATGTAATATGGTTAAGTCAACCCGAAACCTTTCATAAGGGCTTCCTTTATAAAAGTAAGTGTCCCAACAAGGGTTGGTCAAACACATAGTTTTATTGAGTCTTGCCCTTAATCACGTAACGGAAGGCTTGGTCTGACTTAATATGGTATTTGAGGGATTTTATTCTTTATGCGTATCTTTGCATTATCACATGCTTGTTAATATTAAGTGATGCTTCCTTAAGTGATTAACCATGTTCCGATAATGTATACGCATAGACCGGTTTTTATTTTATTCCATCTTTGCATGCTTGTTTATTTTATTAATTATGTGATCGCGACAACACATGCATAATATATAAACCATGAAATCAGACAGAAATAAAATAAGATGGCATGATCATGAGCTTCTATTTGGTTAGCTTATCTAGCGGTTTTGATAAGCTTACCCTGACCTAGGGAAAACACCTTGAACCTGATGGTTCATGTTTTGCAGCTCCCACCTGTCCACCTTTGTATCTTCTTGTGTCGGTTTCGCCTCGGCTTCGGGATTTGAACCGTCTCCTCTGGCTTGGGAGATCCTCCATTACATGGGTTTACATTAAAGAAACCATGGGCACGCAGGCCCTACATTTTATTGGAAGAAGGCTCGCAGGCCAACAAATTTAAATTAAATAAATTTAAATGAAACCATACACATACAAAGGGTCTTTGGTCTAGCTCACGATCATCCATAGTATGCAACGACATTTACGCATATTTAGAATTCAAATTCTTTTAATCGTTCGTTAATTTAAGATAAGACGCGCTCGAATTCAATTAATTATGATCTTATAATTACTCAATTCTTTATCTTAAATTCCTTTCTGAATTTCCTTGAGATTCTTCTCATCCATATTCCTTGTACGGGTCTTTGTACATTGGAGGAAACCTAGTGAAATTCCATTTCTGGAAAGTACACGGCGTGTAGTTTATAATTAAACGGCGTGTATTTTTCTTTTCACCCTTTGTCCAAAGTACATGCCGGGGCTTTGGCGTGTTTTTCTATACATTGGAAATTTTAGAGTACATGGCATGTAGATGAATCATACACGGCGTGTACTTTCTTGTTACGTGGTAACCGGCCTGACGATCCTGTATACGCGGTACGCGACTTATCTTTGTACACGGTTTCACCTGGGTCGGAATGGACTACACGGCGTGTTGTTCCAACATACACGTCGTGTATTTCGGTTTCCATGTGCCGTTCTATTCTGGTCAACACGACGTGATTAAAACTTAGTCATAATCAATTCACACGGCGTGGTTTGGCGGACCAGTGCCGGTTCGTTGAACCTAAGTACACGGCGTGTAGTTTTAATTACACGCCGTGTAATCCCGTGTTGTACAGACAGAAAGAGCGGATCCTCCGAATGAGTTCCTCGTTTTTATTTTAATCAAAATTAAAATTAAAAGGTCGTTTCTTTTGGGTGAATCGAGAAACGAAGGAGGAAGAATAGATCTCATTAATTAAGATTTATAGAACGATTTATTTCGAATTGAATCAAATATGAATGCGTAAATTATCAACGAAAATTAAATAACTATAATCAACGTTGTAACCTCGCTCTGATACCATTTGTAGGTTCCGAGCGCAGCGGAAGCGCGTGGGTGGATGTTCCCACTTGGCTTTTTGTCATTAGCAATGATCAATCCGGGATCAATACGACAATAAACACCAGTCTCCACGGATCGAATCACAGAAAAAAACAAAGAAGATAGTTTTTCCCGGAACCACAAACAAGGATCGTTACAGGTTGATTATAATTAATTTAATTAATTATAAAGAAATACCTTTTGGGTGTTATTTCTTCGTTGATGTTCTCAATCACGTTGTCGATGTGATCCGTCGTTGCGTCGCAGAAGCCAAGTGTAGACTCCCTCTAGCGGTGATCCACACGTGTACCTCGTATCTCTGGACGTCGCCAAAAGATTCTCCGGGTGCTAGCATGGAGAAGCCTTTGCTTGCGTTGTCCGCCTTAGATTGTCATGATCCGATGGAAGAGGATCTCTCTCGGTCTTGAGAGCGTTCTTGGAGGAAGAGGTTCTTTCGGCCTTGAAAGAATTCTCCAGAGATGTTGTCCACAACGATTCTCTTGTGTCAGAAAAGAGTTGGGGTTATGAGGATATTTATAATCGGGTGTGTGGGGTTATAGAGTTATGAAAATAAATAAACGCGTTACGCGTTTTATTTATTTCATTGACTCTTTATTTAAAACCCCATGTAGAATAAATAATTCCTTGACATGCGCCCACGCTGATTATAATAAATATCATTTAAAACAATATTATATCCTCAAAATCCCAACTAAAAAAAATTACACAGTGTGTATTAATAAATACACGGCGTGTACTTGTTTTTCATTGAAAACTACACGGCGTGTACATTAAATGTACACGTCGTGTATATCTTGTTTTCATTTATTCATTTCCTTTCCAAAATAAAACTACACGGCATGTAATAATAATACACGACGTGTTTATTTTCTTTTTTCCTCCATCATTTAAAACAACTTAGGCTTCCTTGAATAATTATTAAACCACGTACGAGAATAATCTTTATTCAACTTGAGATACTTGGATACACTTAGTGTGTGACCCTCTAGGCCTCTTTCTCGTTGGTATTAGGCGGGTTTTCCTAAAGTCCAAGATTACTGTCTGGCAACGGGTCAAGACACCCAAGAGAAAGAAGTTGACGCCGCATTGACGTATCACCTCATACGAACGCTTACTGTGTAATTTAATCCCTTTTTCTCAATATCTCATCAAGAAGGTTTCATGGAAGTGTCATAAACCTATATGCTTGATATGTCATTCTTTGACTACCTGAAATAAACTCATCGTTTACACCATGGCCATGGAATTTAATGCGACAGTTCTATTTCAATCAAAGGGCCGAGATATCAACTTCCATAAATGGAAGGGAAAAATCCTTCCTTGACTTATCCATTAACAACATATCACTCGTGATGCACCCAACATACCCTACTTCCTGCCAACTGTCTGCGTGACGGTTTTCGTCAGTAAATCTAAGTGTGCAAGTCATGACATGAGTTAATGATAATCTTCCAGTCTAAGGACAATTACACACGCTCATAGATAGCAATATCCGATGACACCAAGACATGCAGACTTACTACTGGCGGGTCTGTTCTCATAATCTCCCATCTTGGAGATTACCAAGTGCGAACTCCATGAGAGAGAGTCTCGTCTTCTTATGAGTACTCGCACATGACGGTCTGTATACTATCTGTCCTATCATATTATGTCATCCAACCGCAGAACTTTATTTAAGAATATTGTTATAGCATTTCTATGTTCTCATCATAGTGGGGATCTGCTATGACCTTATTAATGCAACAAATACTTCAGGACATTATTATATTATAGTCATGCAGAACAATGAACAATATATAATAAGTGAACATTTATGTAATCAAAGTACAAAACAGTTGGTTCTGAGGACACCAACCCTTACAAACTCCCACTTAGACTAGAGCCAACTGCCTACGACTTTTAGTCCGCTAGACCTCACATGATGATAATGTTTCTGCTGAGTCAAGGCTTTAGTCAATGGGTCAACCATGTTGTCTTCTGTGGAAATACTGCTCACTGTAACTTCACCTCTCTGAGAAAAATCCCTCAAGAGATGATACTTCTGAAGTATGTGCTTTGTCTGCTGATGTGACCTTGGCTCTTTTGCAAGTGCCACCGCTGCAGTATTATCACAAAAGAGTGTGATAGGATCTTTACTGCTCGGTACAACATACAGCTCTTGGACGAAGCTTCGCGTCCATTCTGCTTCTTTAGCTGCCTCAGAAGCTGCGATATACTCAGACTCCGCTGTAGAATCTGCCACCACACTTTGTTTTGAGCTCTTCCAGCTCACTGCACCTCCATTCAAACTGAAGATGTATCAAGTCTGTGACTTCATGTCATCTTGATCAGTCTGGAAACTAGCATCTACATGTCTTCTGATGACTAGTTCTTCATCTCCTCCACAAACCAAGAACATATCCTTAGTACGCCTCAGATACTTAAGGATAGTCTTGACTGCCATCCAATGGCGGTCTCCTGGATCAGCTTGATATCTGCCTACCGCACTTAATGCATAAGCAACATCTAGCTTCGGACATTGCATAGCATACATGACTGACCCAATCACGGATGCGTAAGGGATCCTTGCCATTCTCTTTCTTTCCTCATGTGTCTGAGGACACATTTTCTTGGAAAGATGAATGCCATGTGACACTGGCAACAATCACCTCTTGGACTATTCCATACTGAATCTCTTCAGTATCTTGTCAATGTATGTACTTTGACTTAGGCCCAAGATTTTCTTGGATCTATCACTATGGATATTGATCCCAAGAATATATGCCGCCTCGCACAAGTCTTTCATGGAGAAGAATTTATTCAACCATGCCTTAACTGACTGTAAGACAGGTACTTCGTTTCCAATTAGCAATATGTCATTGACATATACTATTAGGAAAATGACTGCACTTCCACTAAACCTTTTGTAGACACAAGGCTCACATTTGTTCTTAACAAAGCCAAATTCTGTAACAGCTTCATCAAAACGAATGTTCCATGACCTTGATTCTTACTTTAATCCATAAATGTATTTTTACAACTTGCATACCTTGTTGGCATCCTTTGAAGTCACAAACCCTTCAGGTTGTGTCATGTAGACATTTTCCTGGAGGTTCCCGTTAAGGAAAGCTGTTTTGACATCCATTTGCCAAATTTCATAGTCATGGTAAGTAGCAATGGCCAATAGGATTCTGATAGACTTCAGCATTGCAACCGGTGAAAAGGTTTCATCATAGTCAATTCCTTGACGCTGTCTAAAACCTTTTGCAACCAGTCGTGCCTTGTAGGTGTTGACTTGCCCCTCCATGTCCAGTTTCTTCTTGAATACCCATTTATTACCAATTGGCTTTACATCAACTATAGGATCTACCAAAATCCAGACTTGGTTTTGGTACATGGAATCCATTTCAGAATTCATGGCTTCTTGCCACTTGGCAACGCCTGTGCCTTCAACTGCTTCCTTGTAGGTGAGAGGATCATCATTGTCAACCAATAACGAGTCACCATCCTCAGTGACAAGAAAACCATATCGTTCTGGTTCTCTCACCACTCTCGTGCTCTTACGCAGTTCTTGTGTCTCTAGAACAGATTGTTCTTCCACAGGGCTTTGTGGAATCTATTCTTGTACCAACTCATGTGTATCTTGAGCCTCGACTTCATCGAAGTCTATCTCTCTCCCACTATCTCTTCTGGAGATGTGCTCCCTCTCAAGGAATATGGCGTGTCTTGCCACTGTAACCTTTTTGTCTGAGGGGTTGTATAGGTAATATCCCCTTGTTCCCTTGGGATATCCTATAAAGATACACTTTGTGCCTCGGGGTGCAAGTTTGTTACCTGAAGAGGCCTTAACAAATGCTTCGCTACCCCACATGTGTAAATTCGATAACATGGCTTTGCGTCCACTCCATAACTCGTATGGAATACCATTTATCGATTTAGTTGGTACTTGTATTAGTATGTGTGCTGCTGTTTGTAATGCCTATCCCCAAAAGGATAATGGAAGACTCGCATGACTCATCATTGATCTCACCATGTCCAACAGGGTGCGGTTCCTCCTTTCACTTACACCATTCCACTGCAGTGTGTAAGCAGGAGTGAGTTGAGATAGAATCCCAAACTCCCGTAAGAAATCAATGAAGTCTTGATTAAGATATTCTCCTCCTTTGTCTGAGCAGAGTTTCTTAATCTTCTTACCAAGATGGTTCTAAACTTCGTTCTTGTATTCTTTGAACCGATCAAAAGAATCTGACTTATACCTCATTAAATAGATATATCCATATCTACTAAAATCATCAGTAAAAGTTATGAAGTACGAGAACCCACCCCTTGCTTCAACTGGAAATGGTCCACACACATCTGTGTGAACTAATTCTAGAAGCTCTTTAGCTCTTTCACCTTTCCCACTAAATGGGGATTTGGTCATTTTCCCTTGTAGACACGCATGACATACACCAAGTGGTTTTAGTTCGAAATAATCTAAATACCCATCTTGATGTAATTTTGTCAAACATTTCTCATTGACATGACCTAGCCGGTGATGCCAAAGTTGGGTGTGGTATGAGTCATGTAAATTAACTTTGTTATCAATTGCCATTACTTGGTTTGTGTAGTCTAACACATAAAGGCCATTATATAAATGTGACCTACCAAAACAAATGCTATATTTATAAAAGTAGCAACATTCATTTCCAAACTTGAATATGAATCCATCAGTATCTAATCTGGATACTGAAATAATGTTTTTGGTTATAGAGGGTACATAATAACATCCTTTCAAAACCAAGACCATCCTGGTAGGCAATGTGACGTGGTAGTCCCCGACAGCTACAACAGCAAGTCTGGCTTTGTTGGCTGCTCATAGATCTATCTCCCCTCGATCAATCTTCCGGAATCTACTTGGTTACTGTATTTGGATACAGATGTGAGCACCACAAGCAGTATCTAATACCCAATTAGTAGAAACAAATAGATTTAATTCGATAACAAACGCACCTGAAGTATCCCCTTGCTTCCTTGGCTGGGTAGAGTTTTTCTTCCAGTGACCCTTCTTGCCACATGCGAAACAAACAGCATCTTGTTCCTTTGCCTCCCCTTTGATCTTCCTTTTCTTGGAAGACCTTGAAGAAGATTTGGTCTTAAATCTCTTCGCCTTCCCTTTCCTTTAATTCACCATAAGGACATAAGGCTTTTCACACTTCATTTCATTGTCCACTTGGCGAATAAGGATAAGAAGATCAGATAGAGACTTCTCAATATTGTTCATGTTGAAATTAACAACAAACTTTGAGAAGCTCTGGGGGAGTGATGCGAGAATGAGATCGGTACCCAGTTCTTCAGGGATTTTAAACCCTAGAGCCTCCAAGCGCTCAATGTAGCCAATGATCTTGACTACATGAGGCCCAGCTGGGGCACCCTCTCCAAGCATGCTCTGAAACAGAGTCTTGGAGATCTCAAACCTTTCCTGTCTTGCTCTCTCCTGGTATAAACCACGGAGGTGCTCGAGCATGCTGTAGGCATCCATGTCTTCATGAGACTTCATGAGCTCACTAGACATAGATGACATCATCAAACATTGAACGTCGAGAGCATCGTTCAAATGTTGATCATAGACTAGGAAATCTTCATCACTTGCCCCTGGGGCAGTAGAATCAGGAAGTGAGGACTCCAGTACATAAAACTTCCGTTCATGGCGTAGGATAACCCGAAGGCGCCTAAACCATTCCTGAATGTTACTACCGGTGAGGATGTTGTCTTTATCCAGAATTGATCGCAGAGAAAATGTGGTTGATGTGTTTGTCATTTTGAATCTACAATTTAAAAGAGCAGATTCATCAGTACTTTCTTGATTACATTTTATTAAAAATACTAAATTTTATTAAGTCTACCACTATTTTATCAATTCCCAATGGCCCTCACCATTGAACTCGGAATGTCCAGTTGCTTTGAAATTCTAATGGCAAGGATCCATATTTCCCTTCGCATAACCCCAACAAGGGTTGTTCAAGATATTTAATGGTATTTAGGTAGGCGGGTGTTTGCCAACTGTGAGCTTACAATTCCTTGATCTGTTGAGTGGACTCCCCAATCCTGAAATCCTGACTTGGATTTCCTCAACTCTTGCCTCCAATATTACATCAAGTCTAGAAAGGGCTACTTTTCTTGATGTAATATGGTTATGTCAACCCGAAACCTTTCATAAGGGCTTCCTTTATAAAAGTAAGTGTCCCAAAAAGGGTTGGTCAAACACATAGTTTTGTTGAGTCTTTCCCTTAATCAAGTAACCGAAGGCTTGGTCTGACTTAATATGGTATTTGAGGGATTTTATTCGTTATGTGTATCTTTGCATTATCACATGCTTGTTAATATTAAGTGATGCTTGCTTAAGTGATTAACCATGTTCTGATAATGTATACGCATAGACCGTTTTTTATTTTATTCCATCTTTGAATGCTTGTTCATTTTATTAATTATGTGATCGCGACAACACATGAATAATATATAAACTATGCAATCATACAGAAATAAAATAAGATGGCATGATCATGAGCTTCTATTTGGTTAGCTTATCTAGCGGTTTTGATAAGCTTACCCTGACCTAGGGAAAACACCTTGAACCTGATGGTTCGTGTTTTGCAGCTTCCACCTGTCCACCTTTGTATCTTCTTGTGTCGGTTTCACCTCTGCTTCGGGATTTGAACCATCTCCTCTGGCTTGGGAGATCCTCCATTACATGGGTTTACATTAAAGAAACCATGGGCACGCAGGCCCCACATTTTTTTGGAAGAAGGCTCGCAGGCCAACAAATTTAAATTAAATAAATTTAAATGAAACCATACACATACAAAGGGTCTTTGGTCTAGCTCATGATCATCCATAGTATGCAATGACATTTACGCATATTTAGAATTCAAATTCTTTTAATCGTTCTTTTATTTAAGATAAGACGCGCTCAAATTCAATTAATTATGATCTTATAATTAATCAATTCTTTATCTTAAATTCCTTTCTGAATTTCCTTGAGATTCTTCTCATCCATATTCCTTGTACGGGTCTTTGTACATTGGAGGAAACCTGGTGAAATTCCATTTCTGGAAAGTACACGGCGTGTAGTTTATAATTACACGGCATGTATTTTTCTTTTCACCCTTTGTCCAAAGTACACGCCGGGGCTTTGGCGTGTTTTTCTGTACTTTGGAAATTTTAGAGTACATGGCATGTAGATGAATCATACATGGCATGTACTTCCTTGTTACACGGTAACCGGCCTGGCGATCCCGTATACGCGGTACACGACTTATCTTTGTACACAGTTTCACCTGGGTCGGAACGGACTACACGGCGTGTTGTTCCAACATACACATCGTGTATTCCGGTTTCCAGGAATCGTTCTATTCTTGTCAACACGGCGTGATTAAAACTTAGGCATAATCAATTCACACGGCATGGTTTGGCGGACCAGTGCCGGTTCGTTGAACCTAAGTACACGGCGTGTAGTTTTAATTACACGCCGTGTAATCCCGTGTTGTACAGACAGAAAGAGCGGCTCCTCCGGATGACTTCCTCGTTTTTATTTTAATCAAAATTAAAATTAAAAGGTCGTTTCTTTTGGGTGAATCGAGAAACGAAGGAGGAAGAATAGATCTCGTTAATTCAGATTTATAGAATGATTTATTTCGAATTGAATCAAATATGAATGCGTAAATTATCAACGAAAATTAAATAACTATAATCAATGTTGTAACCTCACTCTGATTCCATTTGTAGGTTCCGAGCGCAGCGGATGCGCATGGGTGGATGTGCCCACTTGGCTTTTTGTCATTAGCAATGATCAATCCGGGATCAATACGACGATAAACGCCAGTCTCCACGGAACGAATCACATAAAAAGACAAAGAAGATGGTTTTTCCCGGAACCACAAACAAGGATCGTTACAGGTTGATTATAATTAATTTAATTAATTATAAATAAATACCTTTTGGGTGTTCTTTCTTCTTTGATGTTCTCAATCACATTGTCTATGTGATCCGTCGTTGCGTCGCAGAATCCAAGTGTAGACTCCCTCTAGCGGTGATCCACACGTGTACCTCGTATCTCTGGACGTCGCCAAAAGATTCTCCGGGTGCTTGCGTGGAGAAGCCTTTTCTTGCGTTGGCCACCTTAGATTGTCTTGATCCGATGGAAGAGGATATCTCTCGGACTTGAGAGCGTTCTTGGAGGAAGAGGTTCTTTCGGCCTTGAAAGAATTCTCCAGAGATGTTGTGCACAACGATTCTCTTGTTTCAGAAAAGTGTTGGGGTTATGAGGATATTTATAATCGGGTGTGTGGGGTTATAGAGTTATGACAATAAATAAACGCGTTACGCGTTTTATTTATTTCATTGACTCTTTATTTAAAACCCCATGTCGAATAAATAATTCCTTGACATGCGCCCACGCTGATTATAATAAATATCATTTAAAACAATATTATATCCTCAAAATCCTAACTAAAAAAAACTACACGGCGTGTATTAATAAATACACGGCGTGTACTTGTTTTTCATTGAAAACTACACGGCGTGTACATTAAATGTACACGGCGTGTATATCTTGTTTTCATTTATTCATTTCCCTTCCAAAATAAAACTACACGGCATGTAATAATAATACACGACGTGTACTTGTTTTATTTTCTTTTTCCTCCATCATTTAAAACAACTTAGGCTTCCTTGAATAATTATTAAACCACGTACGAGAATAATCTTTATTCAACTTGAGATACTTGGATACACTTAGTGTGTGACCCTCTAGGCCTCTTTCTCGTTGGCATTAGGCGGGCTTGCCTAAAGTCCAAGATTACTGTCTAGCAACGGGTCAAGGCACCCAAGAGAAATAAGTTGACGCCGCATTGACGTATCACCTCATACGAACGCTTACTGTGTAATTTAATCCCTTTGTCTCAATATCTCATCAAGCAGGTTTCATGGTAGTGTCATAAACCTATATGCTTGATATGTCGTTCTTTGACTACCTAAAATAAACTCATCGTTTACACCATGGCCGTGGAATTTAATGCGACAGTTCTATTTCAATCAAAGGGCCGAGATATCAACTTCCATAAATGGAAGGGACAAATCCTTCCTTGACTTATCCATTAACAACATGTCACTCGTGACGCACCCAACGTACCCTACTTCCCGCCAACTGTCTGCGTGATGGTTTTCATCAGTAAATCTAAGTGCGCGAGTCATGACACGAGTTAATGAAAATCTTGTAGTCTAAGGACCATTACACACGCTCGTAGATAGAAATATCCGATGACACCAAGACATGCGGAATTACTACTGGTGGGTCTGTTCTCATAATCTCCCATCTTGGAGATTACCAAGTGCGAACTCCATGAGAGAGAGTCTCGTCTTCTTAGGAGTACTCGCACATGACGGTCTGTATACTATGTGTCCTATCATAGTATGTCATCCAACTGCAGAACTTTATTTAAGAATATTGTTATAGCATTTCAAGGTTCTCATCATAGCGGGGATCTGCTATGACCTTATTAATGCAACAAATATTTCAGGACATTATTATATTATAGTCATGCAGAACAATGAACAATATATAATAAGTGAACATTTATGTAATCAAAGTACAAAACAGTTGGTTCTGAGGACACCAACCCTTACAATTCCCACAATTTCCAACTACATCCCATTGAGTGATAGCATAAGTAAAGCCACCCTTTGCTGAAGGAAAAGACAGATCATGGTTACCTTTTGTTTAAGGATTGAATGAATAATGTGTATTCATTCTGGTCATAATTGGTTAATATTTATTTCCTCGCATATATGGAGAATAATATCCTCATGATACATGATCCTATGAATCTTAGTAATGTTATCCTAAATGACCATCCTGAATCACAACCATTTTATTGAATATTGTGTGACATTATCTATCAAATAGTTGACTCCAATAGTATCATTGAGGGTCGGATTGATTCTGTAGAGTTGATACTAAGAAAACACTCGGTACAAGTGGCTTATGTCACCACAACCGAACAAGAAGAAGATGGTTACTAGATAGAAGTTGTGGCTTGGAATGAAAAATTATATGATTACTAGATGACACAAATAATAATTAACTAATATATGTCACCCTAAATGGGTATATTTTTAGGTCGGTCATAATTTTATAACAAAATATATTTTTATTAATCTCACATCTTTGTGGGGGATGTCATTATCAGTTGAAAGAAAAGGCTCAAGATAAAAGTCTTATCCAACCCGACATTGGATCTGACTTTTTTGAATATATTTCCTTAAAAATTACTATAAAACTAATTGTACCATAAAATGAACTCTTCACCAAATTAGGAGATCATTTTAGCTATATAAATAAAAATTATATAATTTTTTTTTCTCTTATGATAAATATACAAATAAATTTGAGTTCACTGTACATGGCTACAGAACTAGTGGCGGTGGTTGCAGAGTTTGAGGGAATAGGGGATGGTGTAGTCCTTTACGAACCCAGTATACAATCAACATCCCAACCAAATTCATATATATGACCAAAATGGATTTCAAATAACATCATTGAGACAAATGGGAGCATATAGGTGCATCAGATTTCATTAGTAGTTGTAGAGCACAATTAGTTTAGATGAATGGGTGGTATGTGTTTGACTATTTGATAATCCAAAATAAAGAGTTATACTAGTGAGTCCCACACCATTATATATAGATATTCCCTTATCCTCCTTCCAAGTATTGGCCCCATCTACTACAATCCTTTCTTCTCTATGGCCACATACCAATGTGACACAACACTATAGGAAGCTAAAAACACTATTTTAGTAATTTGAAATGTTGATATAGTTAGTAGTTATACTGAAAACCCCTAAATCCAATAGTCTCTCTATCTCTCAAACTGTATTAAGGAATTGTTTATTGAGGCCCTCTAATGATTGAAGATGTGTGATAATAATTTCCCCCTCTCCATGTTTTATTGAGTTAAATTAACTCTAGATCAATGGATTTATATAATATCATTCACATAAAATGATAGGGATGATGTTGAAAAGGGATATATCATAGATATTTATATTTAATCCTTGAATGATAATTTTGAAATCCGAAAGTATTTAGTTGAAAATAGATATGTGATCATTCTCATAACAGTCCCCACGATCCATCATTTGTGAAATATTGAGGATGGTTTTTCACAAATAAGTACTACCATTCATGGATAGAACAAATTGATAAATGGAACCTCAAAATGAACAATATCTAATCCCAATATGGGTATATAACATCAAATCATGAGTTTATGGTTATCTAGTAACACATGATATACAAATATCTTCTCCAGATGATCATGATTCATAGTAACATAGTGGTTTGATCGAAAATCCATCAATGATTGGAATATATTATAAAGGGAAATTTCTATATAATATGTTGTGATAGAATCTGATTTAAATATTATTTTTATCAAAATATCATGGGGATTTTTAATAATATAGGTGAAAAAAATAAGGAAACATTGTGAGATGTAAGTTTCTAGACCGAACAACATGAAAAATGCACTAGAAAACTTCGGGAGTTTCATAGATGTTTATAAGAACAACCTATAATCCTGATCAAGGAATTATATTCAGCCCAAGGTGGGTATTACCACTAAAAAATCATTGTATCGTCATTTTATCATAATATTCATGTTAACCATCATGATCCACACAAAAAAAACCATGCTTAAGCCTCAGTCTGAGTAAGAAAAAGTTTTTTTTCCATCAATGGGAATTGGGTGTACCCCCAAATTCATTCCCCAAATTTTAAGTTTTTCATTTTATCACCCCCCAATAGAAATAGTTAGGGTTGAAAACATATCCAAAATAATCGCAAAATATTATTTTTTTTGTTGGTTGTCAATGATTATGATTATTATCTCACTGAGATATAGATCTATGTCAGGGAGGATAATATTAGGGGATTTAATTAAGTATTTGAGGATGATGTATCTATAGTCATTATGTTGTTTTGGAATGTAATGCTGGTAATATAAGAGGAACTTTTCCACAAATTGATTTGTGCCACCATTCCACTTTTATATCAAAAGATATATGTATGTATATAAATATATATATATTTATATTATATTGTAAAATTTATATATTACCACATGGAAATATATTTTTAATTAAAATAATGACCATGATATAGCTACACATCATCTTAAATTTGTAGAATACCATTTAAGATTTAATTAGTAATCCATGTTATTTCCCCCTCTCGTGCAACTACGGAAGAATCCAATGTGGAATTTTTTTATGTTATCTTTATCAGATATAATTAGTTCCCACAATGGATTTATAATATACTTATTATTAAAAAAATGAAATAACAAGGCCTACATTGATTTTAGAAATATAATAAGACAATTTTTTATGGTAATTTCAAAATTAAAATCATTGAACTCCTAATCAATTCCAATTTTTCATTCAATAAATTTCTATTAATGATGGTAATTTTGGTTATAACTAGATCTTGTTGTCCCTAGAAGATGAGGAAGCCACATCCTTTAGATAACCATCTTTAATTTTGATAAATAGGTAATAAACTATGAAATAATGATTTATGGAACCCCTTATAAATGCATCATGAAATATATAATTATTACATTATTATAAAGTATAATAGAATGGTTCATCATTTATATGGTTGTTAAATCTCAGTTGTGTTATAATGAACTACACGATCATTAAAAAATCAATGAAAAATTAAGGAATCATATTTTGAAAATGAATCCCCTAAAGTGTTTATATACAGTAACGTTAGGTAGTATATTCATATTTTTGGCTAACACTATTATATAATGGTTACTCAAGAAAATACTTGTGTAATTATATAAAATACACCACTTTATAATATTAATGTGTTTAGATGGATCCATGGGTGCCACCCTTATATCCCCAGTTTTCTAGACAACATAGATTATATATGTTTCCAATTAATTTTGTAATGAAATAGAGAATGACACTAAATTTCGAATGAGGATTAAAATTAAAACCATGAAATCCTAATGTTTTAATTTCCACATCCCCCAATCTTATTATAACTCGATTTAGGGAAGCCACTAATCTAATACATAGACACCACAGAGTGATGACTCGTTTCCCAAGTCACTTATATAAATATGGTGGGGAACCAAAAAATACATTAACATCTCAAAAAATTGAATCTAGATACATATACCTTGAATTCTGATATCAAATCAAACTATGTTCCCCTTATCTTCATTCTGAAAAATTGGTGGCATTATAAAAAATATCATGATGTCCACATGATCTCCCATTTTGATTCTCTCTTCTAAATTATTATCCTCCCTAATCCCACTAAGAATACAGTGTCAAATAATATTATTATAAAACATTATGAAATCCAATTATATTCCTTTAATCCAGTAAAAGATAAAAAATTATGTAATTTACACATAATAAATCTTCTATAAAACTGTTTTTAATGAACACCGAACTCCTGAAAGAATAAATTATGTATGCCTCTAGCATAGTATTAATATTGTAAATGATTTTTTAAAATTTTACTTATGTACAAATGTTATAAAAAAGTAAAATATGAATCTCCACCTCATATATATGTGGATTATCAATTTACCCTCTTAAAAGTTATTTTTCTCCTACTTCGTCTCACTATCTAAAGGATGCAACAAAAAATGAGGAGGAACAATGAGCCCAAATATCAGGACAAAAGTTATCCATGATTTTACATATATCTTATCTAAATTTATTGGTTGAATCATATCATTAAATAAAATATATCAAATGGGAATATACAATCAATAATTAAGAAATAACCCCACACATTTTTTATGTGATGTTGCTAATGCTAGAGTTCCAATAGGAAACTATGTTGTATCAATACCCTTGTTCCCAAAATGGATATGTCGATGCACTAGACAATGTATCCACAATATAGAAAGCTCCTGACTAGGATGTGTTAGATATCTACATCACACATAAATGGTTAATCTCAATAGTTTTCTACACTAAAAATTGTTAATCATTAATGTTATTGTTTCGACTGGGAATGATGTTCTAACGTGTGTTTTAGATTGATACACCCCATACTATATTACCACCATAATGGGACACCCCCACTAGATTAACATAATAAAATACTTCTAAATTGGAATAAGTTAACAATTTTGGATGATCTAGATGAATATAAATACTTCTATAAATGTGTATTTATGATATTCCTCACAATATGTATTGCATAAGGAGATAACATCTCTATCATGATGGAATTCCATATTGGCTCCTACTATGATCTTATGTATATAAAATGAATTTTCCACCATATTAAAACAGTTAGTTATTTCATTTCAATAATAATACAAGAATTTGTTTTTCAGAATGAGATTTCATTCATGTATGATACATGATAATGTCATCGATTATTCTACCTAGAGTAGTAATATACTACTAAATAATCTTGTATACATATGATATAGGGAAGGGATCTCATGGATATATAACCTCCACCCCCACCATCTATAGATAAATAGTTTATGTAAATCCATAATACATATTATTTCTCTCACAACATGTCTAAGGCCATTCCCCAAAAGAATGGTAGGATCAATGGTTTCATCAATTTTGAGAAGTCTAATATTTTCATGGGATTCTTTATCCCTCACACAATACCAATGGATAACGACACAAAATTATATTATTCTAAGATAAATAATCTATATGATCAGTATATCATCGAGTGTCACTATCCATCTCACCAGTTTTTGTGAAAATAATGTAGATAGTAAAATTATATATTTCACTTGGTAATATCATAAATAAAAATATTGATATAGAAAATAATTTTTTCCACAAAATCTCCTGCTTGGATTGTGGGCCTATAGTACAATAACCTATACTACCATTAATGATGACATATACTGAAAAATTTATGTATAATATAAAATAACACATTAAATTATTACTTCCTTCACTCCAAAATGTGATCTATGGAAAAAAATCAAATGATGAACATTCACAGAAGTGGCATGATGTTATAGAAAAACTGATGAATAGATCACTTACAATGAAAAAAACAATATTTCAATTAGAATTGGGTTTTTAATGAATTAATAAAGTGGTACACCTCACTCATTCTTTAAAGTATAATATAAACTATTTCACAGAACCATGTTGATACTAGGAATGAATCCCACAATGATGGAACCCAAAATTGACCTGCCTTACATTATATGGTTTTTTTCAATATTTCATTATCTTTATCCATAATGGATGGGGAATGATAAATTTTTCACACTAATATATGGTTTCCAGATAATCAATTAACATGATTTCCCTCGTGAATAAAATTGTATTTAGAATGAATATATATTGCACCACATCCTTGGTCACCATTACATTACCATAAATTGAATGATAACTAGGAAATTTTCACTTTTATTTAAACTGATGGACAACTAAAACTCAAAAAAGGACAAAAAATATGATACCATGGTCTTCATCACCATAACTCAAACTATAAGACAAATATTACAAAGTCTCATGATGTTAGAATTACATGACAATGCCCTTACCACGTGAAGTTAAACTACACATTATATGTCCAAGTATTTTGACATTAAACTATGAAACTACTTAATTAATTATTGAATGAAATAAAACTAAATTTTTTTCCATTCCATAATACCTTATGTTTTTCAGAAAGGTCACACCTTGATGGACTGACAACCCCTTTTACCCATGGGATATATCTACAAAAATGGTTTCTTGTGCAGGGGTTATTAAACTCATGATGATTTATCATTGATGACCCTATACTAGAACATAGTAGTCTCTACATTATCGTAGAATAAAAAACTCATCAATATATGGGATCCTTATTTCATAACCTAAGAAATTTTCTCAATAGAAATAAAATATACATGAACCATGTCAGTATTGAAAATAAATTACTATGCCACTAAGTATGTGTAAGATCTAAAAAAAGACCATAGTGAAGGAAATTGGTATGAACTCATTCCCATATTCATAGTATATTTATTTAGTCAATATATACCAAACACTAGGACTATAAACTACATCAAAAGATGATATCACATAATAAAATCAACATCGTCAATAAAATGTTGACTCCCTACATAATTAAAATATCAGCATATAGAGCATTAATTGTAATGACTATGTGTTTCTTGATTCATAATATCTTAGAAAATGTAATGATGCCCAAATTCTCTAATCATGGGCCCCACAAAAATGATTGATGAAAATAAATTTCATCATCCAACATAAATTTATTAGATCTATATTAGGGATTATTTCACTATATGAATTATATATGGATTGATTCATGATTCTTCAAAATACATAGTGATGAAATTATCCCATAGTCCTATGCCTAACCATAATATTCAATATAACATGTTCGACATAATTTCAGAATAGAATGGTCTGTGTAGGTTACATTTCAGTATACGGACAATGTGTGGATTCACTCATAAACAATTGAAATCTGTATTGATCCCTTGGAATATTATCCCACCCTAGACATATTGCATATCTATTAAAAGTATCCTACATGTTTACTTCATATTTATTTCTTTCCTCCATAATTGGATATGAAACAATGAAGATAAACCCATCAATGAAATCCTTAACATCATAATAATGGGGATGATTAAAGATCACCAACCAAGAAAATAGTGGGTAATTAATCTTTTGTTGGGTGGGGACATCCCTTACAGATGAATTTTATCTATTACGGGACACCCTCCAAAATAAATATTTAAAATAATGATATAAAAAATGATGGGATACATAGTTACATCGAGTAACTGTATAATAAACCAAGTTATTAATCCATTTATGAAATTGAGAACATACCCCAGCCCATCTTATGTATGTGTCATATCAACACACAAAAAATTGGGCATGGGTTCTATATTTTAGGAACATGGGTTTGTAATAAAATACCCCTTCCCCTATATATGATTCAAATGAATGTAGGGAAACCTACACATTTGTATAAATATTTTCATCTTGATTTTGGTCAGCAATGGGTATGTAGTTACAACCATATATCTCATTCATGGCCCATCGATTATTTTTTTGAAACATAATACAACTTTGATTTATGATGTATATGGATAGCTTGGATCATGGATCATATATGTTTATTTTATAATAAGAGGATTAAATTTTTCTGATTCCACTTTTTCCATGATATATAGACCCCTAAAACATCATTAAATATCCATTAGATAATGGGAATTCCCTTTCTATCTCCTCTATACATATTTTAGATTTTATTAGGGTATATTTATCATTAATAACAATGTATGTGATGATTCAACTCTATTGAGAAAATGTAATCAACACTAGGACCATCTACAAGTTCATGAAAAAATCACCCCTCCTATGACAATGATTGATCTTTTTTAGGGATAGTTCACTTCCCATAATGGATTTATTTATGGTAATAAATAGTAATAATTCTATATATTTGAGCTACTTAATGTTATTTGCGACTCAATAATATTGTCCATTAATTGATAATAGTCCCCCCCCCCCAAATATGAGTTTGATCATCGTAGGGAACCATAAATAAATATGCATAAATTAATTCATATTACTTTAAGAAACTTAGTTATTCCAGGATTATCCACCCTAGGACATGGAAAAAATTTCAAACATAAAATTTCTCATCATCTTCTGTTTATTATCTATATGTCATCCTAAGGATTTCCTTCCAAGGGAGGTATGTGTCTAGATTCCAACCATCTTGAGATGCATATGGTATCCTATGGGAATCCCAACCAAAGAAATGGCGTGTTAAACAAGATCAAATAACAACATTATTAATTCACTTACCTTACAAAATGGGATATGTCCATTCCAATCACCAAGACTTATTATTTTTATTTCTTTTTTCACTCATCGCTAGTATAGTATTGGTTATTACCCATTCTTCTCTGGTTTCCCACATTAATGGTGTCTCACATGTTCTTATAGGATTGGATATAATTTTTTACATAATAGGGAGTATCATATCTAAATGTGTGTTAAATTAATGGTCTATGAATGCATAATGTTAAACTATTTTATATTGTATGACTTTTATAATATCATTTCACCTATGTTTACGTTGGTTCAAGGTATGGATTTCTTATTATTGAGTAGGATCTTTAAAAAGTGGATCCCATTAATTGTCAATGTACCCATCATACCATGGGTGGATGAAAACACATTCCCATATTTAAATCCCCTTGGAAAATTTTGGGAATATGAAAGGGTATATTATATATTTTCATGATGGTTCAAAATAAAATCCTTTTATGATGTTGTTAACCTATAGGAAATTTTTATATTGGATTCATTAAGTTAAAATACATGAAAATTTATGCCTTTTCATATAAAGGTAAACAATATGAAAATTATGTACATTTCACATGATGTTAAATAAAAATACCAATACAACCTGAGTGTTTGATGTTTAAAAACATGAAAATTACACCCATAAAACATGATGTTAAATATCCAAAAAGATACATCCTGGTCACATGATATTTAACTACATAGAATCTAGATCCCTACTACATGATGTTAAACTGCACAAACCATCAACAATCACCACTCTTTATTCCTGAAACAAAAGATACTAACCATTATCATCCAAATATTAAGGGTCATTCATCAACATTATATTATCCTCTTTCCATAAAATCACACAATGTTCCTTGAGTATCTCATATTAGTAAGAATCATTAATATAACATGGAAAATAACACCAATAATTAATGATTAATTATTTGAATTTTCATGTTTACCATCACCTTCTACATATGAGATATATCATATGAACTAGATGTGTAATTTCCTTAAAAATAGATTTTGATACTTTTGATCCCTAATAATATTACTTTAGAAATTTTCACCGTAGTGTGATTAGTTATCATCCTAAATGTGTCTTCTCCACACCATAACTCATTATTTAGTAACCATGAACCCTGATTTAAATCAAAATCATCATTCAATCAAATGGATGATAGAGTACAATTAAACTTGGATGTCATAATTGAGTTTTTTTTACTTATCTCTATTAACTGGGTCCATACATCATGAATTTTAACTGTGAATTCCACAGGAAATGTTATATGACCATGAAATAATTCCCCCAATGATCATAAATAGAAGCAACTAAAAAATTGTTAACGAGACACATAACACTATTGGTAAAAATAACACAGATGAATTTTTCAAGAAAATTCAAGTCGCAAATTGATGATCTCTTCTCTCAAAACTTTAGAAAAAAGTTATATTACATATTAAGAGGCACATGATATTTATGAAAAATATTATAAATACATTAAAAGCTAATCTATTCTCACTAGACCATTATAGACTACAAATGGTTAGATAACTTATTTATCCCTTCCCATCATCATGATATCATGTTCTGTACATGGTGACAACACTTTTAGTGTGCCAAAACCCTTCATGAATATTATGTTGAGTCAGTACACATCTTATAGAACCCCTTAACCTATACTCATTTCCCTTGGTTTTACCTTATATAATTTTGTAAATAGGTAATGATAGGTTATAATGGAACCCTTTGGACTCAATTGTCAATAATTCAACAACATAGATATTTTTCCTGTGGTACATTTTTACCCTAGATGAAATTTCAACCATAAACACAAAAGTTATTAACCAACCGTATCTGATAGCTATTCTTACCATTATTAATGTTCTTCCTATGTCCACCATTCATGGATCCTAATTGAATCAAATATTCCAGGATCATGACGTATAGATTTCATAAATATTTGTGTTAATACAATCTTTTTATGTTATGTCACTATGTATTATACCCTTTCATGAAGGGAGAGTAAAATAAATCATTATTGAATTTATGTTTTTTCTTAATCATTTGACCCTATACTAAAGGATATATGGGTTCATGCATTACTAAATAGTATAAATTCTTATTTTTAATCGTAGTCCATGAACTACCCCCATGTTTCTAGAGTCCTCCATGGGTAGTTCTCCCTATATACCATCATTCATTTCTCATTTGTTTGAATATATTCAACCTTCCAAGACCACCTGGAATGAAATGGATACCAATATTATAAACCATTCAGGAGTTTGATCTTTATACAAGACCTTGAGGCCTCATGTGGAGCAATCTCTTCTCTACAATAATTGACATTCAACCACCATGATCCCCAGTAACATAGTTGGAAAAATCAGGACCATAGTGTGTATTGATATCATCATCATCTTGTATAACCTATTTAATTACCCTCAGCTCAAAAAAATTGATAAACGCATTATGCAACTTTTAATTAATCTATCAAAATAGATTTTAAATCCTTGAGATCACATTAAAAAATAATATAATTAATCTTTAGGATGAATGTAGGGTGCCTTACCCCTTCATAATATTCTTAATTTATAATATCATAAGGAATGTAGGGTTAGAGAAACCTTAATGAATATTAATAATTCATAATCTTAGACAGGATTCAGGTTACCATGTCCATTAATGAATATCATCCATCATAATATTAGCAAGGATTTATGGTTCGAGACACATTCATGAATATTCTTCCTTTATGAACTAATCAAGAATATATGGTTCCAAAAACCTTATGAATCATAATCCTCAATGAACTATTCTTTGTATTATGATTTTCAATTTATATAAGATCATAGTATATGTACTAAATATTTTGAGTCATATGGTCCAACATATATGTTCATAAACTACAGAAACATGGGGTCCCAGTATATGATCACAATTTACAACAACACAGGGTCCACAATTTTTTACAAAAAATAATAAATCCCCATAGATCTATCATGTAAGAGCTTAAACATTAATTGAAATTGGATATAGTACTTGTCAGTTTGGAAACTCACAATGTGTGGTCTAGGAAGATTATGGTTCATTTCACTATAGACGCACACTTTCTATGAGAATGTAAAATGAGCTTTTAAAATAAATAAATATATATATATAAAGAGACATAAAACCTTTTAGGTTCAAAATATGTGAATAGCCTATGAAAATTCATGTCCCTACCCAAAAATCCGTCAATATAATTATATTAAAAAAAAACTAAATGAGAGACATATAAAAGAAAAATTATTATTTTTGGATCCCATCATATATACCCAATAGTATTCAAACTTTTCTCACTAGGACACTAGTTTAAGAAAAAGTTACAGAATACTATTTCGTAGTGGAAAACATTCTGTCAAGACATCCCTTTGAACCAAATGGAATATAAAGGGTTGATACTGGTGCATACACAAGGAAATTTATACCACTGATAGTTTGTGATCCATTATATAACAATATATGTTATCACTCGAGAGTTTGAGATCAAATTTTGATTCCCATAGATATATAAATAAACATTATGTATTTAATAATCTTTATTATATTAATTATTCATTATTTCAAGCCTATAGTGATTGGGGAAGTGGAAAATATTAAAACATTGGATTAAGAAGTCCTTTTTGTTGATCATTTGAGAAAAAAATAGATCCATCTTGAATCTTCTTTTTCAAGAGTCACTGACATGTTTTCCATATATGAATATAACAATATAATAGTAAAATTTTGTCGATTTGGTGAATTATATCATACAAACTATTGTGGATGGTTTCAATTAAATATCAAATTCTCTCCACTCCATTTAATATCCTATCATTAGAAGATGAAGAGCCTCAGTTGAGGATGATAACTCACGAGACACATTTTTCATGGTCTAGAGAAATTATTATTCCATTGAATGATCATCCTTTATGTGAACTATGAATTATTAATGATATATTATATATGGTACTAGGATTTATATATGGAAATGAAATTGGGATGATTTTCTATATTTTTTAATGGGCATGTCTGGGGATTCCATCCTTGATTAGAGAAGAAACTTTTCATCATCAATGTTGTATATGTACCATTAATGATAAGATAGTAACTACATTGTCTAAGAGATCCCCTGAATGGATTCAAATAATATTCCATTACTAAATCTACACATCCTATATTGGTGGGAGTGTTAGTAGAGGATTTCTATTCAACCATATATATCCATAGTATTATTGTTGAAGATTATAAAACAAATCTCATACTAGTATTTCCATTGTATAAAAATACTTATATACTCCTTCTCATAGGATATGTGTGTATAATAAATGATGAAATAGATATAATTAGGTATTATTCCATTGGTGGGAAAAAAATAATTTTTTTGGTGAGGAAGTTAATGATATGGAATTGTTTAATATCCCCCCTTAAAATTGTATTCTATGGACATAGGATGGTCAATACATAATTTTATGAATGCATGGAGGGGTACATTTCCAAAAAAAAATTCCTCATCATAAGAATATTTGACACCATGAAAAGGATGATAATTTTTCAGGATTCGAGATTCCTAAAATAGTTCCCCAATAGTGATGAATGAGGAGTGTATAGATGCATGCAGTTCTATGCATTGAACTGAATGACTTAGTACACAGATTTATAGGATTCCACCCAATCTTTCACATAGTACCTAGATAGATAAGTTGGATCATTGGTGGGATGTTTCGAAATATTGGGGTTATTATAATTGAATAATTTCATCATCTAGAATTGATAAAAAATTAAAGGATTTTATTTTCATCGCACACTAACAAAATATATAGATGAAAATTTCTATGTAGAGCATGACTGGAGAGAATTCCTATAAGGGGATTGTAGCTCACAATTGATTAGATCATCAATGAGAACTAAAATAACACCATTATTGTGTAAGACATTAAATTACCTTTCATCATGGGAACAACAACCCCTATATGTGGTTTTCACAAAAGTTATAGGGTATGGAAAAAAATTAAAATAGTTATGCATTATGAATTTAACAAGAACCTCATCAATGACTAGGGTAAATACATTAAACCAACATATAAATAGTAAGCCAAGGAAGAAAAGGGAATGATGAATCTTAGTGTTGTTTTGATTACTATAACACCTAATGTGTTCACCAATACATCCAAATTGAAACTATAGGGGGCCTCAAATCCAATAAGGTCCATTACCGTATTTAATATGAACATGAATTTGATAGAGATAAGAAATGGTTGACACAACATGGTTGATGGGTAATCATTCTTCTAGTTGAGCCAACATAACTAATGTACTAACATGGACATAAAAATATGCATCCCTAGTCGAGAAAATATCACTTATAACCATATATGTTTTTGGATAATCCCACTGTTTACCCTTTTACTTGTGATAAATCATCATTTTTACAATTTTGAATTGGATAAATACTCTTATACATCCTTTTTTATGATATATAATCTTATATACACACTGGATTGATATAAATCATCATGTCTACCATATTGGAATGGGTGTAATTACTCACTTATACCATCTAGCTTGTGATACTTAATCTCGTATACCCTCGGTCATGGGATAAATATTCCCAAGTATATAATTTAACTTTTGAGATATGATATTTAACTATTTATTAAATGGAGATAAATGACCCAATACATTAGTCATCAATTTATTTTGATTTCCACATTAAAAAAAATCTTATAAAAATTAATAACTCATAGAATGCAAAGTGATTTTTGTGTCACTTCCAAATAGTATCACTACAATTTATCTCAAACAACAAAATGGATACTAACATAAATTAGATACATCAAAATGTAATTTTATAAAATCATTTAGAGATTGACCAGTGAAAAATTATTCCCAGTTAAGTTTCTATTTTATTTATAACTATGAAAATTATAGTGAAATCTTGAATGTTTTTTTAGAATTTGTTTTTATAAAACCAAAAATACAAAGTTATATTTCGGGTTAATATTTATTTTTCTGATAATTTGTTTTTATTTTTTTAAATACCAACTTTTAAAAATACCATTTAATAGTGGATTACATAAATTGAAATTAAGTTTTGAACAAAAATTGTTTTGTAATATAAAAAATTTTATATTTTCATGACAGAAATCCTTGTGATTATTTTGAAATACCATTATTGAAAATTATGATTGTAAAATAGTTATCAATACCTTAATTTTAAAATAATAGTTGTGAAATATTAGTCTCATATGAGATAGAAAATAAATTTATTTACAATTTAAATGGGGAAATTTTTAGGAATTTAAAAATGTGCATGGAGTTGAAATTTTTTTATAAGTGATTAGTATTATTCTCAATAAGAATAACTTTTAAAGATAAAATTCATAGATTACCATGATTTGAATAAGTTGATTCATTTTAACCTAAATAAAAATTATAATGTACCATGAAATAAAATCCTTTATTATATGAAATCATTTTTTGAATAAATATGATCTATATGTGACATTATATCTTTATGAATATATGTTATTGAACCAAAAAACATTAAACAGTTGTAATGTAAGGACAAAATAACCCAATGGAGATATCAAGAAATGGAATTAAAATAATTAGAAATAAATATTATTCATTATACGTGAAGGTAATGGATTAGTTAATACATAATATATAATAATTTATGGTGAGTAATATCAAAAACCACTCTTGGATTTAAAAAATTATTCAATTAAACCCTTACAATATTCTAAATGTTAAAATCTAACCCTTATGAAGGATATGATTTCAAATAAACCATTAAATATAATTAATATTATAAGGATGATGATAAAAAAATTTAATGTGGAAGTGGCTAAACCATTTCAAATAAAACAAGGTTGATAATAAGAAAAGTGTTACAAAATATAAATTTTAGTCATGAATCCATTAATTTGGTAATTATTTCATATACAAATGCACCTAGAATCTCAAATGACCATATAATGATTTATAGATATCATATATAAAAAAATATTCATAAACAAATCATTTAATATGGACCCATTTTTTATTATATTATATTATATTATTATATATTTTCCCTTATGTTTGTTATATAACATGAGACTTATTCAATTTTCTCCTTTTTTAGGAATTAAATTTATCATGGTTGATATTTTAATAATAAGATTAACAATTAAAATAACAAAATTATATCTAAAAAAATATTTTAATAATAACTTATAATGATTTTTTATTTCCTATTTTCTTTTACTATAGATTATCATAATGTAGAACATGATGGGGGTAAAATCGACCAAATTAGGAACACGTTCTAACTCAATGTGTTAGTATAGTTTAGGATGTTATAATATCATGATAATATAAGAATTTTGATTTTGGTGTGATTTTTTAAATTTTTTGAATCATATTTAAATAGGTTTTGATAAATAACAAAAATCAAGTCTAAAATATGAAAAATGCTATTTCATGGTTGTGGTAGCTCGTATAATACATTACTGACATTCATTAGTTTTTCCATGTCATTGTAATGTAATAAATTTCAAACATTACATAAATACAATTACACATTTATATAAAAATGATACTTAGTTTATTATAGTTTATTTTTTAATGTATCTTTAGATAATGTGGATTAAGAAGAAATTGATAATGTTTACAAAATACTAACAGTGCAAACATAATCATTTTATTGGAAGTAAACATTAAAATAAAATTATTCTACAAAATATTTGAGATTGGATTCTTAATAAAATTATATATCCTTTTAGAAGAGGAAAAATATTATAATTTCATTGTGAATTTTGGGAAATTTGGTTTGGAATGAAGTGTTGTATATGCATTATTATAAGTAAATAAAAGGGAAATTTCGTTGAAACCTATTAATTTTATAAAATATAATGACTCTATTCAAGTGTCAATAATTCTGAAATCATAAAATAATTGATATATTTTTGTGACATTTAGACATTAAATTCAACAAAATCGGTGTTCCTCTATGTTTAAAACAATGTCCAATCATTTTACCATTAGATTTTTTATATTTTCCATTTTTGTTTTTACATTGGTTTCTAGTTTTACCCTATTATTTTATATTTCATAAAAAATATAATGATTTCCTTTTTAAATATTTGGTTTTTATAAATCAAAATAAATCCTCTATTTATATCAATTATGTTTCTATATAATATAAAATGAACGTTAATTTAATAGTTATAATATATAGAAAAAAATGTATTCTAGAAAAGTAATGTTTTATCATTTTCAGTTATTAATATTATTTAATTTTTACTACCAATTGAGTGAGTTATAATATATTGAAATATATTTATAAACATTATATATAATTATTTTTTCAATATTGATTAATTTATTTTATGAGATAAGAAATATATAATATTAAGATTAAACTTGTTTGAAAGTAATTTTTTTCATTATCATATTCTTTAAAATCAATCATAGTAGTCATAAGTTTATACCCCAATATTATTGATAATTTATTATATTATAGATTGATTTTGATAAAAAATATTTAATTCATCTTGATACATTGAATTTCAATATGTCTTGAAAACTAAAATGTATTATAAGTGAATAAATATAGTTTTTAGAATAAAATATTACATATGATTCAAAAAATTATAATTTATTGTTTCAAAATTTAAATATAATATTTTAAAACAATATACATTAATATATATTTTCCATAAAAATAGGAAAACAATTTGACTTAATTATTTTATTTTCATAATGAAATAAAAGTGAACATATTTGAAAAATCACTAATTTTTTTCTATTCATCAAAAAATAAATAATTTTAGAAAATAATAAAAAATTCACATTATTGTAATTTTTTTGTGAGGTATTTACAAATGAAGATAATTTTATTAAAACATAATAAAACGAAATTATATATTTACAATTAATATTAAAATTAAATATATAGTATGAAAATAATTTTTATTTAATATTTCATTTTTAAAACATTATGTGATCTTAAAAATATTTTATATTAATTATTTAATTATATTTAATTATATTTTCTTTTACAAATTTTTTAATATTATTCACTTTTATAAATAATAACATGTCATAACTTTTTTTACTTTGTTTTTGTGTGGGGGAATGCTATAAAAAATTATATTAATTTAATGTAAACTAACTATTTGTTTGGTGAATATGATAATTGAAATGTATCCAATTAATATATTCATAGTATAATTGAACATAATTTTATATCCACTAAATAGATAATGATATTTCATAGCTATGACAACCTCATTAAGACACTAACTACGTAATATGTTATCATTTTCACTCAAAATAACTTAATGTTTGATGTATAATTTGTTCATGAATTTGTTCATATATTGTATATGATTTTTTTTATTTTTATGCTATAATTTTCTTATTCAATAGTGGAAATTTATTTAATATAATCAGTTATATAGAATTCAACTTGAAATAAAAATATTCTCTTATCCCTAGCATGTATTTTTTTTAATCTTTATATCTATTTCATAACACTTATAATGTATCAAAGAATATATATATATGTAAATATATAATAAAAATAACTATTTAATTCATTCAATAATAGACTTTATTAATAGAATAAACTATTAATGCTCTCATGTTAAGAGACAACCACTCATTCTTATATAATGATAAATTGAAATACTAGCAAAAGATATTTTTTTCTTATTTTGGTGGGAATCATTATGATATGTTTTGCATGTGATAAATATGTAAATAATACACAAGATTAATCCTTAATAATTATTAGAATTTAGATACTGGTGTTAAACTGTTATATATTTCTCATCATATCAATGTATCAAAACTACAGAACATACATTTTGATCATTTTTGTAATGTCACAAGATTTTTAATATTTATTTTTTTTGGTCTTTTTTAAGGTCTTTTATAAAACATAATGTAATTATATTACAATATGTTGTACATAAATATGTAACATTACTATCAATTTAAAAAGTCAACAATATGATAGTATAATATATGGATTATATATTTATAAATAAAATGCATTCTTGAGTTGGGAATGAGAAACATATTTTGACTATAGGGTTTACACTTTGAAGATCCTTATTCTACCATATAGATATGATTTATTTATGCACATACCTCAAACAATTATCTAATTAATCACTAAAGTTTTGAATATAATAGGACCCTATCCAATTTTTTTAGGGAATTTATGACTCTGTTCACCACTTCTCTAGTAATTATGGATTTTCAAACAAACTAAGGAAGTAACCCAACATAATTTTCTTTTTTTAATTATGATCAATTTAAATCTTTAAAAAAATATTTTTCATCGTTAACACATAACTATAATGACTTTACACTAAACATATTTCATTTTTCAATTATTTATTTTAATGAAAAATATTTTTTATTATTTTTATTGAATTTATATGACCAAATATTTTTCATTAGGGAACATCAAATCTATTAATAAAATTTATTTTTGGGTTGTTGTTAAAAATGGATATTACCTTCTATCCCTAATAGTTTATGATATAGAATCAATAATAAAAATTATTTAATTTCAACTATAATGAAGGTTATATTTATATTTAATATCAATTGTTAAATCCATCACAGATATGCATAAAAATATATCAAAAACACGGCTTTCTAAAAATATTAAATTTGGTTGTATTTTTGAAAAAAAATCCAAAACTAAAATTTTAAAAAATTACATATTAATAATAATAAATATTGATTAGAAATATGTAATTGAAGGGAATGGGATCATCTAGGGGAGAATAGTATGTGGTATCAGAAAGTCAATAATTGATATATATATATATATATATGTGAGTGGTTTAACATTCTAAAATATGAACTCCATATGTTTTCAAACATTAATGATACCATTCGAACACTCTACTATATCATTATATATTTTCATTTTTATACGTAAAACTCTCCTTATAATTCACCCTTGAATAGGAAAAAAAATTATGTATGTGATCTTTGTTATTCGTATTATGATGAAATCATTGTAGTACAGTAATAATTTGTCAAAATAAATTATGAACCATTATATGTCATTTTTTCGGATAAACAATCTCTCTAACAATATAATAAATATACATAATCATTTACATATAATTGACCATAATTTAAATATTAATAAAAATTAATAAAAATTTATATTATTCATTTATTATAGAATGTACATAAAATTATAAATTCAATTTTAATAACTCTATCATAATGATGTAGACTAAAAATATTACTCTGAGCTATTAGATTGATTTCCTTCATCATAGAACATTTCTGGTCTATAAATATTCTTTAATTGAATTTTTTAAATATTTAGAAAGCACAAAATACCTATTTTATGGATTATAAAAAATAGATAAGTCATTGTGAAAAAACATTTTAAAAAATGATATTTATACAGTTTATTTACATATATCTTCATTGATTATTCTATAAAACCAAATAAAAATCTTATGAAGATAGTCATTTCATGCCTCCAAAATGACCGTCACAATTCTATCCATTATAAGGGAATGTTAAAATTTTTAATTAATATTATGTAAGAATATATTTTTTAAATTCTAATTTAAATTATATATATATATATGTTATTTATTTATAAAACGTTCAATGATGTATATCGATGATAACCTGACCATCAAACAACCATGGGGATGAACAATAAATCCTTAGTATCATAATTTCATGGAGAACATATTTATGTGAATAGAATAGAATTAATTATTAAATATTATTTTATGTATTTCATAATTGAAATAATGATAATTTTAAAAAATATATATTGTTTCATAAATTATTAAATGTGGATAAAAAATTTAAAATGACATGACTTAAAAACTAGATCTAGGATTATAAACCTAGGATAACATAGACCAATGTTATTTTATAATAGATAAACATCATCTCTATAGTTGGGGTTATATGAAAAACATTGGGTTGATCCCAATATAGAACATTCTAAAAATACCCTTAAAATGGGTTAATAATGGGAGATTTATTTTCATGTACATCGAGTGAAAAAAAAAGAAATGGAGAATTTCATTTTGATACATCCAACCCACAAGATCTCAAATTATATATTATTAATTTTAAAGATTAAGGAACACATCACATGTCATTTACCCAAATGGATTGGGAAATCACATTCCCCTCATCCAAATATATTAAAATATAACCAGAAATTAATATTTTCATTGGAATACATTTCTATATAATATGTAAATATATGTCCTATATTTCATTCTAATTATATGAGAGGATTAATCAATTTCTAGTAAACCTAAATTTAAAAAAAAACCCAGAAATATATCCAACCACCCCAAATTAACATTTCCTCAAGTATATAATATAAAATTTATAAAATTATAATGTATCTCATGGAATGTATCATTTCATACTCATGTAAAATGATAAAATATGTTAAATTAGTTTTATGTAAAAAAACATAAATATTTCATTTCATTTCGTGAGTTAACCATTTTTATTTTTCCAAGGAACAAAAACATTTTTTACAAAAAATGTGTGAATTATGTATCATTGTACAAATCCAATTTCATTTTAATAAAATTATGACATCACAAACTATAACACACCATTTCAACTATATATTACATATAGAACAATATCATTTTTAGAGGTAAAAGTTTGTTTCCTATCTAGAATTTATGCATCCAACATGAATTAATAATAATGATTTGATTACTATTTTTATAATGTGATATATGTTTTATTCATAATCTCCATTATTAATTACAAGAATAAAAAAATGGTAGTTATTTTTATCATATCACATATCTTAGATTCATATTTGGTCCTTATATATTATATGATTTGAGGTTTTTTTATTCTTGTTACATGTTTATATAACTCCTAACACATCTATACATGTTCATTCAATGAAATTCATATTCTACACTCTTTTAATAGGTTTCATATAAAAAACCATATTTTCATTATGGTGATATTCAATCAATATCCTCATTTTTACCGCATAGATCAAAATATAGAAAATTCATTAGTTCACAAAATTAAGTATTACAATGTATATAATTCACATTCATTTGATTGATGATTTTAAAAATTGATAATAATAATAAATCAACATTTGTATACAATTTTTTATTAAATATCACTTCGTATAAAAATTAAAAGTCACTCATTAGGTGAATATCACTCTTTTCCTTCAAATATGACATTAATTATGATGAAATCTAGAATATTCAAGTATTTGTTATGTTATTAAAATCATTTTATACAATCATATCTGACCTACATCTTCAAAAAGTCAATTTCTTTAATATATTATTTTCATACACGAATCCTTTTATATGGATAAAAACATATTTATTTATGTGTTAATGTTATGTATATAAACTATAAACAACCATATCACATTAGGTTTTTTATCTTGTGGATATGAAACCCTGAAACCTATATGTATCATTGTAAAATATTCAACTAAATGGTCATGAACACTCAATCATTTATATTTTTAAAAAACATTGAAAAATTATTTCATCCTTGATAAAACTTTTATCCTATTAATAATTTTAAACATGGTATAGATAATGATTTAAAATTAATAATTTGTCCAATTTGTTTTCTAAATATATTAAATACAATAATATATTTATAAAAAATCAATTTTTATACAATATAAAGAAAATGTAATTAAATAATCATCCATTAGAATTTTGGGTTTTTAGTTTTCTATATACTCATAGATTTGATAAAATAGTTGTTTAACTTATATAATGAATATAAATATAATTAATTAACCCTCATTCCATCATTTTTATCTTCTATACATATCGGTATAAATTATATTATTTTTTAAGAATCAAGCATTTTTAAAATTTCTAAATTATATCTTTTACATTCAAAACAAATATATACTATATATAGTGATTGAAATAAATATTCATGTATTCTATGAAATTTCACCAATTGTATCATAGTTCGCTGTTGTTGATACACAACCACAACTTACTAACACTTCACAATGGTTTCAATGTTATTTTTTTTCTATATTCCTCTATTGATATATTTATATCAATGAATATTACCCATTATAATTTTAATCATAACAAAATATCCAAGACATCCTACGATAAGCTCAACTATTATATATAATTTTAATATAATATGTTTAATTTTGTATAAATTATTTATATAGTAGTACCAATTAAATTAATGAGATAAACTAAATAGTTATTATAGAATCCAGTTTATATGAAAGTCAATACTTATAAAAGGTCTCATACAATCACTTCTTTAATGTACGCAAACATATTGAAGAAATTAATTTAGATAAAAGTTGTATTAGTCATCATGCATTTTATTTGTTTTTTTGTAGAAATATTTTTCTCATGAATTTCTTGATATGGATTTCTCCCTTTTATTTATAATTATTCCCAAAAAAATTTGTATTCATAGGATTATATTTTATCTTGGGATCCATAAAAACCAGAATCATCATTGAGACATCAATAAAATGTTTACACTATTTACTATGTGAATATTTTTATTCTTGTACATCATTATTTGTATGAGATTATTTATTAAATTTTCTATCAAAAAATTTCCATTCCATTATTCCTAATATTTATTCATATTTTCTAATACTAATCTATAAATTATAATAAAATGTGAATTTTTTTCTACATTTAATCTTTATTTCATGTTTGAGGATGTTATTGTATTTGATCTATAACATATGAATTTTATATGAGTATTATATATTATTTTCATTTAATTTAAAACATTATTAAATCTTATCCCACCTAAATAATTTATCCCTTTAAAATTACATCATATCCATTAGTGGACCATCACGAATATTTCATAATTCATTGATAGTTATTTATATTGGGACTCAAAATATATTTGTACATGTATATAATAATTTTAATCATACTATATATAACACATTGATATATTAGTTGAAAGCATCATTAACCAATCCACCATTCAGATATCTTATCATTGCCTGATATGATAATTTTTAGGTCTCTTATAAAATTACAACCAAAATCTCCTTGTGGGATTTTGGTACCTCACTCTTAGGATTTTCCATACCCACCATGACTTTTTAAGAAAATTATATTTCCCTACACATGACCATGAAAATATAATATATAATGATATATGTCTTAAAATGTGTCATATTTTGAAGTAATAATGATCATTTAGGGTTTTTATATTTTTAATTCATGCTGTATTTATTTGTTTATTCTATTTTTTAATGAATATTTTTTTGTATCCACTACAACAATAAAAATTAATAAGATAAAAATATATTAATTTGTAACAATGATTATAAATTATTATTTCAATTAATTATATAAAAATTAAATCTAAATTTATTTATACATATCATAGTGCATCACATTTTATGGTTCCTAAAACCACTTATTGTAATGTATTAAAAACATTTAAAACTAAATTCTCTCATGTAAAAACCATTATGTAAATGTAATCAAACACACACTATGATTGAAATATCATAAGCACATAGAATAGAAATAATTATGAAATTTTTTATTATTATCCATTAAACAACATTATATATATATCTATTATTATCCTATACAAATTGTAAATATTTGTAAATAGAAACCATAATTAAAATAAAATCTCATAAACCATGAATCATTTTGATCTATGGTTGAAGCTTATATGATTTTTTGAAGTAACTATTTTGTAGTACCACTATGAATGGTATGAAATTGAAAAATATATTTTAATAATGTTTATGGAAATTTTATCAAATATTTCACTTTTTATATTTTTTTAACACATGAATCAATTCTATTAATGGGTTTTTTATTTTTTTTAATAATTTATAAAAAAATTATTTTCATTAATTCATCGTCATATCAATATGAATCATAACCAGATACCATATTTTAGGATAAATTGAATGATTTTTATGTTATCTCATAAGACATACATTTAAATCATAAAAACATTATATAGTGACCTTCACTACATCATGGATTTCACCAAAATGGAACATGAAATTGATTAATTGATGACCTCATGATTTTATCATAGGAATTGTTTCTAAATTTAAAAATAGTATATAATCCATCCCAAAAAGTATATTTATATTAATAATATAATTCATTAATAATTTTAATATATAGAATCAAATATCTAATATTAATGAATACTTGTTGTAATATATATATATATATATATATTCTATGAACTAACATGTAGCACCTTATTTAATATTTAACAGAAAATAATAATGATTATATATATCCTTGACATAACTATATTTTTCAAAAACATCAATATATATATGTTATTATTTTGAAGCATAACTTATTTTTTAAAATTCAATAATAGTTATATCTTCAATGATATCATTAACGGTAGCGATCTTTTTTGTATTTTAAACAAAACTATTTGATTCATTATTTGTGTGATATGTAATTTTTTATGTTTAGAAAAAAATATTTACTTTTTATCTTTAAAAATTCATTTAAAGTTATAAAAAACATGTTTCATGAGAGTCTTTTCTATACAAACCTCTCATAAAATAACTATTATTTTAAAAATTAATTTATTATATTTGATGTGACAACATAATTTTCTCATTTTTTTAAAATGTAACTACTAAACATAGTATTTAAGATAAATTGGATACATTTATGTCATATTATACTAATCAATTAATTTACTATAATTCATTATGAAATGTGTAGGAAGGTCCCTACTACATTATTATTATTGAGGTGGATTCATAAGGGATTCAATAAACATCGTATAGGATTTTCTTAGGTGTATGTTTTTCATTCCCATTTTTTAAGTGATGGTCTCTGAAAAATAATTATAGCTAATGTTGGTATGATATCCTACATATTTCTTTTTATCTTTTAATATTTTCAAGGCATATATGAGAAGGCTTCAATAAGAAAATAATTTCCATAAAAATATGTGGAGTGAGGTGATGAGGTATATGCTAAGGTGTAGAAGACATATTTGAGGTTAGATATATTGTTTCTTTTGTTTTTATAATTTTATTTTAATTCTCAAGATAATGTAAGATTATATTTGATATCATTTATACCTAATGATCGATGTGGATTGGTTTTGTGATACATGGTTTGGAATCTCACATGGGATTCCCTATCGTATAGGAATGAATATTAAGAATTCCAAAATCATTACTAATGGTGACATGAGGTTATCTAAACACACGTATCTAATGTTTTTAAATCCAATGTTTTTTAAATTCTTCTTATGTCATTTGATAATGTAATTTTATATGATCTAATTTATATTGAAAACATAAAAACCTAAAATAATACATCATAATCATCAATCCTAGATAGTGTTAAGGTATATCAAGAGTAATATAATTTTATATACCTATTTTCCTAAAAAGTAATGAGTCAATGTATTACAGGGAATAAATGTATTTAATATTTTAAATTTCAAGGAAATTATAAATACAATAATGGTTCATAATTATACAACATTTCAATCTAGGGGATTTTATATTCTCATGGTCACATGATTGGGTGTCATTAAATACATCCCCTTATTTATGAAGAATCATTTGGTTCCCTATTTATTGTATCAACAAATACATAAATTCTAGTTATTTTAAGTGTGAAATATATAATCATGTATAAAATTATCATTAATATTGTTTTCATATATGTGAAAAATATTTGAACAATGATGGTGGGTCCACCATATACCATTGAAATAAATTTTTAACATGAATGGAATATTTCAATTTAGATTAAATTATAGTCACCCACTCAGTATAAAAAATTATTACTAACATGGAATATTTTTTTATTATGAAAATAGTTTTAAATAAATAAATCACTTTTAATAATTATGAGGAGTTTATAAGAGATTTATTTCCAGATAAATCTAGGCATATCATCCATATAATTTTTATCATTGGTTTCAGAACTAGGAAAAAAAATTCATTATAGGTTTTCTATATGATTTTATTGGCATCGAAGAGTGTATTTAGGGAACTAATATTATAGATATTTTTTGTAATGACATGTTTTCTTAAGAAATAATGATGATATTGTATGTTTGTATTTGTTGTTGAATCGTGATTGTTTTCTTATTATATAACTCATATTTCATTAAATAATGATGTTTTTATACATCCTTAATATTTTATTAACTTGTTATATGGTTCATCCCCAATAAAAATATTGGTTTTAAAATAAATTAAATATATAATATTGGGTATTATATATTTTTTGAGAAACTAATCCAACTATGTCACTATTCCAAATGTTTTTATTTTCAAAAATAAATTTTATTTGTCTTCATAGTTCCACTATTTCTTAAATTTTGATAAATTTAATATCTCTAAGCCATTAGTAGGTTTCTTTAAGAGTTATAAAAACTATTCTAAGGGATAATATATTTATTGGATTATTAAAATAATGGATCAATGATGATTTCTTTTTCATAACATATTATTGATTGTTTTCATTTTATTATGGCCATGAAAAATTATCGTATTAAGAAATCCATAATTTTTTATTCTTTTATAGGGAATTATTTTAGAATATACCATGATTCAAAATATTCAATGATTTTATATTATCTGTCAAGTATAATTTTTTAACATGAGAACATATACATCATTAAAGACATTGTGAACTAGATATGAATTTATTTTAATATTTATAATAATTCTTTCGATCCCACACATGTTATAGAGTCAAGGATACAACATGACATGGTTCTATAGATCTCATTACTTAATTAAATAAATATTTCTTCTTGTAAATAATTATCATTTATCGTAATATAATATATAATACATGAATTTGGAATTTATATGGTTTTTAGATGCTTGGACATTCATTTTGATATTTCAAATAAATTATAAAATAATCATAATGGTGTTATATCAATGAATGAATCTCTTGTTTTTAGTTTGGATAATATTTTTTAATGAATATGGTATATATTAATATAAAATATGATTTTATATCATTCATAGGGGACAAAAACTAGGTGTATTCACTAATTTTAAAACATCGTCATATTTTGGAGCTACTGGTTGATCACTATAATAATGGAGTGACTATGACCAAACCAGATACATTAAATGATAAGGATATGAACTTATCAATATTGGTTATGAAATAACATGTTTTAATAATAATAGGGGATGAACAAAATTACAATGAGAATAATGATCAGGTGGAGGTGATGATTTGAGAAATATTAATCACCCATAATCAAATAGTTGGGATTTATGTGGATATAGAATTTCATAAAGAGCTTTTAGAACACTATAAAATAATTATTGGGTATTTGAGATAAAATTATCTCATCAATGTAAATTAATTTACTATACCTTAAAATTATTATGAATAATTAATGATCTCAATTTATTAATAATTTTATTTTGGTAACCTCTGAAAGAGAATATTTTTGTTCATATTATTTGTTTACTTTTTTAATCATTTTTATTTTTAATCATTAATCCTTCCAATAAATTATTAAATGTTATCATTCCAAAATTCAAATATCAATAGAAATTATAAAATATGGTCATGAAAGATGTCACAACATATGAAAATATATGGATATTTGAAGAGGATTGATGATATGATGATAAAATTATTTTTTACCACTAAATAGATTTAGTAAAAAATATATTAAATGATATCCCTTCTGAAATTTATAATTTTCATTAAAGAACTCCTCCTTTATTTTGAGTACTTATTGATTCATTCGAATATGAAAGGGTGGTATTCAATTTATTCAGTAGAGAATGATACGCAAAAGTTCTCTAATGATGTAACTCAGGATTCCATGATGCAATTAATTATAAAATAAATAAATTGGAGGGATATTTTTAATCGAGATGTATCTAATCTAAAAACTGAAATCACTATTTTTGTGGACATAAACACCCCACCCTCTGAAAATTGTATATATATTATATTTAATGGTTTGTTAGAGGATTTTAATTTTTTTTCCAATTTTGAGTAATGTATATTGTATTTTATTTTAATATAAAAATTTGTTCAGATTTTAAGATTAATTTATTGATTTTTTACATTCTATTTTCTTATGTGATTCATTTCCTACATCCCATTTTATATTATGATAATTGTATGGGAAAATATGTTTATATCTCATCAAATTTCATGATTTTTTGTAATCCATTATTCCTCATTGTTTATGTATATTTGTTTTGAGGAGTTTTGTGTGACTATTTGATGTCAATTTATATTCAATTTTAGTGAGGTTCTGGTTATTTTTTCAAATATGTAAAATAATCATCAATATGATCAAGTAAAATAACTTCTAAATTTAATGATAAAAATTTAATTCCATAAAATAATATAAAAACATTTATTAATGTTAGTAAAATTAAATTTCAATATAATTATATACTTTATCCATAGATAATATAAATAAATTATTTACTCTAAAATGTTGTCAAAATCACTCGAACATTATATATTATGAATTTTTCTCAGACAAACACCAATGTAAATATTTTCACATACCATATGTGCATATATTAAATGAGGAAGAGTTATCGGAAACAACATTTTATCATTTTACCAACATATATGGGTTCAATATTTCAGCACAGAAGTGAAAATCAATTTTATTTTCATACGGAAATACATGAATTATATTATATTTATTTTATAATAATGAATATCCAATTGATTTAAAATTAATCAGAAAATTAAATTTATTAAATTAGTATTTGAGATGAATATAAAATATAATGTAACCTATAATCTCCAAAAACCAATGATAAAGTGTGTCTGAATTTATTCTAATATTATCATAGTGCAATCTAAAAATATATATTTTTCAAATTAAAATAAATATAAAATAATTATAATTTTTACACTAAAAATCATTTCCTTTATTTAATATATTATTCTACTTATATGGGATATCATCATTACTCTTCATTTAATTGTGTATGTCTTCCACCAAAACAACCACATGAATTATTAAGTAGTAAAAATAAATTTTGATTAATATGAATTTATATCATTATAAAAATTTTAGTAGGATTAAATTAAAAAGTAGAGTGTATATTTTCATTCCTTGAGATTTTGTGAACTATATTTTAATAATTAATATAATCATTTGGATATGTCTTTTTTAACCCAACATTAAATATACCTTATTTATACAAAATAGTAATGTTAGAATTCTGTTATAAGTAACCCCATTTTAATCTTATGCCACATGAAATCTTAAATTATCTTGTGGTAAAAGAAATTATATATTTATTTTACTACACACAATGTCGAGTTCCGTCGATGGATTGTGTGGCATTGATGACCAAGTTTTATCGAACTATAGTATACTATTAATGTTGTCATTAAAATATTATTATAGTTACCAACTAGCTGTTGGAATGGAAAATAAAATTAATATTAACTAAATTGTGAAAATATTTTTTGAACTTTTATATAAAATTCATCCTATTGTAATCAATTAGTTAGAATGGAGCCCCGAAACTGTTTGAAAATAATGAAGTTCTATTTCAAAGAATACTATTTATCATTGTTCAAACTCCATTTTCCTTAATAAATTTTAAAAAACATGTTTTGAATTTTTTTTAATAAAATATTTATATTATATATTCCATAAAATTTTTCTGCACTCATCCAATAGTTTTTATTCTCATAATATAGGATTAAATGAAATTTTCATAATAAAAATAGATATTTTTCAATAAGATAATTTTACCACATTTTAATTATTAACCCATTCTAAAAAATAATAATTTCAAAATATATAATTTCTATTCGAAGAAATAAAATTCATATTTAAATTTATATATATAAATTTAATTTGTTATAATTTTTGGTAGTTTTTTTTGGAAAGATTCATTTTTTGAGGAATAGTTTGACATATTGAATTATAATTAATTTTTTTAACATAAATTATTTATATAGATAAATTATATTTTAGATGGGTTTAAAAGTAAATTTATATCAATATTACTTCAATTAATCCATTTTAATTCATTTTAACAAATTTCAAATAATTATATTTAAAACATTTTAAATTTTTCACATTAAAACCATGCCTTCTCATCCAATTTGTGGGATTAATTTTAAATAAAATATTCCACATCTATGAATAGAATTTTTAAAAATAGATTCATATTTTTAGTTGAAGAAATTTGAAATTTAAAATGATGTCAACATAATTTTTTTGAAAATAAATATTTAATGTAATTAAATTTATTTACAGTGGTTAAAGTAACATCAACATTAATTTGTGGTTATTCATTAATTTACGTGGCCAAATAACATAAATACATGTCAATAATCCATTTTATTGTAATATATTGTCCATTTATCCTATTTTATAGAAAATTAAAAATTATGTGCATGAACAATATGTATGGGATACCTCATAATAGTGATTTAATTTTTATATTTATAGGAGTGCCACTCCTCATCTAATAAGAAATTGAACTCAACAACTCACTTAATAAAACCTCTAAATACCCTTCATATCATCCAAAACCTACCAAAAAAATATCCAAATAGACATAGTCTCATCGTATAATCCAAAAAATGAGAAGAAGTCAAATTAAGCTATTCCTCTATTGAAAACTAAAAGGATTTAACCAAAGAAGAGATAACATCCTTCTATAAGAACTTCAATTTTGTAATCATTCTCCGCCAAAAAAATTATTGTTATTACATTATAATATAAAAAACACAGGATCATAATTATACTAATTTTTTTTCATGTTAATTGTTTGTTATACAGTCACAGAAACTTCCATCAAATGGGAAAATGAAACCATCATTCATCTGTCTGGAGAACTATCATCATGCTAACGAATGTCATTCATTCTACTATTACAACCATTAAAGGTATGTAATAATGATTGGATATATATTATTATTTGAAATTTATGATATTTAAAATTTCATCATACTTATATAATTATTATATAACAAATACCTATATAATTTACATTTTTTTGGAGTATGCTAACTTCATTTTTGGACGTGTGGGATATGACCTCCTCAAAACGATGTTATTCATTCACAAATTACATGGAATGTATTAAGGATTTGTTTAGTAAATTTATACGATATATATTAAATAAAAATTAAATATTAATTATACTATATAGAAATAGATATATTTTTCATTTAATTTCATTCATTTAATATGACTAGAAAATGGAAAAACCATTATTTGTACATACAGCCAACTTTATCCATTAATGATTTATTCCATTTCATACTTCAATATTTTATATATTATTGTAAATATTTATATATATAGTATATCTAATATTTAAATAATTTTTTCACTACCTCAAATTATAATATCAGGATCTAAGTAAGAGGATCAAGAATCACAAGTCATTACATATTTGAAAAACAATGTGCATATGACCTGAAATATAACATTAACAAGAAATTATTATCGAATGTGTATTTTAATGTCATAAAGAAACTATATTTAATTATATATAATAATATAGTTTTTCATTATACTAATAAAAATCATATAATTATTATACAATAGGTTTTATTTTTATGGAAAAATCATCATTTAATGTAAGGGTTTTCTCATCTCTCTTTCATTTTGTGGAGAAAAATGCTATAATCACCACATATTGTTATTTTTTGGTGTATATACTACCCCATAAAAGGATATATCATGAATTCAAATAATTTCATGTTATTAAATGTTTCAATTGTTGTAATTATTTCTTGTGGATCATTATTAAAAAGTTACTCATGTATTAAGTGGATTTTCAAGTTTCAATTTTATTTCATGGAGAATTAGGAAACATTAACCAAATATTTATTTTATATAGTGTATGTGTTTAAAATTAAAATATTATATTATTATTATACTTAATTTTATCATTATTTAAATATTCATTGGATGATATTTATTTCATGGGGTTTTAATGTTCAAAAGTAACTATGCCGGTAATTGAATTTTATCATAGTCTGCCTTCATTGAGACAAATATTTTATTTGGACACTTTATTCCATCAAGAGATATATATACTACCATTTGAAATGTTATACTGTGAATGTACTAATTTTTATTATATATTAATCTTTATATATATTTTTATTTATCGATGGAATTTGGATATAATGTTTCTATGTTCGTAAGTGTTTACTACTACAATCTCATCATTTAATCATATTTTTTATAAATATACATCAATTGTTATAATATTATGATCCATATCTCATAAATTCTAATGAATTTTATTCTCTAATTTTTATTCTTGATATATACAATTAATGATACTATTTTTAAAACAGTTGTTACATAGTATAATAAATAAAATATTTTTTGATGTAAAGACCAGAAATTTCCATGAATTTTTTTTCTTAGATGTATGGGAATTTTATGAGCCTGTGAAAATTGAAATCGCATGATTCCGAGCCCTGGTGTGCTCGGTATCAATTTCTGATGTTTTTATCGAGTACTTTCAGCAATCCTATGAGAGAGTTTGTTTAACTTATGAACTATTGCTCGGAATTGAAATTAGAGGGCACTGTTGAACTCACATCACCTGTATTCGATTAAGAAGACTATCACCTCGACGACAGTGGGTTGTGATTTAAAGGTAGTTTTTGGGTTCATAGAGAATGAATTAAATAAAAATTAAGTGTGTGGCTTAATTTTTATTATTAGTTAAACCTCCTCATGGGAGTTGGAGGTGGGGCCACCACACCTTAACCTCCCATGAGAGGTTATTGTGGTGGGGACCCCCCGATATCAACCTCCAATGTGAGGATTAATGTTGTGGGGACCACCCATGTATAAAACCTCTTGAACTGCCCATTAAGTGGGGATAAACTTCTTGAACTCCCCACTTAACGGTGCCACCCCTCTTTTTAATTTATTATGCCAACACCACATGAATTAATGGTCAAACTAAAAATAAATTATTAAAACATAATTTAATTTATTTTTTCCATTTCTTTGTTGGGAGAGGGGTTGGTAGAGCACTGGGAGAAACTTCATCTCCCCAACAAAGAAGGCTCCTCCTAACAATGAGCGACTATCGAACAACTAAGAAGACTTCATCAACCATTGACTGACAACTTCTTATTTGATCTTCAACTAGAACAATGGAGGAAGCACCATCCTTGAAAATGCAGATGATGTCATCCTTGAATTCTTCATCTTCTTCCCCGACATCAAATAATCGACTTCCTCCCTCCCACGACTTCTTCAATGAAAAAACGTTAGCGGTTCAAGCTTGTTTATTGTTCCACATTCATCATTTTACATTGAGGATTATAATACGATGCCACATGATATCAACCTAACGTGGAGGGTGTGGGCTGAAAAAACACAGCCCGACCCCTCTGTCTTCTTTGTGGAATTTGACGCTAAACGCAGCATGTGACTGGATTGAGAGACGCTCATCAAAAATGATTGCGGACCAAAGGTGACCTCACTAAGAGATCACAACTTTTTTCGGAATGATAATCAGGACACCAGAACTCATCATGTGACCTACAGAAATATCCTCGATGGATGGAACCTATGAGCATCATTGTGTGGTGGCGGGGGCGCAACCGCGCCACCAGAGGAGTAGCCAACAGCTGACGGGCCAAGGTGGCACAACGACAGCGGGCTCAAGCCCAGTCATGAAGGAAACTAGTGGCTTGAGCCGCCACGTTTCTAGAGAAGGCGCGACGCAACCGCACTGCTCAGTGGAGAAAAAGGGGTTGCACCCCTAGAAGAGGTTTTGCAGTGATTGCCGATACAATGCCTTCCGTGAAGAAGTCTGGTGACCTGAGCATGGGAGCCACCCAAGAGTGTGAAGGTACTCACTTGGGATCCACCAAGGAGTGTGAAAGAGATTTGTTGTTTGTTGGGTTTGGTTGGATATTATCGGACGTTCATACTAGACTTCTCCAGAGTTTCAGCACCACTATCAGCCTTGACGAAGAATGGGAAACCCTTCATGTGGTAGGAGAGATACCAGAATAGATTTCATGATCTGAGGTAGAGGCTGACTGGTGCCCCCATCTTGAGGCATCTAGAGGAGGATGTAGGGTACATAGATTGCTGCGATGCATCATGGAATGGACTCGAGTGTGTCCTGATGTAGGAGCGTGAAATGATAACATATGGTTCTTAGCAGCTGAGACAACATGAGCAGAACTACGCTACACATGACTTGGAGTTAGCACTAGTGGTCTTCACCCTAATGATTTGGCGGCACTACCTAATGGGTGAGAATTTTACTGTGTAATATGATCACAAGAGTCTAAGGTATATCTTCACTAAGAAGGACCTGAACCCAATACAATGAAGTTGGCTTGAGTTCCTCCAGAACTATGAATTTCAGATAGTCTATACTGATGGGAAGGGGAAAGTTGTTGCAGATGCACTCAACAGGAGGTCTGGTATATAGCTTCTAGGCGATGTGAAAGAGCAGCTGGCTACCATATAGATATACTTTGGGGATAGAGATGGATAATCCTTTCTACAGTCTCTTATAGTCTCTCCCCCACTTTTTCAACTTGTTAGGGAGTCGCAGCATGGAGAAACTGACTGTGAGAAACGACGTGCTCAGATATCCATAGGGAAGGCACCTGGTGGATTCTCTATATGTTGGGAGCACATAATTCTCTTCAGATGATGTCCCTTAGTACCAGTGGCATTTTAAGAGGAATGGTTGAGGGAGTTCCACACTCCCCCTCTAGCGGTACATCCAGGAGTGGAAAAGATGTACCGAGACCTTCTATGGGAGCACTAGTGGCCAGGTATGAAGAAGGATATAGTGGAGTTTGTCTCTTGGTGCCTCACTTGTCACCAAGTGATGGTGTATCCTCAGGTACCAATAGGCTTGGTTCAACCCTTAGAGTTCCCAGAGTGAAATATGGATGGGATATCCATGGAATTCGTGACGGGACTTCCACGTACATTCAGGGGTCACGAATCTATTTGGGTGATCGATGACCGACTCACCATGTAATCCCACTACCTACTGATCAGAGAGTACAGTTCACTAGAGAGATTGAGACGCCTCTACGTGTAAGAGGTTGTGCGGCTACATGGAGTACCTTCTTCTATTGTCTCCGATCGTGATGTATGATTTACTTCCCATCTATGGAAGGGGTTGCAGGAGGCTTTCGGGACACAACTTCATCTGAGCACTTCCATCCATCCTCAGACAGATGGGCAGACTGAGCGGACCATTCAATCCCTCGAGGAAAAGTTTTGTGCTTGTGTTCTCGACTTTGGTTGCACCTGGGAGGATCACATACCATTGTTGAAGTTTTCATACAACAACAACTATCACTCCACCATCAGGATGGAACATTTTGATGCCTTGTATGGTCGACCATGAAAATCACCATTGTGTTGGACAGACCCAAGGGAGTCAGCACTAGTGGGACTAGAGATGGTACGGGGAACCACAGATAAGGTAAAGGTTGTCCAGAAGTGAATGAAGAATACACAGAGTAGATAGAAGTCGTATGCCGACCGGAGACGGAGACCTCTGGAGTTCGTGGATGGTGACCACGTCTTTCTATGGGACTCACCTCGATTAGGATTATGAAGATTTTTCTGAGGTGGGAAGTTATTTCTGAGATTAATTGGACCTTTCTAGGTCCTCAACAGATCAAGAGATGTGGCTTAACACCAGGCTCTTCCACCTTAGTTTCACCGAGTGCGCGACATCTTCCATGTATCCTAGCTGAGGAGATACGTGCACGACCCTTCTCACATAATCGACCATGGAGATCCGGACATCGATGATGGGATGACATTTACAGTGGTCCCAGTGGAGATTGATGATGTAAGGAGCGTTTCCTTCTTGGATGGTCGATACCTCTGGTGTACATTCGTTGGAAACACATGAACCTCTAGGAAAGCACAAGGGAGCAAGAGGCTCAGAAGCATTCTCAGTAGCCCCATTTTGTCCCTTGGTTCAAGTTGAAGCTTATGGGTACTTAAAGCCCTTAGGTGGGGAGAATACAAAGACCCAGAATTTTGGTGAAATGTTTTTTCATAAATACATTGGAATTTTAAGAGTCTGTGAAAATTTGACAGCGCATGATTCGGAGGCCCGGTGTGCCCAGAATCAATTTCTGAAGTTTTGTTCAGGTACGTTCAATAAATGTACGAGCATGTTTTTATAACTTTTGAACCGGCGCATGGAATTGAAATATGACGGCACCGTTGACCTGGCAGCGCCGATATTCTCATAAGAATGCTATCACCACGACGACAGTGGGTCGAGATTTAAAGAATGTTTTTAGGTTTTTAGAGAATGAAATAAATAAAAAATAAGTGTGTGGTTTAATTTTTATTGATCGTTAAATCCTCCTCATGGAAGTTGGAGGTGGGACCACCACATATTAACCTCCCGTGAAAGGTTATAGTGGTGGGGCCCACCCGAACTCAACCTCCCATGTGAGGATTAATGTGGTGGGGACCATCTAAGGATAAAACCTCTTGAACATCCCATTATCTGGGGAAAAACCTCTTGAGCTCCCCACTTAATGCTGCGACCCCAATTATTAATTTATTATGCCAAAAGCACTTGAATTTATGGTCCAATTTAAATTAATTTATTAAAAAATAATTTAATTTATTTTTTCCATTCCTTTGTTGGGAGAGGGGTTGGAAGAGAACTTGGAGAACCATAATCTCTCCAACGAAGAATTATCCTCCCAATAATGAGATACCATCGAAGAATGAAGAAGACTTCATCTGCCAACGACGAATATATTCTTCTTTGATCTTAAACAAGAACAAGGGAGGAAGCTTCATCCCTGAAGAACGCCGAATACCTCATCCTCGACTTCTTATTCTTCTTCCCCAACTTCAAATAACCGACATCCGCCTTCCCGCGACTTCATCAATGAAAAAAGGAAAGGGTTCAAGATTTTTTATTTTTGTACGTTCTTCATTTTACGTCGAGGATTATAATACGAAGTTGCATGCTATCACCCTAACGTGGTGGTTATAGCGCCGAACAATCATGGACCAACCCCTCCGCTTTCTTTGGGGAATTTGACGCTAAATACGGCATGAGACTGGAATGAGAATCCCTCATCAACGATGATTGTGGATCGAATGCGACGTCCCTAGGAGAGAGAAACTTCTTTTGGAATAAGAATCGAGCCAATGGAACTCATCCAGTGACCCGTGGAAAATTTGTTGGTGGATTGAAGTGACAAGCGTCACTACATGAAGGTGGGATACCAACCGCACCACTGGAGGAGTAGCCTACGGCCGACAGACCATGGAAGTGCATCGGCAGCCGGCCCAAGCCCATCCGTGAAGGAAACCAGCAGCTCGAGCCCCCAGGTTACTGGAGAAGGAGCTGCGCTACTACCCCACACGGTGGAGAAAAAGGGGTCAAGGCGGTGCAGCAGCGGTCGTCGCATGACTGGCCATGAAGAAGACCAGCGGCCTGAGCCGCCGGGTCATAGGAGGAGGCGCGACACAATCGGTGCCGCGCGGGAGGTGGCTGGCTGCTCGTCCAGCTGGGAGGAGTGGGACCCATCACTAGGTCCTGCGTGATATAGAATTTTGCCACGTGGCATCAGTTTAGATTCCACCCGAATGGATTTAGCCGTTCGGGATTCCAAGGGTGTACTGTCTTTCCACTAAATGCGCCTAGGGCGGACCCCATGGGCCACCGTACCAGACCCTGCGCGGGCAGGGCTGCCAGCGTGGGTCATGCCGCCCCCGTGGGCTAGGCCCCCCTCACAAGTTGGGCCATCCCCGCGGACCAAGTCAGACCACAGTACAGACCTAGGTTGGGCCGGGTCGGTCCGATCGGGCTCGACCGGTCCTGATCCCATTTTGGCATGTTTCCACTCATTTTCCCATAACATGATCTTTGGGCGTCTGATCAATGAACCATCTACGGCTACAAATACCTTGGAGGAAGAAATTTCGTTTGTTATACCCCACTCTAGGATTGGACACAGTTGGGGTATGTCTTGGATGGATCAAACCTAAATCCAACCTGGCCCTCAGAACAGAAATTCCAATAACTCTCAGATCGGACATCCGATAGACGCACCTTCTGTCTTGTTGAGTTTCTTATGGTATGACGGATATTTTGGATACCTCAACTTGGGACATCATGCTAGTTGATGTATCAAAAATTGGCATGAGGAGCGGACCCTCTTGGAATCAAACATGAATTGTGTGGAACCCTATGGATGGATTTGAACAGACGACTCTTCCCGGATCTTGTTTTGGTTCGACATTAGTGACGATTGTTCCTGGATCCTGTGTGGCTTCAAAAACACTGACGACTATTCCTAGATCCTATGTGGGTTCGACAACACTGACGACTATTCCAAGATCATATGTGGGTTCGACAGCTCGGTTTAATTTTCATGGATCATGTGTGGGTTCGACAGTTCTGATTTAAATTCCTAGATCCTATTTGGGTCTGACAGAATAGATAATTCAGTGGCTCCATCTGATCATTATTAACACTCTACATGAGTTGTATACCTCTAGGAGCTGAGTCAGTAACTTTTGTGTTTACCTCATGATTGAGATGGGTTACTTGATAACATAGGTATATGTATGGGAATATACATATGTAATAGTTATTCATTGATTTCATACTCTGTGGTATATCCTTGGTTGATTTTGAGAGACATTGAGTGTCTCGGGGTCCCTTCTGAGTGTTGTTATACTCACCACTCCACGGGCGATGCCCGCACCTCGTTGTGTTGGATGTAGATGACGGACAACGCTGACAGATGCTGAGTGTACGAGGGTTGGACGGTACCCCAAGGTGGACCACATGGTTTGAAAGTGCACAGAGGAGACAGATGGATGTGGGGTGCTATGGAGGTGATATGTACATAGCCTTCATGTTGGATATTCTGGTGGACTATCTTTTGGTTGTTTCCCTTTTGTAGTACTTGTACATTACCGTTGGGCTTGTATTTTTAGCCCCTTCTACTTTTCAGCATTGTTGGTTATACAGTTTTACATAGTGTTTAACTTATATCTTGTACTATGTTCTATGTGATTTCAGGTTATAAAGGCAAAACATTCCCAATTTTAGGGATTAAACCTTTGGTGCTAGTTGCCAGCCCCTAGTCTATGGAAGGCGGGCTTGGGGTAGTCTCGACATAGGCCCCGAAGGACAGCTCATGACATTTGAAAAGATTACTTTATTTTACTCTACATTCAAAAATTTATTCCATTGAAAAAACAGGTTTCCTAAAAAAAATTATTTTTTTAAATGATAATTTAATCTCATTTTAGAAGGAAAATATTTTAACAGTATATTGTGTTGTAATTTTTTTTCCAAAATATTTTCAAGCTTCCTTTAAAAGTTTACTTATTTATTAACCAATGAAAAGGTTTTAAAAATGTTTTCTTGACTTAAATAATGTCTTCATTCTATGCGTAATGTGTAATTTCCTTCATAAATGTATTAAATGATTCTTAAATCATATTTTATATTTTTTTAAATAGGTTTTCAACAGAATTTTTTTTGAAAACGTTTTTTGCATTAAAAGTTAATTTTAACAATAAAACATTTTCTTTAATTCATAATCCATGTAGTCACTCAAAATCCTTCTCTTGATAAGTTTTAATATGTTTATATAGTTTCTAATTTAATAGGGATATAATATATGGAAAAAACCTTTTTTATGAATGTTTTTTGTTTAAGATATCATGTTTTTATGAAACTGATTTACCTTCAGTATGTTATATCATGATAAAAATCTTTTGTAACCCAAATGCAATCATGGTTTATTCGATGATTAAATTATAATAAAACCTATCTTATTTACATGTTATGATATTATGAAATGTTTGAAATTATAATTTAATTTTATGGGTTATGATATGATGTTTATAAAACCAATAACTATTTATGGGTCAGGATATGATGATTGTTTCCTATTATAGGTCACATTCATGTATGATTTATTTATTTTTTGGGTGGGACCTTTATCTACCTCTAATTTATTTGGTAGTGATAAATTTTTTGTGTGCTCTATGGGTACACATGAGTGCATCCAATGCTAAAAACCATATTTTACTTATGAGGGCATCACATGCCTCAAACAAGAGCATACAAGGGAGGAAATCCCATGTCCAAAAAAAGAGTGTACATGGGAGGGAATCCTAAGCTCCAAATATGAGGGTACAATGGATGGAATCCCATCCTTACAAAAGGTTGATAAATGGGAGGGCATCCCAGTCCTAAAAAAATAGTCTAAATATTAGGGAATACTAAACCCCCATACATTAGGGTACATATGAGGTCATGCAAATCCAAAAATAACAGGGTACACTGGAGGGCATCCTAAGACCAAAGGACATGCATGGGTGATTATACCAGGAATAACACCTTAAAAAATCATTATAGAAGGGCTTGAAATATTATTTTTATGTTTATGTTTATTACCAAATTATATGTCATATCTAACTATTATGATTTAATAAATTATTCTCTTCACTACCATATGATTCATGTCTTATGAACTACCAATAATTACTCCATGAATACTTATTTTGAACATTATTATAAAGTTTATAATCATATTTTGTTATGATCATGTTTTCATTCCATTATGCTCATTATATTCTTACATATCTCCCTTGTCTACGATTAATGGGCATCTAACCTCATCCATAGTCTGTTATCACCCATAAATTCAATATTTAATGATAGAATATTTTACTTCATAATGATAATTTTTTTCAAAATTTTATAGAATAAATGATGATCATAAAATATTTCACAACAATGATTCAATAATTATTAAATTAACTGAAAAATTAATAAAACAAATTATATTAAAATGATAAGTATGAATTAATTAAAGAAAAACACTTTAGTAAATTTTTTTGCTTTTATTTTTCATATCCAAAACAAATAAAGGTTAATAATCATGACATTTTCCCCCAATAAATGGTTATGAAACATAAAGTATAATTTTTTAATAGAATTAAAATAAGTCATACTCATGTTTTAAAAAATTACAATATTTCTAATATGGTGTTATTTAGAATATTTTTCAACTATAAATATTATTTCAAATCATAAAATATTTATCTACATCATGTTAAATTATTTCTCCAATTTATTGAAGATATAATTAACTTTAAATCTTACATAATTCTAATATAATATTTATATAATTAATAGAAATATAAAATAAATGTTTTTTAAAATATTATTTTTGATACAATTTAAATTAATAAATGTGTTCAAATATTTTTATAGATCTCTATGGAATATTAAATTGGATTTAGTACATTATATTTGAATCCCCAATTTTTCATGTTTTATTTAATAGTCAACATGGTGAATAGTACTAAATTTTGAATAATGGTATTAAATCGAATAATAATAATTTTTTATTATTTAAAAAGGTGAAAATATTAAATAAGAAAAATCGGATAAATATTGTCTAATATTTCATCCCAAATTAAATTATTGGTATTTGATAATTAATTATCACTATAATAGTATTGTATATTCTAATAATTCTTAGAAAATCAATGAGTGCCCCTCCACTCTCTTATTAATTGGAATCCATGTATATCACTCCAACACACTTAAAACTCATTTTATTCATTATATATGTCAAAATCAAATCCTATAATCACAATTGTCATACAATGTGACTTATTTTTGCCATAACACCATCCTTAGTGGTATTAAGTTGTTAAACAAAGAAGATTGTCTGAAGGAGAGGCATCATTTTGCATCAATTGTTTCTATTTTTTATATTATTAGACAAAACTCAAACATTCATAAACCTTGAAAAAATAATAAATACAATATAATTCATAGAATTAAATGTTATTATTTTAGTAGAATTACCTAAACCAATCTACACATCAAAAAAATAATAAAATAATAAATTGTTCTTGTTTATAGAGGAGTACTGCATTATGAATATATATAATTCACTTTCCATCACCATCTCTCAGGATTTTTTATAATTATGTAATTAATAATTATATACATTATTAATGAAATATTTATAATTATTAAAATATAATATATTAGTAATATATTTTTATTTCAATTTATATAAAATTTATAATGTTTTTTGTGCGTAAGTGCAAATTAACACCTTCATAATGTGATGTGATTAATTTTTTATCCCCACATCTGATTGATGAAATATATATATATATATATATATATATTAAAAATTTTAAAACTTTAATATATTATTTATTATATTTCTATAATTTTATAATGATTAAATGATACATACGATATTCTCTAAATTTCCATTAGAGAAATAAAAACATTACTCATGTGTATGTATGACATGCCCTCACCATGATTGAAATATAGTTATTTTTTCATAAAAATTTTTATTGAAAGAATTCATAACTATAAGTTATTTATATTAAGGAATCTTATATAATGAATATTATTATATATTTTTTAAAATATTTCTTACTTTCACTATAGACAACATTCCTATTCCATTTTAGACAAAAATATCGAATATCTTCCACAGATTCAACCTGAAATTAAATAATTCAAAAATTCATACAACATGATAAATTGGCTAAATTAAATGAATTAAAACCCTAAAACGTTCTTAATAAATTTAATAATTATTATATATTTACAGTTCATTATTATAAAAAATTTATGTGATGAATTCGAGTCAACATAATTAACTTTTTTTCTAAAAACATAATTTTTTTATTGTTAAATATTTATTTTCAAAACATTTCAACTTATTTTACATGTTTTTAAAATTATTATTAATTATATATTTATATGTATATGAGTGTGTAATACTATTTTTTCATTATTCTATCAAATATTTTCAATAATGAACATTTTTATTGTTTTATATAGGGGACATTCCTTAAAAAATACTCATTAATGCCTTTTTACCAAATTGAAAATTAATTTTTTACATATACGATATGGAGATAATTTCCCTATATTATGTCATTGTAATATTTTGAAACATAATTTACATGGTTATATGGTTACGTACATAATAATATTATCCACTGAAAGTGTGGAGATTATCAAAATGAGTGATTTTAAAATGGAAATTTATTTCTATTCAAAAGTGTTGTATGATGGAAGATATGAGAATTTATGTTTTTGTTATGGTTATTAAGAAGAGATTATGATAATGTGTTTCCATTAGAAATCCATGTATTGTGGTTTAGTGATAAAACATATATAGGTGGTTACGTTATCAACCAATGATGGGTGGTTTGGTGATAAACAAAGGATGAGTTTTTTCTTTACAACCTCCAATGTATTGAGAACTTTAGATATGGTTATTGAACATATTTTTCAATCCATATATAACTGTTCTATATAAAATAGTTTCCCACGTTACCTACTTATGTCGTATATTCCATCTTATTATTTTTTGGAAAAATCGTTTGATTTTCAAAGGGTATGATAATGATCTCTTTGAAATAATGATTCCTTTTTGAGTTACAAATATATGATTTGAAGAAATATTATTAATGGGTTTTATATAGTCTAATATTTTTCCTCCTTTTAGGTCCCCCAATTATATGTTTTTCTCATCTCAGGTCTTAAACTATTTTTTCACCGGATTTAGGATGAGTAGGGACTAGGATAATGTTAACAAGAAGAATCTTATGATTTAACAAGAAAGGAAGTAATGTTTCTTTTTATAAAAATTTGTTTCTAAAAGAAAATTGAAAGTGTAGAGAAGTGTTCACTTGTAATGTATGGTTTTACTATGTTAGTGTTTGATCTAGTTCCCTAAATCATTAATCCAAATTGATCATTGGGAATGAAAGAAGATTATTTCTAGTCTAATGTCACTATAATATATACTGTTTTGGCAGAAATTAATTTTTTAGGATGTTTCTCATACTTTCATGAATGGTTTATGAATTATTATTTAAAAAAGCTTATCCTTTCATGTTAGGTGACATCCTACCACGTCTGGTAGGCCCACACAGTTTGAACCAAAAACTAATGGGTGACAAGGGTGACATGCCTATAACTAAACTACTTTATGTTCTTGTTAGTATGATATAATTTTTTATTTAATCAATCTAATGGATAATGGTTTTATTCATTTTCAAATATATGTTTTATCAAATAAGGATCCATTGATTTCGAGAAATATTTGGTGATGAAGTTATTAATGTTATTTCAGAATATTTTAAATCATTTTTAAACACTATATGATTACGTAAAACATAATATTATGATATATATTTTTAAGGAGTAATGGATTAATTGTTTTTTGTATTGGTATATTATATTATTTACTTTATATGGTGATTTAGGTTATTTATAAACATTATTATCATTTTATTAGAAATATGTGATGTTTGTAATTTAATATTTCTTACAGTATATTAAGAGTGAATGATTTTATTTGGAGACAAATTTTTCAATGAAGGATATGTGATATAATCATTTTAATTTATCGATTTCAATGATATTGTAGAATAATTTTGTTGATTTTTGGTGATTTTAATTTACTGGATGATCTACTTTGAACATTCAGTCTTACCGTTGAATCTTGTATTTTAGTTATTTTGGATAATTATATTGTCTAATAATAACCATTTTGTTTTTTCTTAGTGACTCATTAAAGAATATGTATATAGTTAATCTTCTGTGGATTATGTAACTAGTTAAATATTATTTTACTGATTTAGGCTGCAATAATCTATACTCATCATTTGGATAAAAATATGATTTTTTTTTGGAAATTGATTAAACTAAAAATTGAATGTTATTATGTAAATATATTTTCTCATGTTATTAGTCTAGGAAGTAAGTTAGTCTTGAAATAATAAATGTGATCTTTCTACCATTATTACATAGAAATCATTCCCCTTTTAAGCCTTCATCAATTTTCATTTTTGTGATTGTTAACATTCTAAATTCTATGATATTTATCACTCTTGATCATAATTTTACTATTATAAATATCAACACTGTCCAAATTTTCATTTTCGAATAATTTTTTCTTATTTGGAATCCTTGTTATTTTGTAATACTTTTATTTTCCTTTCTCAATTTTAAGAGGATGTTTTGTTTACCCATTTTATTATAAGTAATTTCAGAAAAGAAATTTTGAAAATGGGAACCCCTAGTTTTTGATCCCATGTAAAAATTTTTAGGATTTAATTTATGTAACAGGGGAAAAGGTAGCATTGCATGTTTTTAAAATGAAAAAATATGTTCAAAATCGTGTAATATATGCCACATAGTGCTTAAATAAATGACTAATTAGCATTAATGAAATGTGGATTTTATAACCTAGCCTATTATTTGGTGGATATTAATAGTAATAAATGATTTATGAAAAAAATATAAAGTACCCACTTAATATTTTTGTACACATTAATGGTTAGAAAATAGTAATACAATTAATAAATTTTAATCTAGAGAAATATGATTTCATAAAAATTGGGAAGTCATGCATTCTTTAATGTATTTAATAATTAATTGATGGATGTATTAAAAAATTTATTTGAAAATAACTAATTTAAATTATGTATTCAATATATAAAAACTATCTTAGGATGTATTTTAATGATTTTTAAGAAAATGTAAAATTTTCAAAGAATGAAAAAAAAATAATTTTCAAAACAATATTTTATTTACATGTTAAAAATTTATTTTTTATTAATTTTAAAATTTAATTAGATTTCATAAATTTATAATAACCCAATTATTTTTTTTTTGAAATTTATTATATACTAAAACTCATTATAGAAACATTTTATATAAAAAAATATCATTTTTTCAAAGAACTATTTTTCCTGGCATTTTTTGTATAAATTTTTAATTTCATTCTTAATATTCTATGTTATGAAATATGAAAAAATGGATTCTATATATGGAATTATAAGGTTAAAATTTAATAAAAATTTCCCTTATATTTTTTAGCAATATGTATAATGAACTGAGAAATTATTTTAGCCATTATAAAGAGAAAATCTGTTAATTAACGGTAAAAATAATATTAGTAATATTATAATTTTACCGTAACACTCATCCTAATAATTTTTATGATTTAGTTTTTACCAAAATAATGGATGGGTCAAATTTTTGACCATTTTTAGTCCTTATAAGGAAATTATGTCCCTTATAGTTTTTCATTTTATGGAAATTCAATCATGTCACACTACACATATTAATAAGTTTAAAAATTTTAATATATAGTCATCTGAAATATATTGCAATCAATAATTTTTTTATCCATAATATATATAAATTATTTCTTTTTAATTTATTTTTTATTTCTAAGGAATGAATAATTACTATAAATCCTATCATAAGAACAATGAAATAAATATTTAATTAATAGAAAAAAATTGATTTATTTTAAATTGAAAAAAAAACAATTTAATTACACAAATACATGATAAAAAATTAATGTTATGAGTACTTTGTCCCCATAATTTCAATAGACCAAATATATTTCGTCTACTCCATTGTGAAATTTCGTTGATTGATTTGTATAAGGAGGTCAAGTAGACATACTCCAACACTTCTCAAAATGCACCACTTCTTCAATTTCTATAATGGTGACTCCTTACGGTAAGTCACTTTGGTGAATCATTGTTAGTTTCTCACTGGTAGTTATTCATCTAACAGTGACTCACAGAATGGGGATTGACAAAATGGTTGCTAACCAAATGGTTTCTCACTGAACGAAAACTCATCGAACATAAGCTCACCAAATTTTGACTCCCTGAATGGTAGCTCACCGAATGGTGGCTCGCTGAATGGTATCTCACTGAATGGTGAATCACCCAATATTATCTCATCAAATGGTGAATCATTTAATAGTAGCACACTAAATGGAATCTCCCCAAATAGTAACTCACTTAATGGTGGCTCGCCAAATGGTAGTTCATCCAATTGTCCCACTATGAACAGAAGCTCACTGAACTATGACTACCCAAATTGTAGCTCACTGAATGGCTACTTGACGAATAATGGTCCGCATAGCAGTTACACACCCAATGGAACCTCAAAAAATTATAAATTAGCAATTTATGACTCATAGAATCCTATCTCATTGAACATTAGCTCTCCAAATGGTAGATTAAAGAACAGTGACTCACCGAATTGTATATCACAGAATGGTGACTCGTCAAATGGTGACACATGAGCGTTGCCTCACACAACAGTGACTCATGAGTGGTTCCTATTTGTGAATTGAGTGATCTAATGGTGAATCACAAGTGATAAGTTAGTATTGAGGAGTCTATAGTGGTGAGGCATTTCCAATAGTATGTCAAATTTTTGAGATTTTTCTTGTTTTATACTTTTTCCCTTTTTACATCTATATTGAAAAAAAATGTGTTCAATTCCATATTTAGGTGGATTTTAATGTTCCATAAATCATATATTTTCATTCTCTAAAATTTTGTAGGATTTTAAATGGTTAAAACATGTTATTTTAGTCAACACCCACATTTAATGGGAAATTCAAAAAAAATTACTTCATATCTAATTAATCATGTATCAAATCTTTCAATGTCGGGCACCATTCATTATTTTATTCATTCTTATTTCTCTGGAAACGTGACTTTCCTAATCCATCATTCCATTAGATTCATGTATAAATGCATATTATTTTGGTTTGTGTATTCCTTGGTGTCTTTTCTAGATACACGCACCCCAATTTTGGGAAAAAAAGAATCCCATAATAGTGTCTTCTTCCAGTAAGGTTTCCATCAACCCTCTAAATTGTGTGTCATGTGGGTTTGGTGTATTAATGTTTACCATTTAATCATAGTTGAATCAAAATTAAATAATTATAATTTAATTGGTTTAATATTAATATTCGAGGTCAAGTAAAATGTAACACATGATTTGATTGTTCATTGGTTCTTATTGTAATATGTATGGGATAATTAACCATCGATAAGAATGGGTTTTTAGGTCCATATTTTCAAACAGAATGGTTCATAAGATGCATGGTTTTTTTGATCAATGATGATATATTAAAATTTATAATCACATACAACTGACTAATAAACATATACCCCATAATTGAATTCTTTTATTGTAACAAGTGAATTAACAAGAGGAACTAAATAAGAGATTCTTATTAAATATGTAATTTATGTTCATTATGACTATGTGGTGATATAGTTGTAATAATGGTCGTATGTTGTGTGTGGGTTCTTGTTTGAGTATGGTGGGCTGGCTTGGATGGTGGAATGTAATCTCATGTTGAGAGATATATTGATTGTGGAATAGATAGGCAATGATGTGAAGCAGGACTGCAATAAGAATTTTCTTGGGTTGTGTTTCTGGACTCAGTTGAGAGTTGGGAACATGTTTTGGTTGGTATGGGAATTTCGCCCGGATTTCCTCCTTGATTGGCATTGTTGTGTTTCTTGTTATGTGTTGGGAAAGGTATTTTCCTGAATAGTGATTGATTAGATGAATACATAATTTGTTAATTATGTTTGGGGATGTCTTTTGTTGGTTTAGTTGACATAATTAATAAGTGAATTGTAATTGAACAATGGTAATGGATAAATAAAATTGGTTAGAAATTATATTTGGTTTGTATTTTGATGTGTGGTGTTTCACATTTAGTGGTTGTATGTGACAACTGGGCCCCAGTGACAACACAAGCACCCCGCCTTAACACGGCCGTCAAGTCCTATCCTACCAGGTACCCCCAGTTGCCCCGCAGACAAGTGGGGCCCACCCCAGGATCCAACCACATGCCTGAACAGGTCATCTGACTAATGAAAGTCCCCATAGGCCAACACTTGTCTTGTCCAGTGTGCTTTGACCTCACCCACACACACCCTGGGAAACTTCCCAGAAGTTCACCCATCCTGATCACTACTCCAACCCAAGAACGCTTAACTGTGGAGTTCTAACCAGGTAGGCTCCTGAAAAGGAAGGTGCACCTTGTTGACATTAGTCATATCATTTAGTCATTTAACCCTTTATCATTTGGGGATGTTACAATCCCCCCCCCCAAAGAGCACAACGCCCTCATTATGGGCCCTACTCAACCCAGGCAGTGCACCGCACTTAAGGCTGGGTTCCTCCTCTGATACCAAATGTGACAACCAGGCCCCAGTGACAGCACAAGCACCCCGCCTTAACATGGTCGTCGGTTCCTGGCCTACCAGGTACATCCAGTTGCCCCGCAGACACGTGGGGCCCACCCCAGGATCCACCCACATGCCTGAACAGGTCATCTGACTAATGAAAGTCCCCACAGGCCAACACTTGTCCTTTCTATTGTTCTTTTTCCTCACTCACACACACCCTGGGAAACATCCCAGAAGGTCATCCATCCTGATCACTACTCCAAGCCAAGCACGCTTAACTGTGGAGTTCTAACCAGGTAGGCTCCCGAAAATGAAGGTGGACCTTGTTGACATGAGTCATATCATTTAGTCATTTAACCCTTTATCATTTGGGGATGTTACATTGTAGTGATGCTGACCGTTTTGTGAATTGATTTTTTTTAGAACTCATTCGTTGGGAATGTGTTCTTGGTATTAAATCTATATAATTTTATTTCCTTTTTTCTATATGTACCCCCACCCTAGTTGAGTACTATGTTTCGAACACCCCTATCATCATGTTAAAGGGTTTATTACCAAACATCCTAGTGTTGGGATGGATGGTGGTCCACCTATTGATCCATGCCCCTTCTTCCAGGTAGTGGTAGCCCCAGATTATTCTGGTAGGTTGTGGTTTCTAGGCCCCAGTTGTGTGTAGGAGAGTTTTGTTTCCCCAAGAATCTTCTAGATGAGATGAGTTTTGTTTTTACAAGTGTCTTCGGTATGATATGTTTTCTTATTTCTCAATTTCTTTTGAGATTTGACGTTGTATGTGGATCAGGTGTATGGTGGTGGGGTGTGATGTGGTTTTGAGGCCCTGGTTTGCGTGGGCGGGTTGTGGTGTGGTGTGTTCGAAAGAGTTGGGACGGCTATGATGATTTTCATTAATGTTTGAGAGTCTCAAATCCTGGGTAATGAGGTGTGGTGTACTCAATTATCCATGTTATTCATATTATATTACTTGACTTTCATTTTTTTGTGAGCGTGACATGGTGCGGTTATGGTGGTTATTATACCTGTTAGGTGATGTCTGATTCATCTGTTTTCTATAATGGATATTAGTATCCTTCTTCCATATGTTCATGAGAGAATTTTGTTTTCTTAAATATTATACATTTACTCCTAAACAATTTATATTAAACATTTTTCATCTTTCCATGAGGACTTCATAGAACAAGATGTGCTTTACTAGCTCAGATCCTGAAAGTTGTTGGGTCACTTCCATGATTTACTTTCGGTATATAATTTGGGTATTTATTTTTATCAGTTATATTTTAATCATTCCTGTCAGATATATTTTTATTATATATATATATATATATATATATCTTGGATTTTTTGTAGGATTCATCTTATCTACCATTCAGGTTTATTTAAAAAGGTAAATGGCTCCATTTTTCAAAAACAATTATTCCCTCTATATGGGTCACCTCCTAATGACTACTGTAGGCAGGACATTGGGGGTCATCATCTCCCATTCATCATTTAAACCCCCATAGGTGTATCTTTTAGGGGAGGGGGTCCTGTAGAATGGTATTATAGGTGATGTTTGGGAGATTATATCATGATTAGAGTTTGGTACATTGAATATTTAATGGGTTGGTAGGGAAACAATGTCATTTGATCAAGGTTTGTGACATAAAACAATGGGTTCCAACTAGGACAGAGGATTTTAGGGCCACCCATGATATGTGTAATGGACACTAAGCCTATTGAACAACCAACTGAGAGGCTACGCCTTATTCCAAGTAGAGACCTAGGAAAAGTAAAAATATCATAATGTCTTCTGTTATTATTTGATTTTGGTTGTTTATGGAGGGATAAAATGGATGGGATGCAAATAATGATTAAAAATGAATCTAAAATACAATTTCATACTACTATGTCTTAAGAATTCATTTTTTAACTTCTAGCTATGGAACCCTGTCGTTGTCTGCTTGTTTCTCGATTGGTTGAGTCATAGAAAACAGATTAAGTTCATCGATAGAGGGTTAATACAATGGAGGAGGAAAACTAGTCATATAGAATGTTATCTACATTCCATAGGAAGGGAATAGGAATGTATGAGGGTTGTTTATCAAACATGGAGACGTAGATATTTATCGAAGAGCTTGAGATCACCTTCATTTTGATCCCAGCTTCGATAAAGTAATAGGATCCATTGGAAGGGTACCATATGTGGGGACATGTGAATCAACGATGGATGCTTTATCTAGATGAGAGGAATTAGGTAGATGTGTTTTGGGTTGTTTTTCTAATGGAATTATAGGGAGATTTCCTTTCTTCAACCATGAATGATGAGAAGGGGAAGGAGCTAGTCTCCCTTAAATAGGGGATGATGTTAGCCCTCGAGAAAGGTATATAGTTCAAGGATCATCATCGCTTCACCTTGGACTTCTTTTTGGATGAGGAGTCTCGTAGGAGATTTCATGAGGAGTCCCTCCACCCTTCTATCTTGTATTTTGTTACGACTATTATATTTCCATCATTTCTGGATGTTTTGAAGAATCTGAAGGTGATTGAGAGGATGTAATCATGGGGATGTCTTCCACAAGAACGGTGACAATAGAGTTCTTTGAGAGATAGGGGCATTAGTGGAAGATCTCAGGTGTCAGGACATTTGAGTTTTTGACTGTTAAGGAGGTGACCTCAGTAGTTTCCTTTCTATCCTTCTTGTGAAAGCAGTCTCTATGCATTCTATTTGGTATGGTGATAGATGGGTTTTTTCAGTTGACTACATGGCCATATTCAGAATCTATTTCCAATGGTTGTTTGAGTTCTGTATGTTGGAGGTTGATAGGTTCAGTTCCATCCTCAACAGATGTTTCTAGATAGGACCTTTCACCAAGTGGGGATATAAGCAAATGCACCATTGACGGGAGATGGGGAAGCTTCATACCAACCCCATGGTGTTCACATGGACCAAAACCGAGACATGATTGTGGAGGTAGTTGTTAGTATAGTGGTTGAGGATGTTGGGGTAGTTAGTTCCTCAATGTTGAAGAATAGTCCCGATAGGACATGAAATTGATAGAGGTGTTATCTTCTTGTTTATTACCCTTTCTTGTGCTTTTTCAGATTTATGAGATTCAAATTCCTTTTTTGTCCATTTATGGACCATTATATGGCACTATAAATAGATAGTCTTATCATTCCAATGGTGTTGAGTAAGCCAGTCACAGGTCAGACCAACAAGTTTGATGCATGACTGGGATTTTGACTGACGATGGGACCACATCAGTCCCAAGGTGATCTTTTCATTCTATAGATGTAGTGAAACGATGTCATTTTCATCCTTGACTGGTTTTATTACATGAATTTTGTTATAGAATGCTTACCGGGATGTTTTTTTCAGACAAGGATTCCCAACGTGTGGATTTTATTGGAATGTGGGGTTTTCATGTGGGATGTTGGTGTGTAGATCCTCTTTTATCATTGATGGCAGATATTTCAGTTGAATCAAAATATGTTCAGATGATAGAGGTTCCTTATGTTGTTGGGGAGTTCATTATTATTTTCCCTGATTAGTTTGTAACTCTACCCCATTGAATTGATGTAGAGTTTGGGATAGAATTTCAACATGGTGATTCTCCAATTCAGATAGATCCTTATTAGAAGGAACCTTATGAGTGTTTGGAGTTATGGATTCAAATAGGTGATCTGATGAACAAGGAATTAATACAACCATGATTGATTCGTGGGGTGCTCCAGTGGTTTTTTCCTAGAATGTGGATGGTGGTCTATGGTTGTTCATAGATGACCAGAGGCTTAACTGGGTGATGATCAGTAACCCTTACCCTCTAATGACGATAAAAAATCTCTTTTACTAGCTTACATGGGGAATTTGGTTTTTTTATGAATTATTTGATGTCTGGATATCACTAGTTGATGGAGAAGGGTGGTGATGTCCTAGATATTGTCTCTAGATGAAGGTATGAACACATTGAGTTCATATTCATGTTGTTCAGTGCTGAGAATGCACCATCCCGGTTCATTGGTATTATAAACTCTGTCTCCAATGGGTTCCTAGACTAGTTCATCATCTATCTCAATGATGAAATATTGATGTACATGATGTTAGAGGAGGATCATGGAGAGCATCTCAGAACAATATTGCAGCTTCTTCAACACCACCAGATCTACAAAATATCATACAAGTGGATGTTTTTGACATGATAGGTTCACTTACATGGCTATATGGTGTCTCAGTAGGGTTTGTAAGTCGGCCTGTAAAATGATGAACTTTTTTCATCTTAGGAATTACCCAATAATGTGGAAGAAGATCACAATTTTCATGGTCACCCATGTATTTATGGGAGGTTTTTAACCATTTACCTCGGTTTGATGCTCCATTGATATCTCTGAACAAGAATGAAATTAATTTTTCATGGATTGTGGAGATCTAGGTAAAATTTTCTTAACTAAAGGGGATGATGGTTAGGGGTCTAGTGTTCTAGTTTCCAGAGGAAGGGGTGATGTTTGAGGTGATTTGTGATGCTTTGTTTCTAGGATTTGTAATCCTATTTATGCATCAATGGGAAGTGATCCTGTATGGCTCTAGGAATTTGAATCCCCTTGAGAATAAATATTCCACCCACGATGATTAGTTAGAAATGGTCATCTTTGTGAAATTGTTATGGATACATTTTCACCATGGGAATATCTTTGTGTTCTTTTTAGATCAAAAGAGTTTGAGATATTACTTTTCCCATGGGATATGAATCTATGAGAGTGAAGGTGGATGGATTTTCTTAAGGAATATGATTTTGAGATCGCATACAAATTTGGAATGGCTAATGTCTTGGGCGATGCATTGAGTAAAAATTTGTAGAAAAAGGTTGATCAATAATCTGTAAACACATCAAAAGTAATAATGTATTCGTAATCCATGCACATAGATGTAGTAATGGATTGTGGTGGAGATTTTATGTCTTAGATGATAATGTGGGATTTCCTGATGAAGATAGTGGAAGAGTCTCAATAGATATATTTAGAGGAACAGTTGTTGGGGGATCATGTTGGCCCTATTGATGCACCCGAGGGATGGTTAGAGGATGGTGTGAATTAGATTATGTTCCATGGTAGGTTTTAGTTTCTGGTTTAAATTCAATATAGAGTCCACCATGAGATTCATAACTCACCGTTAATGGTAAAACCATGAAATTTTATGATGTCCCATGGCCTGAGGATGATGTTTTGGTGGATCGTAATGAAATGGGATATTGTGGAGTTTGTTGCAATATTATTTTTCTTTCATTATCTAAAGGAATATCAACATGTTTCTCGATGTTTGTTGTATTCCTTTTATGTCCCCTAGTGTAAGTGGGATGACATGTTAATGTATTTAAACACATGGTTACCCATATATCTGAGAGGTTGTGATGCTATCTGGTTGGTAGTGGATCAGTTGATGAAATCATCCCACATCTTAGAAATCAAGGATTTAACCATAGTGGATGCCTCAACCATGAGTATTGTGGATGATTTTGTGGGGTTTCAAAGATTTATGAGGGCCATAGTCTTATAATAGGATGAGAAGTTTACCTCATGAGTCTGCGAGGTATTAAAGCATGATTTTTGCACCCTTATACTATACAAAATGGATTTCAACCCTGAAATAGATGTGTAGATATAAAAGACTATCCATAAATTGGAGGATATTTTGGGGGGAAGCATCTTGGACATTAAAAGATCTAGGTTTTGAATCATTCCCATGGAAGATATTTCATAAAATAATTGTAATCACACTTCCACTGGAATATATCCATTTATTTTTTTGTATGGAATATTGTTCCATTCACTTTGGTGCTAGTTGATGGGTTGGGAGATATTTCTTCTTGGTCTAGATGAAGTGTAGGGAATGACATATATGTTTTATCTTGTTTGTGAGATGATTAATGTAGCATATGACATGAATAATTCTTATGCTGATCATATGAGGAGGCCCTAAGAGTTTGAGGTAGGGGACCATGTGATCATTATGGTTTCTCCTCGACATGGGAAGTCTAGTATTGGTACATAGAAAAAGCATTATCCTATGTTCTTTGGACCCTTTGAGGAGTTTGGGTGATTTGATAATGTGGAATACTTGTGGTAATTTCCACCATTGTTGGATAAAATCCATGATGTCTTCCAAGTCACTTATCTTCGTTGATATATTCATGATGACTCCCATGTCATTGAGTAGGGATATTTGGATATCTAGGATGATGTGAAATTTGTAGAGAAACCAGTGGAGATCCCAGATCATCATGAGAATGTGATTTGAAGATATACAATTTCTTTGGTTTTCATGTTGTGGATGTATGGTTTCATTTAGTATAGTTCTGTGGAGAAATATGTGTAGATTCATACACAGTACCTAGGGTTTTTTGGGTTTTTCTTTTTAATTTTTTCCCTTATGATGAAATTTTTGGACATTGTATTATGAAATGGGTTGATTCACTACTAGTTTGAGATGTTTTTTAAAATGTGTCATAAATTCCAACGATATGAAAAATGTAATCCCATAATACTAATCAAGATTCATTAACTAAGATGTGATTAAAATTGTTGGGGTGAGTCTGTGCCACCCATAGTCGATAGTATCTTGACATGGAAAAAGGAATTCTATGATTTGTGTCTTCAAGACAACCTGGTTTCTTTTCTAGCATGGTGTGTTTTGTGATCATTTTGGTTTCCATGTTCAACTATTGGTAGTGCTTCAGCAGTGATGAGTGTCTAGAAACGTATCTTAGAGGGTGGTTGTTCAGACACCATTTAACTTATGGGTATGGTTATGAATTCTTGAGGGAGAGAATAGTTTGATAGGTATCTGATATAATTTCATGGACCACACTGATCCACTAATTTGTGAAAATACTATTTTTGATGTATTATTGGAGATCAATGAGATTTATTCCAACAGAATGTAAAATATCCTAGTTTTTCATGTCCTAAAATAGTGACTCCTTACTATGAGTCGCAGGCTATAAGTCACTTATTGTGACTCACTAGAAGTTTCTAAATGGAGATCACTTGTCCAACAGTGGATATCCAATTGGTGACTATTTGAATGGTATCTCACCAAATGGTAACTCTCCTAATAGTAGCTCAATGAACAAATACTCAATGAATGACATCTCACCAAACGATGACTCCACGAATGATAGCTCACCAAAGAGAGACCCCTAGGATAGTAGCTCACTGAACAATGACTTATAGAATGGAAGATTACCAAATTGTGACACACTTAAATTTATATCATCAAATAAAATCTCAGTGAACTATGGCTCACCAAATGTTCAATCACTAAATGGTATCTTTTTTAATGGTGACTCACCGAATGGTAGTTCACCGAACAATGACTGACTAAATGGTGAATTTACGAACAATCACCCACAACGATGTTACTCACCGAACTATTGTTCAATGAATTATGAATCTCCAAATTGTGACTCATGGATAGTTCCTTTCCCAATCATAAAATTACAAATAGTTTTAAAAATTTCTATAATATTCTTTTTCCCCTATTTAGGTATGTTATGAAAAAATGATCATAACTCCTTATTTTAGTGGTTTTGAAGCCATTTTATTAGATATAAATCATATCTTTGACATTTAAAAAAATCATGTGGCTTTTAAATGGGTAAAACACATGGTTTTCTTCGAGATACACCTTTAATTGAAAAATTAAAAAAAAAATTGTTTCATATGCCATTAATATTGGATCTAATCCCTCAATGTCATGTGTCTTTCAATCCTTAACTACTTCTCCTTTATATTGCTACGAGATGTGCATATTTCCTCTTCCCATCACATTCGTGTGTCCTGGATTAGAATTTTGGTTAGTCTTTTCCCTAGAGGAATTTCTTACTGCATGCACACACCCCTCTTTTGGTGAAATAACAATGTCTAAATCATGTATTCTTCCATGTAGATTTCCATTGTCCTTCTTAATTGTCTATCATTAGGGGTGGGTTTATGAATTATTCCCATGTTAATATAGATGAATACAAATTAAATATAGATAACTGAATCATTTTATTATAAATATATAGGTTCTTAGGGAATATGATGCATAATATTCTGGATTTTCTGTATTAAGATTATATTTTAATTTTTATTGGCTAACAACACACTAAATATTTTGGTTATTGGGGGTCATTGTTTCCACAAAGATTGGTTCATGGGATGTATGATGTTTTTATTTCATTGAATTACCATTTATGAAAATTGATAGTCACAAAAATATGTATAATTAATGGATTCCCCATGATTTTATAGCATCATAGATAATCCATGAATTAAAAATAATTACATAATAAGAAATCCCATATTATATAAAGAATTTCGGTGTTTCGGATTGTGTGGTATTATGTATTTAATCATGGTCTTTTTTTGTGTGTGGGTTTAGTGGTTTTGAATGGAAGGATAGTTTGAAAGGTTGAATGGATGCTCATGTTGAGAAATTGATTGATTGTGGTATATATGAGTAGTGTTGTGCAGTGGAGATGCAATTGGGGTGTGCTTTGATTGTGTTGTGGGATGCAGTATAGATATGGTGACTTTTTTTTGGTATGGTTAATTCTAATAGAGTTTCTCCATGTCAGGCCTTGTCAATGTTTCTTGTTATGTGATGTGATTGGTAGTTTCTAAAATATTAATGGAACAAATTATTAAATAATTGATTAATAATGTTTGGGACTAACTCGGGATGGATTGATTAACTAAATGAGAAAATGAATTAGAAAAAAATAATAGTCACTATAAAATTAAATTGGTTGGAAATATGATTTGGGTATTGGTTTGATGTGTGGGTTTGTGAATTTAGATGTATCAAAAATGTTGGTAGTTTTGTGAGATGGGTTCTTGTTTGAGAAATCATAAGTCAGGCAGGAGTGTTTGTATTAAGTCTATATACTTGTATTTAGGTTGTGATTTAAATATTCAGCCCGCCCACGTAGAGTACTATGTGCTGAACACCCTCATCATCATGGGGGAGGGTGTCTTTACCAAGCATCATAATGTAAGGATATATGGATGGCCACTCGCTCTTCCCGAAACCTTCTTCCATGCAGTGGTAGCCTAATATTCTTCATGTAGTTTGTCGTTTGTGGGTCCCAGGAGTGCATGCATGAATTGTGTTTTCCCAATTGTCATCAAGATGATATATGTTGTGAATTCCTAGGTGGTTTCCAGATATGATGTGGTTTGGGGACCAGGTGTCTACAGGAGTGATGAAATGAAACCATGAGGCCCAGGTTTGTGCGGGAAGGTTGTGGTGTGGTGTGTTCTGTGTTTTTTGTTAAGGTGTGAGAGCGGATTATCATAGGGAAAGTGTTGCAAGGTTGCTTATAAATAATGTTATTTATATTAAATTATATTATTTTTTAGTTTTTGGAGTGTGTCTTGGTTAGGTTCTAATGGATAGTATACTAGATAGGTTCTATTTAGTTTTATTGTCTTCTCACATGTTTATTAGTATGATTCTTTCACATGTGCATGAGAGACTTTGGTTTTCATATTGTATATACCTCTTTACTCTGCATAAATATATGTTTTTTTCAAATTTTTTGGAGGAATTACTGTAATATTTTTGACATTAATAGATCTGGTCTTGATTTTTGTTGTGTCACCACTTAGCATTACATTTGGTAATCATATTGGGGACTTTTTTATTGTATCATTTCTATTTTAAGGAATCATTTGGGATGAATTTTGATTTTTTATATATATATGTGTGTGTTTGTGTGTGTGTGTGTATGTGTGTGTGTCATGTAAATGTTTTGGGATGAATCATATTAACACTCAATCTTCTTTCTTTAAAAAAGAAAAGGCCTTCGATTTTGTCTGCCATGAATAATCGCGGTACTTCTTGCAACCCCCAGGCCTACTATAAGAGAAACATGGGGGTCATCATCTCCCTTTATGAATTTCCATTGAAAAAGGGGTATCTTTGGAGAGAGGGGTCATTAAAATGATCATTCATTGTTCTTATTTATGAAATTTTATATCTATTAATAAGGGGATATTATCATTATAGTGTTATATTTAATTAAAAGTCATAAATGTAATACTCATGTTCTAAATAATTATAATATTTAAAATATGGTTTAATTTATAATATATGTTCGGCTATAAAAAGTATTTAGAAATAAAAAATATTTAACTTCACCATGGTAATGTTTTTTAAAATTTTAGCGATGATATAATTACATTATAATCATGCAAAACACTTAAACAATACAAATTTAATTAAAAGATACAAAATATTACTATTTTAAAAATATAATTTATGATATAATTTTAAATATTTAATGTGTGAAGTTAATTGTATATATATAAATGAAATGTACAAATGGTTTTAATACACTATATTATAATTCTCCCATTATCATGTTGCCTTGACATTTCATAGTAGTGACTAGTATAAATTTTGACAAAAATTTATATTATATTGAATTAATTTTTTATTAAATTATTAAAAATTGCTAATAATATTGAATTATAAAAATGGGATAATAAATGGCCTAATATTTCATCATATATTAATTTATGGGCCATTTATAGTTCTTCAGCTATAATGAATTATTCTTGTATTTTATTAATTTTTCAAATTCCTAGAGTACCAACAACATTTCTTATAAAAGGGGACCCCATATTATAACTTCCATACACATAAAAACTGTATTGTTTTAGTTAATATATACCATATTAAATTTTTATAATACATCCCCTTATTATATAGGCATTTGTTAGGGTATCACACCATCCATATGCTTCTTAAGGATTTATGAAAAGGAGATCGTCCGAAGGGGAGGTATCTTTTTTAATCAAGTGTTTCTATTTTGTTAGAACATCCAAAACACTAAAACCTTATTAAACCCTGATAAAATAATAAATAATGTATAAAACATGTAATTTGTTTTTTAATGTTATTTCAGTGACCTATATAAATCTCCACTTCCCTAAAATTGGATAATAATAAATTCTTAGTGTGTATGGAAGACTACCGCCTCATGAACCTATTTAATTAATTTCCCATCACCATATCTAAAAATAGATTATAATGATATATTTAATGTTTATGTGTTATATTAATGAAATATTTATCATAATTATATTATAATAAATCATTTTAACTATTATCATTATATGCATATATAAATGAAAATGTCATTCATGCGTACTTGTGAATTATCATCTCCACGAAGCGATGTGATTCATTTTTCATCCCCTTATCACATGGATGATATATATATATATATATGTTTTTATTAAATTATAATAACATATTTATGATATAATTCCTTCATGGAAATATATAATGTTAATATACTTATTTTTATAATGATTACTAAAAATTTAAATTGTTACTCATCAATACGTATTGCATATCATCTCCATGATTTTAACATAGTTCATTTTTCATAACCATATTTAATGGAAGTATCTAAATGGATAATTGTTATATAATAAATATTATAATTTCTTTAATTTTATTAAAAATATTATAGAATAATGAACATTTTACTAGAGATATCATACAAAATTCAGTTTGGACACAATTATAGAATATCATCCAAGTGTCTATCATTAAAAAAATAGTAAAATAAATTTTAAAACATGATAAATTGGTGAAATAAGAGGAATAAAAAAATAGAAAAATGTTATCATGAAAGTAAATAATTAATATATTTTTATTATTTATGAATATAATGAATATATGTGATAAATACCACTAATGTTATGGTAGACATTAACTAAAAACCACATTTAAAATGTTTTAAATATTTATTTCATAACTATTTCTCATTCCAATAAATGTTTTTAAATTTATTTTTATATATTATTTTATGTGCATATGAATTTTTTAATATTTTTTTTAAATTTATCAAAAATGTTTCCCTAAATGGATATTTTAGTGTTTTATGTGGGGGACATTCCATTAAAAATACTCTTTATTGTCTCTTTTTTCAATGTGGAATAATAATGTTTTATACATATGCAACATCAATTGAAGTTACTAATTTTATATTTCCGGAATATTTTTATTCATTTATAATTTATATAGTTAAATTAAATGAAATCATTTTCCATTGTACATATCCAATTATTCAGAATTAGTTATTTCATAATGGAATACTACTTTTCAAGATTGATTATTTTATAATATAAGATTCCATAATTTTTTTCTTCTTTGGTTATTGGGATTTTTTTTGACATTGTATAGTTACAATATAATCTCATAGTGTGAGGTTTAATGATAAAAAAGGATATGTGGTTGTGTTACTATTTAATGATGTGTGAATCCAAGATATACAATACACTGGTGGATACATTATAACTGATCATGAATTGGGTACTCTAGAGATAGATGTTGACCCTATTGGTTATTCTATTTGTATGTGTGTAATGGAAAATGAAGTCTCAAGATTCATAATTTTACATTATATGACTTATAACGAGTTTTAAAGATATAAATTTATTTACAAATGGTAGGATAATTATTTTTTAGAATGGATTATTGCTATTTTGAAGATAAAAATTATGTTTTTAAGAATCATTTTCATTATTTTTCATTGACTAACAGTCTACTATTATTTATGCCACGTACGGATATTTGTTTTCTCATATGATATTTTAATAATTTTTTAATGTGAAATATTTAAGAGTTTGGACATTCATGCTGTTAAGATGAATATTTTACTGATTTACTATGAAAAAAATCATGTATTATTTAAAAAAAATTGTTTTTTAGAGAAAATTGATATTGTAAAGAAGTTTTAAGATGTAATGTATGGATTTTTATTGTAAAATGTTATTAAAATTATCTAAAAATCTTACCATCAATTATCTTTGTGATAGAATAAAAATGATTTCATATCTAAATTCCCTTGAATATATATTTATTATAGACATGTCCTTACATTTAACAATAATTGTATATCTTTTTGAAGTAGAATTTTCTTCATAAAATGAAAATACTTTCATTTTCATGAAATAGTTCTATTTAAGACAAAATTTCCTAAATTAAAATATATCCAACATGAAATTTATAAAATACAATCCATTGAAAAATTAAAAAAAAATTCATGAAAGGTGTATAATATAATTTTTTTATTAAATTAGTTAGTCTGTCTATTTCAAATCCAAAATCATCAAAATGAAAATAAATTTGAATAATAGATTACTATAATTAATTTATATTATTTGATTCATTTCTTTCTATCATAGTATATAAAATGTTTAAAATGTTTTTCATCACAATTTTTATTACATCTATCATCTAACGAAAAAAAGATAGAACATAATGATTTATACTAAATAATGTTATTTTTTTATAGTTGTGGTATATTTTAATGATATTAATTTTATATTGGTTCATTATTTGTTTAATAATTAATAAGTCATGGAAAAATAATAATTATCACTTAGATAATCAAGAACTTTGAATGTGTTATATCACATTCAATTCTACCTCCTTTAAAAAAAATTATATTTATTTTAAATTTCATATAATCAATGAATATTAATCAAATGAATATATCAAAATAGACATATACTGAAAGGCTACATTATCAATGAATGTTTTTATAAAGGTTATATTAAATCCACTATATAGACTTGTATTCAATGAATTATTATACTTAATACTTTACACCTGTTTTGACATTCCTATAATGATTCAAATTACAAACCAAATTTCCACAGATACAATCAAGCAGATGATATTAACAAAAAAACCATGGAAATAAATATTTTATGTTCATTATTTTATTATATACTTATTGATTTATTAAAAATTCATTTTAATAAATATTGATTCATTTTTCATTCACATCATGTATTAATTTTATCCTTTTATTGTATGATTTTATCTCAATAAAATGTATCCTTATTTTTTTAGTTTATTTTAATATTTGATATAATATATGACATAGTGTATTTATTTTATTTGAAACAATTGAAAACAAATTGGTTGTCACACTATGTGAGCCAATATCTGGCTCCATGGGAAGAAATTATATGTATCCCATGGAAATTTTATATGCCCATACATGTCTCACATTTAACAAGTGGACCCATGTATTCTAACCATGGAACATAAAATCACTCCCAATGTCTCAAAAAAACTCTCACTTTTAAGAATACATTTCAATTGGCATTCAAACCCATCCTGATCTATAAAAACTAGGGATGGGGAGTGACAATTCTCCCATGTAATAAAATATTCATCTTTTGGAATGTCCCATAGAATTCCCATTCATGCTAAACCAAATAAAATAAATGACATTACATATAATAAAGAAAAAAATATTAAAATAATTTATTTCAACCATAATCACATGTGGTGTTCTACCTAGTACATATAAATTTTCATATTCAAAATAACCAAATTCTACTAAAATATTTAATTAAAAACTATTATAAATAACAATATTCCAAATCATAAACAATTATATTAATGAGAAAACAATAACTAAATTTCATAATTATTAACCTACCCCAACATACCATGATAAAAATATTTTTTAAATATAAATCATTTCTGACACACAAACCAATTTAAATGAAAAATTAAACCCCAAAAAATTGTATTAAAACATATTACAGTTTTTATAAACAAAACAAGGGACAAATCACATAAACACCACTTGATACCCAAACATGAACTCATGAAATTTTAATTTAATAATTATCACACTAATAAAATCATATTCAATGTTAATCGACTTTGGTAAACCAGATATTTTTCAATCATAAAATTGTAATATAATTTGATACATAAAAAGAATAGAAAGACACCTAATTCAATATAATTTCATTTATAATATACCTTTTATTGTTATTTGAAATCAATTTAACTTAAATTAAAATTTAAAATAACACCACTACAAATAATTTGAATAAAATCATAACAAAAATAAGGAAAGTTATGATATATACATAGATATATACATTAATTCATAAGGACAACACAAAAAATAGTATAAAAAATGGTAGACCACCAGAGTCTAAATACACATTAAAAAATGAAAATATGAAATAGATAGGTGTGATTTTTTTGAGAAACATATTAATAATTTATATAAAAAGTAACATGATATTTTTTGTTATCCTTAATAAGAAAAAATAATTTTAGAAAATAAACTAACAAATAATGGTAGAATTTTTTTTAAAAAACCATTTTTCAAATTATGTGAAACCAAAAGAATGTACCCAACACATCCAAGTTGTTTATAACTAATGTAACTGTCAAAAAGTTCTGAAAAAAATTAAAATGAATCTCTTATAAGGACAACATTTATATTTTTATTCATTTTAGTTGATGAAAAAAGAAATATTAAATACAATCATATATAAAATGAAAAAATTAAAAAAGTTATATAATATAATTATAAATAACATACAGTAATCTAAATAATGAACTAGTTACATGTTTCAAAAAAAATATTATAGAAATAAGTGTCTTAGACTAAATTGTGGAACTCATTTTTTGATAGTTAAATTAACATACGATATATTCCAAATCAATTCATCTTCTTACTAAAAAAAATATTTATAGAAAAACTATTATTCACATTATATATATTCCAAAACCGAATACACATGATATTTTCCTTTTTTAATTAAAGAAATATAGAAAAAACCCATAAGATAATGTAAATACATTCAGGAAATTGTTTTATAAAAATAAAAAAATCCTAGCATTGAAAAACAATTAAATTAAATATAGTACCACCATAAAAAGTTATGTCCGGTGTTTTATTTAATTTTTAACGTACCATGACAACCATGGGTCCTTGTATAATATTATTATCATGTTAAAATCAAAATTCATTACACTACAAAAGTTCAAAACAAATTTTTTTGTAATCCATCATTATTGCATAGATTATGGGAAAATGTTTATTCTAGAAAACAATCATTTAAAATTACAATTTCATGATATCTAATGTTTTAGATGTATTTTTCTTATATCAAATTATATAATTGTTATAATATTTACCCTATATCTACTCACAAATCCCTTTAAATCATTCATCACATTTTTCCCATAAAAATATGGAATCATGCTCATAATTATGAAACAAAATATTCATAAAATATTTTTACAATAAAACACCATCCAAAAAAACTGATGGGATGATATTATAAATAATAAATATAATTAAAACTGAAAAATGTAGTGAAAAAATTAAATTAAACCATAAATATTATATACACATCAAATAAAAATACATAATAACGCATAAAAACATTAAAAACCAATGGATATTGATAGATAAAACATTATGATTTTAATGAATAGCTTGAATCCTATTCTCCTAAAACATGAAAACATATAAATCCACTTAAATTAAAACATAATCCTAAAGATAAGTATCTTGATTTCTCCAGGTAACTTCTGACTGACCATAAAAATCGTTCATCAATACCATATTGTTACCATCCTTCGGAGTCATGATATTCATAATTCATATATATCAAACATATCCAATAATATATACAAATAATAGGATATGATTTCATTTTCTCAAGAAATAACCCTATTCAACCAACCACAACATCTAAACCCTCTAGTTACAATGCCCATCACATCTTCTTGGTCATCGTGGGTTGAATTATTATAATAGGGAATTGAAATATACAATATTTAATTTAAAAACTTCTATATAAATTATTAGTATAAGAGAAATTATACCACTATTATTTGAATGATCGTACCCTGAATTTTCGATTCGTACATGATGAGTAAGTAGTTTGAAAAATAATCCACATCAAGAAACTCATAATATCCTAAATTAAAAAATTTCGATACCAAATTCAGTACAACTAATCATACATATCCAAAAAATAGGTAAATATCCAAAATTAATCCTATAAGGGAAACATATGATCAAAAATATTATAGATCAAGGAAGAATAAATGGAATTATAAAGTGGCATGATATATAAGGTGAACTAAAAAATAATTTTTACAAAATCATAAGGATTCTATCTCCATGTTTCTAGTGACCGAGCTTAACTTTAGACATCCACAAACATAAAAAATATAACTATCAACCACTATATTCAAATTGTATCTACAAGAGGCTAACTTTATCTATTTTGAGTGATACAGACATACCCTGTGTGATTATATATGAAGACAATAATATTTTCCTATAGGTTTCCTCATTATTCCCCATGAATATCCTTCACAAATTAATCCATGCGACTTTAAAAAAAATTAATTATGAGTAACATAATTGGTGAGATAATATTTTTGAAACATTATTATTAGTGTGTTAATGTTTAAAAAATAATAAAAAATCATATAAATTAATAAAATATTCATCAGCTGTTTTAAAACTGAATTTGATAAATGATTAAACCATAAACAAAAATATGTCCCATATGTATAAATCATCAAAGGTGTTGGAACAATGGTTGTTCGTTGACAATAATAGAGTTTGGTTTGTTTTTTCTGTGAATCAACACTTGGATGACTCGAGAGTTTTCATGGAATGAGGTCATATGATTGAGGATAAAAGCAGTATTGATGGTAGTGTAGTTTCGTAATTGTTGCAAGAATTTTGTCCCTCAAAATTTGTTGTTTGGTGATGGAAAAAATTGGGTTTTCAGAAAATCGTGAATGGTATACCAAATGGCCAAGAAAATTTTCAAAATAACGGAACTGTGTACCATGAAACATGGACCGCATACCATGTTACGAGAATGGTTCGTGACTACATTCTATGAAGTAGGAGTGGTACACTGAGTGGTGTGCAGAACTGAAAACAGTTTGCAGGAATGGTATGTGGTAAAAAAATGAGGTATGTAGATTTCTAAAGGAATATATCAAAAATGGTTCATAGAGATGGTACATAGAGATGACATACATTACGTGGAGTGCTGAACGATGGCGGGATTCCTACGGTTTTCGAAACATGTGTGGTACCAAGTGGTGGTTACTATACATAGATGGAGTTCCGTTTACAATAAACATTTTCCAACATTAAAAATTGTGGTAAATTAGATTACCAAAATTTATGGAGTTAGGTTCTTATTTAAGGAACAATAATCCCATTTCTTAATACAGGAGATTAGAGATTTGGATTTCAGGTTGAAATTTGGTTATGTATGAAGTGGTAAACTGTGGAGATGATGGTTCGTGGAGAGAATATACCATGTAAGGAAAATGTATGCAGAGTAGAGTGTGGTTCACACGTGTAGCTCTCTCTGTACGCAGTAGAGAAATGTAATATGCAAAGTGGGATGATATATAGAAGAGTGGTGATGTACGCTATGTAGGGCTATATAAGGAAAAGGGAAGTATACTGAATATTTGGACGGTACATGGAGGAGCTAAACAGTATGAAGAGTAGATGGATGGTACATGAAGGGCATATCCAGTACCCAAAAATAGCAGTGGTATGCAAAAATAAATAGAAGTACACAAAACACCCAAGGAATCCTGAAAATTGACCATATTAGTGAGTGAAATTAATTTATATTACATATCAGTGTATGAGAAAATAAATAACATCTGTGGGTGATTACTGGACTTCAACAGAGAATCCATTTACAATTTAGGATGTATGAATTATTGCCAAACCATAGAAGTGAACTACATGACATTAAACTGAGTGAAGGTTCTTCTAACCTAGTGAGCAAGGGGGAGTCAATGGAAGAGATTGAGGTACATGGTACGCTATCTGAAAACCCATGTAAAGGTAGTGCACTAGGCACATAGTGAATGTGCTAAAATAATGTAATCCACAACCTATGAAGATTATTGGAATTTGGTATGATTGAAAACCTGTTGAGGTATTCTATTTATACGTAGCCCTTAGTGGTGAACCATATAAAAAGTGTTTTGTTGTCCATATTCATGTGAATGATTTAATTACCACACATATCCATCATATTGGTATTGAAAATTGTTCCTACCAACATGGGAACAAGATCTAGTAAGGACGAAAAAACTTTGACACCCTCATTCACCCCTCCCACCTCTTAGGGTGGCACTATGTCCTTTAATTGATTTCAGAGGGATATGGATAATTAATGTTCAATACTCTTATCTAATTCTATTTAGAAAATTAATTGACTTTGCTTTATAAGTCATCAATGAATAGTAGTTTTGTTTGTTGTTTATTTATATATATGAGAAAGCCTATAACAAGAATACCATGAAGAACAAGAATAAGAAATATAAGAGATAGTTTTAGAAGTCCTACTATTATAGAAAAATGTTAGTATATGGTACTCCATTCCATTCAGAAAGTGATAATGCTTCAGATCTAGAAGGAAAAGAGAAAGGAGTTAGAGAGGTATCTGTTTTCACCCTTGATCAATATTCAGCCTCAGATGAAATTGATAGCCTAAGAAATACTTTTTTGATATCTCTGAAGATAGAGTCATTGATATTTGTAGAATATTAAATAGTATAAAGAAGGAAATTAACATTCTATGAAAATAAGTATACACTATAGATGAAGGCTTGGTAAAGAAAATATCAAAATACTATAATCTCTTTGGATAGATTGAATCCTTTTATGAAACAAGGATGAAACAGGAAATAAATACATCAAAATGGTTCAAAGAGGTTGTATAGTAAGAGAGAGTTAGAAAGGATATTAGAGAAATGATCCATGTTTTTAAAGGGAAATAGAAAAATTGCATGGATTTCAAGGGTCTACAATTAGAAGTGATATCTTTAAAGATCAAGGAAAATGACTATTTGATTCCGAATAAAATGATGTTGCATGAGGAAGAAGTTTTTAGGGTGAAGAATTATAGTGAAGATATGATGGCTATGATTGAATATTATAAGGTCATTCTAAATAGTAAATATATAGAATTGGATTCAAAGTGGACCAATCATGAGAAAACACATATTAAGACGTCACAAAAGAATGAAAAATTTTGTGTTTCTACTCAATGATCATTTTAAAAATCTACTATCAAAATTCATCCAACATGTGATACGAAGTTCATGAAATCACTCATTGAACTATCAGTTTATGCTAAAAATGTAACGGTTCCATCAATACCAACATGTACTATTGTTTCTAAAAATGTTTCAATAGAATGTGTACGATGAATGAAAAATTATAAAAAAGTATGGATGAGGAAAGGTGAGGAGATGAACCATACCACCATGGATAGGGAAGATATGAATAAGAATTGAGAATATGTTTCCCTACATATAGAACAACACATTGTTAATAAGTCTCGACAACCTTATATAGAAGATATCGAGAAGACAATATTTTCGGCCAATTTTGGTTCTACAACATATTTTGTCATTGTGCACTAGATTTTTGGTACAATACCTTATATGAAAAATCACATAAAAATCCTACATCAAAGAGAAGAAATCAAAATAAGAAGAAGCAATATTTATAGGTCCAGAAGCATTAATTTACCGCAAGAAGATCTCGAATGCTTGATAACATCTGTGATGTATGCAATGGAGGTGTTCACAAGGTAAGTACATGACCGTATCAACATGAATTCATTATTGATAAGAAAAGAAGACCTATAATAACATCTATGTATGAAGCATCTACCTTGGGAAGAAATAATATGATTTTTTTAACACACTTTTCTCTAAGAATATTTCATGTAGGGAAGCTAAGGAGGGCCCGGATTTAGGATCCATGAAATTAAAGAGAAATTCATTGAAAAGAGATACTAAGATGGATGAAACTCAAATGATCCCATGAGGAAGATCCAAACCTACTAAAGCAGTTCCCAATGTCAGGTTGGTTATCTGGCTAGAATATTTGTAGAGAATAAAAAACATAAAGATGAAAAGGCTAAGGCTGGTGATAAAGGAAAAGGAAAATATTCACATGATGAAGATAATGTACATGAGATAATGAAAACCAAAAGAAACACATGTGTTAAAAATCTTCTGTATTAGATATGTGTGAAATATGGTCACATTAAAAAAGGATTCTTAAACATAATAGAGCAAGAAGCAATATTTCAAAGGATTAAGAATGTATCATCCATTACAGATAATAAGAATAAGAACAATACTCCATGCAATGAAGAAGTGAATGTGAAGAGATTCATGCCACATCAACATGGATCATAAAAGGTGTTTAGGTGTGCAAGCTTGAAGACTGGATTAAATAAAGGAACTTAGATAAGAGAAGAATCTCAACCATTTAGCTCAAATTGATGATGCATGGAGTAACATTATTATTCCCTTAAAGATCCTTGTATTCTATTTGTGCTGAGTATATAGGTAATTGAAGGTGAATCATGCTCTTAGGGAGAGAAACTATGAATTAGTTATTTTTGTCAGCTCTTGATAGAAGATGTTCATCCCACATGATGGGTAATTCAGATCTATTAATGAATGTCATGAAAAATGTAAATGGAATAGTTATATTTGGTAACGATGTCTCTTTGAAGATAAAAGGTAGTATAAGTACTGAGAAAGATAGTAAAGAGACGAAGAAAATCAGTCATCTTTATGTGGATTGTCTACAACACAATATTCTTAGTGAAATTCAACATTGTGACTTAGGTATTATTCTGAAATTCAATCAGAATGGATGTACTATAAGAGTAATGTATGAGAATTCCCTCATGAAAGGTTGCAGAACAGACTGAAACATATATCATGTTGACAACAAAGAGAACAATTTCTACTTAATAGTTGAAGAGGAAAACAACATATTTCATCAAATAAGGGGGCACATCATTAATCATTAAATGGGAAAGATACCTATAATGAAGATAATCATGGATAAACATAATCATAATTGTAAATGAGAAAAGTCATGTGATGTGTTCATGTGAGGAAAAATGATCTGCAGTTCCTACGAGCCAATGAAGAAAATAGAAACAAATCTCTTTGACCTCATCTATATAGATGTATGTGGCCCAATTAATTATTCTTGAATACATATAGAAATGTACATTGTTCATTTCATAGATTATTATAGTGTAATGGCATGTGGGATCATTATACACAGGAATATACAAGAGCTTGATAGGCTGAAAACGTATCATCAAATTGTAGAGAATGATACTGAACATAATATCAATGTATTCTAGTCTGATAATAGAGGGGAATACACATCCATTGAATTTGAAAATTTTCTAGAGAACCATGTGATAGAACATATTTTGGCTTCAATGAGAACTCAATAGAAAAATGGAGATATTGAGAGCATGAATCGACACGAAAACAACATAGACAAAACTAACTTGATCAAAATTCGTATAACATAACATTGTTGAAAAGGGACATACAAGAAGCAGATTATGTTCAAAATAAAACAGGGATATATATGTGTGAGACAAAGACACCCTATGAATTTTGGAATTGTAGGAAGCCCAATTTTACATGTTTTCTCCTTTTCAGAAGAAAATGTTTTATCGAAAAAAATATGGAAATCAAGGGAAATATGGAGACAATGCAGATGAAGGAATATTTTAGGTATGCTTAGTGAACAAAAAAACCTAAAAATTTATCAATATGTACTTTTAAAGAATTGTGGAAAGAAGTTATGTAAAGATAATTAAAAATTAAAACATGTATGCTTCATGTAATTCTTATGCTAATTTGATTGTATATGAGGAAGGATGTGACCATTGAATTTTTTTAATAATGATGTAGAGGATGGTTTGAAAAACTCTCATTATTTAGATCATGATGTTGACTACGAAAAAGAATTCAAAGAGGAATCCATAAATGGAGAGAATTCGGTTGAATCACCAAGGTGAAATCGAAGAGGAGAGATAGATTAGTAAAAGATTATCGAGGATCAGAATGCACCAACATAGACATTAGTAATGAATAATAATGCACATTATGCATTTCAATCCATTGTGGAACCATCATCATTTATATATTAACAAAATATTGAGTCATGGGTAAAATAAATAAATGAAGTGTTAGATCAGATTAACAAAAAATAGACATGGGATCTTATCAAAAGACCTGAAGATCACAATGGGATTAGTACAAAATAGATTTTAATGAAAAAATTTGATGAGCATGGAAATGTGATGAAAAATAAGAAATTTTGGGACTGTAAAGGATATTCATAAAATGAAGCTATTGATGTCGATGATACATTTTATAACAAAGAGATACTGGAGTCAATTAGGTTGTTTCATGCCATTGAAATCCAATGTGGTTATAAAGTGTATCATGTGGATGTCAAGACCACATTGTTAAATGGAGTATTAGAAGAATAAGTATACATTGAACAACTTGCAGGGGTCATGCTAGGAAATGATGAACTCAAGGGTTTCAAATTAATGAAATCTCTCTATGGCTTGAAATAGTCACCACGGGCATGGTACTCATGGTAGGAATCTTATCTGAGAAAGATAGAGATTAAAAGAGCCAGAGTGGATCACAATATCTTTCTGAATAAATCACAAAATGTTCAATTAAATGTATTGGTATATGTGGTTGATATCATTTTTTGACGAAATAGGCATGGAACAGGGGATGAATTTTCCAATCACATGAAATCAGAATTTGAGAAGTCCATGATTGGTGACTTGACATTCCTTTTAGGGATTCAAGTGATTCAGAAGAAGGATTACAATTTCATTTATCAAGGAAAGTATGCAAGAGAGCTTATGAAGAAATTAAATATGCATTATTTCTTCCCAAAGTCAACTCCTATTGCAGTAGGAACAGTGCTCGAGAATCATGAGTGTGGGACTTCTGGGGATCCCACCATGTACAGAAGAATCATTAGAAGCATACTATATATGATTGTGACATGATCAATTATTGTTTTTTCAACATGACATATGGACCACATTCAATGTAATCTGATGGAAAAACATATGGTGGCATGGAAAGAAATCATTAGATATATTCAATATACTCAAAATTATGGACTATAATTTTTCTTAGGAATATGTAGTGAACTGTCCGCTTTTTCGGATGATGGAAAGACTAGATATGTAGTGGATAGATATTCTACCAATGGTAAGGCAATCTATATTGGGAAGAAATGTGTGGGCCGGTTAAGAAAGAAAAAATAAAGTACTTCTCTTATTACTACCAATAATGAATATATATCTACATCCAATGCATAAACTTAGTTACATTGTATGTAGAAGTAACAGATTGACATAGGTGATGAGGTGAATCAACTAGTGGTGATTAACTGTGATAACAAGAGTGCAATTGATCTTACAAAGATTCATGTTCAATATTATCATACAAAACATTTTGAGATCAAATATCACATCATCAAGGAATAATTTTAATAACGTGTCATCAAAATGGACTATGTGGAAATTGATGAGAAAGTGGTTGTCATTATGACCATCCCACTGTCAGCAGATATGTTTGAGAAACATCGGTTGATCCTTGTTGTTCATCCACCTCTCAATTCATAAAGAGGATATGAGTTTCACCTATGCACAAATACATTAACTGTTTTAATCTATTTGTGGATGAACATGTTAATGTGGGATATACGATATTGGGGGAGTTTGTTTTTAGCACTGTAATGTTTAAAAAATTGATTTTTGGGTTTACTGCAAGTGAGGGAGGACAAAAAAATTCAATGGACTGTGATCTATTTCATTTTAAAAACATAAAAGACAACGAATAGAAACATCCAGAAACGCAACTATGATAGAGAAAAGAGATGTATGAGAACTCAATTCATGTCCCCTCTCTTATTTTCAACATCTAGAACTCCTCATATAGACATGTAGTGATGGATGAGTTGTTTCATGAAGGTTCATGTTTTGATCATTGGTGGGGCATCAATGAATTTATTTGGAAATTTCCAACAAACCCAAAGGGGGAGATTGTTGGAACCGAGGTTGATCATTGATAATAATGGACATTGGTTTGTGTTTGTTTTAAATATACATAGGGATGACTAGGGAGTTTTCATGGAACAATTAATGGTATGTGAAATGACCAAGAAAAATAAAAAAACAATGAAACTGCATACCTTGTGACATGGACCACATAACTTGTGCCGAGAATGGTTTGTGGCTTCATTCTAGATAGTAGGAGCAGAACACAATGCAGTCTACAAAAGTGAAAACAACTGAAATTAAGGGTATACAATGAACACATGTGGTATAAGGAATGTTGAATGAAGAAATGAAAAATGGTTCACAACAATGGTACGTGTTGTGGGAATACAGTATGCGGATTGTCGATGGATGGAGTGTCTATTGTTGTTCGTGATGCAGGAGCAGAACGTGATGGTTGCTAACTGTATTCAGCTGAAGTTTAGTTTTGAATAATGATTGTACAACATTGAAATTTTTTGTAAATAATATTACCAAAATTTTCATAGGTAGGTTCCTATTTAAGAACAAAAATGCCCTCTATTAAGAGAGGATATTAAATATTAGAATTTCGGAATGAAATTTTATGATGTCTGAAGTGGTATTCCATGGAGAAGAAGCTATGCGGATAGAATCATCTGCGTAAGAAAAAATTATTTGTAAGAGAGTGTGGTTCTCGTCGGTAGCTCTCATAGTATGTGGAAGAGTAGGGCACTATACCGAGTATGACAATACGCGGAGGAGAGAAGCATTACACGGATCAGGGAAGTACGCCGAGAAGGGATGTACGCAGATGAGATGGATGGTATATGGAGGAGCTAAAACCAACTTGGAAGAGATGGATGGTACATGAAAATAGCAGTGGTACGCCGAAACAATAGTAGTATGAAGAATTAACAAGGAATCATGAAAATTGACCAAATCAGTTTGCTAAATTAATTTCTATAACATATCAGTGTACTATAAAATAAATTACATATGCGGGTGATTACATGACATAAACAAAACATCAATTTAAAATTGGGGATGCATGAATTAATCCCAAAACATTGAAGTGAACATAAAGTCATTAAACTATGTGAATATTATTCCAACACAGTGAGAAAAGTGGAGTCAATAGAAGTGATTTGAGGGACACATATGTTATCCCCAAAACCATGTAAAGGTAGTGCGCTTGACATAGAGTGACTGTGCTACACTCTTGTAATCCGCACCCAATGAATATTTTTGGAATTTGGTAGAGCTAGAAACCATTTGGAATATGCTCCTTTCCCTCAGTCATGAACCATGTAAAAAGTGAAGTGTTTTCCATCCTTATGTGAATTTTTTAATTATTAAACATATCCATTATATAGGTATTAAATAGGGTTCCAACCAATGTGGGAACAGAATATGGTGATGAAGAAAAACAATTTGACCCCCTGATTCACAACCCCGCCTCTCTAGGTGTTCTGGGGTCCTTCAGAAGGATGATAACAACTATATGACTATTTTATTTATAACTTTTTTTAATAAAACTATTTTACATATAAGACAATTTAGTTTGTTTTTATAAAACCTTTCATAAATAAAATATTCCCTTGAATGCTAATGGGATTCAATAATTACTAATTATTATTAATTAATTAAAAATAATAAAATAGTAAAATAGAAATCATTACAACCATTATAACAAGTTTTAGGGGACATAGAGAAAATAAAATACACCAAAATAGTATAATCCATCCAATTGGAATACCAAATGTGAAACAATATCATAATTAGATGATTTTTCCTCATATGCTGATCATGAGGGAAAATAAATGATGAATAAAAAGTTTCTAAGACTCGCCTCATGTGATAGAGTTTAATAATGTTAGGTGAATTACCCAAAACCGTATAACCCTCTTGGTTTCCCATGTTTTCCCCAAAAATAAAACTAGATATCAGAAAATATAATATCCTATATATCAATATAATATGAATAATTAAAATTAAATATTTACAATCACTTCCAAACACTATTCTTATATGTATCCTTTTTTAAACAAACATTCATGACATAATAACAAAATTCATGATCTATGGTCATTCCACAACATAAACCAATTTAATTTCAAACTAAAGTAATAATAAGGGACCAATATTAAATAATGTTAGTTGTTTTTTAAATATATTATATCATTAAAATATTTCATATATTTTAATAAAACAATCATAATAAATAAAAATAATAAAATACACTTTCTAAATTGTAGGGAAAAATATCAATGTCATAGATTTTAATAGACATCACATAGTTTTCATAGAGGAAAATTTTTATTTTAAGAATCAAAATTTTCCATTAATCGGTAATATGTTTCTTAAAAACATGATAATAATTAAATTATAACCATAATAAATCAATCCATATATGTATCATAAATTATATCAGAAAACAATATCCTTTAGTCGAATAGTATATTTTCATGGATTTCATTGAATGAGGACTTGGGATTTTAGTGATAGAAAATTCATATTAATATAAAATTAATTTGTGAGAAAAAAAAATATCATATAAGATATTATATTTCAAAAATTATAATTATATTGAATTTTTTCAAAAATCAAACAAGGAATCATGGATCTAAATTTACTAGAAAACTAATAAATACACCTACATTAAATGAGGAAATTGTTGAGAACTCAAAATTCTCTATAAAAACAATGGGGTGGAATGTTAGATCACAAATAAAATATTTAAAATAAATAATAAAGAACATAATATTCTAATATATTCATAACCTAGTTTTCATGGACATGTGGATACATGAACAAGAAGAAAATGGATGAAAAAAATATAATAATGATATAGAATATGAGGCAGAGATGGACGTACACAAATAAATAACTATATTTATGTTATTTTCCCTATGTATATGTTTAGGAGAAAAATATAGAAGATCCTACATGGAGTGGTCCATATGTTGGGTAAAAATATATGAAACTCTATTTAAATAAAATCATTAAATATTAAAATATATGAGTTTTAAAATCATCACATATAAGATTCATTAATTAAGAGTTTGTAATGGTTATCAGTGAATCCTAAATCACCATTTGGGGCAACCCTATAGATACCCATGTAATTTTATTTGTTATTATATGTTACATAAGAGGTATTCTACCTCCCTTGGAACCCATTTAATGTTTCCAATGAAAATTGGGCATGATCATGCAATGTTCACAACCATGTAGTCTACCAAGGCTACTAAAAAGAAAAAAAATTAACAAAATATCAATTAAAATTATGTATCCACTAATCTTTAGGAATTATTAACCATTATAATACATAAAAACAATGTTAAATTCATGAAATCCCACACATTTATGTGATTGTAATAAATATAAAAATCATTGTCAATGTTAGTTAACAGAACATGTCACACACAAACACTAGATACCACTAGTAATGGTCCCTGATCCTACCCATGAAATATTATAAAGCATATTACTAGTCACCAGTGTTTGTAAAATACTAATAAGGAATCAAAATAAAAAATGTTGGGAAATATTTTTCAGGGTAAATTAAAAAAAGTCAATTTCAACTAGAACTCTATGATGAAATGTCCAATAATTTTAATTCCACATGTTATAAAGAAATAATTAAATAAGCATCATAATCCCAATTACGCATAGAATAGTATACTTTACCCATAGATTAAAAATAATTCCAATTAGCATATATTATATCCCATTTATGATAAAAAAAATTAATAAAATCCTATATATAATCTATAATACTAAAATTAATGATTTTGTTTTAACAGGAAATGAAACAATTGTTGTACTAAATACATAAAAAAATAAAATCCACAATTAACCATTTCCATATTATAGTGAAAGCATCCTCAATTATTCCCCCAAACAAACATGAACCAAAATATGAAACATTACATTGAATCATATAAAACATTTGATAAACACATAACATGAAATGTGTGAGCACAATATTCAAGTTTATATCCTCTCTAAACAACATGAAAAACCATTAAAACAAATCTATTTATTGATAGATTCGAAAAAAATTGTAATTATTTTATTTTTTTAAATCATAATAAAATTAATTCATAGTATTAATCCATTATAATTAAAACATTGATGGTACATAATTAATTTTTTTTGTTGTTTATCCTTTAAAACAAATGGAACTTTTGATACCATAAATTTTTTTAAAACATCACTTAAGAAAATTCAGGCCTCGGTAAACCATATTCCATTTAAAATAAGGAAGACTCATTTAAGATTTTAAATATACTAATAATAAACAATAATTACAATATTAATAACAATTCAAATAAATATAACTATAAAGTGATCATACGAAATTTTTCATGTAAGGAGGGTACAATAATTACCCTAATATATTAAATAATAGGTATTCAAGGGGATACATAGGATCATTGGGCACTATAAAGGATAATAATAAAATGGAATCTATCAAATCAATGTTATATAATATTTAATAACCTCAATTTTATGTCATTCCCTAACAAGAATAGTATTTGGGAAAACACCCTAATGTATGGTTTAAAATCACATAGGGCCCCATGAAAAGAATTTTCATTCACAAGTTTGACATGTGATAGTAGATATATAACATAGCTACTCTAGGTTTCTCATGAAATGCAATAGGGGTTATAAATCAAACTTACATTGTAAATAAGAAACATTCTATAATGAAAATTTTTATGTCACCCTCTCCACGTAATGAAATTCACAGAATCCTCCAATTTTCATCAGGAAATTAATAAATACATATAATATATATATATATATACATATCCCAATTTATTTTATAATAATATATATTTACTCAAACAAAAAGGAAGGAATACTTAAAGCTAACACTAAATTTGAGAAACCCATTTCACTAAAATAAAAAATAATCCTTTGAAAAATGATTTGAAAACTTATATTATGAACTTTATTCTTTAAAATAAAATAATAAATCTTTAATATGTTATCACAAAGAAAAAAAATTATTAACAAACCTTATTATGTTATACTAAATGACCCATAATTTCAAAAATAACACACTGTATTCATCTAAGAACCCCAAAATTAATACAGATCAATGAACATCCATATAAAATTCATCCGACTATTCACTAAATCACTATGATCTTAAGGATAATTATAAATACATTTTTATATTAATCTAAAACAATCCACCCATTTTTGTTGGATGAAAACCATGAGACAAACCAAAAACTTTTTAAATGAATGATCATATATAATAAATATAGTATTTATGAAATTTATAAAATTAATGTAATAAAAAAGAATCCATGATATTTAATATAAATTTTAATTCACGGTGAAAAACATTATACATATTCCTGGAACAATGAATTTTTTTGGACCTCCTATACAGTGATTTAAAAATTTAAAAAAATTATAATCCATAAATAAGAAAACACTTAAATAAATATTGGAACGACAAAAAACCAACTCACCGTTAATATTATATGGATCTTCAATAAGATAATATGGAAGAAGGAAAACATGTGAATCATTTTATAACACATTAACTTAAAAATTTGACAAGAAAATGGACGATAGCTCAGGAAGAACCTAATATGAGTGGAGAACTAATAGTGACATGTATTTGGGTACTAGAGGATTGAAGGCATTGTGAAAAATAGACATCAAAAGATTTAATTATAATGAAATGGTAGGGTAAATTAATAATTTCTAGCATTATGTGTAGTCTTCATGGTCTGGATACACTATTTACCGAATGGTTATCCCACTGTGTTGGTCCCGTAACTCATGACAAGGGACGTGGAACAATTTTTTAAAAATGGGAAAACTATACATATTTCATTGAAATACATGGATTTTTTTCATATTTATTCTTCTATTTTTTACAAGTTATTCACCCACTATATAAACACCTCTTTGAAATTCAAAAGGATTTATATGGTTAGATCACATTGTTTTTACATACTACATGACATTCATAGGTCTCTGAATTCATATAAATTTAAATATAAAAGACTCAAAAAACAAGAACAAGGAAATCATAAATAAATAATTAAATACTAGTGAATTTTTTTTAATATTTCTTTATATATCCCCAATATATAACTTTATTCCATTAATAAGTCATAGTATAAAAATTTCTATCAAAGCTGATGAATTATAACACCTTCTAAAAGTCAAACAATATATCTAGATCCCTTGTAGAACAATTAAATGTATTATGGACAATATGAAGTCATTCACGAATATGAAAATTTATAATAATAAAATCACACAACAACCCAACCTCTAAAACCACTTTGATTCCAAAATAATTCTACCAAATGACTGAAGCCTGTAAAAACATAATAAATAATAGATTAATGTCAAGTTTGAATTAATATATTCCTTTATTAGTAGTTCTACACCATTTAATACACAAGGAAACATAAAGTTTTTTATAAAATGAATTATATTATTGGTGGTCTCCTCACTAAATTAGATCACTATTAATGAACTTATTCACTAAAAATATTTATATTCTATTATTCAGATGAAAATGAAAAAAAATTACATAAAACCAAATCCGAAAAATATATCTATGGGTTATAATGGAGGTAAATTATAATTCAAGAAATCAATAATAGGATTCTATAATTTTTTTAACATTTAATCGAATTAAATTTCTTTATAACATTACGTCCTCAAACTAGAAATATTTGATAATGTATTTTGGTGAAGAAAAAACTATAATAAAATAAAGAAAATTTAATTGTTCCCCTAAAAGAATATAATGAGATATATCATTGGAAAAAATGTTCAAAAATGTGTAACATATGGCCTAGATCTTGAATCATTGGTACACTGTTAACCAAACAGAAGAAAAATACAAAAAATAGAACATAGTATAAAATGGAGGGATCATTCCTTAAAGTGTCCAATTACACACCCATTAATTCTCATTCTCATCCCATCATAATTAAAATTAAATAACCAAACAAGGAAAACATTAATAACAAAAAGATAAAATATATAAATTTTGAGTAATAATAAATAGAATAATAAAAATCATGGAAGGGTAAATAATTTTTATAACTATAAATGGTTTAAATTAATAATATAATTAATAATACCACTATAAAATCATTAAATATTCCTTAAATAAATAAGGTAAAGGAATATAAAAAATTTAGAACCCATAATAAAATTCACAACTATAAACAATTTTTCAATATTTTCTAGATAAAATTTTAAAAACTATGTGAATCCCAATTGAATCTTCAAAATAATGGGAAACAAATTTCATGTAGTTTTATAATCAATTTATTTTTAATTTTTTCCACCTAGTATTTTATTAATATCCTCCCCAAATAATTTAGTTTCTCAAATTAACTCATAGATCCACAAATTTATAAATAACTTATCAAATTAAACTAATAAAATCATGACTATTTATTATACAAGAGATAGAATTTGGATTCACAATTAATGAATAACCCTTATATCATGATTGATCCTGAAACGTGGTCAGCATTCCCTTTAATTACCATTCACAAAAAAAATTACAATATTTTCTCTATACTATTTGACTCCCCAAATATTAATAGTTTTATAGGAAACCAATTTTCCATAATATAACCATAGATAAATTTAATTTGGGTGCTTTTGATGACCTAATACATATAACAATGTTTATTTTTAGTCACAATAGAATACAAAATATTTATGATTTAAAAAATAAAATATATGCATTTCTCTCCATAACTCAAAAATAAAGAAGGAACCCCCACTCATAACTTTTACAAGAAAACCCAAACATCACAATTACACCCAAGAGTAGTAAATATTTCTATAAATATTTCAATCCATATGAGTAATGAAACATTATGAAATACCCATATATCATAAAAAGTAAAAACATATCTTAGTTATCACAACATCAAAAAAAGGACAAATTAATTCCAATCAAATAATAAAATATATAACATAATATTATAGGTTATGTGACAATATAAATTAGTACAATAGATTGAAATTAACTTAAAATAAAATGAGGTAATTAATTACCCATATCTATTCACCATGTGAGGCATCTTCAATTACTACCTTCCATATACCAGAACCAAAATCCAAAAACATATGTCATATCACAAGGAATGAATAATAAACTGATAATATGATATGTGTGATTAACAAATCCTAGATGGTATCCACTGAATACCCCATAAATAAAATTTAAAAGTAATTTAATGTCATTATTTTTTTAATATAAACTATATATATATATGGATTTTAAAAATATTTAATTTTAATAACATTGTATAACTACCAAAATATTTCAAATATAAACCATTTGTGTATCACTATTCAATTTCATGTTTTTAGTTAACATTTAATATAATGTGATATTTTAATGCCTAAAATATTTTAAAAACGGACACTTAAAATATCTAATCCCTGGAAAACAATTTTCCATTTTAAATAACAATAATGATTTTTCTACATTAAAAATGTACATAAATACAAAAACAATGAATAATTGTAACAATAAAAAAACTAAAAAAACCAGAGCATATATTAATCAAATGTAAACATGCATGGATATTCGTAATCAAAATTATATTAATATAATCATGAACTGATAATAATTGGAATATAAATTTGATATGAGGACTCTCTAGGAAAAACAAAAAAAACTAAATCTATCATATATATGCCTAATTTGATTCATCACCCTCTCCCTTTGTCTTACTCAAAATACCAAGAGGGAGGGGAAAACTATTCAAAGAAGTTTATACCTTAACATAAGTCCACTACCTTGGAATATTCATCTACTCTTGCTACATATGAACATAGATATTCCATATAGTTAATATTAGTTTCTTATTACATTAAATAGTTTTGAGAATTCATTAAAACATAAGAAACATGCATAAAATTAATAACAAACATTAAAATCACACCGTCTCCATCGAACACCCTTTATAGAAGTATCCACATTATAATAATGATAATATTGTATTTATAAATAAGGCATCCCATTATGATGATATTTTTATCCATTTACATATATAAAAAATAGGGAACACACACTATGAGAAAACTATCTAACAAAGATATAATTAGTGATTTAAAAAATATTAACAAAAACTGAGTAATGGAGTCTCTTTTTTAAAACCAAATCAAGTAATCCTCATTAATTTTCTCAAAAAATAAAAATCTTTCAGAATAAAATTTTTAAGTAACAAAAACATATCCATAGATTCAAATATAATTCCATAATTATTTTTAAAAAACCTTCCTCGAGATTAAAAATTTGATAATAAGATCTATTATAGAAGTTAATTAGAATATAATTGTATAATTATAATTATAAAAATTATTTGAGTATTCAAATTTTATGAAAAAACCTTTTTGGTAGAAAAAAGTATTCTAAAAACTAGACAATATTCAAATGAATAAAAACATTTAGTGGATATGCATGATTACACATTGAAATCATTTGAATAAATAATTTTTGTATCATGATTCAATGTTTAATGTTTTTTAAATATAAAAAACACTTTTAACACATCACTTACATAGTCCATGGTGCTAACGTATCACAATGATGATAGATGAACCTCTAGAAGATGAATAAAATCAATAAAACAATAAATCCTGATGTAAAATTTGAGAAATACAAAACTGTAGTTTACCATAACCATTATATTATAACAAAATAAGATAAGAATCACAAATGTTAGATGGGTAATGGGTGTAAGGAACATTACAATTACAAGTCAGACGCAAAATGGATTATATCTCATTTATAAAATTTAATTGAAAAATTATCTAAGATGGGTAGATACATAGAGTGCTTAGACAATATTGGGTGGCAAAGATGTGCATCAAAGGCTGTAATTAAAAGGGTAAAAAGTTTAAATCAAAAATTTTATATAATTTGGTAGTTTTCATTGTTCATTCCTATATTTTATCAAAATTCTCAACCACCATGAAAACCAAATTATTCTTGACAAGGGACACTGCTTGGTTTGACCACATTATTTACAAATACATATGTCAAATATGAATATATCATTATAATACAAGGAATTTAGCTCATGAATTTGCTGAATCATTTGATAAAATATTCACTAAACATGTTCTTACTGATGAGAAAATATATAAGCTTCATATAGCTGAGATGCATGCTCTTCACTAAACACGTTCTTAATGTGTGTCATATCGTGCCCCGTAACGTCTGAAAAATATAAAATTACAGACCCAAATACATGACTATGTATAAAAATATATAAATCATTAAAAATAATAAGGGTAAATTTGGTTAGGGATTGATATCATCCAGATTCATTGTCTAGAAATTTGAATGGGGTATTATAATAAATACAACAGATTATGGATTTCATATATTAAAGAAATAAAGGACATTACAACATTGAATTAATTTTTATAGTAAATGGGTCTTATAGAAGAATTGATACTTTTTCAATGATTTAATTTTGAGACAAAAAATATATAAAGAATCATATGTTTTTATAAATGGAGGTATTTAAATTCATAATAATTAAGGAAGTAATGATAGTCTAGGGGAATAAAAAAATCTAAAAACCCATGTGGATGTCAAATTCCAGAGTCACTCAGAATTAAAATGATAATATAATGTCTAAAGGTGTCATAATAATTAAAAAGGATTCTCTATTGAGTAATTATTCAATTAGATTAGTTATAAAGGACTAATATGTTATGAATAATTGTGTAATATTTTGAATAAAACCTTTACTATATTCCTCAAAAGTATAGGGGAGAACCCATAATCATGTAATATGTTGAAATTCGATGTCACATAACATAGTGAGAGTGAATAATGAATGAAGATATAGATTTCCTACATGTGAAAAAATCATGGGATCACGTGGATTTCTCACAATGGAAATAATAACTTCTTAAAAAGTGACTATTGTTTGATGGATGATAATGAATATAATTAGAGAGTACGTAATGAGGATGATTGTGGAAGGATTTCAAAAAAAATATTGGATTAATTTTAATAAAATATTCTATCAGGTGGTGAAGCATACACAATTAGAAATATTTCTTAGTATATTTTTATTTTGATGAATATAACTTGATAAATTATTTTTGACTATAAAATTACTTCAATGAACTTTTAAATAAGGAATATTAATATAAAAACCGGTAGGTTTCAATGGAACCTAAAATAGAGGATTTATTTTTGTCAAAAATATAGATATTTTTAGAGCTAAAATGGGTCCTAAATAATCAATAGAAGGAGTTGATAGTAATATAAAGGATAATTAATTAATTAGGATAAATAATTATCATTGATATAACTCTACGGTGTTTGGTGAAGGGGAACTCCTCATCATGATCTTTTATATTGATGATATGATCTTAAAATGTAAAAATATTGGAATAATAATAGTGATAAATATTAAAAAACGCTTATAATTTTAGATGAATGATCATAGAGTGGAATAATTTTGTTTTGGATGAGGATTAGTATATAATTGAATAAAATAACTATGATGTTTTCTCAGTTTTAATATATTTTAAATGTTTAGGAAGGGATCATTGTTTCTAGATCAAAACGTGTTTCATTGCCATTGGTAAGACACTTAATGATTCCAATTGATTAGACACTTCAAATTAATAATCTGTAAATGTATATAGAATGTGTTCTATAGGAATCAGTAGTAAAAAACATTATAAATTCAATTTATTTTAAAAGGAGTGAAATTGTTTTATAGTGGGAGTTATTAGTATGTTTATATTGATTCAAGATAATAATGGTTATTAATTTGTGAGGTGTATAATCCTATATCACAATAGATACATCAAAATATTCTAATGTTTGGGAATTGATGAGTTTTTATAGTGATGTTTTTATATATAATTAAGAGGATATATAAGTAGTAAAAGGAGTTCAATAGACTATGTTTTCAATTATGGATGAACAAAAATTTTATTTATTTTGTGACTATAAATGTTATTTGTACATTTTATGATATAAGAGGAGTATATTGAAACAATAATTTATGGGAAAAGTGGATATAGTTTATAAATTTGTTTTGGGATTTGGAAGGATGTAATGGAACATATTATTATTCTATGATAGTTAGTGTGAAAAATATTTTTTTTATTATCTAATGTTTAATTAAATGTTGAAAATAATTCACCTGAAGAATCACCATATTGGATATATTTTAATAGATAATCTAATTGTACTACAAAAAGATTTCAATAATTAAAAACCTTTGTATATATTAAAAGGAGTTACATTCAAAAAAATTATGGAATGTTTATATTCTGTGATGATAAATTATGATGAAATGAGTTCATTGGATCACTAATATGGAATTAGGTGGAAATAATAATATATATAGAAATTTTTTTATTTTATTCCATGAAACTATGAGTTATTTTTTTCGAATCATATTTATGAGCCAGAATTATATTGACAATGAATTGGGAAATATTTTTTAACTTTGGTAGATACAAAGAAATTTATAGATGAGCACTCATTGTAGAAATATTTTTTAGGGTGTTAGATTCCTCTCATGAATTTAGAGATTAGAATATGTGAACGAATTTTCATAAATAAAGTGATATTGGTTATGGTGGAAAGAATAATAAATTTATAAAATTAAGGAAATATATATAGAAAAACACAAGGAACAATCATAAGGGATCATTAAAATTTGTAAGACTAGAAAATCAATGAATATTAGAATATTTTAAAATGTATAAGAATAGTTTGTTGAGTATGGTGGATGTATGATGATTTCACTCAATTAATTACTAATGTTTATGTTTTTAAACTCCAAGGAGCTCAGTAACTCTTTCTGATAATTGCCAAAACCAAGGTTTTACGAGAATATATGGTGTTATTAGTTATCATACCGAAGTGGGAAATGATAATCATGTTTTCTATCACCAATAAGGTGGATTAGAAAAATTAATTGGAAAATTTACACCCATTAACTATTTAAGAATATAGAATGTCATATTTCACTATAGTGAAATGCATCCCTTCATACTATCAAACCTCAATATAAATATAAGTTAGTACATAAAATCCTTAAAAATGTTTTCTAAATTGAAACATATAACTATGATGATATTGTATTATAGGTATTGAAATTATCCCCATGTGACATTTTTTTTTGAAAATTAACCCATTAAATAATGTTGTAATCCCTTTTTTGGAATTTAATACCCTATTGTGGAATAATTAACACTCCTTAACAAAATATAATATAATTCTTATGGATAATTATGTCTTATTTTGTATACCAAAATTTTTCATAAATAATTTATTGGCTAAAGTGAATTATATATTTAGTTTAGAAAATCCTCTCTAAATATTGGTATTTTCCCCAAAAAAGTATTATATTTGTTCAAATAGTTGAGATAATACAAAAAATAACCATATATACAACCCTATGACATAAAAATAATTGTTTTTATTCATACGAAAATTTTAATATCATCAAAACATTTTGAGGTCTATATCCAAATAAAACCTATATCTTGTGTGATGTATCCATCAATGTTCCACTAAAATAGATATGGTTATAGAAAAACAATGTAATGGAATTTGTACAATATAATTAAACATCCATGTGTATCATATATTGGTAGAATATTATTATTTTTCACAAAATATAGAGGGTATATTTCAATTTCAATTTATTTTCATGATATGAAAAATCATAACAAGGAAGAATGAATGTTATCTTAATTGATTAACATCATGAAGATCAATATTTATCAATGGTTCATTTTAATTCATCATAAATTTCATTGAAAATAAAAATAATATCTATTAGAAATATATATTTTTTAAATAAAGTAAACCTTTGTGATCGTAGTGATTCCATTTATATTTATAAATGATCTGTAAATGATCAATAAATAACGTATTAATTAATTTATTGATGCTAATGAATAATAATTTTAATATATTATGTATGATAATCTCAAATATTATAAATGAATTTTAGATCATGAAAATAACCTAAAGATCTTATTTAATAATCTTGTAATGGGAAAGTTCTTTTCAAAATTCAAAAAATGTGATTTTGAAGGTAATATGTGAAATTTTTATATTTATCAATATTGATTTATTCATTAAATATCTACATTTTTTTAATCCAATGAATTATGATATATAAATTTATATGTAAAACAACATAAATTATATATTTAAACATAAGTAATTGAAAATTTAGAAACTAATATTTTCATATCTAATAATTGATTTTTATTTCACAATAAAATAGAATCCCATAAAGTAAATGAATGGGGAATATGCTCTATCTATCTAGAACTGATCATCCTACTTATACATTAAAGAGGATTTAAAATTATTAAATATTCAAATATATTATATCGATTGATCTTGATATTATAAATATGGTTCCAACCCCCAACCTTGTTCAAATTATCGGCTAACAATGCATCCAAGGGAAACAAAATTTAGCATAATAGAATGAAATATAGTTATAAATGAAGGAAAATGTTATAATGGAGATGAATATTCCCTAATACAATTTTTATAATCATGGATTGACAAATTTATTATTTTAATATATGTGTTGTTAATTAAAAATATAAAGAAGAAATTTATGGGTAATATTCATATATATTCATTCATTTTACACTAGGGAAATACAAAAATGTATAGGTATATTTTAAATCAATTTTTTTGGAATAATATAATAAAAATATTTTGGAATATAAATTGGTGTATTTGCAAGACAAAATGTTGGGGGGAAATGTTCAAATTTTAAAGGAATTATAAAAGAATTAAAAATAAATATTATAAAATTGGATAATGTATCCATGTATTTTGTCTTGGGTCTTCCATCGACAAAATTGGGAAATAATTTTATATCAATTTTGGTTGATATATGGTTAAAATATTGAATATTGTCAGATCTAATGAGTAACAAGCTTTTGGATACAAAAACTAGTCTTCCTAAATACTATGTATAGTGGTGCCAAATGTGAATAGTCTATGTTTGAAAATAGAGAGTGGATTTTGAGGAATCAATATAGTGAAATGGAAACAAACAAGACATATGTGTAAAATTTTATAAATGAAATTTTACCATTTATAACATCCCATGATTTTAAAGTATGTAAATTCATAAACAATTTCAATTAATTAGAAAACTTATTATTCATAAAACACTAATTAACAACAAATCAAACATTTTTAGAGGAGATATGAACTATTTATTAAAAATAACTTCTTCCACTTTTTTCATTAGAATTTCAAAAAACAGACATACATAGTTGTGTTCAGTATGATCTTTATTGTTCAATTAGATTAAAATATTATTTGGTGAATAGTAACATACCATTATGAATAGTAATAAACCTTATTAATAGTAATATGAAAATATTGAGTCAATACAGTTTCATTTTCACTTTTCAATCCTTAATTTTTTGAAAAACACAAACACTACATTAAGGAAAATTTCATATCCCCTATATTTTATATTCATAAGAAAATATTCCTCCTCCAAGGAAAAATAACCTTACCATATTTCCATTGTTCATGTCATAATTTTCTAAAGCTAAATCGTTTTCATTCTAATTATAAAATACGGTTTCTTATCCAAATCTATGGAATCTTATAAATACATAGACATAGAACATTATGTATTCCAGATCTGAATTAAGGTTCTGAAATCTCTGAATTCAGACTTTCATCTTTTTGAGTTCAGACTCTGAACTTTATGAGTTCAATCTCTGAATTCTATAAATTCAGTCTCTGAACATTCTTAGTTAAGACTCCAAATTCTTTGAATTCACACTCCAAAACATCTAATTTTAGTCTCTGATTTCTCTGAATTCAATCTCCGATCATTCTGTGTTCAGACTCTGAATTTTATGAATTCAGACGCCAAATTCATATAAATTCAGACTATGAATTTCCTTGAAATCCAGACTCTAGAATTATATAGAATTCTAGTTCAAAATTCTTTTGAAGATAGAATACTAATATTCATGTATTATAGACAATGAATAGTTTTTAGTTAGACTACAAAAATTTATTTTTTCAATACATTCCAAAAAAAGGATTTGGTTAAGCAATCATATTTTTGGCTAACTCTTGTTTGAGTAATAAAATTATGTTGTACATTCTGTTTCTAAAAAACCATTTTTTTAGTGACATGTATACAAGTCCCTCTGAAATTCAAATAAAAATATGATCGTTGGAGGAGGGAGACGAGCGTTAAATATGTTCCTATAAATTGGAACTCATTTGAATGTTCTCAACAATATTGATCAATCTATATATTACATTCTCCTAAAGTGATTTCTAGAGAGAGAGACTTTATTTATTTGTGCGTACAGAAAATCTTGTTCAGAATTCCTTCATGTGACTCTAAATGTTGTTGAGAAAATTTGAGGGCTTTCATGGATGGGAAGACAGTAGTGTTGACAACCTTGAAGTTCGAGGGCTTGCCGGGATAGCAAGATAGACTTCGATATTCATATCAAGGTTTTACCCTGGTGTGGGTAAAACAGACATTCTTGGAAGTATAAATCAAGGGACATTTATCCATGGTTTTTGGATACCCTTCTCTTTGGGTTAAAATATTTACTACATGATACTTTAATTATTTCAAGTTTTCCACTGCATTTTGGTTGTTATTAAAATTATAACTATCTTATACTTTCTTATACTTTCAATATTATTAGTAAGATTCTATATTCTTAAAGGTAGAATATTTATCTTTGTAAAATTTTCTTAAGTTTCATTTCCAGAATCACATTTCCTGAATCAAGGACGTATGATAAACTAAGCGGTTTTGTGAATATACCTTTTTTAACTTTATCAAAAATTACCATCTTTAAATTTGCCTAAGGATTTTTTTAATACAATTCACCCCCTCTTGTATATCTAGCATATACATTCATTATTTCAATCCTACAATTGGTATCATAGAGGGTCTCTAAAATACTTATATTCACATATAAGTTTTCTTTCTCATGTTTATCATTGATCTATATTTTCCTTGATTAATATTTTTTATCCTTTTTTACAAACTTTTATTACTAAAAAGTTTGTGTGGAATGATTTTCTTTGTGATTACAGGAATGAATTTTGGTTCTATTGACAATATTAATCCTACCATACCACCTATTATTGATTGGAATGATTATGAATATTGGGAAAATCATATGAAGAATTTTGTTATTAACACTGTAGTAGACAAATTTGTTATGATTACTAGAGATTTCATGATTCTTGAAAAAGAATTCATAACATTTACTACTCAAGAGAAGTCATTATATCAACTAAACTATGAGGTACACAATATTTTGTTGTGTTCCATGACCAAGAATATATATATCCAAATTTCTTCTTGTGAAGAATAAAATTTTATTAAGAATAATCTTGATGTTAAACATTTTGGTACTTCAAAAGTTATTGAAACAAGAAGAGCTATGCTTAGATTAGAGTACCATAGTTTTTTCATTCCTTATGGAGATCCTATATGTAAGGTAAAATAGAGATTTATGACTATTTTCAATAGCTTACAATCCATCTGTGAAAACGTTTTGGATGATGAGGCACTTGTTGACATGATTATAGACATCATTACTAATGAGTGGGAATCCAAGAGTACAATAATTGATGAGAATATGAAAGTCTCACAGATTACTCTGGATGAACATTTTTGAACTTGTCTTCAACATGAGATTATAATGAAGAGAGATACAGATAATATTAAGACGATGAATGGCAATGTAAGTGTTTCTTTTACAACTACTTCAAATCATATGAAAGAAAAGGCTCTTGAGAGAGTTACTAGATCAAAATCTAAGAAGGTCACTATTTTATTTGAATCAAATGAAAGTGAAAATTCTAAGAAAGAACTATCTAATCTTGCTCGAATTATGAACAAGATAGTTGGGAAGAAATATTTTCTTTATATATACAAGAAGAAGGAATGAAAGGATAAGAAAGGCACTAAAGCCAATTATGTTGAATGCAAAAGAGATGGAAATATAAGGCCCGATTTTCCAATGATTAAGAGAAAATAGAAAAAGGAAAATAATTCTGAGAGGAATAAAAAAAAGAACAAAAAATCTAATGCTAAGAATTTTTTAAAAGCAAATTACACCTAATGTGCCAGTGGTGGAGACTCTTCTTAGGAATCCCCATATTACGAATCTTCTAGACAGAAGAATCATCGTCTAATATCCAGATTACCTATTTAAAATCATTGTTTAATATCAATGGAAAATAAAGAAATTACTAATAGAAATACTTGGTACATGTATAGTGGATGTTTTTGGCATATGATTTGTAAAAAAAACATCTTTGAAAATATTATCAAGAGGATAGGACGAAATTTACCATTCATATATTATTCTAAGGGAGAAATTATTGGTTAAGGTAACATTGTTATTCGTAGAAAAACATTGATTTAAATTTTTTTATTTTTTAAGGGTGTTAAGAACTACGTCATTAGCCTATGTTAGTAATGTGATGAAGGTTACCTTGTGAATTTTAGGAATGACAGGTGATTAGTACACAATTCCAAGGAAGGGTTTATTCATTCTACCAAAATTCAAGAGCATGTATACACACTAAAATTAGAAGACCTTAGGAGCCAAGATCTACCTTTCCATAGTGCAATGGAATATCATTATTGGATGTGGCATAGATGTTAAGGGCTCTGTAACCATTAGAACATATGAAAACACTCTATAAAAAGACTAGTTAATGATCTACCAGAGATTAGATTTGATTCTTAAAAAGATTGTGATCCTTGTCAATATATAAAGAATCATAAATCATGTTTTAAAATTGTTGGTTAAGTATCAACCAATGATGCATTAGAGTTAGTTCATATGGATCATTTTTTTCCAACACAAACTGGATGCATTGGAGGAAAATATTATGTATTTTTCTTAGTTTATGACTAAAATAGATTTACTTGCGACTATTTTCTAGGAAATAAATCTGAAGTTTTTTTTATTTCAAAACTTTTGGAGCCTGTGTTAAAAATTATAAAAACTATCCATTGGTAACTATTCATAGTGACCATGGATGAGAATTTCAAAATTCTAATTTTGAAACATTTTTTAGTAGAAAAGGAATTACTCATAACTTATCAGCACCCAGAACTCCTTAAAAAAAGTGTTGTTGAAAGAAGAAATATAATTCTTCATGAGATAATATTAACCATATTTAGTGAATATTCGGTAGCCAATCATTTTTGGGCTGAAGTTGTAAGTACTAATTGTTATACTATAAATCTTTTTTTGACTAGACCTTTTCTTAATAAAACTCCTTTTGAGTTATGGAAAGGTTGAAAACCTAGTCTTTCCTACATTATGGTTTTTGGTTGCATGATATTCATTCTGAATACTAAAGATAATATACACATTCAGACCAAAATCTAATGGTGGAATTTTCTTAGATTACTCCGAAACTTCAAAGTCCTATAATGTTTTCAAAAAAAAGGCATGTACTTGTGAAGAAACAGTACATGTCAAATTTTATGAAACTGATCCTTCTGTATTTAAAAAACCTCAACCTACATCTTATGATATGTTTTAAAAAACTGATTATCAACCTTTGTTAGAATATCCTTCTGATAAAGAAAATTTTCAAGAAACTATTTCTGAAACATTTACCCCAGAAGAATTCCTACCCTATGTTGATGAACAGGTTTTACAAAATCCAAATCAGTTGTTTCTAAAGAATCATCCCAGTGATAGTATCATTGACGATGTAAATCAACTTGTAAGGGCTAGATGTTCTTTAATAAATGATGTTGAACATCTAGCATTCCTTTCCCAATTTGAACCAAATAGCACTGATTAAGCATTTGGTGATGATGACTGGATAAAATCTATGCAAGATGAGCTAAATGAATTCAAAAGAAATAATGAATGTGTCACGACCCGTCCTCGGGGCCCGTGCCGTGACTACCCGAATCCCGCCTTCCATAGGCCAGGGGCTGGCGACAAGCACCAAGGCGTAAATCCCAGCAAAAAGGGAAGGCATTGCCTTTGAAAAGTAAACAAGCACAACAGAGTAAGCAAGCGGAAAAGTAAACACTAAGTAAAAACTGTACAAGCTGTGCTGAAAGTAAAAGGGGCCGTAAATACAAGCCCAACTGTAAAGTACAACTGAAAGGAAAAACAGCAACTGAAAGGAAAAACTGCAGCGTCAAGCCGTCCTCTGGAAGTCCCACCTGAAGGGTGGGTACAGATAGCTCCAACGCTCCTTGGGTCCCGCCGTCCGCTCCGAGCACGTCTCGCTCAGTGGTCCACCTCCAGGTACTGACTCATCGTGTAGTCCACCTCCAGGTACTGACTCGTCGTGTAGTCCACCTCCGGGTACTGACTCGTCGTGTAGTCCACCTCCGGGTACCGTCCAGTCCTCGAACACTCGGCCTCCATCAGCACTGCCTGTCGTCTGCAACCAACACAACGAGGTGCGGGCATAGCCCGTGCAGGGGTGAGTATAACGATACTCAGTAGGGACCCCGAGACCCTCAAGGTCTCTCTAAAACCAACAAGGATAACCACGAAGAAGATCTCAACAGATAACCACTACTTATATATATGCCCATACATATACATATGTTATCAAGTAACCCATCTCAATCATGAGGCAAACACAAGGTCAAAAGTCTCAACTCAAACCAGGATTTTCATCATCGAAACCATAACTGCTGAAGAGCTCTGTCTCTTGAGTGTACAGTGGTCCTGTCACAACTCCGAGGTACTGCCCACTAACTTAAGACTGCTGTAGTACTCCACCTATCGAGTAATGCGGGCCATCCGCTACAACCAAGCGCTCCCATGTGCCGATACAACCAAGTTCACCTCTGTCACACACCGAGTCGTTCGATCAGCAGTCGTCGGGTCTCAGTCAGCTACACGGTCTCCGTGCTCCGCCCGCTCGTCTCCGGGAGCGTCCGCTCCACGAGCTACTGGTTGATACTACAAGTATCACAAATTCCCTCAAGGAAGTATCTCGAAGGACCACCTCGTCATAGGGGTCTCAACGCAACAGACGGCGCGTTAATCGGACGCCCGGTCTGTGATTTATTAGCCTTTTCGTCCCAGGGGCCCGGTTGGTTTCGTGAGCGAACCAATCCGGCCTTAACTCAACTATACCCCGAACACTCACAAGTTATACTCATAGGGACCATTTTTCAACGTGATCACCAATGCCGCTGACGGTTCGTCAAACGGACGTCTGGTCTGAAAGATATCAGTTTTTCCGTTCCAGGGGCCCGGTTGGATTTCAGTGCGATCCAACCCGGCCACTATCCATCTGCATCCAAAACTCGGGCGGAGGATGCCAAAAGTTCCGTCTCATCAAAAGGAACTCAACGCAACAGACGGCGCGTCAATCGGACGCCCGGTCTGAGAGTTATTGGCTTTTTCGTCCGAGGGGCCCGGTTGGTTTTTAAGCAAAACCAACCCAACCGTACTCCACCTGCGTCCAAACCTCGGGAGGAGTATGCCAAAAGATCCGTCTCACTTAGAGGAATTCAACGAAACAGACGGCGCGTCAATCGGACGCCCAGTCTGTTAGTTATTGGCCTTTCCGTCTCACACCCACCCTGGGAAACATCCCAGGAGGTCACCCATCCTGATCACTGCTCTAGGCCAAGCACGCTTAACTACGGAGTTTTAACTACGTAGGCTCCCGAAAAAGAAGGTTCACCTTGAGTATAGTATACCGAAACGACCGTCTCGATCCAAGGATCGCGTTGCCACTGACGGCGTGTCGTTCGGAGGCCCGTAGCTCAAGTTACGGGCGTTTGAACGAAAACCGTCCGAAGACGGGGGTCCGGGCCCGGGCCGACCCGGCCCGACCCCCCCTGGGTCGGCCGCACCGGGTCGGCCCGAACCGGGTCGACCCGACCCGGGTCCGACCCGGCCCGACCCCCCCTGGGTCGGCCGCACCGGGTCGGCCCGAACCGGGTCAACCCGACCCGGGTCCGACCCAGTTGACCCGGCCCGGCCCCGCCCGCCCGGCTCGGCCGGCTCGGCTCGACCGGCTCGGCTCGGCCGAGGGGCGCGGGTGGAAGTCGCGGGCGCAGCCCGAGGTCGAGGGAGCCGCGGCCCGCGTGCGGGCCGCGCGGGTCGGCAGCGGACGCGGCGCATTGCCGCGTCCTGACCGGAAGAACTGGACCCGCGGACTGCGGGTCCGCTGGCCGCCACCGCGGCTCAGCCGCGGGCCGCCGGAGTCGCTCCGGTGGCCCGTTTTCCTTTCCGTCTGCGCCGATGTTCCTCCCGGGTTCCGTTCTTCACTGCGGGATCACCCAACATCCTTTGCGGCACGTTCCGTCGTCGCCCGTCAATTCCGCACAAAAAGAAGAACGGCGGAGGGTCGTCGGGCCGTGTTCGTTGGCCCGCACCCTCCGCGTTAGAGATAAACAATGGGAGAAATTGTTCAACACATTAACCGACAATTTTAATAAAATAAAATTGATCGTTTGAAACCGGCTCTTTAATTTTTAAAGAACGTTCACGGGAATATAAAGAGGGGTATTCCAAAATTATAAAATCCCTACCTCGTCGATCGTCGCGCGCGGGCGTTCTTCGCGGAAAAGCTCGTCGCGGAAGAGAGGGATTGTCGCGTCGTCGCGGGGAGGCGTCGCGTCGTCGCGGAATCCGGTGTTGAGTCGGCGAACTCAACGCACCATGAAACATCAGATTTAATTTAATTAATTAAATCCGTGTTTTTGGTTAAGAACCACGAAGGAGATAAAAAGGAAGGTTCGAGATTCTTACCTCAAGAAGCCGATCGAAGATCCGTCGCGGAGGAAGAGACGTCGCAGAAGAACGTTGTCGGCGATGCGGATCAAGGCGTCGCGTCGTCGATTTCCGGGTTCGGCGTTCTTCGCGTTCTTCGCGTTCTTCGCGTTCTTCGCGAGGGAGAAGAAAAACAAGGATCCTCTCAAATTTTCTCAAAAGATTTTGGGTTGGTCTTATTTTATTAATATGCCAACACACGAAAACAGGTTAAGAAACGATTGAATTAATTCGTTGAATTAATTCAACGAAAGAAACAGGCAATTTAATTCACGAAAGAAACAGCCCATTTAATTCACGAAAGAAACAGCCCATTTAATTCACGAAATAAACCGCCCAATTAAATGGTCTGTTAAGAATTTAGAAAACGCGTCAGTTGACTTTCTTTAAGACTGGTTTTCACGGGTGCGTTTCTTAGCGGAAAGAAACGGCGGGGCTCGTGCGGGCCCCACCTCACAAATATCCTACCAATGGGGTAGGATATTTCTGGATAGCATCCTATCCAGTTCAACTCAGTTCAAGCCGCCTTTAAGTGGCTTCAAGTGGCTTCCAAGCGGCTTAAGTGAAATAAAATAAAGTTGTCGCAAAATTATTTTATTTCTTAACTTTAAGCCCGAAAATTAAAAACCACACCCGAGCAAACACAACTCCGGAAGAGGCGTTTCTAAGCGAATACTGGCGCTGCGATTTAATCGGTGCCCTCAGAATTCGATTCTGGGCACCGGTTCAAAAGTTAGAAAAACTCGCTCGTCCGTTCACTGAACGTACCCGAGCCAAACTTCGGAAAATGATTCCGGGCACACCGGGCCTCGGAATCCGGCGCCGTCAGAAACTGCGTTCTTGTAAAATACCAAAGAAAATTAAGAAAAAAAATTTCCTTGAAATTTACGGGTCTTTACATTACTCCCACCACAGGGCTTTACGTCCCCGTAAAGCTTCAAAACAAACTAGGGATACAAAGGCGGTACTGAGGACACATCTGAGCCTTCCGCTCCCATGTGCTCACCTGGACCTTCTCTGTCGTGGCCCAGACCACCTCTGGTCCCACTAGAGCTGCCCCGATTTCTTCCTTGCCGATAAGAGAAATCTGGTCTCATCCCCTGGATGAACCACGTTCTTCACCTAATACGGTCAATCCCAACATGGATGATACTAATCCATACCAAGGATGACGTCGTAAGGCCTCGACGCTACTACCAAGAGATCCAACCGTTACTCTCGCCTCCAAGGGTTGAGTCACACTGTCGGCTTCAGTGTGTGACAACTGGGTCTCCTCTAGTAGATGTCTCACGGGTGAGGGTCAAGTCAACAGTCTAAACCGGAACCTCTTAGTAACAACACAAGAGAGGACAGGAAAGTAAAATGCCACAGGAAAAGGTGTCTTTTATTACTGCAGCTCAAGTACAAAGACACAAAGCATCTATAAACACACATCATCAAAACTAGAAGCAACATGAACAAAAGTCTCCAGGTCTGGAGCTAGTCCCGCTCCTGTCCATCTGCTCCCGGAGCTCCATGATCGTAGGCCTCAGCTGCCTGAAGCTGAGCTCTCCCATGTCCTCCTGTCCCCTGCGGTCGGGGTGGACCTCCTGGTGGTGGTGGTGGCAACACCCCGAAGCGCCGTCCACCTCCTGCTGCACGACCAACTCCCCTGTCATGGCCTCCTGCTCCTTACGGCCCGACCTGATCGAACCTATGCCTCTACCTGGGGGGTCCTTCGTTCGTCTGCAGGTCATCCGTATGGCGGGTCGGACAGTCACGAGCCATGTGACCAACCCCGCCACAGGAGTAACACTGCCCTCTCATGGCAAGTCATTGCCCACCCCGAGTGCCTCACGAAAACGATCCAGAGTCATGATGACGACCACCTGTAGGTCCATTCCTCTTGGACCCCTGCGTCATCCGTCTACTGCCCGCTGCAGAAGACTCTGCCGCATGCCGGTAAGTGGTGGGTCCTGCTGCTGGAGACTGCTCAGCAAGGAAACTCTCCACTAAGAGGGATCGCTCTAACACCCCTTCCTGAGTCGGAATGTTGAGGGAGATCATCGAAGCCCTGATCTCATGCCTCAGTCCCTGCTCGAAGGTCCGAGCCCGGATGAACGGGTCCCGTACCATATCTGTGGAGTAGCGCGAGAGATCAATAAATCTCGCCGAGTACTGGGCCACTGACATGCTGCCCTGCCGCAGCTGTAGTAGCTCCTGGATGCGCACTGCTCAGAGGGTGGCTGGGACGAACTCAGAGCGGAAGATGCTCTCAAAGTCCGTCCATAGGAGAGACGCCTCGTCATGCACCTGGAGCATCAAGCTCCACCATCTGCCTGCTGCCGCGTGCAGAAGACTCGCTGCGAGGATCACCATGAGGTCTGCTGGTGTCCTCACTAATCTGAAAACCCGAACAACTGCCTCCAGCCAGTCCTCGGCGGCCTGAGGGTCCGTCTCCCGGCGGGACCTGGGCGGTCACTGGCACTGGAACTCATGCAGTGCACTAAGGCGACGTGCATCGCCAGCGGCTGGGGCTGGTAGCATCGGTGCATCGGCAGGTATAGGTACCGCCGGTGCCTCAGCTGTCAAAGGGCCCTGTACCGAGTCCTTGACGCTCGGTGGGCTGTCATCACGCTCCACTCTCGGAATCCTAGATGGCTGTCGTCGTGGGGCCATCCTGAAAAGGGAACAAGTGCGCCACGGTCAGGACAGTATACCTGGTGAGTTGACAGAAATAATCACAAGGAAAACATGAAACACACATGCAATCAATGTTTTCGTTCATTAAGTCGGAAATCAGAAGTCAGGGTCCTGGTGTACGGATACGTCGTCCGACGCACCAACACTGGACTCCCTGGACTGATAACCACACCCAATACGCTAAACACTATTGCTTCACATAGAATAAAGATCAGAGTCCCCGGTAGAACCAACCACCTCTGATACCAATTTGTCACGACCCGTCCTCAGGGCCCGTGCCGTGACTACCCCAAGCCCGCCTTCCATAGGCCAGGGGCTGGCGACAAGCACCAAGGTGTAAATCCCAACCAAAAGGGAAGGCATTGCCTTTGAAAAGTAAACAAGCACCACAGAGTAAGCAAGCGGAAAAGTAAACACTAAGTAAAAACTGTACAAGCTGTGCTGAAAGTAAAAGGGGCCGGAAATACAAGCCCAACTCTAATGTACAACTGAAAGGAAAAACAGCAACTGAAAGGAAAAACTGCAGCGTCGAGCCGTCCTTTGGAAGTCCCACCTGAAGGGTGTGTACAGATAGCTCCAATGCTCCTCGGGTCCCGCCGTCCGCTCTGAGCACATCTCGCTCAGTGGTCCACCTACAGGTACTGACTCGTCGTGTAGTCCACCTCCGGGTACTGACTCGTCGTGTAGTCCACCTCCGGGTACTGACTCGTCGTGTAGTCCACCTCCGGGTACTGACTCGTCCTGTAGTCCACCTCAGGGTACCGACCAGTCCTCGAACACTCGGCCTCCATCAGCACTGCCTGTCGTCTGCAACCAACACAACGAGGTGCGGGCATAGCTTGTGCATGGGTGAGTATAATGATACTCAGTAGGGACCCCGAGACCCTCAAGGTCTCTCTAAAACCAACAAGGATAACCACAAAGAAGATCTGAACAGATAACCTCTACTTAGATATATGCCCATACATATACCTAAGTTATCAAGTAACCCATCTCAATCATGAGGAAAACACAAGGTCAAAAGTCTCAGCTCAAACCAGGATTTTCATCATCGAAACCATAACTGCTGAAGAGCTCCGTCTCTGGAGTGTACAGTGGTCCTGTCACAACTCTGAGGTACTGCCCACTAACTTAAGACTGCTGTAGTACTCCACCTATCGAGTAATGCGGGCCAGCCGCTACAACCAAGCACTCCCATGTGCCGCTACAACCAAGCGCACCTCTGTCATGGGTCTGCCGCTACAACCAAGCGCTCCCATGTGCCGCTACAACCAAGCGCACCTCTGTCGTGGGTCTGCCGCTACAACCAAGCGCTCCAATGTGCCGCTACAACCAAGCGCACCTCTGTCGTGGGTCTGCCGCTACAACCAAGCGCTCCCATGTGCCGCTACAACCAAGCGCACCACTGTCGTGGGTCTGCCGCTACAACCAAGCGCTCCCATGTGCCGCTACAACTAAGCGCACAACTATCATGGGTCTGCCGCTACAACCAAGTGCTCCCATGTGCCGCTACAACCATGCGCACCTCTGTCACACACCGAGTCGTTCGATCAGCAGTCGTCGGGTCTCAGTCAGCTACACGGTCTCCGTGCTCCGCCCGCTCGTCTCCGGGAGGGTCCGCTCCACGAGCTACTGGTCGATACTCAATGTATCACAAAGCCCCGCAAGGAAGCATCTCGAATGACCACCTCATCATAGGGGTCTCAACGCAACAGACGACGCGTCAATCGGACGCCTGGTCTGTGAGTTATTAGCCTTTTCGTCCCAGGGGCCCGGTTGGTTTCGTGAGCGAACCAATCCATCCGTAACTCAACTATACCCCGAACACTCACAAGGTATACTCATAGGGACCATTTTTCAATGTGATCACCAATGCCGCTGACGGTTCGTCAAACGGACGTCTAGTTTGAATGATATCAGCTTTTCCGTTCCAGGGGTCCGGTTGGATTTCAGTGCGATCCAACCCGGCCACTATCCATCTGCATCCAAAACTCGGGCGCAGGATGCCAAAAGTTCCGTCTCATCAAAGGGAACTCAACGCAATAGACGACGCGTCAATCGGACGCCCGGTCTGAGAGTTATTGGCTTTTTCGTCCCAGGGGCCCAGTTGGTTTTTAAGGTAAAACCAACCCGACCGTACTCCACCTGCATCCAAACCTCGGGCGGAGTATGCCAAAAGATCCGTCTCACTTAGAGGAATTCAACGAAACAGACGGAGCGTCAATCGGACGCACATTCTATTAGTTATTGACCTTTCCGTCTCACACCCACCCTGGGAAACTTCCTAGGAGGTCACCCATCCTGATCACTGCTCTAGGCCAAGCACGCTTAAATACGGAGTTTTAACTACGTAGGCTCCCGAAAAGGAAGGTGCACCTTGAGTATAGTATACCGAAACGACCGTCTCGATCCAAGTATCGTGTTGCCACAGATGGCGCGTCGTTCGGAGGCCCGTAGCTCAGGTTACGGGCGTTTGAACGAAAACCGTCCGAAGACGGGGGTCCGGGCCCGGGCGGACCCGGGCCGACCCGACCCGGGTCCGACCCGGTTGACCCGGCCCAGCCCGGCCAGCCCGGCTCGGCTCGACCGGCTCGGCTCGGCCGAGGGGCGCGGGTGAAAGCCGCGGGCGCAGCCCGCGGTCGAGGGAGCCGTGGCCCGCGTGCGGGCCACGCAGGTCGTCAGCGGACGCGACGCATTGCCGCGTCCCGACCGGATGAACTGGACCCGCGGACCGCCGGTCCGCTGGCCGCCAACACGGCTCAGCCGCGGCGGCCTGTCCGGCGGCGCGCCGGGGCGCTGCCGCCTCCGGCCGCCGGAGTCGCTCCGGTGGCCCGTTTTCCTTCCCGTCTACGCCGATGTTCCTCCCGGGTTCCGTTCTTCACTGCGGGATCACCCAACATCCGTTGCGGCACGTTCCATCGTCGCCCGTCAATTCCGCACAAAAAGAAGAACGACGGAGGGTCGTCGGGCCGTGTTCGTTGGCCCGCACCCTCCGCGTTAGATATAAACAACGGGAGAAATTGTTCAACACATTAACCGACAATTTTAATAAAATAAAATTGATCATTTGAAACCGGCTCTTTAATTTTTAAAGAACGTTCACGGGAATATAAAGAGGGGTATTCCAAAATTATAAAATCCCTACCTCGTCGATCGTCGCGCACGGGCGTTCTTCGCGGAAAAGCTCGTCGCGGAAGAGAGGGATCGTCGCGTCGTCGCGGGGAGGCGTCGCGTCGTCGTGGAATCCGATGTTGAGTCGGCGAACTCAACGCACCATGAAACAACAGATTTAATTTAATTAATTAAATCCGTGTTTTTGGTTAAGAACCACGAAGGAGATAACAAGGAAGGTTCGAGATTCTTACCTCAAGAAGCCGATCGAAGATCCGTCGCGGAGGAAGAGACGTCGCAGAAGAACGTTGTCGGCGATGCGGATCAAGGCGTCGCGTCGTCGATTTCCGGGTTCGGCGTTCTTCGCGTTCTTCGCGTTCTTCGTGAGGGAGAAGAAGAAACAAGGATCCTCTCAAATCTTCTCAAAAGATTTTGGGTTGGTCTTATTTTATTAATATGCCAACACACGAAAACAGGTTAAGAAACGATTGAATTAATTCGTTGAATTAATTCAACGAAAGAAACATGCCATTTAATTCACGAATGAAACAGCCCATTTAATTCACGAAAGAAACAGCCCATTTAATTTACGAAATAAACCGCCCAATTAAATGTTCTGTTAAGAATTTAGAAAACGCTTCAGTTGACTTTCATTAAGACGGGTTTTCACGGGTGCGTTTCTTCGCGGAAAGAAACGGCGGGGCTCGTGCAGGCCCCACCTCACAAATATCCTACCAAGGGGGTAGGATATTTCTGGATAGCATCCTATCCAGTTCAACTCAGTTCAAGCCTCCTTTAAGTGGCTTCAAGTGGCTTCCAAGCGGCTTAAGTGAAATAAAATAAAGTTGTCGCAAAATTATTTTATTTCTTAACTTTAAGCCCGAAAATTAAAAACCACACCCGAGCAAACGCAACTCCGGAAGAGGCATTTCTAAGCGAATACTGGCGCTGCGATTTCATCGGTGCCCTCAGAATTCGATTCCGGGCACCGGTTCAAAAGTTAGAAAAACCCGCTCGTCCGTTCACTGAACGTACCCGAGCCAAACTTCGGAAAATCATTCCGGGCACACCGGGCCTCGGAATCAGGCGCCGTCAGAAACTGCGTTCTTGTAAAATTACAAAGAAAATTAAGAAAAAAAATATCCTTGAAATTTACAGGTCTTTACAGAATGGACCTTGGTTGAAAGAACAAAAGAAACTTCAATTATTGTCATAAAATGGGTCTTCAGATAAAAATGTGAGGAAAATGGAGTCATATTAAGAAATAAATCTAGATTGGTTGCTAACGGTTGTAATCAACAAGATGTAATAGACTATGATTAAATCTATGCTCCAGTAGCTGTACATGAATCTATTCATATTATACCTTCCTTTGCAGTAGTCTTCAATTTTAATCATTTCCAAATGGATTTTAAATGTCCTTTCCGTTATTTTTTTTGCAAGAGAATGTTTTTGTTGAAAAACCTCATGGTTTTGAAGATTCAAAACATCCTGAACATGTTGACAAACATACCAAAGCGTTGTAGGGACTTATGCAAGCCCCTTTATCATGGTATGATAGAATTACATGATTTTTGCTTCAAAATATTTATGTTAAGGGAAATGATGATCCAAACCTTTTTATAATTAAATATAAGAAAAATGTTTTGATTGTTCAAATTTATGTTGTTCACATTATACTTGGTTCAAATCAGCAATCATTAACCGATTTCTTTGCGGATCTAATGAAATCTGAGTTTGAAGTGAGTATGATGGGTGAGTTAACATTTTTCCTTGGGTTTTAAATTTCTTAAAATCCAGTAGGAATCTATATATCCTAAAATTTATATATTTAATATATTTTTAAAAAATGGATACGAAAACAGTAAGAGTATAATTACTCACATTGGTACCTCACATTCACTTGATCACGATGAAGCTGGGAAACCAGTAGATCAAACAACTTTTAGAGGAATGATAGGAAGTATACTATACTTAATAGCCAGTCATCCAGACCTAATGTTTTCAATATTCTTATGTGCAAGATATCAATCCAATCCTAAGGAATCTCATTTAAAGGCAGTGAAAAGGTTTTTTCACTACATAAATGGAACCAGGGATCTAGGACTCTGTTACACTTCTGGAAAGGATTTTGTTCCAATTTTTTTTTTCAGATGATGACTTCTGTCGATGTATAATTTATAGGAAAAGTACATCCAGAACTTATCATTTCTTAGGAGATTCATTCATTTATTGGTCATGAAAAAATCAACACTCAATATCTCTTTCCACTACGGATGTAGAACATGTAGTAGCTGTAAGTTGTTGTGCTCAAGTGTTGTGGATGCAACACACACTCACAGATAATTGAATGAGTTTTACAAAACACAAATTTTGTGTGATAATACTAGTTCCATTTCCCTATGTAAAAACACTGCAAATCACTCTCATGAAAAACACAGAGATATTAGGCCTCACTTTCTTAGGGATCACAAACAAAACTGAGATATCATTATTCAACTTACCAGAACACAAGATCAAAGTGATGATATTTTCATAAAATCGTTACCCTCAGATAGATTTAAATACATTAATCATAAGTTTGGAATGATAACATTAAGGTAATATTTTATGTTATCCTCCTATTGAAACCAATCTCCTTATAGTAAGGAACTCTTTTTCATATGGGGAGTACCTTTTTTGTTTGATTTCAAAAGTATTCGTAGTTTTAAATTTTTTTTAATCTAAATTTTTTTAGTTGTCAAATTTTTTTCTGTGGTCTAATAATTTTTTGTATTCCAAAAGTTTCTTGTAGTCTAAAATTTTTTCAGTCTAAAAAGTGTTAATATTCTAAAATTTTTTGTAGTCTATTTTTTTTTGTAATCTATAATTTGTTTTCATCTAAAATTTATTATGGTCTAAATTTTTTATTCATATTCAAATTTTTTTCAATATTCTAAATTTCCATAATGAATATTTTCGTAATCAATATTTTTGGAATATAATGTTCTTAAAGAAGAATTTTTCTCATCAAGAATAATCTTCCCAACAATATGAATGGTATGTTTCCTTTCTTAAATTTTTAAAATAATGGTTTACTAGTTTGTATTTTTATCTGTTTTTAAATTATTCATATTCTTTTTTCCTTGATTCCGAATGTTTTTATATAAAAACCTTAAAATATCGAAATGTATAAAAATTCATCTTCGGACAATTTTTTAAGCCCTCAGATCTTATTAGATGGTTTTCAACCATTAGTTTCAATATGGAAGCTGAAATGTCACCTCAAACGCCAATATAAAGGACCCCGGATGGTTTTCCCACAACCACACTCAATCATTTCCATGTTGAGGCTATGGCCCTCCTACATAAGATCATTCCAAATCTTCAAGGTTTCCCCAGCTCCGAATATCTGTTGAATCTTCGTCTTAAAAAGAAATGTCATCCATATAGGAAATATCTAAATGGAAGGTTTACAATGAATGGTTGGTTCATCATAATTTGTTGACTTAGTATGATTCCATTATCTCTAAGAGTATATTGCTAAATGGGTGGGTGAGTGTTTGCATTTTGAAACTGAAAGCCTAGGATCTGGTGTATTTGGAGTTGTTGATTGAATTATATGAGACAGTATCATTCTTAAAGGAAGAATGCAGGATAAAGTATTCTTTCAACTGTTACGGGAAGACATATTTTCATTCCTACACTAAGGCTGCAAGCTTGGTTGGTATTCATTAGGAAGGAGAAGAAGAGTTCTGCCCACATAAGCTGCATGATGTACAAAGATGTTTTATTAATGAGAAATCTATTACTTGTGTTGGTCTTTCAGAGGTAAAGACTCTGACGATTCTTCACCTATCTACAAATTTTCGGATTTATGAAATATGGGTTCGAGGATTCATTATTCCGAGAAATGGTTATAAGGATACCTTAACGAAGATTGGCATCTTCAATATGGATTTATTGTTAACTATAAGAAAGATAATCTTTTTTAAACATATATTGGTTACGATTGAGAACTTAAAGAATTTAAATCTAAAGGCTCGAATTATTATGTATCCAACCATTTTTTCAAATATGATTGTTCGGTTTTCTTAATCCTTTTTAATTACTCAAAATATATGTAATGAAATTGAAAGGTCAAGTTTCTGAGTTATGACACCATGATAATGATTAATGTTGGTTTTTCCACTGAATCCAAAAAATTCTATGATTTTCCAGAAGAGGAATTTGAAGCTCTTTCAAAGAAACAGGTTGTGGCTGAAACCTCTTATAAGGGTGGAAGGAAGAGGATTGTAAAGGATGTGGAAGAGAAGGAATAAAACCCAAATAGCTAGGGAATTTCAGTTAGCACCCCTGAAGCCAATGAAACCAAAATCTTATCCTGATTAAATAGTGGCTAAATGGAAGGAAGACATGAAAAATCATAAAGAAGGGGATCTAAGGTTTGTCTTGGACCCTGGTCAGGGGAAATCATTAAAGGAAAAGTAATATGAAGATCTTGTGAAACAAGGGAAATAAAAGAAGCAGAAGAAAAAGTTGTATGAGGCAGAGATAGTCTAATCACTTTTGAAGGCTACAGAGACAGAATCCGAGAATTTTCTAGTACCAGGATCCTTTCTGATAGAATCATTACTAGAGACTTCGGGAAAGATGTTTGTGACTCTGAAAAAAGTCAAAGAAAAATATGTAGAAGAAAATGATGTAGACGAATAAGAAGAAGAAGGTAGTGGTGATACAAAAAACTTGATAAAATAACTAGAGGATTTCCATGAGAAAGAAATCCCTTATGAAAAATTATCATTCCAAACCTCTAAAACCAAGTCTTCAAAACTCGCTATCCCAGGGAAAGATGAGAAGAGTTGAGAGGAATTGAACAATGTGTCTGAAGATGAAAGCTCCAACCATGATTTCATTCAACCAGAGGATGCTGAGGTAGGAGCTCAGAAGGAACAGGTATATGAAGATAAAACTGTGAAAAAATATTATAGTGAACATGAATCACCCAATGAAGAAGAAGAAATTCAAAAATCTGGAAAGGAAAATATGTGGTTTTTGATACACCTAGAAATAAAGTGGTAAATAGGAATGAAGTGGGTACATCATTGAAGTGGAAATCTTCTGATATAGAAAAAGAATCCTCACCAAGCAAAATCTCTGATTCGGAATCTGCCTCTCATGGACATGATTTTGTAGTGGAGTCATTGAAAAAGATTTTCGGAACTATCCCTCTATTTCCAAGAATATACTTCAGATGCCAAATGTGTCATTACTCCTTAAATCAGAAAAAAGATTCAGTCTCCATGGTGATGGAAAAGTGCATCAAACTTGAGGCCGATTTCATATCCATTTACAGAAACCACGAATCTCAAAAAATATCTTGCATGAAAATGACAAGCTAGTCAAGGAATACAATAGAAGAGATGTGAATCCTTGATGAATTGCAATAACATATCAAGGATTCACTTGAATTTGAAGAAGTGAAGATCAATGATCTCGCTAATAGTTTTGAGGAAAAGCTATCTCTTGAGGAAAATACTCAGAAGTAAGAAGTGAATGATCTGAATGGGATGTTTTATTTAGTTTCTCAGAGTTGGAAGAGGGAAAGAGATCATAAAATCGAACTTGAGGAAAAAATTTCTATGAAATAAAAATTTCTAAAGGATCAGGCAGAATATATTAAGGCTCATGGAGAAAAAATAAAATCCTTAGACAAGAAAATAGAAGATTCAGATCATCTTCTCAAATGATGAGAGGAGGATCACAAGGAACTCAAGAACTCAAAATCGTAGTGAAGAAGTTTATTCCGAAGGATAAGGAAGGATAATCTTGTTCAATTCTGATCATTTGTTGTATTTACTCCTTATATAAAATTTTCCCAATCCAAATTAAATTTTTGGTTTCTCGTCATTTGGTTGTTTAGAACTAATATTTCAGGTACAATATTTTATTTTCCATTCCCTTTAATCCTTTTTCAAAATCACAAATGGGGAGAAAAGAACATTATAAAATAATTGAAAGTAAAAGAAAAAGTTTCCCTATGAATGTGGGTGTTCTTCTAATTGTATTTCTTATCCATGAATATTTTCGTATCCAATAAAATGCTAAGTCTCAATCCAGAAATCAAGAATGTGATCCTTAGTGTTTCCATAGCCAAATGGGGTGTTAGTTGTATTACACTTTTCCAATGTGTTAAGGGAGATAAGTATTATTTTCAATGACTAGAAAAATACTTTGTAAGTCCTTATATTCTTTTTCGTAAGGATATCTGTGCTTTCCAAAAAGGGGGAGATTGATGAGTCAATAAGGTTTCAATATGACTTTTGGATTCCTTCTTGTTTTGAAAATCACAAATACTGTCTTAGGGAAAGTGTATTTTCCCCTATATTTTATATTCATAATAAAATTTTCCGTCGCAATGTAAAATTATACTTACCTTGTTTTCATTGTTAATGTCCTAATTTATTTAAAGCTAACTCATTTTCATTCTATGTATAAAATTCATATTTGTGTCTAAAACCATGGAATATTATAAATACTTTGACATATAACATGCTATTTTCTTGATATAAATTTAGGTTACAAATTCTCAGAATTCAAACTCCAAACATTCTGAGTTCAGACTCCGAATTATCTAAATTAAGACTCTGAACAATCTGAGTTTAGACTCCAAATTATCTAAATTCTAACTCCGAACATTCTGAGTTCAGACTCCGAATTCTCTGAATTCAAACTCCAAAAATTCTGAGTTCAGACTCCGTATTCTATCAATTCCAACTACGAATTCTTATAAATTCAGGCTCAAAATTTCTTTGAAATTCTTACTATGGAATTCTATAGAATTGAGGTTCCAAATTATTTTGAATACAGAATCCGAATATTCATGTATTATAGACACCAGATAGTTTTTGGTTAGACTCTGAACTTTTATTTTTTCCTTACATTCCAAAAAATGTTTTTGGTTAAACATCCATATTTTTTTCTCACTCTTGATTGAGTTATAAAATGATGTCATGCATTCTATTTATAAACTATCATTGTTCAACTGACACGTATACAGGTCCCTCTGAAATTCATGAAAAAATATGACCATTGGAAGAGGCAGGTGACCGTTGAAGATGTGCCTATAAATTTGAGCTCATTTGAAAGAGCTCAACAACATTGATCAATCTAGAGATTACATGCTATTGAAATGATTTCTAGAGAGAGAGAGACATTATTGCTTTGTGAGTACTGAACATCATGTTCATAATTGCTTTCTAGAAATCCGAATGTTGCTTAGTACATTCGAGGGCTTCCGGGGATAGGAAGACAGAGGTGCCGACTACCATGAAATTGAGGGATTGTAGGGATAGAAAGACAGAATCCAATATTTGTATCGAGGGCTTACGCGGGTGTGTGTAAGACACACTTTATTGAAAGTATAAATCAAGGGACCTTTATCTAAGTTGTTTGGATACCCTTCTATTTTGGTTTAAAGATTTACTAATTGTTACTTTTATTGTTTCAAGTTCTCCACTGCGTTTTGGTTGTTAAGGAATGTATAACTATCTTTTACACTCATATAATTATACTCGGATGAGTAAGATTCAATACAATTTAAGGTATAATATTTATCTTTGTAAACATTTATTATGTATCATTTTTAAAATCACATTTCCAGAATCAATCATGTTTTTAGAACTAAGAGGTTTTTTGTGAATTTCCCTTGTTTAACATTGTTATACTTTAGAATCTTTAAAAGTTCATAAGGAATTTTTTTAAAGTATACAATTCACACCCACCCCTCTTGTATAGTGATCATCTACAATAATTATTTTGTTCCTATATAATCTTATGAATAGTATCCTCACCATGAATATACAAATAAAATTTAGGAACCTTATAAATGAAAGATAATTTTTTTAAATTAAGAATTAACGGTTGGTAATTTAGTGAGCAACAAATATTTAATTATGTTTCTATACTTAACATATTTATCTAAAAGAAAAATTATTTTCATAAAATTTAGACTTAAATCAGTATTTTATTTTTCTATAATTTTAGGACAAACTAAAGAGACATTAGATAGTTTTTTAGGGTGTTCTAAAATCCGTTATAATTTTTTATTTTTTATTTTTTGAGTAAATAATATATTTCATTTAAAATTAAATATCTCATATTGAGAAAATTATTTAGATAAAATGGTGTTAATTTTTGGTTTCTACATGTCAAAAAATGGACAGGTTAAATTTTTTGGATTTTTCTAATATCAATGATTTTAAGTGAATAGTGAAATTTAATAATTTTTGAAATATGCAAAAAAAAATTAATTTTTGCATCATACAGGAGTCATATAAGATTTAAATGGTGATTTTTTTGAACATACTTGCACTTATTACTGTATTTTGTCACAATAATCCATTATATTTTTTGGATTTAGATAAATAATAAAATAATGAATAGAATATTGGCAAATCCCTCTTCTCATCCAATATAAAAACAACCCCTCACTAAATCTTCTATTTACTCTTATATTCCTCGAATCTTCTAAAATTTCTTCCCAAATAATCTATCATAGTCCCTACAAACGTCCTAGATCCCTTGTTCTCGCCACTAGTATAAAAAACATTCCCTTTAGGAGGTTCTCGACGATGTTATTTAAAGAGTCAAAGCCCCTTACTTTTTTATTTAACTTCATTTTAATTTCACGTCCTTTCTTATTCTCTCCTAAAATAATCTATCCAAAAGATCATTATAACTCATTTATCATATATATATTGTAATTTGATCATGCTAATGCAATATATATAATCAATATCAATACTCTCCCTATTTTATTTTATAAATGAAATCATAGTCCGAGAGGTTCTAATTTACATCCTTTGTGGACGAAAAAGTCTCATTCTTCAAATTCTTATTCAAATAGGTCCCAAAATCCATTTTAATGGTTGAAAAATATTTTAAAATTTATAATATAACACTTTTGTGTTATGAATGAAACATATTTATATAATACTAACTGCTAAAACAAAATGTCTTCATTATGATCAATAATCGGTCTAATAATCTATACGATTGTCATTAATTTACTGATATGCTGATTCATCCTCATTCCATGTAACTAAATGATAAATATGACCATTTAATCATATATATTTTCATTCATAATATATAAATTCAATTATGAACAATTACATCCATTCCACATGAACATCTATACTCATACACAATTATGTCGATTATGAAAACCAAGGAAACAAATGCTCTTGATTGATAAATTTATATCTTATAACTCATTTAATAGGGTCATAAAATAATTTTATTAAATTTTAATAAATAAAATAAATATATATATGGTTCTGAATTAATTATTTAGTATGATTATTCATGACTTTAAGATAATGTTAAGAACTCATTCAGGCATATGTTAAGGGGCTTCTCATCTCACATTTATTTCAGTGAGAGTTCCATTTTTCGCCACATATTTCTTTAATGTTTTGTAAGAATTGTCATGAACCAACTTGAGTCAACCCTAACCCGATCACCTGATGCCATTCACGACCTGGACATGGAGGCGTTCCATGTCCTCCTGGGTAGGAGAAAAGTTCCAAGGCTTCAATAGAGTACAAATATAAACAATTTCTCCCAGTGATAATAAATAAAGTGGAATAATGAAAATAGAATAACGCAAAGTATATTAACAACACAAAAAGAAAGAACAGCCAAAAACCATCTAACCTAATCACAACCAAAACATCTCACGACTCTTAGAGTCTCTCACCAATCTACACCCAACTCACACCCACGGTGAGAAAACTCGAGTCAAACCTGCAACAGAAACTAAAAATAGGAAAAAACAATATTAAAGAGCATTAATACTCAGCAGGTGTTCCCAACAAACTATTCCCAATGCACTACCTTTTAATAAATAATTTTACCATTTCATGTTTGAACAAAATTATACAAAATATGGTTTTCCAACCAAACACAATCATTTCTAAACCATGTTACAGTACATTGAAAATTTTAATATAGAAATTAGTTAAATTTTTGAATGGAACAAGTGCATATCATTTTAAAACATTTTTGCGAACAATTTAAAAATCCAAATTTTAGTTGTTAGTCAAATGGAAAACCACACACAACACGCAACACACATTGAGGGAAATGGAAATAGTGGCACACATGGGCCAAAAACGAAACTAAACCTCTCAACAATACACCACAAACAAATAAATACTAAATAAAACATGGGCCGAATCTAGGAGCTCATGAACAAACCAGAACATACTATACATGTGACTCATCCTGAAGGCACGCCCAACTCAATGCCGTCATAATGCAAAAACGCCCAGTTTTTTCCTATATGGCCTAACCGAGGGGCCCAATACCGTAGCACTAATAATATAATAGCTCTCTACTATGGGCCACTAGAAAGTGCATAGTCTAAACTAGTTAAATAATCATTCTCTGAAGATTCACCAACTATTCTAGGTTCCCATGTCAACACATGCAATAAAAATGGCTTAGCCAATAATTTCAATCAAGTAACCAATCACATTGCACAAACATTACACAACACACATGCAATCAATGTACACAAAAGATCACCCCCTCATTTACCACAAATAGATAGTTGACCAAAATAATTTATTTCATTAAGGACCCAAATGATCCTTCACCGACATTATAGAAAAACCTCATTTCACAGGAGAACAAAAACACACTGTTCACGCTTCAGAAGAAATCATTTATCATTAAGAAAGTGCTACACTTGAAATAATGTGAATTATGATCCATGGAAAAATAGACATTCATTCACTATTTTGCGTCCATTCATCAAGAAAAAATTTCAAGTGTCGTGTATAAAATAAACAGCTCTTCTTTACATCAAGTAATTTTTTAAAACATAATTATCTAATACTATTACCCATTTATTAAAATTAATAAAATATAAATCAGTTAATAAATTATAAATTTAATGGAAATTGTTGTGGGGGACCAACCTCAACCCGCATCTCGAACACGACAACGATACACACCTCAAATAGGCACACAAGCACGTGCAAGCCAATGAATGAGGTAATATGGGGATATTCCACTAACACACTGCAATAAATGCACAATAATGAAGGTACATAATCACAAAATTAAAACAATCCAAATGAACTATTAGCTCAAAATAACCACCTCAACATGTTATCAAAACACAACCTGCACCATCAACACTATTTACTAAACTCCTTTAAATTCCACAATGTGTTTACAAAAACCACACAATGCCAAAATGACTCCCGAATAATTTTAAAGAGAAAACAATACATTTTAAGAATAAACTTAGAGTGTGCAACCTGAAAAAATGGCCCAACATGATGATATCCACATTTTAAAACATGTGTTCCTAAAAAAATTTTCAAAACAAGGCTCGTAGCTCACATATTATTTAATAAAACATTTTAAAAATTTTAAATCAATTTTGAATGCTTTACCAAATCCTTAAACACATGAAACCAAATCAAGCATCATTTAATTGATTATAAAAACATTAAACTTTGATAAACTTCTAGTGGGACTGATTAGACATTTGCATTAAAAACCCATCAAATTCAGAACACAATTTTAATCAAATTTATTGTGCACACAACATGAATTTACATAAACATGGTGAAAAATATCAAACACAACAAATGAATTAAAAAACAATTTACTCCAAAATAATAAATTAGATCATATAATACACTAATTAATTAAAATTCAAGCACTGGAAAAATACAAGAAGACAATTTTTTCAATACTTAAAAGAGGAGAGTGCAAGAGGGTTCATACCACAACTGTGGATGGACCTCATGATGTCGGTGTGAAACCTCATTCACACAATAACCACACCAGCAAGAAGACAAAACTAGACATCACAAAAAAGGAGATCACACAATTTCAAGACCCTAAAAAACAATAAACCTTGCAGTTAGGTTTTGGAGAAAACCCAAAACCCTCAATCATGAAGCAAACTAGTTGGTAGCCACTGCTGAAGGGAGTGGTCGGACAAGAGGATCTCAGGAGTCTGGGGCTTGCGTTCTGGTCATCTACAGGGTAGGTAAGAGGGGATGGGGCTGGAGGGGAGGGGCTTCAATGGGGTGTTTCACAGCTGTTGGCTGGCTGGAGTAGGGATGGGGGGAGGGGTTCATCACCACTGGCTGGATAAAACAGGGAATGAGGGGGGGGGGGGTTGTAGCACCGACTAGATGGGAATTGCAGGTTACCATGGTGGGAGTCGTATGAAGGGTGAGCGGTCTGGTGAAAAGGGTGGTGGCCGTTCATAGGCGGACTCCAGGATGGATGGTCGGCGCATGGAAAGGGGAGAGCAGACATCGAGGGAGGCGTGGTCGTAGCTAGTCAGGCTGACCAAGGAAGGTGCTGACGGTGCTTGGTGGACAAATGAGGGCATCACCAGGATGGGGGGAGGAAGTCGTAGGTGAAGTTCAAGACATGGGGTGACCAGCTGGGAGGGAAGCGCGAACAAGGAGGTGTGTTGGGGGCGTCAAGATGTAGTAGAAGTGGGGTGGGGTGTGCTACGTAAAGATGGGGAAGAGTCCAAGAAACCTTAACAAAAGAAAAAAAATAAGAAAACTAAAATAGGAAAAATAAAATTCTTAATTAAAAAAAGTTATATTAAATAAAAATGAAAATTTTAATACTAATAAAAATAGGAAAAAATCTCAATAATAATAATAATAATGGTAATAATAAAAAATAAACTCTGAATATAATATTAATAATAAATGAAACAAAAAGATAATTTTAACCACAACAATTTTTTTTAATAATTATTTTAACATTAATAGAAATTTTTAATAATAATAATAATAACAATATCTAAATTACAATAATAATGAAAATAATAAATCCATATTAATAAAAATACTAATATAAACATTAATAATTATACCAATAAAAATATAATTAAAAAGAATACCCAACTCAGATTAATATTAATAATAAAACCATTAACATTAATAAAATTTTAAATAACAAAGTAAATTTGAAAATATTATCATTTTAATTTTTCGAAGACATGAAGATTATTTTGTTTCCAGGGAAAGGCCACATAGGGTTTCCAAAATTCATTCGGCCCTTGGGTCTAGTAACGTCAATAAAAAATGTTCCCTTTTTGACCAAAATAAAATATCTTGTTCGGGTTTCAACCCGAACCTCGACAAAAATTTATTTAACCAATAAAATTTTTTAAAAAAAATAACATATAGGTATGGCAGTGACATTTCTCTCCATCATAATGCTTTCTGTCCCTAGGAAGCCACAGTATGACCTAGACTCAAGAAGAAACTCTTTAAGCGTCACTCACCCCTAAAAGTTTAAGCGCCTCCAGCTAATTGATCCAAAAAAAAAACACTGATCTCCCCTGAATTTCAACTAATCCTAAAAAACACAAAAACTTTATAAACCAACAAAATGATACCTGAAATGAATCTACAATACTGAAATGGGGAGGCCTGAACGGACTCCCCACCATTGGAAACATAAAAAACTGAATTCAACGCGACCCACGAATGGTCTCCCCACAATAAGGACTGATGAGGACAACCGATGTTGAATGCTTTCAACACATACCAGATACCCCACCACAAGGGTTGGGGAGGGATGGGACCAACCAATAGAGAGCATCAAAACTACCATCACTACTACGTTAATGATGTCACATACTCTAAAGAACACAAACCATGCCTCATAAAAAAGGGAGACTAAACCCAATCCCTTTCCACGGTTGGGGATCTCCTGACTATGTTCCATCATCGTTTCGGGACCTATGGAAGGAGCTCTGATGATTGAAGCTTCTCCCGCCTCGCAGGCCGGCTTCAAAAATTCCCAAAAATAACACATAAATAAGAATTTCACCAAATTCAAATCCATTAGAATACATGTTTCAAAGTGGTTCAATAGGAACCATTCATACCACTGATGAAATAGAAACACCACAAAATGATACAGTTGATGACTAATACATCCAAGGAACACTACAAAGAGAAAAAAATCCAAAATGTTCTGCAAACATCGCCCTACTCTTGTTGATGGGTTAATGTGACCTTCGACGAGTTAGGTCTGGCTTCAGCGTTCTTCTTGAAAACACCTTGATAGAATCATTGTAAGTGACCCAGACATCCATAGGTGTGGTAGGGTGTCGGAGCACTCTGGCACATCGCTCTCTTCTACCCCAGCTTACTGCACTAATGAAAAATCATGTCATTGAGCTGGGAGGTAGATAACTGGTGGTCTGAAGGCCTCTTGATTCCTATACTAGTACCACCACCATCAGGCCTCTTCCCATTCATATTATCTCTAGCATCTACTCTTATTCCCAAGGATGGAGCATGATTTAACACCTCAAGTCCTCCTTCTAAATCTATTTCAACAAGGAAGGATGGTCTCAACACATCAGGGAAGGTGATTACGTTGAACTCTTCCACCTTCGACTACAGATCAAGACGTAATTTGAGCTCAAAATGCTGAGCTATCATGGAATCATTTCCAACATACCACAATTCATACAGAGCCCAGTCCAGGAACAGATAAATGAATTCCAACACTGATCCAACACATTGCTGAGGACCACTCAACTCCATCCTCTTCCTCACCATTTTCACCTCATTGAAGTGTTGAAGGATGAATGATTACTTGATGAACTTCCTAGTGATATCTTGTCGAGGCTTGCATCAAGACACAGACTTGGACCACTTCTAGGTTGGACCTTCAGGCATAAAGGTATCCAACTTCACCTTTAACAACTCTAGTGGCATGATAGAACAGAAGTTCCTCTCAATCTTCCATAGCCACTCCTCCACCTCAAGAAGATCTACTTTCCCATAAAATAGGAGAGGGTTCATCTTCTGAAACTCGAGGTTATAGTTACTGGGCTGATCAGCTGGAGGATTTTCTAAGGGAGCCCCACCCGAAGTTTCACCTTGGGCATTCATCAAACCATCATGGTGGCTAAAACAAAGGAAAAATGGAAAACAAGGAGTGAGGTCAAATCACGGTCATTGTCATTTCAAATACCAATATAACAATTTTCACAATGAATTTATGAATGAAGAAATGCCAAAATGATTCCATAGGGGGAAACTAGTGATGATGGGGACTCAAACATTTGGTTGGTGGACATACTCTAGTCACACCACCATCACTGAGTGCATTATTTGGTGAAGTACATGGCTCCACCTAGATTTTCAGGCCCTGCGAGCACACTTTCCTACTTTCCCAACTCCCTTCTCATTTAAAAAAATTAATCGATTCACAAAAAACCAATGTACACCAACATGCTTGGAAATCACATTGTAACCTAAGGTTCATAATGAGAAAGGGATCATGATATACTTCGCGATCGTATGCCCCAAGTCCTATCAATTCTACTCCTTCGACAATGACTACCCCAAAAAACAATGGTCTCTCTTATAAGAAAGATCCACTGAAGATCCGACCTCCATTTATACAATATTGTCACAAACCAGCCATGTTCGACCCTGAACCGATCACCGAAGCCGGTCGGCAACATAGCCCGAGAGGCGTTCCTGATCTTCCAAGGCTAGTGGTAAGTGCCATGGAATTAATAGAGGACAATTGGGAATGATTTCACCCAGTGAATATAAATAAAGGAGCAGAAAGATAATAGAAAAACACAAAGTAAATAAACAAAAAAAAATGAAAGAACAACCAACAATAACCAACTAACTTGACCACAAACAAAACACCTTATGACTTTGAGAGTCGCTCAGTAATCCACATCAAACTCTCACCCATGGTGAGAAAGCTTGAGTCAAACCTACAATAGAAACTAAAAACAAGAAAACATGATAGGTAGGATTATTAAAACATAGTAGGCATTCCCAAAAAAACTATTCCAAATGTTCTACCATTAAATATAAAATTTACCAATTTCCGACTAGAACTAAATTATAAAATATATGGATTTCCACACATACACCTTCATTTCTAAAACATGAAATAGTCCATTTCCCTTTTTAATATTAAAATAGTAATAATGTTTAAATGGAATAGGTGTATTTATGTTTTGTAACATCCTGGATCTGGTGGCCACTCAACAGGTGCCCAAAACCCGGTTGGTCACAGGACCTCAAGCACATTTCCCCAAACACCAGAGGCTGCCGCCTAGAAGCCTGGGCCAAGGACTGATATTGGGGAAACAATGAATACATTTGTCAATGTGTAGCACATCAGAATAAAATATATAAACATACAACAATGGAAGCAGTAAAAAATATACAACTGAAGTAAAATAGAACCAGCAGTCATATCTATAAAGATGCAGCATGTCATTAATTCTATGAAAACAGCCAGACGAGGATACACTACAATACAATACAATACAACTGAATATTCAAGGTACAACCAAACAAAACTAAGAAGAGTAAACATAATGAAACATCATTGAAATCCAAAGCTTGGTCCCATGCTCTTCTACTCCTCTACTACAGTCACATACTAGTATAGGGACCCTCACCCTTTTACACACTCGCAGAAATTTAATCTGTTTGGGCCGAAGTCATAACCCAAACTGAGTGTGAGAAATAAATCCCAGTAGGCACCCACCAAAGGCCCATGCCCAACAGTTAGTGAAAATGTGCAACAAAAGTGTACAGTAGTTAATGCAACAAACTAGCAGTACTCAAAAGTAACTAACTTTACAAGTCATATTTCAATTTCAATATTCATATAACCATTCAATTTAATAACATTTCGTGCTCATCAAAACCATTCCCTTGGGCCAATCAGAACCTGGACCTCAGGATAATATAATAAAACCACACCCTCAGGCTGCCCCTCAGGATATCAAATATTTCTCTCATGTGTACGAGATGTTTCCCTCAGGCACATAAGTCACTACCCTCAGGATTAAGAAGTGTTTTCGTCAGGTGAAATAGAACATTTCCCTCAGGCTAAGAAGTACCTTTCCATTGGGCTAAAAAAACAAAACCCTCAGGCTAAAAAGAATATAGCCCTCAAGCGCAAGTTACCAGGCCATGCCCAAAGCATAAAAAATTAATTTATATACAATTCCTCTCAATGAAATTTGATACACATTATAATCATGGAATACCCTTGGGTATCCTGGCCAAATGGCTAAACAAAAGAACGCACCTCCGAGGAGGTCCTGGATCCAAGCAGTGATCCCAAACAACAATTATACATATTCATTAAACTACCTATGGAATTCTTGGTATTATATTATGCAAGGCCTCGTCCATGAGACAACCCAAACATGGCCGTGTAGTACAGTGGAACACAAAACACACAATAGTTTGAATTTAAACACCAAACCACCTTCTTTAATATCCCCTGATCAGTATATGTGAGCGACACCTCCTAAAATTAACAAGAACAGATCAGATCTGAGATGAAAATAATCCCATTCAAACTCAAATAACATTCCCTAGGGAAATAATTGGTATGAAACATACAAGGAGGCTGATGAACTCACTCGTGCGGTTCAAAGGAAATCGACGGCGTACGAATCGGGTTCCCGGTGTGTGGTCGGGAGGTCCTCAAAGCTCCAGTTGTCTCTCCCACTCTCCTCTGGTGTTCTAAGAATACTCTGTGAATACAGGAGGCTACATCCCATTTTAACTATTCCTCTAGCGGCAACTTTTCACCAACAAACTGTTCACATGCCGACTTGAGTACATGACATGTATTTAAAAATACATGGCGTGTACTATAGCTCAGCTGGTGGCTACTTCCACCACCTTAATATTCACCTCCTAATTGACTACACAGCGTGTAAATACACACTACATGGCGTCTAGTATTTCTTACACCTTTATCGTCGATAGGGTTACACGCCCTATGTACTCATCCCACATGGCCAATGTACACGGCATGTGGAAAAGGACATGGCGTGTACCCACAAATTTGGGATTTTTCCCCATTTTCCTTATTTTCTCAAATACACTGAAGGAAAAGGAAAAGAAGAAACTCATACCTCAATAAGAAAAAAATGGTTCATAATAACTACCCCCCTTAAAGCAATTATTCCCAGAATTTCCCTTCCTGGGTTGGCATAGATAATGTTGTGAACAACTCTGGCCCCTGAGCATGTACATCAGCCTCCCGCTCCCAGGTTTTGTACTACACTCGTCCATGCTACCATAACACCCGTACGAGAGGAACTGACTAGCCTCAGATAACCTTTGTGCTCCTATCATTGATACGAATCTGATGCTCCTCAAAGGACACATCGGTCCGAAGCTCAACCTCCTCAGGCTAAAAGGCGTGAGATGGGTCTGAATGATAATGGCGCAGTTGACATACATGGAAGACATTGTGCATGGACCAATACCTCTATGGTAACTAAAACCGATAGGCAACCGGCCCGAATCTCTCCAGAATCTTAAATGGCCCCCACATACCTCTTTTAATGTTTACCCTATCTCCTGATATGCCTGTATCCCAACCTCGGTGAAACACGCAGGAAAACTTGATCCCAGGCCATGAACTCCAAGGGTCATCTGTGGGGATCATCATAAGATTGTTGACGAGACTGTGCATTATCCATCCACTTCTGTATCAACTGGACCTACTCTGACCTCTCCTGCGTGAGACGTGGTCCCATTAAAGCTTCTTGACCTGCCTCTATAAAGCACAAGGGTGATCGGCATGGCCTACCATATAAAGTCTCTTAAGGTGCCATCTGAATAGTTCCCTGAAAACTATTATTATAGGAAAAATCAACCAGGGGTATATTTTTCTCCCAAGATCCCCCAATGTATAGGACTCATGCACGCAACATGTCCTCATTCTCTTGTATTGTATGATATGACTGGCCATCGGTATGAGGGTGGTAAGCTGTGCTCAGATGCACCTGTGTACCCAGTGCCCTCTAAAAACTTTGCCTGAAACAAGACATTACGTGGGAATCCCTATCATAAATGATTGAATGTGGGACCCCATGAAGACGTACATCATCTCGGATATACTACTTCCCAAGCTCATCAACACCAAAGGTCATCTTGATCAACAAAAAGTGAGCTACCTTCGTTAGTTTGTCTGCAACAACCCACATGGCATCACTACCTCGAGGTGACCTTGGAAACCCAATCAAGAAGCCCAACACAACATCATCCCATTTCCACTACAGAATGGGTAGTTGCTGTAATAGCCCAGATGGCCTCTATTGGTCCACCTTCACCTGCTGATTGGTGGAACATCTTGTAACAAAACAAGCTACCTCTTTCTTCATACCCGACCACCATTACTGAAATGTCATGTCAAGGTATATTTTGGTAACTCCGGGATGCACTGCCCAAGCTGAAGCATGAAACTCTCATATCAACTCCTCGTGTAAGTCCCCTCGAACCCACACTCATCCATGGAAACACAGTATCTCATCATCTCATACTGTCCATCCTGGAGGAGGGTCCTCACATGCCACTAAATCCTGTATAAATAGTTCTTCTGAATCAGATAGCTATCTCATCCTCACACTATCCAAGAGGGTAGAAGTCAAATAAAAGGAAGAGAGATATGTCTACCTCAGATTGTCATGCACCTCCAAATGCATCTCAGAAAACAAATCCATAAGCCGCCACTCACCACTAGCCTCTTGCACTAGTTGTTTCTGCATCTTCCTACTTAGTTCATCAGCTACAGCATTTGCCCTACTAAGTGTATAGGCATGCTCAAAGTTGAAGTACTGATAGTATTTAACCCACCGTTGCTGTCTCAAAATCTAGACACGCCGAGTAAAGATATACTTGAGAATTTTGTGGTCGGTGAAAACCACAAAATACTCTCCCAAGAGATAATGTCTCCAACCGTGCAACGCGTGAACAACTAAAAAAACTCGATATCATGCGTCGGGTAATTCCTCTAATGTGGCCTCAACTACCAATACCCATACACAACTACTCGACCACCCAACATCAACACCGCTCCCAGCCCAATACCTGATGCATCATAGTAAATAGTATAGCTCTTCAATAACATTGGAAGTATCAGGACTGATGTTGATGTCAACCTTCCCTCCATCTCCTGAAAGGCTATCTCACAAGCTTCTGACCAAACGAACTTCACACCCTTCTAAGTAAAACCCGAAAATGGCACTGATAAATGGGAGAAGTTATGTATAAATTTTTTATAGTGACCAGTCTGCCCCAAGAAACTCCATATCTCAAACACTTTCAAAGGCTACTCCCAAGAAACTGATGCTCTCACTTTCTATTTGTCTACCGCAACTCCTTCCTCTGAGATGATATGTCCCAGGAAGTGTATCTGGTCCATCCAAAAGTGGCACTTTGAGTGTGTAGCATATAGCTGATGCTCTCTCCGTCTGATCAATAAGATCTCAAGGTGGATGGCATGGTCATGTCGAGTGTGAGAATACACCAAGATTTCAACCATGAAGACTGCCACAAAATTTTCCAGATAATGGTGGAACACACGATTCATCAGAGCCATGAAAACTGTTGGCATGTTTATGAGTCCGAACAGCATAACTAAGAACTCGTATAGACCATATCTACTCTGAAATGTTGTATGCGGTATGTCCGACGGTCTAACATGTAACTGATGATATTCAGATATCTATTCAATCATTGAGAACACTCGTTATCCTCGATGTTGATAAAAAAGTTCATCAATCATCATCATGGGATATCAGTTCTTAACCATCAACTGGTTCTCATTCCGATAATCCACACAAAGTCTGCGGGTACCATCCGCCTTATCTGCAAAATGGAAAGGAGAACTCCATGGAGAAGTATTGGGTCGAATGAACCCTTTTCCTGTAACTCCTCTGACTGTATCTTGAGCTCTTGCAACTCCGGTGTATCCATCCTATAAGGAGGAATGGACACCGATGCGACTCCTGGAACAGGATCAGTTGATAAATCCACCTCCCGCTCCGGAGGTAGACCCAAAAAGTCGTCTGGGAAGACATCCCAGAAACCATCAACCACTGGATGGAAATCCTACTGAAAAGTCCTCTGATCATCCATATATAAACACTCAATCTGGGCAATCACTCCACCTCCCCAACGATGCTCAGGTCCATCTCGGCTCGCCTGGACATCCCATTCTCCCTTGTATAGAAAATATCCACCCTATGGTGACGTGAAACTCACCATGCGATGCTAGAAGTCCAAAAAAGGATGGAAATGGTACCGACCTTTCCATCCTGATAATGACCTCATAGCTCGTCATCTCTAAAACATAGTGGTTCCATAGAAAGTGACACCCAACAACCTCTAGGTGAACTCCCTACATTAACGCACACCAGCCGTTCTAGTCCCTAACAGAGTGTCTAGCGTCATAACCTCAGAAGAAGAAGAAACACAAAGTCCAAGGCTCTCCAAAATAGGAACAAATATAAAGTTCTGTGTAGCACCTGTATCAAAAAGTATAGAAGACAAAACTGGATCTACTAAAATAGAAAATCTGACAGTAAAAGGTCTGTGATCCTTTGCATGTTGGGTTTGTTGCACTGCATATGCTTGTCCAATGTTGCGGCCCTACGACATAGCCTGACTACCCTGAGCTGACCTGTCATGCTACCTCTAAGATCCTGGTGGCTGGCTACCATGGCCACGACCACCAACTCTGCTTGTACGTCCTGACGTATCCCAATTCCATGACTAGTAAGAAGCTGCTAGTCCTGATCCATCATGCTGTGTCTGTATAGAACCCCTCTCACTAACCACTTGTTGAAACGCCCTGTAAAAGCACTGCAGATGACCCATATTTTCAAAATCTTGACACTCCACTAGGTCACGAGTACACTGAGGTCTCTTGTGCCCCTCTCTACCACACTAGTAGCATATAACTGGGCCACCTGTAATAATCGTCTGTCTAGTACTGCCACTGTGAGAGAAACTCATCTTTCTCTTCCTCTTCCTAGTAAGAATATTATCAGATACTGGTGCTGAACCACCCTGGATTTCACTACTAGCATCCCGCAGGCTCCTTTCAGTATTCAATGGCTAGTTCACTATAGAATTTACAATAAGAACCCTGAAAATGTTCACCAGTGCTTAGAAGTCATATCGAAGACCATACTGAAAGTGTTTACCCCTCAATGCCTCATCACCCTCAAGAATTGGTGTGAAATGCTGAAGCTCGAAGAAGCGAGCAGAATAGTCCATACCTGACATAGATCCCTACTGCAGATTCATGAACAATCGAACTCAATCTGTTCATAGTGTATTTTGAAAGAATAAGTCATTGAATACTACTTGAAAATCTTCACATGCTATGTTTATATGATTCTCTAACTGGGTGGTAACATCCCACAACCTCTTTGTTGAATCACGCAGCATTTAAGTAATGATCTTGACCCTCCACCCTGGAGGCGTCTCAAAATGCTCGAAAATAGTCTGCATAGAATGCAACCAAGACTCTGCAGCCTGTGGTCCTCGATCCCCTAAAAACTTCTGCAGATGCTGTTGTTAGAAGATACGAGTTAGCTCTGCCATAGATGTGGCAGCCTGCGATGCTCCCTAGAAGGTGTGCATAAACCACATGAATTCGTTCATGGAACTGATCCTATGCGCCTGTGTCTGGTATAACTGTTGGCACCACATATGGCTCTTCTAGAGGATCCATTGGTAGCCCATGGCCCACCATTTATGGAGTATAATTGGTCGATATCCTATGGCATACAACTCGTGGTCATCTCAGAGGCATGAATCTACAATGTAAAACACACACCATAGATCAAGATCATTCAATGATTGAAAACAAGTATTGTAAGAAGGGAATAAGGAAAATAAAACTTTCAGGTTTTACAAAAAAATATTAAACGGAGTGTATAATATCTACACAACATGTTATCTAAAGTCTTTCACATGGGCGTGTACTCTACCCAAACTGGTCGTGTAACACCACAAAACACATGGTGTGTTGTCCACACACATTGCGTGCACTTGAAGTTTCCTCCCGGCCCGTGTCCCTCTACAAGGATTAGCCAAACATATCTCCTTTAAAAAAACTACACGGTGTGTCCTAGATAGACACTATGTGTACGGATTAATTTCCAACTACCTGTGTTGTTAGTGACATGGCTGACCACTCAGCTGACCATACATGACGTGTTACACATGTACACGTCATGTACACCACTTCGTCTTCCCCCGGTAAAAACTACATGGCATGTCCCATAGGTACACGACGTGTTAAAGAAGAGGTAACACCAACCCTTGTTGTCAGTGACAAGGTTGAGTACCTGAGTCAAACTACATGGCGTGTTCAAGGTAGACATAGTGTGTATGTCTTAAGGTTTCCTCAGTCCGTATTATTAGTTACACAGGTAGAAACTAGGTTAACACTACACGGTGTGTACAACTGGTACCCTGTGTGTTTTCCTCAAGCCATTTTCGACCCTGTGTCCCCGTCCACACAATCGATGACACAAGAAGATTCTACATGGCGTGTATTGAGGGTACAAGGCATGTACTCAAAAAGTTTTCATTTCTTCGCAAATAGAAGACCACACAACACGTTTCTATAGAACTACACAACGTTTATGATGGTTTTTCCAGTCATTAAGCCTTATAAACTACTCCAGAAACCAGAAACACTGAAGACAACACCTAACTGCCAAATTTCGATTTGTGAGGGCCCATACTCCACGCGAATCAAAGTATGACTTCTTATGTGTGTTATAACAATATAAACAGTCAATGATCCACTAAATTATAGTCAATGAGGTCCCATAATCCTCAAGAAACAATGTTTGGCATTCATTTTATCAGCCTCACACAAAAATACACTATCAAATAGCAAGTGTTTATCAAAGCATCTATCACACCAGCATGATTTTCTAGCACAACAACTATCACAAAAAAACGCAATTTCTAATGCACCTATATGGCATGGAACTATGCATGGAATGTGATTTCTAGATTGTTCCTAAATGATACATGAGATTTCATACCCTCATCTCATCGGGATGCAACTAAATAGAACCCAGTAAAAAATATTAACAACACACATAAAGTGTGTCACCCATCGGTGAAAATCAAATCAATTGTAAAATTGAAAAACCGGTAATAATTGCAATAACCGAGGTAGACTGGCTTTTCCCTATACACGGGTTAGCTACTCCTGGGCACATATTATTTACAACTACTATTTCCATCATATCCATGACTAAGTCTCAAAACAGTATTTCAAAGAAAAGAACCCCTCTGATACCACTTTGTAACGTCCCGAATCGAGTTGCCACTCAACAGGTTCCCCGAAACCGGTTGTTCACATGACCTAAACCGCATTTCCCCAAACAACAAAGGCCACTAACTAGCAGTGAGGGATAAGGACTGATTGTGGGGAAAATATTCCATCATCTGTCAAAGTGTAGTGTAGTGGAATAAAATATATTAATATAAAACAGCGGAAGCAGTAATCAATATAAAACAGAAGTAAATGAGAACCATAAATAATATATATAAAGATGCAGCATGTCACTAATTCTATAAAAACATCTAGAACATGATAAAATGGAGTACAATACAATACAACTAAAAATACAAGGTACAACCAAACAAAACAAAGAAGAGTAAACCGAATGCAGCAGCATCACAAGACAAAGCTCGGTCCCATGATCTCTTACTAGTCTACTACAATCATGTACCTATATAGGGTCCTTTTCCCTTATCCACACTTGCAGAAATGTAATCTGTTTAGACCAAAGACATGACCCAAACATTGTGTGAGAAATAAATCCCAGTAGGCACCCACCAAAGGAATGTGCCCAACTGTTAATGAAAATGTGCAACAGCACTGTGTAGTAGTAAATGAAATAAACAAGCAGTAATCAAAAGTAACTATCTTTACCTATCATATTGCAATTTTAATATTCATTTAACAATTTTCTTTAATTACATTCGGTGCTTATCAGAACCAAGCCCTCTTTCCCATCAGAACCTTGCCCTCAGGCTAATATAAAAAAACCATTCCCTCATGCGTTCACTTAGGCTATCGAATATTTCCCTCAGGCATACGAGATATTTCCTTCAGGAACAGAAGTCACTGCCCTCAGGCCTAAGAAGTGTTTCTCTCAAGCAAGATAGATCATTTCCCTCAGGCTAAGCAGTACCTTGACCTTAGGCTAAAAAAACACTTCCCTTAGGCTAAAAAGAATATAGCCCTCAGGTGCAAGTAACCGGGCTGGGCCCAAATCCTAAATAAGAAATTTATATACAATTCCTCTCAAGGTAATTTAATATACATTATAATCATGGAATCCCCTCGGGTATCCAAGCCAAACGGCTAAATAGAGTAACACACCCCCAGGGTGGTCCTGGATCCAAGCTGTGATCTGAAACAACATTTATACGTATTCATTAAACTACCTATGCAATTATAGGTTTTTAATTATGTAAGGCCTCGGCCATGCGATACCCCAAACATGGGTGCGTATCACATTGGTACACAAAACACACCACAGTTGGAATTTAAACACCAGACCACCTACCTCGATAGCCCCTGATCGGTATACGTGAACGATGCAACCCGAAACAAACAAGAATAGTGCAGATCTGAGAGGAATATAATCCCTTTTGAATTCAAATAACTTTCCCTCGGGAAATAATAGGTATGAAACATACAAGGAGGAGTAATAAATCACTTGTGCAGTTCCAAGGAGATCGACGACGTAAAATTGGGTTCCCGGTGTGTGGTCGGGAGGTCCTCTTAGCTCCGGTCGTCTCTCCCACTCTCCTATGGAATTCTTAGCTTCCTGTGTGAACAAAGCAGGAAACTGCCCATTTTAAGCAGAAAAAATCAAACTACATGACATGTACTCTCAAGTACACAGTGTGTACATTTCATCATTTAACTGTTCCTCAGGCGTCTACTTTTCACCACCAAACTGTTCACTTGCCGACATGAGTACACAACCTGTATTTCCGAATACATGGCATGTATTGTTGCTCAACTACAGGCTACTTCCACTACCTTACTATTCACCTACTGGCTGACTACACGGTGTACAAATACCCACTACACGGCGTGTAGTCGGTTTTTACACCTTTCATCGCCAATAGGCCTACACGCCATGTGTACTCATCCAACATGGCCAAATTACACAGCCTGTGGAAAAGTACAGAGTGTATACCCACAATATTTCGGATTTTCCCCATTTTCCTTATTTTATCAAATACACTGAAGGAAAAAGGAAAAGAAGAAAATCATACCTCAAGAAGAAGAAATGGGTTATTACAATTTCCAAACATTTTTACGAACAATTTAGAAATCCAAATTTTAGTTGTCAGTCAAAAGGAAAACCACACACAACACACAAAAAAAAATAAGGGCAATGGAAATAATGGCACACAAGGGCCAACAACCAAACTAGACCTCTCAACCATACGCCACCTACAAATAAATACTAAAGAAGACAAGGGATGAACCTAGGCACTCGTGAACAATCCAGAACGTACTATATATGTGACTCGTCATGAAGGCATTCCCTACGCAATGACGTCATAAAACCAAACCACCCAATGTAGCCCTATATGGCCTAACCGAGGGGCTCAATCCCATATCACTAATAACAGAATGCCTCTCTCCTATGGGCCACTAGAAGGTGCATAGTCTAAACAAGTGTGGCAATCGTTCTCTGAAGATTCTCTTACTATTCCCGGTTACCATGAAAACACATGCAATAAAAAGGGTTTTATAAATAATGTCAATCAAGTAATGAATCACGTTTCGGATATAATACACAACCCATGGAATCAACGTACAAAAAATATCACCCCTGTGTTAACCCATAGTGAGTGTTTTCCAAAATAATTTATTTTATTTAAGATCCAAATGATCCTTCTCCAACTTCAATGGAAATCTTCATTTCTCAAGAGAACCAAAACTCTTGTTCACGCATCAGAAGAAATCACTTTTCATTAAGATAGAACTACACATGAAATTCAGTTTATTATGTTCATAGGAAAAATGGGAAATCATTCACTATTGTGCATCCTTTCAACAGGAAAATATTTCATGTGACATGTACAAAATTAATAGCTGTTTTTACATCGAGAAATTTTTAAAAATTAATTATCTTATATTATTTCCTATTTATTAAAATTAATAATATATCATTCCATTAATAAATTATAAATTTAATGGAGAGTGCAATGGGGAACCTACAAAAACTCACAGCTCGAACACGACAATGAAACACACCTCACATAGGCGCACAAGCACGCACTAGCTGATGATTAAGGTAACATGGGTTACCCCGCCAACATGCTCCAATAAACGCACAAAAATAAAGGTAAATAAACATGTACTCAAAATAGTCCAAATGAACAACCGGTTCAAAAGAACCACCTTGGAATGTATTTAATGAGACCTCACAACATCAACACTATTTATTAATCCCCTTTAATATCAACGAACTGTTTAAAAAAACTACACAATGCCAAGTAAACTCACTAATCCTTTAAAAGATCCAACAAGCCTTTTTATGAAGAGGCATAGAGTTCACATCCTGACAAAAGCAAAGGACACGATGAGATAAAAATTTAAAAACACCTACACCTAAACACATTTTCAAAACTAGGCTCATAGCACCAATATTATTTAATAAAACAATTACAATTCATAAAACTATTTTGAAAGGTTTACCATGGCTTTGAAAATATGAAACCAACTCAAGCATCATTGGATTAATTCTAAAAACATTCACCAATGAGAAATGGCCATCGATACATATTATACATTTGAATGAAAAAACCCATCAAATTCGGACCACAAATTTAAACAAAATAATTGTGCCCACAACATCTACTCAGAATAATAGGGTGAAAAATATCAAACGCAACTAAATTATTTTAAAAAAACAATTTACACCAATCTAATTAATTGGATCATATACTAAAATAATTAATTTAAATTCAAGAACTAGAAAAACTCAAGAAGACAATGTATATCAATACATAATGGAGGAGAGTGCAATGGGGTTCATACCTCTACCATGGACGGACCTCCTGAAGTTAGTGTGAAACCATTTTCGCACTGCAACCGCACTTGTGGGAAGCAAAAACCAGTCTATGCAACAAATAGGATCCCACAATTTGAATAGAACGGTCGTAAAAAACAATAGACCATACATTTAGAGTTTTAGGGACACCCAAAACCCTCAATAAATAAGCAAACCAAGTGGTAGTCACCACTGAAGGGAGTGGTTGGATAGAAGGCGGTTGGGAGTCTGGGGATTACATACTGGTCGTTCGGAGCGCGGGTGGGGGGGGGGGGGGGGTCATCGGGGCACTGATCCACTATTGGTAGGCCGGAGCAGGGAAGGGGGGAGGGGTCTGTCGCTGCTTTCCAGACAAAGTAGAGAATGGGGGGGGGGGGTTGTAGCACTGGCTGGAGGTGAATTTTAGGTTATCATTACGGGAGTCGGAGGAAGGGGGAGCATTGAAACAAAGAGTGCAGAGGCTGGTCAGAGGTCAGTGGAAGGCAGGATGGCAGGTGTAGGGGATTAGGAGAGACAACGTCGAGTGAGGTACGGTCGCAACTGGTCAGGACACCTAAAAAAGGTGCTGGTGGAGCATGGGGGATAAAGGAAGGCGACACCGAGATGTGGGGATGATGTTGGAGTTGACGTAAGAGACGAGGGTTGGCTATCTGCGAGAGAAGCGCAGACCAGGAGGTGCGATGGGGGTGTTTTTGATGTTGGAGAAGGGGTGGGGGTGCACTATGGGAAGATTGTTAAGGGTTCAAGAATCCCTAACAACTGCAAAAATATGTAAAACCAATCTAGTAGAAATAATAATATTCTTAATTAAAAAACATTTATTTAAAAAATGATAATATTAATACTATTAAAAATATGAACAAACTCATTAATAATAAAAATAATAATTAAACAACTATGATAATAAAAATAATAAATGATAAAATAATAATAATTTTAACCACAACAATTTTTTTAATAATTATAATATCATAATTGGCCATTTCAATAATAGTATTATTATTAATAATTTCTAAATTAAAATAATAATAGTAAAAAAAACCTTATTAATAATAACATAACATATACGTTAATAATTATACATATACAAATATAATAAATAAGAATACCCATCTCACTTTAATATTGGCAATAAAACCATTAAATTTAATAAAATTTGAAATAACACAATATAATAGAGTAATTTCACTTTTTATTTATTCAATGATAGGAGGATCATGTCATTTCCTAGGAGAAGCCACACATGGGTTCCAAAATACACTTAGCCCATGCACACTGTGATGTCATAAAAAAACTCATGCTTTTTAACCAAGCTCAAAAATCATGATCGTGGTTCAACCCGTACCTCGACAAAAAATTTGAAAAAAAAATAAATTAATAAAATAAAATATAATAGATAGGTCGGGGTGTGACAAGTATTATGCCACTATATATATATAATCATGATCCACATTATATCTATGGTATTCAATGATCTATTGGTTTATTATTAATTTATGGTTGTTCGATTCGATTGATTATGATGTGGTAGGCGACTCAATCTCAATTTCCATTTATTCGATATATACTTGGTATTGCGAAACTATTAATTTGTATGTGGTGTATCTATACCCCACTTAGAAAATTTTTCATTTGATTTCTCATTCCTATTAAATAGCTATATTCTTGTATAATGGATATAATTATTTCCTTATTTGCATAACCTTTTAAAAGTGATGTCTCTTTTAAATGTTGTTTTAAAAGTTGAAATATTGATTAATCTGTATCTTCTTCTCAATATAGAAATTAATAAAGAATATTTTTCTTCATGTAAATATTTTTATAAGAATGAATTTGAAATTCAGTGATTTTCGAGGCTTTCTATATCCCCTTGATGCATCGATAGTTATCATGACACAAAACATTTGGTGAAAAATCCTTTATGTTTGTTTCAAAATAATTATTAGATAAGTTTCTACCCACTTACATAAACCATCTCGACGGTAGTATGGTTAGGTTTCTTGATCCATGACAACCAAATAATAATTATACACTTTATTCAATATCAATTTTTCACTTCCCATGTGGTTTTCACTTTGACATAATTTCTGGATACATTTTCATTCACAATTTATTGATGGCATGTGTTTTTCAATTACTCACCATGCCATAATTATTATGTGTAGTTGTTTATGATTCAATTATTATAGATTAATTTTTCCGTTATAGATAACCCTTACAAATAATTTTATATCACCCCTTTAATTTGGTTTCCTTCAGTAGGTTGTGAAGACGAGGTTATTTAATGAGCTTTCGAAGATGCAATTTATTTCATTTTATATTGTCTCATTTTTTATTTTGTCTTCCAAATGTATTATGGGTATCATGTATGTTTCTAGTTTATTTAAAACTATGAAACATATCTTTCCATTTGGATTTTATTCTTTGTAATCGTGCCAATGTAGTAAATAATTATCTCTACGATTCTGTGGTCAGGGTATTATGGTTGGTATCAGTGGAAGTATGGTAGGAAACATTTGAATCAGATTCAGAGAACATAGATTAGAGAACAAAACCCTACTATAGATATTGAAGATAATTATATAAGAAAATCCAATATTATTGGTAAGGTAGATATTATGTGGTTATTCATTGGAAGACATCCCTCTCTAGATAATAATAGTGGATGTGGTTTTGGAATAGATTTACCTTGGAGTAACAACACAGACATGGTCTTTCGGGCTTGACTAGGGGTTACCTAGAACATTAAAATGGGGCTGACTACAAACATAGATTTCCACTAATGGGGGATATTCTTAGGGTAATTCCCATATAATTTACAAATAATTATGAATGTTTTAATTTTAAATATAAATCGTATTTATTATTATAAGATTAACTGTCAATGAATTTTCAGATTATTCTAATTGTTTTGGTAGATCAATATAACCCCTCATGATTTATAACCTAATATTTTGTATTCCATTGTTTAGTGATGGTACCTAATGGAAGGACACAAATAAATAACCATGGAAAATGTAGGGACTACCCTACTACAAAATTCATCATAGTTAGTGTTGGATATGAGAAGATCATAACCATATCAGGAAGTCATTCTCAGGTTTTGATGAATAACCATGATACACCTATGTGGAATTGTTTCCTATGATAGAATCCACCATATTTTAGTGGGGCTAATAATCCAATGGTAGCTCAATAGTGGATCTATTCTTTTGAAATAATATTTCAGGCATTAAGATTCAATGAAAACGAAAAGGTAGTACTTGTAGTATATTGTGTCAGGGGTGGTGTTAATCAATGGTGGTCCTTGATCCAACAAACTATGAATGAATATTAAATAGATGACATAAAATGGGGAAATTATATGTGAGTTTTCATCCAAAAATATTTCCCTCATGAGAAATGCAATGAAATGAAGTAAAAATAACTTACCTTGGAATAATGGGAAGAAGCGAGTGTTTCAGATTACGAGGTTACTTTCACAAGAAAAGATATGTATTTTATAGATTACATATATAATTCTTAAGAAATTATTTATCATTTCATTGATGGTATTAAACCATGTCTTCCAAGGGAACTAGATTCTCAAACATGTAAATCATATGTTGTAATATTAATAAGTTCCATAAAAACAGAGAAATACTTTTCTATATAGAATTTGTTGAAGGAAAATACAGAGGGAAATAGGTATTCTATTAATCATGGTAATGGTGAATCACCAGAGAAGATGAAGGGAAAAATATAATTCCCATTATACAATATCTATGGAATGAACCATCTAGTAAAATAATTGAAATACATGGGGTTTTTTATAAGTGTGGAGAAAAAGGCCACTAATCTAATGAATTATATGGGATGATCCAAATCAATTATTTTCAGTATTATAATTATAGAGAGATGGGACACTATGAAAATTATTTTCCAAAATAACAATGAAAATTGCCTCAGAAAAGGCCACAAGAGTAAGGTAATCCTTTCGAAATCACAACTATAGATGTTGAAGTTATTAATGAAGTGGTGGAAGGTACATTAATTGTTTATTCAAATTTAGACAATACTTTATTTGATTCTAGATCATCACATTATTTTATATCTTCCCAATTTCCAATAAATATTATACATTTACCAATTTATATATTAATGTAATTTCCTTGATATTTCTTAAGGGAAGTATAATTGTAATAAATATGTGTCCGTCAGTCCCATTTTTTACATTGAAACATACTCTTCGGCTGACTTTTTTTCATATAGATGGTTGAATTTGAAATAATTCAAATTATGAATTGGAATTAAATATATGATGTGAAAATATATTTAAAAAATAAGGAATTTAAAATTTTTAGAATGATGTTGAATTCCGTATCTTTAGAGAACAGAAATCATCATCTGGATTGTATCCAAATACTACATCAGTTTCCCTTCTAATTGAAATTATTTTGGTGGAAGAGAAAACATCATTAATGGATCTTAAAATTGAAGATGTACCTACTATTCAATATTCCATAGGTGTATTTATTGAGGATTTACCTAGACATCATTCAGAGCTGGATATTGAGTTCTCTATTTATTTAATTCCCATTGGATGACCTATATCAATTACTCCCTTTAAAATGGAAAATATGGAATTAGTAGATCTTAAGAAACAATTGAAGGAAATGAGTGAAAAAAAATTATTTACTTAAGTGTTTGTCCATGGGGATCCACTATTATCATTGTAAAAAATAATGATGGATCCATGGAGCTGTGCATTGATTGTAGATAAATCAATGGTATTATAATAAAGAACAAGTATCATCTACCTCTCTTTGAGGATCTATTTGATCAACATTATGGAGCTCAAAATTTTTCAACGATTGACCTCCAGTCTGGATATCATTAGTTGTATGTCAGAAACGAAGATATTCTAAAGAAATCATTTTAAATCATGTAAGGTCATTACAAGTTTACAGAAATTTTGTTTTTATTTAATAATACACTAGATATTTTTATGGATCAAATGAATAGAGTTTTCAAGGAATATCTTGATAATTGTTTTTGTATTTATTGAAAAAAACATGATATATTCCAAAATAAATTAGGACCATGTGAACCACTTGGGGGTTTTTTTAGATACTCTTTGAAGAAAAGAGTTATATACGAGGCTTATTAAATTTGAGTTTTGGAGTTAAGATGTATCTTTTTAAGGATGCATTGTCTCTATGGATGGAATCTCATTCGATCCTATGAAGAAAAAGGAAGTCCAAGACTAGCCAAACCAATGAACATAAAAATTGAAAGTAGTTCCATTGGCATAATAGGTTACTATCGGCATTTCATACGATATTTTTTCTTATTGGCTAACCCAGTAACCATACTCACATGTAAAAGGGATAGGTTTATATTGAAAAAATAATGTATATACTTTTTTTAAGAATGAAATAGAATATTTGGTCAATGATCAAATTTTGACTCTTCCATATGGAAATGATGTGTTTTTTATATATAGTGATGCATCAAAAAAATCGACAGGGTTGAATCCTTATGAAAAATGATAAAATTATATTTTATGCATCAATGCAGATGAACAATGAACAATGTTATCCGACTCATGAACTAGAGTTAGAAACTGTAATAATTACATTTATTTAATGCACACAATATATCTATGATGTATGATTTGATATATATACAAATAACAATAGTAAACAATACATTTTACACAGAAAGAACACAAAAAAGGAAAATGAGATGGCATAAGTTACTCAAAAATTATGATTTTTCAATACACTACAAGCTAGGAAATGAATATAAGGTACTATATACATTATATTGGAAATATCCTCGACTTCTTTCCGAATTGATGATTATTGTAGATAATGTGTTCATGGATCTAGTAAAGTTGGATATAGGGATTCTGATAGAGGGAGAAACATATTGGCTTTTTCAAATGATTTCAAACCATCCTTATAGGAGAACACAAAAAGATATCTATATTACAATGAGATCCCAAAAATGAAATATAAATCTGTTAAGGATGGATGATAGGAGTATCTCATGTTTGAGAATAGATTTTGGAAATTTGGAACGATTTTATGAGTTTCATCAGTACCTGAGATAAAAAAAATTCACTATTAAAGGATGTTTGTAGCTAAAATTTATCTATACACCCTAGTATATCCAATATTTACATCAATCAGAGGGAACATTTTTTGTGGGTTAATAGTAATTGATAAATTATTGACTATGTGTCAAGGTGTCTCATTTCTCAACAGGTGAAGGACGAGAGACAACATCCTAGAGGACTCTTGAATTCTCTACATATTCTTATATGGATGTTGTATGACATTACGATGGACATTATCAATGGACTACAATGGACTCCTAGAAGGAACGATGAAAAATGGGTAATTGTTGATCATTTTAAAAAATCAGCACATTTCCTTTTTATAGGATAATATTTACCTCTTATGTGAATAGTAAGACTCTATATTAATGATGTTTTATGACTTAATGGTGCACCTCTTTAGATTTTGTCTTATTGATATCCCTGATTGAGATCGAAATTATTGGAAAATCTCCAGAAGTCTTTTGATACCGAGATTTATATGAGAACATCTTACAACCCCCAAATAGACAGAAACAATAAAATGAATATTTGGACACTGGCATAAATATTGAGATCATGGTCACTTGACTATCAAGGTATGTAAGATTTTTACACCCTCTGGTCGAGTTTTCATATATTAATAGTTTCCACCGTGGTATTAAAATGGAGTAATATTAAGAATTATATTGAAAGTGATTTCAAAGTCCAACTTGTTTGGTTGATGTAAGAGAGAGGAATCTTGTAGGAATAGAACATATTGATGAGATAATAACTAAGGGGATGATAATTAATTCCTTTATTAAAGCATCACAATGTCGGAAAAAGATTTATACTGCCAACCATAGAAAGGATTCTGAATTTCAAGTGGGAGATCATGTCTTTCTAAAAGTATCTCCAGGGAAGGGTGTATTATTTTCAGTATGAAATGGAAATTGAATCCCTAGGTACATCAAACATTTATAAATTCTGGAAAGAATTGGAGCAATATATTATTGATTACGCATTCCCCCAAGTCAATCCAAAGATAATTATGTGTTCCATGTGTCATTATTAAATATGTACATTATAGAACCAACACATGTACTCAACTAAGAAGAAATAGAACATAAATCTAATTTTTCATATAATGAAGAGCCTATCGAGTATCTCAACAAAAGATAGAATGTATTGGGAAATCAGAAAACACGACTGGTAAAGGTTCCATGGAGAAACCATAAAATGGAGGAATCAATATGGGAACCAAAGGACATTATGAAGAGGAACAACCCACATCTTTTAAGAGGGCTATATACATGAAAAATAAAGTTGAAGAAATTTCGTAAGGGGGGGGGAGAATATAACACCATATACTGTAATGTTATGTTTCTTCTTAAATAATTTCAATTAATTAGATTGATTATTATGCATAAAACATTGAGTCTTTGTGAAACAAAAAATTATTATAGGATATAGTATTAAACAAGGTGCTAAAATTAATTTTTCCCGTCTATGATTTGAATTAAAAAAATGGACTTATAAGGACTTGTTCATAAAGATATTTAGAGTCTCATAGGATCAACATAATTTTTAGAGAACAGTAACATGACATTATGAATAGTAACCTATCCTTATATATAGTAATATACATTCATTAATAGTAATATTACCCTTTTGAATTGTAATATCACCCATGAATGTTAAAAAAATTGGGAACCATGTAAACAAAACCGAATATTTTTAAAAGTAATAATTTAGTGTTGGTTTCTTTAGCAATAAATATTTAATAACAATTTTCTAATTAATAATTTTTTTTAATAAAAATTAGATTAATAAAATTATTTCCTAAATTAATATTTTTATGTCCTATGATATTTGTGTAATATAATGAGGCCTTAGATAATTTATTATGGTTTTATAAAATCAGTTATAATTTTAAAGTCTTTATTTTTTTAGTTAATAATTATTTTAATTAAAAACAAAATTTCTCATGTTTATAAATTTATTTTAATAAAATCATGTTCATTTTCTGTTTCTACATTTCAGAAAAGGCTTAATGTGATTTTTTTATTTTTCTGAAATACTAGAATATTTTGTGATTTATGAAATTATATAAGTAATGAAAATTGCTTAATAAATTAATTTATGAATTATGATTGAGACATGAATGATATAAATGGAAATTATTTCTAACACACATCCACATATTACTATTTTTGGTAATAGGAATCAATATTATTGTTTTCATTATAAAATTAATAAAATAATTAATAAAATATTGAGAAATGACTCCTCTCTAGCATTATAAAAACCATCCCTCACTCCACCTTATATTCACTCTACATAGACATAAATAATTGCATATTTATGAAATAATAACATTTCATAGTACCACCCCACATCCTAGAGAAATCGGTCTTTCCAAAATACCAGAACCATTTCCCTTAAGAATGTTTTCAAGTAGGTTTTTTCATGAGGTAAATCCTTGTCCATTTTTGTTTAATTTCATTTCAATTTATCTAATTTTTTTATTCCATCTTCACATACTCTATCCAAATGATATCGATAGATATATATTATCATCTATATAGTATGATTAAATTATGTTAATATAAGATAAATCATCAATATCCTTACACTCCCTCTTTTATTTTATAAATGAAATCATCGTCCGAGATGTGCTAATTTACACCCTTTGAGTACGAAGAAGATTATTTTCTGAAATTATTCTTAAAATATATCCACGAAAATATTTATATGTTTCTGAATGACTTTTAAATATATAATATAACCCTTTTTATGTTTCTAATGTATCATATTTACATAATACGAAACAACAATACCAAATTAGTTCGTTATGATCAATTATTGCCTTAATAATCTAAACAATTATTATGAAATGACTTATCCAATGATTCATACTCATAACATGTAAGTAAATGATAATTATAACCCTTTAAACTTCTATACATTCAATAATAATATATAAATTCAATTCTAGAGATTTATATCCATTCAACAAGAAATTTTGTACGCACATGCTAGTATGCTGATCATGAAAACCAAGGAAACAAATGCTCTTGAGTGATGAATTTCGTATCATATAACTCAACCAAAAGGCCATAAATGAACTTTATAAAATTTCAAAAAATAAAATACATTTACATAGGATTATTAGTTTACTAATAAATGTATTTTATTTCATTTTTTAGGACATTATGATCATGTGAAGTAGAGTTTCGTGCGTAGGGTTCGGGGTTTCTCATCTCACTTTTATTTCCACAAGATTTACTTTGTTCCCAACTTATTTCATGTATGTGGTGTATGTACTATGGCTCCAAATTTATAAAAAATGATACTATTTATATCCATGGTAATCAAATATCCCTTTTTTATTATCAATTTTTTGTCTTGTGATTTGATTGATTTCAATTTGGAAAGGGGCTTCATCTCAATTTTCGTTTTTTTGAGACCTACTTGGTATTGTGAACCTTATAATTTTTATGTGGTGTATCTACTTCCCCTTTTGTATCATTTTAATTTTAAATTACATTCAAATTAAATATCCAAATTCTTGTGTAATGTATATTATTTTTTTCTTTGTTTTATACCCTTTTACATAGAGTGTTTATTTTAAATATTGTTTTAACTTTAGAAATATTGTTGAATATGTCTCCTATACTAAATATAGAAATTTATAAGTCATATTATTATGGAATTAAATAATTTCATAAGAATTAATTTCACTTCTAGTGATTGGCAGGGCCCATTATATCCCTTTGATGCTTCGACAACTCTTATGAGACAAAAGATTTGGCGACAAACCCGTTGAGTTTGTTCCCCAAACATAATGAAATAGGATTCTAACAAAATACACAATCCATCTTGATAGTATAATGGTTACTTTTAAATATATATGACTTCAAAATAAAAAGAATTCACTTTATTTACTATTCAGCATTCACTATCCATGTTGTTTTTACTATGTCAAACTATAAGGATGCATTTTCATTATCAATTTATTGATGGAATGTGTTTTTAAATTATTCACCTTGAAATATTGACTATGTATTAATTTTTATGATTAATTTGTTATTGATTGATGATACCACTATAAGAAACCCTTACTAAGAATTTGATCTCACACATTTAATTTTTTCCTTCCCCAGGTTATGAAGAAGGGGACATTTAATGAGTTTTAATAGATACAATTTATTACATTTTATATTGGATCGTATTTTACATTTTTTCCAATGTATTATGGATATCATGTTTATATCTAGTTTATTCAAGACTACTAAACTAATAAGTCCATAAGGATTTGATTCCCTATAATCATGAAGATGTAATATAATAATAAACACTCTCAAACATTCTATGATCGGGGAGTTACAGTAACATGAATAGTAAATATATGATCATGAATTAGTTGAAGAAAATAATAATTTTTTAACTATGTCTTTTTTGTGTATGTTATTCAAAAATATTTTGTATTGTAATTAAATAAAAATTTTATAAACACCCATATTCTTAAGGTCAATTACTATGATTTATCACAAATATAGGAGACTCAAAACCAAATTTCGTCATTTTTAATCCATCTCACACATTAGAAATGAAAATAAAAATTAATAAATATTTTAATTAGAAATAATATCACACATATACACATAATGGTTATGAAAAAGAAATAATATAAGATATGAAATAAAAATTAGAATTAAGGAACCCAACATATGTAGAAAAAATAATAATATCACTATAAAGATGCAAAAGTTCATTAATGGAAGTTCCTCTTGATCTAATTAAATGCCTTATTATGGTTATATAAAATTTGAACTTCATTGGTTTTATGTTTCGGGATTTTAAAATACCTTTATTAATTTTGATCATTACTAATATATTTGTTGGACAGTGATCACATGATTAGTTTAAATATAGGTCTTTAGCAAATCCAATTTACTCAGACAAAGAAAGCGATGGCCTCATCCAGTAGACTATCCTCAAACAAAGCCCATTTTTTAGAGCTTGGAAAGGAGGTGGAATCATTGGGATTCACTCTTAACCAAGACCATGCTGATTTTGAACATGTTAAGCATGATCAGATCCATCTACGTGAGAAGTCCAAGTAAACAAAGATTACCACCCGAGCAATTTTATCCGAGCCACCCCAATAGTCTGTCACCAACCCACACCATACCCTATTGACTTATGCAGGTGTTATAAGGGGATATTTAACAAGGCCTTAATAGTATTATTATGTGCATTATTTTTTATATAATAATGAATATATATTCACTTCATTATTGTTACATTGTAAATAGTTTTTAATGTGCAAATAGTATTTTTAGTTAATATTCAACTTATAAATCTATTTTGATGAATTAATGGATTTTTTAATGAAATAATTTTTGAATAGAATATTATTATTATTATTAAATTATTTTTTGTGTAATATAAATTATTGTATAAATTTATGAATGCAATTGTAATTTTTATTAAGGGTTAAAAGTAGTTTTTTGTCAAAATCAATGAATTTTTTATAAATGTTAATTTTTATTTTAAAAGAAAAAATTCACATATTTAGAGAATTATTTATATAAAATGAATATTATTTTTGGAATGAGGACATAAAAATTAACTAACGGTGAATTTTTCATAATTTCATCATACAGTCGAATTTTTGGGATAAAATTAATTACTGTTTAAATATATAATGTGTTTTATGACAACATAATGAAAAAATAGTGATGTTATAAAATTTCATAAACATTATGTTCGGAAGATTTATGTTTTTGAAAAAAAATGTGATTTTATATTTGTTTGATTTATTATTAAAAGCATTAATGGACCCTCTAAGACTTATAAAAATTATCCTTTTTAAATTGTTTTCCTTGATAATGTGACTCTCCTGCACATAAGAAACACAATTATAGAAAAAAATTAGTCCATTTGACTCATAAATAAAATTTTCCCACTACCCTTTTTCAATAAACATAGGAAAAACCATGGCATGGTTTGTGTTTTTGATTAGTTTAATGTGTGGTGCCCCAAACCTAAATAATAATGAATTCCCTCTCTTTTCTTATATAAACCCACCCAAACTCTCACATCCTCTTCACTAAAATCCATTGGTGCTCGACCAACCCCTGACCTAATCTCTCTAGAATCCTCCCAAGGTGCCCAAATCTCCCAAGATGAATCTCTCAAGACTCTCCCATGGTTTTGGGGTCACACTTCCAAGTATGGTATTTATTACTTTCTCATTTTGTCCAATTTTCATTAAGTTGTTATTCCCTTTTTTTTCAAATATAAATTTTAGGGTATGATTTAGAACCTCATACATTCTTCCCTCTTTATTTTTGGATTATGGGAGACCCCTTTATCTCTCCTTAATATATCCCATGTACACCTGTTACCATGCCCATATTCTGTGAGGGATTTATCTCAACTAATTTACATCCAAGTATTTATTTTTTATTGTGCATATAAATTCCATTATTTTTGTTGGGATATGTATATATATCACCCCATTAATGTACAATTCATGTAAATATTATTAGACACCCCTTTCACTCCAATCAACCATTTTTTATGAGTTCTTATTTCACATTGTTATGCTACTGAAATAGCACTACAATTTTCCAAGCCAATTTCATAACACAGTGAATACAATTCCCATTTCCCTATCAAGGGTATTCACCTTTATGAACATTTACTTATTGATTATAAATATCCATGTACGTATTATGCATCACTTTATCTTGTAATAAATGATGATGATTGATTCCATGTTGTATGATCATTGTGGCACACTTATGCATGAAATTAAATGTTTAAGAAGGGTGCACCCTGATAGCACTCTAATGAATTGGGTAAAGTATAGTGTCAGGATACATCATATGCAATTACTTTTGAATCATGTTAATTCAAGTGAAATGAGTTTTTACTCGTTCTTCAAGTGTTATGAGGATTTACTCATGCTCCATGAGCAATGAGCCTTGGTAAATTCTAAATTCCTTGTGAAGTGTTTTTCCGACATTTCCATGTTATGATTATCAGTCTTTATCATGGATTTATTCCCACATTTCTCTTGTGCTTCATTGATATGTGTATTGTCTAACATGTATGATATTCCTCATGATATTCCATGTTTATTCCCTTATTGGGCTTTAAACTAGACCCTTTTCTTATGCATGTCCTCAGGTTATCCCATGATATTCAATGTACGAGGGAATGTAGTGGTCATGTAATGGATGATTTCAATAAAGATGTATTATTTCATGTTTTAAGTTGTTATGTAATGATCGTAAGCCTCAAAGAAACTAGAACTCCTAATATTACATGTTGTATCAAGCAAAGAGTTTATTTAATAAATAATTTTTAAGTTTGTAATAAAGTCAGGGTTGTTATATTCATAAATTATAATCCCCCTTTATTTAAAATCTTATAATTAAAAACTAACCCTAATGCAAGTAATTAATGAGTATATGAATAAGAAAAAACTACATCCTCAATAGAAGAAGAACAGATTCATAATATTAAAATATATGATTATATCATAATATGAGTCCATATATAAATGATAATTATACATTATCCTCCACTATTCATAGTTGAAAATTCCACCAAAAACATGATATATATTTTCATCCAGGTCCATCTATATCAATATCACCTCAATGTATCTTACATTGGATTCAAACAAAAGGTTACAAAGTTACTGTATATGCCCATAATATATCCTAAATAATAAATAAGAATAGAAAATATATAACTATTATATATCTACAATTGATATAAAAATCATGGAACGAGGATATATTCACAGTGAAAAAGAATATTTACTCTATTTTGTTTTCCACCTATATAGGTCAATAGTATATATCTGTTAAAAATTTATATATTATTATATTCATATAATATTATATACATAGTGACCCATGATTAATTAACATTGATTTTAATACTTAAAATAAGAATATTCAATTCATAATTCTGTAAAACTTTTGAGAACCATAATGGTTTAATGTATTTGGAAGCATCGATACATAAACAGCATGTTCATAAGAGAACTACATCATTTCCCACTATATTCATCATACATATCACCCTACTATGAAATATCACACATATTACATTTATTAATCACCCAAGGAAACTGAACATAAGAAAGAGAGATCTAATATGAATAGTAAGGGTAAACAATGAAGATATATAAAAAGAAAATGATTATAAGTGTATGAGAATTTGAGAATAATAATTTAATGCCATACCCTAAATTTAATATTTCATAAACATGATTCATTCAATACATTTTCTCATTCCATAATATATGAATCATAATTTAATCAATGAATATAATATATAATATTATAAAATTGTAATAAGACATTGAATAGTGCAATACACTTATGATTACATAATTGTAGACATGATAAATTTGAGATAGGATCACTCAAGTAGTTATGATCATGATTCTATGCCATCAATTAAATTTAGGGACATAAATTAAGTCCCATAAATGACACTATAAAAATGAAAGAAATTCTACACATAATGTTATTTATATGAAATCATACGCATCTATACCCGTAACGAAATTAATGTTGGTCCGTACATAACATGTTTATTATGAAATCTGGATCATGAAAATAATAATGAAATAATTAGTTATCCATCATTACAAAATACATTAAAGGGTAACCATTTTTAATGAAAATAATAAATATGTATTTACCCAGATCACTAAACCTTCATCATATTATAACCCTTCAAATGAAATGAGTTTCATTAGAATTTCATGAAATCATAACCCATGGAAAAGTAATGGATCTCATAATTATTTCATCTTCCTACTAATAAATCATTTAAACAAATAATTTCAATAGTATCCTTGGATCATATCCCTAGTAAATGATATGTAATTTCATATTATATCATCTTAGATAGAAGAAAATTTTGAAATTTCAATTGGATCATTTTATATAACAAAATGAGATTTTAAAATTGTTAAAATTGGGTTTAATAGAAAATAAAAAACTAAAAATCAAGATTATATGAGAATGTAACACCTTGATCACTTAATATATATTTTGTTTAAAATAAATTTAATTTATTTTACATCTTTCCTAAGGTCTAAATAAAAAATAATATAGTATACCATTATTATTTATTCATTAAATTGGAACATAAGAATACAACTAAATAAAATATAAAATTTATATTATTTACACATGTTTAATCAAAATAACTATTTATCCATTGAATCTCATAAAAAATAATCATTTTAAAGAAATATATACTTTATCCGAAAAACATTATATTTCTAAAAGGTGGGTTAGTCGTCATTTTACGACATAATTTAGTGTGAATTTCTATCAATTTTAGAAAGATTATCCTAAAAAGTAAACATAATTTTTGAAATATACATTTAAAAATTATCATTCTGTGTTTTTTTATTTTTCATTAAATATTAATTTTTTGACGCATAATGAAAAATAATAATTTCTCGTGAAATCTATCTTTTATGAATAATTTTTCATTCAATGTATAATATTATTTTAATTTATTTAAAAAAAATTTCTTCAATTATATTATAGTCAATAAAATTTTGTTCACTGAAACATGTTTAATATAAAAAATTGATATAAACAACTTCTATAACTATGAGAATTTATTCTTTGGAACCCAATTTTTGTCCAAATTGTGATAAATATTTTAAATAAGATTCTTCCACATCATTGAATTGACTTTAAAATAATGGATTCCAAATTTATATTAAAAAAATTATTTTTTATAATATGCTCAGGATAATTTTTTACAATTATGAATCATAAATGAATGAAAAAAATTATTTATCATGGTTGAGGTAAAAACTGATTAATAGTGAATTAGGAAAAACATAATGATTAAAATAACCTAAGAACTATTCCAAAACGAATTTTATGGAGATTTGGTGACATAATTACCACTTAGGGTAAATAATTTTCTATTTTGAGACTTATTACTTGAATATAGTTTTAGTTGATTATTTTCAAAAAATCAATGCGTGTCACCTCCCCCGGGTATAAAAAGGAAACCACTCAAATATAAAATTCATAAGTCCAAAGATATTATTTTGAACCAATATCAACCAATATAAATTCTATATTCCACTAGAAACCACCCAAACCCATTTATTTTATCAGAAAACAATCCAATAAAATTTATTGGTGTAATCCACAGGAGGAATTCTGAAAAAGTGGCAACGTTCTCAAACGAATTTTTTTGTCTTTTTTTATTTTCCAACTATAGAAAATTGTATAATTTCATGATATTATAATAACATTATTTTATAATATATATATACATATTGGTATGTTATTATTTTTTGAAATAACCAATATCCATCTCCTCCTCTATCAAATGGGATATGATATTGTTGATCATCTGTATGGAGAACTTGCATGTCAGAAAATAATGTCACATGTTTTCCATCAACAAATCTCTTGATAAGATTTAATTATATACTATATATATACATATATTTCTATTATAAATTTTAAATTATTTTATCACATATAATTTTTTTCATTCTAACCCACATAAAATATGATAATGTTACCCGAGTGTGTGGCAGAATACTACCTCGTAAAGCGATGCAATTCACTTTTCAAATAAACATTAATTTGATGAACATAGGGATAAATTTAACTATTATATGTGATTTAAATGAAATAATTTAAAATATGGAAAATTAATATATCTAACACTTCCTAATCGAATCTTCCAATATAGGAATGGTATCTTCGCTCACGTGTTTGCACAACTAAACTTCTCGACGAAGTGATGTGATTTTTTCTCCACGTACTACCATCAAGAATGATTAAAAAATGTACCTAATGAAAAAATATTATATTAATTACATTAATATATTTATTTATATTTGGGTTATATATTTTATACACAAGAAAAACATCATTCTACAGAAAACATGTTTGAGAAAACAATGCAATTATCACTGGAAACAAAAAAAATTGTAAAATATTACCAAAAAATAGTTATTAATATATTATAAGGGGAAAATATATGTTATTATAAATATGAATATGGTATTGGTATAAATTAATAAAAATCATAACACAATCAAAAAAGATATTAACGCATGTCCACTCAAAACGAAGCGCGATATAAGGGTCTTCATCTAAAATTTATTTTATTGAAGAATAATATAATGTTAGGGACCATATTTTTTTATATTGTGTGTATACTACCACTTTATCATTTATTATTAAGAATAAATCACAATTCATGGTATTTTGTGTGTTTATTTGATATATTTTATATAATGGGATGGGAATTGAAAATTTCCACAAGGTAATGAATTTCGTAACTCAATTAATTTTCATTAGGTTATATAAATTCTTCATTGGCATAAAAATTATAAGATTAAATGTGTCATCAATTTGGCATATTTTTTTATTTTAAAATGTTTTCTTTTGCTTTATATTTGATAAACATAATATATTCACTGATTAATTTTCACTCTAATGTTATCATATCTATTATATATTTATGTTTCAATCTCATTATTGTTGAGATTGTTTATAACTGAATTTCCATTGAAGGAATCGATTTCAACATTGTACAATAAAAACCTTTAATTTTTGTATCATGAGTTTATTCACGAATTATTTAACTAATAGATCCATATTTCTCTCTTTGGTACATATAATTAATGAGAATGTTTTCTAAATAAAACCTCACTTCACTTCTCTCAACAGTCAAAAATCTATTTTCTTCTAAAAACATGTTTTTGAGAAATGATTTGAAAAAATTATTAACATTATATATATTGTTCCGTTGATGCATTTTTCCTCTTTTTTGTTCAAAATGTATTTAATGTAATAAAAATGTCATTTTCTAAACATGTTATGTTTGGCTATTCCCAAAAAATTAGAATGGGATATTTGTTTTAAGGAGTACCACATGTAAAAAGTTTCTGATGTCAATAAAACTAATTTGTTATAATATACCATTATAATATTAAATTTTTATTTTAAAAAAAAATTATATTTCAAACATATTGTGGCCTTTTTTTAAATAAATATTTTTAAATTTAATATTTTATTTTTAAAAAAAAAATTTATACATATTTTTTGGGTATTTATATTCATCGAGAAAAAGAGTCTATTATTTTACATATACTAATTAAGGAATATGATTTTTTTTAATTCCATTTTTATTCTTACTCTGGATGGTTAAAGATTTTTTTGACCAAGGATTGAATTAAACTTCACATAATATTCCCATTAATTATTTACATTCAAATTATCCTTATAAATTAAATTTCACTTAAACATCCATATTTTTTTCATGGATATTTTATTGAGTAATCCATATATCATTTCCAAATATAGTTTTTGATATTAAATGTTATTTGAATTATTTGGGAACTATTGATAATCTGTATTATTTATTAAATATGAACATCTAAGTGTAATGAATATTGTTCATGAATGAAAAATATTATTTGAAATATTTGGAATTCATTATATATAATGATATGGACGAGGCCTGGTTATATATAGCTCAATGATGAATTGGTAGTCTTTGAGATGAAGGGTCATGAACCATCCTAGGTACCCTAGTAACCCAATAATCGAGCTGGTCCAAACATAAATCCATGCGTGTTCATGATCACCATAGGGTAGTGACCAATAGCAGGAATCATACAATACTGCAAGTGGCAACAATTTTCCCACTATAAATTAGGATGTAATGAGAAAATTCAGTAATTCATGAAGAAGAAACTCAACTATGATAAATATAATAGAATTAAAATATGAATAATAAATTAATGTACTACATCCAAAAACCAGAAAACTAGAAAAACTAACCATCTCAGAAAGGGTGAAACTCACCATGTCCACATTAAAGTACCTGAACTCCATGAAATATGTTCTTTACAACTACATGATCTTGGAAGGAGATAATTTTAAAACCCATAAATGAATAAGTAGGATGTGATCCAAATCGAGGTATAATTTCACCCAATATTTCATAACAATATTCCAATATAAAATTAAGCAAGAATATATATTCAATTTGTAAACAGATTGTTTTCATGGAAAAAACAACATTAATAAAATCATGATTTAGAATAAAAAATATAAAAATACTTTATTTGTTCATGATTAACATTTCAAATGGTTTAAATTAATTTCAGTGATCGAATTTAACTTTTTTTAAACGCATTGTCTTCACAAATGGTATTTTTCTCGAAATTGATTAAATAAACACTTTTATATAAATAAATTTATATATATTCACAAGGAATGTAAAATAATTTATATATACAATTGAAATTTATAAAAAAGGGAGATGTGTTTATATATCGAGTAGGAATGATAGTTCGAGGCTATAGGTACCCAAAAATAATAAATGTAAAATATACACATAAACCCCTTCTGGACTATATTAAAGGAGACTCATCTCTATTTCCTAAGGGATTTGATGTGAATATATGATGTTTTAGAACATTATAAGAGGAGAAGTGTCTCCAAAATTGTCTCACTAGCTACCTAATTCTTTCATGTGATCTAGTAAAAAATAACGATAGGAAATTTATTTCATCACAATTAAAAATACAATTAGTCATATTATATATTCCAAATATTCCAATTTTCACTTTAAAACCCATAATGGATTTTTAATTAAAAATATTTATTTTTATAAATATGGAATATATGGTTTCCATCATACAATTATATGTATTTTTTCATAAATAAGTGTTTTAATGAAATTTGTTCAATTTCACAATCGCCTTTCATAAATTAAATGTAACAATTTAGTTTTCAATCAAATTACATCAATTTCATAGCACATAACCAATTAAATGGAATTGTGGTTTCTCACAATGATCCAACTTATTATATTTAAAAAATAAATTCAATAATTTAACTAATTCAATTTCCATCAAACACAAAATTTAATCTGGAAAATCAATATAATCACACATCAATTCATTGAACTTTGGGGGCTTTAAATTTCATGCTAAAATTATATTTTTTCAAAAACCCTAATGTAGTGGAATTGGGTTTCTAATAAAACTAGTGAAGAAAGTTTTAATACTAATCAGACAATTTTTTTTAAATGATAAATTGAGTTGAATGCTTCAATTTAGGGTTAAGATAAATTGGGCACCATTATGGAACCACATACCAGAATAAAGAGACCTCACTACGCCAACCCCTAATTAGTACTTGTCCATGAAGAGTGATCATCATGAAAATATAAATCAAACCATAGCTAAATGAAACATCCCTTAAAAATAACTAATATGGAATTTCATATGTAGTAACATTCATGAATTAAATATTTATTTTTCTTTAATGGGAATGTTATGCTTGATATAATACTCAATATTGAACCAAAAATTTCACCAAAATCTAACATTGCACACAACATTGAGTTATATAGAAAATTAATTAAATATTATTGTTATTTTCGATGGTAGTTAACGCCAAGTTGTTGTATTGGATTGAATGGATTGAAATTAAAAAAATATGATTATACATGTTTATTAAATGCCTTTAAATTTATTAATTAAAATTTATAGGTTAAAAATGTTAATGAATCAAATTTTAAGCATGAAATACTCTTTTATTCTTTGAATGGTCATTTTATAGGATTTTGACAGTGAAACACTGTTTAAATATATTTTCTACAACTTTTATATGTTCTATTTTGAGAAAATAAAATTCTTCATTAGAATCGGGTTATCAAAATTTACTTTTGGTAATTTTTTGTTATTTTTATATAAAATTCATTATTAATGAATTGTGAAAAATAATGCATTTAACTCAAAACTGTCGTTTCACCTATTTTATTTATATAGTTATATAGTTATATTAATTTTTTTTAAGTGTAATTGTTTTAAATATTTATGATTTAATTATCTTTTTTACAAGTAATTTTTATCTTAAATTGGACATAAACAAAGGGCAATCTTTTGATATGTATTATTTCATAAAAATACACTTTTTGGTTTTGACAATGAGAATAAATTATAAATTAATTTCTTCCACTTATATGTTTTGAATTTGGAAAAAATGGATTCCATATAGTGAATTAGGAGGTCTATATTTTGTGAATATGTAACTTTTATTTTTATACACATTGAATATTTACTTTAGAAAATATTTTATTTACCAGGGTTAAAGGGTAAATTTGGTAAATAAAGGTTAAACATTTTATTATAACAATATTAAATTATCCTAACACACGTATTAATCATATTTTCGGATACATGTCAGTCCATAGAAATCCTTGGGTTAATTTAGGGACCCCATGGAGCCACATGTAAGTGATAATGTCACTTTATATTATTTAAATTAAAGTAAGGACAAAAATAAATAAACATATGTCTTTTTGTAATGAAATTTTATATGGTGTTATATAAGTGATATCTTCAACTATAAATAGTCATTTGAAAGATAAATATATATCCTACATCATGTTATTTTATTTATAATTTTTAGACATTAAATAAAGAAATTTTATTATTAAACAATTATGATGCATTAATAGCTTCAATCAATATGGATTCAAATAAATCATATTATAAATATTAAAATATATTTATTTTACACTTTTTATGACATCGATGAAGTTTAGGTATAATAATGACTTGTTATATTTCAATTAATTAAGGTTTTAAAAATAATAAAGTTGTTATAGATTTTTTAAAAGTATTGATATAAATAGTTTATAATTGGAAATAAATGTGTTTTTAAAACAATTAATATTTTATTAAATGAAAAAATAATTATAAAAATATTAGATTCGTCCATCATACATATATGATGTTAAAATATATTTAATGATCCATTTTGGGTCACATAGAATTTTATAGTAAATGTATAACCACATTGATTGAATATATAAGAGGACATGGTAAAAGTTAAATAAGTTAACAAAGGATAATGACAAAAAATATCCAAAACCTATCTAACTCTTATTGTATGATTTAATTTCAACATATATTTTCATTGTATTTTATTTAAATATTTTTTGGACCATTTTAAACAAAAAATAATTTTATAATAAAATAACATTTTAAAACATTCAAAAATAGCCCCTCCTCCCTCTTATAAAAGAACACCACCTCTAACACATTACTCACACCAATAAGGACCCTTTAATCATCTATCCTCAGCCCAAATAACTCCCAAAATCCCTATATTACTCATAAAAGACTTAACATAGGAACAAGTCACTTCAAGAAATCCTTTTGGTTCAAGCCAAAGGGAGTTACCTGATTTAAAGGTAATGTCTTACCTCAGGTTCTATTCTATTATTTCACTTCTACAATCCCTATGCTCTCATTGTTTACATAAAAACACCATTATTCTCAGTATACTAGTTTTTTTGTTATGATAATAATTAGAACTACAATTCCACACACATCTATTTAATGGATACAAACATACTTTTTCTGTGGACGGAAAACTACTACCTCACGAAACAATGAATGTTCAATCTTCTCCTATCACCTCTTATGGTGGCCATTATGATGGAACTGTATTTATATGTGATATATATTATATATTTATTTTCTTTATACTTATTTAGTTTTAATTTATAGATTACCTTTGTTATTTCCATAATTGGTAAATATGATAATTTTATTTGAGAAGTGCGGACTACTGTCTTCTCAAAGTGATATGCCATGGACATGCCATACATGGAATATATAAAGGATGGAGTTAATGAAATTATATATGATATTATACAGGAATTATTATATTACAATTTATCATTGTGATTTCATTCCATTAAATGTTAAATAGAAATGAAATTAGTGTTCATGCGTACGTACGTCTTACCATCTCCATGAACGGTGTATTTTATTTCATATCTCCAAATGTTTTGTAAAATTATAAATATATATATAATAGATATATTTTAAATATATGATAACTAAATAATTAATATAATTTTGGATATAATGTACTTTTTCCCAAATGGATAACTTGTAATTATAAGAAGTTCATTTTTGACTCAAATACCAAATATCGACATAATGACTATTATTAACATAAATGATTATGTAATGTTTATAACCTAGTAATAAATGATATTAAAAGAATTATAAACTTGAAAATTGTTTTTAATCTTGACTAAATTAACTTTAGTTTATTATTCAGTAGATTAAAGAACGAATGAGTCATGCCGGAGATGAGGTATGGGACTTCGTCTCAATCTCATTTCTTTGAGGCATATTTTGATTTCTACACGGTATTAACTTATAGAGCATATAAATCCCTTTGAAATTTAATTTCATTCAAATGGAATCTATTTTTATGTAGATATTTACTATATTACAAAGGGAATATTTCTTTTTAACGTGGTGAGTGACAACATCTTTTCTGCCAATGGGAACATTATTTGATATTTGGCTTCATTAAAAAGCCCTAATGTTTTTAAAAGTAAACTAAATACCATATACTCTATTTACATATTTTGATAATGAAAATGTTTTTGATAATGGATTTATTAAGCCAACATATTGAAATGTTTTCAATGTATAATGTTATCTTTTCCTTAGGATAATGTTACTTGTTATGATTATGATATGGTTATTGGGAATTGATTACGCATACAAGTGGTACATAGATAAACCATTGGCAGGTGAGCCTGAGAATGCTTTCCAATGTATTGGGTAACAAGAAGGATGTAAACATTAACATTTCCCTTAATATATTTTGGGAATATATTTTGATGGGTATTCCAAATGTAACTCCTTACATAGATTTAAAAGCTACAACGTAAGTATGTTATGGATGCCACATGTTGCCTTTATGATTTACGATGATGATGTGTTATTCAAAAATATTATGAGATTTTTTGGTATGTTAATGATTGTAATGTGTGATTTTATTGGATTTTATGTATTGATGGACTATTGTTTTTGTAACATGTTTTATAAACCTTAGTGAGAATTTTATGCTCATCCAATTTTTTGGAATGATTTTCAAAATATTTATGGAGGGGTAAGAGAGTGGAAGAATCCATGAATTTTTATATCATGAAAATAATTATTATTTTCTTTAAAGAGTTTTTATTTAATGAAAAAAATTAATACTAGGTAGAAGTGTCTACATTGTAATATTTGAGATGTAATTTAATAGTTGTAGCCTAATTCTCTGAAACACTAAACCTAAATAGGATCCTTAATGTGATTTTATTATATTAATTTAAGATTATTTAATGTATAAGGTGGAGTCTTTATAGATGAAATCCTAGGTCAGTATAGATAACATTAGGAGTTAGGATATTTTAATATTAAAATCCATAAATTAAATTATGGACAAATTGAAAAGATATTGCATTTACTTAATACCATGTTTCCTTGCCTAAAATATTTCTATGTTCATAATGGTTTTTCGCTGAGGAAACATGGTAGCTATGATTGGAAAACCTCAGGATGAAGACAACCTTCCAAATAAGAAACATGAGATGTTTATAATTGGAACTGAATAGTTTGTTGCAGTGATGGAACAATTGACTCAAGCTAAAATAGTTGTGGTATCCATACATGAGATCAGCCAAATCAACCATAGAGGAACTTGTTATTACTACAATTTTTCATGAGGCCACATCCCCCATCATATTGATGATCATCTGACCCGGTTCTAGGTAAAGGGTGGATTAAAGCACTGAAGAATATTTTTGATGCCATGGGATGTTCTAAAAAAGAAAAGGTTATTCTTGTTTTTTACCATTTTGATATTGAAGCCAATCAATGGTGGTCGATGGTTAAAAATATCATGGATGGTGTTAAGATTGAGGATCCTCATTATTATTAATTCAAAGGTATGATTATTGATAAAACATTTCCTATGGTGGTTCATCATAGAATGTAAAAACAATTTTTGGAATTTATGTAGGATGATGACTCAATGGCTTATAATGACGAAAAATTCACTCAAATGGCTTGGTATTCTCCAAATTTCATACGTGATCTTGATAGTAAAATAAGTCATTTTTACTCATGATTAAATACTAATAATCAAAATGGATTTAGCTTCGTGTCAGTTTAAAAGTTATGAAAAACATTTTGGATGTGCGGAGAAGGTCGAAATAGAGTTTGACAATGATAAGGTGTTCTTTAGAAAACAACAAAATAAGAGTTTGAGCTGGTAGGCGAATGGGATGAACTCTTCAAAAAAACCTAACAGTAAGAATCTTATGTTTATAGTTTATGAAAATTGTGGTAAAAATAATGTTGGGGAATGTATTTAGAATTTTGTAAAGTGATAACAATGTGGTAAAATGTGGTATAAGTATCCTAATGTCACGAAAAATATCTGGGTAATTGTAAGAAAAAATATGATTTATACACTGTATAATGTTTTATGTTCAATGTAATGGGTCATTATGAAAATGAGTTTCCAATGAAGAAATAAACTAAGGGAAAGTAGCTAGACTACAAGAAGAAAGGATTTGTAAAATTCTTCGAAACTACATCAATAGATGTAGAGACTTCAAATAAATTAGTATCAGGTACAATGTATGTTTATTCCGATTATGCCAATGAGTAGTTTGATTCAGGGTATACACAATTTTTAATTTATAAGAAATTTTCTAGTAATTGGGGAATTACATATCATGATATAAATCCCTAACTTATGGTAAATGCACTAGGAGGAAATTTTGAGACAAAAAGTAATTATTAGAACCTTTGTGTACTTGTGTGCAAAAAGAATCTACGTGAAACCCTTATTGTTTTTCCTCTAGTTCTGTTTGATGTTATTTTGGGTATGGATTGGCATACCATTTTTCATGCTAAGATTGAATGTAGATAAAATGTGTTTTCTCTTATAATAGAATTTCAGTTTTTGTAAAATAATGAACTCTTACATTGGATAACATATCAGGAAGCAGAGAAACTAGTAAAATATGGAAATGAATATTACCTTGAACAAGTTGTTGAAAACAAAGTAACTGTTCAGATTAATGATGCATACTTGGTAAATGAGTATCTTTAGGTCTTTTCTGATGAGTTTCCTTTTATAATACCTGATCAGGAAGTTGAATTTATTGTTGACTTTGTTCCTAATGCTATTCCAATTTCGAAACCCCTTTATCAAATGGATAAAATTAAACATTTACAGTTAAGGAAGATATTGCATGAGTTATTAGATAAATGTTTCATTAGACCTAACACTTAACCAGGAGGTTCTCCTATCCTATTTATTAAAAAGAAAGAAGGATCAATGAGACTTACAAATGATTATAGAGCATTTAATATCATCACTATTAAGAAAAACTATCCTTTGCCTCATATCAATGATTTGTTTTATCAGCTCTTGGGTTCTTAGTATTTTTCGAAGATTTACTTGAGGTCGGGGTACCATCAGTTGAATGTAAAGGAATAAGACATTCCAGAGACCGTGTTTCTTACTATATATGTCAATTATGAATTTTTAGTTATGCTTTTTAGGTTATCCAATACACCTGTTTTATTAATGGATCTTATAAATAGAATTTTATGTGATTTCTTGGATAAGATTGTGGTTGGATTTATGGATGATATTTTAGATTATTACAAATGTAAATAGGAACATGAATGTCATTTAAGGGTATCCTTTCAATCCTTAAAACAAATGAAATTGTATGGTAATTTTATAAAGTGGGATTTTTGGTTACAGAAAATTTAATTCCTTGGTCACATTATATCAAAAATGGATATAACTATTGATCCTGATAAAACTAAAGTTGTAAAAGATTGGACAAGACCCCAAAATATAAATGAGATTTGTATATTTCTTGTTTAGGCATGTTATTACTAGAGGTTTTATGAAAACATTTCACTGTTATCATGCCCACTAACTATGTTAACTCAAAAAGGTGATAGGTTCATCAAAAAAAAAGAATGTGATGAATGATTTCAAGAATTGAAAAAAATATTAGTGAATAATCTAGTTTGGGCACTACATTCCCGAAATGGTGACTTTTTTATCTATAATGATGCTTCATTGAAGGTACATGGTTGTGTCCAAATGCATAATTATTAGGTACTTTCTAATTCATCACTTCATTCGAGACCTCATGAGTTAGATTACCCTACACAAGATATGGAATTTTATTCTGTTGTTTTTGAATTAAATATTTGGGGTCATCATCAGTATAGATTAACGTGTGAAGTATATATTGATCACAAAGGTGTGAAGTATATATCCACTCAAAAATAATTAAACATGATATAGATGATATTTCTATAATATTTATCATGGATTATGATTTAATGTTTCATTACCATCTAGAAAATGAAAAGATATTTGTCGATTCTTTGAGTCAAAATAGTAATGCTACATTAACCATGTTATGTTTCAAATTAGATAATTTGATTAATGATTTGATGAAATGTGGAATATAAGTTGTTGGTGATGGAAATTCCTCTATTTTGATTCAGGTGTTAGTGAAATCAACCCTAGAAGACGAAATTAAGAATGCGCGTAATGAATAAAGCGAGTTGCAAAAAAAGGCAGAGTTAGATCAGAAGGGTATGTTACATGATTTTAACAATGATAATGATTGTATTTTGATATTTGGGAAGAGATTAAGTTTGTGTTATGATTCAAAGTTGAAGAATGAGATGTTATGTGAAGCTCATAGTTCCCCCTTTTTAGTTCATCCTGATAGTACTAAGATATATAGAGATATTTGGGTGTATTACTGGCGGGATGGACTGAAAAGAGAAAATGTTGACATTACTATGATGTGTTTGTCTTTTCAACTAGCTAAACCAGAGTGGTAGTAACCGAAAGGGATGAATCATATTTTACTTGTTCTAGAATGTAAATGGGAACATATATCCATGGACATCATTGTTGGATTACCAAATAAATATCAAGGTAATAATGAAATTTGGGTTAATGATGATCAATTGACTAAATCTGCTCATTTTCTTCATATTTGATATACATTGTCTCTGTTTAACTTTCATTGTTTTATGTTACAGAGATAGTTTGGTTTAATGGAGTCTCCCTTTCCATTGTATCATATCCTGATTCTTTATTTACTTCTAACTTTTGGAAAGGCCTTTAGAAGTCATTATGTACTGAATTAGATATTAGTACATCTTTTCATCCTAAATCAGGCAGGCAGTTAGAATGAACAATTTAGACTTTGGAGGATATGATATGTGCTAGCTCAATGGATTTCTATGGAATTTGGGACCAACATCATTTTTAGTTTATTTTTTTTATAATAATAGCTTACATTCCAGTATATTGATGGCTCTATTTGAGGAATTATATGGGAAGCGTTTTCAAACTCTTGATTTTTGAAATGAAGTAGGAGAAAGGAAGTTGATGGGACAAGAGTTGTTAGAATAGATTGTAGAAAATGTTAAATTGATTCAGAAGAACATCAGAACATCGCAAATAAGGTAGAAAGTTTATGTGGATAACCAGAAGAAATTCATTATTTCAAGGTAGATGATCATGTCTTTTCGTAGATTCTCCATGGAAAAGTGTGATGTGTTTTGGTAAAAAGGGAAAGATGAGACCAAGGTTCACTGGAACCTATGAAATCCTAGAAAAGATGGATAAGTTTCATATAGAGAGGATTTAACTCCATGTTTAACCTAGGTAATTTTTTTTTCATGTTTCAATGTTGAGAAAGTGTATTTTAGATCCATCTCATTTTCTGAGTCCGGACGTAGTTCAGTAGGAAGAGAATCATTCTTATGAAGAACTACAAGTCCAGATTCTTGACCATAGATAAAAAGTGTTAAGGAATTAAGTAATTCATCTGGTAATGGTTTTGTGAAAAAAAACATATGGTTGCAGAGGAATCATGGGAATCTGAAAAATCAATGAGGGATAAATACCCCCATTTATTTGTTAGGTGAATAAAATATTGAGGGTGAAATTTCCAAAAGGGGGGAAGGATGTAACATCTCCAGAAAATAAATAATATGGGATTTTCATATTTATTAATATTCTTTAAGTAAATATTTGTTTTACTCAATGGAAATTTTATTTTTGATAGTGTACTCAAATGCAACAATAGATTTCTCTAAAATCATACATTGCACCCAATGTTGAGTTATAATGAAAAATAATATGACAATATTATTATTTTATATGGAAGTTAACACTTAGATTTTCTATTGGAAGGAATTAATAGAACTTACTAAAATATTAATATATATGTTTTTTATATCTCTTTAGATTTATTCAATAAATTTTAGAGGGTTATAATGAGAATGAATCCAATTTTATGCATGAAATACTCTAATATTCATTAAAAGGCTTGTTTACCACCTTTTGATGTAGAGCCCTTTTTTAAGTCTAGTTATTTTCAATTTTATATATTGTACATTGAAAGAATAAAATCATTCCTAAGAATTGGGAAATCAAAATTTACTTTCGGTAATTTTTTGGAATTTTTCTAATAAAGTTCATTTTTAATGAATTGTGAAAAATAATGCATTTTAATTCAAAACTTACTTGTCATATAATTTATTTATATAGTTAGATTATTATTTTAATTTATTGTAAAGTGTAATAAGATTATATTTTTCCATTTAATCCAATGTTGGTTATTTGATGTAATTTCACTCTTAAATTGGACATAAATAAAAGTCAATCTTTTAATAGGTATTATTTCATAAAAACGGAATTTTGGGTTTTTAAAATGGGAATTATTATTATATTAATTTATGACACTTCTGTGTTTTGAATTTATAAAAAAATTATTCCATATTTGGAATTAGGAGGACCAAATTGTGTAAATAGGTGACTTTTTATTTTAGACATTATGAATATTTATGTTAGTAAATATGTTATTTACCATTGTTAAAGGGTTAATCTCGTAAATTAGAGTGAAAAATAATATTATAATATTATTAAATTACATGAACATGTATATATTCCTATTGGATGATACATGTCAGACCATGGGAAACTATGGGTCAATTTTGGGACCCCACTGAGCCACATTTATGTGAAAGTGACACATTATATTAATTAATTTATAGTAAGGACAATAATAACATAAAAATATATCATTTTGTAAAACAATTGTATATGGGGTTATATAATAAATCACTTAGACTATAAATATTAACTTGAAAGATTAAAATATTTCCTTCATCGGGATATTTTATTTATAAATTCTAGAAATTAAATTAATAAATTTAACTATGACATAATGATGTTGCAGTAATTGCATCATTAAAAAATGATTCTAATAAATAATATTATAAATATTAATATAAATTTATTTTGATACTTATTAATACATAAAATAATTTTAGGGATACTAATGATAGGTTAACTTTGAATTAATTACGGTTTTTAGAAATAATAATGATGTTATATAATTTTTTAAAAGTCATGATATTAATAGTTTTCAAATGACATAAATGTGTTTTTAAAACAATTAATATTTTATTAAATGATAATATATTCTTAAAAATATATGATTAAACCAACTATAATATATAATGTTAAAAATATAAATAATTATCCATTTTTGGTTGTTTTACATATAAAAGTAAATATATTAACCATATAGTATGAATATATAATAGGACATGGTAAAAGTTAAATTAGTTAACAAAATATAAGTATTACAAAATATCCAAAACCTGTCCAATTCTTACAAGATGATTTTTTTAGACATACATGTACCTAATTATCGATTTAAATAAATTTTGTACACTTTGAAAAGGAAAATCGTTTTTCAATAAAATCATACTTTCAAACCTTCTTAATGATCCCCTCATCCCTCTAATAAAAAAACCCCACTATAACCCATTAATTCCAACCTCTCAATCCCCTTATCTCATCGAACATCTTCCAAATTAACCTCCCAAAATCCCACTATTCCTCATAAAATCCTTACCATAGGCAGGATCCACTTCAAGAAAGCCTTTTGGTTCTAAGCAAAGGGAGTCACTAGATTTAATGGTATCATCTTCCCTCATGTTATCTTCTATTATATTATTTATTCACTCCCAATGTTGTTCTTATTCTTTGTTTTCCTAAAAACACCAGTATACTAAATATACTAAGTTGTTTTTATGAAAAAGATTCAAACTACACTTCCACACACCTCTATTTAATGGATACGAAGATTCTGTTTCTGTGGACGGCGAACTACTGCCTCACGAAATGATGATTGTTCAATACTCACTTACCACTAATTATGGTGTCCATTTTTATGGAACTATATTTATATGAGATATATTTTATATTTATATTATCTTTATACTTATGTATTTTTTTATAGAATACATTTATGGTTTCCATAATTGGAAAACGAGATAATTTCATTTGAGGAAGTGTGAACTACCTTTCCCTCAAAGTGATATGAATCGTTAATGAAATACATGGAATATATAAAAGATGGTTTTAAGTAAATTATATATAATATTAATTTGGAATTATAAAATAACTATATATTACTATGTTTTAATACCATTAAATTTTAAATAGAAATGAAAGTAGCGTTCATGCATACGTACGATTTACTGTCTCCATGAATAGTGCATTTAATTTCTAATCTCCAGATGTAATATAGTATTATAAATACATATATATATTAGATATATATGATATATATTAAATATAAATCAGGATTATAATTTAGGAGACAATGGACTTTTGATCACATTTATAACTTTTAATTCTAAGAAGTTCATTTTTGGATTGAGTACCAAATATCGACAAAATGAACAGTATTAACATAAATGAGTATGTAATGTTTCTAACATGTAAATAAGTCATATAAAAGGAATAATAAACTTGAAAAAGGTTATGAGGAATGTAGAAATTAACTGTATTTTATTATTCACTAGATTAATGAACTGACGTTTCAAGTCAGACCCGAGGAAAGGGACTTCGTCTCAATCTTTTTTCATTGAGGCATATTTTGATTTCAACACGACTTTATTTTATATGTTGTATAAACCCCTTTGAAATTTTATTTCACTAAACTGTATTCTTTTTCTATGATTAATTTTACTAAATGATAAAGGGAATTTTTTTAAACTTAATCTATCTCAATGAATTTCCGCCGCTGTGAGAATTATTTGATATTAGGTTTCCTTAACAAGCCGTAATGTTTTTAAGCGAAAATTTAATACCATATAATCTTTTTACATATTTTTGTTTTTAAAATTGTTTTTATAATAGATTTATTATTAAAATATATTTAAATGGTTTCAATGGTGAAAAGTTATCTTTCATTTATGCTTATGTTATGTGTTATGATTATGTTATTGTTCTTGGTCATTGTTTACGTATATGGGTGTTTCCATGATAAACCATGGGTGGGTGAGCCCAAGATAGATCTCCAATGAATTGGGTATAGATATGGAGGTAAATTTTAATGTTCATCTTAAGAGATTTTGGGAAAATAGTGTGACGGGTTTTCCAAATGTAACTCCCAATGTAGTTGTGAATGCTACAACATAAATATGTTTGGTATGCCAAAAGTTTCCATTATTATTTATGGTTTCCATGTTTTATTATAAAATATTATGATGTTTTGTGGTATATTACAGTTTGAAATGTATGATTTCATTGAATATTATGTATTTATGCACTAATGTTTTTATTCCTTCTTTTATAACCCTTACTAATCATTTTATGCTCATCCCATGTTTTTGAAATTCTTTTTCATGTGATTTAAGGTAGGGTAAAGGGAAAATAAAAATTCAAGAAGATTTATATCATGAAAATAATTCATATTTTCTTTTAAGAGTTTTTATTTTATGAAAAAATTGATACTTATTAGAAGTGTCTACTTAGTAACATTTGAGATGTAATATAATATTTATGGCGTAATTTTCTAAAACCATAAAACTAAAAAGATCCTCAATGTGATTTTATTAACTTAATGAAAGATTATGTCATGATTATAGATGTGTACTTATACATAATATCACAAAATACATGGTATTAGATACATAAATCAATATGTTGAACCAAGGCACACTAGATAGATAATGAGAGACATTGGGAGGATGAGATTAGACTGAGGAAACTAATCATAAGAAGATTATAAGGGGTTCCTTGTGATTAGGATATCATTTGGGAGGGACTTTAGGGAGAAAAAATATTCTTGGGAGTTATATGGATGTGAGAATTTATTTTGAGGACCTATTATCCCATCGAGTGAATAAAAGTGGGGATCATGAATTTTTAATTAATTTTTGGATTACAGAAAACCCCATTGGCACAGTATCCCGGGAAGAGGTGAACAGTTTAGAAAAACTCGGTGGAAGTTGTGCACCAGTGAAAATTGGGCCAATGGTTCTCTTTAACAGGGAACACAATTCGTCAAATGGTATGAATGTCTGGTAGATCCCACTATCTATATTATATAGTTTTTTTAGAGAGGGCACATGATTTGGGAAAACCATTAACCAACCATGAACCCATCGTGCACTGTCACATAAACATCCAATAATACAAAAATTTCAACCATTGTAACCCAAAATAAAACCTGACCCATGAAATCTAATAATGTGGTGTTCAGAAATTCCTATAAATAGAAATATGATGTCAGAGCCACCCCTATATTGAATATTTCTATCCCTAGAATGCCTAAGATGAAGCTTTCATACCAAAAAGAAAGTGTCACTACCCTCTCATCACTTCCTCCCTTTCCCACGTCTTATAATTTTCATAACCATGATGTCATCGAACACGAAAAAATGTATCATCCTCCCATTAAGTACCTTGATTTTATAATCAACAATCCAAACTATCCATTCAATCATGGACAAACCTATTTCCACATAAGGACCACACAAAACTAGAACATGAGATGGATTAGATAGATACATTTTTAGTGTAGATACATAGATGAAATTATGTATTGACATCAAATGTGATGGATTTTATAAATGGTATGAAAATATACAAATATTATAAAAACCTCAAAAGGACCCACAAAATAGGTAGCAAGATTCCCTTGTCTCACATGTCATCGATGTACCAACTGGGGTGAATCATTGAAGAACACTTGGTTTCCAACTGAAAATTACAATGGTCTATAGACACAATCAACAAATGACATATATTTCCTATATGATTTCAACATCCTCTGATGAATAAACTAAATCATTATTGTTTTACCTTTTAAAAATCTCAGTCCCATCATGAAACATTCACCAATCTATAACTAACATAATAGAAATCATGAAGGCCATCCATAAAGGCCCTCAAATGGAGTAATTCTGATCACAGATTGGTAACTATTGTTTTAAGAAAACTCATCCAATCCCAAATGATCATCCCAAGCCCCACTAAATTCTTGAACTCAAGTGCTAATAATATACTAAAGAATATTTATAGCTCTTACTATCTTTCCATATGACTGTGGACGGTTTGATGTACTCAATCGGAAGTGAAATCCATATGCCTCCAAAATCCATCTACAAAAACGAGAAGTGAAATGAGGATCTATATGAAAGGATGTAACAGAATGAATTCATTTCAAACCAAAAAATAACTTTTACATAGATATTTCACAACCAATCAACATTGGTTGTATTAGGAATGTGTAAATAATGTGTTGACTTAGTCTTCAAATTGATCACAACACTTATCACATTCTTCAATCACTATGTATGAGTATACCCAAAAAACAAATATATAGAGATCTCATCCCACTTCCAAATTAGAAATAAAAGTGGTTGAGGAAAACCTAAAGGACTTTGGTTATTGAAATTCACCTATTTTAATGTATAACAGTGAGAGACAAACTCGGAAATTCCTCATCTCAAACCTAGCAACATGAACTGATGCCACATGTAATAGATCATCTACATGGTTCCTGGGTGAAAACCCCACTGATAACTATTATATTACCACATTATAACTTTTATTACTGAAGATAGTACCAAAAATGTTTCTGAAGGAATAGAATTCAATATTTAGAGAATGGAAATTCCTTCATGATCACCCCTCCATTAAAAAGGTTCCTAGTGCGACATAACACATCCTCAAGATGTTATTCAAAAATAATCAATTTGGGAAGAACATATATCAATTTCTCACCAACTAAGAATACCTTGTTCCATGTATCCATTAATCTAATATGAATCCATGAAAAGAGATCAATCATGATCCACGATTCTATTGATTTTTTCGTGGCTTCAGTTGGAAGTTTCCTACTCTAATATTCTATAATGACATTACATTTCCCCAGGGTATATGATATGTTGATATTGAAGGACTATAGGTATTCCACCAAACACATCTAAAAAGGATTCAAAAAAATTTTATATAAAATATAACTCATTTTATTGTGGTCATAAAACATGGTAAAATATTCTAAATAAAGGTAATTCAACCAACTCTTTAGTGAATCCATTATAGATGCATATTTATGGTCCTAGGTTAGATAATTATTTATTTGTGGGATAAGTTGATGAGTTCCATATGCAATGACATGATCATCTTTAAAATAAAAAAAAACCAAAGCCTAAAATTTATGCATCACAAAAGAGAAAAAATCCTTTCTCAAACACTATAATATTCAATGTTGGTTCCACAGTAAAAATATGTTTCATCTCATCAATAAAATTCTTACATTTTACATCCCAATAAAACATTACTAAAATTCGATTTAGAGAAATCCTAATAGAAGAAAACATTGAGAATTCCATTATGAACATGTGATAATACCCATTTATACCCAAGAATCTACAAATCTTGTAAACATTATGTTGATGTTCCAAATAATTAATAGCTTTCACTTACTCAGGATCAACTGATATTACATTTTATGAAATAATATGACCCATGAACATCCCATATTGAGTCCAAAAATCACATTTTAAATTCTTGGAATAAATTCAATCATTTCTTAGAAAACTCAAAACTATTCTCAGATGATGCACATGATCCTCTAAAGACATAGAGTAAAGGTCGATGTCATACAAAAACACTTCCACGAGTGTATCTAAATACACATGGAAATTTATTTTTATTAAATTCATGAAAACATCAGTAAAATTGTATAGAAAAAATGGAATGAAAATGTAGTCATAATGACTATACCTACTCTGAATGGTGGTTTTAAAAATTTCAAATTCATTTAACCATAGGTGATGGTAACCAGTTCGAAGTCTGATCATTTAGATCCACTTTTCCCTTGTCGACTACATAATAAAATCATTAATGCAAGTTAAGGAATACCTATTTATTTATAAATTCATGCTTTATATTTCATTAATCAAAACATAGTGTAGGTGAACCATCTATTTTATTTTAAAAGAGAACTAGCATCACCCAGCGTGACATGCTAGAGCATATAAACCCTTTCTTTTGAGAACTTCTAACTGGGAATTAAACCCTTTATTTTCATATTTTTCCATGTTGTAAGAGGGAATTAAAACTGGTTGAGCACCAAACATTAATTCAATAGAAAAATAAACCTCCCATAAAAGTTGAAAAATAGATATGTAAAAAGGGAAACATGATGGGATACATGATGACAACTTGATGTAGATCACCACTGAAATATTTTCACCCCATATCAAAGGAACACAAATAAATCACTTTCCCCAAATCTGGATAAGAATGTCTATCTCTATAAACCCTTGGGTACCACTCTCCTTGAAAGATGTGTCACACACCATTGGGTGTAGTGAATGAAACTTATCATAGATAATAATTAATATGGTCTTTAATTGAAATAATCGAATTCATCCAAAACATGATGTCAATAAATTTCATATCATGAATCAGAAAGCTCCAAGAAAGATCCTTATGAGATAGAGATAATTAACACAAAGGACTACCAAGACCCTTATATCTCTTGGTACGAAGGGGTGTAGTAATATCCATGGAACATGATAAAATATCCATATGAATATTTAGTATATTAAAAATATGGGTTAAAATAAAAGAATGAGATCCACCATTATCAAATAAAGAAGCCACTAATGATGAATCTATTGTTATGGTACCTATGATTTTCTTTGTACAAGTATCCACTTCATTTACAGAATGGTCTAGATTTATGTTGACGTGATTCATTTTATATGTGAACAATCTAATTGAACTATAGTTTTAGAATGTTCAGATGATCTTATTATACAATAATTAGTGTAACAAACAAGCCATGATCTCTGATGGTGTCTACAATATCTATAAGAGCCATAGTTCTTGGGAACCAGAGTGCAAAAAATCATTGAATATCCTTGACTTACACAATGTTAGTAGGCTAAAGGAACACTTCTTTGAAAATTAGAGTGTCTAGAATTCCCCTTCAATCGATATCCACCATGAGTTTCATCATGCATCCTCTTCCCATTAGTGGAATCCACACTCTCACTGAGAGTGAATGAAACACTTCATATCCTTGTCATTATATCCAAGTCCATCTCGACGACCACTAAAATACCTAGTACATCTATATTAGAAGGAAACATCAGTAGGAAAACCTTATAATGATTTTCATGGTGAAGTACCTACATGATAGGGAAATCCTTCATCCTCTCAATACATAATATCACTAGTTAAATGTGGATTATATTATTAATACGGTTTGAATATTATTTCACGGACCAATTTTCCTACTTGTATTTGAAAAAACATAGTGGAATTGGTAAATATCATGGACTCTGGATAGAATTGGTTAGTGAAGACATCTTTGAAGTATTTAAACTTCAAGGCCTCATGTTTCATTGTTTTTACCATCATTTTCCATCATCTCATGTTTTGTCCTTCTAGCATGAAGGTGGTAAACTAAACATTTATTTCTACATGTGTGTCTAAGAACCCAAAAATATTATCCATTATGCTCAACCACTACTCATACATTTTATGATCAATTGAAAATTAGAAGGGTTCTAGATTTTTGTGATGAAAATATTGGGAAGAAAACAGTTGAACATACCTATGATGTTCTACAGTTTGAGCTTTAATGGGATTTAGAGGTGGTACATGTCCCAACTATTGGAGTGTGCACACAATCACTTCTAATATACTCAAATCTATAATAATATTATCTCACAATGTTTCCTAAATAGGTACAATTTGGATCATATTCGTGTATCATCTCAAATGTATGATGCTATAAAAAATCGGTAGATAATAAAGAAGATATTATGTTGCACTCAAACTGAGAAACAAGGTAAACAAATCCTAGATAAATAACAATTTTTTTCACTTAATCAAAAAAAAAGGAAAATAATTGAACAAATATAAAAGTCTTCTTCCACCAACCACCTGTGGAGACATGAAGTTCATTACGCTTAGATCTAACAAGGAACTCAATCGAATCTACCTCCTATGTCCCAATAGGATTTCACAATGTCATAATAACATTTAGAAAAAATCTCAAAATAGATCTTTAACACAACATTGTCACAAACTAGCCCGGGTACGCTAGTTACATGATAACCAATCTGGTCCTGACATATCATGTAGAGAATTTCAGATCCCCATAAATTGGCGACTAGAACTAGGAATCATACTATAATGAAAGTGGGAATGAATTTTCCATTAATAATGAAACCCTAATGAAATGAGTGTATAATGTGCACAATAGAAACTCTACTAGGAGAGAAGTAACAAAATTCAAACATTAATAATAGAAATTACTAAAACGAAGTACCCTAAAATCATATAAATTTCCCATGTAACAAAGGACTTAGCTCACCATGTCCATGGTAAATAGCTACGACCACCTCTAGGAGATAATTTACTCTAGAGCTGGCTTGGAAGGAGATAATCTAAAAACAGTTGAACGAAAAAAGTAAAGTTTGAGAAAAATCCCATTACTATTTTACCAAAAATTCAATAATAAGATACAAATAGTAAATTAATCAAGAATGTGATTTCAGTTTTTAAATAAATAGGGTTTTTATTGAAAAAACATACCAAAACAAACCAAGCATTAAAATTCGAAAGATGGAAATACATTGAAAATTCATGCTTCAAATTTCAAAACATGGAAATACATTTGAACGATTGAATTTTCCTTTTTAAACAAAGGGATATAAAAAAATGAGACTTTTCAAAAAATTCATTAAATATAAACATTTATATATAACAGTTTATATAAATTCACAAGGCCGGTAAAATAGTTTAAAACAAAGGGATATATAAATTTGAAATATAAACAAGAGAGAAATAGGATCACATTCAAAATAGGTATGATGATTCGATGCTATAGGGACCCAACACTATGAAAGGTAAAATATCTACAAAACCCCTTTGGGCGTAAGGAAAAAAGGGACTCATCACCATAACCTATGGGTTGTGATGTTCTGATATGATGTGTTATAACATTGTATGTCATGAAGTGTCATAAAAAATAACTCTCTATCTATAAAATGACTTTATATTCTATAGTATAAAACCACGATATGAAATTTCCATCAATACTTCATAAAAAACAAATAATCCCATTATCAATTACCCAAAAAATAAAATTTTCACATTAAAAAGCATAATGGGTTTTTAATCAAACACATTCCTTTTGACAAAGATTCGATTTTATGGACTAAATCAAACCACTTTAATCCATTTTTCATAAATACCAATTTGGAACTAATTCATGCAATTTCATAGCCTACTTTCATAAATAAAATTCTATTATATAATTTTCAATCAAATTGGATCGTTTACATATCAAACCACAAATTCAATGGAATTCAGTTTTTCAAAATTTTCCATCAAATTATTTTTGACAATTGAATTATAAAATTTAAATGAAACATTTTCCATCAAATATAGAAATAAAATTATATTATTTAAATATAAAAAAATACCATAATAATACCCCTATTCAATAGAATTGTGGGTTTTCAAATATCATGCGAAGAACATATTTTGCCCAAATCCCACAATTCAAGGTAATTTACTATTTAATTAAACCATTAGAATAAATTAAATAATAATCAATAAATATAAATGAAATCATCCATTTAATTTTAAACATTAATTTAGCATTAAGATTAATTGGGTATTGTAATGGAATGACCTACCAAAATTAAAACATCTTGCAACACCAAACCCTATTTAGGATTTTTCCATGAACAATGATGATTAAATAAATGTGAATAAATCCTATATTTATGAACCCAAAATATAGGGTATTAGATCCATAAATCAATACATGGATCCATTGAACCATAGATAGAAGAAGAGAGTTAGTGGGAGAATGATACTGAGATGAGGAAGCTAACTGCGAGAATGTTAGGGGGCATTCCTCTAGCTTAATATTTTTTCTATGAGGGATATGAGTAATCAAAAATCATTCATGGGAGAACCAAGGGTGGGAGAAATTAGTTTTGGTTTGTACTATCCAATTAAGAGATTAAAATTAGGAATTTAAATTTTTTATTTAAATTATGATATTTGGAAAACATGTCCCCATATATTTCAAGGCAGAGGAACATGGTTTAGATAGTACATGCACAAGATGTGTTCCTTTTTTTTATTTTCCTCATAGTTCTTTTTAGGAAGAAAAAAATGTTTTTTAAAGCATGTTCAATCTGTGTGGAACCCATTGTACAAATTTCATAATTTTTCTTGAGAGGGAGACCAGTTTTGGGAAAACCATGAACCAACTATTCACCAACCATTCCCATTGCCCAAAAATTCCAAATAATTTTAGATTTCACCTGAATAAATCCCTAAAAACCCAAAAAACTGAGTTCCATGATTTGGGTTTCTGAATACCTAAAATGGTATGAGGATGTTAGGAAAATCAGTTGGCTATCCATTTTTTCTGGGGTGTCTGGTGTATACCTACCCATCAACATATGCTATCCTGTGAAATATATTAATAGTAGGGGTATCATGATTCATGTTACCATGATGTTAATTAATTATTCATTTCCATCATTAATCATTCAATTACTATTACCTGTAATATTTTCCCAATGATATTATTTATGTATTCATTTCATTTTATTTATAGTGATGAAATCACATGTATTTTCAATTATTTACTTTTCCATATTTATTATACCTTAACAAATCATGATATTAATGTTATTTATTAAATTAAATGTATATTTTGAAATTTACTATGACATAATTTTTATTCATTATTGATTATAATTTATTTAATCATGATAGTTTCTAGTATATGTGACCACTATTTAGTATTTGTGCTCAAAATTATTTTTATTCCTTTCCCTAGAATCATGAAATTATATTATAAATAATAGGTATGTAAATTATATACAGAATACTGATATTATTAAAAAATATGTATCAATTAATTTTATTCAAAATTAAATTGGGAATCTTTTATGTATCTAGTTCACCATGGATACTATACTATTCGTCCATATAAGATTCATTCTATTGTATCTAGATACAACGTAATAATGAAGACATCAGTTTTTAGAAACAGTATTTTGGGTTTCTATATTTGTTATAAGAAAAAATTTAGTGTAAACCTTCAAAACTAGATTTCAGAAAGGATATATTGGGGAATATAACTCTATGTTAGACTATGATTTAATGCTCCAAAAAAATTTCAAACGTTTTTGAATGGAATATATTATGTTTATCCATTATTAATAGATACATATCAATAATAAAAAGTGGATGTTTTATTGGAATAGATGTCCCTATGTGTATTAACTAAAAAAATGGAATGTTAATTATGACTCAATAATTACATGATACCTGATAATAGACTGCACTTGGTTTGATAGTCCTTGGGGATAGGAATTGGATAATTCATATCTTCATTACAAACCATTTAAAAGGACTTGACTAGATGATGAAAATAAATTACCTAAGTTAAACATAAGGTCTCATAGATTGAAAATATTAATTCATGATTTATAAATCTTGTAAATGATTATATGGTTTCACACTATAATAATTGTTAACCAAACTACTATTTTTGGTTTTAGTTAGTAGATAGAACCCAAAGGACTCAAGTCCACAATGAATATGAATGGTAATGTGGTGAATATGGGCTACCAAATGGGATTATGAATAGATTGAAAGATATCCATTGTATTATTAATCATTTATCCATAAATATTATTAAAAACAAATACAATAAATAACATTGGGACTCAACAAACATGTGAGGGATGGAGTTTTCTAAGAACATGGGTGGCGGTAAATATAAGGTAATTAATGTTTTACTTAATTTATGTTTGAAAAGGTAAAATAACCACTTATAGAAGTTAAATAGAGGAATAGTGAAATGATTTATGATTGGAAAATAATGGCAATATGTAATAAATTATCATGGAAAATGATAAATATGATAGAAGTAAATAAATTCCTTCTTAAGTATACACGTATAGTTTAGAATCATAAATATGGGGAACAAGGGAACTATATGAGTCAATTCCCAATTCTAAAGGTTAACACATAGAAAATGGAAAAACCTATGTTAATAAAAAATGGGTGATGTGTTTATTTTTTGGGATTAAATAATTAAATTGTTGTAGTATTTTTACAGGGGTTATTTTTGTTATATAGATCTAGAAAAATATAATGATTATGATAAATTTTTGAATAATATATATCATAAACTAAGATAAAATCTAAAATTAGGTATACCATCATGGGTATATTGGTTAAAAGTTGATAATAATTTTATTTTATAAAACAATTATTTTTATTTTTATTTTTATGCGAGTATACTATGATTAAAAATATTATATATGAAATTTATTGACACAAAACCCATTGTATTAGTAATTTTTTTCTGAAAATATTATTTAAGGAAGGATTACCTTAGATTTTGTGGTTATACGTATATAGGTATTTGTAACCTCGCGGGTTTATCAAATATTTTATATCGAGAAAATTATTTCTAATTAACCATTAGAATGTTAACGTATTTATATTATTATTTTTTAATAAAAATTAAAACCCTAATTTAGGGTGACAACCCATCACAATAGACAACTCCACCAGGATTTAACCCACAACTGAAGGATGATAATGGTCTAGAGCATAATAGTGGCATTGCTAATATACTGTTTAATATAATATTAATTTTGTTAATTTTTTTGGAAAATAAAATATTTTGATGTACAAGTTGTGATTCCTTTTAAATATATATTTTAATATAAATGTATTTCTAAGGATACTCATTTTGGAAAATATTTAGAGACATACGGAAAGACTAGTCACTGTTTTGTAGTTATTTTGTTCCCTTAAATGTACATTTTAGATCATTTATTAAAAAAATCTATTTTTATACATTCATTTAAAGGTGTATGATATGATGTCATAATTTATTTAAGCATGAAAAATGTATGAGTTTGTTCTACTAAAAGAAAATGATATCTAGTAGTTATAATTCCTTATGTTTTTGGACAATATAATAATTCCTAAGCATTAGGAAATTGATCATGAAATGAAAAATTATTATCATATTACTGATAAATATGATAAATCAAATGGTATTTTTTATAATTTCATATTTATGGTTACTAGATTCTTAAAATTCTGTTTATAATTCGATTTATTATGATCAATGAACTCCATCACTCCCCATAACTATTTAAGTTTTTCTCCAATACCCATAACATCACATTCCACCAATGTTATCATATTTTGAGAACTATAATTTTGAAATCCTGATTAACTTTTCGCAGCCATTAATATTTTATTATTAGGATGTTTTATTAAACCATTTTTTGAATCGTGTTTAAAAAAATATTTTCAAAAGTCAATCCATTAATTTCCAAGATAATGATTAAATTCTGATTACGTGAATTATTTAATGAAGCACAATGAAACAAAATTATATTATAATAGAAGAAAATTTAGTTTGATATAATTGAAGACATTGAACATAGAGATTATATGGGAATGTATCACCAGGTAACATTATGATATATTACTTTTTAAATATATAAAATTTCATCAATTTCTTGTGGAATATGAAACATTGAGTCTACGTGTATCATAACGTAGTATATGGTTATAACATAGATGTTAAATTTTAAGGTATGAATATAAAGAAATAAATTACTAAAATGTAATTTTATAATTATTCATAAACTAATTAATTTGTTATCTTTATATTAGAAACAAAATATGAATTATTTGAAACAAAATGAACTTTTATATAGAAATTATTTCTTTTTATAAATGGTGGTTTAGTGGTGTTTTTCATGCAAACATTAGACATAATTTTTAGAACTTCTAGAAAATTTTTATTAAAAAATAATTTAGATTTTTTAATATAATGTCAATTTTATTATTGGGATAATATTTTAGCCTTTTAAGAAAAATAATTTTTTAATGAATATTGACAAATCATGATTTTTATTTGGAACTACTATTTAATTTAAATTATTTAAAAATAAAAATTATATTTTAAATTGGTTATAATGTAAAATACGTTCAATATTATTATAAAAAATAAAATTTGTGTCATTGAATTAAATTTCATATTAAATTTTGATATTAAAACCATCTATACTTTTGAGGATTTTTATTTTTGAAACATGTTTTTTATCGCTTATAGGACTGTAATTTTTAATAAAATTCTACGAAATCAATGAATTTATTTTGTAAAAATTGACACAAATTTTTGGATAAGATTATTATTTTAATATAATAATTGAAAATTAATTTCTATACATTTTTAATGTAAATTCAAAAAAAATTATTGTTGTTGTTATGATAAAAAACAATTTACATGGCTGTTAAATATAAATTATACGTGTTAAAATCAATTACAAAATTTTCAAATACTATTTTTATGGACATTTTGAAAAAAAATATCATATAAAAATATAGAATGACCAATTCTGGAGGCCTTTTTCATGAAAAAAATTATCAGTGTAACTGATTCTTTTAAAACCAGTCTTGGGTGTCATCTCCCCCACTTATAAAAGCCACCCCTATCCTCCCTTCTCCAAAATTCCCTAGAAATTTGGTTCAACAAAGAACTGTGAAAATAATATACATAATACCATCCAAACATCTGATTTCATTTCTATTGATCATAAATAAAAAATGGAAGTCAATTGGTGTAATTCAAAAGATGACCTCCGAAGAAGTAGTAATGTTGATAAATGATCATTTTTATTCAGTTTCTTCCCCCATGTCCTTCAAAAATTTATAAATTAAGAAAGTATAATATATATATTATTTCCAACATACCGATATGTATTATATTAATTTATTAACCTATATTTTTCTCGTATTTAATCAAATATAATACTTAACTCTCTATTATGTGTATGGTAGACTACCTCCTTGCGAACATTTTTAACTCATTTTCTATCAACACATCATACAATTGTGTAAAATTGACTTATTTAATATATATATATATTAGTTATTATATTTTTGTACATAACTACTCTGTTTCAACAATGTAATGTCCCAAACCTGTATTCCACTAAACAATGCCTCGATCTGAGTCTCCACATGAACTCAAGTGTGCCTCCTTATAGACAAGTGGTTTTTAACTACTAGTGATGTTCTCTTAAATCATGTGTGGAGACTATACACTCTTTAATGGATTAAGCCACAATATACATCACATTTATCAAATTTAACTAAAGAACCATAAACTAGAAGCATGTATAAAAATTCATTACCAAATGGAATACAAACTATAACTACGAAATAAACATTTCATGTCATGCTAACAATTACAGAATTGAATGAAACCGAAAATAGAGAACAAATTCTGAATCCTTGATATGGCTCCTAAATCAAAGTATGGATCCCATATAGATGCACACCTCATTCTTGACTCAACTACCTAGTATAGGATTTTATTCATTTTCATAAACTACAACAATAATGTTTGATCAAGTAGCTAATGACGGCCCAAGAAGGGTGTTAGTATAAATTTGTAGGCCCCCACCAACAGAGTCTACAAAATATATAATCTAAATTGGTAATGCATACATTTACTAAATAATGTAAAATATGATAAAAAGAGGACTCGGTTAAAATTAGCTAACATCATTAAATAAATCCACATAAATTATGATTGCCATTTTCACTGCTTATACCATCATTGTTACTAAATAAATTTTCATCAAATTTTTAATGGGATCGGAATTTGAATCATTTACACAACAAAATAATCCATTAAAATATCATACATAAGGGAATATGTCAAGATCCCCTACACACTATGGATATACATTTGATAAAAAATTACATCACACTTATATTCAAGCCTTGGTCTTGGAAGATTCATCAAATGCGGTTGTTAGGGGAATGGGGCCTCAGTCCCCTTCCCTATCCCATACATTATGGGGTGGGGTTAGAGTATCCATCTAACCCAACCCATGGTGGTTGATCCCCATGTCCAATAACCCACAAATATAAGGACATGACCTTAAACATTACAAAAGCATGAATTAAATGAATTATTCACATTGTGGATCTTTTTAGGTTTATATTTTTAGAGAATTAGGCCATAACTATTACATTACATATCAAAAATTACAAGGTAGTCACTTCTACTAAATTTACATATTTTCATAAAATAAAAACAACTGAAAAAAAGACTCATGCCCAATTCCTTGTTCTATATATCATGACTTTCCCTTAATCAAATCCTTGACCATGTTCATCTTTAAGTCCCGTGAAAAACATTTCCAAACAAGGGATGAGCATAAAATGCTCAGTAAGGGTTATAAAACAAATAAAGATATAATTAGTTCATCATTACATACATAACATAAGCTCTATAACATACCTCATTAAATCATCAAATTTATGAATAACACATAAATATAAAAATTCATAAAGGTAACATGTTGCATCAATATCATACTTACATTGAAGTTATCATAGCTACGTTGGGAGTTACATTTAGAATACCAATCATAGTATATTCCCAAAATCCATTAAGAGAAACATTAATGTTTACCTCCTTCATGTTACCCAATGAATTAGAGAGCTATCTCAGGCTCACCCACCCTAGGTTTATCATAGAACCACCCATATATGTAATAATCCCCATGAAGCATAACATGTTCATTACACGTAAAATAAATACAAACGAAAGATAACATTTCCACATTTCAATCAGAATATTTCATTTAAATATATAGACAATTTATAGAGATAATAAATCCAAAAAACGTTTTCTATAACAAAACACCTGAAAGAGTATATGTTATTTACTAATAGTTTAAAAACATTTCAGCTTGTTAAGGAATCCTAAGATCAAATAATACTCGCAGCGATGAAAAGTTCGCTGCCACATCGAACGTTAAAAACAATCATTCTTTTTTTCATTTAGTAAAACACCTCTTAGAGATTGATTCCTTTTGAATGAATGAAGTTTCATAGGTTTTTATACTTCATATAAAATAAAGTCATGTATTAGAACAAAATATGCCTCAAAGAAAATAGATTGAGATGAAGTCCCCTACCTTGTGTCCAACTTTACCCGTCCATTCATTAATCTCATTATTAATAATGTAATGTTAATTTATACTTGCCTAAGAACCTTTTTTCATGATTATTATTCAATTCATATCAATTATTACCATGTTATAAACGTCATGTAATCATTTATGTTAATAATGGTGGTTTTGTCAATATTTGGTACTTGAGTCAAAAATGAACTTCTTATATTTACAAGTTGTCTAAGTGTTCAAAAGTAAATTATATCTGAAATGAAATTCATGAAATATATATCATATTTATCATATATATCCAGTATATATATGGATTTATAATAGTTCATAACATTTTGATGTAATAAATGAAATGCACCATTCATGGAGATGGTAAGTTGTACGTACGCATGAACGCTACTTTCATTTCAGTTTTTTTAATGGAATTAAAACATAATGATACAAAGTTAAATTATTATTCCATTATAGTATCATATATAATATCATTAAATTAATCCTTTATATGTCTCACATATGGAATTAAAGATTCATATCACATTGAGGGGGCTGTAGTTCGCACTTCTTCAAATGAGATTATCAAGTTCACCCATAATGGAAACCATAAAGGTATTCTATAAATGGAAAATAAAAAAGAATAAAGAAAAAATAAACTTAATATATATTATATATAAACAAATTTCAATCATAATGGCCACCATGAGAGGCAGTATGAGATAATTGTACAATCGTCGTTTCGTGAGGCGTTAGTTTTCCATCCACAGAAACCGTATATTTTTTACCCATTACATGGAGGTGTGTATAGGTGTAGTTCTAATACATCCCTCTAAAAATCCTAGTATATTTAGGATACAGTTGTAGTAATAAAATAAAATAATAAAACGTGTTTAGGGGTTGGAGAAGTAAAATAAAACAATGTAATATAAGAGAAGACGTTGTCATTAAATTGGGTAACAACCTTGGGTTTGAACCAAAACGGTTTGTTGAAGTGACTTCTACCTAAGTTAAGGAATCTAGGAGTATGATAGGTATGTAGTGAGATTAATTGGTCCGATTATGGAAAATCAAATGGGCATGAGAAGTGTGATGAATGGGTTAGAGGTGAGGGATTTTTAAAAGGGGGAGGAGGGGTTCTTTGGGAATGTGTGAAAATATTATTTTATTATATAATGATTTTCGGTTTATAAAGGTAAAAAACATATTCAAGATGAATATAAGATTATTTATAGTCTAAATATAATCATATAATAATAATTTAATTGGATTTTTATATTATTTTAATCTTTATAATCATATTTATTTAAATCAATTGTTAATGAGGTAAACACTGCATCATTATTGTTTCATAAATAATATAATTTATTAAATGTCCAAAAATTATTAGAAAAACACCATTATGTTGGAAATATTTTTATATTTACAAATAATATTTATATTCTAAAGGATAACTTATATAACCCTATTTCAACATTAATTTACTAAATGATATTTATTTATGTCATTTTTGCCTCTACTTTATGTTATTTATAATAAATTGTCATTATCACTCCCAAGTGGCCCCAGTGCGTCACAAAATCACCCAATGAAGATACTGGTCAGAATTGAATCAAAAATTTATATTAGGAAACATGTTATAAAAATTTTATATCATTATATTAATAATTGTTTACCCTTTCTTGGCAGATTACCCTTTAACCATGGTAAATAAAATTTTAACGGAAATAAATATACATATGTCTAAAAAAAGTTACCTATATTCAAAATTTAGGCATCATGATTATAAATATGGAATCCATGATTCCAAATTCAAAACACAGGAGTTATATATATTAATTTAATATTAATTTCTGATGTCAAAACAAACGACATGGTTTTATGAAATAAAAACTATCAAAAGGTTGACACTAGTTAATGTCCAATTTCAAAGTGCAATTAATTCCATTAACAAACAATGGATTAAATGTTAAAAATATATTCTAAATACACATTGAAACTAATTAAAAAGATAAACTAGACATATAAATAAATTATATTAAAATGCAGTTTTGAATTAAAATACCTCATTTTTAACTTTTCATTAAAAATTGCATGTTATCAGAAAAATACCAAAAATTTACCCAAAGTAAATTTTGGTGTCCTGATTAAAAATAAGAATTTTAAATGGTAATAGAGAAAATATAAAAGTTTCCATAACTAGATTTAATGAGAGTTCACTAATAAAAGTTGGTAAATCAACTTATTATAGTAATGTTTCCGAAAAATTAGATTCGTTGACTTTTTAAGCCTCTATCTTTTATTGAATAAATGTAAAAATATAAAACAAACATGTCTAATCATATTGTACTTCGTTCTATTCATTCTCTCAAATTCAACGGATAGGCATTAACTACCATTTAACGTAATAATATTATATTATTATTCTGCAACATTAGATTTCAAATAAAATAGTTGTTGTGTATCAGGTACGCCATCGAACATAGCAACCCCATTAAGGTAAAATTAATATTTCATTAACGAAATATTAATTAAAAAGAAAATTTGTTATTTCTTTATTTACCTTAGATGTTATATCCTTCCCCCTTTTTTGAAATTTCATCCTCGTAATATTGTTCACTTATCAAATATATGGGGGTATTTATCCCCCATAGAATTTTCGGATTCCCACATTGCCTCTTCAACCATATGGGTTTTCTTCAAAACCATTACATACTGAATTACCTTATTCCAGAATACATGCCCTCTTCAGTCAAGAATCCATATTAGTTGTTCCTAATAAGAGATATTATCCTCCAATTGAACTTCCTCTAGGATCAATACATGATATGGATCTGGCATATACTTTCCCAACATTGAAACAAGAAAAATATTGTGTACCTTAGATAAATTTAGAGGTAAAGGCACTCTAGACACAACTGATCCAACTTTTTCTAGGATTTCATAATGTCCAATGATCATCGGACTCAACTTTCCCTTCCTACTAAAATGAATCAGAATTTTCTATGGAGAAACATTGAGAAAGACATGATCACCAACATAAAAAAGAATGATATTTCCTCTGATTATCCACCCTACCATTCTGCTGGGTATGAGCTATTCTCATGTACTTCAAAATCTAATGATCTTTTTCTTCCATCTCTTTTATCATTTCTGGTCTCATCAGCTTCCGTTCACCTACATCATCCCAAAAAGATGGAGTTCAACACCGCTTCCCATATAATGCCTCAAATGGAGACATCTTTATACTAGAATTAAAACTATTCTTATAAAAATATTTAACCAAAGAATGATGTTTGTCCCAAAATCCTTAGTAATCCAATGATAAAGCACGTACCATATCCTCCATGGTCTGAATTGTTCATTCTCACTACCCATTTGATTGAGGATTAAAAGTTGCACTAAATCTTATTTTATTACACAATGACATCTGAAGGCCTTTCCAAAATATGGAAGTAGACATGGGATCATGATCAGATACAATGGAGAGTGGAACACAATGCAACCTGACTATCTCTTTAACATTCAACCGATAAAGATTACCTTGAAACAATGTATCTCGAATTGGAAGGAAATGATCAGATTTAGTGAATATATCAACAATAACTCAGATTTCACTATTAACTTGAGATATCTTTGGTAATCCCACAACGATGTGTAGGGATATATTTTCCCATTTCCACTCTGGAATCTGTATAGACGAAAGCATCCCATTTGGTAACTGCTGCTCGGCTTTAACCTGCTGAAGATTCAAACACATTCATTATAAAATAAAAAATATATCTCTTCATTCCGTCCGACCATTAATAGTCACAAAGATTTCTGCACATCATAGTACTACTAGGAAGAACTCAGAATAAGGAACAATGAGCATCACATAACAACTCGTTTTTCAACTGTGAATCACAAGGCATGCATAATCTATTCCCAAACCTCAAGACACATTCATCATCGATGTTAAATTTAGGAAAATTACCATTCTGAACGAGATCTACCATTTTTTCAACACAATATCCTCCTTATGCACATTCTTTATTCTATCTGATAGAGATGATTTCACCGACACATGAATCAAAATAAAATAATATCATACACCAACAACTTCTATGCCAAAGTTCATCAAATCAAAAACCAAAATATCTAATTCCAAACATAACATGGTCAATGAAGAATTACTTTTTTGACTCAATGCATCAGAAACTTTATTTACCTTTCCTAGAAGATAATGGATCACACAATAATAATCCTTTATTAATTCCAACCATCCCCTCTGTCTCATGTTTATTTCGTTATGAGTGAATATATACTTCAACATTTTTTGGTCAGTATATATTTCAAATTTTACTCTATACAAATGATGCCTCCAAATTTTAAATGAAAAAACTATAGAAGATAATTCCAAATCATGTGTATGGTAATTAAACTCATGAGGTTTGAACTGATGTAAACCGTAAAGAGTTACTCGATCCTTCTACATAAGGACTCAACCAATTACATTCAAATTAAGCATCATTGTAGATAACAAACTCACCATTTTTGGAATGTAGGGACAAAACAGTAGCATTATCCAAACTTCTTTTCAATTCTAAAAAACAATCATCACATTCTATTGTCCAAACGAACTTAACACCTTTTAGAGTTAACATAGTAATTTGACTATATAACCATGAAATATATTCAACAATCCTCCAGTAATAAGATTCCATACAAAGAAAACATTGAATCTTGGTTATATTTGTGGAGCTTGGCCATTCTTAATCCACTTTTGTTATAGCAGGATCAACAATTATGCCATTTCATAAAATAATGTGAGCATGGAATGAAATTTCTAGTAACAAAAACTCACACATGATGAATTTCCCAAATAGTTTATTTTTTAAGGTTTGCAGGACATCCATAAAATAACATTCATGTTACTCCTTACTTTTGGAATAAGCCATAATATCATCAATGAACACAATCACACACTTTTCCAATAACTCATGGAAAATTCAACTCATAAGATCCATGAATATAATAGGTACATTAGTTAAACCAATAGGAATAACTAAAAAATCATAATGTCCATCTCTAGTATAAGACGTAGTCTTTGGAATATATTCTTCATTTACATTCAACTGATGGTACCCCAACCTCGAGTCAATCTTCGAAGAATACTGAGCTCCCTGGATCTGATCAATACAAATCATCGATATGAGGCCAAGGATACTTGTTCTTAATAGTGATGTTATTCAATGATCTATAATTTATGAATAGTCGCATTAAACCATCTTTATTTTTAACAAATAATACAGCAACACAACATGGTGATGTTATGGGTTAAATGAAACCATTATATAATAACTACTACAATTTCTTCTATATCTCTAAAAGATCTATTTGAGACATTAGATAAGTGTGTTTTGAAATTGGATTACAATCAAGAACTAAGTCAACCGTAAATTCAACTTCACGGTAAAGTATAATACCAGGAAACTCATCATGAAAAAACATAAAGGTACTCATTTACCATTGGAACATCATTATTCTAAACAGTTCCTTTATTTTCAAAAATATGTTTAAGGAAACATTCATTTCCATATTTTACTAGTTTTTCAGCTTCCTGATATTTTATCAAATGTAAGGGTTTATCCTTGTTCACAAACTAAAAATATTTCTGAAAAGAATCCTCTTTATCTCTATAGTTAAACTAAGAATGATAAATAAAAAGAGAATCCATACCCAAAATAACATCAAACTATACTAGAGGAATAACAATAAGGTTTTCAAGTAGATTCTTTCGCACCCAAGGACAAGAAGTTTCTTATAATTTCTATTTGTTTCAACATTTCCACTAGGTTTTTTATGATAAGTTCAGGATTAATAACTTGATAATGAATTCCCAATTTACTAGAAAACCTCTCAAAAATGAACGAATCTGTAGACCTCGAATCAAACTACCCATTGGAATAATCCGAACAAACAAACTGTGTACCAGATTCTACTTCATTTGATAGCGCAAAGACTGGTGAAGTAGTTGAAAAAAACTTCACCACCCCTATATTCTTGTAGTTTGGTTGATTTCTCTTTGTTGAGTTCTTCGTTGGACACTCATTTGCATAATGACCCATTTCGTTACACTGAAAACATTTTACTGATTTTAAATCATATTTTATCTTACCGTTTCCCTGTTCTTTCTCAGCAAAATTAGGAGCATTATGTCCCATTATACCACATCAATAGAACTCACAAACATTAAAAAGATATTCCCCAACAGGCTTTCAAACAAATTTTTCACAGACTATAAATATAAGTTTCATACCATCAGACTTTTTTGAATTGTTTTTCCCTTTTTCCTACCCCCTTGACCTATTATTTTTTTGTTTTTCAAAGAAGACTGGATCGTCAGCAAACTCTATTTCCACCTTCTCTGCACATTGAAAAAGTTTTACATAACTTTTGAAGTCACATGAAGCTAAATCCCTTCTATACTTTTGATTTACTCCTAAGTAAAAACGTAAGATTTTACTATCAAGATCTTGTATGAAATTTGGATCATACCATGCAAGTATAGTGAATATTTCTTCCAAAGAAGCCACTAAGTCATCCTCGTACCTCAATTCCAGGAATAATTTTTCTATCCTAAGACCAACCACCATAGGAATAAATTTCTCAAGAAACATACCATCGAATTCATCCCAATTTAGAGCATCATTCTCCTCACTATGCCTGATATTTTTCAACATCAACCACCACAGATCATATTCACCTTCAAAACGTTAAATAGAGAGGATAACCTTTTGATGTTCAGAACTCCCCATTACATCAAAAATATTTTATAGTTCTTTAATCCAACCATCTTCTAGAATAGGGTCAGATGATCCTCTAAATGATGGGTGATGTTTTCTCATTATATGATCCACTACTGATATGTTCCTCTGTGGTTGATCTGGTTGATCTTGTGCAGATACACCACCACCATTTATAGCCTGAGTTAGTAGTTCCATCACTACAACAAACTGTTCAGTTATAATTTCGACCATCTCAGGTTGCTGATTTGGAAGGGTGTATTCCTCTTAACGTTCCAACATAGCTGCCCTATTTCCTCGGTGGAAAACCATTCTGAACAAAAATATATCTTAGGCGAAGAAACATCGTAATCTACAAATTCTATATCATTTCAATCATAAAAAATTATTTTATGGACATTAATTTAACAGTATTGTAACTTATAATGTTATCTAAACTGACCTATGATGCCAAATATAAGGACCCGACCATAAACATTACATACTCAAGAATTAAATGAATAATTCATATTTAGTATCTTTTCATGTTTAAAGTTTTAGAGAATTAGGCCATAACTATTACATTACATTTCAAAATTTATAAGGTAGACAATTCTACACAATTTCCATTATTTCATTAAACAAAAACACTTGAAAAAAAGAGTCATGTCTAGTTCTATGTTTTAGATAGCATGACATTACCATGATCTCATCCTTGACCCTATTCATCTTTATGTCATGTGAACGACATATCAATTCTTGGGATAAGCATAAAAATCTCAGTAAGGGTTATAAAACAAAGAATGAAAACATTAGTACATCAATAAATACATAACATAAGCTCTTTAACATACCTTATGAAATCATAAGATTTATGAATAACACCTAGAAATCATAAATCATAAAGGTAACTTGTGGAATCCATATCATATTTTGGTTGTAGCTGTCACAGCTATTTAGGTAGTTACATTTGGAATACCCATCGCTATATATTCCCTAAATCACTTAGGAGAAAATTCACGTTTACCTCTATCACGTTACCCAATGCATTAGGGAGCTATCTCGGGGTCACCTCCCCTAGGTTTATCACCAAAAAATCTTTATGCGTAACAATTCCCAAGAACTATAACATATTCATAACAGATAAATTAAACACATAGGAACGATAACATTTCCACATTTCAATCACAATATTTCATTCAAATATATTTACAAGATATTGAAATAATAAATCAAAAAACCATTTTCAATACAAAAATACATGAACGAGTATATGGTATTTATTTTTCATTGAAAAACATTACAGCTTGTTAAGGAATCCAAAATTCAAATAAAACTCTCAGCTGATGAAAGTTCGTTGTCAACGTGTACGTTAAAAAAACATTCTTTTTGTTGTTTAGTAAAACAAATAGTATAAAATTATACCATTTGAATGAAATTAAAATTCGATGGTGTATATATATCGTATAAAATAAACTCATGTATTAAAACAAAATATGCCTCAATGAAAAGATATTGAGACATTGTCCCTTACCTCATGTCTGACTTGACTGGTTCTTTAATTAATATCCTGAATAAAAAATTAATGTTAATTTCTACATGCTTAAGAAAATTTTTCAAATTTATTATTCCCTTAATATCAATTGTTAACATGTTATAAACATCATGTAATAATTTATGTTAATAATGGTTTTTTTGTGTATATTTGGTACTTGAGTCAAAAATGAAGTGATTATATTTACATGTTGTCTACGTTTGTCAAAAGTTAATTATATCCAGAAAGATATTCATGACTTAGATATCATATATATAATATATATTTAGTATGTACATGTAATTATAATATTATATAACATTAGGTGGTATGTAATGAAATGCACCGTTCATAGAGGAGGTAAGCTGTATGTACGCATGAACGCTAAATTCCTTTCAATTTCTTAGTTTAATGGAATTAAAAAATATTGATACATAGGTATATTATAATTCAATTATAATATCATATATATTATCATTAACTCCATCCTTTATATATCCCAGATATGTCATTAACGAGTCATATCACTTTGAGGGGGTGGTAGTCCTCACAACCTCAAATGAAAATATCGCGTTTACCCATAATGGAAACCAAAAAGGTATGAAATAAATAGAAAATAAAGAATAATAATAAATAAATAAACATAATATATATCATATATAAATATAGTTCCATCAAAATGGCCACCATGAGAGGGGGTAGGAGACAACTGGCCAATCATCGTTTTGTGAGGCCTTAGTTTTACATCCATAAAAACAGCATGTTCTTACTCCATTAGATGGAGGTGTGTGTAAGTGATGTTTGAAGCCTTCTCATAACAAAATCCTATTATATTGGGGATACATTTTCTGTTATGAAAGAAATGAATAAAAGTATTTTAGTGGGTTGGAGAAGTAAAATAAAACAAAAGAACTTTTGAAAAGACCTTACCGTTGAATCGGGTAACTCCCTTTGGTTTGAATAAAAAGGGTTTGTTGATGTTCCTTCTACCTATGTAAAGGCTTCTAAAAGGAGGATAGGGATGTAGATTGGTTAATTGGTAAATTTTCAAATGAGACAAGGGGATTTATATGTGTGAGGAATGGGTTAGAGGTGAGGTATTTTTATAAGGGGGAGGAGGGCTCTTTAGGAAAGTGTTAAAATATTATATTATTATATAATGATTTTCAGTTTATAAATGCCCAAAATAATTAATGTCGAAGATAAGGTGTCAGATGGTCGAAATAAAATCATCCAATAATAATTAGACAGGTTTTGGATATTATTTTAATCATTATAATCTTATTTATTTAAATCATTTATTATTTAGGTAAACACTACATCATTAATGTGTCATAAATAATTTAATTTATATAATGTCTAAAAATTAAAAAAAAATACCATGATTTATGAACTCTTTTTATATTTACAAGTAAAATTTATAGTATAAATAATAACATATATAACCCTATTTGAAAATTAATTTATTAAAACATTTTCATTTTTTTCATTTTTGTCTTTACTTTATGTTAATTAAAATAAGGTGTCATTATCACTCCCAATTGGCCCCATGGGGTATGAAAATAAACCCAAGGATGCGCATGGTTGGAAATATATAAACTAATAGTATTATAATATATTTTAGGGTAATTTTTTATTATTTTTGTAGTATTTGTTTACCCTTATTTACCATATTTAACCTTTAACAATGGAAAATAAAATTGTTACTGAAGTAAATATTCATAATATCTAAAAATAAAATCTACCTATATACATATTTTGGACCTCCTGATTCCAAATGTGGAATCCATTTTTAAAAATTCAAAACACATAAGTGGAATGAATTAATTTAAAATTAATTCCCCCTGTCAAAACAAAAGGCGTGTTTTTATGAAATAATAACTATCAAAAGATTGACACTTTTTTATATCAAATTTCAAAGTGAAATTAATTAAAATAACCAACATTGGATTAAATTGTAAAAATACAATCTAATAACACTTTAAAAGCAATTAAAAAGATAATCTATCCTTATAAATAAATTATATTAAAATGTAGTTTTGAATTAAAATACCTCATTTTTCACATTTAATTAAAAATTTAATTTAATCAGAAAAATTAAAAAAAATTACCCAAAGTAACTTTAGATGTCCTAATTCTAAATAAAAATTTTATTTGGTCAAATAGTACATATAAAAGTGACCAAAACTAGATTTAATGATGGTTCTCCCACAAAAGGCAGTAAATCAACCTTTTAAAGTAAATTATGCTAAAAATTTATTTCATTCACATTTTATGCCTCTATATTTTATTGGATAAATGTACAAACATTTAAAAAACATGTATAATCATAATGTAGTAAGTTCTATTCATTATTTCCAAAACAATAGCAACTTATTAACTACCATTTAAAATAATAATATTATATTATTATTTTGCAACGTATGATTTCAAAGAAACCTGTTGGTGTGTATCAGGTACTCCATCAAACATAGAAACACATTTTAGGTAAAATTTATACTTAATTTTCAATGTATTAATTAAAAAGAAAATATATTACTTCCTTGTTTAACTATAATGTTACAATAACTATCAATCCATTGACACATTCTTATTTACACATTTACCACAAATACCCATTCAAAAATCTTACATAATATATATATATAATATTCACATCATTTAATTATTCAACATGGGAAATATATTCAAGAATTAACCCATTATCTCATTTACAAACTCCCATTTCATAGCCCCTTTAACCAATTTCCATTTCTTATACCTTTAACCATCAGTTATATTCAATAATTCACATAGATTATCTTATTAAAGACAATAATCAATTCCCTTATCTTAACCAATTTAAAAAATTAATCATTTCAAATGAATTTAACCATTTAACTAGAGAGACATTTCATATTTAGTATCCCAAAAATTCATTTCAAGAACATTTCATAAATCACATAGCACACTTTCTATTATTACTTCCAATTCAATTTAGGTTAAGACAAAAAATCCCTTACGATATTACAAGAGTCTAGAAAAAACTATCAGTATTCTATATATTATTGGAATATAACACAAAAAAATTTCAGCATGGTATCTGCTTAATCATGAATCATCATTAGGCATAACATTTCCATTTTCTATGGTCAGATTCATTGGTGCACCCCATTAGAGAACCAAAATTGTTCTAGTCGTCCTCAATTCACACCATGGGGTTCGTGAGGGGTTCAAATCCCCATTTATGAGTCTATATTTTCAAAATCAAACTATGAACACAAAATTCCCTATAACTGAGATGAAAACACACATCCATGCAAGAAAAAGTCAACATAAATTATTTGGGATATAACATTTAGACCATATACATTTAATATTAAGATGAACAAATGCTAAAACATTTCTATAGATCCACATTACGAAACACCTTGATACCCCATCCTACGATCCATTGGGAATATAGGATTTTGGGGATTCAAAAAAAGAAGAAAAAAATCATGATCCCTAATTAAGAAAAGATATGTAACTAGATTTTTAGAAATTTCTAGACCATCAATATTCAAAATAAAATTATAGCAAATATCCTATAATAAATGGAAAACCACACATGGAAATCATTGGTCATAATGATTCCTTACTAGGGATTAAAAGATATGAAATGAGGACTAATAGGTTAAAGAGCATAAAATATTTTTGAGGTAGTTTGGTAAATTTTCACTTTTTAATGGGGTTCACTGTTTGTTCAGATGATTTTTCAAACCTCTAACAAATAGAGAGCCTCTATTCAAGAGGGGTTAAGCCGCGATATTACATTGGGAGGCTCACAGGGATTGATAAACAGTGTTCCAACCATAAGGAATGCCTCTATCTAGTCTTGGATGGTTTTACACTCCCCCTTTCACTGTTTTACATAACCAGGCACCCTCCACCGAATTGGAATGGATAGGGAGAACAATTATCTCTAACCATTTACCAAGCATGAAACATGTCATGTATCACTAAATTTATTTTTTTCTATTGTCTTCATCCCCCAAAACACCCCCTAACCTCCTCATACACTAGGAAAACATTACATTAACCAAAATTAATATATTTTAATTAAATATCAAACAACAACATACATCTTTAATGTCTTGAATCTTACACTATATTAGGGTAACATGATAAAAAAGGGTCCAAGGAGGTTGGGAGTTGAGTTTATTCCATGAAAAACCTCATCCATCCAAATGTTAACATGTTTTTGTCATTTCCACTTATTTAATATTTTTTAACCATTTTCTGATTTACTGAGGTAATATTTTGTTAATTAGAGTAATTAATTACACTAAACAAATTTAAAATTAATATTTTCACTAAATATAATCCTCACGAATTCAAATGATAATATTATTTTATTAAATAAAATTTATAATGGTTCCATATTTATCTTAAAAACACTTATATCACATAAATATAGTATTTTGGGAACGTTTTTTTTAAGATTATAATATTTGTTTTGGGTAAAGGTATAAATGTTTTTAATTTTAATGAAATATATTGATTTTTTATAAAAAATATAAATGTCTTTTGTATCTCACGTAATAGAAAAACAACATTTTACCAAAACAGTCTTTAATTAGATTAAAATTCCACCAATATATTTTTATTATAATTAAAATATTATTTTTTTAACAAAAATTATCCTTGGTTATATACATTTAAATTAAATGATGAAATTTATACCCTAAATTCAAAATTAATCAAATAAGTGGTTTTATATAATTATATATCTTTAAAATTGATTGAAATACTTTAATTTATTAATTTGATATTGAAAGAAAAATATATATATAAAGAAAAAAATTTGTTAAAATTGTTCATTTTAAAATTCCAGTGTTTTTAATATTATTCATTTTAATTTTTTTTTAAATTTTTTTTTGGAATATTGGTATAAAAATATAAATGTATCCTACAGCTAAAAGATATTAACTACGATTAATTTATTTTATTAAAGAGAAATTCCATACCAATTTGTTTAAATTTTTCTTTTAAATGTATACTTTTTAAAATAATTATCTAATAAATAATATATAATTACTATAATTTATTATTATCAACTTATCTACTAATTATTATATTATTATAAAAAATTTAATATTTTAGTATATTTTATTCAGTTGTTTTGTTATTTTGATGAAGTGTATGAAAAAACATATAGAAAATGGTATTAAATTCAAGGATCTAATTTTTTTTATTTTTTAAATATACCCACCCATGAAAAATAATAACAAAATAGTAAAAGTGGGAGATACCCAGATCAACAGGGAAAAAATATAGACCAAAAAAATGATAAAAACAGAAACATCTATAATGTCATGAAATTCAAAAAAAAATTAATGGACAACCATTAGGTTAACCACATTATTTCATGCACTAGAGTAATAAAAATAATCTTTTCTCTAGCATAGAGGAATTAGCCAACTCATGGAGAAAACATAATTTTTAACCTCATCCTCATATATGTATAAATTTTCCATATAATCCTAATGAATATCCCATACCTGTAACTATTCTAAAAAGACAATGTCCAATACAAATCCTATAAGTTTAATTCAATGTGAGAGAATGAAATCAGTATGAAACCACATATGGTGTCCATAGTTAATAACAATAAAAATAGATATGTATGAAAAGTGTATCATACAGTAATCAAATCCCCCTAATCATCGTGCTCCGGTAATTATCCACAAGTCACAATTGATCCAATTCCAACATCATCCATTTTGGAGTAGAATAATGTAGCCACATTCTATCATACATGATATTTCTTCAGCCTTTTAACATACATGGTTTTAGAAGACGTCACATACAAAAAATTACCATTGTAACATAATCGATCAAACAATAATTTAAAAAATGAACATCCACATGTATATAAAAATTATCATGGTCATATAAACTCATCACCATCAAACATATCAATATCCTGATGAAACATAAGGTCCATTTAAACTCATCATTTACACAGTCTTGATAATTTCCCCAAAATATATCACATATATTTTGATAATACTATTTATAAAAATGTGATCTCTATCACCAACAATATATCATGGAATCTTTTAGTGTATCTTTCCACTATAATAAATTAAAAATTGCTTCACTCCTAATTATCTTAATAAATTAAGGGTACATTCAAATCTAGTTGTCAAAACAACCACATGGGATCTATATTATATGAACCCAAACTCACTTGCCTCATCCCCATAGTCTGTGTATATCGGCCAAAACCTACAACCAAAACATAGAGAATCTCTATTTTCAATTTCCAAAATAGTCGACACCATCATCATTACAATAATGTTCCACATCTCCTCATTCCCAAATGACAAATATTTACCACAATAAAATATGATACTCCCATCATGTTCCAAAGGAATCATGTGAGTTCTTATGTCCCATGAAAAATTATACAAAACACCCAACATCATCACCATCAAACACTCATACTATAAAACAAGTCAAGATAATCCCTACAATGATAAAACCCATAATTTTATACATGGGACTACCGCTATAAATATCTTTTAAAAAATAAAAATACATAAATATTTCATTTGTAGTTTCCCACACAACCCTACAGCCGCTTATTGATCATGTGAAACAAATCACACGTATAACAAAGGAAATCATTACATAACCCCATGCCTAACTCAAATGGTCCACTCAACAAATAACTCAATACCATCAATATTTGATTTGATGTAATAAAATAATTTATATACTAGCATATTTTAGGACATAATTAATTGAAAATTTTAAATGATGGAAGAAACTAGTATTGTATATATATGGTTATCTATACTTATCTATTACTATAACCTCAAATTAAAAACAAAATCATATCTTACAATAATTGATGAATATATACTAATAAGAACGTATTAATGTGATAGAATAAATACGTATTATAAAATATATTATTGGCTGAAATGGAATCCCCATCTTCAACTGACAAAATTAAAAACTAATTATTAATTATTTGATGATTGGGGGAGGGTTTGAGAGGGTTCATATTGACTGAGATATGATGGGTGATTAAAATCGTATACCACATGATCTGACATGAGGTGAGGGATGTGAGATAATTTGTAATCATGCTTTTTTTTTGGTTTTCTATTGATCTATCATGAAATCTATGGGATTTAGTAGTGTGATTTATGGTAGATCATTTTTATTGTTGTTGAATGTTTCTACCCAAAAACATTTCACAAAATGAAATATCACACATCTTGATCTTAACTAGGTTGTTTTTGTTCAATAAAATTAATTTTACAAAGACATGATTATTTCACATTTCATCGTTTTAATGGGTTTAAGTTCAAGTATTTTTGATGATTTATCTAGGATAATATCAAAATATTGGGGGTTTTTATTAGAATATTACATCGATAGGTTGAGAAATGCTTCATATCAATATTAAATATAATTATTTGAAAAAAAGAATCGTTTTGTGGATCAGGTCTATTAAATATATGATAAATAATCATTAAAGAATGGGATAATTACATTATAACCATTGAATTTCGGAACTCATTTTCTTAGGTTTTGGTTAAACGCTTTAGAAATTTTCGGTTTTTCTAGAATCTGTTAATTATAAAAGATATTTATACAACTATTGGAAGATGAAAAATAATAGATTTAGAGACTTGTAGAATAATATTCATTCTCTATTCTCATATTTTAAGGCATTTTAATTTTTCTTCATCCTTGGTTCATCATGTGGTTTTATATACAACTGATGATATCAGTAACATGATAGAGGGGTGTGAGAAAAAGACTAAAATATTTGATATAGGAAAAGTTATTGTGTATTAATAATAAATTTGTTGAAATAATACAATGAGTAAATATTATTTTTTAATATTTTGGTATATGTAATATCTATTAGTAGAAGAGAATAAAAATTCAAAATAATAAAAGAAATAATGTCATTAATAATGACATTACAAAATAATTTATCTCTGACAAGAAAAATATTTATGGGAAACTTGATGTTATAAAATACAATGGTTAATATACATATTTTTCAAATCAATGAATATAAAGTTGAATAAGTGGGAATTATCTTAATGGTCCTTGTTTCTATCTATGTAAATCCATGGACTCTAACAGAGGTTGTGAAAAAGAATGATCACAACATGGGTGAGAGGGATACACTAATGGATCAATAGGGGTTTAATTATAATATTGCAAAATAAAAATTTATCTTTGACAAAAAATAGTATTCCCAACTAAAGTAAATAGATGACCATTATTGTTTTTTTATTAATTTGAAAATGATAACCTATCTGATTGTAATGTGATGGGGGAGAAATATTTACACTCTACTTCCACCAAGGGTGAAAATAAAATTTTATATGTGGGATGTTCATAATATTTGAATGTAGTAAAATATAATCCAAATAATGATTATGAATATTTGAAATGGGTGATATTCATAATCTCCTATAGTTCTGGAGTAATCTTTATTATAATATTATCTAAGGAGGAGATTTTTTAGAAAATAAAGGGCACTATTTCACTACAAAATGATTAATTCCAATTGATTGATGAGATGAACGTATCATATTATTAAAAATATGATGATGGATTAATAATTTTTGGTACGTATCATAAAATATGGGACCATATAGTCTCCAATGTTATTTAAAATAAACATTTTTTTTTCAATTCCCTTATATTAGAAGGTTAATGACTTTGGTTGCAATTGGTAAATTTCCATATCCTATATTGATCAATTTTGGGTCAATGGATTTTTGAAACTGGGTTTCCTCTCTATTCAATGTATTGGAATTGTTTTTTTTAAAATTATTCCAATGTAACATGTTGTTATGTTTTCTAAATTTTCTATTTTCACTTATTTTATAAAAAAATTCTCTTTGAAATTCATTATATTTTGGATTTCTTTTATACGATGGGGTTATTTTTGGTACCTAATAATATTATGCATGAATGTTTAAATGTTTAATATACCATTTATATTGGGGGAATATTTGGAGAATAAGCCATGTAATTTTTTATTATTAACTTTCAGTGTTATTTAGAACAGGTTCTCTCCCTTAAAAGAGGTTTGATGGAAGGCATGGGGCATGAAGGGGTATTGATTATTGGATAGTGGAATTAACATATATAGCTTGAAAACATATTTCCTGAAGGGTTTTCATTTAAAACCAGAATGTATTAGTCCCATGAAACATGTGAACATATTTTTATATTGCATTATCATTTTTTGCGAATACCAAATTTTGAATTTTCTTGATGTGGATGCCTCAGACACTGGTTTTACATTAATATTCTACCTCATGAATGGATGGGATTTCAAAAAATTGGTATCCATTTCTTGGAATAATGGAACCATCAAGGCTTATGGATTTGAATAATTTATTTTTGGATGAAAAAAGATGGTGGAAGGTATGAATTATTAAAACATGTGTGTAATGATTTTTCGTTGAAGGATCCTTATAGGAAGGTGGAGATTATGCTGTTTTCTTTTGGAAGGCCCCTTTCTAGTTTAATTTTCTATTATTTTTTGTACTCAATATTATTATTTTATTGAACCCCATTTTTTTGTTTTTCAATGCCTTTCTCATAGTTTATGGATTTGGTCCTAAAAATCTAGGGATCATTTTATGCAGTAATTAGTTCTTAGGAAACTAGACATTCTTGAATCATAATGTGATCCAATAGAATATGATTTTACTCCCTCTCTATACACATTAGGTCATTTCATGATGTGTCACACTGACACATGAAATGATTCACTTGCCAGTGATTACTAATTATTTTTCACAAAGTCTGAAACAACCCATATATATCCCCTAGTATAACACATTTGTAAAATAAAGGTTAATAATTGAAATTTTTGTAACCCTTATATATAACCTATGTAAAATCATTATATATTATCTTGAAACCCATTATATATTATATAAATTCATTCCTAAAATATTACTCATACATTTTAACATTTTTCTCAATAAACATTTTAACCATTATATATAAAAGATTACATAAAAATACTACCATTTTTCATCATTATAGGTTAACCCATATGTATCACTAAGTTAACTGTAATGATCACATAATTGATATTATACATTATAGGGTGAACATTATATGATGACCAAACCAATTTTCATTAAAATCATATTTTAACACCTATCAAATTATATTTCCCTTTGGATATGGTGTTAGAAAATACAGACTTAAAAAATTAATTTCCATTATTTCCCTTAAAGATTAATTATTTCACAATATCACTATGTAATATTCTTCATTTTTTATAAACACTCCTATTATATTGAGAAGGAACAAAAAAATTTAGTCCCTATATATATTGACACTCTTGAAAATGACACGGTGTCCAAATATAAAAAGTTTATTTATGATATAACGTAATATTTCACTCCCATATACTTGATTCATTACAAAATTCCTATAATATGATAAGTAAAAACTAGATTTATTCAAGAATAATTAAACTCTTATAAAAACATAATCACCCCACTCTATAAGTTATTGAAACACATAGAAAGTTCCCAATGTATACCTTTGATCCAATATATCTCTACCAACCAACTCAGTTATATTTATTACATTTGTGAGAACTCCACATAATAAGAAAAACAAAAAAATTTATATCATAGAACAAATATAAAATAAAAAGATTATATCACAGCAATCCATATTCCTATAACTCAAAAGTTTTGATGATGATACATCATCATCAATAATTTTAGCTAAAACCTCACATATTACATGATTATATTGTGTCCCATATAATTAAAGAATCATATTTTATTATTAATAATCAACCAAAGACAAATATGTCATGTTAACACATACGAACATCCTAAAAATGTAATTTCCCTACAAAACAGATGACATCTCTCTAATACAATAACTATGATAGCTAACAACACCACATCGTATTTTGAATATGACGGTTATATAAAATATTTATTGACCAAAATCCTAAAAAATGATACAAATCTTTGTTATAAGTTCATAAACACAAATATCCACTTCAACCATGTTGTGGTATCTCATCTAAAATTCATCATCCCAGACCACACTAGTATATAGATCCAATTCATACAGAACATCAAGTGAGCCTCCACTTATACAATATGAATCTAACTTATATATAAGAATTGAGGTGGTTCCATGGTGATATTATTCCCACATATATGATTTTGAAATAAATATAAAAACAATGACAATATCATATATTTTTATTAAGATAACAAATATCACATAATGTTCCTATAATAAATGGATATAACCCATTCTATATCAAAATTAAAATTTTATAAATAATATATACTATGTTGACCAAATATTGAACCTTCTTGGTATAAAATATTAATTTAATAAAAAAAAGAAACAAAATTATATAAAAAAAGCATCTCCCTAATTGAGCCATTGGCCTCTAGCTCGATGTATTTATGTTTATTCACATGGTTTGGGTATGAATAATATCTTTAAATAATTAATTATTTAATTACATCATTCATAACACTATAATGATGTCAATGATCCAACATGTATTAAAGTTTTTTAATTCTATCAATGATATCAGATTATTCCATAAACTTGGGGACTAGCCATCATTTTCCTTGAATATACCATTTGCATAATCTCATTGAAACCCATAGAAATAATAAATAACCCACCTTAATATCTCGTGTGTAGAATCTTTAATCATAATATAGACATCTCATATTATGGGAAGTATCCAACAATTTATTTATTAACCTAATGTATTCAAAAATATATTACATATGTCTTGGAAAATAACATGGCCACCTCATATTTTACTTAGAATATTGTTCTATAAAATTGATAATAATATAAGGCCTCAAAATTATACATTTAAATGAATTTATTATTGATATTATTTTTGAAAAAAATCCATGTGTACAAATTCATTCACTCCATTAAATGTAATGTCTATGAATCCCGCTATTATTATTTCATCAAGTATCCGAATGGGCTAATCAAACTACACATATTTGACAGAGTGGTTAATGGTGTTCATATAGTCTAGTATGTCAAGAACCTTCTAAATACCTTTCTAGAAACCAATTTAGTTTCATGTATCATTTTCCAAGATACATATATATGATTATCCAAGTGATGCACTATTTAGAGAACATAGATAATGTATGGGTCACCATCGGAAATGGTCTCTATGATTGGAAATAATTTACAAAACATGGCCAACTGATCCACAATCAAAGAAATTAAATAATTTCCTCATGTATTCCTTTGAGGCCCCATGTAAAATTCAAAAATAACATCATCCAACTATTAATCAAAATTGGGTTGTATTTGATGAGGACTTATGGGTTATTGTTTCTCAGCATTCTCCAGCTATATGGCTGAGCAATATGTGAAAAACCCCATAATATCCATAATCATCCATGTATAGAACTACTAACAACGTATGTTTTTATACATATTTGAAAATATAGATTTCCATGTTAGTCATCTGACTGTGAGTGCCTTATCAGCTCCTCAATAAAGCTTATGGAAACTATATTCCACCCTAATACATTAAGAACTATAAAAAAATCATGACTATATTCTAATGATTATTTTCAACCATATTTGTTCTCCTCATGTCCAAATATTATATTTCGTGTAAATAAATCATTTAATCAATAGTGATAAATTAAAAGTGTAAAAATAATTAAATATCAATCTCTCACCTCTAATAATCTTATATATCGAGATGAAACTCTATAAATTGGGACATAATATACCACTCACTTCTCGACGTGTATTCTAACCGAGTCTATGTGTCATCACATAATGAATGTGATATGATATTCCACATTCATAGGGTATAATAATGCATGAAATGAATCAAAATGAAAAAAATTAATAGTGGAATACTTATGAGCTCTTGGATCACACCATATATACATCACTCAGATTCTATAAACAGAATGGAGTTCTCTATTGTGGTTCATGTTCTTGGGGAGATCCTTTGTATGTAATATTACCTTTAGGTCACTTTCAATTTTGTTTTTATGGTATTTTTTTTGGTGATCTTGGGGTTTGAGGATGTGGTTGGTTTTGTATTCTTGTATTCTTATTTTTAACATTATTTTGATTATGTATCTATCATTTTTTATTCTGTGATTCATAATCTATAATTTTGGTTTCATTTTTTTCATTATATCATTTATTTGAGATGTATTCAAAATAATGAATTTTTCTCATTTGTGCTTCTAATTATTTAGACCCAAATTACTTTCCTTGCATAAATTTTGTGATTGAAAAAAAATTATAATCTCAGTAAGTGTCCCCTGGGTATTTAGTTTTGTTATATGGGTGAAAAAAATCCTAAGTGTGCATAATTGGAACTATAAAAATAGTAACCAAATGATGGGAATCAGTATTTATATTCAGGTATTTCCATTAGTTAGGATGTGAAGTGGGTTAGTATATCACATGTTGGTTCAACACTAAATGATGAAATAGTGTCATTTTTTATTTGGGATGTAATGTTGGATTGGAGAAAAAATTGTTTGAGGTTGAAAAGTAAGGAAATAATGAGTTTATAAAATTCATTCATATTCTAATCTTCATGTTACCAGGGGTTTTATGTTGATATTAATGGTTTTGATATTTTTCATTATATGATTTTGGTGTGTTTTGATATTGATTAATGATTACTCGTAAGATATTTACATTTTGAGGGTTTTTATAGCAGTCTCAAATTTTTGGGAAAAATTGAAAGAGAACCAAAGACAATATATAGGATTTCATAGTTTGGTAAATCAAGTCCAACATGTTCATGTGTTTTTTATAATATCATAGAGACAATTGAACAATACGTTCATGGTTCACAGAAACAATTCCAGCCAACCTAGGTAAAACAATATGCACAATTTTAATTTTTATTATTATTACTATTTATCTTATAGTTTAAATATGGTTATGGTTATTTTTAATTTTATAATAGTGTAGTTGATATTTTACGATGTTGTGGATGTTATTTATAAGAATTTTTTTGGTCTAGGTTGGAAAAACAATTAATATTCAACATAAGTATTAAATTTAATAAAAGATTTTAATAAAAATAATTACATTGAGTTATAATTTACTACATTATAAGAAATCTCCAATAAATAACATATAAAATAAAAAGTGTCTTTTATGTGGAGATTGGAAATTTATTGGGCCCTTTCATAATGATTAAAACTGGATTGATGTTTTGGAATTTGAAAAATCTTATTGAGAATGGATTTTTTATATCAAAAACAAGTTTTTATTTTCTATTTATACATTTCAAAAAAATCATTTAAAAATATATAGGATTTATATTTAAATATGTTATAATTATTGTTTATAATTATAATTTTTTTATATGGTGAACACATATTTCCAAAACATATAAAAGAAAAATATAATTGTCGGTTGAAATGAGTTTTACATCTTAGATTATGATAATGATGTCAATGATAAACATGTGAGAATAAAATAATATTTGGGAATCAATTTCAAATTAAATAAAAAATATAAACAAAACCATATAATTGTTCATATTTTTAACCCATTGAGTATAAATGTTCAGTTCCCCATTGGGATCTTGTTTTAATCTATGATTTCTCAAAATAGTATATATAAATTTTAGGATTAACTAATTTTTTTGTGGTTATCTATTACCTTGTATTCCTCTCCAAAAAGACATAGTGGGTTGTGGATAGACCATTCCATTAATATTTTCCTATTTTAGCATCTATTTTGGTTGGTATGTCATTTTTTGTTTTATCTACTCACACCAAAATAATTATAGATGGGTGGAGTTTAACCACACTTGTATTTGAGCCCTACCAAGGATTTATTAACTTCTATCTCTATTATCTTTCATGGACATTTACTGTATCTCAGTTTGGAAGTGGTTTCATCTAGTCATACAATGTTTTGATATGTCGGAAGTGACACTATAGTGAGGGTTTCCCATCTCTTCTTCATTTATAGTGAGTTCTTTATACTATGAGAATAATAATTAGAATGTACCCAATCTAGATATTTAGGTGGCCCCCTAGTGGACCTTCAATTTTAAAATTCCACTTCATATGAGGAATCAATCTTTGGATTTTTTCTAATCTATTCATATGATTCATCCTTAAAACATATATCAATGTATGTATCATAGTATAAAATGGTTAGTAGTTTAATGATGTTTTTGGGGATTTCCACTTCCTTACTGATTGTTATCTTCTCACACATTGTTCACTTAATCTATGTTACTTTTCTATACATTTATCTACTATATTTTTGTACTCTTTCGTTTCTATCTGCTGTTATAAAATTAAATTACTGGTTATATGTTTATATAATATTTTCATTTGATTTTTCTCTCCCATTAGAATTCATCATTTAATAATGGCATAGTTTGTTTTTATATTTATTTAGATTCATCCATTTTATTGAAATAAAGAAATATTTTATATACTTATCTCATGTATCATATTTTAGTCATATATAAAATGTATTATATTCTATTTATAGATACATTGAATTATTTTTATTACTGTTTTAATCAGTCCTTGATGGGTGACGGGTTATGTCTTATAGAGTCCCTCCTCCCTTGTTAAATCCTTTTGAGTTTCATAATACTCAATTCTATGGTGCATTTAGAGATTCTAAATGTGATGTGGAGGGGATAATTTTCAAAACTAAACCATTTTTTCAAATAATGTTATTTGTGATTGATTTCCACCATTTTCAATTATTTCTTTGTCTTTTTTGCTTCAGTTTTTTTGGGTTTTAGTTCATTTCACACTATTTACACTTAATTATTGAAAACCATTAAACCCATTCACTTGTCATCTGAAATTATTAGAATAGGTTTTACTATGGTTGTATCATTGAATATCAATCCATAATTTCAAACCAAGTTACTTGATCTGGTGTGTTCAGAGATAAACACATGATCAAAGTAAGATTGTATTAACAATGTCACATATCATTATTTGAAATAAACGAACATTTTAAACTACCCTCCTTATATATTCACCAATTTTGTCAAAAATCCTCCTTATTTACATAAAGACCTTTTAAGAGGGCCCCTTGGTTATAAAACTCATCCTCACCCATTAGATATAGTGGTTCCTCCTTTATTTAAAACAATATTCCTATACTTTGAGATTTTTTCATTAGGTCTTCTCCACCAATAATTTTTTTTTTCTTAATGTCGTATATAATCCATAGAAGAAAATCATTAGGTCCTAGGATTTCTTAGTTTTTTTGATTTACAGGTATTGAGGACATATTATTTTTACCTATTCCTTAATTTTTCATAATATTTTTTTAGTTTTTATTAGTTTTGGGTAGATGTTTTCTATATGAACAAATTTGACAATAATTCCACAGGTTCATACACTTTTAGTGCCCATTCCATTATTTATAATTTATAGTGGTATGATTTTTTTGGTAACTATATAGAGATTTGACTTTTTGGTGATTTCATGTTTTATTATAAATGATAATATCATTGAAACATATGACTTTCATAGTTAAATATTCTTTTTAAACCCTTTATAGTTTTTGATAAAACTCCTAAATTTTGTTTTACAAAAAATTAACTTTTTAAAAAATATTATGACACCTAATAACCATACAATGGTTTTTAAAATTAATAAAATAATTATAAAACATTTCTCATAATTAAAAATTGTTCTATTAAAAATGTAAATTATTGTAATTGAGCTTTGGTGTCATTTAATAATTATTTTATGTTTTTTAATAAATTTTATTTTAAACTATATAATTACATTTTAATTGTATTTGGGTTTAATATTTTTTAAATTACATTTCTTATAGAATTTAGTTATATTGTGGTTTATGTGTGTTTTTTGAATGTATCAATCAACATTTTATTTTATAATGATTCTCTAAATATTTTGAAACTTATTTTAAAATTTTATATCCCATTTTGAAAAACATTAATAGAGTATTATAAATTAAATTCCCTAGGATTTATCAATGTATTGTATGGAATTCAATAAAAAATGAATTTGTCTTTTAACATTAATGTTTTACATACCAATGGGGTTGTATAATTTATTGTAGGAATTTTATTAAATATGAATATTTGTGGAAAGTGATATATTGAAAATGAGAAGAGAGGAAATATTGGTATGTTATTGATGATCATGTGTTGTAATTTTTGTTTTACTGAACTTAACACCCATTATAAGATCAAGGGAAACCGAGAATCGAGGTATAAAAGACAATGTTGTATTATTTGAAATGGTCTCTTGTAACTATAATTGTGTTGTTATAAAACAATAACTAAACATTTCAATGATTTTTGTATGGTGGAATTTTTTGATTTTTCTATATTCTTCTTCGATTTTAGACATACACTCTATAGAGGTTCTTGAATAATTGATTATGATGGTTTTATCACAATGACGATTTATGTTTCTTAGTTTCCTTTATTATTGTTTAGAAAGGTTAACTCACATTAGGTTTTTTTACTCTTAGTTCCTTCATTAAATCTAATATATATCATATTTTTATATATTTTATATTTCTTTTCATATTGGACAATATTTATGAACATGTAAAATAATTTATTCCCAGTAGTTTAGGTTTATTCTATTGATATTTTCTTTATCTTTTCTTATATGAGTGAAATTCAATGTTCTTAGTTTTGTTATTATATTAATAGTTATCTTTATGTAAAAATTATTTGGGTAGTAAAATCGGAGAGGAAGGTACATATAAGATTAATTAATGAATTTTTTCATATGTAATGAAATTACATAATTTAACATAAAAAGTGTTCTACATGAGTTTTTTTAAAAATATCATGACTTTGTTCATTAAGAAATCGGTTTTTTTATAAATGTGGAATTGAATCCTTATTGTATTGTTGTTTTCGGAAAAAACTTTTAAGTTAATTTTTATAAAATGTATTTTAAAATGGAATTAATGGAATATATTATGGAAGAAATTTTATAGAAACAACTTATTGTTGGAATACAATTGATATATATATATATATATATATGCTAGAAACTACTTAACTACTCATATTCTATAGATATAGGTGCTTTAGAATGTCTTGATTCATTATCTTGAGTAAATCCATATTTTTAACTATATCCCTTAAGTAACTCATTGATTTATATTTTTAGGAATTATCATAGCGCGACAATGGGTTATTAGGAGAAGGTGAGTTTTTAATTTTTTAATCTTTGGTTCATTATATTATTTATTTATTGGCTTATTCAGTTTCTTTTCGTAGGATATCTAATTTAATATTCATTATTTTCCTTTTATATTAGTGATATAAGATGGGTGATTATGTTTCTAATGCCTCAATTTTTTTATTGTTTATTTTAAAACTATTTATTTAGAATTAATGAAATTCCAACACACAAATGAGTGATAATGGGTTTTGTTTTAGTTTTAACTTTTTTATAGTTATTGTTATTGGGTAAAATAGTTTCTATGCGAGCTTACTCAATTCCCATGAACTATTTTCTAACCCATGGGAATTATGATTTTACTTAGAGACATTCAAAATTCTAGTTTTTGTTTCTATTCAGAATATTTTAGGTCAGATCATGACATCTGTGGTGGAATATGTCCACAATTAATAACACACACAGTTTTATACAAATTTCTATTTTAGTTGTCTGAATATCATAATATTTTCATAACATGTGTTCTCCCCCTCACCATATCTATCTGAAATCAAATTTATCATGACAGATATACACAGGATGCACATAATTTATTAGCCACTTATTTACATCTTTATAGAGGTTATCAGATAAATTATTTGGATAAATAAAATTCTAATCACATATTAGAGTGGAAAGAAGTTTTTATGTGGATATTGTATTTTTTTTTTGTTAAATTAAACCCCACCATAAAAACTTATATCTTAACCAGTAAAATTAAAATAAAATTAGATGAATTTTCTTGGATATTTAAAACCATCAAGTTATGTGAGAAACTATCCTATAAATTTTTTTGGCAGCTTAAATTACTCTATCATATAAAATAATCAAATTTTAAAGTCATATATAAGAACATTAATTACTAATTAATACTACATGTAATATAAAATTCATGATCCTGAACCCTCATTCTATTTTAAACCATAAGATAAAAACACATAATTTCGAAATCCAAAATCATGTGTGTAACACTTGGTGATGTAGTTTAACTATAAAAGAAAAAAATTAACCAAGGTAACATGGACATTAATCAAATACGGGTAACCTATTTTGAGGGAAAATATATATAATGGGTTCCAAAATTATCATATCTTCTATTTACTTTCCCAATATGGTAACACATAAATATGTGAAAACACTATGATACTGCATTTTAAAGCACCAATTTGGTTCCCTTTAGTAGTTTGGTCAGATGTATACAAGACCACATGTATACCTCCTCTATCACCAATGGTTTGTGAAATCATATGAGGTGCATTCATGAAACCATGTGGAGATTTTACCCTTATATCATGTTTACAAATAATCTTGGTTTAATAATAGTTTCATATATCAAAAAATTAAAGATAAAATCCATCATGGATAGTTCCACATGTTTTCACATAGAACACATGCTATATCAAAATGAAAATTTTAGATGTCATAAATCTTCTATACACCAATTCACTCTCCAACACGAGTAGATTATAAACAAGGAAATAATAATTGAACAAAAATAAATAAAACTATTCCAAACATAAACCTACATTTATGTATTAATCCAATTTCATCTTCAATTCTCTATATCAAATAGATTAATCATCTATTGGTCATGGGGACCGTTCCCTAAAATTTTACCATAACATTAAAATTATAATAGGAACCTAAAGAGGATTGAGTTTGGTGTGAGTAGAATAGAGTAATTGAATTCCATGATGACCTTAAATATCCAATATAAATTAATGCACATGGTATAATATTATAATAAAGAAACCATCAATCCTTACTCTCTAAGGTGACACATGTGATAGAACATAAATACTTCATGAAATTCCATCTGTCTCACTATATCATATGTTAAATATAAGAACATATTGGTGGAATAATGAATGCCATTAATATCTCATATACGTAGTTAGGGGTAAAGAATAAAACCTAAGATAACTCATGTAAAACCATACAGAATAAAAAATTAAGACCATCAGATAATATTATATACAGCATCAGGGGAAAGGTTTTATGCCCAACATATCAAATATAGACCTTCAGAAAACTACCACACACCCAAGATATCACATTTAATAACACATATAATAGAAAAGTGTCCCACCCTACAATATCATTTACTCCCTCATGGGAAATATATTCCTCCCGATATGTCTTTTATAGACCCTCCATTCTATTAACAATATTCATTTTATTTTCATCCCAATTATAATGTTTCACCACATAGGGATCACCTTATAGGTATTCAAGAGTTTAGAATTAAATCCCTCATTTTGAAAATCCCATTGGAAGGGAGAGTCTATTATCAAGTAATATAAATATAAATATATATTTAGGTTTTATTTCAACCATGTTTTAGGAAATTACAATCACAAATAATGAACACTCATGAAAGAAGTAATATATTAGGGATAGATTATGGATTTACCATGTTATTCATATATAAGGATATTAATTAGTTATTGAGTTTTTCTCGCATAAATTGTAAATAAAAAGATTTAGATAAGCACTATTAAATAGATAATGATTTTTTGTAATCTACATAAGAATATGAAATCACATGACAAAAAATAAATATTATTTAGAGTGATATATTTAACGTTATCTACCAACAGAATAGTAATATTCGTGAATCAATCAATAAATAGTGAAGATACCAATTGGACGATGGTATTTTTAAAAGTGAGGATCAATTGGAGAAAAGATATATTCATGGAGTGGAAATCCATCTCTTCTAAATTTAATATTATCCACTCATTTAATATATACTATGAATTTTTTTATTTCCTTATAATTGTGTAATTTCATTATTGGAGTTTAACTAGTAGAAATAAATTTTGACGACCATGCCAAACTAATTTAATTTTAGAAAGGAAATTTTAATGTTGTGTTGGTATTTTCCACAAACTAGGTACTATTCTATGTGCATTTTTGAAGTGGATGAATTGTACGACCCCATATTTTGTAATGTATTGTAGAGAATCAACCTTTTGTTATGTTTTTTATTTATCATTTTAGTTAAATTATGTATTTAATTTCTTTTATATCAAAAATATAGGATATAAAATGGGGCACTGGTTGGATATAATTTCATTATATCAAAAAAATGAAATGTGGTTACTATATATTATCTTTTTAGGTAACATATGGTTTGACATCCCAGTATTAAATAAATTTTTAATATTATTTATTATTTACTATTTATTTTATTTTATTTTCATTAATTTATTTCAGAAGAAGAAAACCTACTAGAATCTTCTTGTGGAAGAAAATTCCATTTAATATGAAAAATATCTATAGCATTTAGATTTTGGATTTCTCCTCATTCTCAAAATATGAACATCCACAAACCCCTCTGTAGAAGTTTCAATATTCAAAGTGATTGACCTGTTGGTCTCTTAAGTTCTAGAATCCACACTCCTATAATAACTTCTAGAAACATCACATCCAAGGAATTACATTTCTATATAATTTAATTACCATGATTCTAAAAATCAGAACCATCTATTAATCAATCCTCGAAAAAAATAAGAAAATGTGTATGGATCCATTTTGTTGGAGTTCTTGTGAATTTTTTTAATGTTATATTTTTTAATACACATTAGAGGAATTTCTAAAAACTATACAATTAATTTCATATTAAATATCATGGGACTCCATACAACATACCACCTAAATGTTTTTAATACGTCTTAGGGAACTCTCTAAGTATTATTGATTTAGATAAAAACAAAAGCATTCCACATTCGATCATATACTACCACCACAAAATAAATCATTTAATCAGACATCAAGCTACATAGAACTATTTTATGCCACCCAAAATAAATACCCCTACAAAAAGGATGCTTATTTCAAAAAATATGTAACATTTAATCAATGGAAATCACCAGCATGAAAATGAATTCAATTTGATCAAAATATGTCAAAAATATTGAATTAGTAAAAAATAATTCCTCTCAAGGGAAGAAATACAAAATTTATATCAATAACATCATTTACAATTTACCAAAATAATGTCACTAAAACATAAAATGAAAACAAAAAATACATAATATCTATAGGAACATGGAATTCAGTACAAACTTGTGATAGTTTGTAACATTGCACATATATGTCCCATGTTTTTACACTTCCCCCAACCTCCAACTACTGTATCTCAAATAAATGAAAAGTATTTTTGAATCAATTAATTTAAATCTTCTAGGTAATATAATATATTGTCTCATCCTAGTTCAAACAAAATTAGGAAGATAATAATTACATTAGTCCTCAACCATTCCTTTTTATATTGCATAGGCTACAAACTAGAAGCTAGATGTTTAGGGGTAATATTGTGGATACAATTACCCTTGATGGTAAATAATAATAAATAAACAAATGAAAATTTAGTAATAAATATCATGATTCAAAAATCTAGATCATAGGTAAGATATGTAATTTTATATTTTTAATTTTGTTCTATTCATACATATATCAAATGGATTTATCATTAGATGAACACAAACACATATCCATGGCAGTAACCAAACTGAAAAAACTATTTGGCCCTATGGAAACAGCCATACCAACATAAAAAATGACAATTTCTATGATTTTCACCACCTATACTTCTATATTCACTACATTAATGATTATGGTCCCCTGTCTTTACAAGTAATATTAATGATAATTTGTTCCCATTTACTAGAGGTTTTATATATAGTGTTATAATGAACATAATATGACATCAATGATTATGTCCCAATATAATATTAATTAATGTACAAGTATCTATAGAGTGATATATACAACAACGAAAGTTCAACACTCATCACTCTCCACACAACCATGATAATCCCCTTGCTATGTACCAACTAGATTAACTAGATCCAAATTTGAATTATATTTCCACAGACTAATATACTTGTTTTTTCCATATAATTACATCAAATATCATGTCACATGTACACACTTTCAAACCACAGCCTTTTTAACAATATAATGTTTACCATAACTCTCCTATGGCATGTCCACACCCATACCACTAGACCCATGGTCATTGGAATACATCCCAAACTATTTTGTAGAAATTCCAATGAATCCCAAGGAATATTTCCACCCAATCATTATAAATATTATCTCATTATCCCCAATATAACTCATATAAATGGGACATTCCACACTTCCAATCTAGTTATATCAATCAACACCAAGATCCCATTCCCCCTATGAGATATCCCTCATTAACAATAATAATCAATAACATCATACTTAATCCACTCAAACTATAATGGATATGACTTTAAAGACCCAAAAATCTCATACATAATCGTTACATATTAACATATGGATATTTATGATAGAAAAAAAAAGTTTCATGCAAGAATCATTTAGGTTAATTATTTTAGATATATTGATAGATAAATAATTGGTTCATAGGTGATGTACATAATCTTTGACTGTATTCTCCATAATTGGGACCCTCAATAGATATTTGATGAAAATAACTTTCCTCATAACCTAGGGAAAAGAAAAATAATAAAGCTTTAGATCATATTCTCATTAAGGGTAAACAAGGATGATATCAACATAATGTGAGGTTACATATATGATTACAAGAGAAAAAAATTTCAAAACCATACCATTAATATAATAAATCATAAAAATTAGTCATGAAATTATTTTTGGTTGCTTATTAGATATTTATTATTACTAAATAGAAAAATGAGTCATAAAAGAACAACAATAACATAATAAATAGATTTTATGAATAAAAATAAGACTAGAAAATAATTTTTATAATAGTGATGGCTCTCCATCTATACTATCATTTGAGATAGGGTTCATTCCCCAAAATATTATAGTAGCCGATGTCACCTACAAAGAATATCATAGTATACATATTATGTTACTCAATTGGGTTCACAAGACATTCCATTATTTTTCATCTCATATGATATCAATATTTACACTATGAATTTGAGGGTTCTAAAGGTCCCACCCATCACATAATCCATACATTTGAGTGCCAAAATATCATAAACCATTCATCCTATTAGAACCTATAAACATAAATGGTATTCATAAAAAAATCATCACATAATAACCCATGGATTTGAAAATATTTCATTAAATATTTAATCATTAATATTTGAAAAACCCAAGGGAAAGGAAAGATATTGATAATCATTACTTCAATTTATCATAGCTCAAACCATGAAAAGTAATGTGATTAATAAGTACGATTTCATCATAATCATAAACCACCCAAATAAGATGATTCTATCATGGTATCATATTTCTGAAAAAACATTTATAACTTCAAAACATATCATCATATAAGGATGATGATTTTGAAAGATCCCATGGATGAATTCTTTAGGAAACTAATCTATCAACTTCAAAAAAATTCTTCAATCCAAAAATTCCATAGAAATTATACAAAATATTTCATGTAAACTTACCTTGGAAACATTTGATGGATGATTTAAATCTTTTATATGACAATATAATTGAAAATATAATTCAATCCGTAAAAGATAAAATGAATATTACTTTGACATTTTTGGTTAAAATTCAAAAGGTCCACGCTTGAAAAATGGAAAGTATGATCCTTATTAAAATAAATGGATAAAATAAAACATTGGTGAAATATTTCATTAAAAAATCACTATATAATAGTAGAAAGTTTCATTAAAACATTTTTAGGCAACATATAAATGGATGAAAAGGGTTTTTCAGATGAAGAACAAAAAATAGGTTTTCCCTTAAAAATATTTTTGGGAATTATTAGTACATACAGATAAAGAAATGAAAGGAGAAAATATAAATTAAAGAAATAAATATAGGATGAGGAAATTCATTTATTTTTATAATATACACTCTAATATTTCATCCTCATGGCTTAATCATAAGAAACACCAATAAATAATAAAGATGTAAAGTCATACCCCTACCACTATTTTAGATTTGTATCAACAGATCCCTGAAATGACAAACATTATATGTATATGTATATCAAATACTTTCATGAGATGAATTAGAAATTTCGTTAATGTTTACTATTTAAATATCAAAAATGAAACAGGTGGCGAATTTGGGATGTTCTCCCTGAAAATAAAAGTGACATCAACAATATCATACCATAAGTATCATCTCCCTTATAATATATTAAAACCAACTTTATCATAAATATATATTTATTATACATCTTTAAAGAACCATACTCATATGTATAATACCATATATTATTTTCCTATAAACGTTTTTATCTTAATTGTTGTAAAATTTACATGAGGGGTGTGATTATATTTTCAATCATTAACGAAATAAAATCAAGGAATTATTAAGTAATAAATCTTTAGTGAGTTTTTGTGTTCAAGAATTTTAGTAATGTGGAAATAAAATATATAAAAATACATATTTTATAATAGTTCATATCATTATGATACTATACTAGTAATTAACCTTTTAATACTCTAGGAGAATATCAATTCCCACTAAGACACTAACTTTTAATGTTATGAGAACATACTAAAGACTTTGAAATTTTAAAAATACCTGAAGGCATAATCTATACTTGTTATAGTTGTCTTAAACCTAGTATGTGACCGTAATCTTTTGGGTGTCACAACCAAAAATATTTTTTTGGGTGTTGTAATATTTAACCCAAACAAACCTACTTATGATTTGAAAAATCATAAACCATACATGAACCTATTATAAAGTGATTACATAAAATATAATATGAATAAAAACAAATGAATTTAATCCATGAAGAAATATTTCATTGTGAAGATGATTAATATTTATGGTCTTGATCATTATGGTTGTAGACATTGGTACAAATGAATATGCTTCCTGATCTCAACAGAGAAATTTAAGTCCATGATTTTCTTAATCAAATTTAATGTAATAATGTGTATCACATGAATGTTAAAAAATATAAAATCGAATAAGACGTATAATGGTGATTTAAACTCTTTGATCACAACTCAAATGATCTATTCTACATTCATTTACTCAAAGATATTCTTGGAGCATCAATTTATCCACTCAGGGTGTGCCACATGTTTGTATATAAAACACTATGTTGTTACTATTAACATTGTTTGAAAATATAATACTGAATATAAACGAGGTTTATACATAATGTCCTAAATATAAATTTTAGAAATATAGAATAATAATTAGAAAAAACATATATAATTAAAATTTATCAAAAATTAAATTAAAATGATTAATATTTTATTTTATAAAAGCATTTAAAGAGTAATAAAATAAGATTTAATATATTATATATATGAAATTTAATCCATATATGTAACATATTTTTTATACATGAGGAAAACAATTTTACCCATAAAGATATAATATTTTAGAAAAAGTGAAAAATAAAACAGTAAATGAAATTATAACTTAATTTAATGGAGTTAAAAAATAATTATTATAACATTTAGAATGAAATTAATATTTCAATTACTAAGAGATATAGATTCCTCATGGAAACAGTATTTCACTGTGGTTGACAAGATAACATTTCACTAATATACTATCACATTAGATAAATAATTATAAATTGAGTTCTACCCTGAACTAATGATATATCGTTCCAAATTAGTAGCTAACGTTGATATGAATCAAAGAAGATACCATCAGTGGAAAGAGAAGTAAACCACAACCCATGTTGATATATCATTTGATGGAATTTATATACAGTGTAATGTTCAAAGATAATCTAATATTATGTTAAAATAATGGTTGTTGTATTTTTTGATATGAATGTAGTATCATTGATGAAATGTTCTTGGAAATACACTCTTGCTGTTATGTAGTACTCGAGTTGTTCTACTATTGACTTAAGGTTCTTCTATGAAGTAGGTCGAAATCTCAACCATTTTTTCTACCATAGAATAAAACCATATATGGTATCCCTGGGATATCATGGTGATACCATCAACATGTGATCTTCTATTCAATGGATCTCCCATCGAACAGTACCTCGATTGTTATTGGGAGTGATGTTGTGGTTGAACCAATGTTGGAGACATTTTATCAAAATGTTCCAAATCCTTATACACATCCATAACAGCATGGTTTTTCTATGATAGCCGCATCATGTAGTATTATAAGAAAATTTAGTGAATATTTTCCTCAGATGATTTTTTATGTAGACAATGAGTATTGGCACAAATCATAATGTTTTCTATTAGTTGATATGGTGGTCCATGAAATTTATGTCATCTTAAGTGGAAGATCAATGGTGTATCATGTATTAATTCCCAACGTTGAAAACGCTGTAGGTTATTCAGTGTAATAAAAATCATGTCCTCCCATTACTGCTTCTATATAACACTGGGGTCAACACCCAAAACACCTAAACAGACATATAGTGTTGGCTGATGCACTTCCCCCTGAACAATATAATGTGCACCTAGCTGGCACTATACATTCTGAATCACCCTCTACCTACATTGTGTAGGTGATTAGCCTTATCTATTCTTCTGTGGATGGTTCACTTGAGAATGGGTATCCCATGGGGTTGACCCTCGATCCCCTATGTGGTTGAAGGGATAGCCCATATGGGCTTCCCATGGCTGGAAATATTATTTTTAAATATATAAAAAAATGAATATTAGAAAAAATTAAATATGATATGTACATAAATTAGTCAATAAAATTAATAATAATGAAAAAATAAAATTAAAATTGTGAATAACCATTTAACATTATTACATGAAAAAAATTAATTTTACCATGTTGGGTTTTGGTTGTATTTGTTTCCTATTGATCAACATATTTAGGAAAGAGAGTATGTTAGGAAGGAAATTGAAATTAGGATTAAAGAAGAATAGTGTTTAGTGTCTTAAATAAAATACAGAACAATCAACCTGAAAATTAGATCAATGATAGCATAATAAGTCCATAGGCATTAGTCATTGAATATTAACCATTTTATTAAGAAAGTTGATATCATGTTAGTAGCTTCTGGAAATATTATTTATTCTTGAATGAATGAAAGATTGCAATGAGATGTTGTATCAGGGACTGGATGGATCTGCAAAAAATATGAAAATTATTTTATCATATTACATTTCTCATAAATCACTGTTTATTTAGGAAACATGTGATTCATGCATTTTGAGGGAAAGGGGGAGAACAAGTGATTTTAACCATATTGAGGTTTGGTTGGAAATATATATTCTATTAGATGAATGGGAAGTTACAATACATTCCAATTAATATTAGATGATTCTTTCCAATAAAAAACATATTCAAAATCATGAGTAATTCATGATACAATCTCAATATTGTGAATTAAATTCTTCCTAGTATCATTTCATCGATGTAATAATGACGAACAGAAATTTTTTTTAAGGCTGAAAAGGTTCATCGTAACATGAGAGAAGAATATGATTACATTCAATTTGATAAACGAGCCTCAATATATAAATCTTCAGAGAAATATATTGATATGTATCATAATGACAAATAAATTTCATGAAGTAAATGTTGTTTCCACTAGATCCTATGACTTAGTGTGCCACCGATCAATAGTGCTAGATAAATTTACTGATGAATCAGACTGGATAAATGTTTCTAAAAATTATGAATTCTTATGTTTTGAAAATATTTCACATGATCATAGAATATTATGATGATTTGATAAAGTCAATGATGAATATTTTAATGAACAATAAATTTAGGTTTTATGAATTTCATTGAATGGGAAGTGAAATTATCTTTCCCGCCTTTACCACTATGGGAATGATATAAAATGATATCAAAGTACAATTTCAATGTTTATAAAAACATGATTTGTTAATGTGTTTTGATATATCTGACATTTTTTTCTCATGTATTGATTTTCGAACCAGAGTTTATTTTTGAGATTAAAGTAGAGGACGTCCCATCAAAATATGTCCCACATAGTGAGGTTCAATATTATCATTGGAGAAAGCTCTAACAAATGATTCTTCATAAAATAAAGTCAATCAAACTAATCTAATCAGACCAATAACCGTAATTTAAAGTTTCTTCAAACTGATTTCCATTGGACTGAGGTATTTTGATCTATCAATTGAGTTTCTAATAAATAGAATATGGAAGAGAAGAGGGGTAATCGGACCGAGTCCAATCAGATGGATCCCATCAGACAAAGGTTACTATATTGAGGAATATTATAGAATGTTTACATGAAGATTTTCTAAAGACAAAATTTATAGAAGAGGATTCAATACCTACACGTTCCTCGTATAATTTTTAGTGATCTTTAATATTTTAAAAATGTAATGTTTTATTCATCATACTTATAAAGGAAGTGAAGACTTTCTGAAGGGGATCATAAATGAAATATAGTTATTAATGTAAATATGGATACATTATAGTTGATATAAAGTATTTTCTTTCATTGGTATATAACTAGATGGGTGATTGTCGATACTAAAAACGATATATGTGGGGTCTAAACAACTATAGATGGAATGTTTCTATAGGGATCATTTTGTTTTCCACTACTTCTTACATTGTATTTTAGATATAATTTAGTGAAAGAATCCATCTAGATGGGACTATGAAACATTGAAAGGAGGAATCCATCATACTAATCCTTGTAAATATTGTGTTCCTCCTTCGATTTAATTTTTTTTCTTATTAATGGTATTATTGAGATGTTTTAATTAGACTATATCATAACATTATCACTTTTATGAGGTTAACGATGTTTACTAATGAATTTAAAATACATTAGTATAAATGAAAAATGATCAACTGATTCACTCGACCCCAATTATTGGTCTGGATCCTATTTGGGAACTAAAATGGGTATCCAATATTATGTTCCCTCAAGAATATCCATCAATGAGAATGTTTAGTTTTAATTAATTTACCAACATCAGTGTTCTTTTTTAAATGTAATAGACTATCACTGTTGAAAAAATATGATATTACCCTATCCCTTTTCACTTGGCCTAGAAGTTAGAGATGAGAAATTGTGGGATTCCATCTCATTATTGATGTTTCAATGATTTTTTCTAACATAGAAAGAATCAAATATGATTAAAAATATCAAAATTATTTTTTATAGATGTTGCAGATAATGTTTATGTAAATATTATGAGATTTTAAAAAGGTAATAAAATGTGGTATAAGTTGAGAAGTACCTATAAAGGGCAGGGGAATGTTATAGAATTTGTGTTTCAAATTTGGAGTAGTATATTTGATTATTTCAAAATGGATGATAAAAGTATTGATATTTTATTTATAAGGTTAACTAAATTTTTTAGTAATATCATAGGTTTTAGTGATATGATGGAAGAGTATACAATTTTCATGAATCCTATGACAAACATTCCATAATGTTTTCATGCCAACGATTAGGAATTAGAAGGCCATGGTGATTTATCCAGTGATGTACATCAGAATATTCATGTGACATAAGGAATGAGAAAAATATCATTCTTTCAATAAAATGATTGATAGGGAGTTGGTTTTCAATGATTTGTTAAAAGAGATAATCTATGATAATGAAGCTGCATAACAATCATGTGATTTAGAGGCATATAAAGAAGCTAAATATTCCAAAGAAATATATTAACTCCATTAAAATAAATACAATAAAGGAAATTTGAAATTTTAAACTTCCAAATGATAGAATTATGATGGTAATGGGAAATTTTCTTCAAATTTTTAAATAATTAATGCAAAAGTGTATGAGTTAGAAATGGATGACATGAAATCTCTATTACAAATTTGAATGAAACGTAAAGAAGTATTTCCTTTTGAAAATAAGAATAAATCCAATATGATAATATAAAAGAAGAAGGATTCCTCCTGTAGTTATTAATAAAATCATAAACTAAACATTATTTATCATGTTCTAAATCATTGAAATTCTTTAAATAGTGCTGATGATGGGGAAGTGGTTACTGAAATGGAGTGTATTCCTAAATAATATTCAAAAAATTCAATTGATCACAATACTCATCTCATGAAAGAAATAAGAATTTTGGAGAAGTATTTCAAAAATATATCTTTTGATAATTATTATCAAATAAAGATGGAGGTGAAAAGTCTGAATTTTGTAAGATATCAAAATATATGGATTAAACATAATGAAGGAAAACCAAAAACTATAATGAAAGATCATCTAAAAATGACAGAATAAGCATGAAATAATATACAGTTGTTGATTAATATAAGATGATTATGTTAAAGATAGATGAATCTAAAATGATGAAAGATGTTCAAAAATCTAGTTTGGCGGATAAATATGATTAGTTTTTAGAAAAAGATCAATTATTATTACCATGAAAATTGGGATAATAAATATGATATAATAATTGGAAAAAGAAGTTGATGTTAATGGTGAAACTTCAAAATAAGGTGAAAAGAAATTTTTACAAATGCGTGTTAGTGAAAAAGTGTCATTCTCTAATAAAGGTAGGAATTATTCTGGAAACTATAATATTAAGAAAAATGATGATAATTTTTCAAGAATGGACATTTTAAATGTTCTAAATAGGTTCATTATCAATCCAAAATAAATTAGATTCAGATGTTTTTGTTGGTGTTGTGGAATTTTCAGACATAGATCATATTTATGGTAGTATGAAAACCCTCTTCCAAGAAACATGTATGAATCAAGCGAGATCTGAAATGAACTCAAAATATAAAATGTTCTTAAAACAAATGTAGAAATAAAAAGGGAAGCTTGGAATATAAATAATGAAGTGTTTGTAAAATAAATTTAGAGTTGTTAACAACATGACCAATATAATAAATAATAATGAGTTTTCATGCTAGAACATGTTCAAATGGAATGAAAGTTAGAAGGGGAAAAATCGTTAGCTAAAGAAATGATAAAAGAAGGTTTTTTTGTTTGAGAACAATGTTGATAAAAATTTATCAAGAGATGGTTATGTAAAAATTCTAAAATGGTGAAAATACTATTGTAATATGGGTATGTTATAGAAATTTGTTACATTATCCTTATAGAATCTGAAGAATGCATGAATGAGTTGATACAATGTCAATGTAAAATCAATATTTATAATTATTAAAACATATTTACATCCATATCAAAAGAATATAAAGATAAAGGGAAACATGTTACAAAATCTGAGAAGGATAAGTAGATGGAATAAAAATCATCTAATTAAAAATATATGAAAATTTAAAAAATTCATGATTCTGAGAGGTCTCTCAATCTAAATAATTCTTTTAAAAATTTATTAAGTCTCATACTTATTTATAAAATATCTTTGTTTCCTTAATAAATTTTATGGATTTTTAGGAGTTGAAATAAGGAATATGATGTTGATGAGTATCATAATTTTCTTGGAAAATAAAGTAATTATGTTACAAAATAAGAGTTTTTTAAAGTCGTGTTCATAAAAATATTAATTTTTTATATGTTTTTTGAGATTTTTTCATGTTAATTTTATATTTAACAAATCTTTTAAATAGTAAAATAGAAATTAGAATGTTTAAATATAAAAAAAATGTATTAAATGAAATTTTTATTGTACAAAAAAATGGTATCCTTGAATAAATAATATTTTTTCAACACAATGTTCTCCCATGTCAACATAGATTTATTTAGTTAAAGGATATTTGTTAGGGAACTCATTGTATTATTATGTTCTCTAGAAGAAGAGTTTAAATATTTTGAGAAAATAAGTCCCATCCAATGTAAATAAGATAATTTTTCAATTAGGGGAAAACATGTCATGATGGGACCGTTTAATTTGATTTTCAATTACTGGGAGAGAATTGGAAAGTGTGGATAGGAATTGAAAGGATAAGAAAAGGAATTAGGAGAATAAAAATTAATGAAATGTAACAATAAGTGGAATTGTTGTGATGTGGATTAGTGGGTATTGACAACAAACACAAATGGGGAGATTGTTATACCCTTCTTCCATTTTGGTTTTATTACATCTAAATATACTAATATGTTGATGGATTAAAGTATGTTGATAAGGTTTCAAAAATATGGATTAAAGATCATGAGTGTGTGATGTTTTCAATTTGATCTAGAACCATCAGACTTATTATAAAATCAAGACTATCAGAGTCAAAATATGCATGAGTCATTGAATATAATACATTATATTGGTATGTGGAGAATAGGGTAGAATCTGGAGGAAATCATATTGAGTCTGGAATGAATTGAAGATTATAATGTAATGTTTTATCAGATTATGAATGGATATAGTATAAATTCAACTATTCTTTTTGAGTTTTGGAGTTCCCATAAATCAAAATTTATCAAGAAATCATGTGATGAAAAACTTATTATGGAAAGGGGGAGAAAAATTTCTCCTAATCATATTCAGGTTTTTTTGTAAGGAAATAAGTTATTAAAATTGATGGGATGTTACAATACATCCCAATGGAAGTTAGGAAATTTTATACGGATCCTAGACATATTCAAGATCTTGAAGAAGTCATGATATAAGATAATGTTAATGAATGTGAAGCGTTCAAAACTATGTTCAACAATGCGAGAACATCATATGAAATTTTTTTAAAGGATGTGGAGGTTGATCCGAAAATAAGAAGATGAAATGTTGGTTTTCAGTAATACCAATAAGACTCAACATATTATTGATCTATTAAATACTTTTATATGTATCATAATTTGAAATAAAAAGATGTTGATGAATTCAAATATATAGGTATGGTTCTTTAATACTTTTTATGCCACTAATCCATAATAATTGGTAATTTTACTAAAGAATCAGACTGAAGAAATATTTGTAAAATGGAAAAATTCTATTGATATGAAAAGAGTTGATATTACACAATAAGTATTAATAGGGGTTGGAGAAGCCAGACTTGAAGGCATAAATTAATATAAAATTTGGGATTTACAAATTTAATAGAGTGGGACATGAAATTGATTTTCCCACCTCTACTATTCTAGGGTCCCTATAAATGTATAGCATAGTATATTCATAATGTTTTTAGAAAGATGAATTGTCATCCTCCACCGTGATCGTCAAAAAAAAATCTCAGATATTGAGTTTCTTCTAAAAATTTATTTAAGGTTGAAGCTAAGTAAGTTCCTTATTAATAACTCAATCAGAGTGAGGCATAATTCGATCATTGGAGAGAGTTCAAATTGATGATAATTAATTGTATAATGTCTTTCAGACTAAGTCCACTAGAGCCACATCCATTAAAAAAATTTCATCAAACAGAAATCCATCAAATGGATGTATTGTGTGCCCCCAATTGAGATTCTACACAATGAAATAAAGAACACAACAAGGGTCATTGGACTGAGGCCAATTAGATAGTGCCCATTGGACTGAGGTTACCTAACACTGTCATATCAGATTAACTTATTCTGAGGAATTTATCAAGTAGATTTTATTAAATTATTTTCATAACCAAAAATTTCCTCAATGAAATTTTTTATGATCGTAAAGATTATATATATGTAATTATTGATTTCACATACATGTGGTGGAAGTGAATAATTTCGAAAGTGGATCATAAAATAAAGATACTTAGTCTTGTAAATGTGTATAATTACATGTGGATGAAACAGATTTTCTAGTTGGAGTGTATAATCTATTATGGGTATGTGAACACTGAAAAGGATTGTTGGAGGTATAACCAACTATGATGTGAAGGATTCAATAAGGATTATAGAATTTTTAATTTCATTCAACATTATATTCTGGAAATAAGATAGTGAATCAATCCATTTTTTTGTGGGTCTATACAACATGGCAAGGAGTATTCCTTTTTAATAAGACTTATCAATGTCATGTCATTCACTCTCAAATAACTAAGTACATTCAAAATCTGAGGTTGATAATGTTTTTTATGAGTGTATTGTAACATTAATAGGATTTAGTGATTAATAGTTTGCAAAATAATTTATGAAAATTTAATATGAAATAAAAATGAACCACAAATTTGCCCCATAGTGGTCTTGATCCTATAAGGGAATTACAAAAATATGATTACATTTTAAGAAAATTGAATTCAATAAATGTGTGGAAATATGAAATGATCAAAACTAAACTGTTAAATAATTAATACACATATCCAATCCTTAATAATATCCTATTTTTATAAATTACATTATTGAGCATTTTTAAAAAACATTTAACCTTAAAAAACATTCTACACCTTTATAAAATTTATAAAATATTAAATAAAAAATAAATCATTTATATTTTTTCCCTTTAAAAATAGTATCAAAAACATAATTTTATAGTGTATTATTATTTCAAAAAATGGTCATTTATTTATAATATACATTTTACTATAATAGTTTGCATTTTTTGTTTGAATGAAATGTGTTGTTCTAATATATCTATATTTTTATTTGTTTTAATCATTCAAAAAATATATATTTTCCCAAATGTATTTATCTAACATGAATCCAACTATGGTTTTATCAAATAAATTTATATTATGATAGGTATATGTGATAATATTATATCGAATATAGTATTCAATCTATATCAATGTAATTTATTATTCAATAAAAGAATTTTTAAAAGAATGCATTTCATCTACTCAGAATTAAAAAACATCAAATTATATATTTATCAAAAAATTGAATATATTTTATTCTAATGATCTTAGACTAGATAATTCATGTTAAATGTCATTAAATTCAGATATATTTCTTGTAGATAATTTTTTATATTATAAAACATTTATTCAATAAATTTTATCTTCTGAGTGTTGAATTTGTTTTGAATTTTATGTATCACACACTAGTAGAATATTTGTAATATGGTAAATAATTTCCCTACTTAATGTTTAATTTATGTATCGTATATGTACTATATGTAAAATATTAGTTTTATCTTATTGATCCCCTAACTAGGTTATCTTATTAAAATATGACTATCAGTTGGATATCTAAAAAACAATTTTTTGTTATTTAGAATGTCATGATTATTTTAACAATCTATTGATAAACCAATTTTTGATTTCTAGAACCATAGAAAAGTCATTAACCATTAATTTAACTTTCAATTTGTATAAAGTTTAATTTTTATGTGAATGTAATGATCCAATGAACAGAATTCCTAACATCGTATTTGTAGAATATTATTACACATTTGAAAATAATTTAAAAATACCATTGATAACCGATCATGTCAATATTCAATGGATTAACAACTCTTCAAATTTTATTATCTCATATGCTTAAGTAAAAAATAATCCAAGAGATACAAAATTAAGAGATAGCTATATCATCATATATAAGGGAATAATAGAGAGAAACAAAAAGACATACTTCGGTAATGGATAAAATTAACACTTATACCTAGACATTATCAAATACTACACACATCTACTAAATTTCAAAGCCTAACAATGAAAGTGTATAATATTAAGAGCTATTATTTTATGATTATAATATTCATTGAATTTATCTTTATTTACTTTCTACTTATTCCTACAGTTATGTGAAATTATAGTTCATTAAATTTTATTCATATTAATCATGGTTATACTCATTTTATGTGTGTGTTAATGTTATGGATTGGTATTGCAAATGGAGAGACTCATTGAAAGGTTTTATTCCATTATAATGTGTAAATACTTCTTTTACTACAATTTGAACCACCAAAAAATTGAATTTATAATGGAATTCATCAAACTCATTGAATAGAGTGTTTGTGGAGTGTACTAGGGGATATTTTCCCAAGACACTATAAATATCAGGATTTAATTTTTTTATGTTAATCTTTTATTTTTCTACTACCTATTTTTTTAAGGAAAAATACAGTAACATGCACATCTCGATCAAGGTGGACTAATGTAAAGAAAATTATTAGAACATAATTAACCCCCCTCTTGATTATTTAGAATGAAATTATCTGGGGAAGAAATTCTCTTAGATCTCAAGAAATTGGTTCACAATTATCAAAGGTTGAAGTACAATTATCTAGTTTCAATATGATTTTATGGCTGATTAGAGTGATTGTATGTTAATTTTTAGAGATCTATACATTAATAGTGAAAATTATGGTCGTTATAATTCATTTATGACCATTTATATAATGAAAATTGGTTTACAATTTTATAATAAAGTAGTAAAAACCTATGTAATAAAAAAACCTAGAATGTGTGATGATATATCTAGAGTAGTCTGTGATATGAATTCCAAATATATGAATGCTAAAATTTTTGGATTATAAACATATGTGTCCAATAGAGTTTCTCAATATCAAAAATCACATGAAATATCGAATCCTATATCGATATCTTATGGCTATATATATAATATGAATACTCTTAGATTTAATAAACCAAAATATTAGTTTGAAAAAATCAAAAAGTATGAAGTTGAAATCATTAATCATTTGATTAAGAGATTTAATGTGATTGTGGAATGTGTTGGTGCATTAGGAACCCCAATAACTAAACTTAAAATGGAATTTTATGTTTGATGATTTTTAGCACCCACGTTGTGAGGAATATCAACTGCCATTAAAAAATGTGAAAAGGCTGATAATTTCAAAATAAAATATCTCATTCGAAACATTTTTATATATGTATCTATAAACGAATCTGATGCTAGTGAATATAAAATGATAAATAAAAATATACTTCCTTAATTTTTTTTACTTCTATGGGAGATGAGAACAATAAAGGACCTAAAATATATGAAACATTTGACGAATAATATTCCTCAAACTATTATAGATCAAATGATGGACATTGATAGTTATTTTGATTGTTTGAAATTAATATTATAAAATTTGAGTGTTCAGAAAACACATCAATATGTGAAGGAACCATTTTGACAAATATAAAATTAGAAAGATGTTATGAGTGAAAAAATCAAGAAAACATCAAGCCATAATGTCTGTAATAGCTTTAAAATAAATAGTTATTCATTAATATTGTATATAAGAAAAAATACATGAAATCATTGAATTACACCTAGAGTGCTTCTGAACATTATAGTGAATGCACATATTCAGAGTCGTAATTTGATCCTATTAATCAAGTGTCTATGATATTCTTTTTAGTGTATTCTTATGAGGTAAATTTCTATTACACTTTTCAGCATGATATTAAATTAGAAATTGAAATTTTCTCATATAAATAATTAAATGAATATTATACAATACTTGAAACCAGATATGAATTATTGAAAAATAAAATCAAACATCATAGTAAATCATATAATAAAACATTCAACATGAAGATGATATAAAATTTAAAATCAGTAGAACAAAGACTGATTGGAATATTATACTATATTATGTACTGAATAGTTCAACACAATTGAGAACACTCATAAGGAAGTAAAAAATATTAAATATGTTCCAACTTCATTCATTTAAGGGGGTGAATTTCTAAATTGTATACTTGGTAAAAATATGAAAAAAATTGAAAATTGAAAATTGATGTTATGGTGAAAGAATTTTATTGTACAATAACTAATTTTTTAATAGTTTTATAAAAAACCATTCCAAAGTTACCTCTTTTCATTGTTGTTACATTAGAAAATATGTTAAAATATTTAATCTGAAAAAAACACAATATTGAATAATCAATATTACTTTTTTTATAAAATACATTTTAAAATGTGTTTCTATGTATTTTGGAATGAAAAAATGTATTTGTATCACCATGTAATTTATAGGTGACATTACTATTCCAAAATTAAGATCGTTAATAAATCCTAATTTTTGATTTATCATTATATTGAAAAATCCACATGAAAAAATTAAATATTATTCATATTAGTTTTTTTAGAATATTGAGTGGATATTTCTCAAAATATCACCCACTATCCATGATAGATGGAGGTTATGTCCAATTTCTTTACAATTATTTATAAAAACATTGTATTAGATCATTTGGAAAATCCCGAATATATTCTCACAAAAAAATATCTATGTATAAGGCTTAAATAATTTCAGGATAAGTATCTCTCCATATTGTGTTTATTTTTATTTAATTGATTTCACCAAAAATATGTGCTTCATTTTAAAAGATATGTCTCTCTTGTTTAGAGCCCCAAGAAAATATATTTTTTATATATTAGTTCTCAATTCCTAGTGTATATAAAATTTAATTTTTTAGACTATTGTAGTTGGTAAATCTTTTATTTTTTAAATTAATTTTGGAAATTGTAATGCACAATCATTTAATCTTTTTTTAAATATAATTTATGTATGTTTTTTATGGTATTAATTTGGAAAAAATTACAATATGCGACATGATAAATGGGGAACTAACACATGTAAAATTTTATTCTAATTGAATTGTTTACTAAAAATATACAATCAGATATTATGCATACAGATAGTTTCATACCAACTAGAACTGAATGTTATGTGGGTAAATTGGTTGGTTATGTACCAGTTGATGATTTCTTAATATTTAAATGGGTTTAATTTTTAATCCTTAAGAGAGAATGTTTTTATATTTTTATGATTTTCGATAACACATTGAAAAATAGAAATCATTCTAATATTGGTACATTGAGATTTTATCATGTATTAGAATGATATAATCATGAATTTAATTTATATAAATAAAATCAAGGTATTAAACATACTTTTTCTACTACTAGGATACTGAAAAATGGTGTTGCTGGAAGAAGGAATACAAATTTTCTTGAAAATTATTGAATAATGTTATGTGAATATAACATGCCCACTAATTATTGGATGAGGATATTTACAAAACTTATAATTCCATTAATAGAGTTCTAATAAGGCCTATCTTACAGAAAATTTCATTTGGGTAATGAAATAATACAAATATAATGGTTGAATATATAAATTTATTTTGACTACTAGTTTAGATATTGGACATCAAGATAAATCATAGTAATATTGGTCCAAAATTTGATGAAGGAATTTTTCTATTTTATTCTACTACATCCAATGATTATTGATTTTTCAAAATATATCAAGGATTTTTTTAAGAATAAAATCATGTGATGCTGAATGAATGTGATCCTTTAGATCAAAAAATGACTGAAACTGAAGACATAAATAATTCCCTTATTAATATGATATCTAAAATTCTCCTTAATTACAATAAGTATGATGATTTGGAACAAGATTATATTGAACCAAATCTTATAATAATTGATTTTAGTATACCAGAAAGCCTACTATCTTTTTTATATAGAAATATTAACGTCCATCATTTTGAAATATTTATAAGATGTATAGATTAAGGATTTAGAACTAGATCAAATAATGGAATCCTTGTATACTTCTCTACACTCTTATTGCATCATGAAAAAAATTCTGTTGAGGAATCTTTAGTTGATGAATGTTAGTTTTTAGATATAAAAGAATAATTAAATTAGGTTAGAAGGAACACTGTAAGGTAAAAAGATTATAGACCCTATGAAGATACTATTATTTATGAAAGGGTTATTTCATTATAAAAAATATCATCAAGTTATAATAACTCTAAATAATGAAATATTTTTTTCGAATGGTTAAAATAAAAAAGAATATATTTTAAAGAACCATTTTACCCTATAGAAAGAATAGAATTAATTATAATTATTGTTTATATGCAGCTTATATGAATTTTATATCATATTATATTTATATTAATAATTCTTTTAGAAATGGATTTTTATGGGATGAATTTTATATTAAACAACCTCCATGTTTTGAAGACCCCATATTTCAAAATTAAAACTTTAAAATTTCCATAGTTAAGTATAGACATAAACTATCACCAAAATAAACATATGAGAGACTAATATCTTTTATTTTTTCAATTTTCTTATGAAATGTTGATCGTATGTTATTTAATAAAAAAATAATTTCAGGATACCTTATTGTTATAAATATATGTTGATGATGTTATTTTTTGAACAAAAAAATTTAAAAATTATCTGATAATTTTACAAAACACTTGAAAAAATAATATTATGATTGTATGATTGGGGAGATGAACTAAATTATTATATTTCAAGTTTACCAAAATTATTTTGTAGTTTTTATAACCAAAAATGTTAATTGGGGTATGGATGTGACTAGAAAACTATTTAACAACATGTTGAATAATTGAACAATTAGATATATACTATAGTGGACCATATATTTTGTTTCTAATATGTCATTGTGAAATATTTAAAACCAATACTTACTAATATCCTGTTAATTTTTCCAATGGGAATGTAATGTATTTAAAAATTACTATTTCTTTTTCTATATAGTTTAAAAAATAAGTTTTTAATTTCAGTTCATCCTCAGATGCAGATTTTACTGGATGTAGACAAGATATAAAAATTATATCAAGAACCCACATTTTTATTGGTAAATATCTATTATCATGGTCTTGTATGAATAATCATTTTATATAAATATAACCTATAAATTAAATATATATTTTCATTTCAATGTTCATGTCCACAAGTGTTTTGGTTGAAACACACCTTAATTAATTTTTATTTCAGTTATTACCATATTCAAATCCAAAATGATAACATTAGTTTTATCAACCATTAAAATAATAAACTAACCCATTTTAGAATAAAGAACATTTATATAAGACAATATCTCTTAAGATATCATACACATTAATGTTATATATATATATAATTTATTCCATTGGAATGTAAATTGAAATAAATTTTTATAAAACCATTTTCTATTGACTTGTTTGAATTTATCAAATCTAAACAAGGTCATTTTTATTTTATTTCATATTATTTTTTATGTATAATAATTTTTTATTTGATTTAATATTGTATTTACATTATATTCTTTGTGATTTGATATAGCTATTTTAAATTTTAGTCACATTAAAAAGAGGACATGTCAACTAGTTGTTTTTAGTGATTTCTATATACAACACACCATGTAACCATATCCTTACCCCAACCCACATCATAAATAGTGATCATATTATATTTTTCATGATAACATATATTAATAGGTTGTTAACATCTATCATTTTTATTAACCTTGATATTTTATAACATATTAGAATAATTAATATACTCCATGTATTTGACGCATTGCATCATTGGTGGTGAATTAGTGAGAATATTTTTCTCTTCCATTTTGTTGGGTATCTCATTCAATTACATTATAATTTCAATATATATATGTCCCAAACATACACATTTGATCAAGGGTGGTTTGGTTTCCATAAATTAATATAATTTCATTGAGACAACCCCCTATATCGTTCATAAAAATTTCACGAATCATTCCTATACATTATCTTAAACTTAGACTTATCCTCAAATATATCCGTATAGATCTCACTAAAGTTTTATTATCTTGGATTATATAGAATTATCTAAAACTTTATATAACACCAAATTAAAAGACTCAATGTTCTCATACATAAAAATTAAATTTTAATAAATCACAATTAATTTCAAATTATAATGCTCATTACAAGAATAATTTAACTCAACTTCCATCCAAGACATGGATACATTAAAAATTTGTTCATAGGTGATATACATCATCTCCCACTAATATCTACATAACTATAACCAATCATAAATATATCATAAAAATTACCTTTCTACATAAACATGGTAAATAAAACATTATAAATGGTAATCTCATATGATCTTTAACGGTAAAAATGGTTGATATTGACATAATATGAGCATAAAGGTATGACAAAAATAAAATTACATTGGATGAACATACATTGTATATCGATGATCATAAAAATGTTTCTTGTAATAAATCCTAAATGTATATAAAAGATGAATAATAATGTAATAAAAAACATGATCCATAATATCACAACATTTTCAGAAGACATTGATTTAAGGCATATACAAAATATTATAAAATTATTTCCTTATTAATCAATGATTATTTCCATGAATATCAAAGTGGATTTGGTTCCCTCCAAAAACTATTGTAGTAGTAATGGTTTATACCCAAGACTATCATAGTAGATAAAGTACCATGCTATAATGGGATAACTCCCTTACCATCCTTGATTTTCTCATCAAATATCAATATTAACCCAATTCATTTGTCAAATATATCAGTATAAAATATCACATAATCCACACATTAGTGCGAAAATGATCATAAAACATTCCTTATATTATGTCCCAGAAAAAATTGGTTTCAAAAACATTCATCATATCATAACCCATATAATGTGAACTTATTCAATAAAAATTCCACCATTTTATCATATAATAAATCATGGGAAATGAGTTGTTTTTATAATCATTTCATCAATTTATCAAAGAATAATCCATGTAAAAAGAATGATTTTTAGAAACATCTTTTCATCCTAAATATATTACATCCTAAGAAAGTGTAAGGACGGTATAATAGGATCATATCCCTAGTAAATAATATATAACATCAAATTATCTATACTTATATGGAAAATTATTTTTCATATATCTCATTGAACATTTCTTAAGAAAACCAATAATTCCACATAGAAAATAACTATTTAAAATATTCAAAAATCCCATAAAATAAATAAATAATTTATATTAAAAAAATCCTAGTAAAATTTCATTTAATCATTAAATAATTGATATTTCATGATTCATGACCATATCATTCATACAATACATGTTAAAACAAATATTTCCTTAAAATTATTAGTGAACTGTCAGTTGATCATTTTTCTGAAGAAGATAAAAATATTCCTTTTTAAAATAACTGTAAAAATTTCAAATGGTTAAAAAATGACACTAAACATACTTTTATAAATAGTAAAAATATTCATTCAATAATTTTTAGAAATCATCAAAAGGGAATAAAAAGTGATTTCAACTGAAAAGTTAAAGAAATTCTAGTTTCCCATTAAAACATTATATTAGAATCTTGAGAATGAAAAATTATCTAAATTTATGGAAAACATATATTTTCACTAAAAAAGTACATGATAAAAAATTTAATTAGTTTATTCATATATATAACACAAAATTTCTTCATTGAACCTTAATCATAAACAACTTTGATAAATAATGAGGATTATATATAATACCATTACAACATTGGTAAATTTTGAATCACAATCCCAAAAAACCAATGAACCATATATGGATTTTTATATATCATAATTTTTAGGATAAGAATCATAAAATTTAATCCTTAGTGGTATATACACTACCCAATTGAAGAAAGTGGTGAATATGTCATGGGTCCTAGGGAAATAAAAGTGAGACAAGATTTCCTTACATTATGTCTATACTTCATTCAATAAATTTTGAAACTATAATATATTAATTATAGTTAATTAAACATATGATAAAGAACCATACTCAAATGTATCATATGATAAATTAATTACCCTTCTCCATTTATTTCCCATTGATTAAAAATTACTTGTTATTATATTATTTCTAGTAAGAACAACTTCATTTATAATATATCTTTATGTTTTTCTTGTTTAATCCCTTTAAATTGATCATGGTTTCATAATAACTAAAATTTTAAAAATGATATACGTATAATATACTTCAATAATTTTTTTTATTTAATGTAATCCAAAAAATTTAGAGATAGAAAATTAACTCCATACTCCTGTGGATGGTACTTTTATATCTTCATGGATGTAATTTATATTTTATCAATAGATGTAATGAAATAAATAAGGGTTCATAATTAAATTTCTTAAACAATTTTTTTTCATAAAAATCACACATTTTCATTAATATTATCTTTATTAAATTACATGCAATCTATAATGGAAAAACTAATTACACAGCTTCGTGAAGAGGGAGTCCACTGAAAACATGAGTGATGTTATCGTATTCCCCCAGAATAGAATGTGAGAAGGCTTATGAGATTTTATAATTCAATAAAAATAATTATTACAAAAATAGCATATAATTATATTAAATACATCATTATACTTTATCATAATAAGTGGTTTTGAAAAAAAATCCATGGGTTCATGAGATGGTCATCTGTTGTACTCGTGGTCGATAGTTTCATCTATCATTTTATGAATGTTTAAGTGAAAATAGGTTATGATATTAACATAATAACATGTATATATTTCGGTGAAAACTTTTTTATTATATAATCATTATTGAAGAATATTTGAAGGATGTTTAAGTGTATATAATATAGAAATGCTCGTTTGAGAATGATACCTCTTCATTGGATAACCTCATCTACCCTACACTGAAATCTTTACAACATTGGATTCATGATCTAAAAAATGAATTTAATATGTGATGAGGTACTAAGGATAGTATTTGGTCTGTAATACTTCACATCAAGAAGCTTTATATGTTTTAAGAGGAGAGGATATGGGGTGCCATTTTATATGTGGGGTAAAGGACACAAGTTGAATTTGTTTTTAAATAATAAAGTGTACCATGGATTTTCATACAACCATGGATCTAAAAAGGATCCATCATGAAAATTAGATTCTATCAGGAATAAGTTTTCACAAAAAATGGTATTTGTATGCTTTCGGGCATCTATTAATAAAATCAATGCTGAATTCTTCACATTTCCATTTTGGAATGTGTAATAGTTTTAAAATCCACATAAACTACTATCTATCACCCTTAATTTTCTAACATACCAAGAACTGATATTGAAACTCTACAGTATATCTCTATATTTAATTCTAATAGAAATACACTTTTCAATCTCAATTTATATGTATTTTTCCTTGATGAATAGATAATATAGAACTATGAACATCATATAGTTTCAATTTCTTCAAATATGATATTTATGGAACACATACCAGATTCATCAACATTATCATTCCATAATGATCATTGTCATAATAAGAAAAAAAATTCACCATTTTTTCAGCTCTATAAAATCATTTTGTACCTTTATTATCCTCACATGGATAGATTATTTACTTCTATTTTGAAAAAGGTAATATTTATTCTACTTTTTCATGATTTAAAGATTCAACCATTGAAAATCAAGAAATAATGGATTATTTTTTATTCTCATTATAGTTAATGTAGTATGATAATTAAAAATCAAATAATCTCCCACCTTGAACAGTTTCACATGGTTATAATGCATTCATCATCCGTAGACATTAATTATCTCTATCAATCTTCTCTTGTGAATATTCAACTATTCGTATGTGAATATATACATTTATTATTTTTCTTTGGCATATATATAAAAAATATCTCAATAAATAAAAATTAATTAATATATTTAATAAAAAATGACCAAATATAACTATAAATCTTTTTTGGGTAATTTTTTCACTTTAAACTTCAATCATCAAATCATGTAAGTTACAATTATGTTAATTATCATGAGAACACGTACTAATACCTTCTTGGGTGACTTATTATATATTAAAAATTCTTTTCTAGTATAGTGTAATGTAATTATAGGTGGGATTTATATTATTATAAATAATTTCATGAATTCAACTCTTATTCATCCAACCAATGGAACTTGGATCCCTTCCATGTTTAATATTCAGTGGATAAGATAGACATGAGAAATTATCCACAAATAATTGATAACATCCTTAAAAACAATGTAATATTCCGATAATTATTACCAAGTTAGATCTAAGAAAACTTCCAATAGAATCCATGTATGATATATCTAACGATATAAACTCTCATGGAATTTTGTGTCCCAAAAAACAACCCATTTCCTAACAAAATTAATATTTTAAAAATTTTGAATTTATATTCCCATTCTATAGGTTCTTTAGTACAATTAAAAAGTGATATTTGTTCTCCTAATTTATCTTTTAGTATTTATTAACATTATATATATATATATAACAAAAAAACATAAAAATCTAATCTCTAAAGACTCAATTCATTAAATCAGGTATGTTAATATGGGAAATTTGTAAGAAAAAATAGAATTACTATAAACTAATAGTGTTCATACCTTGTATGTAGTTCTTCAATAGGTATATCAATCTTACTTAATCATAATGGATGATATATAGAATGAAGTTTAATCCTTGAAAATTATTGAACATAATGTATTTGATCAAATAAGTCATAAATGTGGGGTACATTATACTTTTTTATGCCTTTGATCTAGTTCAGTTTGATGTAGTAAATGAATATCCACTTTGATCCAAAATTCATCTAAAAAACTAGTGTTCCTGATCCTGGAAATCATGTTAAAATAAATACCTTCTCAAGGTTCTCCTATAGTTACTTCTTCAATACCTACAACTCGATCGACATCATTTTATAGGAACTATTTGAATTATGTTAGGCACCACGTTTGAGTTTTTTTTAGAAATCAACATCATTAAGCAGTGGAATGATAGGAAATTCTTCCAAAAATATACCAACAAACTCTATCAAATGAAGACTTACATAGATTTTTATTTTCTCCCCAACAATGTGAGATAATTACACTTTCTAATAGGAATCCTAATTGATAAAATGGATTTCATTTTCATTATAAGTTCATATTTATTTAAATAGTGATAAAAGATTATAGGATGGTTTGGAATATCAAATGTTACATCACTTACACGATAGTTGATTTGGTATTTATATATATAATGATAATCCATGCATAAGTATCATCAAAATTATCCAAATATATAATAACATGATGTTTATGATCCACATTCAAAAAAATTCATCTATTTAAGAATCATAAAATAGAGATTAAACCATAAAACATTTAGTGAATTTAACTGATAATTAAAAATTTAATTGTTGTGGTGGTATTATTATACTCATAATAAATTAATCAGATAAAAAAGATTTGTTTGACCGATATTTAAGGAAGGCATTATCCATTATACTCCACATGATATTTCCATTTCTCCATCATCTTCATATTTTGTTGATGTCGATCATTTTTATTAACCATTATATTTATGTACTAGTCATCATATTTATTATACTCCACAAATGTAAGGAATTTTATCTTGGGTGGTTAATTAAATGGATGAGTACTATCATTTATTGTTTTAACCATCCCACTCATTGCCTTTATTACACACCATTCTACTTTTAAAGTACCTCCCATTTTTATTTGATTAGTTTCCTATCTGTTTTTTCCAACATTTATTGTATTTATATTGTGTAAATTTATTTCATCCACGTAATTTATTCATGTTTTCATGGCATTAGATCATCCTTTTCCTATAAAACCCATTTAATAGTTATAATTTAGAATTTCCATTTCCACATTAAGCTCACATAAAACTACTTTTTTAAATATTACAAAGAATAATATATATATCAAAATTTGTAGACGTAGTTTTAGGACACTAAATGATTTATCAACCGTAAATTTAGTTCGAATTTTAATACAATACACATACCTCTTACGTCTTGAAAAATTTTCACTATAGGTACCAATGGATTCATCATCTTTCTAATTCCACTAAAGTAATTCCTTCATGATATTTGTTCGAAGTATACGACAATGTAACATAGTGGAAAATATGATTATAAACTCATACCATTTTATTAAGTGAGTTTATTCATATTCCCTAGTGATCTTGTTAAGGGTCTACCACTAATTTTTATCATCATCCTTATGATAAATGACAATAATGACCTTTTCATTCTGTGAACTCCAAATAATGGAATATGAAATTTTTGTTGTGGAAATCCATTTCTTAGAAGTAAATTGATCTACCATACCATTAAAGTATGTTCTCTATTTCCATATTGACGAATCAAATGAATTTTGTTCCCTCATTATCCCATTTGGGAGTTCAATATGACTTATATTTTGAGATTGTGTTTTAAGCATACAAATGAGATTCTTCATTCCATCTTCCATAAAATTTGGTTTCGTGGGAGGAGATTCATTATGTTACCTTTATAATTAAGCATTTTTATGGTTCCTTCGGGTTCCACTCATTGAATAAATCCCAAAATCATAGGGTAATAAATTTAAATCATACTTGGAAACTAAATAAAAAATAAATAATCATTTATATCATTAATTAAATCATCAATCTATCTTCTCAATTAATGACACATGATGTTAAACCTAGTTCATTCATATCCAACTATAAAAATCCTTCATTATGGTTTTAAAATAGTATGCGAACTTCCAAATAAAATTCTAAGTATTGTCAACCCAAGAATTCAGAAAACTCATTGTCAATCTCCATGTGATGATTGTGCATAGTTCAATTATCCATTTTCATAGTTATTAACATAGATATAAATGTCTTAAATATATGTCCATCAGTACTATTTATACATGTGTAGTGTCCTTCCTCATGTTCCTTTAAAAATAGGCCCTATGATAGTGGGCACTAAACCTGAAGCACATCTCCCAAAATTCAAGAGGTTGTTGACTTACTGCGATGGCCATGGGTAAGTCTATGGGAAACTATTACCTCATAGGGAATGATATTTTATTGAAGAAGTTAACAATATTCAATCAAGTAGTAGAAGAAATATATAAAATCAAATAGAAAATAGTAGAATCATATAAATAACCCAACAGAAGAATATATAATAAATTTGGAAACTGAAATTTCATAACTGATACCATGATGATTTCTATTTAGGAAGAAAATTCTAAATTAATAAATGTAAAGGGGTAAGAGGTATAACAAAATACTACATGATAAATAATACACAAAAGTCCAAAAAAAACCCAAATGGAATCTCAAGAAAGGCTCGATCCTCTAGCCCTAAATCTATAACCAAAATATGAAAATATTAAAGAATTGGAAGAGGCATGATTCTCTATATCCATACATGTGAAAATAAAATCAACTCAGGTACCAAAGGTCTACTAATAAGGGTGTGAGATATATTCTTAGTAGCCCAAAACCAGTGATATCTAGATCATTCCATTTCAAAAAGTAAACAAATAGAAGTGTTCTAATGTAGAATAAATACAAGAAGTTTCATTAAAAAATTACTGTAACCTATTCCAAGTTCCCGTGTGGACATCCATCCCATACCTCCAGCTTTTGTCATATCATGATGTCTGACTAAGATACCTGTTTGAGTGGAATAGATATAGTAAGACCTACGTGACATAACCAACCAAATTAAAAGTGAACACCCATGATTGTTCTTTTTCATGGGATCTAATATAAATTTCAAAACTAGGAACAATAAAGGAACAATATAGTCCTCAGAAAGAAAATTGAAAATTCTATAATGCATCAATAAAATCCTCTGAGGAATTTATATTAAAATTGAGAAGTATAGAGGTGGAGTCCAACCCCGTCCAGAAGGTATCTCTATGGTACATCCAATTAATTATCCAATTAAACCAATATTTTCTAAGGAGATCCATTTCAAAATCCCATGTATTCCTTATGGTCTAGTAACCATGATCTGCACAATGTTTCACACATAAGGGACACATTCTCAACCATGGATTAATATAGTTATCTTTCCAATAGGTCCCTCCTCAGTTTCCAATTAGTGAACCAGTGTCACCCAAATGTGGGTTGTTAAAACGAAACCCATGTTTTATCCCTATCATGATTACTTGAAAACAACAAGAGATGAATATATACATTTAACCCAGAGCAATAATTCATTACTCCATCTATTTAGGTAGCTAATAAATTCCAACATCATAACACGAGATAAAAAGAACATGGAATATATTACCATAAGAAGATGAAGCAATAATTAAATAAAATAAAGAAACATAAAACATAATAATCAAATTATTTTGGTAAATAATTCACCCTAGAAAATTTTATTCAATTTAAACACCAACTTAAAGTATAAAAAACACAAATAGATGATAATTTATAGAACCATGGATAATGTAAATAACATAATGATTATTTTGGAACACCTGAATATGTGTTCAGTGGCATGTTGACATCCTTATAAGGGTTCTCATTAAGCAATGGTCACCCGGATCCATGCTAATTACTATATTTATATTAATATGATTTAATTGTGATTCTCTAGTGGGAACTAATGAGCAACACAATAGTGAAAATTTAATGATGCAATGAAATGATGTGGAAGATCATTGAATCCCTAACTCATAGTCATAGTATCTCCATCTCCTATAAAATTTGTAGATTTGACCTAAAACAAATGAAACCATAAGATTTTATAAAAATCCCAATTTCAATAAAAAATCATTCATGACTGATTTAAACACAACGACTAGATGATATTACAATTTTATTGGTATGGAATATTGGGCTTATAGATATCATCGTTGTGCTTCATATAGGAATGAAAATAGAAATGATATGGAGTTTTAGTAGGCATCCGAAGTTGATGAAGGGGATGTTTACCACCTGACCATGGGTGTCACGACCCGTCTTCAGGGCCCGTGTCGTGACTACCCCAAGCCCGCCTACCATTGGCTAGGGGCTGGCGACTAGCACCAAGGCGTAATTCCTGATAAAAAGGGAAGGCATTGCCTTTGTAAAGTAAACAAACACCACAGAGCAAGCAAGAAGTAGAAGTAAACACTAAGTAAAACTGGGTACAACTATAAGTGCGGAAAAGTATGTGGGCCAGAATACAAACCCAAAATGAAAGTAAAGTATAACTAGAAAGGGAAAATAACAACTGAAAGTAAAGCCGTATCCTTGATCCATCCACTGGTAGTCCCACCTGAAGGGTGGGTACAGATAGCCTCCACAGCTCCTCGGGTCCAGCCGTCTGCTCTGAGTACGCCCCGCCCAGTGGTCCACCTCCGGGTACTGTCCTGCTCCTCGTGCCTATACCATGATCAGCGCCGCCCATCATCTGCAACCAACACAATGTAGTGCGGGCACAACCCGTGCAAGGGTGAGTATAAGCTACTCAGTAGGGACCCCGAGACCCCCGATGGTCTCCAAAAATCCACAAGGATAAACCACAAAGGAAAGATACGATCACGAAGAAATATCTGACACTGCTTAGGTATACGCCCATACATAAACCTAAGTCATCAATTCCAGTTCATCTCCAACATCTAAGCCAAAGTAAATCCCAGTCCATATAGGAAAATGTAACCCGTTCCACATAGGAAATCACAACCCAATCCACACAAGAAAGCATAATGTAATCCACACAGGATATCAAGTCAATCGTATCGAAGATAAAGATTGAAAGTCAAGATTCAGCTCACACAGGTATACTTCTTTGTAAGATGATAGAGATGATCAGATATTGCCACTAATTCATCTAACCAGTTGGACCCACATTGGTTCGATAGGTACTAACCCCCACAATGACCCACAAAGGATCGATAGGTAACTAACCCCCGCAATGACCCACACAAGATTGGAGCCACACAGGATCTATAGGTGCTGGCCCACACAGGACCACTGAGCGCTGACCCACACAGGATCTGACCCACACAGGATCGGTAGCACTGATCCACGTAGGATCGTTGAGTGTTGTAGTCGTCGTCGTCGAATCCACGGAGGATTTATGCACATCCCTCACCGTCGTTGCAGTCGCAGCCAACACTAGGGTTCCCACACACAGCAAGCTCGTTCGGCAGGGTCCGCTCCAGGAGCCGAAGGGCTGATACATCAACTGACACATAGTCCAGATTTTATGTATCCAAAAGTTCCGTATCATCATCAGGAACTCAATGTCACAGACGGCGCGTCAATCGGACGCCCGGTCTGATAGTTATTGGCTTTTTCGTTCCAGGGGCCCGTTTGGTTTTTAAGTCAAACCCAACCCGACCGTACTCCAACTGCGTCCAAAACTCGAGAGGAGTAAGCCAAATGGTCCATCTCACTAGGAGGAATCCATCAAAGTCTACGGCACGTCAATCAGGCGTCTGGAGCTCATGTTATAAGTGTTTCCACTCCGAGGGCCCGGTTGGTTTCGTGTACGAACCAACCAGGCCCAACCCTAAGTACTCCAAAACCTTGAGTGTAATATACCAAAATGACCGTCTTGATCCAAGGATCGTATCGCAGGTGACGCTGTGTTTATCGGAGGTCTACAGCCCATGTTATGGGTAACATACCCAAATAGTCTGGTATTATGGGGTTTGGGCCCGGCCCGATACCCTCTGGGTCTGCCGGAACCGGGTCGACCCATCCCGTCTCCGGGTCTGGTCCGCTTGGGCGCGGCCCGACCCGACTAGCGCGGCCCGGCCGAACCGGCCAGGGCAACCAACCCAGCGCACTGGCCAGTGGCTCAGCCATTTGGCTGAGCGGATGAAGGGGCAGGGGGGGAGGGGGGGGGGGGCGCCTACCCCCCTGTTTTGGAACCGCGGCCCAATTATGGGGCCGCTCATCGGGCCAGTTGGGGGATTGTAACCCCTGGCTTTTCCCCTGTCTGGTCGGCCCACCCCGGCCGCCCGGCTGTTGCCGCCACAGGACCGACAAGGCCGGTCCCCCTGCTCTGACGCCGGCGGCCTGGTACCGGCCGCTGGTTCCCTTGCTCTGCCGCGGCCCAGAACCGGCCACGACCATGGTTCGTCTGGTGCGGCACGATGGTGTCGCGCCCTTCCGCCCTGGCCCCACTCCGACCACGGTGCTTTTGTGGTCCTCCGGCATGGCGCGACGGCACCGCATCTTTCGTTCGTCTTCTACAGCGTGGCTCGACGGTGCCACAGATTAGTTTGTTTCCAACGGTGTGGTGCGATGACGCCATGCTTCTTCACCCTTCCTTTAACAAATCTCATGAATTGCTTCGACACCGCGTTTCCATGCTCGTGCCGCATCAATATCAAACAACCAAAAAAGGGAAAGAGTGTCGGTCGTGTTCATGCGGTCCGACATCCTTTCGTTATTGCGATAACAGGTGGTTCAATTTGGAAGGAAGAAAATGACGGAAGTAATCACGAAAAAGGAATGCATAAAACCCCTAACTTGATCGTAGCTTGAAAGGAGGTTCATCGCAGAAATAACCATCGTGGAAGGAGGCATCGCGAAAGGAGAATCGTCGCGGAAGAAGCCGCTGTTGGAGTCGCGGTACACGGCATCGCATAGTGGATCTCCGAGGATTCGGCGTTCTTCGTCGGAGATCTGTGCGTTCATCGTGTTCTTCGTGTTCTACGTGTTCTTCGACGAAGAAGATGATGATCTTCAAGCCTCCCTTAGCTTTTCTCCCAAACCTCTCAATCAACAAGACTTCCAACAAAATAAAATATGTTCAACACTTATTTTATTAACATAACTCAAGATTTCCAATTCCAAACATTCAAATTAAACTCAACTAATTAATTAACTTAAGTTATCAAAATTTATGGTGAGTTGAAGGAGTTAGAGAATATGAAGGGGTGGGGTTCGTGTGGGCCCCACCACCCTCATAACCTCTCATGGGAAGTTGGGTGGTTACCCCAACTTCCACTCAAAGCTTAAACCACTTAAAAAAATAAAAAATTTAACTCAATTTTTATTTTATCTTCCAAAAAATTTTAACAACTCCTCCCATGAAAACGCTACTCTCGAAAAGGTGTTCCTAAGAAATTATTGTCGCTGCAAATCCATCGGTGCCCTCAGAATTCGATTCCAAGCACTGGTTCAAAAGTTAGTAAAACCTGCTTGTTCGTTCACTGAATGTACTCGAGCTAAACATCGGAAAAATATTCCGGGCACACCGGGCCTCGAAATTAGGTGTCGTCTAAAACTACATTCTTGTAAAATTACCATGAAAATTATGAAAAAATTTCCTTGAATTTTATGGGTCTTTATATTACTCCCACCTAGGGCTTTACGTCCCCATAAAGGTACATCAAAAACTAGGGGAACAAATGTGGGTACTGGGCACGCATCTGAGCGTCCCTCTCCCAAGTGCTCTCCTGGAGGTTCACGTACTGCCATCTGATGCACACTAAAGGAATCAACCATCCACATAGGACCCACTCCTATTGATCCTTGATCTCCACTGGGACCTTCGTAAAAGTCTCCCAGTCATCAATGTCCAGCTCTCCATGGTCAATGATATGCGTCGGGTCGTGCATGTATCTCCTCAGCTGAGATACGTGGAAGACATCATGCACTCGGTGCAATTGAGGTGCTAGAGCCAGGTGATAAGCCACCTCGCCAATCCTTCTCAGAACCTAGAATGGGCCGATGAAGCGTGGAGAAAACTTTTCGCCTCAGCCAAATCTCAGTATACCACGTCAAGGTGAGACCTGCAAGAAAACGTGGTTTCCATCCTTGAACTCCAGTGGACACTGCCTCCTATCATCATAAGACTTCTGTCGGCTCTGAGCTGCCCTCATCCACCCCTGGATGACCTAGACCTTCTCTGTCGTGTCCTAGACCATCTCTGGTCCCATAAGTGCTGACTCCCTAGGGTCTGTCCAGCACAGAGGTGACCTGCATGGTCGGCCGTACAATGCCTCGAATGGTTTTATCAGGATGGTGGGGTGGTAGCTGTTGTTGTAAGAGAACTCCACCAAGGGTAGGAGGTCCTCCCAGCTACGACCAAAGTTGAGGACACATGCACGAAGCATGTCCTCGAGAGTCTGAATGGTCCTCTCCGTCTGACCATCCTTCTGAGGGTGAAAGGCGGTGCTGAGACGTAGCTCCATCCCGAATGCCTCTTGCAACCCCTTCCAAATCCGGTAAGTAAAGTGAGAATCTCGATCGGAGAGGATAGATGACGGCACACCATGTAGTCGTACAATCTCCTGAACGTAGAGACGTCCCATGCTCTCCACTAAGACCTGCTCTCTGATGGGTAAGAAGTGAGCCGACATGGGGAGTCGATCGACAATTACCCAAATGGAGTTCTGACCTCTGGAAGTGCGTGGAAGTCCATTCACAAAGTCCATAGATATGTCATCCCACTTCCACACCGGGACCTCCAAAGGCTGCACCAAGCCTGCTGGTACCTGGTGCTCTGCCTTTCCCTGCTGGCAGGTGAGGCATCGAGAAACGAACTAGGCCACAACCTTCTTCATGCCTGGCCACCAGTGCTGTCATCTGAGATCCTGGTAAATCTTCTCCACTCCAGGATGTACCGCAAAAGGAGATGTGTGAAACTCTCTCAGCACCTCCTCCCATAAAGAAACTGGTACCAATGTACGTCCTCTGAAAAGGAAATCATGCTCTCCTCCCATGGAGAATCCATCAGGTGCTTGTCCTGAGGATATCTGCACACCCTGCGTCTCATAGACGGAATCCCCACGCTATGCCTCTCTCACCCACTGAAGTAGTGGAGGAGTGACTTTGAGTGACTGAAGGAAGGTTGTTTCATCTCTATCCATGAAGGATATCTGCAAAGCGGCTAGCTGCTCTGTCGCCTCCCCAAGTAGCTGAATGCCCGTCCTCCTGCTGAAAGCATCAACTACCACATTCCCATTTTCAAGATTATAGACTATCTCAAAGTCATATTCCTGGAGAAACTCGAGCCATCGCCGTTGTCTCAGGTTCAGGTCCTTCTGTGAGAAGATGTACCTGAGACTCTAATTGTCAGAATAGACTGTAAAGCGCTCGCCCATCAGATAGTGTCGTGAAATCTTCAGAGTGAAGACCAGTGCTACTAATTCCTTGTCATGGGTAGCGTAGCTCTACTAATGATGCCTCAACTGATGTGATCCATAGGCGATCACGGCCCGCTCCTGCATCAGGACACATCCGTGTCTGGTCCCTGATGCGTCGCAGTAAACTACGTACCCTACTCCCTCCTCCGGCAACTTCCAGATAGGTGCGCTAGTCAATCTCTGCCTCAGCTCCTGGAAGCTCTGCTGACATCTTTATGACCACATAAAGGGTTTCCCCTTCTTCTCCAAAGCTGAGAGTGGTGTCGCAACTCTGGAGAAGTCTGGCACAAATCTTCGGTATTATCCAGCTAGTCCCATGAAACTCCGCATCTCCGTCACGCTCCTGGGTGGCTCCCAAGCTAGCATTATCTCGATCTTCACAGGATCCAATGCAACTCCCGCCTTAGAGATGATGTGTCCCAAGAAGTGGACCTCGCGTATCCATAACTGACACTTCGAGATCCTTCCATAATGCTGGTGCTCTCGGAGTGTGTCTAGTACAATCCGTAAGTGGTAGGCGTGCTCTTCCTCAGTGGTCGAGTAAATCAAAATGTCATCGATGAAGACCACAAAAAATCGATCGAGTTATGGGTGAAAGACCCTTTTCATGAGGGCCATAAACACTCCTGGAGCATTGGTTATGCCGAATTGGCATAACCAAGAACTCAAAGTGGTCGTACCGACATCTGAAGGCCATCTTTAATTATGGATTTATTATTAAACATAAATATTTATATTTTTGAAAAAAAATAATCATTAAATTATTAATATTTAACATAACATGATCACCATAAACACTTAATGATAAATACACACTTTTAACACTAATAGAATCCCTTTCCATTTCAAAAAATTTCCCTCATAAAATAATGTTTATTTTCTCTTTCTCCTTCTCAAGAAAAATAAAATCCACTAAAAAATATAATTTAACTAGTTTAACTATAATATATTCAATAAAAACTCATAGAGATATCACTAATAAATTCTATAATTGACGAGAATAATTTATAGTCTTTGTCTTCTCTAATATAATTTTTTTGAATATTGAGTATGGAATGATGTTCACACTCTCACATTAATCACAAAACACTATTCCAGATTCATGTGTACTGGTATTAATAGTAATTGAAAAACAACATATATCCTTTTTTGTTATAGATTGAATCTTTGAGACCATGGTACAATATTCTTCTATGAGAGGTGTTATTCCCATTTACTAACATGTACTCTTATTTAAAACTTACTCTTTCATTAACATCATAAATGTATGTATGTTTACTAATACATATACAAAACAAATCATGAATTAATTTTTCATGGAGAAATAAATAATATTACTCCATTTCTAATAAATATTACCAAAAATCAACCTTTGGGAGAATGGTAAGGGTGGTATGAAAGGTGGTGGGGCTTCCAATTTAATATCTTTCTCTACTTCTATTTTAATATCTTTATTATTTTTGTACTTTTTATATCCTTTATTCCCCTTGACATTTCCTATTGTTTTATAACAATACACATTTTTTCCACTTATCAATTTTATATCTTTCAATTTTTATTATACTTTGGTTCTGTGTAACCTAGTAAAAAATTTCAAGTAATATCATTTACTTCAATTGCAATTTTTTTTACTAAAATGTATAAATTCATCATGGACTCATACTAGTCATTTTAATTATATTTTATTTCATTTATGGAATCCCTATTTGTTTTATAGAATTTCAATAAGGTATCCTCTAATATTTTTTTTAACTTAAAATAATTTTTTATATTGTTAGAACATTATTTATCATGCTTTTTATTCTTGATATTTTTGTGACATTAATACATTATTATTATTTAGATGATTATAATAAAAAAAAATCATACCTAATGTGTGTAATATCAAGTTGGTATCTATCCATCACCATTTCTATTTTCACTATCAATTCAACTATTTATGTGGTTATTCCTCCGTTATTATAAACATTGTGAATTATAATCATTTAAAGTCCACCTATTAACCACTAGAATTTATTTTTATGATTTTTTTTCAAAAAATCAATTTTTTAGACTGGTTATTTCATCATTAAAACCCCTCATATAGTGATATCCACAATTGACCTCTTTCCTTGAGTCATTACCTTATAATTGTTTTTATTTGAAACTAAATCTCTCAACAATTATTATAAATTTTATGTAAACATTATTTAAACCTATCAAAGAAATTTTAAATCTATACATTACAAAATTCAATCAATTTTAAAATATTGATGTGATTTTTTTGTATATTTATATGGAGGAAAGAACGTGATTATTTTAATTCCTTCCATCTTCGCCCTAGTTCTAATAGAATGTGGGGCCAATTTTCGAATTAACTATATTTCCTAAACACATAATGAAAATAAATAGAATAAATTTATTACCAAATTACTAGAAACAGGATTATATTAAAATTTATCACATAGTTCAAGAAAATATAAAATGTGTGTATAAGTCCATTCATGGGGATCTCCAGTGTATCTAATTGAGTTTCATGTCATTTGGATGATCAATCAATTTTTCTCAGATTGTATTATAGTAACCTAATGCACTAAGATGATAAGTTGTTCCCCCACACCTAAAAGTATATAAATCTCCATGAGAATACATTTCATTTGGTTATCTTCCATACATAACTTGTCCTTTACATTTTTTCTCACTTTAATCTCTCTATATTTCATTGTATATTTTTCCTACATAAACAATACTTAACGCAGGATCATAATTGACAACCTCTATTATTTTTCTTTTTATTAATTAATCTTTAATAAAGAATGATATATTAAAAGTAAAAAAGTCTATTCCATGAGTAATAAAGTAATTAAAAAAGAGAAATAGATAAAAAATAATTTAAATATTGTTTTATAAAAAAAATAACACGATATAGTGATAAAAACATTGATCCCACCTCAGGTTCAACTATTTATAATGACTTATAAAGTTTATAATATTTAATTTACTCATCTAAATTATTAATTATGCTGGTATAGAAAGGGGAGTTCTACGTTCAGACACCTAAAGGATATTCTCAGGAATCCACATTGAGAAATTATTAAAATTTAAACAATCCGGAAAACTAATACCGATAAAATAATACATAGCATAATAAATCCCAGATCAAGTTTTTTTGATAAGAAATTAATAAAAGACTATCCTTGTTGTTTTCAATATTGGGACTTATAAACTCCCACTTTCTTATTGTCAATTAATTTAGTTTATTAAAAATATGGGTTACTCAAAACAATATTTAAAAATTACCAATTCAACTCAAAAAAGACACAAATTTGTTAAATGAATTAGTCAATTCATAAGAATAAATATTATCCCACAAAAATGTTCAAGTATGAAGAAGAAGATTTGGAATGGAATATTTTAGTAAATGAAAAAAAAATTAAATTTCAATAATATAAAAGAATAAATTCATTTTGAAAATTACCACAACATTGTAAAATATGGTAATATTAAACTATCCCCTCATTCTAGTCCTAAAATAGTTCATGAATAAAAAAACCACAGCCTCACCCATAAATGAAATGAAAAAGTATGTAATGATATAAATTAAATATGATTATAACTCGCATGTTTAATTCAATGTTTCTAGTGACCTCCTATATTTAATTAAAAAATTACCCCTCAATAACCATGTATCTCCCCATACATATCTATATATGTATTTCCAAATATAATACCAATTATAACATCATAAAAAACAATGTTTAATAAACCCTTTCTCTTTCCATAATATATCATCAATAATCCAAAAGGATAGAAACTGTCAAACAAATATATAACTATTATAGATATGAAATCTATGATGTGTGCATTTATTTATGGTGTATGGGGATATTTTTTTTGAATTTGATTTCGTATTATGAATTTTCATAAAATATTACATAGGAAATAATAATTCATTCTTTGTGTATCAATGAATAAAAATCCATCAATTTTTACAAAGCCCCAACACCACAAATTAAATCAATGAATAATCAACTTTAACTATTTAGGCAATCACCTTACACCATTATGCATCATAACCCCATCAGTATTAATTATTTCTCAATATCAATCAATTATTTTCCTTAATGTAAAAAAATAATGACCTATGGAATAAGTGGATTCATGGAATTTGAAACAATCCAATGAATACTATTAATCAAGTCATAATGGAAAATGTCATAGTTGAAGTAGATTATTCGCCTAATAAATAAACTATAGTTGGATCTCTTGATGTAAGCTTATTCTCAATGGAAAATAGTTTCTTATTATGTATTATGTTTTTTATTTAATTACCCTTACACATAAGTTTTCTCTTGTATGTAATCATATGTATCCTTATATGAGTCTACTATTTTGTAAATGCACAATCCATATCTCATAAGTACTCTTATATGGCTCTATGACTATTAAGCATAATTAAACATTTCATAAGTTATCATTAAATTTAATATTGTTACCCTTATATATAAATAATTTCACGTTATAAAAGAAATAAAATTTCTCTTATATCCAAGTCTCTAGAGGGGCATCCCTTATAAATTCCATAACAAAACTAGTAGCCTTTATATATGACTTTTCATTGATATCTTGTCCCACCATTCTCTCCAATGGATTATCTAGAAACTCTTATATATTTATTTATCAAAATATTTCCAACACTACATAAACTAGTTGCATCCCATTTTTATTAAAAATTCATAAAATAATGTTTCTTATCATAAAACATAAAATTAATAATAAGGAAAAATATCCACTTATAAATAAAATTAATGAAATTAATAATTATTATTATCCATGAAATAATATCCCTAAATATGCATTTCAATTTTTCCTACAGAAAAAAATTTGAAAAATAATTATAACATGACTACATTCAATGAAATATAAAATAAGTTTTTATTCTATATCTGATATCCGCTTTGATAATATATTATCAAGATCATAGGTTTACATCAATGTTCTAGAAATTTATCCAATAAGTATTCACCCTAGAGATTAACATTATTATAGTTTATAATAACCAAATAGAATTTCAATTTAAAATTTCCATTCAAAATATATAATCAACCTTATAATTTTTTTTAACATAAAATAAGGATGGTATCAACATCTCCCATTAGTTGAGTTCTCAAATAATAAAAAAATTCCCTCAAGATTAAAAATTTTAAAATATAAGGATTTATATATAAAATGGTTTTATAATAAAACCCCATTGGATAAATTTTTTGGATATAAGATGTTAATAGTTAAACCACGAAATGAAATTACAGAGAAAAAAATGTCATTAAAAACATTTTAATATAACACAAATTCCATATAAGTGCCACATAGATAATTCTATTCCTTTTACATTAATCATAAGCTTGAAATTTCATATGTGGAATAAAAACGATAATATCTACAGAAACACAATAATGGTTTATATGGGGAAAATACATTCACTATATCAAATTATACTCAAAAAAATGAAATCACTCAAAAAATAATAAATTTATTTTGTTTGACAATATTTGTACATATATGTAGAAATATTCAATTCCATTAGAATGTGAGTATAGATAAACTCTCATCATATAGGTAATGATTAATATATACTTATAAATATATTTCAATATGATTCATTATTTTCTATCCCCTTAGAGACCACATATTTATAGAAAAACATAGACCTGTAAACAATAACTATTTGTTGCATGGGCTAAATATTATTCAAATATTACATTATCTCTGGATATTAATTTAATAGGTTGTATTTTATTTATATTTGATTGTATAGAAAATAAAATGATACACACAAACAGTTAATTGATTGATTGGATTCCGTTCCACCACTTAGTAGTGTACGTCAATTGATCTTCTGGAATAAGCTAGTCAAAAAATTGAATACTCCACTAATACCTTATCTAAACTTATTGATAAACACTAAAATTTTTGAAATCAGAAAAATAATATTCACACCAAAACAAATATATTATTTGAAAATAATTTCTATGAAATATATTTCACCACTATTTAAACACATCTCCCTCTCAACATTCGATAAAATAATGATCTTATGATCATCATCAAATCATATATGTATGAAATATGACAACACATATGAAATCCATATTCCATAACCTTTTCCATTATATCTATATGATTTATCAATCTTAAAGAAATTTTATAGTTCCAATACATTTTATTATGGAATACTCCTTATATTGTGATACTTTAGGCGAATATTATGTGTCCTTGAATTAAACACAAAATTTCAGGAATTATTTATTAAATATAAAATCATACAATCTTATTTTATTCCCTTGATTCATTTTTATTTACTCCAGAATTACATTAATCATAATTACCTCATTCCCAAGCTATTGTTCAATGGAATACTATTCATCAATGGTTTATAATAAAACTAAAAATTATAATCAAATCATCTTACTAAATTTCACTCAACAATAATAGATCAAATATCTCATTGTACTTATATGAATACCAATATCTCTTCAAAATACTTATAAAATATCCCTGTATAGGTCATATATTCTATAAAATGTATTTTACTTCACATTTCTTTTTAGATACCAAAGTCTCTACTTTATATAATCTTATTATTATTTCCCAAGATTTGAAAATAAACTTTTGAAAACTCCATCTAAAAAATAAATTTTGGGAATATTAATAACTATATATTTATCAAGATTTAAATATTTTATAAATATTGAATTCATTCCATGAACATTGTATCTTTATTTGGTTTTAGAACCTTATCATTAAAAAATTTTAGGTTGTTGGTGAATGGGGTTGAAATAGAGATTTATTGGGATGTTAAAAACCATTAAAAACTTTTCATATGATATAGAACTATGATAATGGTATAATTTATATCTTCTAATCTCATCTATACTACATCTAAAATAATTATTCTATAGGATCATTGAACAAAAAAATTCCTACCAAATCCTACATCAACTCTAATATCAATTCTAAATTTTGGACATTTAAGAGAATATTGCCCAAATATAAGTGGAAAATGGTGAAACTCCCATATTAAGACTCCTTCATGTATGATATTTTATATTCATTATATTTAATGAATTTTATTCTTTTATAAAAGAGTTAAATCCCATGTTTTGTTGTCTAGGTGCATGTTTCAGCCTGTAAAAACTATTTTTTATCATGAACACCATATCATCCTTTTCTATCTCTAGGAAAACTAATAGTTCAACCGATAATATTTTGACCCTATAAATAACTATAAATTAAATTATTCATAATCTATAAAAAACATTTTATTTATCATCAAATGAAAATATTTCAATAATTTTAGAAATTAGACTATCATTTACTATCAAAGTAATTATTTCACTAAAACCAATCCCACTCATTTGTTAAAATAAATTCACAACAAACTAATTTTTCTAACAGATTTGATTATATACTACATCATTAAATATCTATACCCACTTTTTTATATTTATAACTTTCCATGTTGATTTTTTCTTAGCTCCAATGACATATTGGCCTCAACGGAATTAATATTTATCATTGATATCAACTCCTCTGATTTCAAGTCCAAAATGATTTCTTTCTCTAATGATCCTTTGGTATAATTTAAATATGTAACAATGTTAAATTGAAATTATAATAAATTCCATTACCCTTTTATATTAACCCATATATATCTCCTTGAATAAATCTAAATTTCTCATTCACTTCAAGAACTCCCAAACGTGATTCATTTGTTCAGGAAAATTTTAGTATATCATTATTTAATTGTACCTCTATAATCAAGCCATTTTATTTCCTTCCCAAATTTCATTTTAACTATTAGAAATATAAACATAATTAAATAATAGGTTTTCAATATATTCAATTCATATTATCTTGTACATTTTTTTGGATAACTTTTTCTTCGAAACCATCTTCTATAAAGTGTCAGACCATATAAAATATCATTTCACTGAACATAACATTTCATTTTTTAAATACCATCCATTTATGATTATATAAAAGTAGAAACCCATTTTCCAATTTGTAATAACCTATAAATAAATATTTCTTTGATATAACTTTTAGTTTGTCTCTTTCTCTAGCATTAACATAAAAATATGTGACACATCCGAAGATATTCAGCTGTGAGATGTCCACTGGCTTACCAATATAAAATTCCTTAGTAAAATAATTCCTCAATGATATGGATGAAAACATATTAGTTGAATATATCAAATAATTAATTAATTATACAAAATATTAAAAAATAAAACTAGAGTATAGTCCAATATTTGGGGCATTCTCATAAATTGACTTGGTCATTTGTTCTGTAATACTATAGTTTTAGAGTTTTAGTTATATTATTCTAATAAATAAAATCATTATTATATTATAATTTCATGAATAATGTATTCTAACAATCACATCATTTTAATGACCTGATGTATTTAATATTTACAATGTTCTCATTTTCTACCATTTCTCTCTTTCATAATAAGGTTTAGAAGTCATGTTGATTATAAATTATATAATTACAGCCATATTTCCTAAGTTATATATTTTATGAGGTTAATGATATTTAGAAAAAAAAATTGAATTTATAAGTGTTTTTTGCAAAATTATATGATATTAAAATTTACCTTTTGATACCTGGGTGATTATCCTTATATTGAAAATACACAATTTTTTCATTCAAAGATATAATATTAACTTGTTCCGTACACATTCTAATTGACTTTCAATACTCTTGTTACAAAAAATACTACCATATCAGTCTTAATTATATGACCAAGATGGTTATTGAGAAATTTTCTATATTTGGAGGAGGATGTCGGAGTATAAATTATTGTGTCTGGAATGTACAAAATATATAATTTTTTGAATTTTACACCTATAGACACCTCCTCAAAACCATGTGAGGTATTCTGAAAACCATATAAAACTATTATACATAATCATATATCAAATATAAGATATAAAATAATTATATTATTACAAAATCTAGGTATCTATTTAACTCCTTTTAACATTATAAAGACTATATTTTATATTTCAATATTTATATAAATATTTCTTATTGTTTTAAACCCCTCATCATCAACATGTAGAACCTTACTCAACCTTTTGAACACACAATTCACATTAAATATTCTCTCAAATTTAGAGTGAAACAATACTAAAATTTACAATTTCTAGAAATCCAATATTTTTTTAACAGTCAATGAAAATTTGTTTCCACGCATAAAAGTTATGTTATTCATATTCAGACCGTCATAGTTTTACCTCTTTTACTCGTAATCATTCATCAAACTACATTATTTCTAACCTATTGTAATATTGTATGAAAATAATTTTACTTTCATTATATTCTTTATGTACATTCGCATATATCCTTATAAAATTTCAATTAATATTTTATTCATATACCATTTTCACTATATATATTTCTGATGGAATTATATAATAGTTTTTACTAATATCTTCAATTCAAATTTTATATTTGATATCCTAAAAAAATCTATACATATGATGATATTAATATATTAAAATATTAAATATTTAATTCCCAAATTCCTAAAATTAAGATGATAGGATCAATTTTCACACACTACCTTGACATTTTGTGGCTTACTCCAAATTAAATCTGGTGACATTTAAAATGAACAATATTTCAACCATTAAATTTTTTATACATCAATGAACATAAGAACCTATAAATATAAATAATTTTATTAGTAGTTTTAGGCTTATAATATTTTAAAAAAAATTAGATAAAGGTACTAAATGGTATTCCATATCACTCAAATATTTAATTCAAATTTTTTTGATTATTTCATTTAATAAAAAAAATAACTTTTTTAGTAAAACCATTCACAATCATTATTCTATTCTATATCAACATTGAAACTAGTTAATATCAGATTGAAAACTAATTGATACAAATATTCATCTATTTGAATCTTATGGAAATAAAAAATTGTCTCATCAAAACTATCATCTCTCATAGTTCTCTTTTCTTATTATATAGAAAACTGAACAAAACATTCAAAATAGATAAACATAAAATGTATAGGTAAGAACACTTATAATTAATATTTAACTACTTCTTTAAACGAATGATCATTGATAGTTATAGATTTTACTCCAACATGGATCTCAACATCCAAACATCTATTATATCATAAGAAAAAAATATTTATAGGAAATCGATAATTGTGAATCTATAAAGGGGGATGCATTCCCAGCCTAGTTGGAGGGTTCCACAACAAAACATTGAGGACCCATGTCTTATCCCAGTTTTTGGGCACCATTCTGATGTTAGTTGGATAGGGGACCCCTGACATGTTCCAATAAGAAGGAATATCTCTATAATACTAGGGGATCCATTACCTAACTGTAAAATGTGGTTCCACTCTAATAGTTAATTGAGGACCCATTCCTATCCCAACTGAAGGGTTCCACTCTAAAAACCTTCGATGATCATATGTGATGACTATTGTCGTTGAGCATATCCTAATTAACTACAATGTATGGAATACCACACATCACATTTCAAAATCAAAAACATAGGGTTTAATAAAGTTCTATGTGTATGAACTCTCTGTGTAGGGTAACGTGCGTCATAAATATGAGTCCCAACAAAGAGGATACAATATATTGAATTTTTTTAAAAAGTAACCCACAAAAAGTGTGGTCTTACTCTATCAACAATTAGTGGACCTAGAGATTCTAGATCACCAACCATGTGTGGATAAACTCTATTTATGATATCTACACAGCGTTCCTATGCCACTTAGTGTCCTACCAGGGTGCTTGGTCATGTCTGTGTATCAATATAATCCCATGTACTTTTTCCAATTTTTTGTACATTTGTACATGGTGTGTATGGTCATGTTCATTCATGTGTACTATTTGAGTATAAAACATTTTTTCAAGAATGAATTAACATGGTTTTTGGGGGTCCTACATATAATGTGAAACATCTAAATCACTGAATACCTAGAAAATGAATTTGGGTCTGCCCCTGCAATGTTTTCTTATAACTATACAATTTGCAGTCAGGATTTCCACATAAATATAGATCCACTCTCGGCACTGCAAATATTGACATCCACACTTATATTTTTCTAATTCATCTAAAAAGGTGTATTTATTAATTTTTGGTCATTTTGACGTTTTTGTTTCCGAAAATTAGCAGTGATCACAGCGGTGGCCTGTCACTCAACCTCTACACCTCAGGGTCCTCCACCGTTGATGATTTGGTTACCGATCATTGAAATGATCTCCTAAAACATGAAAAAAAAATTGATGTTTATCATACATTCCATTTCATTTATTGAATTCATGTTCTCCAGGATTATGGGGGTCTGATAAGAATCAGTACCACCATGAAATGTCGAACCAGGGTTGTGGGGTCCAACTAGTGATAAACAAGGAGAAATTGAGGGGGAATGCCCCAAAATAAAAAAAAAATTGATCATTTCCGAGATATCACGGCCAATGAAAAATAAATGGTATATATGGGGTTAGAAAATCAACGAATAATCAAAAAACTATTCTATAAGAACATAGGATGTTTTCAAAAATGGTGGATATCATATTTGGGTAGATTCATCTATATCAATTTAATAAAAATGGGAGAAATTCATGGATAGATGAGTCTTACCATGAGATTGGATCATTATTAATCAAACAACATGCATTATAATGTTTCAATGAATATGTAACATTCACTCTATTCTGATCTACACTGATCTAGAGTTTTGTCATCATCTTTTTTGATCCATTAACAAAATGAGAGGAATAATAAGTTTTTCATAGTCTGATGGTTATAAGTCTAACCCTAGTAAGATATCTATAGAGGAATTCTGATCAAAGTTTTATTTCATTGAATAAATGTAATAAATATAATGAATTATCCAACTTAAATAATTTCTAATGGTTGGGATACATGTATTCCCGAAGCCATCCAAATTTATTTCATGTCTAGGGTAAACATCACATTCTAAACTCATCAATGATCAAGATTTATGATCTGAGAATTAATTTAAGAGTTATCTCATTTTATTCAAGAATTTGTGTGCACAAAACAATACATATATATAATATTATTATAAAATTAATTTCGGGCACATAAGGCCTTAGAATTGAATGTCTCCTCAATGCATGATTCTGAAAATTTTTATATTGAAATATTTAAAAGTCGTAAAAAGTTGAAATCGAGTAACTGGATAGAAGAACATATACATGGTTACATTGGTGAAGATAATTTATTTCATTTATTTCAATAGATTCATTGTTTTTGGAGAGAAATAGGTTCTTAATGCGTTTAATTTATACCTGATGACTAGTGCTTTTAAGTGCTTAAATAATGATTGTTTTATATGAAAATCCAACTACATTTGGTCGGAAATAATTCCCAAGAATAATCTTGACAATTATTCATTTAACGTCTATATTGGGTTTATAAAAATAATCAAATTTCCATTTAACATTATATTTTTTTTGTTATTTTAATATTTTATTTTTTAAATTTAACATGCTACATTATTTTACCATTATGGTGGTAAATATTTTATTACCATAGTAAATTTTTTATGCAAAAAATAAAATTTACATATTTACCTAATTTGGACCTCTTGATTCGAAATATGGAAACATTTTACTTTATTCATTTTATTTATATAATAAAAATAAATTATAAATATATCACATGTAGAAATCATAAAAATATGTTTTTAAGGTTATAATTGTGGTTTTCACAATTAGTAAGAAAATGTTTCAAAATGTAAAACCTTTTCTATTATATCATTTCTTAAATATATTTTTATCAATAATATTTTTAATAAATTTTAAATCATGATTATATAAAAATTATTTAATTTGAATTATTTGAATTTTCTAAAAACATTTTTTTCACTTATTATGCTCAGAAATATTTTTCTAGAAAATACCAAAAAAACAAATTTAATTTGTGTATGATTAGTCCAAAAATGAACTTAATTTTTTCTAATTAATTTTTTAAATTAATTACACATTTAATATTTATATTTTCTCCTAGAAGTCAATAAAAATTAATATTTTATAAAAATATACTTTTTAAGAATAATATGGAATTATTAAAAGTTATATGTCCATTTACAAAGGATAATAAAATTTGAGGTGAATATTAATTTAATGTTTTTTCCCTAATATACTTAATATTATTAATAAACACTAATTTAATGATATCTTTTTAATGGTCTTGTCAAAATATTAATATTTTGGAATGTGTTTATGCTTAGTGTCATGTGCATTGTAATATATTGGACATAGTGTTATTTTAAAACTTCAAGGCATTATATTAATGTAATTTTCAATTAATGTAACGGTTTCCATATTTTGTACTTAAACATATTCAGAAAATATGTTTAATGAAATTCAAAATTATTTATATCTTTTTTTGGAACACTTTCTCTTTAATTTCGGTGTTTTTATTTAATGTATTTGAAAAACTGTTTTTGGTATTACACTATGTCTGATTAAATTAATTTTTACCCATGTCAAATTTTTATATAAAATTTTAAAAATAATAAATTTTTTTTGAATGAGGAATTTCTTATCTTCTTATAGAAACTTTGAAATGAATATTTTTTTTATTATGTACAGCATGAACATTATTTACACTTTTATGTATATTATTTTCATTAAATATTAATTATAAGTATCCATATTTATTTTTATATGATTGTAATTACACAATATTTTATAAATTTAATTTTTAAAAAAATCATTTCAAAATTAGAAAAGTAATTTTCATCAAGAATATTGTTAATAATTTAATCATTATTTATATTCATAGACTAAAAAAAATTAATTTTCCGAAATAATAAATAATTATGTATATGTGTCTTTCACATATATACCATAATTGTTCTCCATTTTAGTGATTGGTTAATACATTACTCATAATAATTTACAAAATATTTCTCTTATTCATATGGTACGGCTTTAATGTTAATAGGATTTATGTGTTTGTTTAGGGAGTGAACATGATATTTAATGGAACATTCTACCATGTGTGATATTGTCTAGGATGTTATCCTTTACACATTTTTATTGAATGTTTTATTTAGATTCCATATTTCATATATTACCATCATTGAATGATACCATGTTCTTTATGTTATACTTACATCTGATTTCTCATGGGCTTTCTAATTTATCATACCATACCTATCACTCAGATTTTATTTTTCCTTATCATGTTTATTCTCATACTATGTTTTATATCTCACACCAATATTATATGTATTCTCCATGTTTGGCTATGAAGTTTTAGAATAATAAATAGATTTAATACATAACTATGGAAAATAGAAAATAATAATGACATGTTTCAGTTTCAATTTATGTACTATGAACCTAGCCATCAAAATGAACTTGGCCTCAAAATATTTGGGTGGCAATTAATTGGTATTTATTATAAAAACATTATATAATATATATACATGTTATAGGTCTCTATATTTTGTGTCATATTAAAGGTTTTGTTCAAGTTAAAAAATAAGATGAGAAGAAAACTGTGACAACCATAGAGATAATTTTAAAGAGATGACACAGTATAAAAAAATATCATAGAATCATGGTGATGTTTAGAGTGAGTGGTTTCTAAATAATTAAAACCATTTGGTGATACTACTTGTGGAAGTTTTTCCACCACATCTACACCTATTCACAACAACTCTGTAAAAGGAATTCAATGATTGATCATTATATTATTTGGTTCATTAAAAATAGTCTTATTGTGGACCTGATTTTTCAGCTTGGCGAGATATGCATTGTAAGTTAATAATACTTTTACAAAACATTATGAAGTACTTAGGTTAGAAAATTTAAATTGAATCATTATAGTATATAATGTAGATTGTATCCCAGGGACCCAGAATCCCGCACATATATATCAATTATAAGTTATTTATTATAGTTTCATATGTTTCCCTTTGGTATGTTAATACATTATCATATTCTTCCATTTAATTATTTAACATAATTATGGTAAATAAAGGAATGAATTTCAAACCCAAATGTGATGCGAAAAATAATGATAAACCTAATGAAACACGTTACATAATGGGAATTGATGTTATATATCTTTTAATATTCCTAAATGATCTATCTCAAATTATGATTATCAACTAGAACATAGTTTAATTTTTCAACACATACAAGAATATTAGGATGATGACTCTTTCATGTCCAAGTGTTAAATATGTCAATGAAATGAATACTCAATTTCCTACATGTCAAAAATATGGGATGTGAAACCGTGAAATTTGATTATAGATACTCAAATATGGATTATGTGATGAAATAGATGGAACAAATTAACTAATATCTAATGAAAATGAATAGACCGGTTAACAAAGGGAATGGAAATAATGTAACCTAATAAACTACTAAAAGTTCAATGCCATGGATGTGGGGAACATGGCCATTATATAATTCAATTCAACAATACAATAGTTATTTCCTAAGGGACAAGGTTATGAAAATCATTGAATTATTAGGCTTGATGGGTTTAGGATTTGAAATTTGAGAATCACGTTATTGAATTATATTTATTAATGGTATCAAATAAAATATAAGGAACATTATTCATTTGTTTTAATTAAATATTTCATAGAAAACATTGAAATGTACTAATTAACTATATAGGTTATTTAATGGTATGAATTTTTTTTAGAAAACAGACGATTGTAAAAAATATAATATTTTTTATGTACTTGTTGTTCAGGAAATTAAAAAAAAGGATTGTTTAATATTGTGAATAATGGAAGATATTATTTAATAAAACTTATATTATGTTTAGTTTTATTTTTAGGATGTTCATCGTATTTTGGGAAATTTTGTTTTTGGTTTCATATATATACAACCTTTAGATTAAGTATAATGGGTTACATCGGAAAAATGATATCATGATTTGGGAGAAATATGATAAAGGGTATGAGATAACCTTTGATATTTAAACATTATTTTATATTGGGAAAATTGATGAAATTTATGATATAAGGATACTTATTTAAGGAATGATCTATTTTAAACATTTGTTTTTATTGTTAATTTTTGGATATTAATATATTCATGTTGGTAATTAACATACATTATACCAGCCATTTTTTTTATTTAATAAATATTTGAGTAATATTGTGTTACTCATTTATGGATCTTATGATATGTTAAAATATAATTTCAATATTTGAGACAAAATAATTAATTTTTGATAATCATTCTATATAGTAAAAGGTAAAGTGGAAACGGATTTATGTATATCCAAACGATGAAATTGTGTTTATTAAATAAACATATAACATATAAGGATATTTTCTGGTGATCGCTATATTAATAGTAAAATAATATCTCAACACTAATGAGAGGATCTAGAATGAAATGAATTACCATTTTACCTTCACATCTGATTAATCAATAGTCATTTAACTCCTTACAAATTAAGGGTTTTATTGTAAAAAAAATATATCTTTATTATTCACTTTGATATTATAACATTCCTGAATCAATCTCCATAACTGTTTTCATCCTTTATTCTATGTCAAATATTCACTTACCCATAATTCCCCCGAACTTGGATCCATAGAAATATTTTATTCTTAATCCCCTTCTTACTACCCTCTCCCTCTTTTAAGATATATATTTATAAATCCTTTTTGATGTGGGTTTTCCCCAAAAAATCCAAATGTCAAACCGATCATAATTGTGGATAATGTTAAATTCAAGGGAAAAAATTATTTAAGGGTGTTAAAAAATAACAGAATATTATTTTAAAATTACATTAATGTCGATAAAATATTCTATATGCAATAACGAATATAATCATAATGCGACATATTATCAAAATATTATTATTCATATAAAGTCATTCCAAATTGGATATTAAATTCATTATAATGAATATTATTAATTATTATATTAACATGATAAAAAACATCTAATCAGTATTAAATTATTTATAAAAATCTAGGTTATAAAAACAAACTTTTTAAGAAAAATTTTAATTTCAAAAATGATTTTAATTTATTTTTTTGAAAAAATAACACAATTAGTTTTTTGAAATATTAGAAATGATATTTTATAAAATTGAAATTATTTTTTAAGTCATCATTTTGATAATAACTTATTGTAATATTTTTTAATGTTATGGAAAATATATATATTTACTGAATAGTAAAAAATAAAGATTTTTAAAAAACTATCATATATTTTTAATAAATTACGTCCAATTATTTTTTTAATTTTATTTAAAATTACCATAGTATTTATTTATTTTATATTAATTCCAATTAATTAAATTTACATTATATTTATACAAGATTTCTTTACATCTTTATTCTATGGCTTAAAAATAGATTTTTTTCCAAAAGAAAATTTCTAATGAATAATGATTCTAAATTTTAATTAATTAAAATACAACATATAAAGGAATTTTTTAAAAGAAAATTTATTAAGTATATATCAATATATATTCATTTATAATAATTTATTTTTATTACATTTCAACTTTTTATAATAAAGTATTATTTTTCTTAAAAAATTAATTTCTTAAAAACCAATTTTTTTAAATTTTTGTAGGTAAATTTTAAATTAAATTTGGTAGATTATCATAGTTTAATTTTAAAACATATATTATCAATTAAGAATTGTAATAATTGATTTTAACTTCTATTTTTGAATTATGTTTTTACCATAATATTGAATATAATGGAAAATATGTGTCGTGGTTAATGTAAAAAAATGATTACATGTGGTTTAACTAAAGAGATAAGTGTTAAAATAATCCCAAAAAATGTAATTATTATTTTATGATCATATATAGACCATATATCTGATATGGTTCTTCAATCATACATTTAGGTTTTTTCTGATGAATTTTGGTGTAATTATTTTTTTCAGTAATTGAAATTGTGTCTTCCCCCCCCCCACCCTTTATAAAAGGCCACCCCTCTCATTTCGTATTTACCCATCCACCAAGAGTTATTTGTAGAAATATCTAAAAAAATAAAATCTTTAATTACGTATACTCATCATATGATCTATCCTCTTATCAGAGATACAACCATGTAATGCTTTTGGTTCAATCCTAATGAACTTGTTTGGGGAGGATATATCATCCTTTACAGAGAATATTATATTATTTCATCCTTGATCTCCTTAAAATATTTTTAATAAATGATGATATCAAAACATTACTAACTTAAATATAATGATTTTTTTTCTTGGAAAGACAGAAAACCATATCCTCCTCCCTCAAATAGGAAATGAATGTGTTGATCATGTGCATGGTGTACTACCGATTTTCTATAAAATTTAATTTGGTTTCCATCAATACTTCTCATAAATCGATATAATGTTGTATTTAATATTTATATATTATATTTTTTATAAAATTATATTTTTGAAATTATAATATCACATACACCTTATTACTTTTCATTTCATATGTAATACAATAATGTTTGATGTCTGTACGGCAGACTACAGCCTCATGAAGAGACATGATCTATTTCTCACATACATTTTAAATTAATGGTAATGTGGATTTATTTTATATTAATATATAATATAAATTATTATTTATATCAAATCTATCATTTTTTTTATCACCTTTACATCTATTGAATAAATGATAATTTTATCAGTTTGCTTGATAGACTATCGCATTACGAAGTGATGTCTTTCATTTTTATTACTAAAACAAATTGATGTAATATATAACTATATTTAAAAAAATATGTTATATTTACTATATTATTATCATTTTAAAATTTTAAAATAACAGTCACCATCATTCCATTGTGACCTTTGAAAAATGGATAAATTACTCATGCAAACATACAACTCCCCATCTCCATTATTATAACGTAGTTTTTTTAACTGTCCTTTATGATTGGATTTAAAGGTATATTTGACCTAAATATATAATTATGAAAAATTAATTATTAAATAAATTATAAATTGATAACCTATTTGAAATTATACAACATTTTAATGTTATTTTGGATATATATGTCGAACGTCAACAAAATGTCAATCTTTAACAAAAATAATTATGTAATTTAATATATGTTGATAATAAATAAAATAAAAGGAATAATAAATATTAAAAAGGTTCTTATGAAACTAAATAATTAACATAATATTTGTATTTAGGGACATCTTGAATGCATGTCTCGATTCAGGCTCAAGGTAATGGTTTGAGTCTCAAAACTTTCTACTTTGAGACACATGTTCTTTTAAAATCCATGTTTATTTTATATGATTTATTGAATTAACCTTTATATATTACAACATTAATTATTAATAATATATATTATATATGTTAATATTTATTTCCATTATTCATGTGGGTTAGGATTTAAAATTATTTAACTGGTAATGGTTACTGTTTCAATATCATTTTAATCAAGTTTTTCTATGCTTGAATTTCCATTGATATAATTTGTTTAGACATTTAATAATAAAAAAATATTATTTAGTAATACTAGTGTCATTCAAGAAATATTGATGATATATTATCATTTCCCTAAATTTTATACTTTAAAATATTGAGAAAATATTATTGAAAAAAATCATCATTAATTCTCTCTTTGGACGAAAACCATTTCTCTCCCATGTTCATGTTTTATTTAATGTTATTAAAACAAGGTATTCGATATTATTATATGATTGTTAATGTAATTTTTACCAATTTCTGATTTTTTTTAGAATTTGTTAAAATGAATTTTCATGTCACTTTCCAAACAAGGTACTATTTTAATTTTTACTAAAAATGTAAATAGAATCATTTTTAATGTTTATGGAATGATTGATAATTTCCACCACCATGTACATTTAAGGTTTTCATAAAAGAAAAATATCTTCTAAATATTTTTTGAATATTATTTTTTCAATTTTTATTTCTAAGGTTGATTTTATTCTTCCATAATAATATTTTGGAAATTATAAAAGTTTTTATATTATTTAAGGAAAATAATCCATTGGGTTTTATAGTGATTATAATTTCTATATATGTCTTCCTAAAATATATACCAATCTCATTATCCCTTAGTTTCAAGCTAAATACATTCATTTTAATCATTTCTCAAACTCCATCATCATGATAAAAAATTGATTTTGATATAGTGCAAGAATTTTTAACCAATATTATTTCCATGGGTAATTCTTATATTATTAATTATAATATATTAAATTTATAAGGAACACATTTATAATTACCATTTTATGAGATAATTTAAAAAATATATCTAATATTCATTGTGTAAACATTTATTCTCATGATCCATCATGTGTGGTATATGGGAGTAATCCTAATCACTTATAGAGCATGGTACACCAAGTAATATTATAATGAGACTTATCCTTGACACATGTTTATGTAATTTGTTTTATTAATTCTAGATTTACTATGTTACAATTATAATATGATAACTTTTTTTAACATTATTATACCATTTTATTACACTTTTACCGTATATTTTATGAAATCTTATCATTGACTCAAATGTTTTATTTCTTAATCATATCTATTCCCTTACTAGGATTACAAGATCACCAATTTCATTTATTTTTTCCATAAAAAATTTAAATTGTTTCTAGGATCTCGAATAGATTTCGGATCTCACTGTAGTAATGATAAAAAATAATAATACAATATTTTAGTTTCTATTGAAGTTTTATGTTCCTAGTCTTCAAAATACACTAGTCCTCATAATCAACATGTTATAATTAATGGTTGTTTTTAAAAAAAACATGTAATAGTATTTTTATCCATGGGTATCAATATAATATTTGAATATTATTGTTTTATTTCGAATCGATCACAAACTCTAATGGTAAAAAAATGACTTATCTTAATAATTTTATGTAAAATAGTCTTCTTATGATCCTCTAAAACTCTTTTTTATTGAAACTTACTCCTAAATAATTAAAAGATTAATTATTACTATGTGACAAAAAAGTTTAAACATCTCTCAACTCTTTCATTAAAAACATCATTAACAGCTCATTATAATAATTTTCTTATTAGGGAAACATATAATTTATTTTATTAATAACAAGAATACATGAAAAAAATGTAATTTCATCAATCATTGTACTTTGAATGTTATGTCTCATTTTGTTAGAAAATTCATCAAACATATCCCCTAAATTTATAATAAAAAAATATCATTATCTTATGATTTCATAATAATTCGGTTTATATCATCTCTCGTCCCACTGTGTTTTATATTCCCCTTGATATTAAAATAACAAATACTCTTGAAGCTATTATTAAATTTAGAATACATTTATTGGAGTGATTTTTAAATCCAAAAAGGTATTTTATGCATCAATTATATTTTAATTCCATTATTTTCATTAATAAATCCCTTTTTAGACATCTTAATATATCTTCCTTGATTTATCCATTAAAAATGTACCGTTCATATCTCTTTAGGATGAATTATGATTTCATTTACAAGATATCACAAGAAAATAAGAATATCTTCATTCATGATGACTAAAAAAAATTCATCATAATCTATATAATAAATTTGAGAGTAACCATTATAAATATGATAATCCTTTTTATTTTCTACATATACCGTATCATTGTGTTTAATCCAATAAACACATTCTTAAAAAAACATTCTTTTCATTTTCGGATATGACACTATCTGTAATGTTTCATTTTTCCCAATCTAATTTTATTTATCTTCTATAATCAAATATGAATTATTATTCAAATACCTCATTAACATCATTTTCATAAATATATTAATGAAATCTTACATATATATATTTTTTAATATTTATTTGTGATTAAAAAAAATTTCTATTATATGCATCTATTTTTTAGGATCAATATATTTTTTAGAATTAATGAATAATAATAACCTTTATAATAGATATTTCAGATCCATATAATCATCTATATAACCTTTAAAAATGTGTAAAAATTTTATACTATATTATTTTACTACTTCAAAAAATTATTATACCCTAAGAGAGAGGAGATTATTTTTTGTGGAATATTAATATCCCCTTTAACAATAATTTTTAATATAGGTAATGGTAACAACTCTATCTTCATCATAGTAAGTGTGAAATAATTAAAGTATCAAAAGGGAAAGACATGTGATTTAATTCAAACCACCAAAACTAGCTAATCAAAGAATCATGCATGGAAATGCTTCTTTTCACCAGAATCACTAATGTAAATTATTTTTTAGTCACAATATTTTGATCTATTTCGGTAACATCCATATTTACAAACATGAAAAACAAAATCTCACATCCCACATACAATTTAGAACACATTTCTCTTCCTATTTCTACATTCTTACCCCTACAATGGTAAATTAAAATTACACAAAGGGGTGTATATAAAAAGCCCAAATATTTTATTCATGAAATAATTAACTCAAAACATCCATCGAGAGGCCTCACAAAATAATTAAAGTTTTTTTCATATTAAATCCAAGATTTTCCGAAACAAATTGTTGTCCGACATGTTATCTTTTCTAGAACCTCTTATTTTTTGTTTCTTCATCAATCACTCCCATTGTATTAAATAATTCCATATACACCCATGTTCCCACAATATATTCTAATATATTTTTATAAATACTTTTTTCCTTAATTTTCTCCAAAAAAGTGAGCACTATTTTTCATGATAGAAAACTTTAAAATAGAATAGTTTAATAATATCCCTTATTTGAAAATACACAAATAATTATATATTATTTAATATATATCATTAAAATTATGTCCACCATTCATAACTATATCTTTAAAAATTATCCAAATCATGCATCAAAACTAATCGACCACATTGTCTATAGTGACCAGAACATCCCCATCTACTTCTATTGTGTTGTGGTATGTTTTTTCAATTAAATACCCACACAATCATACTTAATTATGGATTTAAATATTAATAAACTTGTATTGGAAACAACATAAATATTTGATTCATTTTATATATAAAATCACAATTCAATAAAACTTTACTATGATTGGAAAAATTTATCATCTTTTCTATTGGAGGTCTTCCTCAGAAAAAATAGTAATGGCAGTAACCTAGCCAAAATAATAATTTAACGTTCTATAATTCTACTTCAAAAATACATATTGAACAACATTCCTAACAACATTATGAAATGGACCAATGCATATGGTACATTCCATGAGAGTCCATCAAAAAGAACCCTCATATGAGAACCATCAATAAGAACCCCTCCACGGGAATCTAACCTTTCCAAAAAAATCATTGTACACATCCAATATAACCATTTTATGAAGAACGTTATATTTTTAAATACACTTCTGAGTACCCTTCAATTAGAACCCATATGAAAACTCACATTTTGAGGACAGGTCCATATGAACCAAACACTATGTACCCCTACATTTAAATAAAATATACCTCAAATAAATTAAGTTAAATCAAAACACATAAAAGGTATTCATTAATAACTCATTACAGATAATTTAATAAAAAACTCCAAAACTACTCTGCATGGAAAGATTTAATGATTCTTCCTCGTTTTACTTTTTGACAACTATAAGAGATAATATGATCTTTAACCATTAATAAATCTTAAAACCAATATTATATTATAAAAACACAACTCTAGAATCTTAAATTTAATAAGTGTGTCAATGATTAAATTTACACAAATCCTAAGACTACTTGTGACATAGCTTATGTGATAATTGGAGTTAAATGAAAATGAATTCTTGAAAATACGTCATTATGAATTCTTAATTGTCACTTCTTTTAGATGATACTACTCTCCTAGCTATTCATTTATGAACTCCTATCCATTTTAAAATATAATTCATCCCCTTAAACATAAAAATTTTATCATCATATTTCAACAAACCCAAAGATAAATTATTGGTAAATTCACCACAAAATGATTGAAATTAAAACATTTAGTAAAAGAGAGAGAGATCATACATTATGATAAATAGAAATACTCATAAAGGAGAGGGGGAACCATATCTTACACATAATGTGATCATAACATTAGTGGATCAGACCCTTCATATCTAATATCATACACATGAGTTATGGGATAATGCTCAGATGTTCATAAGACATCCCTAATAAGGAAATAAAAATTATCAACCATGAAATCATATCTATTGAATAAGACATAGTATTAGTGGGATATATATAAGAATCGAAATATTTATCTAAAGCCAAACTTCTAAGACCTTTATAACAAGTTAGGCTAGGGATATGACCTGGGTACCTACTTCTAGTTTTTCTAGAAACCCATATACCCGCATTATTTTTGGTCTGGGATACAACACATATACCTTCTTGTTTTAAGGTTTGGGCTTCTAACAGTGTACCTTCTTTAATTTAGGCAGAGGCTACAACTACTGAACCTTCTTTTTTCAGGCATATAATATAACTTGTATAACTTCATTCTTTTTAATAATGGGAAATAACCCATACATCCTCATTATTTTCGTGCTTGGGATGAAAAAAATATAACCTCATTATTTTTGGGCATGGGGTATAACCTTTGAACCCTTTGAGATCATAAAAAAAATTAAAATTACCTAGTGAATTAGAGGTAGATATACATCACACCAATCACATAATGAAATCATATATGGATGTGCCACCAAACATTCATCATATTAAGAACCATAAAATGAGATTGGTTATATAGTTTCAAGTCATAGCCCACAGAATGAAATGCTTATAAATTTCAGTACAGTACATCAAAACCTATGGAAATGATATAGGTTTCATAATAATTTCATCAAAGCATTTCCCATGTAAAGAAGTGGAATTCATAATCATAGACCATCAGGAAAAGAAAAAAATTCATAAAGACCATAAGGTTACAAATAACCCATTCATAAAAATGATGTGAATGAAAACATTAGATCATTTATAAGAAGGGTATGAGTAACATCAAAAGATGTTATCATCTATTTCAAATAACATGGAAGGATATATTGGAAACTATTTCTTGATATTAGTTTTTAAATATATGTTACCTTTCATGATACATAGTTCCTCTATTTGATAATTGTTTCTTATTATATGATTTTTGGTTTTAGTCAATGTATTGAACCTAAATGAACTATGGTTCACAAATTTTATTAGTTTTTTCATATCCAAATTCTGTTTAAATCCTTCATAATGGTTAATTATGAGTTTGTGAATTTTTAAAGCATATCCCCCAGGAGTGTCAAACTAGGTGTATAACAATGAATGTTATCATATAACTCATAATCTCGAGTCTAGACCAAATGTCTTGTCATATTTTTTTCCCCTCAGTATACATGTTCCATAGCCATGTCCACTTGTAATATGTAGACATGCATGTATTTCTAGTAAATTACTGACTCTATCTTTAAATAATATTCCAAATCATTTCCAAAATGATAACTAATCATTATACCTATCCTTTAGGACATCCCTAGACATATCTTTAGAAATATTCCTAGATATATCACTAAATATTTCTCATCATTGCTTCAAATGGTTTACCAAACATTTCCTTTGATACAAACTATAGCGACCATGGCTTAACATAAATGGATATTACATAATTTTAGATGAATATTTAGTACATTAATAAATTTCATGTCTGGGAACCATAATTTTTTAGTGTATTGGAATAATAGAAACAAAATCTATTATCCAAAAAAATATCTTCTACATCTCCCATAAATATTAACACCTTTGGTAATTATACGTAAAACCATTCTTTATAACTTAAAAGAAGAAAACATAAGAAATGGGTTATCTCAGACGTTCATTAAGGGTAATAAGGGGAGACATATAATAATAAAAATGAACATATGGGTATGATAACATGTTAATAACATTATTAGATCATATTCTACATATCAAAGATCATAAAAACGAGTTATGAGATAATTCGTGGAAGTTCATAAGATATGAATCATAAGGAAATAAACATCATGAGAGATGAAATTATAACTAAGGAATAAGACACCGTACTTTTGGCATACATATAATAATAGAATAATTTTTGTCATGTATAATTAAAAAGACCATTATATCATGTTATTATTGGGAAAACACATGTGTACTGACTTAGGGCTTAGGCTTGAAACCCATGTACCCACTCTCTTTTAGGCTTGGACTACAACCCAAGTACATTTTTCTCCCATAGGATAAAACTTCTACATCCTCTTTCAATTATGTTTGGTCTGCAACCTATGAACCATCTTCTTTTAGATCACAATCTACAATGCATATAACATATTTCTTTTAGGGCTTGGGCTACAACCCATACACCCCCATTCATTTCGGGCATGGGATACAAACTGGACACCCTCATTATTTTCGAGTTTGGGCTACAACCCATGTACACTTTGAGTTCATATAAAACCTATCATTAGCTAATTAACCAGAGGGATATATATGTCCTGCACATTAAATAATTAAATCATACATTCATGAGCCACAAAACATTAATCATATCATGAACCATGAAAAGAGATGAGTTCTATCAACATCAAATCATATGTTACTAAGTGAAATGGGCATCAATAAAATTTCATCACATCATAAATTATGGAAATGAGATAAGGTTTATAATATATTCATCAAATAATATCCAATGAATATTATTAGGTTTTCAAAGAATATAACATGTGGAAAAGTAAGAGATTTCAAAAAGACCATATTGTTTCGAATACCCCATTCATAGAAAGGATACGAATACAGCCATTTTATCATTTCTGATATGGGTATGTGTAACATCAATAGATTTTATAATATATAAAAATAACATTCAAGGATATGTTTAAGATAATTTATTGAGGTAAATATCCTTTCATTGTAGGAAAATGCTCTTTATAACATAAAACCATTTCAAAACCATTTTCTATAAAAACATAAAAATAATATATAAATTTGTTTGAAAAATATCTATGAGAAAATATCTTTAAAAAAATAAACTTTAATATATGAAAATAAATCTTTAAAGGATTCTGAGGGGATAAATCTATTTATGTCGTATGAGGTTAAAAAATCATTCCTTTTCATGAAATAAAGGATAGAAGATTTCCTCATTCATAAAGTGATAAGAAGATTCCTTTGAAAATTATGTTAAAAAGAAAAATAGGTTAAAAGGTATTATAATGATCATAGAATATTATAATAATATTCATGGAATATTTTTAAGAACATGGTTTTTAAGGAAAATAGATTTCTTACCGAAGATGAGGTAAATTCGGGCTTTCTTAAATACACTTTCTTAAATATATTTTGTTCCAAAGAGTATATAATGGTACCAATACATGAATATCAAATGAATAACCAGAGGAGAATAATATACATGAATTTCATCAGATATGGAACAATTTATAGCATGAAATTAGTCACAAATGAATACAATAATGAAATGTGATGAGATTGTCTCAATAAAATCTTAAAAATTGGTAACATGGGATCATACTCTCCATGTAAGAAAAAGAAAATTAAAGAATCATATAATATAAGGAAAATAATTATATTCATGATAGAAAATGTAAAATAGAATAGTATACACATTGAAAAATACAATACGTGGATAACAAAACATGAGTCCCAAAAAAGGAAAATGGTGACAAAACATTGTTTTCGGTTCAGTAGCCTTTAAAAGAAAAACCACATGAATGATACGTCATAAAATTGATATTTGAATACCCCTAAAGTTTAGTATATTTTATATAGAATATAATCATATGTAGTACATATTCCACAAATAATAAAAGAGTGTTGTACCTTGAATTTATATCAAAAAAATAAAAAATAAAGTGAGATGAAATCCACTTACCTTGTGACTTGACTCTCATCCATCTAGTTTAAACTATATCTAAATCGTGTAACACCCTTATTTTTGTTCCAAAAGTATTATTTGAGATGATTTATACCAAAAATGGGATTTTAGATTGAAGGTATAATTATTGGAGGATACATGGATTGAGCTTGGCTGAACATTAAAGTTTTGAGATGTTTGAGGATTGGGTAGAGGTGGTGGCATTTTAGAGTTTATGTAGAGTGGAAACATTTTATGTATATTAATTGAGAATTCCACGCACATTTTTCATGTCTTAGGGTGATAAAATAATGGACCAGAGTCAATTAAATTAATGATAGGGTTTAAAAATGCCCATCCAATAGGTTTTGGTCTTATGTCTAGGTCAATTGGGGTCTTAAATTTAACATTTAGTAATTAATTACCCTAATTTTTCTATTAACAGATCTAATTAATTTTAAACACATTCACTAAAATTTCTCATAAAGAATTTTTATGTTTTAAGACATTATAAATTATTTTTATTCCAAATATTCAATCCATTTTTTAAAAGAGAAATTATAGAAGTGGCATAAATAAATTTAAAATTAATCCTAATGACGGGATGACAGTCCAGGTTTTGTAAGTAAAAATGATCAAATGTTCCTTAAGTTTTCATATCTTGTTTCAATGTAAATTGGTTCCCATAACCTAAATTGGATTTGTTGATAAAAATATTATCTGAATAAAACATTAAATAATTAAATTTATAAGTTATTCTTATAAATAAATTTTATGTAAATGAAATTTAGATTTAAAATCTTGTATTTTTAATTATTCATTTTAAGATGAAACCTTACATAAAAATACCAAAAAATTATTATAACATAATTTTATTATTTATCTTTAAAATTTGGTGTTTATTTTGATATATTGAATCTATAAATGTTCTAAAATTTAGATTTAAAAAGGTTTATCCATTAAAATTTCATAAAAATACATTTATAAAAAATAGTTTTTGTGCATTAAATCAGTATTATTCGTATATTATTTCTATCTATTATATTGGATGAATATTAAATATAATTGATTCAACATATAAAATATAAATTAAATTATAATCAATTACAAATTTTAATTAATTTAATTTACTTCATTAAAATAGATTTGTGAATCTTATAATATTTTCAATTATATTCAATCGGGTTTCATATTCATTTTTAATTAATGGTATCCTACGAATTCATTTTATATTTACGTAATACACACATTTTAATAATATTTTTGACATTATTTAATATCATTGTACTTAAAATCTATGCTATATACCATTATAATAATATTTTTATTGATATATTATAGTTAGGAAACACATATTCTTGCGTGTTACGTAAGCCATCGTGGAATGTTAATATTGCGTGTATTTTGTGCTATCCTTTTTGTTCTGGGTAATATAATCCTATTTGGAATTTCATGTAACATTCTCCTTGATGGTATTTCATGTAACATTGGACAAGCCACCTCCATGTAGAAGGAATATTTGACTTAGTGAAAAGCTATTTTCAGTGTTGCGTATTGTGAAAAATATCAAAATTAAAAATTATTTTGGAAATTAATAACTAAAATATAAATGTGTTACATTTTTTTCATCTAAATGAACATGTTAAAATATTTAATTGATACTAAATATCCAAACACCTTCATTATTAAATGGATTTAATCTATCTTCTTAATTGAAAAATATATGTGAGATACTATGATATATAATTCACCAATAGAGTTTGACTTTCATTATTCCTCAAAACATTCCTAATTTACCACTATAATTACTAAATATTTCTATTGTAAATATTTGTATTATAAAATCCTAGACTCCATTATTTTGTAGATATATTAGAGTGTTTATCTCGTATCTTACATATGCCTTTTTTATGATATCTTAACAGTTGGAATCATGCCTTTTAGAGTCACCAATGACTATTCAAGTGGGTCTAATGTACAATAAAATTAAAATGATCTATATATCAAGTGTAATATTGACCTCGTATACCACCCATTATTTTTAATATTTAATCTGAGTGCAAATTGATATTTTAATTATCCTTTAATCATCAATTTTAAAAAAAATTAATACATATTTGGCATAAATTTTTTCAGAAAAAAATGTAAATCCTTCCATTGAATTACCATACATCTAAGGAAAATGATAATTTACCAATAAAATAATATTTGAATAAATACTTATTTTATTCAAATAACATCATTTCTTGTTCTATATATGTGCCGCTAAAAAATATTTCACCCCTATAAATAGGAGTGATCATCTTCTATTTTTCTCATTATTGAACTATTGATCGCAAATAGCTACACTATTTGAAAACCATGTCTCTTTGAGTTCCTTTATTTCCATGATTATGAATACCTTATTTCCTGTTTTAGATCGTAAATATCCTTTTATACCTCACACACAATCATACTTATTTTCTATGACTCCATTTAAGAATTCATTTTTGAAATCCATCTAACAGAATCTATATCCTCATTGCACAATCATAGTGAAAAATAATCCAATAATTCAAGTCATTACATAGGAGAAAATGACTCACAGATAAATGAATTCAATAGATAAATATTCATTACAAATAATGAATTCATTATTCCTTTTAAACAACCCAACATCAGTATGATTATTTCAAAAACTGCATGTTTGTTTAAAATAAAATTTATCTACATTAGCATTGGATCAAAAACCCAAGTATTATTATTTTTAATTTTCCATAATATCTATTTTATTTATCAGTACATATGGAGTCTTAATATTCCAGTATGTAGTTATTAGGTTCCATGTGAAATGGATATGATTTCATATATTTATCTTTTATCCTTATAGTATGAACAATGAGTATTAGGTCACAAATAATATTATAATCATAGATTTATACACAATTGTATTTCTTATTTGCATATAATAAACCAATCACATTTTAAAATCAACAATATATCCTTCAAATCACTATAAATCCACATGAGTTCTCTATAATACATTAACAATATAATCACTTTAAACAATTATTTCATTATTATTCGTATGTGATATCTTCTCATAAACTATGAAAATATTCTTATATAAAATGATCATTAAATAGTTTACTTCAATAAATTATTTAAATGTTGTATATTAGATTTTATAAAAAAGTTTATTTGATGGATATCCCAAAAATTCCTCCTTCTCATTGACAATTGATCATTCATTTCAAATCTTTATCAAGAATTAAGTATTCACATTACTGAACGTGAAAAAACATGAGTGTTTTCTAATTCTAATTACCTATCTCAAAGGGGGAATTCACTTCATTTGAAAATAATAAATCTATGATATATTTTTATAATGATGTAATAACAAACCTCTTTCAAATATTTCTCTAGTTGATTCATTTCGAAAATAATTTTTATAGACTTTGTATAGATGATTTGATTCATCCAGATAATGAATCTACCCAATTGATGTGTTCTTACCACTACCCACTATTATAATATTATATGATTTTATAGTGACAATCCCACTTTTTTTGGAATAAATGTAATAATTATCAGTTTAGATCTTTTGAATTTTCATCCCAATCATTTTCACCCCCAATATATGATAATTAGGGATACATTGAAACATATTTTCTTTGCCTATAATATACTTACTCCAAACATCCACCTATGATCATAAGTAAATAATAAATAAATAATAAATAATTAATAAATACACAATTATTTTCCCCATATATATATATTGTTGAAATCTTCTAACACACAACTAAATAAACTACCTCATAAAATACTATTTACTTATAATCGTTTTTCTTATATGTTGTTTATAAAATATTAAATTTTTAATAGTTATCACACATGTGATAATGATCTCATGAATGTGTTGATATTTCTCAAGATCCAACATTTTTTACTGATAACTAAATGGATTTTGGTCTCTGATAGAAAAAAAATATTGTACCAAAACTGTTTTTATCCCTAGATAGTCCGCAAACATTATTCCTTTAATCAACTGATGGGATATAGATCACTTTCAGTGTTCCTTCTCAGAAAACCTATTGTAACATATTTTACCTTTATTATAATTTTAATTTATTTAATTTCACCACATACGATGAGTTACATAATTTACATAAACTATGTTGGTTGTTTCTAATGATGTTCAATGGAAATACATCTATACACCTCTAGTAATTTCCAATAATCTTTACCTTCTCTAAGCCAATTATTTTTAACCCCTCATAGTTTCCTAATCCCACAACCTTATTGTAATCATATGTCAATCCTATGATAATGTGATTGTTTCTCATCACGTGGAGAGTGAAATAAATATCTAGAAATAATATTTTGGTTCAATTATTTACTCTCCATGTAACTCCATAAATATTTGCCTTCCAAAATCATCCCATTTTAATATAAGCTTCTGGATTCAATTATTCAATTTGCATATAAAACTTTTCCATCTTTGGATTCATATATTCCTCCCCACGTTGATGTGATACATATTTATTTTGACATATTACCTACATTTATGATTCTTCTAGATTATGTATACTTTTCATTAATATTATTTTTGAAAATTTTGATTTTCTATCAATAGGATCATAGGGTGTGATTACCCTAGGTGTGGGAATGAATCATGGTGTAAAAAACATGTAACATTTAAAAGCAAGATCCTTCAAGATTTTAATTTCACTAATGGATCTTGAAATCTCACTATTGATGTTCTCCTGGATTTCTCTAGACATAATATCTTTATTTGATTAAAATATTGATTGAATATTTTTACCGAACATTCATTAAGGCTTATCATACTTACTTTTTGAGTGAATACATAAAGAAAATAAAAACATGGTTCTTTTACATTTTTGTCCCACACTTTGATTAATGCAATAAGAATTCATGGTTGTGTTACTACACATTAAAACGTTAAGATTTTCAAGTTTAATCACTTATCAACATAGATCACTAACCTAAAATATCTCGGTATTACTCACTCTAACCCAAGCCTCATTATTATTTCACTGCCTCTTTGTACTCCTCCTTTTCTTGTCGATCTGAGAAGGATCCACAATTTATTTATGGACATGTAAGTCACAAAAAAATTATCTAAATGAATCTTAAAAATTAGATAGATAATATTGTTCAGTCCTTTTCTGATGCTCCCTCACCTCTTTTTATAATACCCTTGGATGTAATCTTTTTCATCAGATTCCAAGACATGTCTAGAACAACTTTCACCTTTATATAGGAATACAAAATAATATTATATTGGATGAAACATTGATGGATTCCAACTACCACATTAATAAAATTTAGAACCATTCTTATAACTCTTCCTTCTTCCTTATTGAGATTTAGATATTAAATAAGTTCCTTGGGTATCTGCATCTCTATACACTTGCATGTAATCATTTTCACCTTCCTCAATTAAGCAGTCCATATTCTCATTCCATATTTTCCTTTAAGAATTTCATTTGGTCGCAGAATATTCTAATTAACTTTACAAACAGGTTTTTCTTATAAATGAATCGAGAATTTCTTTTTGATCTCATGTGAAAACGTATTTCTAGAATATATTTATCACAGTTTAATACAACTATAATAATCTATAAATACCCTTAAAATCTTATTAGAATCGTGGACTAAAGACAGTATCCATGATTTTTGAATCACTAAAATTACACATAAATTAATTTATGAGTGATTCAATGTATTTTAACTCATAATCACATGTCACAAATTGTCTTGCATTACACAAAGACATAGTGAAATAACCCTTTTCTTTTTCCTCCACAATTCCAAACACCCTGGGAATGGTTTTCATTATCTAGTTGTCTTCATCTGAAACTCCGCCCATCGATCATTTCCACTTCCACCACCACTACAAAAACATTTTTCGTCATAGTATTATATTAGGATCATCTTGAACATATACACATACCTCTATGACATCTTTTGTCACATATCATCCTCTTTTGAACAGTGTATCTTTAATATAGAACAATGGATCAACCATTACTTCTTCACTATGGCCTAATGAAAATAAATTGTCCATTTTTCTCCTGAAAAACCATCCACCAAAACATGACTAATGGTCAACCTAGAAATGTAGTCTTTTACATTCACCTATCAACCACATTGAAAGGCACAACTTGAATTTTAACCTACATCAAATCATTTTTGATATGTGTACTTAAATTCCACCATATGGATCACTACAAAATGGTCTCTTTTCCAGTTACCCAAATCAATAATTTAAGTCTAATAATTCCCAATGTTATGGGTGTGTTCAAGCCTAAAATGGTCATTCTCGCTATCCATTCTCCCACTATGGGTATCTCCTTTCTTAATTGGGTTTTATTCACTATTATGAAACACCACTCACAGTGCATCACTTTAATATTTACACCATACTTCATCCTCATGTAAAATATTTACATTGTCTAAAATTATTACATGAATATTAATTAATATTTGGTAATATATTAACCTTTTTTAACAACATTGGGAACTATACTCCCAAGAACCAATTAGTTTATATGGACATCCACAACATCTGTTGAAAAAAAAATTATTTTCTTCAAATCAAACTTTCTTTGTTGAGATACAAAAAATAGAACTGTCTTCAGAAATGATATTTTCAACATATAATACATACTCATTTTGTATTTTTAATGTTATATCACATTAAATTTTATCGAAAATACATAATGTACTCTTATCAGGACATCCACTCCCCTTAAAGAATTATTTTCCCCCTTATTTGAAAAGTAATAAATATGGTATTTCAAAATTTACCTTTCATATTTATGTATACACCATTCTTCATTCTAAAAATTAATATAAGAAAAATAATCATCAAATTCTATATCTATTTTCAAATATTCCTCCCCCTTGATGTATGGGAAAAGGCACCAAGTCTATTGAATATGATAATATTCATTAAATTCCAAGATTAATTCCTTATGGGATTCAACTCCTCCTTTTAGTATAAGGAGGATTTCATCATTTCAAGTCATCTCCCATATGCCATACTACATATCATACTATAATTTTTCAAAATATTTATTGAGTTAATTTACCACTTAGCACTAGAGATGTCAACAATTCTACTAATCTTACTATGTCTGAAGTCAATGTAGGGAAAAAAATTAGATATAAATATGGATGTACATGACACTCAGGAATACCAACCAAAAAATAATATAAAATTTGAATCTACATAAAACATCCTATAATATATATTTCTTCAATCTAAATGATTTTTATATATTATTAATGAACCTATATTCTCTTATCATTCCACATAATGATTTTGTTTCAATTATCAAAAAATTAACTGCACTTTTTGTAAGTGGTTTTCAATTTGAACTTATAATTTAAATTGAAATCCAAGCCTTTCTATTCGTTATCATATTTAAAAACATCTGATAGGGAATAATATCCTTTGATGTTCATCACAACTCCACTAAGTCATTGACCCTTGTCACTAGATGTTATTCTCAATTACGGTTTTATAACCTCTACCAAAATAATGTCTCCTTTGGATCACTTACACATCATTTTTTTCTTTATTAACACTCAATTCCCAGATTGAAAATATCTTCCAAATCACATTCAAAAAAAGGAATTGTGATGGGGAGGAGAATATATGAGACTTATATTATTTTCCAAGAACTTGACATTGATTCATATTGGGCACATGTTGAAAGAAAAATTTTGTGACACCCATACATCATGTCATGACACCCTTTAGATAGAAACCCCAAATCCCTTACGAACATACTACTATCAACATGGACTCCAGATTATTTGTTTTGAAGACAACGAGTCTAATTCTGTGAGGTAAACTATAGATATTATAATATATCAAATAAGGAGATTCCAAATAAACTATGAGTGTTATGGTAAGTACTTTTGTAATGACCCGCTAATTCCCATTGTCTTGAGAGCTCAATGAGTCATTTCCAGGCCTTAAGTGAAATCCCCAAGACACTAAAGGCTGGAAATAAATGTTGAAGGGTTTCAATGCAAGTGGGGACAATTTACCCTTTGAGAAATAATCCAGCCAAAACATCATTAACAATTACTATATGATGCATGTAAAAGAAACAACCAACTCATGAATTACCAAAATAGAACTACACTATTCCACAAACTAATAAATAACCAACACAATATCAGAGTACCAAGTGGAAGACTAAACAAAAGACCTGAAACAAACCAATAAACACTCCATGGCTCCACACCATGATCCATGAACCAAGTATCACCACATCTCCAAAAAAATAACCATGAACCACTAGTAATGAGATGCCATACCATTACATGTGTCTCAGAATACGACATCTAAAATAGCATGAAAGTGCCAAAGCAGGGGTGGGTATAAAACTCAATTGGTTTTCCCCAATGACTTCCCTACTCATGCTACTAGGATAGAAGAGTTATCAATAATTATATAAAATAGTTTATTTAAAAAAAATTCAAAAATAGTTTATAATGAAGTATAGAAAGTTTCCCAAAACCATTTCTAACCAAAAACATACATGTGAAAGTGAAATAAATTTTATAGCATGTTATTTTTTAAAAAAAAATAACTAAATAATCTTTAAAACCATTTCTCAAACATTCCCTTTTTTGGCACACCCAACCATTCAACAATCCCATGAAACTAACCATGCATGCTACCTGGAAGAGGGGGAAGCCCTAAACCTTATCCATACCAGAATAATGGGGGAGACTTCTTACCCATATCCGACCCCAAAAGCAATATGAATGATTTATGGGAGAGAGCCCGAACCCTTATCCATCCCAGAATGATGTGGGAGACCCATAACCCTTATCTTTCCTGAATGAAAAATGAATGTTTGATGGGGGAGAGACCTAACCCTTATCTATCCCAAAATGATGGGGGATACCCCTAACCCTTTTCCATCTCAAATGAAATATGAATGTTTTATGGGGGAGAGCCCTAACCCATATCCATCCCAGAATGATGGGGGAGACCCCTAAACCTTATCCATCCCGAATTCACATGAACACACACCACACATTCCCAAAATTCATGCTAAAACTACCCTTTCAATAAAACACCTTTTATTGAAAACCATTTCCATCAAAACCATGTGTGTTCCACCAATTCAAACCATTTCACCAAAAATGTACTTTTATTGAAAACCAAAGAATAAACCAATTCCATCAAATCCATTTCAATACAAAAATCATTTCAATAAAACACCCTTTTTATTTAAAAACCATCTTTCATCAAACCATATACCATTCCAACAAATCCATAATTCAAAATCAACATTTTATATTCAAGAAGACAAATCACCTTTCACAATAATTCACCAAGATTTCACAACTTCATCATAACCATAAGTCATCACAAAGAAGATTTATGTTATTCTTTAAAAAAAATTAATTCAAATAACATAATTTGAAACTAAGAAAATCAATTCTAACAAGAGGGTTTGAGAGAGAGGCCTCTAACCTCAAAGGTTTTGACGAAACCCCAAAAAACTAAGGAAGCATGAGAAAACCGGGTTGATTCTCCAAGAATCCTCCTTAGATATCTTCTCCAAACACAACCAAGACCAAAACACGTCATATTTGGCATCCACACACTTAGATCTACTCATAAAGGGCGTAGATCAAAAAAAATTGAGAGAATAAGAGATGTAGATCTATGTAGATCTAGGAAACCAAACAATAAAGATCACATACCTCTAGAATCTGACTTTGATTCATCAAGAGAAGCCTTCGGATCACCTCTGGAACGATGGTAGAACCATCCTTGACCTTAGGAGAATGGAAATCCTGATTTAGGGTTAAATAGAAGCTTAAACAATGCATTTAGGGGGAAAAAGTGTCAAATCCACAATTTAAGGATCTCATTTAAGTCGTTGCATGGTTAGTTCGAACGGTTTGACAAACCAGGTGCTAACTGTACGTTAGCTACTGCCTCTACCACCCTTCTCGCATTGTTGGGCCACACGGTTTAGGTAAACCGTGTGTCGCCCGTGCGACTTCCCTTTGTTCCCCAAAACTCATTCCAAGTTCTCCCGACTCTCCCATTCATCACCCTAAACATTATTACCATTAAAACAATCATGAAAGGGTTACAGACTAGAAACATGGGGTACTACATTCTCTACACCATTAGCATTTTCTTCCCCGAAAAGTAGAAAACCATCACTTTCTTGAAAGATTTCTGGCCACTACTCTTTCATTTCCTTTTCACATTCCCAAGATTCTTCTTGAATTTGACCATGCTTCCATAAAATCTACACTAGACCGATGATTTTTTCATGCAATACTTTCTCATGCCTATCCATAATCCGTACAGGTATATGTATCAGCAAAGCATTCGTCTCTAGTTCAACGTGATCCCATATGATCACATGGTTAGGATCAGGCTGATACTTTCCAACTGAGATACATTGACAACATTATGCACCAAACTAAACTATGTTGGTAATGCCAACCGATATTCCACCTCTCCAACCCGTTTCAGTATCTCAAAAGGGCTGATTTATATTGGAGATAACTTTCCCTACTTCCTGAAACAACGATGTCCAAGCCTTGGAGAGATCATCAAGAAGACAAGATCACCCACAACGAATGACAACGGTCTTTGACGGTGATCTGTATAATATTTTTACTGACTCTGAGCCATCTCCATTCTCTTAATAGTGAACTGGATCTTCTCTATTGTTTCTTGGCCAAGGGTCAGCCTAACTAGTGATGTTTCGCCAGTTTTCACCCAGCATAGTGGAGAATGACAAGGACGCCCATGCAATGATTCAAACTAAGTCATGTGTATCGATGCATGATAGCTATTAATGTATGAGAACTCCACTAAGGGTTTATGATCCTCCCATGAACCACAAAAATCCCTTACATTGGCTTGCAACATATCTTCTAGCCTTTGTATCGTCCACTCATTTTTTCCATCTGTCTGAGGATGATACACCGTACTCATAGTCAACTGAGTCCCAAGGGCTTGCTGTAATGATTTCCATAAACGAGATGTAAACCTCAGATCTCTATTTGAGACTATAGACCTTGGTACACCATGCCGCTTTAATACTTCTCGGATATATATTTTTTAAAGAACTTCCACTGTATGATTTTCATGAATAGGGATGAAATGGACTGACTTAGTTAGATGATCCACTATCACCCAAATGGTATTGTGTTTCTGGACCATTCTTTGAAGGTCTATAACAAAATCCATTGCTATCTGATCCCATTTCCACACTAAGATAGGTAATGATTATAACATACCAGCTGGTCTCTGATTCTCTTCTTTAACCTGCTGACAAGTTACACACCACGAGACGAACTAACCCACCTTCCTTTTCATGCCGCTCCACCAAAACTGCACATTCAACACCTTATACATATTTTGTAAACCTGGGTGTATGGCCCATATTGAATGGAGGTAAGCATGAAGGAGTTGTTCCTGACAAACCATAGGTACAACCATCCGATCTCTGAAACAAAAAATTGAACCCCCATCATGTTTCCATCCATCAACGGTCTCCCCACTATTGAGTTTTGAACTTACAACCAGACATTCTGCATCAGATTTTTGTTCTTCATTGATCATCCTAACCAAATCAGGAACAAGCCTAGCTAAATAGAAAATTGAAACATCACCTCGGTCTTTATATTCCACATGCATGTCAGCTAAGACTGACATCAACTCCCATTCTTCTGATGCAAATCCATGAAGACTGATGGTGCATTTGTTAGACCGAAAGGCATAACTACATATTCGTAGTGGCCATATCTGCTTCTGAAAGAATTCATTGGATTATCGTCCTCCAGAACACACAATTAGTGATATTCTGATCGCAATTCAATCTTGGAGAACCACTTAGCTCCCATTAATTGATCGAAAAGATCATCAATTTGTTGAAATGGACATCTATTCATTATCGTAACATGGTTAAGCTTACTATAATGAATAATCAGCCGAAGAGTTCCATCTTCCTTCTTTACCACAACACCGGTGCTACCCATGGAGAAGTACTTGGTCGAATGAAACCTTTTCTTTATAGCTCCTCTAACTGCACATTTTATTCTTGTAACTATGTTGGTGTCATCCTATAAGACGAAAGGGAAATAGGACAGGTCCCTAGAAGGAGATCAATCGTCAACTCCACTTCCCTTAGAGGTGGTAACCCTAAGAAGTTATTGGGAATATCATCTGAAAATTGATCCACCACAGCTGGAAAATAATTTTCGACAATTTATTCCATCGATTCCAGAGTTAATGCTGCCAGTTGAAAAGAGATAGTTCCCACCATTGGTGCCAACAAGATCTTTGCACCTTTGTTTACCATTCTCTCTCCCCTGAAGAGACGGTTGATGCCATCCTCAATCGTGAAACTAACCATTATCCTATAACAGTCGATGTGAGCCTTAAACACTGTCAACCAATCCATACACAGGATTACATCATAGACATCCATGTCCAACATCGATAAGTTCCATTTTAAATCAGTTCCGTCAATAGTTATAGGACATTCTCTACACACAAAGGCTTGATGTTCTCTTTCACAAAGAAGAGTTTTTTTTAAAATATAAGACATCATTTACTATTTTAAACATAGAAAGTCAACAGAAAGACAATAAATGAATGAATTTGATGCCCCAGTATCAAAAAAAAACTTTCACATGATAGATTTCAAAAGAATCATACCTCACACTGTAGACGGTCTAACCTGATCATCGACAACCATTTGCTCAACATCGTACAATTGCTTTGTTGTTGTACTTTTCTCTATGTTTATGGATTACACTCATTTCATTGAAGCATATGGTGTTTGTAACACCAGATAAGTGTCCCTCACAATTGACCTTCGAGAAGTGTGACAAAATCACTTAAGTTGTCCCATCTTGTTGCAATTGTGGCATGCTCTCGGTTGTGCCTTACAGTCCCGCTTGATGTGGCTCGTAGAGCCACACTGAAAACATCCAAGATTTCTCTTGGTTCTTGGAGAATGGTTAATTTCTATTGTTGTCTAGTTATGATGTGTTCTTCCTCCTTGAGAAAATGTTTCTGATTTCTTCTTTCTCTTAGTGTTAGACTTCTCAGCTCCATTAGTGAAGATAACTGTACTTCCTCCACTTGCATTTTTATCAGTGAAAGATATCGTAAAAAAAGTGTCTGGTTGTAGTCTTAACTCAATGTTTTTAAAAGCCTGAGTGATTCTTTGGACCAACTGTTGGTTCACCTGTGGTTTAGGTGAAACCAAATTCTCACTGCCCTCTTCGGACTGGTCTCTATGACGCCTACCAGGTGCCATTTCCTAAACCAACAACAAACTCTATCAATCTCACTCTATAGAAACTGATGGCTTAACATTTCAAATTTTAACAAATCATCTATCAAAACATTATTTCCAAAACAACCTTATCCCATGTTTAGCTATTTTTGAAAACATTCAAATTGCTTTTTGAAAATCAAACCATTTTTGAAATTCACAAAATACCATGTTTTCAAAATCTTTCACTTGGAAACAATTCCTGCATTTTTAAAAAATTCACAACTCGCACAAAATCATTACTAATTCCTCACAATGAGATATGCAGTCCTAGTGGGAATTCATTCCTCTACAATGCATTCCATGCTCATCTCATTGGATAAACCCATGACAATGAGATTTCCAACATTCTAGAAGTGTGTCCAAAACACTTTTGTACCCAACATCTGGGTAACATGAATTTCAACATAAATAGGTTAGCTACGTCCTTTTGTGCTATAAATTTCATATTTCAACAATACTACTCCTGTCTAAGATTTCGATCCAAGGACTAGATAAGAATTAATTTCAACTCCAAGACCAAGAACATCGATGACCACATGTTTGGAAAGGACCGAAAAAGTTGATACCATTTGTAATGACCCGCCAATTCGCATTCTCTTGAGAGCTCAACGAGTCATTACATGGCCTTAAGAGACATCCCCAAGATGCCAAACGCTGGCAATAAATGCCGAAGGGTTTCAATTCAAATGGTGGATTATTTACCCTTTGAGAAATAAACCAACCAAAATATCATTAACAACTACTATATGATTCATGTAAAAGAAACAACCAACTCATGCATTACCAAAAGAGAAATACATTGTTCCACAAACCAATACATAACCAACACAATATCAGAGTACCAAGTGGAAGACTAAAAAATGACCCGAAACAAGAGAAGACACACTCCACGGCACCACACCAATCTCCATGCGCTCTGCCCCACCACATCTCCCAAGAATCACCACGAACCACTAGTAACGAGATGCCATACCTTTACCTGTTTCTCAGAATATTACATCTGAAAAAGCACCAATGTTCCAAAGCATGGGTGATTATAAAACTCAGTAGGTTTTCCATAATTACTTCCCTACTCACACCACTAGGATAGAAGAGTTAGAAATAATTATATAAAACAATTTATATAAAACAATTTATCAAAAACTGTTTATAACTGAATATAGTAAGTTTCTGAAATCCATTTATATCCAAAAACATACAAGTGAAATTGAAACCAATTTTCCAGCAAGTTAAATTTTTTAAAAAAAAAACTTAATAAGCTTTAAAACCATTTCTCAAACATTTCCTTTTTTGGAACACCCAAAATTTCTACAAACTCATGAAACCAACCATGCATGCTACCCGGAATAGGGGGAATCCCTATCCCTTATCCATCCAAGAATGATGGGGGAGTCTTCTTACCCTTATCCGGCCCCAAATTCCATATGAATATTTGACAGGGGAGAGGCCTAACACTTATACATACCAGAATGATGGGGGAGACCCCTAACCCTTATCTATCCCAAATGCAATATGAATGTTTGATGGGGGAGAGCCCTAACCCTTGTCTATCCCAGAATGATTGGGGAGACCCCTAACATATATCTGTCCCGAATGCAATATGAATTTTTGATGGGGGAGATCAGTAACCCTTATCCATATCCTAATGATGGGGGAGACCCCTAACCCTTATCCACCCCGAATGCAATATGAACACAAACCACACATTCCCAACAATCATTCCAAAAGCACCCTTTCAATAAAACACCTTTTATTGAAAACCATTTCCATAAAAATCAAGTGTGTTCAACCAATTCAAACCATTCCAATATGAATATACTTTTATTGAAAACCAAAGAATAAACCAATTTCATCAAAGCCATTTCAATACAAAAATCATTTCATTAAAAACACATTTTTATTTAAAACCCATCTTTCATCGAACCATTTACCATTCCAACAAATCCATAATTTAAAATAAACATTTTAAATTCAAGAAGCCAAATCACTTTTCATAATAATTCACCAAGATTTCATAACTTCCTTAAAACCATAAGTCATCACTAATGAAGATTTATACTATGCTTTCCAAAAATAAATTTCATTCAAATAACCTTATTTGAAACTAAGCCAATAAATTCTAATAAGATGAGTCAAGAGAGAAGCCTCCTAACTCAATGGTTTGGATGAACCCCCATCAAATGAATGACGCACAAGAAAACTGGGTTGATTCATCAAGAATCCTCCTTAGATCTCATCTCCTAACACAAACAAGACCAAAACTCATCATATTTGACATCCACACACTTAGATCTACCCATAATGGGCGTAGATCTATGAAATCGAGAGAATAGGAAAAATAGATCTAAGTATATCTAAGAAACCAAAGAAGAATGATCACATATCTCAAGAATACCACTATGATTCATCAAGATAAGCCTTCATATTGCATCTGGAATGATGGGAGAACCCTCCATGACCTTAGGAGACCCAAAATCATGAGTTAAGGCTTCTTAGAAGCTTAAAAGAGGCATTTAGAGACAAAAACAAATGAGATCCACAATTTAAGGATCTCATTTAAGTGGTCACATGGTTAGTTCACACTATTTGACACATTGTGTGCTAACTGTGACTTAGATACCGCCTCTTCCACCCTTCTTGCATGGTTTGGCTTCACGGTTAGACAAACTGTGTGCAGCTCGTGTAGAAGCTACTGCCTCCAATACCAACTCCGCACGGTTTGGCCACACGGTTTAGACAAACTGTGCGCCGCCCAAGCGACTCTCCTTTTTTACCCAAAACTCATTCCAATTTCTCCGGACTCTCCCAATCATCACCCTTAACTTTATAACCATTAAAAGAATCAAGAAAGGGTTACATAATAAAAACCAGTGGTATTACAACTTTAATGGTTTTATCCTCTATCACATAGAAATATATTGAAATTAGTTGAATGAATGGAAGTGGAAATAATACATATAGAAACACTCAACTAATATGGCTTACATGTATAATTCTTAACATAGAAAATTTATATTAATATACAAAATAGGTATAATTTTTAGGATTATATAACAAAACCCCAAATACTACTGTATCAAATAAAAAATATATATATTATCAAAATAACTCTTATGGAATGAGTGGAGAAAAATATAACAGCAAATGAAATCAGTATTTCCATCTATGAAGAAGGTATAGGAAATTTTATATTTGACTCAACCAACGATGAAGTATTCCAAGATGGCACTCATGACTATTAATGAATTTGTTTACCAAACTTACTCACACAAACCATAAAAATAAAAATGTTAAATAAGAATTTGAGAAGAATGATGAGGACTATATCCACTCATGATGCAATGAAACAAGGAACTTTTTTATGTGTGATAGATTCCAAAATTTTATGAAATCCTAAGATAAGGATGAATTAAATGGCTCATATCTATTCTTATAAGTGTGAAATAGGGATCAGGAACATGAAATCCATTTCCATTTGGTCATGTTATATGAATATTAGTAGAGATAATAAAAATTAAGCTAATATTTCATTACATTATAGATATCTAAAAGTGGAAAAGGAAATATAGAGTTTTATTCCTTGGATAATATTGACCATCGTTATTCAAAAAATTTGGGAAACATATGGTAAACACTCTCCTTATATTCCATTTTGTTTTTTGTTTTTTTCTAGTGGTGAAAAATCAAAGGGGAGATACAATCCATGGGGTGATTTCAATATATGATCAAATGTATTTGGTTCTCTAAAAAATATCTATCATAGTCAAAAAAAATAGTTATTTTAGTCCTATTAAAAATATTGAATGGGAAACAACAACTTCCAAAAAAATTAAAATTCATATATTTGTATAAAAAAGTGGTTTTGTGTATAGAATCATTTATTTATATTCATGATATACAAAATTAACTATGTTGGAAGAGTTTTATTCAAATATGGTGTCCCAAATTTGAACATTAACAATCGGTATCAGTGCCTGGTGGTCACTCTTTTATTATTAAGGATGTAAGTGAGGGGGTTATTGTGTATTCCAAATTGAAAAAATTACTCCTTCTAAGGATTAGGCATTCTTCAGGTGTGATGTTATTTCAGGACATCCGAGGGCCACTATGTGATGCCTTCAACCCAAGTCTCACATAAAGAATAATAGTGTGTTGGAAGTGTAATAAATTTCCAATTTATTCTCCTATTTATTAGAAGTCCTTTTTGGGTATGGTATGTGGAAGTGATCCACCCCCTCCCCATTTGTGTAGTAATCCCTACATTAGATAAAACCCATGAGATGGTGATCCAATTTGGATAATATAATAATGGAGGGTCTATATATACAATTATTCCTAACATATTTCTTTGTGATTATGATTGAAAAGATTCATCTTTGTGCCCAAAACATTCACAATAGAAATAATATCAATTAAAATATTATAGAGAGAGTGAAAATATTTTTTCTAGTTTTTATATTACATACTCTTTAAAATATATTTTTTCTATGGGAAATATATACTGGGTATTAATTGTATTTAAATAGTAATCACACCGTTTTTTGCCTATTTTTTAAAAAAATCATCCCCAACAGTGGTCTAATTAGTACCATGAAATACATATATCCTTTATAGTGGTCATTCCTATGGTTTTAAATCAATCATGGAAGGATTATTCTTATAATCATGTCACAAAAAATTATCATTTTTCTTCAAAAAAATACCTTATATGATTTTAATATCTTCATTAGTTGATACCCCAAGTTCATCATAAGAGGTTAGTGGAATAAAATAACCTACTTTTACACCATGAGTAAGAATATTTTTCCAACACAGCACACATCTTCCACTACATCATGATTTTTCCTCTAATCTCTTTAATTTTGGTGACAAAATTTTTTTTAAATTTTTTCAGGACATCGATAATCACGGTTTATTCATCAACATGGAGCCTAAAATCAACTTCATTCATTGATTTTAAAAAATTTGAGGATTTATTTTTTCAATCTATATTGTTATTTTTGAATTTTAAAATTATTATTATATGAAACATATCTTAGATTCACATAAAAATATAGTTGGTTTACTTTTTTATGTAATCAAAATAACAATATATCCAAACCCTCCTTTATTTTTTGATTCGATATCAAAGATACCCTTAATTACATTATATTAATCATCTATTTTTTATACATATATGTTATCTAAATAACCATATATTAATTATTAATTGAGGTATTTACAGTCCTTTATATCCTCTATATCTTTTCTTTTGAGCTAACATCTTCAAGGAAGGTGAAGCTTGGAACTGGTTCGGGAACCCTAAAGGAGGAGATGGAGCCTTGAGGAGTAGGCGGCCCGCCCGTTCGGGCAGTGGCAATGGCCGCCACGCCCGCCCTTCTCATGCAACACTAGGTAGCCCCGGCATCCTCCTCACCGTTATCTGATCCATCCATCCTACCCGAATTCCCCCGGATTACTCTTTGCCCTAAAGTCTTGTCCCTTCACCGAGGGGCTCCGTTTCTTCCACTCTCCCTACAGGAGTTTTCCGAGGCTTCTAATCTCCATGGGTTATCTCTAATAGCCCGATTTGGCCATCATCACCCTTCCCTGGACAGTTTCTCTCGCTTCGCCAATCAATCTCTACCCCTTCAAGAGTGCATCGTCATCAGGCTCATAGACTCTCGTCACATCGCTCTGCGGTTTTCCAATGATGACGATCTTGCTGCGTTTTGGTCTAAAGTCCTTCTTTCCTACGGGGGTCTATGCTTCTTTCTCCTTCGTTGGAGCTACGACTTTCATTGGAAGAGGGCTTCACCATCTGCGGCTATCTGGGTGAGCATTCCGGGTCTACCCATTCCCTTCCAGAACCCCTTTATTCTGCAATTTTTAGGTAATTTGGTTGGAAAGTTTTTGGATTTTGATGAGAGATAGAGGACTCTATTCCATCTGATAGCACCCCGAATCTGAGTGGACATCGATGTATCCAAACATCCTGTTCAAGAAGTATGGATCGAGGTGGAAAACGAGCTTCGTTGCCACCAACCAGTGACTTTTGAGAACTTGTATGACTACTTCACTTCATGTTGTCGAGTGGGTCATCATCAACAGGGCTGTCATAAACTGTTTCAGAATTCTTCAAACTTGGCTGATAGCAGAATTTCCCCACCAGAGCTGCAAACAGTGGGCACCGCATAACCCATTGTCCCTAGTATTTCCTTACAGAAGGAGGATGCAACTGCATCCTCTATTGAAAATGGTATGATTATGCTCGATGGAAATTGGCTTCACCTGCGAAACAGGATGTCTGAATGCCTAATTGCAGTACCCAAATTGAAGAGTCTCTAAAGCCAGCTCCTACCTCACCTGAAGCCATGGTCAAGTATGTAGTCAACTGATTGATTGGATATCTTAATGGTATGAAACAACCATTGGCAATTTATTCTCTGTGCAAAGTTGCGGGTATTCACACTGAGTATGGTTTAAATGGTACCCATTATGAGACGAAAAGGGTTAATGTGGAAACTCAGGAAGGAATTCTCATGGATCTTGGTTCTGTTCCTTATGAGGAGGAAGTTCGGTCACCTAGAAATGATAAAGGTGCTGCTTCTTCAGGAGGCACCAAGACACCAACAGGGAAGTGCTGGACCCAGGATGGTGTTGAGACATTCAACTCCTTTGACTGTTTGGACACCATTAAGTCTACCCAGGTAGAAGGGGATGGGCAGACTGAGGGGGGTTCGGGTGTTGACAAGTTCCAGGAGGAGGGGAAGTTACCTAAGAAGAATAAAGGGAGAGGACGCAAGGACTACTCATTTTTAACAAAGTTGATGGAAACACGGTCAGGTAAAAAATCTATGCTAGGTGAGAAGGAAAAATCATCTGCTAGGGTTGTCATGCAGGAGGACCCCCAGGTTTTGGCCAAGGAGAACAATAATGGAATGGGCATCGGTTCTAAAATGGGAAAGAGCATAAAAGAACCTATCATCTACTCTAAAGAGGATATGGTAGAGGAATTTCTCTATGTCAACATCCCTCCGGAAGAGGTCGATATGATGGGAAGACCTATCAAAGTGGAGGTCAACAGCGAGCAGGCCAGGTGGATTGACAAACATGATTTGATCCAAATGAGAGGCTTCATCAATCGATAAATCAGAAAAGTAGAATATATCAGAACATGGGACAAAATGGCGGATCGATTTGAAGACATCATTGGGGAAGACCCTGATTCTAAGGTATGGTTAATGAATTGGAATCTGTATACAGAGGAAAGCACTAACAGGCTCAGATTATGCTTTGGTAATTTTTCATTTTCCTATGAGGCTTCAACTCCGGACTAATTGGGTTTGTTTCTCCTATTGCAGTCTAGTGTTTAGTGGTTTTTCCTCTATCTGTGGTTTGTGTGTTTTGTTGGTTCGTCGCAGGATTTATTCGTTGGGCTAGGTTTCTCTGTCATCATCTTTGTAGTCCATTTGGGACATGGTTGTTTTCAAGGGATGGTAACATCGGGAGGGACCATGCTTTCATGGGATCGTCGAGTGTCCAACATGAGGATGGTGGTTTATGCTGTTGCTTGAATGAGGTATCCTATTTTTTCCTGTTTTTGTTTGGGGATGTTTGGATGTATTGCCGGACCCTTTGGTTCCTCATTTTTCCCATAAAAGTGTTGTTCTTAATAAAAATAATAATTTTCAATCAGCTGACATCTTCATTAGATAGTATGTTATACTTCATTAATAATTTTTACTATAATTTATTTTTTATCAATAAATTTGAATGTTTTTTAGAAGTTATTATTCCTCATCACCATATTGAAATTTCATAAGATCACTTATATAATGATGCCTCACTTTTCTTCATTAAAAATAAGAAACTGAAATATTTCCCCTAAATCCTATTTTTTTACATTTTTTGTATTAGAGGAATGAAAGGACATTGTCCCATCCACATCATAATTCATAGGACATCCATTAGTGGGATTTTATTCACAAACCTGAATGTTTTATCATAATTTTTTTCATTTAGCACAGACTCGTTATAAATGTACCTTAATTTTTATTTGACAAAAGTGATATTGAGGTTTTAAAACATCAATTCCTTTGGATCACTATATTGAAGAACAAATAAATTTTCATTGAATCATTGGGGTAATCATGACTAGATTTATTTTATGACTTTGAAAATCTAAATTATTTAACCAAGACTCTGCATATATTTCACCAAGACATATATTGAATGATATAATTCTTAAACTATTTCATCCGAACTCATTCTGAAATCTTCTTACTTGTTCCATATTACAAGAATATTTTCTAATATAAATATAGAGTAACCATTATAGGTATTGAGTATCATCTCTCTCATTATATGATGGGCCATTCATGAAAAAAAAATATTGAATGAATAGGGTCATCCAATACTCTGTCGCATGTATTTGTCAACATGGAATCCACATGATACTCTATGTGATCTATTTTTTATAGAGCTTGTAACACCCGGTTGTTTTTATGGAATATTTTCATTAAATACTTTTTATACATTAGTTCCATTATTTTCTTATAATTTTATATTAAAATTAACCATGATATTCCCTTAATATAATATTACCATCATATTCTAGCTATTAGGATAACGGGAATAATTATAACTAACTTATGAAATTTCATTATGAATTCATTAGCTATTAATTATTTATGAAAACAATATATCAATTTGATATTTGTATTATTGGGTGAAATAAATTTTTTATTTAAATTATTGATGTATATGACTTATATAATTAATAGAATATTTTTCATATTCATCCAATGGATATTTTAGTCATAGTGTATGAATAAAACATTATTTTATGTATAAGAACCTATTTTTAAAAAGGATAATTTTAAAACATTGAATGGATAACCCATATTAAATTAATATTTTGACACATTAATAATTTATATATAACAAAATAAACATTGAATTTTGATGTGGGATTTAAAAATTTACTTGGGATAAATTTCTACTATATTTCTGATAACATTCATGTTTTGATGAATAGTTAAAATACGCTAAATTTTAATTAAGAACTACTTTTTCCATTAAGATAATTTATAAGATTATATTATAAAATATATTGGTTTTAAAGTATAAATAGAATAAAATTTTAATATTTATTATAATTTACCTCATTATCATTAATTTTGCATTGAATTCATAGGTAAAAAAATTGCAATCTTTTGAAATGTTTTAAATCTTATAACTCGCTTTCTCATTTCAACAACGGGATTAATTTTAAATTAATTATTGAAACATCTGTGTTTTGGACAATATGAATCGTAACTTCAATAATTATTTTATTTTCCATGGAAAAAGGTTAAATCTTGTAAATAAGGGTAAAAAATAATAATTTAATAATAGAAAACTACCCTAAGACGAGTCATAATCATATTGGATGAGATATTTCTAAATATTGGAATCCATCTATCAATTTGGGGACCCCATGGATTAACATGGATGTGAAAATTACATTTTATAAGAATTGATTTAATGTATGGATAATTATAACCTAAACATCTATCTTTTGCTTAATCGATTTTAATATAGGTATATACAGTTGATACCTATGCCTATAAGTAGTCATTAGAAATATAAAAATATTTCCTACATTATTTTATTTTATTTATAATTTCTAGGCATTAGATAAATAGTATTATTTATGACAAAATTAGGATGTATTGATTACTTCATTAATGAAAGATTCAGATAAATGAATTTATAAATATTAAAACAATTGTAATTTGGTTATTTTAATGACATAAGAGACTTTTACCTATGATATTGACGTATTAAATTTGATTTAATATTTTATTTTCAGAGGAATAATGTTGTTATAAATTTTTAAAAAGTCATGTATGAATAGTGTCCAAAATTGTCAAAATTCATAACTTAAAACGTAATATTTTTTATTAAATGATATTAACATCCTAAAAAAATATGTTTTGTAAAAAATGTTCATATAGGTCCAAATATATCATAAATAAATTTTTTATGTCTTTTTACATGATATGGTAATTACATTAACCAACAATGTGTAAATAACTTGATATCATTGTATGATTATAAAGGGTAAAATAATCGTTAATCCCAAAAGATAAACATAGAAAAAATATTCTAAACCTGTATAAACATTATTTTATTATGGGTAATTGTAAAAAAATAATCCTATACTTTAATTAAATATGTTTTGTACCAATTTTTGTTGAAGTATAATTTTTAATAAATTATTATTTTGAGAGTTCCCTGAAGTTTCCCTCTCCTCTCTTATTAAAGGGAACTTCCTCCCTCTCCTCTTCACTACGTTTTGAGCCTTCAAGCTTTGCCAAACCATGACCACATCTATCCTCAACACCCCAAGTAACATTATATATTTTCTATTCTTCTAAAAATATCAACTCTAGTTCCTTAAAAAGAAATTTAAAGGAGGAATGTCGAGGAAAAGGTAATCTCTTCTACTGATTGTTACAAATTTCATTCTTCTTCAACACTCTCTTAATTAGTTGTTTCAATATAATGTAATAAAATATGTATAAATCATATAATGATATGTTATTATATATATTAACCAACCATATTTCACGTTCTATCCATCCTACAAATGATAAAATCATCGCGCGTGCATTCGTAAGGCGTATTATCTCCACGCCGTGGTGTAATCTGTTTTTTCACCACCACCTTACATAGATGGGGTATAGTAGTGGAAATAATAAATATATATGAATATAATAAAATGATACCAATTATGATATATTATACACTATTCATTTCAATAATATTCAATAATTATGGGAATGATGTCATCACTCGTGTGTACGTACGACCTACCGTCTCCAAGATGTGATGTGATTCGTTCAACATAATATTCATTGAAGAATGATTATTTAAATTAATTTAATGAATAAATATTATATATATTATACTATTTCCATGTTCCAAATGATATAAATATAACATAAAAATAGTAATAAGAACATATCCGATAAAATGTGGTTAAGAACATAAAGCAGTTAATACCCAAATAATGAGTAACAATTAAATGTTACTAACAAATGGATGAAAATATGATCATAAATTTCATCATAAAGATGAATATAATAATGGAATAAATCAGTAACATTATTTAAATCATCATACTTGAGTTTTGGATACTAATGAAGCTTATCAGATCTTAATGTAAGGGATATATTGTCCAATCTCAATTTATCTGAGATTGTTTATTCATAAGTAACAAATGGGTATATATTTATCATCTTCGTCCATTGTAAAGACCCGTAAAATTCAAGGAAAATTTTTTCTTAATTTTCTTTAGAATTTTACAAGAGCGCGGTTTCAGACGGCACCTGATTCCGAGGCCCGGAGTGCCCGGAATTAATTTCCAAAGTTTGGCTCGGGTACGTTCAGTGAACGAACGAGCGGGAATTCCTAACTTTTGATCCGGTGCTCGGAATTGAAATCCGAGGGCACCGATGAACTCGCAGCGCCGATATTCGCTTAATGAGACCTTTTCGGGAGTTGCGTTTGTTGCGGGTTGAAAGTTACGTTTTGGGGTTTTTCAGTTAAGTTAAATAAAATTGTGTAAAACAAATTTTATTTAAACTTATTAAAAAAAAACCTACCTAAGGGGGTTGGAAGTGGGACCCACACCCACTTAACCTCCCTTGGGAGGATTAAGTGTGGTGGGGCCCACACGAACCCCTAAATCTTTTAGTAACCTCTCAACTTCCCCCTTAAACTCCTCTTTTAATAACATGACAACTTTGTTAATTAATGGAGTTGAATTGTTTGAATTGTTTGAATTTCAAACCATTGAAATTCAAATTGATAATTGTGTGAATAAAATAAGACTTAGCTTATTTTATTTGGGTTAGAATTCTCTAGCCACCTTGAGAGAATTTGGAGCCTTCATCTTCTTCTTCTTCAAAGCTTTGACGAAGAACGCGAAGAACCTTCGAACATCGACGAAGAACGCCACGTTCTCGGGAATCGTCTTTCGCGACGCCATACCCGCGACACCGACGACGTCTTCTTCCGCGTCATCTCTTCCGCGACGATTTCCCGCGACGAAATCGTCGTCAAAGAACTTCGAATCCTCGCTTCACGACATCGACGTCCTTCTTCCGTGACGCCGACCACCGCGACGCGTCTTCCGCGGGTCGTTGACGATCTTCGTTCTTGAAACCAGAGGTAGGGGATGTTATTTATTGATTATTTTTATTCCATTCTTGAATCATGGATTTTTTAGCATGACTAAATGTGAGGCTTTTGGATATTCTTTAGTTATGTTATTATTTTAACGTGAGGGGGGTCGGACCGCATGAACATGGCCGAACCCCCCCTCCTTAGTTCTCGTTTTATTCTTGCGGGTGGAAGCAAGTGGCGTGGTGTCGTCGCACCACGCGGATGAACATGCTTATTTTCCTTCCGCAACGCCGTCGCGCTACGCCGAGGAGAGTCTTCAAGAACGCGACGCCGTCGCGCCGCGTTGGAAGGATTCATGGCACGGCGAAAGGGGCGCGGTGCCGTCGCACCGCGCCGGACGACGAACGCCGCGGCCGGTTCCGGGCCGCGGCGGGACGAGGAGACCGCGGCCGGTTCCGGGCCGCGGCGGAAGAGGAGACCGGCGGTCGGGCCGCCGGCGTCGGAAGTCGAGGGCGGGACCGGAAATTCCGGTCCCGTTGGTAAAAACCGGCCGGCCAGCTGGCCGGCCGGATATCTTAAAAACCGGGGGAATAAAACCCCCGGCCGGTTCAATAAACCCCCCTCTCAATGAGGGGGGGGGGGGGGCGGTTCAATTAAGAGGGGGGGGGGCAACAGCCCCCCGGTTTTATCAAGCCGGCCCCCATTTGCAGGGGCCGTTTTTTTGGCAAAGGCACGGCCTTGAGCCGTGCCGCTTGAAGAAAAACGCGGGGGCAATCAAGCCCCCCGCGTGACCACCCCGTGCGGCGCCCGCCGCCGCCAGCGCGGCCCGCCGCCGCCGCCACGCGGCCAGCCGCCGCCGCCGCCACGCGGCCCGCCGCCGCCGCCACGCGGCCAGCTGCCGCCGCCGTCCGCCGTCGTCCGCCGCCGCCGTCCGCCGCCACCGGCCGCCGCGCCGTCCAGAGGGGGGGGGGGTCGGGCCGGGTCGGCCCGGACCCGGACCCCCCGTTTCGGACCAGTTTCAGTTTTTGGCTCATAACTTGAGCCTCGGACCTCCGAATGACGAACCGTCTGCGGCAACGCGATCCTTGGATCGAGACGGTCGTTTCGGTATATCGCACTCAAGGTTTTGGTTTACTTTGAGTTCGGCCGGGTTGGTTCGTTCACGAAACCAACCGGGCCTTCGGAGCGGAAACGCTCATATCTTGAGCTACGGACGTCCGATTGACGTGACGTCAGTCGCGTAGTGTTCCTCTTAGTGAGACGGATCTTTTGGCATACTCCGCCCGAGGTTTGGACGCAGGTGGAGTTCGGTCGGGTTGGTTTTGCCTTAATAACCAACCGGGCCCCGGAGACGAAAATGCCAATAACTCTCAGACCGGGCGTCCGATCGACGCGCCGTCTGTTGCGTTGAGTTCCTGTTGACGATACGGAACTTTTGGATACATCAACTCTGGTCTTCGTGACAGTTGATGTATCAGCCCCTCGGCTCGTGGAGCGGACCCTCCGTACGAGCTTGCTGTGTGCGGGAACCCTAGTGCTGGCTGCGACTGTTCTTCTGCTACTGTGACTTTGACGACGACAGTACAGAGATCCTGTGTGGATTTGGCGACGACAGTACAGAGATCCTGTGTGGATTTGACGACGACAGTACAGAGATCCTGTGTGGATTTGACGACGACAGTACAGAGATCCTGTGTGGATTCGACGACGACGACTACAGCACTCAGCGATCCTACATGGATCAGTGCTACAGGTTCTGTGTGAGCCCGATCCTGTGTGGGTCCTTGCGCTCAGCGGTTCTGTGTGAGCCAGCGCCTACAGGTTCTGTGTGAGCCCGATCCTGTGTGGGTCTTCTGCGGGGGTTAGTTACCTATCGATCCTTCGTGGGTCCGACGACTTAGATGGATCAGTGATCATCTTTATCGTCCTTGAAGAAGTATACCTGTGTGAGCTGAAACCTGTTGTTTTCCTGTGTGGATTGTGTTGTGCAATCCTGTGTGGATTATATTTTGCTTTCCTATGTGGAATACGTATACTTTCCTGCGTGGACTGAGTTGTACTTGGGCTCGGAGGTTGGAGTGTATTTAAATTGATGACTTAGGTATATGTATGGGCATATACCTAAGCAGTGTCGGTTGTTACTTCGTGATTGTACTTTTCTTCGTGGTTTATCCTTTGTGGATTTGAGAGACCTTCAGGGGTCTCGGGGTCCCTACTGAGTAGCTTATACTCACCCCTGCACGGGCTTTGCCCGCACTACGTTGTGTTGGTTGCAGACGACGGACAGCGTTGACCTTAGCTGAGGCTTGCAGAGCGGGACGGTACCCGGAGGTGGACCACTGGGCGGGACGTGCTCGGAGCGGACGGCGGGACCCGTGGAGCAGAGGAGCTATCTGTACCCACCCTTCAGGTGGGATTTCCAGTGGACAGCTCGGAGTAGCGGCTTTACTTTTCAGTTGCTGTTTTTCCCTTTTCGAGTTGTACTTTACTTTCAGTTTGGGTTTGTATTCTGGCCCATTTACTTTTCCGCACTTTCAGTCGTACTCTGTTTGCTTAGTGTTTACTTTCCGCTTGTTTACTCTGTGGTGTGTGTTTACTTTTCAAAGGCAATGCCTTCCCTTTTTCCGGGAATTACGCCTTGGTGCTAGTCGCCAGCCCCTGGCCTATGGAAGGCGGGCTTGGGGTAGTCACGGCACGGACCCCGAGGGCGGGTCGTGACATCCATGTTTTCTAAAAAATGTTCTTATAGTTTTTTAAGATTCTTCTATGTATATTTATATTTAGTTTTACCCATTTTTACTTTTGCTACATGGTTATAAAGGAATCATTATTTTTTTACCATACGAGGTACTCTTTGACCTTTCCGAAAAAAGTATGAGGAGAATGGTTTTTAACATTTACGGCATCATGGGGTTTTTTAATCTTTATAACACCTTATTTTCATAAATCAACCTCTAGACCATTACTATTGTATTTTTAACTAATTTATTTTGTTTTAAAATTTAATTACATTTTGAGAAAAGAAAACATTTTTTAGAAGAAATGATATTTTCCTCTGGAATAAAGCTCATGTGTTTTATCAAAATTATTGTCCATCTAAGATTGCATATGTTTATGTTTCTATAACTATTATTAATATGATCTTATTTTATTTATGATGGAATATAATTTATGAAATACATTTGTTTTATATCAATTTTTATGGAATGATGTATATGGAATGATGTATAAGAAACCCATTTGATTTCATGGGTTATGCTATGGTGAATGTTTTTATATTGTTTTTTTGGAAGACATAACAATGGTTCCATTATGAGATGGGTGGGACCAATATCTCCCTCCAATGAATTGTATAAAGATTTATATCTCATGAGATAGACAAGGATGGAATGGAAAGCTAATCTGGTTCAGTGATACTAGACTATAATGAGGATGGATCTTGGTTTAGTATTGGACTTTGTCCGCTATGATGTTCTTAGAAATGACACATGACTAATATGAAATGATTTTCTATGATTATGTGTGTATTCCACAAAATTTCATGTCTTATGTTCTGTATATTAGAATTACATTTCACCTTTATGATCTATCTCATGTCCTGATGATGTGTTCATTTATATGCAGGATAAGATTTTCAAATGTTTTGATTTTCAGAATATGATATGATTTTTATTTCTATTGCTTACCCTCACTAAGATTTTTTTCTCATCCATGAATATGTTTCTTTTCCCCAAGACATGAATACTTGTATTAAGTATGATATTCCAAAAAGGATTCTAGTCAGGATGACGTAAACTGGTGACAATGTGAATGATTTATAAACCAATTGTTTATGTTTTTAAGTTTCTAAAGACACTATACCTATACAATCATATCACGGTTTTGTTATATGATGTAACAAATATAACACAATTTTGATGTTATATCAATTTATGTAACGAATGGGTATTTATATTTTGTATTAGTGGAAATGTAATGTTAACCATTGGAAACAATGATGAGAAATACATAGGGATATGAAAATGTATATGAAATGATCCTAGTGTTATAGGAATGACCATAAATAACCTAGGATAAAAAAATAAATGTCCTAAATTTAATTTTTTTTATTATATTGTTTTTTTATTATGATTAGTGTTTATAAAACTATACTTTTTGGTTTTAGTCAATGGATGGAACAGAAAGAACTACGTTAATGCTGAATGCGACGGGAAATGCAATGAGTGTCCTCCTTTGAAACCAAATGTTATGGGAGCTTGAATGAAAAATCATGTATCCTTTCTCACACAACATTATAAACATATGAATCATGTCACAACTCCAAATGAGCGATGGAGGGATCATCATTCGGTTGAATCCTTCATGAGGAATCATCCTCCTTCATTTAGCAGGTCATCTGATCCATTAGTTTATAAAAAATGGATGATTAGTTCTAGAAAGATATTACTAGTTCTACAATGATTTGACAATGAAAAATTCATCTTAGCAGTATATCATATTGAATATGATGCTGATAAATGGTGGCATATTATGAAGAATACAAGGCAAGGAGTTAAAATTTAGTCCATGGAATTGGACGAGTTAAAGAAATAATTTTTCAGTAATTACATTCCTTGTATTCTTAGAACAAATATGGATAAGGGGTTCTATGAACATACAAAATTTATTATGAATCTATTGGAACCTAAAAAAATTATAATACATTCATGGGACACCTCTGGAATAATTATCTAACCTGATAGTAAGATTGAATGATTCTTTAGTGGCTTAAAACCAAGTCTCTGATGGGCATAAAAAGGACTCTTTTAGCTACGGTGAAAGTGTACGATGTGCTCTCAAGGTTTGAGATGGAGATTGGGGTAACCCATCAGTCATATGTGTATGATAGAGAGAGGAAAATGTAACTGAAAGGAAAATATAAATACCTCACTGAAAAGAAGATAAGTGTTTCCTTATGCTCAATGTGTGGATGGAAAGATGGTGGGAATTGTCTTGAAGGGACTAGTAAATGTATTTAGTTTGGAAAAGAAGGTCATCATGAAATTAAATGATGAAGAGCTATGAAAAATATGTCTAATGATACGAACAATGAAAAGGCAACACATAATGGACCTCTTACACAACAATGTAACAAGTTCAAGGAAATGTGGCATTTTGATAAACAATGTCGTAATAAATGGTTTATTTGATGATGATTGACGTCAAAAAACTCTTTAATCCAATGAAAAAAGAATGTCACAGGAAATTATTATCGGTGACATGGAGAATGATAATGATGTGTTGAAAGGTACACTAACCATCCAATATAATATAAAAAAAATTTATTTGATTCTGGATCCACTCAATCTTTTATTTATACATAATTTTCCAAATTTATCACAACATTAACTCAAAAATTAGATGTTGAGTTATCTGTGAAAACTCTTAATGGCACAATAGTCACATCAAAAGTTTACAATTCATCTCTAATTTATAAGGACACGACCCCAGTTTCCTGTAGTTAGTGCCTTATTTGATTACGTTAGAATACATACAAGGAATATAAATCTTGAAGGACCATGTATTTTAGTATTATTGTAAACAGTGTATATACATAAGTTCAACATTACATAAGGAAAGGGAAAACAACACTAATTTATTCCACAAGAGTCAACACATCTCCTAGATTATGCTTGCAAATCATTCATAAAATACTTCATCATGTCCTGAGAAAATGAAACATAAGAAAGGGGTGAGCTCAAATGCTTAGTAAGATTAGTAAATATAGAAGAAGATAATATAAACATTAGATGTGGTGAAGAATTGAAAACACATGCCTTTAATAATAAACATCAACACATTATGGCACGAACATGAGTTGAGTAAATATTTCCATAATAAAACATAATCATGGGTATTCTACTAGTTGAATGACCACATGAAATATCAACAGCTGAACTAATAATTATGGAATTCATAATGCCAGACATTCTGAAAAATTTTGTCAAGGCCTCAGCCAAGACGAGTAATTATTAAGGCCTCGGCCAAAATCTACATCACATTGGGAATGGAATTGGCCAATTCCACATCTATTTGTCTCGTGAGACCTACCGATGCATAGAGGGGCTATAGCCGGCCCCACCCGTCACATAAAAAGTCCAATGCATTCCTCATATGAGCGGGGATAAATATAAACAACAAATAACTTCATATTGAAACTATCATCTGAAATGTAACTATCTTTCCCCAATCATTAAACATAAGACACTAACCATTCAGAATAATATGGTGAATGGTTTTTGGATAGATCATCCACAATAGAGTTAGTCATAAACCATTAAATCAAATATTGTAGATGACTTCGTAATTGATTAAACCCAATAATACCATGGATTCAACAAGAGTGTTGAATTAGACGAAAACACTCTTATAAAATCATTAAGCAATTCTGGGGATAATTATCTTTTATTTTGAAAAGAAGAGTTCTTTTGGAAAAAAATTTATATAAATCCAGAAGTGAAGTAAGATAGTATTTTCATAATAAAACTAGTGTTTTTAGAGGAATAATGGTTTCTAGAAATAGATTATATATTTCCCATGAAAATAGATTTGAATTTGAGAAATTCCCTTATATTGGGATCATATTTTTGAAACAATTTTGAGAGCTTCTTTTATAACAAGTAACTATCCAGAAAATAGGGAATTATTTGGTTGGTGTACATACATAGAACACTCACACATAATTTATGCAGAGAATATAACAATACATAAGATTTTCATTGATGAAATTAGACAATAAAAGAGTCCAGCCCACCATTCTGGCCGAGAAATAAAAGTAGCACACAAATATTGAAATTTCTCCTGATGTGGAAATCCATTCGAGCTGAGATTTTGCGGTGTGAAAGAAAAGATATGTCCAGGAAACTCTTTTGAATAAACCCGATTGAAAATGGATGTTCGGGTGGAAAACCCTTACCTTAACTACAAATGTGTTCCACTCTTGTACTGAATCTCCTAGTATATGAAATTATACATGTTAATAACTTATTTTAGAACCTATTAGACATGTATTTAGTTTACCATAATTCTGGTTAGTTCATTTATGTCTTTATTGACAAGTTATTGTGTTGAATTTTGTCGTTCTAGAGTGATCGTTTCCTTTATTTTCATATTCGGCTCACTTGATTTTACGTAATGAAGTGGAATGGATGTAAATCTCTAGAATTGAAATTATATGTCATTTATGAACATAAATTGGTCTTATTTTTCATTTATATAACTTGTTTACATGGAAAAAGGATGAATTATCATATATAACTTTAATGATGATTTTTTTTTATTAATTTTTGGGTTTTGATTACAACGAACTCATTTTTCATTATAACCTAACACCATTTGAACAATGGAATCACAGAATATTAAATAGGTTATATTATATATAATAATCTGGTTCAAACATAACAAGAATGGTCCCATGACCATAATTGACAATGATAAAATAAATCGAAAGTCTATCATCCTTGAATGTGTAAAATTGACACATCCCAGATTGTGTTCTTGCTGTTAGTATAAAAGAAGGTAAAAAGGGGGAGATGATGATAACTTATTCCACTATCATAAAAAAATTATAGTCCATATAAGGTACTGGAGTCATCACAAAATTTGGATAATTAGAGCTAATACAAAAAGAAAAAAAATGAACTTGAAATGAAAGACAAAGAATTGAAAAGGGGAATTTACCTCTTTAACCAAACTTCCTTGAGAACCTCCTTAAGGGAGAGATTTTGGACTTTTAATGAGACCAAAGATTGATGGACATGGATGAGGTGGTTGGGAGGGTATTTGGACATAATTTGGAGAAAGCACAAGGCATGATAGGAGTGATTGGAAGAGGGGGTGAGAGGGGGTTTTATAGTGGATGAGAGAGGGGATTTCGTAATATAAAACTCATTAATTTATTATTTCTTCACAAGACAAGTAATAATAAGTATTCCAAGACCAAGAATTGTAATTTTATCATGTGAATTTGGATTATGGTTGGTGACATCATCCATGATGCTTGGAATAGTCTATTTAGCTTATAATGTATATATACGGTAAATTACCATATTTTACTATTCATCAAAAGTATTTCAGAAAAATATAAAAAATTAACCCTAACCATTTTTTGATGTGTAGAATCCAAATATGAAGTCCATTTTTCAAAAATAATTTTCAAAATATTATTAATTTAATATTTAATTAAAATCATAATTTACTATCAAAAACCGGTTTTAAAACATTCATTAACTTATTCTAAAATATAGGTATATCGTACTTTCAAATTGAATTTTATTTATATATTATCATAGATAAAGTTACTATTCATTAGGGTATATCAATATTCATAAGGGTATGTAACTATTCATAAGGGTAGGTTACAATTCTAGAAAAATTAAGCTTTTCTTATTGGACTCTAAATAACTTACTAATCGCGACTGTGTATGTCGGATTTCTGAACATCACATCCGAGAAGTGAAAAACATATGTTTTAAGGGTCCCACATCACATAATAGTTAATGTGATTATGGAATATTTATAAGAAAGTAACTTCCATTAAAATAAAAAATGGGTCATTACATTCTCCCCTCCTTATAAAAATTTCTTCCTCGAAGTTGAAAAAATATTACCTAAAAAGATTTCAATATGTCTTTAACATAAGTTCCTCTGGATCGCATGTAACTTCCTCCATCTTATGGTTCCTCCCTAGAACCGCTACCAGAAGAGTTGTCTGATTTGTCAACACTTTTGGTCTAGTATCAAGAATCTTGATAGGCTCTTCACAGTAAGATAGATCAGGCTCATGTTCAACTTCTTCATAAGTGAGTACATGTGTTGGGTCTGGCAGGTACATTCGTAACATTGACACGTGGAACACATTGTGAACCTTGGAGAGACCTCGTGGCATTTCCAAACAGTAAGATACGGCTCTAATTCAGTCCATAATCTCAAAAGGAACGATATACCTGGGACTTAACTTTCTCTTCATACCGAATCATATAATACCCTTCCATAAAGATACCATTAATAAAATGTGATCACCTTCTTGAAACTCCAAATCCTTCCTTTGGTTATCTACATATCTCTTTTGCCTAATTTGAGCTATTTTTTATGGTTATAGATAATCTTCACCTTTTCTATTGTTTCTTCAACACATTCTGGGCCCACGAGCTTTCTTTCACCAACATCATCCCAGCAAGTTGGTGTACGACATAGTCTCCCATATAATGCTTCATAGGGTGCCATCTGTATACTTGAATGGAAGATATTTTTATAGGAAAATTATGCAAGAGGTAAATAGTGAACCCAAATGCCTTGAAAATCAAGTGAACAAGACCTCAACATGTCATCCAATGTTTGAATACTCCATTCTGATTGTCCATCAGTTTGCGGGGTGGTAGGCAGTTATCAAACGAAGATCAGTATTTAGGGCCTTCGGAATAATTTTCCAGAATATTGACGTAAAATGTGTATCACGATCAGAAAAAATCGATTGGGGTACTCCATGAAGTCTCACAACTTCATTAATATACAGTATTGCTAGACATTCAAGTGGAAGATCTTCTCTTATAGCATGTAAATGCACTGACTTGGTAAGATGGTCAACAATGACCCATATTGCATCGTTCCTTCTAGGAGTCTTTGGTAGTCCCATGAAAAAGTCCATCGTGATATTATCCCATTTTCACAAAGGTATGGAAAGAGGCTAAAATACTCATCCAGGCTGTTGCCTTCCAGCATTCACTTGTTGAAAAACCAAACATCTGGACTCAAAATCAGCAATCTCCCTCTTCATGTTGTCCCACCAAAAATGTTCCTTCAAATCTCTATACATCTTATTGCTACTAGGGTGTATAGAGAAATTGGAACTATGATCACCATCCAAAAATTCCCTCTTTTGATCAGGTATATCGGGAACACAAAGTCTCTTCCCAAATTTCAAGATTCCATCTTCATATAAGAAGTCACTCAATCTCCCATCATTCACATATTTAATCTTTTTTTGAAACCCCTCATCATCAACCTGAGAACTTTTTATCCTTTCTAGTAAAGATATTTAGTCATCCATTTGAAAAAGTATTGATGTGATACCTTCCTTAATAATTCCCATATCCATATTTACTAGATCCATGAACAGAGGATCGCTTTCTACTCTCATGTTGTTCATAATTCTGTGGTCTTTTCTACTCAATGCATCTGCAACCTTATTTGCATTCCCTAGGTGGTAGTGTATTGTGAAATCATATTATATGAGTAGCTCAATCAACCTCCTTTGTCTCATGTTGAGTTCTTTCTATGATAATATATACTTCAAACTCTTATGATCTGTATATATCTCACATTTTTCTCCATAGGGATAATGTCTCCACATCTTCAAGGAAAATATTACAGAAGCTAACTCAAGATCATGAGTAGGATAGTTTTTCTCATGAATTTCTAGCTATCGTGAAGCTAAAGTAATAACCCTATCATTTTGTATAAGGACACAACCTTGTCCTTTCTTTGAAGAATCACAATAAATAACAAACCTGTCATTCCCTGATGGTAGAGTCAATATAAGAGAATTGACTAATTTTCTATTCCGTTCTTCAAAATATTCTTCACAGTATTTTGTGAAAAAAAATTGTAACCCCTTTATGTGTGAGCTTTGTATGCGGGTTAGCCAGTCAGGAAAAATTCTGTTTGAAACACCGATAGTAACCTTCTAAACCAATAAAACTGCGTGCCTCAGTTATGTTTTCTGGTGTGGTCCAATCTTGGATTTCCTTTGTCTTTGCAGGATCAACTAGGATTCCATCCTTAGAGACAATAAGGAAAAGAAATGAAATCTCTTAAAGCCAAAATTCACAGTTCTAAACTTCCCATATAACTCATGTCTTCTAAGAGTCTTCAAGATAATGTGCATGTGATTTTCATGATCTTCGTAGAATTTGGAGTATACTAAGGTATCATCAATAAATACCACTATAAAATCATTTAGATATTCTTTGAAAACTCTATTCATTAGATCCATGAAGACAAAGGGGGCATTAGTCAATCCAAAAGGCATTACTGTAAACACTTAATGCCCATACCTGGTTCGAAACGCTGTTTTTGGAATGTCTTCCTTCTTCACACTCAGTTGATGATATCCATATCGAAGATCAATCTTTGAAAAGTATTGAGCTCCATGTAGTTGGTCTAATAAATCATCAATGTGAGGTAGGGGATACTTGTTATTTATTTTTATAGCATTAGTCTCCCTGTAGTCGATACACAGCCTCATAGATCCATCATTCTTTTTAACAAAAAGTACATGGGCTCCCAATAGAGAAACACTTGGGTGGATAAATCCCTTATTAGTCAATTCCTCTAGTTGTTTCTTTAGTTCCACTAATTACACAATGTTCATTCTATAAGGGGTACTCGATATGGGCCTTCAACTAGGAATTAAATCAATGGAAAACTCAATTTCTCGTTCTGGAGGATGTCCAGGTAAATCTTCTAGAAACACATCAACATATTCTTTCAAAATAGGTACATCCTACATTTCAACATTCCTTTCCTCACCCACAGTTATTTTATTCTCTTCCTCCCCAATAATTGAATTTCGTTGAGCTAATGGGGGTGGAACTAGATAAGAATCAGGTGGTGATGATTCTTCTCTAAAGATAATGTGTTCTTTATCATCGTCATCAAAAATCGTAACCTCCTTCTTCTTAAAATAAATTTTTTCATCATGATCCGTAAGCCAAACCATACCAAGTAGTATATCGAATTCAATCATGGGTATGACGATGATATCAGTAGATAAAGTACATTTGTATTCCCTAATGGGAACAGATTGACAGAACATTGTAGCAATGATACTTCCCTTAGGATTATTAACTAACAACTCCCTTGTTAAATAAAATTGAAAAATATTTAATTTTATTAGAAAAATAGGAATATGTGAAACAATGTGATGATCCAGAATCAAATAAAGAATTGGCTATGATTGAGGAAACGATCAAAGTACCTGGCACCACATCACGCATAACTTCAACCTCTAAAGTCGTGATCACATATGCTTGTCTTTGCTCCCTTGGCCTCTTCTATTTCATATTTCCTTGACGTTTTAGAAAATTATTTGCATAGTGCCCCATCTCCTGCCAATTATAGCATCAAAGATCATTGGCTTCCTTATTTCCTTTTCAATCATCAGCAAGACGTCCTTCTTGATCACATTTTTAGCATACTCATTTTCCTTTTAAGCATGCACTGAGGTGTTTCCTTCCACAATTGTCACATGTTGGAAATTAAAATTTTCCCTTCTTCCATGTTTCTTTGTTTCCATTCCCATTGTTTTTAGCAACCCTCTTCTTTTCATTATTTCCCTTAATTTCATAGGACTTAGAGAATTACTTTTCGATTTTGATAGCACATGAAACTATGTCCTCATATGATGATAAATTTTGGGAGACTAGTGCCCGTCGGAGGAATGGGTTTATGCCATCAACAAATCGATCGATTTTTCTCCTTATATTTCGTATGTAGTCTACAGCATGTCTTTCCAGACTTGTTATGTTCGCTTCATACTTGGAAACATTTTCATCCTCCTTTTACCTCAGATTCAAGAATTTCCTCTCCATATATTCTCTTTGATCTCGAGGGAAATATTTTTCTAAAAAGATTTCCTTAAAATCCCTCTATTCCATCTCTTCTATTTCTTCCTCCTCCTTTGTGTTTTGAATTAATGACCACCACTGATCCTCATCTCCCGATTGAAGATATACTAAAATGAAAACCTTATCTCTTTCATTACATCCCATAGAGAGAAATATCTTCTCATGGGAACAAATCCATTACTCTGCTACAAACGGGTTTGTAGTCCTGTTGAATGATGGAGGCTATTGTCGCATAAAGCGATCTAGTATGGCTCCTCCACATGGTGGATCCGGATGTTCCATATGGGTAAGCTTATTATTCATAACCAGAATAAGTTGTCCTAGTATAGTTATTAGTTGCACAGCACCAGTTACAGCACCAGAGCCAACATCATTATCTTTCATCAGAGAAAAATCCCCATAAGGGACACGTGTGTTCGTGCGGTTTCCATTCCTTCCACTTGGTGCCATATATAGATAATGGCATACACTAGATTAGGTTATGAATCATAATGTATAATATTAAATTATCAAAATACATAGAAAAAGATATTGAGATCCTACGAATGGATAATCCCATATTCACAAATATGGTTTCTTTGAGGAATATTTTACATTTCAATCATTCATAATGGCTTGTAATGAAAATGTGAATTATCCTAAGCATATCCCCCTGGAGTGTCATAACCAATAGTGCAGCAAGTCCCATTTTCATGCACCAGTTCCCATTCGAGTCTATCTCAAAGTGGTGTTTTCGGGTACTACCCAAAGATATATTTGTGCCAGAGCCGCCTCTACCTGCTCGTATCCAGAAAAGGATGTATTTATTGAAAGATCCACATAATCTATTCCTTACCAAAATACTCGAACATTATTGTATGTATATCCTCAAATAATAACTAAGGTAATATTCCCTAATTATACATTTTCTAAATCTAGTTTCCATTTATTCTACTATACATCCTCTAATACCAATTTTAAGGAGCCGCTCCTAGTTTCCCAGAGTTGGTTCCTTATTTGACTACATTAGCATACATACAAGGAATACAAATCCCAAATGACCAGGTATTTTAATATTATTGGAAACAAGATACATACATAAGTTTAACTTTACATAAGGAAAGGCAAAACAACACTAATTTATTCCACTAGAGTCATCACATCTCCTAGATTATACTTGCAAGTCATTCATAAAATACATATTCATGTCCTGAGAAAATGAAACATAAGAAATGGGTGAGATCAAATGCTCAGTAAGATTAAGCAATATAGTGGAAGATAATATAAATATTAGACATGCTGAATAATTGAAAACACATGCCATTAATAATAAACATGAACACCTTGTGGTAAGAATATGAGCTGAGTAAATAATTCCATAATAAAACATAATCATGGGTATTCTAGTAGTCGAATAACCACATGAAATATCAATAGCTGAACTCATAATTATGGAATGTATAGTTCCATACATTCTGAAACATTTTTTCAAGGCCTCATCCAAGGCGTCTAATGATTATGTCCTCGGCCAAAATCTATATCACATTGGGAAAAGCCTCATCCAATTCCACGTATATTTGTCTCATGAGACCTACTGATGCATTGAGGGGATATAGGGGGCCCCACCAATCACATAATAACTCCAAGGAATTCCTCATATGAGCGGGGATAAATATAAACAAAAATACATTCATATTGGAACTATCATATGAAATTTAACTATCTTTCCCCAATCATTAAAGATAAAACACTAACCATTCATAATAATATGGTGAATGGTTTTAGGATAGATCATCAAAAATAGAGTTAGTCATAAACCATTAAATCAAATATGGTAGATTACTTCATAAATCATTAAACCCAACAATACCATGGAATCAACAAGAGTGTTGAATTAGACGAAAACACCCTCATAAAATCCTTAAGCAATTCTTGATATAAATACTCTTTTATTTTGAAAATAAGAGTTCTTTTGGGAAAACATTTATATAAAACCATAAGTAAATTAAGACAGTATTTTCTTAATAAAACAAATTTTTTTAGAGGAATAATGGTTTCTATAAATAGATTATATATTTCCCTTGAAAATAGATATGAATTTGAGAAATTCCCTTGTATCGGGCTCATATTTTGGAAATAGTTTTGAGAGCTTCTTTTAAAACATGTAACTATCCAGAAAATAGGTAAGGATTATGGTTGTTGTACATAAATATAATACTCACACATAATTAATGATGAGTACATAACAATACATAATATTTTCATTGATGAAATTAGACAATATAAGTAACCCGAATGAAAATGGATGTTCGGGTGGAAAACCCTTACCATAACTCCAAACGTTTTCCGCTCTTGTACTTAATCTTCGGGAATATGAAATTATACCTGTTAATAACTTAATTAAGAACATATCAAACATGTAATTATTTTACCATAATTCTGGTTAGTTCATTTATGTTTTTATTGACAAGTTATTATATTGAATTTCGTCATTCTGGAGTGTTCGTTTCCTTTATTTTCATATTTAGTTCACTTGATTTTAAGTAATGATGTGGAATGGATGTAAATATATAGAATTGAAATTATATATTATTTATGAACATAAATAGGTTTTATTTTTCATTTATATAACTCTGATACATGGAAAAGTGATGAATTATCATATAGAACTATAATGATAATTTTTTCGATTAATTTCTGGGTTTTGATAACAACGAACTCATTTTTCTTTATAAATTAACACCATTTGAACAAATGAATTACAGAATCTTAAATAGGTTATATTATATATAATAATACGGTTCAAACATAACAATAATTGTTTCATGACCAAATTTATAATGATAAAATAAATCGAAAGTCCATCGTCCTTGAATGTGTAAAATTGACACATCTCGGATGGTGTTCTTGATATTAGTATAAAAGAAGGAAAAAAGTGGGAGATGATGATAACTTATTCCACTATCATGAAAAAATTCCAGTACATATAAGGTACTGGATTCATCACAAAATTTGGATAAATAGAGGTAATAGAAAAAGAAAACAAATGAACTTGAAAGGAAAGACAACGAATTGAAAAGGAGAATTAACCTCCTGAACCATACTTCCTTGAGAACCTCCTTAAGGGAAAGGTTTTGGTCTTTTAATGAGACCAATTCATTATGGACGTGGGAGAGGAGTTTGGGAGGGTATTTTTCCAGGATTTGGAGAAGTTTCAAGGCTTTAGAGGAGTGATTAGAAGAGGGGGTGATAGGGGGTTTTATTGTGCATGAGAGTGGGGATTTCTTATTATAAAACTCATTAATTTATTATTTCTTCACAAGGAAAGTAATAGTAAGTATTACATGACCAAGAATAGTAATTTTATCATGTTAATTCATATTAAGGGTGGTGACATTAGCCATGATTCTAGGAATAGTCTACTTAGCTTATAATGTATATATACGGTAAATTACTGTATTTTACGATTCATCAAAAAATCAAGTATTTTAGAAAAATCCCAAAAATTCACCCTAACCATTTTTCGACGTGTAGAATACAAAAATGAATTACATTTTTAATAAATAATTTGATAAAAATTACTAATATAATATTTAATTAAAATAATAATTTATTATCAGAAAAAATTTTCAAAACATTCATTAACTTATTCTAAAATATTGGTATATCATACTTTAAAATTGAATATTATTTATATATTATCATAGGAAAGGTTACTATTCATTATGGTATATCAATATTCATAAGGGTGTGTGACTATTCATAAGGGTAGGATACTATCCACCAAAAATCATGTTTTTCTTATCAAACTCTAAATAACATACTGATCGTGACTGTGTATGTCGGATTTTTGAAATTCACATCATAGAAGTGACAAAATTATGTTTTAAGGGTCTGATATCACTTAATAGTTAATTTGATTGTGAAATATTTATAACAAAGTAACTTCCTTTAATAAAATATTGGGTCGTTACACAATTAACATTTTCCAGAATGTGCTTCTTGAAAATATTGTGGTGCATCTAATAGTGGAATTTGATGTGATTCTTGGAATGGGTTGGATTTATATATATGGAGATCATATCAATTTCCAAAAAAGGTAAGTGGTATTTTATAGTCTAGATCAATCTAGTAACATCTATCAATGCAAGGATGAATATAGCCTTCCAGTGGAAATTTTTTCAATCCTATGGGTATTGATTCTAATAAATGAAGGTTATTTATCTCAAATGGTTGGAGAGAAACTCATGATTAAAAATAAGCCCTTGGTATGGGTTTTTGTGGATGCCATTCCAGAGGAATTTCAATGTCATGCACCAAATCTTGAAGTTGAGATTCAATAGAACATATACTGAGTGTGATACCTATTTCAAAAAAAATCCTTATATAATGGCCCCAACTAAGTTGTTGGTTTTGAAAATGAAACATAAAGATAATATTTATGAAGGAATCATACATCCTAATATGCCACCTTGGGGAGCACTTGTCTTATTTGTTAATAAGAATGATATATCAATGAGACTCTGCATTGATTATCAATAACTAAACAAGATCAATATTAAAAACAAATATCATCTCCCATGAATTGATTAATTATTTTTATCAACTATGAATAACTCAATACTTTTACCAGATTGATATTCTTTCGGGATATCATCAATTAAGGGTAAAAAAAGAGGATATTACTAGTATGCCATTTTCATACATGGTGCAGAAAATATGAAATTATAGTGATTCCTTTTGGTCTTGCTAATTCCCCTTTAATCATCATGGATCTAATGAATAGAGTCTTTATATACTATCATGGTCCGTTTGTGGTAGTATTAATAAATGATATTCTTGTATATTAAAAGAGAAAGGAAGAACATGAAGATCACATGAGAATTGTACTGAAGACCCTGAGAATTAAGAAGCTTTATTCCAAATTTTCAAAGTGTGAATTTTCTATCAAAATATTTTATTTTTTGGCCACATAATCTCAGGATAGGGGATATCGGTGGATCTAGAAAAAACAATGGTTTTTAAGTGAAGGTCAATACCAACAATAGTAATTGAAATATGACGTTTTCTTGGTTTGGATGGATATAATCGACATTTTTTGAATATTTTTCTTGATTATGTATTCCACTCACAAAGATTAATAGGAATGGAGTTAAGTTTGTTTGGATGGAGGAATGTGAATAGAATTTCAAAGTGCTAAAAATAATGTTAGCGAGTGCACCAGTGCTACATGGACTTGTAGTGGAGAATGGTTTGTGTCTATAGTGATGAATCCAAGATGGGGATGGGGTGTGTTCTCATGAAAAATGATGTGGTGATATCTTATGCCACACGATTGTTGAAAATACATGAGAATAATTACACAAATCATGATTTGGAGTAAGATTATGTAATATTTTCATTAAAAATATGATGGAATTATCTTCATGTGGAAAGGTTTGATATTTATATTGATCAAAAAAATTTAATGTATATTTTCACACAAAAGGATCTGAATATGTTCCAAACAATATGGTTGGATTAGATTAAATATTAGGACTTCTTAAAACATTATAAACCTGGTAATGCGAACATGGTGGTAGATGCTTTGAGTCGAAAAGACCATGGCAACTTATACATGACAAGGATCACAAAAGATCAAATATTTTAGGATTTTCAAAGCATGGGTCTTGAAATTTTAATATAAGTGAAGAATCAATATCTTTATCAAACTAAGGTTCAACCATAGATACAAGTGAAGAATAAAGAGGCACTGAAAGAAGATGTGGAGTTACAAACGAAGGGGAGAAGCAATCTGTAATTCAACCATGATTTTGTTGAAATAATATGGTTCCAGAACCGAGTTTTTCTTCCTTCAATACCAGAATTAAAGAAGGATCTATTGGATTGGTATCATAGTTCATCATTCTCTATTAACCCTAGAATCACAATTATATACAAGTACACAGAGTAGTATTTTCAGTGGGAGGGCATGAAAAGAGATGTCGCTGATTATGTCTCTCGATGCTTGGTTTGTTAGTAAGATAATGATAACAGAAAAAATTATACGGGGATTTTACAACCATTACCCATACCTTAATGGAAAAGGTAAAACATCACTATGGACTTTTCCATTGGACATCCCAAAACATCCAAAGGAAATAATCCTATCTTGGTTATAGTTGATCTCCTTATGAAGTCATCACTGTTCATTTCTATTAGATAGGATTTCACTCTTGATCTGCTTGCCTAGATATATGTATGGAAGTGGTAATATTGAATGGAATACCACATTCCATTATATCATAATGAGATCCATGTTTAACCATGATGTTTTGGTGAATTATTTAGAATGATTTGGATAAAGAGTTATGTTTTGCCTCTCCCTATCATCCTCAGAAAGCTTTTCGGTCTGACATGACAATTAAAACTATAGAATACATATTGTGAGATATCTTTATGGATTCAAAAGGTTGTTGGGAAAAACACCTACCTTTGGTTGAATTTTTTTACAATAATTTCTTTTCGTCCAGTATTCTGATGTCTCCTAGTGAATCCCTCTATGGAATGAAGTGATGAAATACAACTGGTTGGGATGAAGTTAGGGAATGAAAGATATTGGGACCTAATATTGTTGAGGAAAGGGAAGAAAATGTTTGATCAATTCGACAACTGATAAGATCAGCTTAGAGTAAGACAAAAAGATATGCTAACAGTTTAATAAAAGACCTAGAATTTGAAGTGGTTGATTAGGTGTTCTCAAAAATGTCTCCTTGCCTGAGAGTAATGAGATTTGGAAAGAAGGGCAAGCTGAGACCTAAGTATAATGGTCCTTTTGAAATACTAGATCATGTTGGGAAGGTATCATACAGATTGGTGCTTCCACCGAATATCTCTCATGTTCCGGATCTATTCCATGTATCTGTCTACAGAATGTACATTTCCGATCTTTCACATGTACTAAGCTCTGAAGTCATACTGCTAGAGCAATATCATTATTATTTACATGAACCGATATAGATTCTGGATAATTGCAAAAATGATCTACGAAACAAGACCACTCACTTTGGTAATGTTTTAGGGAGGAACCACCAATTTAATAAAGCTTCACGGGAACATGAGGATATGATGAGGGAGAGGTATCTTCATCTTTTTATTTCTAAGTGATGAATTTTTAGGGAGAAATTTGGTTTATGGGGGTAGAATGCAACACCCAAATGTTTTTATAAAATATATTTTTTAAATAATTTTTATTATTTAGCAGGATTTTTGTCCTAAAATCGTGAGTTTAAATGAACTAAAAGATTTTATTTAATATAAAATTACTATTATATCCTATCTGTTAGGTTAGTGGTAATAATTATAACTAACCTACGAAAATGCATTATGAATTCATTGTCTATTAATTTATAATGAAAAATATAAATAAATTTGATTTTTTAGTGAATTTAATTATGTAATAAAATTAATGAGGTATATGTGTTATATATTTAATAATTATTTTATATATATCCAATATATATTTAATTTATAGTGTATGAATAAAACATTATTTTATGTATATGAACCTATTTTTTAAAAAAGTATAATTCTACAACATTGAATGGAGAACCCAATTTAAATTAATATTTTGAAATATTAATAATTTATTTATGACAACATAAAAATGTAATTATAATGTTTGGTATAAAAATTTTCTTTGGAAAATTTTCTAATATTTTTTAGATAACTTTCATGTTTTGATGAATTATAACAATACGATAAATTTTAATAAAAAATAAATTTTTTCATCATAATACTTTATATGGATTATTTGTAATATTTAATGGTTTAAATGTATAAATAGAATATATTTATACTATTTTATATAATTTATTTCATTATCATTAATTTTATATTGAGTTCAAAGTTAAAAACATTGCAATATTTGGGAGTGTTTTAGCTTTTAGAACACATTTTCTCATTTCAACAACGTCGTTAATTTTAAATTAATTATAAAAACATCAGCATTTTGAATTTGGAAAAATAGATGCCTTATTTGGAACTATAAGGTCCATATTTTTTGAATAGGTACCTTTTATATTCTTACATTATGAATAGTAGCTTCAGTAATTAGTTTATTTACCCCGGTTAAAGGGTAAATCAAGTAAATAAGGGTTAAAAAATAATAATATAATAATATAAAACTACCATAAAATGAGACATAATCCTATTCAATGAAATATTTACGACCATGGTCTCCCTTGGGTCTATTTTGGGACCCCACGGATTATCATGTATGTGAAAATTAAATCTTATAATAATTAATTTAAAGTAAAGATAATTATAACTTAAACATATATATTTTATTAAATAGATTTTAATATAGGGTTATATAATGTATCACTATGCCTACATGTATTCCTTAGAAACATAAAAATATTTTCTACTTCATAGTATCTTATTTATAATTTTTAGACATTAGATAAATTGTTTTATTTATGACAATGTTTTGAGGTTGTGATTACCTCAATAATTAATGATTCTTATAAATGAATTTATAAATATTAAAAAAATGTAATTTTGTTACTTGGATGTTGTCAAAGAATTTTTTGGAAAATTTTGACATATTATTTATAATTTAATTCCTTATTTTCTATGTAATAAAGATGTTATGAATTTTTAAAAAGTCATGTATGAATAGTGCCTAAAATGGACACAATTCATATCTTAAAACAAACAATATATTATTAAATAATATTAAATTCTTAAAAATATAATATTAATAAAAATGGTTAAGATAAGTCTAAATATTAAATATATATCGTTTTGGGTTGTTTTACAAGATATGGTAATTCCATTAACATACAATGTGTAAATAACAATATATCACTATAAGAATAAAAAAGGTAAAATAACGGGTCATACAAAAAAGATAGGGATAAAAAATATTCTAAACATATATAAAAATTATTATATGTTGGGTATTTGAACAAAAATCATCATATTTTAGAATATATATGTTCTGTGACATTTTTATTTGAAATTTATTTTATAATAAATTAATATTTTGAAAACTTCCTAAAGTTCCTCTCTCCTCTCTTATAAAAGACAACCTCCTCCCTCTTCTCTTCACTTCATTTTGATACTTCTATATCATCAAAAACCTAATACTTTATTTCCTAAACTATTATAGTTATATTTTAGAGGTGATGGTATACTGAAAAGGCCAACTCTAGTGCACTAAGAGGAAATTTAAATAAGGCATGTCGAAAATGAGGTAATCTCTTCTACCGATTCATTCAAATTTATTTCTTATTAGACATACTCTTATTTAGTTTTTTAATTATAATGTAATATCATAAGTATCACTAATATAATGATATTTTATAATAAATATTAAAAAACCATATTTCACCTTGTATTTATCCTATGGAAAACGAAATCATTGCACGTGCGTACGTATGAATTATTGTCTCCACACTATGGTGTAATCAAAATTTCACTACAATAATATTTGGATGGGTATAATGGTGAAAATAATAATTATTTATTTTTAATATAAAATTATACTAATTATGAAATATTATTAACCATCCAATTCAATAGTATTCAACAAATAAGGAAATGATATCATCGCTCGTGCGTATATACGGCCTACCGTCTCCACAATGGGATGTGATTCGTTCTACATAATATTCATTAAAGAATTATTATATAAATGAATTGAATGAATAAATATGATATATATTATAATAATACATTATTTAAATGATATAACTATATCCTAAAAATATTCATAAGAACAAATCCAACAAAACATGCATAAGAACATAAAGCAGTTAATACCTGAATAACAGGTAACAATGAAATATTACAAAAAAATAGATAAAAATATGATCATAAATGTTATCATAAAACTTATTATTTTTTAATAAATCATTAAAATTATTTAAATCATCATATAGGAGGTTCAGATATATACGAAACATATTAGACGTAAGGTAATGGATAACTTTTATAATCACATTTTATTTTAGATTGTTTATTCGTAAGTAACTAATGGGGATATAATTATCATGCATCTCGATGTTTTCATAAAATATTCTCATAAAATTTAAACTATTATTATATGTATTCTTAATATAATATTTACCCATTTTTACTTTTACTACTTTTTTAAGGAATTATTCTCTTGTTTACCATACGAGGTACTATATGAATTTTTCAGCAACATTACGAGGATAAAGTTTTCTATCATATAGGGAATCCATGAGTTTTTATATATTCATAACACCTTATTTCCATGAATCCTCCTCTACACGTTTTCTAGTGTATTTTCAAGTAAATTATTTTCTTTTAAAATAGAACTACATTTTTGGAAAATAATTGTTTTTAAGAAGAAATGGTATTTTCCTCAAGAATGAAGCTCAAGTGTTTTATCAAATTAACTTTCCATCTAAGATTAATTTTTTTTATTTTTCCTTCCCTATTATTAATTTGAAATTATTGTGTTTATGATGGAATCATATTTAGGATATCCATTTTTTATATCGATTATGATGGAATGATGTTTAAGAAACCCATTTGATTTTGTGGTTTATGTTATGGTAAATGTGTTTGTGTTTTTTTGGCACACATATGAATGGTTTCATTATGAGATATTTGGGACATATATCTCCCTTTAATGTGATGGGTAATGATTTATATCTCATGAGATAGATTTGGATGGAATGGAAAGTTAATTTGGTTCATTGATAGAGGGCTGGAACGAGGAGTGAAGTCAATTTGGTAATGGGCTTTATCCGTTATAATGGTCTTTGAAATGAGCCTTGAATAATATAAAAATAATTTCACTGATTATATGTGTATGCCATAAAATTTCACGTCTTATGTTATGAATTTTTGGAATACATTTCAATTTTATGATTTATCCTATGTTATGATATTGTGATCTTTTATATGAAGGATATGATTTTCAATTGTTATGATTTTTTTTAATATGATATGATTGTTATATCATTTTTTTACCATTAATGAGAATTTAAGATCACCCATTTATATTTTTCTTTTCCCCATGACATGAAGAAGGTATTAAGTATGATATTACAAAAAGTAGTCTAGCCATAATGAAATATACAAGAGAAAATGTTGATGTTTTACGAACCAGTTGTTTATGTTTCCCAATTTCTATAGACACATTTCCTATATGGTCCTATCATGGATTTGGTATATGTTGTAAAAAATATAATTCAATTCTTATTTTATATCAATGTATGTAAAAAATGGGTTGTTATAAAGCTCCACTCTCCATTTCGGTCAAGATTCCATGAATAGATTAAATTTACCTATCTACCCCCATTAACCCAGAATAATGTTATATTTTGTTATTATATTATGGATTATTTATGACCTATATGAATTGGATAATTTTATATATGTAAAACACTACCATAACCTTAAATGAGGGAAAAATATCACGATGAGATTTATCTCAAACCCACATTTTGGTCTCAAAATCAGATTTTTCCCTCATTGGGGTGAATCTTGGTATATAGATTTTTAATATTACCCTATTCAAACGAATTTTATTATTTTAAAAAATAATGACTCCCTATTTTTCATTGAATTTAAAAAATAATTAATGCAATGAAATAATGACAAAATGATTTTACATTTATTAACCCAAATGGGATAATCCAAGGATAATGCATGGAAGTGTGCTTCTTCTCCTTAATCACTAAATATGTAAACTTTTTCGTAACAATTTATGAAGGGGTTTTATTGGCCCTCATAGATTAACACCATGAAAAATGTTAAATATCATTTATCTTGAATACTTGGAGAATATACACATCCTCCTAGTTCTTTCGTCTTCTCCAGAGTTGAGTAAATAAGAATTGTTCCAATGGTGCAATATCAATATATTTAAACATATTTTAATTAGACAATATCAATTATAACATCAAGTGGGAGGCCTATTATAATGCTTCTATGTAATATTCTTTATCTTCTTTTCTATATTTTTTAATATAAACTTCTTTTAAGAGTTATTCAATTCTTTTTCTCCTCCTTGTGAATATTTTTTCTTGCACACATTTTCTATTTTTATTACATGGTTGGATATTCACCCCATTTAATAAAAGATATTATTTTATATGTTTTGAAATATTTTTCAGAATTTATTTCTCTACTGTTATCACATTCCATTTTTTTGATAATTTAAATTAAAATAAATATGTTCAAATATTGTTTTTCCACACCATAACAAATATCCTTAAAATTTATGATATATATCAATTCAAAATGAGATCTGTCATCCAAAACTAGATCCTAAAACATCATCAAATACATGTATTAAAAATATAAAATGACTTGTACTAAAACATTCTTAACATCACAAAATTCATCTTTCATGATGTTATATTCATTTCCATGTTCAAACCCAAAACATTACTGTTTATAAATGATTAAAATATCTAAAAACATTCATCACCCTCCCTTTAATACTAGATTAATTTCATCAATGGTTGACCCAATCAATAAAAATATTTTAACACTGTTAAACTTTATCATATTTTTAATTTTGATAAGTTCTTAAAAAATGTAAATGCTATTTTCCCTTTATTAATTCTAAAATAACATTCTATAAACTCCATCATAACAAACTGATAAGTAACCTTTTGTGTAACCATATGAAAGACCACAATACATTTCCATCAAACACTTTTTTATGTACCCTTCCATAAGAACCCCTCCATAAGAACCATTTTATGATCACATTAACATTCTTAATAGCATTTCAAGAAACCATATATGAGGCCATACTAGTAGAACCCTTATAAAAGAGAAATCTTTTGAGAACCCTTCCTTGAGACCCCTATATAGAACCTAGCCTTTCTAAAAAAATTTGTTTTCAAAATTATCAAGTTATATATAAAAATATATTTTCATGTATGCTCCAAGTAACCTCTCAAACTCTTATAAATATCCTCAAATGAAACCAAAAAACATAAAAATATATGATTGATGATTATTTCAAATTTCTCAGTAATAAAAACTACACTAATTCCACTACAAATTTATTTTTTTCAAAAAAAAAATTATAACATCTTGTTCATATTCTTCTCTATGATATTCATCAGTCTCAATGTTAATGTGAATGCATATTCATGATGTATAATGATATTAAATGAATATACCAACATATTTTCTAATCGTATTATTTTAATTCTAATTATAATACATGTAAATTATTCCAACTAGTGTATTTCAATTAATCAAAATTACTTTTTTTACATACACATTTTTTTTAAATATCATTCTTTTATTTTGATGAAATATAAGATAATGATACCCATGAAAATATGTAAGTAAAACTTCTTCCTAAACCATAAATAAAAGTTTCTAATTTTATCCAAAATTATGAATTTTTATTTGAAGAAAAAGGGGTCCAAGTGGATTACAAATCAAGAAGGTATGAAATAATAGTTCCCTAGGGAATCATCTCTGAAAATAGAATCACAAGTAGGGGGAAGGGATATAATTCATGTAAAGTTAATATATGGGTTGTTAGGAGAGGCCTATAAATGAATGCAGTCTAAAATATTATAACCCCCATGGTGTGTGTTGTGGAGGTTCCTCTAGCAATTGAGAAAAATTTTCATCTATAGATAAAATATGAAGAGGCATAGATAGTGGTGGAATTATCTAGTATAGACCTATGACTAATGGATGAGTCTTTTTATACAATGTATAATGTGATACCATGTGAGTAGAATAGTTCCAACCCCTTAATCAGGGTATAGGGTTCCACCAAAATTGATCTACAATTTCCATAGAAATCATTGGAGCAAATAATGAAAAACCCATCTTAATTGATGAAAACTCTTCCAAACAACATAAAGGAATTATGATAGGATAAATAAACATTTATTTTAAGACCACCATAATGATTATTCTTGCCCACCCATTTACCTTTAGGGGAATTAGTAGAAACAACGGAATGAAACTCCTTCCATACATGGTCAACTGTACAGTGGGGGTGAGCCCCCAATATTTCAAGAGGGGACCATCTTGACAGGCAAGCTTCTAGAAGAAAACATCATTCCCTTGCACAAACTATTAATACCTTCATTCCATCCCATATTATGAGGGTTCCATATACTCAAACAAACAACTTCCATTAATATTTTCCTCATATTTTTATTATAAATGTTTAATTGTGTTCCCTGAAACTAGGTGTGAAGGGAGTTATCATTGTTAAGCTACGAGACCATTTTCCTGATGTAATCATTGATGTGGATCCACTCTAAGGATTCACACTCTCATTAAAAAATCCTAAATGGAATACTATTTTTCTTTGGGAGTATTAAACCAAGGTAATTTAGAAACTAGATAGATCCCCTTATGATATATCTCCTCAGCTGCAGAAGTAATAGGGTTTCAAATTATCCATATAAGGATGTTTCCTTTAGAGGGAATATCATTACACCATATCGTACTTATCCATGCATAGTGTTAGAGATATCATGAAACCTATGGTGATAATAATTCTCCATGACAAAAAATAATGGAGATCCATTGAATAGAAGACTATATTGGCCATATATTTTCATAATATTGTAGAAGACCAGTTACTATTGGTGATTGAGTATAGCATGGATGAAGGAGGGGAACATGCTTTCATAAGAAAATGATAAATGTAGAATAGGGAATCTCGAGTAACCCAGTACTATTCCCACTAAGTTATTATTTTATAATTTTATCACCCCAAATTTGAAAATCCAATTCATGTGATTCCAGATAAATGGAATGAAATATTGAATTAAATCTTATAACATTTACCATTTTTCACTTGTTTGGTTTAGTTAGACCCCAAAAAGTTTCCTAATATCATTCCCAATGTTATCAACATTCTATGAAATACCAATCTATATTTTCGTAGAGGCTAGGAAGAGTTATTATAAAACTTATATGGTTGATTCATCTATCCTAAACCACATTGTCCTTCCTGTCCCATTATTTATGGTGGTATTTTCCTTCCATTGGTTCATCCCAGATGAAAGAATATGCGTTTTTTTAGTATTCCATACAACCATTTTGGTTTTGTTAATTTAAAATTTATCATGCACCGAAATAGAGGTAAAAATAATATTAATGAGAGTGATATTTCCACTATATGATAGGATGTGGTTTTCCCATTGGAGGATTTAGATATAGTTATTTGTTACGATACTATTGAGATGGTATATTTGGATTCAGCCTAGGAAAATCAACGCTCCCAATTAATTCACATTGATGTTCCTTCTATTGAATCTCAAGATATACATGAATTTCGTCCCCCTCACATCCGAGTATGACCTTGGGGTGTTAATGATTGTCCATAATCGCATGATATATGACAACTCCATTTATTATAGATTACTATAATATGATACTAATCTTGGATAAACCACTTTTTTAAATTAACAAATATAAAAAAAATATTAATATGATATGAGAGAGCCTAGAGAAGATTAGATTACACCTGAATGGATGAATGTGGCCCCCATTTATTCTTATATTCATGTATTTACCCATATTTATATGGGCCAAAATAAAGAGATTGGAAGATAAGGGGTCCCCATGACCTAGAACCCTAATATACCTGAAGGTTCTATAATTCATCCCCAAAATTAATACTAAAAGACATGGTGAGATAATACTTCTAAGGAAGAGTTCAGTCACTGAGTCATAGAATCCCATATAGCCCATGCCATTGATGATTAAACTCTATTCCACCCTATCATATTAATTTTTCTACATAATATCAAATGGTATTATGGATCCATAGGACTTCATGTTGATATTTCCAATAATTTATTGGGCATTGAAAATAGATAATTGTGTGGACCCATATAATATTATAGCATTTCATTCTTCTAAGTTCTATTTAGAAATATGCAATGATTAATATTGTTAAAAATATAATAAAAATATTATAGAGGATGATGAAAAAACTGATGTTCAATTACTACTAAAGTGAATATGGATATTACAATTTTGGAATGAGGATCAAAGTGGTGAATTAATATATCCTAGTTAAACCCACAACATTGAAGTAATCTTGGGTGACATCCACAAGATCTTTCTTAACCTAGTCCCACAATCATGCATAGAGGGATCTTGAGGACCCATCAGGTTCATGTGCACATCAACGATTTAGGGTAGAAATGGATTCCCATATTTCCTCATACTTTTTGATAAAATAAAAAAATAGTCGATATTATGTGAAACAACACATTATATAATATCAATCATGTCGACATGATGACCCACTATTTTTTGACATGATCCCAATTATTTTTACCATATTTTTCACTTCCGTTTCATTGGCTCATATTTTGGGGAACATATAAGGAATTGTATTCATGACTTATCCAATTATTATTTTGATATAACTCAAATTATTCATTCTTTTACTCAAATCCACTATCACACTGAATCCATTTGATTATATACCAAATTTATTTTGAATATATCCTAAAAAAATTTACCACCACAAGATCTTATAATTTCCTAGATATTAAATACAATATGTATGTGTGTAATTTAATAAAAAATTATAAAGTACTTATCTATGTTGGTTTTATTCAACTTAGTTATTACACACACATATAAATGAATAATTTATAATAGCCTATTTGTTTTGATATCAACCACCTTTTGTGTCACAAACCAGCCCGGGTCAACCCTGAATCGATCACCCGAGCTGGTCCGTGGCAAGTCTCGAGGGGCGTTCCCGATCCCCCCGGGATGGAAACTAGTGTCGGTCATCAAAAATTTATCAGTGGGAATGATTTCAGCCCAAATGAAAGTAGGATCGAGGCAAGAAAACTAACTGAACAGAACAAATAAATGCTAATAGTAGAAAAGAAAATAAAATACACACGACCAAACATACCTCCATGTGACCCCACATATCACCACCCAATCAAAGTCCAACCTCGCTCCAACACCGAGCGACTCAAACCAGGAGAACCTGAACACAAGGAACCTTCAACTGAAATGTTAAAAGATAGGCGTGAGTACAAAAAGTACTCAGTTGGTGAGCCCAACCACAAAACCCTAGGCACTGCCAGTAAATAAAGAATCTATAAATTCTAGGTTTGAACTACAATGTATAAAAGTAAGCTTCCATAATGTTTCTCTTGAAGATCAAAACACGAGACATTACCCTTATTATTTTTCAAAAGTTGAATTCCTTTTGTTGGTGCCAAATTCATTCTAAAAGAGAAAGAAGTGTTACATTTTCATATTATACACAAAGAGAATAACGCATATTCATTTGAAAACCATTTTTCACAAAGTATAACAGTATAAGATGAAAAAAAAATGAATATAAACAAGCAAGGAACATCAAGTAACCATGGGTGATCCTAAACATCCCTAGAAAACCCCTGGACGTACTCGGGTTCAGACTACCTACCGTCATGGTACTCCATAGTCAATAGCCAACTGGCCGCCCTAACAGCCAACCAGTGGCACGCACCACAAGGCCTTACCTACCAAGGGGGGACCAACCCATCTAATCAGGGTTATCCAGCAACCGTCACTCGATTCTCTAAAAGACTCCCAGGAACCCACAATTGTTTTAATAATACTGTGTAACTGAGAGGCCCTCGCATGCGTGACTCATCTCACCGCACTTTTCAACCCCTTACATGGACACCGCTACACGAAAACCCTCAAAGGGAAGTACCCCTGTAGATATTCCCCATATGTATGCATGTATATATATATATATAATCACTTCACATTCCATTAAGATCTAACCAGGCCACCATATCATTCATCATTTAAACCATTAGATACCAAGTCATTTCCAAACATACATAAGACACGCCATCACGTTGAAAACTAGAAACTCACTTAGAACCCCATTTAAGGAAAACCAAACCACCACATACAAATTCCAAAATCCAGCTCAAAGGCCAAATGGGCCTTTAAATCATTTTTTTTGAAGGAACGTTGTTTCTCAAATGAAATCCAAAATTTTTATTGACGTTTCAATGTAAAACATTTTTCAACAACAAATGATCCACACTTGAAGTTTCCAAAAACATATTTAAAGGCCAAATGAGCATTTTCTCTATTCAAGGTTTTAAGAGAATACCACTTTCCATAAACAATACACCTGCCATTTTACACACACACCAAAACCATTTCCAATCACACTTCAACATGTCTTGCACATTTCAAAAAGAACTCATTTAGCCATATCATAAGAAAACCACACAATTAAGTCCATTAAAAATGCTTTCAGTTCAATGAAAGATTTAAACAGATTTCATTTTCAGCAAGTCATTGTACTAAGTATAACTATTTAATAATACTCTAAATTTACTGAAATTAAATTAAAAGAAATGGAATAAATAAATTATAAAGTTAAAGGCAAGTGCAGTGGGAGACCTACCACAAGACTCAGCTTGAACACGATGACACAATAAACCTCGCACTGGCGCACAAGTACGTGCAAGCCGATGATCGCGGAGTCGTAGGGTTACCTCGCCAACGTGCTGAGACAAATGCACGATAACTAAGACCACATAGTTACTGACCAGAACAAAGTGAACGAACAACCAACGCAAAGGAACCAGCTCGACATAACTTCAAGACACAACTCGCACCATCAACCTTATTTATTAAACCACTTTAAAATACACAAACCTTTTGTAAAAACCACATAACTCCAAAACAACTCACTGATTATTTTAAAGTGCCGCCACATTATTTCAAGGAAACACCAGAGTATGAAATAAGGAAAAAGCGCACGACATGATGAAATTGACCTTTAAAAGCACGTGCGCCTAAACATGTTTTCCCAAAACCAAATTCGGAACATCCACGCTACTTAATTAATCATTTAAAATTTTTATAAAACAGTTTTGAAAACACATCGCGGCTTTAAACACACGAAACCAACTTCAACCCCTTAAAAACACTTTCATGATCAAACGCACACAATGCCACATTGACGTCACACCAAAACCCAACTACAACCCTTGAACATTTTAATAAACCAACAATATAATTTATAAAACACGACAAATGTCAAAAACAGAATTTCTCAGCCCATGCGCACCATGAAAAACAGCAGCACGGTTTAGGAAACACTGCAAATGGCTCATCAAAAGTTTTCATAAAATCAAAACATTTATAACAGATAAACACTTTTCTAAACCTATCAAAATCCTATTAAACATCAAACAACACTATAATCTCACCAAGAAGACTAGTCAAAAAAACATACTAATTTGATCAAACAAGCAAATTAAACCACCAAAAAAGTTTATGCATGGAACAATTTTCACAGGTTGTCGAAAATTCTAGAAAATTGGTGTCAAACACAAATCGCACCACAATCGCACCCCGTGGGATCCCAATTAGATCCTAAATAAATAATGCGAACCAAAATGAACCCAAAATGGACACTAGAATGAACCGTATACTTGTCGAAAACCAAAAATTTCAAGGAATAATAGGGGAATCCTTCCCGGGGGAGTTGCGCCGGAGGTCGCGGGTCGTCGCTGAATGTTGCGGGCTGGTTGAGAATGCGGGCCAGGGGTTGCCGCTGCTGGCTGGAGGCGGAGCTTGTCGGAGCTCAGCCGGAGGTCACTAGAGGGGGACAAAGGCCGCTGGACAGTGGCTGGGATTGCGGGAAGGGCCGACAGGGGGTGTCGATGGGTTTGGGAGTCGCTGTCCGGTGGCGGGGGCTTGCCGGAATTGCTGGCTGGTGAGGCGGGTAGCGGCGAGGCACCGGAGGGGCAGGGTTGCGCGGCCGGGCTTTGGGGCAGAGTGAGGCCGGGTGAGGGAGCGGTGCCAGAGGGAGGTCACTGCGGGAGTGGGGTGCTGTAGGGAGGTCGGTGTTGGGGTAGGGAGTCAAAGGGAGGCTGGGTGCGGGAGCGGAGTGCCGGAGGGAGGCTGGGATGAAGGGAGCTGGGCGTCGGAGGCCGGTGGTGCGGCGATGGCCGGGTGCTGGAAGCGGGCACCGGAGCAGGGGGCTGAATGCGGGAGCCATGGCTTGGGGGGGTGGCACGAGAGAGAGAGGGGGAAGGGAGAGGGTATGACTAGGGTTATGAAATATATATATATATATGATCATAATAAAAATAATAATAATAATAATAATAAAAGAATAAAAATTATAATACAGATAATGATAATAAAATTACTATAAAAATAATAATAATAATAATTAATAAAAGTAACCATTTAATAATAACGTGATCCAATCCAAATTAAAATAAAAAAAATTATTTGAAAAAAAATGAGAGCACTTGCCCGACACCCGGGCCAACCGCACGACGACCGCCAACCGCGTGGCGGCCGTACACGGGTCCGAAACCCCGAAAAAGCATCAAAAGACAAATATTTTAATCTGGGGCGCAGCCCGGACCATGGCGCGGACACTCGGAACCAAGAAATAAAAATAAATAAATAAATAAAAACGGCGGTTGTGACATTTTGACTCTATTTAACCATATATCCTTTATATAATGTATTAAAATTATTTATTATTTGATGATTTATTATCATTTTATTTTTAAAAAATCATATTTCAAATGTTTTTACATGTTATTTTGTTCTAAGCAACCATTTATTATAAACCAAATATCATTTTTCAACTCACACTCATGCTTTTAGTGTTTTGATAAACAAAAATTAGAAATATTGTTTCCCTTATTATATCTTTATTATGATATATTCATCCTTCACCCTCATAACTATATATCTATTATTTTATAAAATTATCTCATCTGCATTTTCAAAAAGTCTACAGACATTCAACATATTAGATATTAACTTGTAAATATTTATAACATAATTTTATTCAACTCTATTTCATCAAATTTCGTTATTATAAGACCATTAACATTAAAGATAAATACATTTGTAATTTGATGGATCCTACATCATATTTATGAGTTTCCTTTCTGATTTTTTTTTATCTGTAATGAAATAAAATTATCCCGGAACTAAGGATTTTTACATTCCAAACTCTTTATAAGACACATTTTCCCTCATTTATTCTAATTGATAACTTATACTCTTAATCGAATATAATTTTTAATTACTTGTTAGTTTTATTGGAGTTAGTGTGATATTCTTGTTAGTGGTATGTCCTAGAAGATCATATCTAACTATTTAATTAATAAGAGTATAAAAAGGCTTTTATAAACTTAACTACTCTCTTGGATTCTATCTTTGATATCCTATCGAATCTTTGATTCTCTCCCCCTAAAATTATGGACTCTATATGATTAATTTAATGATATAGTTTGAAAATATATTTATTCCCAATTTTGGTACCCACTATAAGTCCAAGGTCTTCTCTAAAAAAATATGGTCATTTATTTTAAATTATTATCCCCAGAGTATCTACCATCATTTTCCATTTTTTTAATAGTTTACTTCCTTTATTCTACTATAATAATATATGAAATTCTAATTGCACATTATATTTTCCATAGGATTAGATTCACCTTGATTAATATTCAATAAATTTTTTCCATTTGAATTTATATTTTAATATTTATTGAAATTAGGGGAGTATCACCCTTATTTAATGATCTGGTCAAATTTGGTACCTTTATGTTGTCAATGTAATTGATTTTTTTCATACATGAGAATGAATATTTTTAATATTATTCTTCTTTGAAAATTCATAAAATTTCCTCATGGATGTTTCAAATTAATTTTATTATTTCAAAAAGTAACCAATTTTTTTGGGGTATTTTAGAACTCAAACTGAAATTCATTTAAGGAATTATAAACTAAAAGGTACGTTTACTCAAGTGATTTAATATACCTATTCTATAAAAAACATATAATCTGAAGAATAGTGACTATTTTTTTAATGATATCATTAAAAACTAATCTAGTTCAAAATTTTATTTTCCTAATCAACATCTTCCGTGGAATTATATGTATCAAATCTCTTAACGCATGAATCATTCACATAATTCAAGTATTATGTGTCTTGAAATTTTCAAATTTCCTTTCAGGAAATCTAGGGCTCCATCCAAAATTTTAACTCATTTGGTTTCCTTCAAATTCTGTATCCACTTCTCTATCTCCTCATTCATTATAAATGGATTTTTTGTGAATAATTTAATTATTACATTAAATTTTGATTAACACAAAACTTAGAGTTTTCATTTCATTTTTCACCATCAATATTATAGTTTATTATACCATATGTTTATTAAAAATTTACCTTTTAAAATGATTTAATATTTCAATCATCGTTAGTGAATTTTCTACTACTTCAATTTATTTCCACCTTATTTTTCTAAAAATAACATTTCACATTTATTATCCCCCTCATATTCATGATTACCACTCTGGAAACTAGAAAATATATAAAAATATTCATAGTTAAAATATTTTATATATAAAAAATCAGTTAAATTTTCTTCCATGTTTTCCATTTAAAAAAAATTCTAAAAACTTTTAACCTTCATTACATAATATTTTAGTCCTAAATTCTGTTAACAATATCTATCTAATTTAATTATTTTCAATTCTCAAGATTATTTTACATATTCATTATTTTCATCATTTAATTTAATAATCATTGTTGAGACACTTCTCATATCATATCTTATTAAAACATACTTTTGAATATCCATGGTAAACTCATTGATGTCATTATTCTCAATAGTTTAAATTTTGTCATCAATATTATCTATTACAATCAAATTTGATTTCATTAATATGGTTGAGTATCCAAGATCATTTTAATATAAAGGGATTGATCTATAATTTTCATACACAATAATGAAAAAATCATCCACATATGAATATTTAGTAATTTGTATATCCTTAAGCTATGCATCACATGTTTGCAATCATGAAACCCTGACCATTTTATCACCTTCATGAAAATCATGAAATATCCTCTATAGGGAATTCACTAATTTGGAATTGATCACTTGTGTAAATTTTTTCATAGGGAGGATTGAGTATTATACATTATACACCCTCTAATAGGGTTTACTGATCTTCTTATCTTAAAAATGAAATGCTTTACCAAATTTTGGTATTTAAACACCATTATAGGTTCTTTTAACCACATTAAGTCCATGTTCTATGAGATATGAAACAATCCTATAATTCCATAATTTCTATAATTTTCCATTAAATAAAGGAAGACCATTATTCCTGATGGAATTTATATTGTCCAATGAAAGAGTCAATAAAAATTATATCTATAGATAATAAACATAATATTATTTAAAATACATTTAAAATTTACACTATAAAGGTATCGATGAGTGATCATTTATGGAATCTGGATCTGATAATAAAAAATAACATTGTTGGGTGCTCTTTATTCCATGATATGGGTCTTAATATATGTTTAAAAAAATCATCATAAGTATTCCAATTTTGGTGAAAGCTTGAGAATAATGGAGAAAACAATAATAATATGATTATGATATATAGATAGTAACAAAGAAAAATTCACAACAAATTATTTATAAATAATATCGAAAAACATTTATTAAGTGGTTTCATCAACGGTTCATACTAGTTTCAATATATATTTAAAAATATTTATATTTTTAACAATAAGGAAAAGAGAATATTCAGAAATAGGATGGCCATAAACTCTAGTACAGTAATTATCATAAAAAAACAAAATATGTTGATAAATATTCAACAATCGTACTCATGTGTCACCATTTATGGAGAATGTTTTCATATTTTTCTTCTAATCAAACACATACAATATATTCACAAATGTATCCAATTGTTTTATGTTTCTTATCTTGGGTTTCCATCAATTTTATTTAAATACATTAGAAACCATAGTGTTTTGGTTTTGGTTATTATGTGGTTTGTCTAGTCAAAGTCTAATATGAAATCCCTGAAATAATCTCTCTATATTCCTCAAATATTATGGGAAATTTTTTATTTCAAATAAAATACTTTTCCCAAAGAAAATATTTTGATATGATCTAACTATGATGTAATTTCAATATCTAATAAACATTGATCAGTTGACCATGTGTTTTTTATTCATGGATGTGGAATATATAAATTGTTTCTGAAAAATGAATGGATAATGGTATCTATTTTATTTGGACTATAAAATGATTTTTAAACCAATATTTTTTCACTATCCTTGTCGGATTTGTATATCCACCCACCATTCTCTTTGATCCCTGACCAAAATAACCATATTGATATTTATCATCATCCAAAATATAGTATAATGTATCCTGATGTGGGATGAAATATTATGGAGACCCAAAAGACCATAAGAAAACCACAAACACTGAATGATTTATTTTTATATTTTTTATAATACATTTTCAATCTCCCTAACTATCACATGTTTTTCAAAAACAACATCATAGTTTGTTCATCTAATATATTTCCTTATTCCTTTAAAGACACTGAAACAGCAATGAATATTCTATAGTCCATCACAATAGAGAAAATCAAAATATCATGAAAACATATATTAGACTCTAAAACATTCATCACATGAATGTATTCATAGTACAATCCAAATATTGGTGTTTTCTAAATACTACACTGATAAATATAATAGTGTTTTTGTGATTTACCAATCACTCGGTGTATTGATCATTACTATGTTGAGAAACAATCAGTTGAATTTTTTCCAACTCTACCTATGTCAATTCACTTAATTTGTTATCTTCAATATTCATGGGTTCTTCATACAATAATAGTTTCTTATGATTATAAATGTAAAGTTATAAATTTAATTATTTATTTACAAGATAATGAAAATTTTAATCATGTATTTACATATTGAACAATATTATATATGTGGGAAACATTATATTATTTCTATGGAGGAACAAAAAAATGTTACGTATATACATTTACGTTGACATATAACTTGATAAGATACTTCTGAAATAAATTCTATCAAATAAATTTATGAAATTTACTATAGGTTCATTGAGATTATCAACACAAATTTATATCTCGGTAGACCATGTCAATAATTTTGTGTTCTTTTTATATTACATATTATTCTACCAAAAGAGTAGTGAAATATTATTATTAAAAAAAATAAATTCATGAAATATTGTTAAACTCATATTGAATGTCTCAATTGAAATAATAATAATGTATAGAGAAGAAATAAAGTCCAAACATCAATATTATAGTGAACACTAGAAGAAGTATTCAATTTTAATTATCTATGAATTAAGAGAAAAATATTGTAAAATATTATTGTTGTGAAAGTGAATATAATATTGGCATTGAGGATATGTCAAATCCAGCTATAATATTCATTATGCATTACAAAAATGTATAGACTATTGAAAATAACCTCAGGAAAAATAAGAAAATATCTCATTTGATGTGAATAACATAAGGACAGTAAAAATATAACCAATTGATTTTTTATGTGGTTAAAAACAAGGTACATGTCATACTGGAATGCTCAAAAGTGAAATTAAAAAAACAATCTTGAAAATAAAATGTATCCATGTAATGAAATGAATGTACAAAGATTTATTTTGAATATATCTCATGAAAGTCAGCTCATAGTGATAGAGAGGAACCATAGGAGAAAGAAAAAAATGTTTTATGGATTCAGAAACACTGGTACCTTCTATTTTAATTCATTATTAAATGAAATTGTACAGAAATATAGTAAATATATTAAATAATTATCAGAATAATGTTCCACTTTAAAGGATAACATTACTTATATTAAGTATATGTATAAATTTATTGAATAACATATGTACGTTTCTAAAAAATGGAATACTACAAGTTGCTATTTTTGAAAAAAAAACATCGATAAAGAGAATTATATTCTTATAGACAATAATGGATAAATAAATAACAACTTATATTGATTTAACTAGGGTAGAGATAAATGTAAAAATTATAATATATTAAAATAATATAATTCCAATGTCAGATTCATTTATCAATCATGGAATAAAACTAAATATTGAAAAATTACTTTTTTTCAATGTATTCCCTTCAAAACATCATAATATAGAGATGTATTGGGATTCTAAACCCTGTATACATTCCCCATGTTACCTCTTCATATTTCTTTTATCTTTTATAGTCATTCATTATCAATTTGGTTCTCAAGAATTCAGTTTTGGTTTTCAATATCAATTGTAGATATTTGGTTTTTCTTTTATAGGAATATATTCAAATTCACTCCATTTTTAAACATTTTTTACATAAAATCATGTAACAACTTATCATTGGAATATTGTGAAGGAGTTAGTGAACAAAAATTGGTTTGTGATGGGGAGTAGAGCTTAGATTCCTCAATTACATCATGTTTCATTTTATTTATTCTTGGTCTGGTCTAATTTGGTTTTAGATAATTGTTTCATACCTAGTGTACTTCAATAACTCATCTTGATGATATTTTTATAACAATAGACCAAATATATGTCCATTATGATGGTTTTAGGTGGATTTTGAGATTTCATGATAGAGAATGTTGTGATGTTCTAGGAGGTGTGACAAATCAGGGTATTTTTTTATAATAATTATCTATGGTCCCTAAGTAGTGTATATTTATAGATTCATGTTTTCTAATAATATTATGGTGTTGGTGTTGTAGTATGATGATTCAACTATTTTAGTTCCTCACATCACATAGTTATCTCAAAAATCCTCTACGAATATCCTCTTTGGTATATGTTTGTAAGTATTTATAAGGTTATATTCTATGGTAAAGGTAGTGTTTCTATAGCACATCATAGACTTACTAAAGTAATGATTCATTATAAAAGGTGTATTGGGATGGTACATGTAAAATATATATCATTATTTGGAATTATATACTAGGTAGATTTATATTTTTAGGTGGTTCTAGTGCTAGTTACTATCATCCCTGTAGTTTGTAATGGATTAGTTATATTGTTCATAGTTTTTCATAATAATCGATGATAAAAATGTTCAGTGAAGGTGATATTCATTTATCTAAGGGTTATGATCCTTGTTCTACAAGTTAATAACCAATTTAATTCTTCTAGGAGTTAGAGGAGGTCTTTAATGGCCTCAATATCTTCCTCGTTATTTGGAGGGGAAGATGATGAATAATAAGAGTTGGATTTGTGACATTGTGATTGATCACATGTTGTATGATGATGAATTTTTTGTGAAGTCTCTATGAGGACCAAAAAGAATATTATTTTATATTAATGGTGTGATTTGATGATGTCTGAGGACTAATTTATAGTGATTTGACATCCAATGCTATTTTCAGTTTTAATTTTGAAATTATTCAATTTTATTTATAACTTGTTCTTTTTTAGTATTTATATATTGATTGGTTCAGGAAAGTTACCAGTACACCCAAAAAATTATAATTGTATAAAAAATAATTTAACAATAATTTAGATGAACTATTATATTAAAACATAAAATCTAGTATGAATGTTATTTGGAACGTATATAATAGAAAGATATATTTTCTAAAACTGTAATCCCATTATTAAAAATGAAATTGGGATTTTTGTTCAAATAAATTTTTATTCATTGAGGATAAATCCATATGTAATGTTTGAGATCTTGTGTAAATTATTTATTACTTTTTCAAACTAAAATAGATTTGGGTACCTAACACTCACTAGATTGTATTTTTTAAGTTATGTCATTTAAACGCACCAGTATGAGTCAACGGTAGATTGAAAGTGGTAGTTTAAGAATTATTACTAGTGGATGCTAATGTTTTACAATAATGGCCTTATTTTAAAGATTATATTTAGTTCTTGTAGATAATATAAAATAAAAAATCATTAGACTAATGAAATTTAGTAGATTATAATTTACACTTATTTCATAAATCATATTATTTTTGATTGTTTAATGTAAAATTATCTATGTAGACAATGTTACCTAATGATTTCAATTATTTAATATTTGAGATTACATAATGTAAATTTATACTTCAATGCATAAAATGAATTTATTTAAATTTAAATTAAAATTATTAGATGGTGTATTTAAATTCACTAATCTCACTATATATTACATGTATTAATAAATTTTAAAGAGATTCATGAATATATTATAGGATATATTGATATTGTGATGTTTATTTATTTAATAAACATTATAATAATGTATTAGTTATGGATATTATTAAGAAATATTTTACAAACATTGAAGTATCTAATTTTTCTCAAAAGGTAAATAAACAAAAAATTTCAATTGGAAATAATAAAGAAGTTTTAACCACTATACCACTTTATTTTGTTCAAATGTATCTATTTGGAATTTTTAGAAATCCTAATCTATGAGGAAATCATTATTCATCATTAATCATTGAATATTACTCAATATTTTTGTATGTTCTCTAATTATATCACAAAAATATATATCATTTTGTGTCGTATGATTACAACGATGGTCGAGATGCTTATAGAATATTCCAAAAATACTCCATGAGGTTAGAATATATTTGAATTAGAAATACTAGTGTTTAATTATATTGTTCACAATATAGGTTTAATCATAACTACTCTATTCCAAGAATGAAACAAGAAATTGCTTTGTTAAAAGAAAGTGCATAACCCTACATGAGATATCCAGAACACTAAAAAATGACTATGAGTTTTTATTTATATTAAATAATGGACTCTATTATAACCTATTATCTAACTTATAGGGTTATGATTTACCCAATTTAAAGGAAAACTCCTTATTAATTATGAAATTGATGAAAATATGAAATGATTTAATTTAGGGTTTTTAATGTGATCTATTTATTCTGAACATTATATATAACGAATATAAATTTCTAGAGAAATTTGATGAAGGAATTTTATAAAGATATTATAATAAAATTAAATGTTATATAATATTAAATAATGAAACCAAATTTATTAAAAAACTAGTTAATATAAAAATTGATAAAACATATTCACAATTGACTTAAAATCCTACCGGGGTCCTATATGATTATATATTTTATCTGGATATTACTAAAATATCTTAAACCCATGAACAAGGAATATATTTATCGAAAATAAAATTTTGATATCCTACTCCAATATATCCCCAATAATGATATTGAATTAGAACAATAAAAAAATTCACATTTCAGAACTATTAGGTTATTAAAATAATTTCCTTTATTTCAAATAGTATGTTATTATGATATATGAACATAAACCATTCCCTACTTGAAAATACTTATTGATCCGAAATATTAATTTTTATAACTAAATAAGTGAATATTAATTGTTATGTCACTTATAAAAATTGATGAATTATTTTTTTGATAGGATAAAATTGATTAAATGAATAAATGTGGGAGAAATAGTTGAAGTTATTTGACACTATTTACTATTGAAACTAAGGGTATTATCAAAAAAACATTGATGTGTCTGGAACTATATTTACCAATAACTGTAGACATTTTACACCAAATTTATAGTCATAAAAATTAATTAATTAAGAGGAATGAATTACTGTAATCCCTAAACTTGAATCCTTTAGGATTTTGTTAGAATATAAAGATCATATGACATATTTTATTTATAAAATTGAAGTCATGAGTTATTTATAAATTGTCTCATTTTTTGTACATTATTTGTTGAGAAATCCCATTTTATTCAAAATCCTTGTTTTGTATTTTGTTCTTTTTATGATTTCTAAATCACATAGTTTTTTGAATATTTTCCATTAAATCTGTATAAGAGACCTACCTCTTATATTTTACAACATATTTTTACAAACAAATGTGGATCTAATCATTTATTAAAAATTATACCAAGTTACAATTTGATATATCAATTTTATTTATATTGTATTACCTTTGGTTTTACATAAAAAAATATTTGTCAAATAGTTTTTCTAAGATAATGGAAATTTAATTTGAAATATGATTAATAAGTTATTTATAATTAAAATATGGATTCCTAATTCATAAGATAAAAAATAAATAATTCTTAACAATAGAAAATATTTGAGAGTGATAATAATTTTTTTTGTAATGGATTGTTTTATGGGTGGAAATACCACTGTAAATGCTAACTGTAAACATTACATATATAATGTTATGAAACACAAATAATATTCAATTTGTTGGGGGTATTATTATAAGTTTACTATACATTTGAATTATCTTCACAAGTATATTTTTTTATTGTATATATGATAGATTTTATTAAAAAACATGTAATTATCACATAGGTTCTACCGAAATAAATCTCAAATACCTTAATAGTTAGTTAAGTTTCTTTATTTTACACTAATTTATTATTAAAAATTTAGTTAGTAGTTTTGATAATTTTTATTCTTTGTGTATCTTAAATAGAACTAGAAACTCTAAGAAATTTAAAAAAAATTAAATATATATTAGTATATAGTATTATGAATGGAATATATGGATGATGAATGACCATTTAGAGGGTTGAAAATTGGATCACTAAATTCAGAACATTGTATAACATTATTCTTATCTCAATGAAGTGTAGGATCAGTGATTGAAGACATGTAGTGATGATTGTTAATATAATGATTGAATCAATGAACACAACAAATGATATTTTTACATTGTTAACTCACTCATTTAGTGATGTTTATAATCCTTGGTGTTCAGTCATTACAATATCAATTACCACAAATATACCATAAATAATGATTATAATAAAATATAATGAATATGGTCCTTGAATATATGTATATGAAATAATAAAAAAATGTGTCAACAGGATGAATAATATTCTAAAATCCATTTTATGGTACTCAAATGTTGTATCAAGTGTATATCATCATTTTTCTGCAGAAAGCTGATAAAATTCTTTCTGGATTACTCCGCTTAATTTTTAGTCATCTATTAACATGTATTTAGGTAAGTTTCTCAGAAGAAAAATATTTTAAATTTTTTTAAAACCAATTATGTATTGGGCCTTATTCATTGAATATTGTCGGTATTCATTGTTAAAACTAAAATTCAAAGCATAGATATCTCAAATATATCATCAAATATTGTAGGTCACTTCCCCTTATTTAATAGAATTTTTGACCACCACCATAAAAATCTCTCATTAATCGATATATAGATTCTTAAAATTAAAAATAATAATAATAAGAAACTGTAAATATTTTTTCATTGATCATGTAATCTAGTGAATTTTTCAAAATAACTATATAACCATGACAAATACCACATTCCAATATTTTTAAACACATCATTGTTGATATATAATTAAAGATTTTAATCCCTGTGGTAGTATTTTTTATTTATTTTCTTTTATCATGAACCAGGATTAGATAAAAAATAATGTTTTACAACTGAATAATAACATTATTGTAAATTACCTACCAACTTTATCCTTAAAAATGAAAATTGATGAAACATACAAAAAACCCTAACATTTGAAATCATAAATTATAAATAACTATTCAAAATTCATTTCTTATTATTGTAACCAAAACATGTTTTAGTGAACACGAAAAACTAGATCGTTTCATAGAAAAAATATACATTCCGTTCTAATTACTTAACATATAAATCATCACCCACAATTCAATGATTATGATGATATAACATATAAATTTAAATGACCTAAAAATTATGAATAATCCTATTATTAAACTGGTAACCTCATGAATCAAATGTGGGAGTTATTTAAAGCTCACACTTTTAACATCCACACCACAATTTTCAGTCACAGATCAGTTCTATAACAAAAGGAGTCACCACTGGGACCTCGGGAATTCCTCCACGTTTTCCAAATTTTGTTGAATAGATGTGGGATATATAGTTTTATTGTTGGAGCCTACATAACCATGTTAGAGTGTGTCAAAAAATATAAAATAGACCATGTATCAACCACATAAATAAATAAATATAGTATTATGAAACAAAAAATTATCACCATAAATTATTGATTTAACGTGAAAAATAAATTTGTAAAAACTCTTTATACCACCACTTGAAAAACTAAACATTCAAAATAATTAAAATATATACAAGAATATAATATATTCCCCTGTGTTTATTATATATCCTAAATCTTAAATATGTCCCAATCTGTAGTCGGATCTGAACCATCCAATATGATCAAGCTACGCCAAGCCACTTCCCATTTAGAACTAATGATCAATAAATAATCATATGGTGCCATGTATATCTCATTTAGGCCCCAAAATTTCAGCCTCAAATATAAATAGTAAATTCAATTTTTATAAGTTACATTAAGATAATAAAAATATAAATCTAAAAAAAGGAAATAAATAATCATTATAAATCCACATATCTATCATAACACCCGGGTTCAACCGTGAATGCTTCTTCATGTTCCATTTATCCATCAGTATGGTAGGTAATCATGCCTACAATTATCATTCCTAAGGATAATTACGAGGGAAAAATCCAAGAATTCCAATTTATTGACCACTATAAACTAATTTTTAGGCATCCTGAGTATTATTATAGTATCAAGATTTATGGTATAATCTTACTAATCCAAAACAATCCATGGTTTTTCAATTTGAATTAGCAGACAATTAAATATAATATAGTGAAATATTATTTCCTGGGAACCAATTGATTCAATGTAATCCAATAAAATTAAGTATTTCTATATTCACATTTGATTCCCAAGATTTTAGGATAATCAATATTCAAGCTATAAAGCCCCAGTCTTAAACATTACATAATCTTGAGTTATTTCAAGAATACACATTGATCATCTTTTCAAGTTTATAGTTTTAGAGAATTAGGTATTAACTATTACATCTCAAAAGATTACATAGTATACACTTCTACTAAGTTTCCATAAAATAAAAAAAAACTTAAAAAGAAACATGTCTAGTTCCATGTTTTAGATAGAATGTATTTCCTTGATCCCATCCTTGACCTTATTCATCTTTAAGTCCTGTGTAAAACATTTCAAAAACTTGGGATGAGCATAAAAAGTCCATTAAAGGATAAACAAAGAAGGAAAACTATTATTTTTTCAAAACAACAAGTAAACCAAGAGTACTTTACCAAAGTAAATACTTTTCACCATTGTGAAGTCGTAAAAACTATTCACTGAATAACATACCATTACTTACCATTTTGTAACCAAAATATTACCCTAAAACCCATATAAACAACACATAACATATAAAGGTAACTTCGGACAAAAACATACTTAAATGAAATAACCATACGGTCGACTTCCACACATACTTAATGGAATATCCAAACGGCCGACTTTCATACCCAATGCATTGGAGGTTATTACGTAACCATCCGTCCTAGTATTCACGGAACCACTCATCATATTTTTTATCACGTAACCACCCGTAAAATGTCCAAGTACCATAATTACACATAAAATATTGTAAATATAAACATTTCAATAACAACATTTCATCTGCAATCACAATAAGTAATTCCAAGATATTGAATTAATCAATCCATTTTTAAAAACCATTTAAAAGTGATTTTTGAATCAAAGTTTCCCATAAAACATTGATGATTTTAATGGAATTATAATTTTAAAACATTAATGTCCATATAAATAAATACTGAAAACCATTTTGAAAACATGGACATTAATGATAAAGATTTAGAATAATAAATCTTTAAAACATTTAAAACGATATTTTTGTTAAAGGGTTTTAAAAAAAATGAGAGACTCTTGAATAAAAATAATTGTGGAATAACATTTAATCCGAGCATTATAATATCATGAGAATAAAGGTATTCATGATATAATATGTCAAAGGACAGTATACACACCATATAAGAGTTAATTGGTGCATAACAACAATGAAGTCTCAATGAAAATGTAAATTGAGATTAAATCCATTATAAAGATACTATCCTTAAATTAAGGATAAATCTATCAAATAATTATGTGTGAGAAATATAAATACAACCAATATAAGTGGATATTTAGTGTGAAACATTCAGAGGTCATTCACACATAATCTTGGAAAAACAAAACCAATGACATAGATATTTAACTCGATGAAATGAGATTGAGTTATGATTTCCCATAAAAGTTCGTAACAATTTATCAATGAGATGATTATGTGTAGAAATATTATATCTACACAAAGGTTTGTGTAAATTACAACATAGATATTCCTCCCATAATCTTGGCATAATAAAATCATGATGTAGAGGTTTAACCTAAAGAATTGAAAGTGGATTAAGAAGTTCCCTTACAGAAATACGACAACCTAACAGCGTCACATTAAAATTCCGAAAATGAGTTGATGAGAGAGAAAATGGTATATCATCACATGGAAATAAAATTTACATAAATAAGGATATAAAAGAACATATCCCAAAATAATAGTATGTGAATTAAAAGACTTAATGAAATAAGTCTTTTAAAAAGAGGAGGTTAAAAGGTCCCCTTACCGAGTTGGGTAACTTTTGAAACACACACCCCATGGAAGAAGGGTCATACAATGAAGATTTAAATACCCATGAAAGAAATTATACTACAGAAAGTGTATAATAATGGGCATTACATACACCACTCAAAGTAAATAGAGACAAACGTAGCATAAATGTCACGGAAATAAAAGTGAGATGAAAAATCCCTTACGAAAACATGGCAGCCTGACGGCACCACTTAAAACTTCCAAAAATGGATTTATGAGATCAAATGGGGTCTCTCATAATATGAACATAAAATTTACAGTATGAAGAATAAAAAATAACATCCCCAAACATTAGAAATATGAGCTTAAAATAAATTACATAAAAGAGAGTACATAAAAAGAAAGAGAGAGGTTGGATCCCTTACATTGTGTTCGACTTGACTTGATCGTTCTTTAATCTCCTAAATAATAAACTTGAGTTAATTTCTACCTTCTTAAGAACCTTTTCAAGTTCATTATTCCTTTTATATCACTTATTACCATGTTTTTCACATTATTTAATCATTTATGTTAATAATGGTCATTTTGTCGATACTTGGTACTTGAGTCAAAAATGAACTTCTTATATTTACATGTTGTTCATGTAGTCAATTATAAATTATCTCAAGAACGATATTCATGATTTAGATATCATATATACCATATATATATCCAGTATATACAAGAATTTAAAATATTACAAACTCATTTAGAGGTAATAAATGAAATGCATCGTTCATGGAGACGGTAAGCCGTACGTACGCATGAACACTACTTTCATTTCTATTTCATAATTTAATAGAATTAAAAGATAATGATACATGATATTATTATAATTCCAGTGTGGTATTGTAACAACCCGTAATTTTGAATAAATCTTGTTTCTTAATTTTATGTGTTATTTTATTTTATTTTTATACTCAACAAAAATGTTTCATTTGATAACATTAGTATAATAAAAATGAGACCATTGGGTTTTGACTGTTATATGACCATTGGTCAATATGACCTCTGTAAACTAAACGTTTTAATTATTGTCTCTAAATACAAGTAATATTGGTCCATTATTATAGAAAGGAGATTTGATGGCCTCACCATGTAGTCTTGGACCGATCGAAGCCCATCTAACAGAACTTGGGAAGGAGGTAGCACCATTGGGCTTTACTCTGGAACAAACCCAAGCCGAACTTCATCGTTTGAAGCTAGAACAGAATCGCCTTTGCGAGAAGTTCAAACCAATAGAAATTACTACTCGTGCGATGTTGGCCGAGCCTCCCTCAGATTCTCTCACCTTAGCACACCTTACACTTAGGTCCTATGCTGGTGGGATAAGGGGCTATGTAAGGAGACCGTAACTGCCTTGTGTAATCCTTTGTTTTAAATAAAAATTGGGATTTCTTATTATGAAGTTTATGAATTTTCAAATGTCCGGATAAATATAGTATGCATATTTTTGGTGAATTTTAGAGAAAGGATATTTTAAAAAAATGTTTATGTAAACCTTAAATAATTAAAAATGTGTAATGATTTTCAAAAAATGGGCTTCTACAATTATGTTCAGTACGAAATTTAGAGTCTAATAAGATCAACTTGATTTTTGATGAATAGTAAATTATGAATAGGGATTTTATGATTAGGATTAGTAATGTGTCCAAATGGATTAGTAATCTCACTTAAAGAAAGTATTAATATAATCTAGGCACCTTGATTAAGTAATGTGATTCAATAAAATGGTTAAATAACGGTTTCATAAATTATTATTCATGTATTAGTTTTTTGGAGTGAATAGTGTTTTTTAATTAACAAATTAAATTAAAAATATTTAAAAAAATTATTATTATAAAATGGATTTTATTTTGAACTCAGAGCACCGATATTATGTTATGGTAATTTTTGGGGTTTTTTCTGAAAAAATGAATTTTCGGTGAATAGTGTATTTATTTAAAAAAATAAATTAAAAATAATTAGAAAATTATTTTTATAAAATGGAGTTCATTTTTGAAATCAGATAATTGATATTTGATTAAGGTGAAATTTTGGGATCTTTCTGAGAAAGTTGAATTTTCAGTGAATAGTAAAAATATAATTTTAGGGTGTCGGTATGTTTATTGACATCATAACTGTGTCATGGTGATGTCATGAGATATGTTAAGGGTTGGCTGACCTAAGGTGATGGATATTTATATTGGGGGCCCCATGTGGCCAAACGTAATGGGAAATATCATGGGAGAGCACATGGTTTTGAGAAAAGCACATGTGAGGTGTCCCTTGGCCATTAATGCCTTGTCCCCTCACATTCTCTATAAATACCAAGCCCTCCTCTCATCATTTCGACTCCAAAACCATCCTCAACGGAGTTATGGTCTCCTTACCTCCCAAGGAGTCCTCCCAAGGTGCCCCCAAGCCCTCAAGGTCCAAACCTTTGAGTTTTAAGAGTTACTTTTAAGGTAAGGGATCCGATCTCTCTCTTTCTTTTCAAGAAATCTCTTTTATGTAATTTCTTTTATGCTCCATGTTCTTATTTTAAAGGGTGTTCTTTTATACTCCTCTTACTTCCCTTTTCGTGTTCCCATAATGAGATATCCCCTCTTCCTCTCATTATTTCGTTTTTGGAAGTTTTAAGTGGCGTCGTTAGGCTGCCGAAATTTTTGTAACGGATTATTTCTCCATTCTCATTTTTCAAAATCTATTTTCATGTAAAGTATTTCAAGTTCTTTTTTATTATGTTGGGGTATGATCTCTAAATTTTTCATACTGATATTTTATGATAATATGATTAGAGACCCCATTTGATCTCTTCAATTCAGTATTTTTTATGTTTTAAGTGGCGCTGTTAGGCTGCCGAAATTTTTGTGACGGATTCTTTCTCCCTTCTCATTTTTCAAGATCTATTTTCTTGTAAATTATTTCAAGTTCTTTTTTTTATGTTGGGGTATTATCTCTGAATTTATCATACTTATCTTTTATGATCATATGATTAGAGACCCCATTTGATCTCTTTAATTCAAAATGTCTCTCTATTTTTTCTAAAGATATTTTATTTTATTAAGTGAATACTAAAAGATCTACCTTCTATATGGGTATTCACATTTATACCTAGATGTTCTATTTTATATTCTGGGATTTACATACATCAAAACTGCTTTCCATTTTCGTGGGTTTAAAGTGACGTAAAGATCATGTCTTTAAAGCAGTTTTTAAAACGTTATGATTATGAAATGAAACCCATTTATTTTATGCTATATGGGTTGTTTATGAAATGATTGATGAGTATATATGTGACTCACATGATAATAAATACATTTCAAGGGTGCGCCCAGAGAGCGCTCCAATGCATTGGGTAAAGACTTAATCTCTAGAGATGACTTTTTAGACTGACACCTTGGTGAATAACCTTGGTAATTTTTAATGACACCTTGGGGATGGACCTTGGTGAAAAGAAATGATTGTCGATATTAAATGTTGTAGCCACATCTTAAAGATATGAAAACTGTTATTTTTATTATGATATATCTCATGATTTCTTTATCATTACTTAATGTTCTTTTCATGACCTTATTGAAGTATCTCAAGATCACATGTAAAATGTTTCTCTTGTTTCCCTTACTGGGCCTTCTGCTCAACCTTTATTTGATGTATGTCCCCAGGTTATGAGATGAAGTAATGAACCTAGGATGAACATGAGTAGAAGCATTTCAAGTGTTTAAGAAGAATTTTTTATGTTTTCATGGTTTAATTTCCTAGTTTCCAAGACACTAAACCTTAAAGATCCTCGGTTTTTTAAAATGTAATGAAAGTTTATGTGATAAAAAGGCGGGATGCTATAGTTGGTATCAAAGGATGGTTTAGTTATTTCTGGAAATTGGGATATGAAAACATTAGGAAGAATCCAATATAAATGTTTATATTTAGGAAATCTTCCTGGTATTTTGGTGAGTATTGAGTAATGGGTTTCCAGGAAAATACATCTCTGTCTGGATACGAGTAGGTAGAGGTGGCTCTGGCACAGATGTACATAGGGGTAAAACCTGAAAACACCACTTTGAGCTAGACTCAAACGGGAACTGGTACACGAAAATGGGCCTTACTGCACTCTTGGTTATGACACTCCTGGGGGATATGCTTTGGTAAATTCATATGCTTAGTATGAACCATTGTTAAAGGAACACATATAAAATAAAATAAAGATTCACATAAGAATATATGATCATGGATAACCTATATGGGAACCTAGGGGATCACAAGTTATGGTATACTTTTCTTCTACAAGTTATCCTTATTTTCTTTATGTTCCTTTTCATGATTATTAGCTAAGTATTTAAGCCCCTAATTATAGTTTCTTTTCATAGTTAATGGCGGGAAATGGAAGAACATTTCCCAACAACCAATGTGATAGGAAATGCTACGATTGTCGTATTAACATGAAAGAGATGATTAGGGGATTAAAAGATGATTATTATTTTGGAAGACGTTCACTATTTTGGGGACCCTATATGATCGAGGAAAATAGATTACTATTGTATTTTCATTGAGGAGTACAGTTGACTTATATTTTGAAGAATCGATGAATTTATGGTGGACTTATAGTAATTTAGGTTACTTATGGGAATGATTAACCTATCTTGGGTAAAATATGTTTAGGTTAGCTACTTTTTTTGTAATATTTTAATATTGGTTGATGTTGTTTGTAGATGAACAATGAAGTTTATTTTGGAGGACTATGTTACCAAATTTTTCTTGTATTTGGGTTTCAATCTTAGTTTGGTTTATTTTGAGGAATTTTAAGGACCGTTATTTATGGAATGGTCTATGATGAACTTTGGGTATTACCATGGAACTTTGAATATTTAAAATTAGTTTCCATTCCTATGGGATTATTCCTTTTTGAAGAGTTGTTTAACCATACCCTTTCTGTTTTTGGGGTAATGATTAAAGATATGTGAAATAGATAGGTAATCTTTTTTGGATTACGTGATTCTCTAGAAGATGATTCTTGTATTTTGATGAGACAAAGTAGTTTCGAATGCTCATCGTTTGGAGAAAAGATTTGTTTTTGTAGAAACTTTCTAAAGGATGAAACTCTACATGAAGACAGGTATATTTTCTTTTGTTTCTATTTTATATAGTAAATGAATTCCTCAAAATTATGAAAAGGAACGTAAAACAAAAATGGTGTTTGTTTACGTTTCCTACTAGGTAATCAAAGACCGTTAACACACATCCTATGTTTGGGATTTTATTATTGTTAACTTTATCCTAATAATGTTTTCTATCACTCTCCCCCAGAACTTGACCCTTTGTTTTTTCTCCCATGTCCATGTTTTCCTACATATAATCCTAGTATTGGTTAACTCGGGTGACCTTTTTTACTTCCCTTTATTTCTTTTAAAGTAATAGTTTTACTGACTCCTTTTTCGATGTGGGACTTTCAATGAAATTTCAAAACCCAATTTTAAAAATTGCGAGGACGCAATTTCATAAGGGGGGAAGATTGTAACGACCCGAAGTTTTGAATAAATCATGTTTCATAATTTTATGTGTTATTTTATTTTATTTTTATACTCAACAAAAATGTTTCATTTGATAACATGAGTATAATTAAAATGAGACCATTGGGTTTTGACTGTTATATGACCATTGGTCAATAAGACCGATGTAAACTAAACGTTTTGATTATTGTCTCTAAATACATGTAATATTGGTCAATTATTATAGAAAGAAGATTTGATGGCCTCACCCAGTAGTCTTGGACCGATCGAATCCCATCTAACAGAACTTGGGAAGGAGGTAGCACCACTGGGCTTTGCTCTGGTCCAAACCCAAGCCGAACTTCATCGTGTGAAGCTAGATTGGAATCCCCTTTGCGATAAGTTCAAACTAATGGAAATTACTACTCGTGTGATGTTGGCCGAGCCTCCCTCATATTCTCTCACCTTAGCATACTTTACACTTAGGTCCTATGCTGGTGTGATAAGCGGCTATGTAATGTGACTGTAACTGCCTTGTGTAATCCTTTGTTTTAAATAGAAATTGGGATTTCTTCTTATGAAGTTTATGAATTTTCAAATGTCCGGATAAATATAGTATGCATATTTTTGGTGAATTTTAGAGAAAGGATATTTTTAAAAAAAAATGTTTATGTAAACCTTAAATAATTAAAAATATGTAATGATTTTCAAAAAATGGTCTTCTACAATTATGTTCATTACGAAATTTAGAGTCTAATAAGATCAACTTGATTTTTGATGAATAGTAAATTATGAATAGTGATTTTATGATTAGGATTAGTAATGTGTCCAAATTGATTAGTAATCTTACTTAAAGAAAGTATTAATATAATCTAGGCACCTTGATTAAGTAATGTGATTCAATAAAATGGTTAAATAACGGTTTAATAAATTATTATTCAAGTATTAGTTTTTTCGAGTGAATAGTGTTTTTTAATTAAAAAATTAAATTAAAAATATTTAAAAAAATTATTTTTATAAAAAGGATTTCATTTTGAACTCAGGGCACCGATATTATGTTATGGTAAATTTTGGGGTTTTTTCTGAAAAAACGAATTTTCGGTGAATAGTGTATTTATTTAAAAAAATAAATTAAAAATATTTAGAAAATTATTTTTATAAAATTGGGTTCATTTTTGAAATCAGAGCATTAATATTTGATTAAGGTGAAATTTTGGGATCTTTCTGAGAAAGTTGAATTTTCAGTGAATAGTAAAAATACAGTTTTAGGGTTTCGGTATGTTTAGTGACATCATAACTGTGTCATGGTGATGTCATGAGATATTTTAAGGGTTGGCCGACCTAAGGTGATGGATATTTGTATTGGGGGCCCCATGTGGCCAAACTTAATGGGAAATATCATGGGAGAGAACATGGTTTTGAGAAAAGCACATGTGAGTTGTCCCTTGGCCATTAATGCCTTGTCCCTTCACTTTCCCTATAAATACCAAGCCCTCCTCTCATCCTTTCGACTCCAAAACCATACTCAATGAAATTAGAGTCTCCTTACCTCCCAAGGAGTCCTCTCAAGGTGACCCCAAGCCCTCAAGGTCCAAACCATTGAGTTTTAAGAGTTACATTTTAAGGTAAGGGATCTGATCTCTCTCTTTCTTTTCAAGAAATCTATTTTATGTAATTTCTTTTATGCTCCATGTTATTATGTTAAAGTGTGTTCTTTTATACTCCTCTTACTTCCCTTTTCATGTTCACATAATGAGAGATCCCCTCTTACTCTCATTATTTTGTTTTTGGAAGTTTTAAGTGGCGTCGTTAGGCTGCCGAAAATTTTGTAACGGATTCTTTCTCCCTTCTCATTTTTAAAAATCTATTTTCATGTTAAGTATTTCAAGTTCTTTTTTATTATGTTGGTGTATGATCTATAAATTTATCATACTGATATTTTATGATCATATGATGAGATAACCCATTTTATCTCTTCAAATCAGTATTTTGAAGTTTTAAGTGGCGTTGTAAGGCTGCCGAAACTTTTGTAACGGATTCTTTCTCCCTTCTCATTTTTTAAGATCTATTTTCATGTAAATTATTTCAAGTTCTTTTTATTATGTTGGGGTATGATCTCTAAATTTATCATTCTTATCTTTTATGATCATATGATGAGAGACCCCATTTGATCTCTTCAATTCAGTATTTTGATGTTTTAAGTGGCGCCGTTAGGCTGCCGAATCTTTAAGTGGTTCTTCACCCTTCTCGTTTTGAAGTTCTACTTTCATGTCAATTCTTTCAAGTTCCTTTTTGTTATGTTGGGGTATGATCTCTATATCTATCATACTGATCTTTTATGGACATATGATGAGAGACCCCATTTGATCTCTTCAATTCAGTATTTTGATGTTTTAAGTGGCGTCCTTTGGCTGCCGATTTTTTAAGTGATTCTTCACCCTTCTCGTTTTGAAGTTCTAATTTCATGTCAATTCTATCATGTTCATTTTTGTTATGTTGGGGTATGATCTCTATATCTACCATACTGATATTTTATGACCATATGATGAGAGACCCCATTTGATCTCTTCAATTCAGCATTTTGAAGTTTAAGTGGCGTCGTTAGGCTGATTAATTTTTAAGTGGTCCTTGCACCTTTCTCCCTTTTCAAAGTTCTAATTCCATGTCAAGTCTTGCAAGTTCCGTTTTATTATGTTGGGGTATGATCTCAATATCTATCATACTGATCTTTTATGTTCATATGATGAGAGACCCTATTTGATCTCATCATTTCATTTTTGGTTGAAGTTTATGTAACTCTGTTAGGCTGACGGATTTTCATAAGAGAAATCTTATTTTTGTCTTCCTTCCATGTTCATCATTTCATATGGTATATTTTCAAATTTCATTACCATGTTCTTAAATCCCTTATATTCTGTCCCTCTACTTTTTTATGGGTCATTTATGAATGTTTGACCCATGTCCCCTCTCTTTTCAATGTTTTCTAAAAACCTTGTAACATAGCCGCTATGCTGCAGAGTTTTCATCTCAAAATGTCTCTCCCTTTTTTCTAAAGATATTTTATTTTATTAAGTGAATACTCAAAGATCTACCTTATATATTGGTATTCACATTTATACCAAGATGTTCTATTTTAAATTCTGGGATTTACATACATGAAACCCGCTTTCCCTTTTCGTGGGTTTAAAGTGACGTAAAGATCATGTCTTTAAAACAGTTTTTAAAACGTTATGATTATGAAATGAAACCCATTTCTTTTATGCTATATGGGTTGTTTATGAAATTATTGATGAAGATATATGTGGCTCACATGATAATAAAGACATGTCAAGGGTGTTCCCAGATAGCGCTCCAATGCATTGGGTAAAGACTTAATCTCTAGAGATGACTTTTTAGACTCATACCTCGGTGAATAACCATGGTAATTTTTAATGACACCCTGGGGATGGACCTTGGTGAAACGAAATGATTTTCAATATTAAATGTTTTAGCCACATCTTAATGTTATGAAAACTGTTATTTTTATTATGATATATCTCATGATTTCTTTCTCATGACTTAAAGTTCTTTTCATGACCTTATTGAAGTATCTCAAGTTCACATATAAAATGTTTCCCTTGTTTCCCTTACTGGGCCTTCTGCTCACCCTTTCTTTTGATTTATGTCCCCAGGTTATGAGATGAAGTAATGAAGCTAGGATGAACATGAGGAGAAGCCTTTCAAGTGTTTAAGAAGAATGTTTTATGTTTTCACGTTTTAAGTTCCAGGTTTCCAAGACACTAAACCCTAAAGATCCTCGGTTTTGTAAAATGTAATGATATTTTATGTAATAAAAAGGCGGGATTATATAGGTATAATATATATTATCATTAAATCTATCCTTATACGTACCACATATGGTATTAATGAATCAAATCTCTTTGAGGGGGCGGTAGTCCGCACTTCTTAAAATGAAGATATCGTGTTTACCCATAATGGAAACCATAAAGGTATGTCATAAATGAAAAATACAGAATCTTAAGTAAAACATAAACATATTATATATCATATATAATTATAGTTACATCTTAATTTCCACCTTTTAAGGTGTTAAAATAATATTGAACATTCATCGTTTCGTGAGGCAGAAATTCACCATCCACAGAAACAGTATGTTCTTTAACCATTAGATGTAGGTGTGTGTAAGTGTATCTCGAATACATCTTATTAAAACATCCTAGTATATGGAAGATACTGGTGCTATTACAAAAGAAATTAATAAAAAGAGTTTAGGGGGATGGATAAGCAAAATAAAACAAAATAGCACAAGTGAAGATGTTACCTTAAAATCGGGTAACTCCCTTTGGTTTGAACCAAAAGTGTTTCTTGAAGAACATTCTACCTAAGGTAAGGCTTCTAGGATTGGTATAGAAATATGGAGAGAAAAAAGGATCAGATCTTGGCCGAGACAAAGTCTTGAGAGGTGTGGGTAAGGAGGTAGAGGTGGGAGCCTTTTATAGGAGGAGAGGAGGGGCACTCTTGGAAAGGTATAAAATGTTACTTTATTTTCAAATGTGTTTCAGATTTTAAAGGACCCACATTGAGGTATTTCGAGGATAGGGTGATAAGAGTTCGAAATACACACATCCAATAGGTGTTTTACATGTGTAGGTCTTAGATTTTACATTATCGTTTCATTTCATTTAAATCGTTAAATAATGAGGTAATCGATGCATCATCATGATGTCATAAATAATTTAATTTATTTAATATATTAAAATTATAAAAAAAATACTATGATGTAGGAAGTCGTTTTATATTTCCAATTACTATTTATAGTCAAAAATCTTACTTGTATAGCCCCATGTAAAAATTGTTTTAGTAACACAATACATGTTTGTGTCATTTTTACTTTTACTTTAAATAAAAGGCATTAATGTCATTATCTTACCCATGTGGCTCCATGGGGTCCCATAAATTGAAAAATGGGTTTTCTGGGTTGGACATGACTCATACAATAGGGTTAGGACAAGTGTCAAGATATTTTCATTTTATTATAATATCATTTTTACCTTAAATCACACTAATTACCTTTAATCGTGATTAATAAAACATAAAAGTTACTTTTCATCAAAAATTATTTTCATCCCATTGAACCACATTTTACTTAATAATTAAAATCATTTATATTGTATTTTTTAAATTAAAATCACAGAAGTGTTAATGTTCCATTTAAACAAAAAATCAGTTCTTGTAACTACCACTTTGTGGTTTCACTATTCATCAAAAATTAAGGTTTTTCAGAAAAATACCAAAAATTCACCCTAAGATATATTTGATATTCTGAATTAAAAAATAATGTATATTTTACCAAATTCATAACATATAAGTTTCATAAATTAATTTTATAATTAAATCCCACTGTCAAATCAAATAGAGTGTTTTTATGAAACAATATCTTTCAAAAGATTGACACTCGTTTATGTCCAATCTCAAAGTGATATTAATTCCAATGACAACCATTGGATTAAATGGTAAAAATATATTCTAATTTAACTTTAAAACCAACTAAAAAGATAATCTAACTATATAAATAAATTATATTAAAAAGAGGTTTTGAATTAAAATACAACACTTTTCACTATTCATTAAAAAAATGAACACTATCAGAATAATACCAAAAATTTATCCAAAGTAAATTTAAATGTCCCAATAATAAAGAATAAGTTTATTTTGACAAATATAGATTATAAAATTTTCAAAAGATAGATTTAAAAATGGGTTTCCATCAAAAGGCGGTAAAACAATATTTTAAAAATATTAGAGTGTTTATTCTTAAAATCGGATTCATTTGGATTTTAAGCCTCTAACATTTAATCAATAAATGTAAAAATATTTAACAAACATATTTAATCATTTTTTAGTTATTTTTTTTTCATTCCATCCATTACAACGGCTAGGCGTTAACTGTTATAATATTATTATATTATTAGTGTGCAACGTAATATTTCAAAGAAACTCATTGTTGCGTATTCGGTACGCCATCGAGTATAGCATTCCCTTAAAAGCAGTATTAACATTTTATTCACAAATATTGATAAACATTAGAATTTAATATTATTTATTTACCTGGGATGTTACATCCTTCCCCCCTTTTGGGAAATGCGTCCTTGAAATTTCAAAATTGGGATTGGAAACTCCTTTGAAAGTCCCACATCGGAACAAGAGTCAGTAAAACTATCACATAAAAAGAATGGGAGGGAAGTACAAAGGTCACCCAAGTTAACCCATACTAGTATTACATGTATGAAAATATGGATATGGAGGAAAAAACAAAGGGTCATGTTCTGATGGAGAGTGATAGTAAACACGTCTAGGATAATGTTAACCACAAGAAAATCACAAGCTTGTGATGGGTTAAACGGTATTCGATTCCCCGGTAGGAAAAGTTAACAGACAACATTTTTGTTTTAAGTTGCTCTTAATTGAGGAATTTATTTTTGAGCTTAACTAAATCATAATGAAACATACTTACTTGTCACGTAGAATTTCAACTTTTACAAGATTCCTTAATCAAACTCATATTTTCTCCAAAAGGCGAGTATTTAGGAAGACTTGTTCGCATTAAGAGTAATATAATAAACCTCTTGAGAATCACCTAATCCACAAAAGAGAACAATATATTTCCCAGGTCTTTAGATATCAACCAAAACCAAACAAAAAAGTTTAGTATCAGATCAGATAATACCCAAAAAGGATATTTTTTTTACAAAAAGAAAAACTACTCCTAATCTCCAAAATTTGTCCAACAATACCCAAAGATCAATAAAGACCATTCAATAAAAAGTTATCCATAAAATTCTTCATATTAATCCAAACTATGATTGAAACCCAAATCTCTAAAAGATTTAATCACATTTTCTTCCAAAGTAAATCTTAACATTTATCTCCAAATAACACTAGTTACTCTTAAAGTCTCACATTGAAAAGTAATTAGCCTAATCAAATATTCTCCATGATAGGATAATCATTTCCATAGATAACCCAAAAGAAAATTATTCTTGATTCATAAAATAATCTAACTATAAATAATTAGTAAAAATAACCAGGGACTTCACGTAGTCCAGTGGTAGGCGATAAATACTAGTTGCACTTTAGTTGTGGGTTTGATTCTCGCAGCTTCGTCTGACACGACGGGTTGTCACATGGTCTGCGTGTTGTCCTTTTTCCAAAACTATATAATTTTATAACATTCCTCAAAAAGAGATAAATTCATCAAAATAACCATTACATATTTTAACCTCAATTTTATCTCATGCCTTCCGTATTCCATCATATCATGTAGTAACCCATAATTACCTCAAAGTAAGGATCATATAAACCATAATGTTTACCTTTATAATTATTACCTGAACTTCCACATCGAGTTGGTTCTCTCATACACGATGTATTAGAGAACTCACAAAAGGTCAAGTGGTTAATCATGACTCCTTGATAGTTGGTTTGGAATAACCACGAGATTCCTCATTGAATCCCCTATTTCATCTAGTATCTTAATCAGAGAACCACCATAGTTTCCTTCATACCCATTGTCACTTTGGTTCCTGCTATATCCATCCATTTACTAAAAAAAGTCAATGTGAGTATATCACCAAAATCATCATTTACTAAAGAGGAAGATAAAAACTAAGATATACTTATCCAAGTTATCTCAAACTCATGCCAACCTTAAAAAAACAACAATGACTCCATCTAATATACTGACTATTGTGGTTAAACACAACTTGTCACTTATGCTTAATGAATACCCTAACATCTAAAGTTATCTAAACCGACCTCTGATACCAACTATAAGGCCCCAACATTAATCATTAATTAATCTTGAGTTATTTCAAGAATACACATTGAGGATCTTTTCAGGTTTAGAGTTTTAGAGAATTAGGTCATAACTATTACATCTCAAAAGATTAAATAGTTGACACTTCTACTAAGTTTCCATAAAATAAAAAAACACTTAAAAAGAAACATGTCTAGTTTCATGTTTTAAGTAGAATGTATTTCCTTGATCCCATCCTTGACCATATTCATCTTTAAGTCCTATGGAAAACATTTCAAAAAATTGGGATGAGCATAAAAATCCCAGTAAAGGATACACAAAGAATGAAAAATGTTAGTTTTTCAAAACAACAAGTAAACCATGAGTACTTTACCAATGCAAATACTTTTCACCTTTATGAAGTAGTAAAAACTCTTCACTGAATAAAATACCATTACTTACCCTTTTGTAACCAAATTATTACCATAAAACCCATATAATGAACACATAACATATAAAGGTAACTTGGGACATAAACAAACTTAAATGGAAAAACCATATGGTCGACTTCCACACATACTTAATGGAATATCCATACGGCCGACTTCCATACCCAATGCATTGGAGGTTATAACGTAACCACTCGTCCTGGTTTTCACGGCACCACCTGTCGTCTGGTTTATCATGTAACCACCCATAAAATGTCCAAGTACCACAATTACACATAAAATATTGCAAATATAAACATTTCAAAAACAACATTTCATTTTCAATCACAATAAGTAATTCCATGATATTGAATTAATCAATCCATTTTCAAAAACCAGTTAAAAGAGATTTTGAATCAAAGTGTCTCATATGACTTTGAAGCTTTTAATGGAACTATAATTTTAAAACATTAATGTCCATATAAATAAATACTGAAAACCATTTTGAAAACATGGACATTAAAGATAAATATTAAGAATAATACATCATTAAAATATTTAAAACTATATTTTTGTTAAAGGGTTTTTAACAAAATGAGAGACTCTTGAACACAAATAATTGTGGAATAACATTTAATCCAAGATTTATAATATCTTGAGATAAAGGGATTCATGATATAATATGTCAAAGGACAGTATACACGCCATATAAGAGTGAATTGGTTCATAACAACAATTAAGTCTCAAGGAAAATGTAAATGGAGATGAAATCCATTATAAAGATGGTATCCTTAAATTAAAGATAAATCTATCACATAATTATGTGTGAGAAATATAAATACACCCAATATAAGTGGATATTAAGGGTGAAACAACCTAAGTTCATTCACACATAATCTTGTAAAAGCAAAACCAATGACATAGATATTTAACTCAATGAAATGAGATTGAGTTATGATTTCCCATACAAGTTCGTAAGAATTTATCAATGAGATGATTATGTGTAGAAATAGTATATCTACACAAAGGTTTGTGGAAATTACAACATAGAGATTCCACCCATAATAATGGAATAATAGAATCAAGAAGTAGTGGTTTAACCCAAAGAATTGAAAGTGGGTTAAGAAGTTCCCTTACAGAAATACGACAGCATAACGGCGTCACTTTAAAATTCAGAAAATGAGTTGATGAGAGAGAAAATGGTATCTCATCACTTGGACATAAAATTTACATAAATAATTATATATAAGAACATATCCCAACATAATAATATGTTAATTAAAAGACATAAAAAAAAGACTTATAAAAAGAGGAGGGTGAAAGGTCCCCTTACTGAGTTGGGTAACTTTCGAAACGTACACCCCATGGAAGAAGGGTCATAAAATGAAAATGTAAATATCCATAAATGAAATTATACTACACAAAGTGTATAATAATGGGCAGTACATACACCTCTCAAAGGAAATAGTGGAAAATGTAGCATAAATGTCACGTAAATAAAAGTGAGAAGAAAAATCCCTTACGAAAACTCGGCAGCCTAATGATGCCACTTAAAACTTCCAAAAATGGATTTGTGAGATCAAATAGGTTCTCTAATAATATGAACATAAAAATTAATGTATGAGTAATATAAAATAACATCCCCAAACATAAGAAAGACTAGCTTAAAAGAAATGAAATAAAAGAGAGTACATAAAAAGAAAGAGAGAGGTTGGATCCCTTACCTCATGTCCGACTTAACTCGATCATTCATTAATCTTCTGAATAATAAACTTCAGTTAATTTCTACTTGATTAAGAACCTTTTTCAAGTTAATTTTTCCTTTTATATCACTTATTACCATGTAATTAACATTATGTAATCATTTAAGTTAATAACGGTCGTTTTTTCGATACTTGGTACTTGAGTCAAAAGTGAACTTCTTATATTTACTAGTTGTTCATGTAGTCAAATATCAATTATCTCAAGAATTATATTCATGATGTAGATATCATATATACCATATATATATGAAGTATATATATAACGACCCGTACATTACATACATTGTTAATACTTCAAAATTGAAGTACACTTATTACAACATATAACAAAACCCTGAAGGACCATATATGTATAGTGTCTTTAGAAACTGGGAAACATAAACAATTTGTTCATAAAGCATCTACATTGTATCCCACTTATTTAATCATATATAGAGTCCCATTTGGCATATCCTACTTAATAACCTTCTTCCTGACCCGGGGAATGAAAACATACAAAAGGGTGATCTCAAATGCTCTGTAAGGGTAAACAAAATAAATATCAATCACAACATACTCATAAGAACATATCATTTTGGAAATCATAACCTGCAAAAGAGATCATAATTTCATAACATGGGGTAAATCATAGTAGTGAAATAAAATACCAATAATCATAACATAAAACATGAAACATTGTGGCATACACACATATTCATAGAGAATCATTTCTTAGTATTAAAGACTCATTTCCAAGACTATCATAGCGGACAAAGTCCATTTCTGAACTGAGTTCACTCCTCGTTTCAGTCCTGTTTCACTGAACCGGTTTAACCTGCCGTTCCAGCCATGTCTATCTCATGAGATATAAATCTTTACCCAATGCATTGGAGGGAGATATAGGTCACACCCATCTCATAATTAAACCATTCTTATATGTGCCACAAAATCATAAATCATACATCATTGCATAACCCATGTAATAAAAATGGGATTCTTAAACATCGTGACATCATAAAACAATTCATATAAGATAAAATAATTCATAAAAATAATTCCATCACAACATAATCCAATCAATGTAATAATAGGGATATAAATATAAACTTATTTTATCTTATATGGAAAATAATTTTGATAAAACACTTGAACTCCATTCTTCAGGATAATATCCTTTCTACTTCAAAAACATCTTTCCTTTCTTAACATGTTATAAAATTTTAAATTAAAAGAAGTTGATTAAAACTAAACTTGAAAACATGTAAAGGAAGCTTCTTGGAAATAATATTTTAAAAATCCATTAATGCCGTAAAAGATAAAAAAACATTTTTCTTGTACTTTTGTCGGAAAAGTCAAAAAGTACCTTGTTCAAAAAACGACAAAAGATTCCTTTCATATCTTTTACAAAAAACTCACCGAAGGGTAAAATTGGATTTAAAAAATTATAGGTGGATGGAAAGAATATTAAATATTGTGGAAACATGGATGTGGACGATAAAATACACCCCATTAAATACCAAAGTATAAACAATCTCAGATAAAAATGAGATTGTGATATTTTCCCTTACCTTAGGTCTGATTTGCTTCATAAGTATCCGAAACTCCTGTATAATGATTTAAATAATTTAATTGACTTATTCCAAAATCATACTCAATGTTATGATATCATATATGGCCATATTATTAGCTTCTTATTAGTAATATTTCATTGTTACTTGTTATTCTGGTGTTTATTACTTTTTTCTCTTATGCGTGTTTTGTTGAATAAATTTTTATTCTTCTATTTAGGTTATAGATACCTCATTTCCAGAATGGTATTAGTTTAATATATATCATATTAATTCATTAATTTCATTTATATAATCATTATGCAATGAAGATCATGTATAACGAGTCGCATCACATCATGGAGACGGTATTCCGTACGTACGCACGAGTGATGATATCGTTCCCATGATCCTGGAATTGTATTGGAGTGTATGAATACTATATCATAATCAATATCACTTTACAATAACCATATATAGTTATTATTTACACCATTATACCCATCCAAGTAAGGTGGTGGTGGAAAATATATTACACCACGGCGTGGAGACAGTATTCCATACGTACGCACGTGCGGTGATTTCGTTTTCCATAGTATGGATAGATGGTGAAATAGGGTTGTTTCATACATATAATAACATACCAATATATGAGTGATACTGATGTTATTACTTCATAATGAAACAACTAAAGAAGAAGAAGTGGATGAAGAAATAAAGTTAAAAGAATCGATAACAGACATTACCTCTTCTTTGAAGCGCCTCTTTGAGACCTCCACTTAGGGCACTAAAATTGGTCTTTGAAGAAGACCAAGACCTCTAGTATGTTTTTAGGGAAGTGTAAAAGAGAATTTGTCAGGGGTTGGACGATATTGAAGGGTCAAGGTGGTGTGAGGAAGAGAGGGAGGAGGTGCCCTTTTATAAGGGAGGAGAGGGGCACCTTTGGAAAATATAAAAATATTATTTTATTACAAAGTCAGATTCGGTTTTTAATAGATCCAAAATGATTTATTTCGAAGATAAGGTGGGGATTTGTCGAAATACTCTCATCCAATAGAATTTAGACAAGTTTAGGTTTCTATTTTAACCATATCATTTAGATTTAACTTTAAGTTATATAATTTAACTTTTATCGTGTCTTCTAGTTTTCTTACACTATAAGGTTAATAAACTTTATATAACAATCCAAAATAACCCCAAGTTGTTTATTATTAATATATATAAGCTTATCTAAGTCATTTGGCTGAACCTTAGATTTTTATGAATAAAATAACAATTAATAATATAATATTTGTTTTAAAAACTATTTTATGTCAATTTTGACACTATTTGATAATTGATTTTTGTGAAAATCATAACAGAAATATTAGTTCGAAAAAAGTTAATTAAATCAATACTAACATGTTATATTAACCTAGAAAATTATTTTAATTCATAAAATGTCTCAAATTACATTTATTTGGGTATTTATATCATCAATTATGTCAATATTTCATTAATAAGATAATTACTGCATCATCATTGTGTCATAAATAAATTAAATTAAAAATAAAATACCATTATGTAGGAAATATTTTTAGATTTCAAATGAAAATTTATAGTCTAATTTATGTTATGTATAACCCTATATTAAAAATGATTTAGTTTTTAAACTTTGATTTTAACTATTTTAACCCTTCTTTAAATAAATTAATAATAAATGTCCTAATATAATCCAAGTGGGCCTAAATGGTCATATTTTATTCCTAAGGTTGTTTTTGGTCGAATTACACTTATCCAATAGAATTAGTACATGTGTTAGGGTAATAATAATATAATTTTTACACTTAATTACCCTATTTACTTTTAACCGTGGTAAAAAAAGTAAAAATTTACTATTCACCAAAAATTATTTTCATCTCATTGAACCACATATTAGTCCTTGATATTAACCGTGTCTCTCGGATTTTTAAAATTTCACTCACAGAAGCGGTAAAATTATGTTTTATGTTAATTTGGAAATTCTCCTAGGAGGCGGGTAAAAGACGGTGAAAAGTTCAATAAAATATTTATATATCTAAAATTATTATAAAATGACTCCAATGAATTGAATTGAACTTATATAGGTATTATGTATCAATTTTGACCTAAAATAAATTTAAATAAATTAAATAATTATTTAAATAAAAAGTCGGTTTTTAAATAGTAACCCAGTGTTTTCACTATTCATCAAAGATTGAAAGTTTTCAGAAAAATACCAAAATTTCACCCTAGGCTAATTTTGATATTATGAATCCAAAAATGATGTCCATTTTGAAAAATAAAATTTACAAAATTTCAAAAAGTGGGTAATACTATTCATAACGGCTAGTTTAGTAATATTTTAATAGCATATCTTTGTTTAGTGAAACTCGGTATTGCGTATGACGAAAGCTATCAAGGAAGGCCGTGATTGCGTGTAAACCAAGGCAAGGTAGTGTTGTGTGTAGTGAAAAATTACTTTGATGATTTATATAACATAAAAACAAAATATTTGTCATAAAAGTCTCGGGTGTTACATTCTACCCCCCTTAATATGAATTTCACCCTTGAAATTCGTCACTTTGTAACAAACAGATGAGAATACCTCTCACTCATCATATGCTCAAGCTCCCATGTAGCTTCTTATAATTGGTGGTTTCTCCATAAAACTTTCACCAAGAAAGTGGTCTTGTTACGTAGGACTTTTTCACTACGATCCAGAATCTCTATTGGCTGTTCTTCATAAGAAAGATCTTGCTCCAGCGGTACAACTTCTGAAATGAGTACATGTGAATGATCAGGTATGTACTTTCTCAAGAGAGATACATGGAACACATCATGAACTTGGGAGAGATTCGGTGGAAGCGCCAATCGGTATGCTACCATCCCAACACGATCCAGAATTTCAAAAGGACTGATATATCTAGGGCTCTACTTTCCCTTCTTTCCAAATCTCATGACCCTCTTCCCGGGAGATATTCGTAAGAACACTTTATCACCCACATCAAACTCTATGTCTTTTCTTCGGTTGTCAACATAACTTTTTTGTCGACTCTGAGCTGCTCTTATGCTTTTTTGAATAGATCTGAAGTTTTCTACCATCTCATCAACAAGATCAGGTCCTAATAGCTTTCTTTCCCCAACTTCATCCCAGTAAGTTGGAGTCCCGAATTTCCTTCCATAGAGAGCTTCATAAGGAGCCATCTGAATACTCGAGTGAAAGCTATTATTATAAGAAAATTCCACCAAAGGTAGGTGTTGATCCCAACCACCATTGAAATCCATAGAGCAAGCTCTCACCATATCTTCTAGAGTTTGAATTGTTCTTTTAGACTGGCTGTCTATCTAAGGATGATAAGTAGTGATGAAACTCAACTCTGTATCCAGAGTATGCTGAAGACTTCGCCAAAACATTGAGGTAATCCTCGGATCCCGATCAGATATAACGGAAAGTGGTACTCCATGCAATCTTACCACTTCCTTTACATATATCATGGCAAGCTGGTCTAGAGAGAAATCCTCTCTAATAGAAATGAAGTGTGTAGACTTTGTAAGACGATCAACTATGACCCAGATAGCATTATTGACTTTTGATGTTTTAGGAAGTTAGGTGACAAAGTCCATAGTGATGTTTTCCCATTTCCATTCGGGTATGGGTAATGGTTGTAACATCCCCTTAGACTTTTGTCTCTCAGCTTTAACTTGCTGACAAACCAAGCATCAAGAGACATATTCAGCAACATCTCTTTTCATGCCATCCCACCAGAAGTACTCTTCCAGGTCCCTATGCATCGTTGTACTTCCAGGATGAATAGATAATGAAGAACTATGAGCCTCATCCAGTAGCTCCTTCTTTAATTCGGGGATGGGAGGAACACAAACCCGATTCCTGAACTTTATTATCCCATCACAATCAAAGTTGAATTCAGGAACATTTCTCACCTTCTTTTGTAACTCTACATCTTCTTTATGTGCCTCTTTAATCATCACATGTATAGATGGTTGAACATTCATTTGAGAAAGATACGATTTTTCTCCATTCATTATAATTCCAAGATCCATCCTTTGTAAATCCATAAATATTGGATCTTTTTTATCCTCATCATGGATAAGCTAGCATGGTCTTATTGACTTGATGCATCTTCCACCTTGTTTGCTTTCCTATGGTTGTAATTAATTGAGCAGTCGTAATCCTTAATCAGATCCAACCATCTTCTTTAGCGCATATTCATCTCCTTTTGTGTGAAAATATACTTTAAACTTTTATGATCAGTATAAATACCACACCTTTCATCATAAAGATAATGCCTCCAAATCATTAATGCAATGATTACCGCAGCTAACTCCAAATCATGAGTTGGGAAATTTTTCTCATGGATTTTCAACTATCGTGAGGCATAAGCTATCAACATATCATTTTTCATAAGAACACACCCAGCCTCTTCTTGGATGCATCACTGTAGATCACAAACCTTTCTCCACTGCAAGGAATTCTGAGTACAAGTTCATTGGATAACCTTATTTTCAACTCCTTGAAATTCACATCACATTCCTACATCCACACAAACTTAACTCCTTTTCGAGTCAACTTGGTGAGTAGATTAGATAATCATGAAAAATCGTTTACAAAACGTCGATAATATCCAGCCGAACCAAGATAACTTCGGATCTCGGTTACAGTTGTTGGTCTCAACCATCTTTCGATAACGTCTGTTTTTGCTGGATCCATAGATATCCCCTCTTTTGAGATTATATGACCCAAATATGAAACTTTTTGAAGCCAAAATTCATACTTGGTAAATTTGGAATAAAGATTCTCCTTTATAGGGGTCTTCAATATAATTCTCAAGTGATCTTCATGTTCTTCCTTGCTCTTTGAATAGACAAGAATATCGTCTATAAAGACTACCACAAACTGATCATGATAGTCTATAAAGACTCTATTCATCATATCCATGAAGATAGCATGGGAATTAGTAATACCAAATGTCATCACTATAAATTCATAGTGTCCATACCTTGTACGGAAAGTTGTCTTTGGTATATCCTCCCTTTTGACCTTTAATTGATGATACCCTGAACGAAGATCAATCTTGGAAAAGTATTGAGCTCCACGTAGTTGGTCAAATACATCATCAATGCGCGGGAGAGGATATTTGTTCTTGATCGTGATCTTGTTAAGTTCTCGTTAATCAATGCAGAGTCTCATTGATCCATATTTCGTCTTTACAAACATAATAGGTGCTCCCCAAGGTGACGCACTAGGGCGTATGAATCCCTTATCAAGATTCTCTTGGAGTTGCTTCATCACTTCCTGCAACTCAATTGTGTCCATTCTATAAGGTGTCTTTGAAATAGGCAAAGCACCCGGTACGAGTTCTATTGAAAACCCTAATTCACGATTTGCTAGAAGACCCGGTAATTCCTCTGGAAAGACATCGTCAAACTCCCGTACAATGGGAATATTCTTAATCGTGAGTTTCTCACCAAACATTAGAGTTAAATAGACTTCATTTAGTGGAATCAAGACCCATAAGATGGAAGAAATTTCCACTGGAAGGTTATGTTCATCCTTGCATCGATAGACGATCATAGATTGATCTAGAATATGAAATGTGACTTCCCTTCTTTGGAAATTGATATGATCTCCATATAGAGAAAGCCAATCCATGACAAGAATCACATCAAATTCCACTATAGGAAGGATCACAAGATTTTCAGGAAGCACATTCCCACAAACATCAATCGGAGAATAATTATAAACTTTTGATGCAACTGTTGTGCCATTAAGAGTTTTCACAGCCAACTAAACATCTAATTGTTGAGGTAATACGACGATATCCTTAGAAAACTCTTCAGAAATAAAAGAGTGGGTGGATCCATAATCTAATAAAACATTTTCTACTTTAGAGTGGATGGTAAGTGTACCTTTCACCACTTCGTTATCGTACTCCACATCGCAGATAGAAATTTCATGTGACATTCAATTTTCTTTAGCCTTAAGAGTTTGTTGACGTCGTTCATCATCAACAACCCTCGTATTAGGGCATTGATTATCATAATTCCCCATTTCCTTGCACTTGAAACATTGAAGGGTAGTAGGTTCTTTCTGCATATCACTTCCTTTGTTTTCATCATTAGACATCTTCTTCCCATTATTTCGACATTCAATTGCCCAATGACCTTCTTTTCCATACTTATAACATTTATTGTTCCCCTTAAGACAATTTCCTCCATGTTTCTTTCCACACTTTGAGCATAAGGGGAAACTTATCTTCTTTTCAGTGTGCACTTTATATTTTTCTTTGAATTCCATTTTCCTCTTCTTATCAAACCCATATGACTGATGGGTTACTCCAATCTCCATCTCAACTTTGAGAGCACATCGATTGATTTCCTCGTAACTATTGATGTCCCTTATGGCTAACTCCCTTCGAAGACTTGTTTTTAAGGCACTAAAGAATCGATCAATCTTACTCTCAAGTTTGATAATAATATCATAAGTGTACCTTGCAAGTCTTGTAAAATTTGCATCGTAGCTACCAACAGATTCATCATCCTTTTTCTTTAGTTCAATAAATTCATTCTTTATATTTTTTTAGAGAATACAAGGGAAGTACTTATTAAAAAATAAGTTCTTGAACTCGTCCCATTCCATGGACTCAATTTCATCCCTTTTCCTCATATTCTTAATAAGATTCCACCATTGATCAGCATCTCCTTCTAAATGATACACTGATAAGATGACTTTATCATGTTCAGAACATTGAAGAACTGAAAATATCTTTTCAGTGGTACTTCTCCATTGTTCAGCCACTAATTGATCAGAAGACCCGCTGAATGAAGGTGGGCGCCTCCTCATGAAGGATTCAACAGAATTTTTCTCCTTCCATTGCTCGTATGGAAGTCCTGCATGATTCATAGCTTGAGAAAGTTGTGTGAGCATGGCTACAATATTTTTCATTCCAGCTCCCATAACGTTTGGTTGCTCAAGGGGACAATCATTGCATTTCCTGTCGCATTTTGCATTAACACGATTCCTTCGGGTTCCAGCCATTGACTAAAACCAAGAAGAATAGTGCGAGAAACACTAATTATAATAGTAAAAACACATAATAAAGAATAAAATTTCACACATAAGGTCTTATCATAGGTTGTTCATGGCCATTTCTAAAACACTAATATTGCGTTCTATGCTTAGACTTATCCTGATGGTTCTTAATATGGCTTTCACATCCTAGTTTTTAGAGGTTGACTATACCTTTCCTATGATACCAAATATAACGACCCATACTTTACATACATTGTTAATACTTCAAAATTTATGTACACTTATTACAACATATATCAAAACCCTGAAGAACTAGGTATAGTGTCTTTATAAACTGGGAAACATAAACAATTGGTTCATAAAGAATCTACATTGTCTCCCACTTATTTCATCATATCTAGAGTCCCTTTTGGTATATCCTACTTAATAACCTTCTTCCTAACTTGGGGAAAGATAACATACAAAATGGTGAGCTCAAATGCTCAGTAAGGGTAAACAAAATAAATATCAATCACATCATATTCATAAGAACATATCATTTTGGAAATCTTAACCTGCAAAAGAGCTCATAATTTCATAACATGGGGTAAATCATACTAGTGAAATTTAATCCCAATAATCATAACATAAAACATGAAACTTTATTGCGTACACACATAATCATAGAGAATTACTTCTTAGTATACAAGACTCATTTCCAAGACTATCTTAGCGGACAAAGTCCATTTCTGAACCGAGTTCACTCCTCGTTTCAGTCATGTTTCACTGAACCAGTTTAACCGACCGTTCCAGCCATGTCTATCACATGAGATATAAATCTTTACCCAATGCATTGGATGGAGATATAGGTCCCACCCATCTCATAATGAAACTATTCTTATGTGTGCCACAAAATCATAAATCATACATCATTGCATAACCCATGTAATAAAAATGGGATTCTTAAACATCGTGACATCATAAAACAATTCATATAAGATAAAGGAATTCATAAAAATAATTTCATCACAAAATAATCAAATAAATGTAATAATAGGGATATATATAGAGACCTATTTTATCTTAGATGGAAAATAATTTTGATAAAACACTTGAACTCCATTCTTGAAGAAAATATCATTTCTACTTCAAAAACATTTTTCCTTTCTTAAAATGTCATACAATTTTAAATTAAATGAAGTTGATTAAAAATATACTTGAAAACATGTAAGGGAATATTTTTTGAAATAATGTTTTAAAAATACATTCATGTCGTATAAGTTAAAAAAACATTCTTCTCGTACTTTTGTAGGAAAAGTCAAAAAGTACCTCGTTCGAAAAATGAAAAAAGATTCCTTTCATATCTTTTACTAAAAACTCAACGAAGGGTAAAATTGGATTTAAAAAATTATAGGTGGATGGAAATAATATTAAATATTGAGGAAACATGGATTTGGATGATAAAATACACCCTAGTAAATACCAAATTATAAACAATCTAGGATAAAAATGAGATTGTGATATTGTCCCTTACCTTAGGTCGGATTTCTTTCGTAAGTGTCTGAACCTCCTGTATAATGATTTAAATAATGTCATTGACTTATTCCAGAATCATAATCATTGTTATGATATCATATATGTCTATTTTCTTGGCTTCTTATTAGTAATATCTCATTGCTACTTGTTATTTAGGTGTTTATTACTTTTTGTTCTTATGCGTGTTTTGTCGAATAAATTCTTATTCTTCTCTTTAAGTTATAGATACCTAATTTCCAGAATGTTATTACTATAATATATATCATATTAATTAATTAAATTCATTTATATAATCATAATTCAATGAAGATCATGTAGAATGAGTCGTATCACATCGTGGAGACGTTATTCCGTACGTACGCACGTGCGATGATATCGTTCCCATGATCGTGGAATTGTATTTAAGTGTATGTATACTATTTCAAAATCAATACCACTTTAAAATAATTATATATAGTTATTATTTACACCATTATACCCTTCCAAGTAAGGTTCTGGTGGCAAATAGATTACACCACGGCGTGGAGACGGTATTCCATACGTACGCACGCGCGGTGATTTCGTTTTTCGTAGGATGGATAGATGGTGAAATTGGTTTGTTTCATACATATAATAACATAACAATATATTAGTGATACTGATGTTATTACTTCATAATGAAACAACTAAATAAGAATAAGTGGAAGAATAAATAAAGTTGAATGAATCAATAATTGACATTACCTCTTCTTTGAAGCGCCTCTTTGAGACCTCCTCTTAGGGAAATAAAATTGGTCTTTGAAGAAGACCAGGACCTCTAGGATGTTTCTATGGAAGTGGAGAAGATAATTTGGCAGGGCTTGGCCGATCCTGAAGGCTCAATGTTATGTGAGGAAGAGAGGGAGGAGGTGCCCTTTTATAAGGGGGGAGAGGGGCACCTTTGGAAAACCTAAAAATAATATTTTATTATAACATCATATTCAGTTTTTAATAGCTCCAAAATGATTTATTTCGAAGCTAATGTGGGGATGTGTCGAAATACTCTCATCCAATAGAATTTAGACAAGTTTAGGTTTCTATTCTAAACATATCATTTAGATTTAACTTTAAGTTAGATAATTTAACTTTTACTGTGTCTTCTTGTTTTCTTACACTATATGGTTAATAAACTTACTATAACAAGCCAAATGAACCCAAAGTTGTTTATTGTTAATATATATAACCTTATCTAAGTCATTTCAATGAACCTTATATTTTTAGGAATAGAATAACAATTAATAATATAATATTTGTTTTAAAAACTATTTTATGTCAATTTTGACACTATATGGTAATAGATTTTTGTGAAAATCATAACAGAAAGATTAGTTCGAACAAAGTTAATTAAATCAATACTAACATGTCATATTAACTTAGAAAAATAATTTAATTCCAAAAAAGTCTCAAATTACATTTATTTGGGTATTTATAACATCACTTTTGTCAATATTTCATTAATAAGATAATTATTGCATCATCATTGTGTCATAAATAAATTAAATTACAAATAGAATACCATTATGTAGGAAATATTATTATATTTATAATAAATATTTATTGTCGAATTTATCTTATGTATAACCCTATATTAAAAATGATTTTGTTATTAAACTTTGATTTTAACTATTTTAACCCTTCTTTAAATAAATTATTAATAAATGTCCTAATCTAATCCAAGTGGGCCTAAATGGTCATATTTTATTCCTAAGGTTGTTTTTGGACGAATTACACTTATCCAATAGAATTAGGACATGTTTTAGGGTAATAATAATATCATTTTTACCCTTAATTACCCTATTTACTTTTAACCGTGGTAAAAAAAGTAAAAAGTTACTATTCACCACAAATTATTTTCATCCCATTAAACCACATTTTATTCCTTGATATTAATCGTGTCTCTATGATTTTCGAAATTCCACTCACAGAAGTGGTAAAATAAATTTTATGTAAATTTGGAAATTCTCCTAGGATGTGGATAAAAGACGGTGAAAAGTTCAATAAAATTTTTACATATCTAAAGTTATTATAAAATGACTCCAATTAATTGCATTGAACTTATATAGGTATTATATATCAATTTTGACCTAAAATAAATTTAAATTAAATAAAAAAAATTTTAAATAAAAAGTCGGTTTTTAAATAATAACCCAGTGTTTTCACTATTCATCAAAGATTGAAAGTTTTCATAAAATTACTAAAATTTCACCCTAGGATAATTTCGATATTCTGAATCCAAAAATGAAGTCCATTTTGAAAAATAAAATTTAAAAAATTTAAATAAAGTGGGTATTTCTATTCATAATGGATAGTTTAGTAATATTTTAATAGCACATCGTTGTTTAGTGAAACTCGGTATTGCCTACGACACAAGCTATCGAGGAAGGTCGCGATTGCGTGTAAAGAAAGTCAAGCTAGTGTTGTGTGTAGTGAAAGATTCATTTGATGATTTATATAACATAAAAACAAAATATTTCTCATAAAATTATTGGGTGTTAGAATATACATGCATTTATAATATTACATACTCATTTAGAGGTAAGAAATGAAATGCACCGTTCATGGAGACGTTAAGCCGTACGTACGCATGAACACTACTTTCATTTATATTTCATACTTCAATGGAATTAAAACATAATGATACATAATATTATTATAATTCCAGTATGTTATCATACATAATATCATTAAATCTATCCTTTATATGTACCACATATGGTATTAACGAATCAAATCACTTTGAGGGGTCGGTAGTCCGCACTTCCTAAAATAAAGATATCGTGTTTACCCATAATGGAAACCATAAAGGAATGCCATAAATGAAAAATAACGAATATTAAGGAAAAAATAAACATATTATATATCATATATAAATATAATGACATCTTAATGGCCACCTTTGACGGTGTTAAAAAAATATTGAACAATCATCGTTTCGTGAGGCAGAAATTCACCATCCACAGAAACAGTATGTTCATTGACCATTAGATGTTGGTGTATGTAATTGTAGCATGAATAATTGTTATAAAAAAATCCTAGTATATGGAAGATACTGGTTTTGTTACAAAAGAAAAGAATAAAAAGAGTTTATGGGGTTGGAGAAGCAGAATAAAACAAAATAGCACAAGTGAAGACGTTACCTTAAAATCGGGTAACTCCCTTTGGTTTGAAACAAAAGTGTTTCTTGAAGTGCTTCCTTCCTATGTTAAGGATTCTAGGATGAGTATAGGGATGTTTAGAGACAAATTATCATAGCTTGGCCTAGACAAAGGCTTTATAGGTGTGGGTAAGGAGGTAGAGGTGGGCGCCTTTTTTAGGAGGAGAGGAGGGGAACTCTTGGAAAGTATTAAAATGTTACTTTATTTTCAAATGTGTTTCGGATTTTAAAGGACCCACATTGATGTATTTAGAGGATAAGGTGATAAGAGTTCGAAATCCACCCATCCATTAGGTGTTTGACAAGTGTAGGTCTTAGATTTTACATTATCTTTTCATTTTATTTAAATCGTTAAATAATGAGGTAATCGCTACATCATCATGATGTCATAAATAATTTAATTTATTTAATGTATAAAAATTATAAAAAATACTATGATGTAGGAAATCTTTTTATCTTTTCAATGACTATTTATAGTCAAAAATATTACTTGTATAACCCCATGTAAAAATTGTTTAAGTAAAACAATATAAGTTTGTGTCATTTTTACTTTTACTTTAAATAAAAGGCATTAATGTCATTATCTTACCCAAGTGACTTCATGGGGTCCCAAAAAACGACCCATGGGTTTTTTGTGGTCGGCCATGACTCATCCAATAGGGTTAGTACATGTGTCAAGATATTTTCATTTTATTATAATATCATTTTTAACTTAAATCACACTATTTACCTTTAATCGAGATTAATAAAACATAAATATTACTATTCATCAAAAATAATTTTCATCCCATTGAACCATATTTTACTTGATAATGAAAATCATTTATATTGGATTTTTTAAATTCAAATCACAGAAGTGGTAATGTTCCATTTAAACAAAAAATCAGTTTTTGTAACTACCACTTTGTGGTTTCACTATTCATAAAAAATAATGGTTTTTTAGAAAAATACCAAAAATTTACCCTAAGCTATATTTGATATTCGGAATTCAAAAATGATCACTATTTTACCAAATTCATAACATATAAGTTGCATTAATTAATTTTATAATTAAATCCCGCTTTCAAATAAAATTGCGTGTTTTTAAGAAACAATATCTATCAAAAGATTGACACTCTTCTATGTCCAATCTCAAAGTGATGTTAATTAAAATGACCAAAATTGGATTAAATGGTAAAAATATATTCTAATTTCACTTTAAAATCAATTAAAAATATAATCCAACTATATAAATAAATTAGATTAAAAAGAGGTTTTGAATTAAAATACAACAATTTTCACTATTTATTAAAAAAATGAACATTATCAGAAAAATACCTGAAATTTATCCAAAGTAAATTTCAATGTCCCAATCATAAATAATAAGTTTATTTTGACAAGTATATCTTATAAAATTTTCAAAAGATAGATTTAAAAATGTTTCTCCATCAAAAGGTGGTAAAACATTATTTTAAAAATATTAGAGTATTTATTCTTAAAATTTGATTTATTTAGATTTTAAGCCTCTAACATTTAATGCATAAATGTAAAAATATTTAACAAACATATGTAATCATTTTATAGTTATTTCTATTCATTCCTTCCATTACAACGGCTAGGCATTAACTATTATATTATTATTATATTATTATTGTGCAACATAAGATTTCAAAGAAACTCGTAGTTACGTATTCGGTACGCCATCGAGTATAGCATTCCCTTTTAAGTAGTATTAACATTTTTTACACAAATATTGATAAACATTATAATTTAATATTATTTATTTACCTGGGATGTTAGACAAGCACCCCACCTATTTACAAGCATCGTGAAAGTATGTTGTGAGTGTGAATCTCCGGATAAAAAACCAATTCCAAGAAATCAATGATTATCAAATATTAGGAATCTATTTGATTCCTCTCATGCAAGTAAATTCATATTATATACATGTCCTGCTTCACAATTGATTAATGGTATCCCATGAAATCCCATATCTCATGATCAATAATTGATTCCCTATCATCAAGGGAAATCATGTGTGTGTCTTTTTTAGGCTTAACACTACATTTCCTAGTGCCCCAAGATATCATGTATTAGTATCATTCTCTCTGGGTAATTCAATTTAATTTATAGAAATAGATTAGTAAAATTGTATTTTATCAATTATTTTTATCAAAGGATAATATATTTCTTCTCCCTTACATGACAACACATTATGGTAAGAAAATTATAACACCAACATCATATTGTATATAATTTCTTTACGGTGTATACCTTCATCCCAAACTAATCCAAATACTAAGGTTAACCAAACTAGTTCAGGACTAGTCATTGTCAGACGCAAAATAATCTCAAATAATCAATTCACTTTCAATGTTGACGCCCAAAAAAATTATCCATTTCATGTACGTACCCTCTCACTGGGGTCAAAATGTCACTGGGAAACCAACTGTGGTCCCCGAGGTCACATCGACCATATAAACCCATTATGGGTTCTCTTATCTCAAAAATTTCTCATAGGTAAACACCCTTCACTTCCAGGATATAGTATGCCTTCGGATGATTAACATAATATTGAGGAATAACTAGACTCATGATTAAATATCATAAGGGATATATCCTCAATTATATCCCTCAAAAATTCATCCTAGGTTGGTCAAAACACCTGACCTATCCACAAATATTTATTAGGTATACCAACCTTGGAAATCAAGTCTCAGGGGGAATAATTCTCGCCTATTGGTCTTATCAATTAGTCTAAAGGATTTATATCCTCTCAATGTACACACATGAAAAATCCTTATTCTATACATCTCAAATAAGCAGTCACATCCATATGGAGATCTCTAATGGAACTATTCCATAGTTCTATTATGTCTTGAACATACTTTTAATATTTTGATTCCACCTCTCAGGTTCCATGTTTCTAAAGTCATACTACTATCATCGTGGACACCATAATCAATGGTAGAGGCAACGAATCTAGTGACCAATGTCCCCTTAGGGCCAAGAATATTTGTGAAATTAATTGATACTATTTATGAATTAATCTAAAAATCATATAATTTAAATCATCATTTATCCCTCAGCATCAAGACTCGCATTTAAATGAGCTTCATATTTCATGTGTAATGATTTTCTTTTGGTATCTCTTTATGAATGTATTTTTAGTAATTATAAAGAATATATCATCCCGGATGGGTTTTTATGTATATAAAATAATGATATTTAGGTCTGTATCATACTTTACATAATTTCCAATTGAATCTATTTAGAGGAAAAACTATTTATAGTGTTGTGGGTTATTGTTCTAGGTAATGTGGGAACATTATTTATGATTGAAATTAAATTATTCTCAAATTAATTATATAAAACTTTTTTATGTTATAAATATGTGACTATTCTAGACGTTTTATTTAAATTTAAAAACTCAATGATGTGTGTATGAGGTAACAAATGAAATAGGTTTATATATTATTCAATCGAATTATCTGAATATTAAAAGGGGATATTCATGATTCACTTCATTAGGAAGGGTATATCAACAACATCATGTTACTTTCTTTGAATTTTAACCCTCAGTTCATTTTTCCATTTTTCTAAATGATTGGATATATTGTGTCTATTGTGCACAAATTATTTTCATCTTCATGCAAATTGAACATGTGGCCATACTCTAGGGGGATTGGTCTATAGTGGTGGTTTAAAGGAAAAAGAATATTTGAATTTCAAAAATTTTATTTTTAGTAATATTATTTTCGTTGAAAAAAAATATATATATACAAATTATTTAGTGAAAATATACTTTTATTATGGTAAAAAAATAATACAATAAAATATTAATTTTGAATGATTTAATGTATATTAGGTTGTTTAACATAATTTTTATACAAATTGAAAACTATCAATTTATATTCAAAATTATAGAATGTTTATTTCACAATAAAAAATTATCACACTATGGTAACATTATGTTAGAATAATGAAATATCCTAGTCTATATTAATTTAAAATATCTATAATATTTGTAGAGAAGAAAATCATTAAATTCTATAGTTTCAAAATAATTATTTCTTATTTTTTATGCTTGGTTTCTAGTTTAAAATTTTTATCCCTTATATCCTTCCTCTATATATTTTCTTAACTAATAAGAACATTTATTAATTTAATGCTTCATTGATGAATTTGATATCAATGCCTACATTTTTAATGACTTTTTCCTGGTCTTTATGATGTACATTAAAAGATAATAAGTTCATAATTCCTAATAATTTCACACATACATTATAAGAATGAATGTAAGATATGTGGAGTAAACACAAAACCACTTATGGGACTTTGTCCACTATGACATGGGTAGGCCTAAAATTATATATTTATATATTTCATTAGGTAAAATTTATATCCCATGAGATACAATTTATTATCCTTGATAGATTATCTAAAAAATCTACAGGATTATGGAGTGATCATAATCCACTATGGGATTATTTCCTCAATTTTATGTTGTCTCTATAAAATTCTGTGAATTTATGTAATGATATATAGAGAAATTGTGAATTATTTAGTACTTCGAATGATATTATTAGAAAAATTGTTATGCTTTTTATAAATAACTAAATTGATTTTCCAAGGTATTTGATTATTGAAATTTAATAATCAAAAGTATTTTATTCCTTAAAATAACACATCACCTGAATATTAAATATGTGATTACCAATTGTATATCATGTTATACTTATTATTTTTCATTACAAAATCCTAAATGATATCCTTGTATTTTATAATTTCTTACAGATGTTTTTTTCAATCACCCCATGTTTTCAAAATTTATTCTTCATAGGGAATAAGGATATATAGAAGTTATTGAATTGTATAGGATCTTCTATGGAGTTAAAATTTCAAAGTATATGAAATGTTTTCTTAAATAGTGATATGTTGTATGTTAAGGCGTTTCTTTACTATTTAAAACAATAAAACATCACAATTGTAATTTTTTTGGGTTTTATAACTTTTTTATTTGATTTAGGTCTAGACAACATTATATGTAATTATATGGAGAGACCCTTTGGTATCTAAAGGCATTCGATGAATTTTTTAGGTCTTTTTCTAATAGTGAGATAAACCTTAATAGAGTAATTATATAAGTGTAAATAGAATTTGAAATTTTTTAGGAAAATATGTTTATCAATATTTTGTGTAATTAAAATAATACAATTCTTCATTGAACGGTCGATGGCTAGTTTTGAAATGGAATGAGAGAGATATCATTGTACACTTTTTTCCCTTCCCAAATGATTACTTATAAAATCATTTCAATTCTAATCTCAGCTTATTTTGAGTCCTTTAAAAACATACAAATTTTTTTTAAAATTATTTCTGATATATCGAACACCATATATATACTAATATATCATAATATGGATTCTAAAGGTGGAGGTGTATTGTGATTAGTGGTACCTATGGGTAATAACATCGAGAGGGGTCTATTAGGCTTGACATAGTCGTCACCATATTCATAAAAACCTTCCTTACTACATAACTAGTATGACACTCCAATCATATATTATTATGATAATTCAAATTTTCCTTAAATTAATAATCTAAAAAATATATATCCACAAATAAAAAAAATTTGTGACCATGAGATTCATCATCCAAAAATTATTCAAATTATGTTAATTATTTAACTGGTTTTAGGATAATAAATACTGATTTATAATGATAATTTCTACACAAGTTTGATATATCATTTATAAATGCCTCCTAGAATAGGAAATTTGATCCACATTAACGCACTTAATCAAATTGTAATAATGGTCATTTCTTGGATGTTCAAAACCCAATATTTCGAAGGTAATAATTATTCCAATCATTATCATCATATTATTACATATTATCATGTGATAATAAGATATAAAATTAATTATATTAGTGTTATATATTTTAAGATAACAAATATAAGGTGTTGTTGGTAGAGAAAAAAATGGATAAAGGGAAGAAGAAAAAGAAAGATGTTCCCACATGTGAAAATTGTAAAAGGAATCTTTGTGGTACGTGCTTAAAAGGAAGAGGATTTTAATTCTGGTATGGGGAGAAATAATACCATAAACATGAAATCATGGGAATGAAAAAAATTCCAAACTCTAATTCTACAAATGTAAGGAGATGGGGAAATACAAAAAGTAATTACCCAAACTTCAATGGAATATACTTAAAAAGAACTTAATAGATCATAGTGCAGCTTATATTACTACCAAAAATGGTGAAGAAAATTTGATTTTCATTTGTTTTGATTTAATAATTTTCTAATTTAGGTATTTAATAAATGATATCCAGATTACAAGAATTGTGAAATGTATATAGATTTTACTATTATACTTTTTCATTTAGGATTTGAAAGTGAATTTTGAATGGCGTTGATGACCTAGAAATATTATTCAGTGTCATGTTGAAATTCATGTAAAACACATAATTAAGAGAAATATAACCCTAAATACATTATTAGTGTAGAGATATTTATATTTAGATAAAAATATGATTGTTATCGATAAAGTAAACTAGAATGTACTAACCACCTTGGAATCTATTAATTAATATTCGATAATGTTGTTTATTTTATCATTGATGGTGTTCACATCATCTTCGTATTTAAGGAATATATCAAATAATATATGTTTTAATTAGTTAATATGGGGTAATTCATGTTTTTGACATTTGATATAGTAATTCTTGTATTACAATGTCTCCAGAAAATTCATGATTAAGGAATTCAAATGTTCGGTATGTGATGATTAAGATCTACTTCAAATTGTTTGGGGGATTAATGATAAGTTCGTTTTTGTAATTTAGTGACCTTGTTTATAAATATATGGATCACAATCTATTGTAAGGTCTATAAGGTAATCCATTTATGAAATGGTTTATGTTGAACATTGGGTTAGGTTTTTTTATTAATTTATAAGTTAATCATATTAAATTTTATTCATATTTTATAACATGTGATATATATTTTTCATAATCATAACTAAATTTATAAGGAATGACTACTAAATCTATTTGGGATGTTACAATCTATTTAATGTGAATTTTAGTGCTTCGTGGATAAAAAAATTTAATTTTGAGATACTTATTTATTAGAGTAATGAATGAATTAGAAATTGATAGAATCACAATCAATGAATGAAATTTCTCTTATGAATTAAAAACTTATCAACTAAGAATATTTCACTATTTTAATTTATATTATATTTTTCCCTCATCTTTAGGAAAAGTAACTTGAAACAAAAAATTTATGCCATTACATTCATATCCTATGAAACATTTGTTCTTTTAAATCATCACTAATTTGTAGTTTTGAGCCCCATAACATTACCTTTAACATTCACTTACTTGTGATAAATTACCTCTATCATTATCTAAATTGATTTATGCTTTTCTTCTACCTACACATCTTCACATTCCATCAATGTTTTTCTTTGTAGAATCCCAGTTATATATTATTATTTATTTCATTTGTAAATCCCTATATCTCTTATTAAGATGATATTTTATGAATCCTTTTTATGATGTGTAAATTTTTTAAAAAATTATTTCCAAATATAAAAAAATTGACTACCAATATAATGTTTAAATTGTGGGTATATAATTTTTTTATGGAGGAGAGAATGTAACATCTTTAGATTTTAAAATAATAACATTGTCTTTGATAGTATAAATCACATGTAACACCCATATTACTTGAAAATACAACATCTTGAAACTTTATGATATATTTATGAAAAAATATATTCTATATCTCCATTAAATTCCATTATATTGAAATCCTGGTTAGCTTTTGTTACACAAAATGATTAGTTTCCTTGATAGCATGTGTTACACTTTTGGTTGAGTTTTACAGAAGAAAAATATTCTATTCACATTATTATTTAATACATCGCCTATCCATTGAAATGGTGGGTGTGGGTAGGATTAAATAAATTAAGAAATATATATTGTATACACATTTATTTTTTACATATCGATTAGAAATAAAATCTGAATCATTTAAAACAACGAAAATGTTTTCCATAGAACCATATTTTTCTAATAGATGGTCTAATCGTGCTTTTCACACATTATTTAAAATAAATTTTAACTGATTTTTGGGAATATGTTATTAAAAATAAACCTTTGTTTTGAAATTTTATTATAAATATTATCTTAGGGATTATTTCATGATTTTTTTGAAATGATAAATTTATTGAAGAATAGTAAAATTTTGAAATTTTTAATTGAAAATCACCAATTATTTTAAATTATTTATGATGATAAATTACATTTTTAATTGGGTTTGAAGAAAAAATATAACAAATTTATATAATTTATTATAATTTCTATGATTGTAATTATTTTCAGGTTGTATTTTTATATAAAAACATTGCAAATATTTGATCATTTTCTCTTTAAAACACCTCATTCACATTGTGACTACAAGATTAATTCTAAATTATTATGTTCGATTATTGGAAATGGATTTGGGAAAATGAATTTTATATTAGGAATAATAATAATATATATTTTTTAATCTTGGGAAAAAAATTTCTAACAAAATGAAAAGGCACAGTAATAAAAACTTATTACCCTAGTTAATGTAAAAATGGATTCACCGGGGGTAAAACTGTGAAGATAAGTGTTATGAAAGACCTAACAACATGTGAAACATACATTTTATATCCATATTCCCAAATTATATCTTCTATATTTTATAATGAACCATAATGGATGACTTTTTTCTGATACAGAAGAGGGTGTCACTGAATCTTTTCAAAAAAATCAAGTGGTGTACTTGATTAACTTTTAAAAGGCCACCCACTCTCCTCTTTTATTCACACTAAAAAACATTTATAGAAAATACCTATCTAATTCTGTTCCCAAATTTACTCCTCTAATTACAAAATCCATCATTTGGGAATCAACCCAACCTAAGAGGGATTTAGTTTAATCCTAAGGAGGATTCTGAAATAAAATGTAATATTTTTCAACGATCATCTTTATTTTATATATTTATCCACCTACATAAATTATTATTATAAAATGATGATATAATAACTGTAAAACCCATATACATATAGAATGAAACTTTCCATTTATGAATTAAATTGTTAATATTATTATAAATGTATATTAAAATAAGTGGTATTTATAAAAATTATTTAATTTATAATAATAGAATAGTAACATGACAATTAGAATAGTAATTGAACTGTTAGGAATTGTATTCTGGAAATTAGAATAATAATCTCTCCAATGAAAGTAAAAAGAAAATTAATGTATCTCAAAAATGAAAATTTGATATATTTATATCATGGAAAAAGTAATTTAATATTTTAAAATATAATATTTAAGTGTCGGTGTTTCTGTGTATCACAAATGTTTACGTATAAATTTTTTAATAAATATAATTATTTAAGAGGAAAATTATTTTCAAAAAAATCAAAAATAAATATTTTGTTTTGATTTAATTTTTTGAAAATTTTATGAGAGCGTATTTTATTTTTAAATGTTTCAAAAAATAGGTTTTAAAATTAGAAGTCCTATTTTTCAAATAAATTATGATTTTAGTTAAAAAGTCAACTTCTCATATTTGGAAAAAAAATACAAACATTTAGTGTTTTTTGAAATCTATATTTTGAAATTTTTGTGATGAATTTTTAGAATTTTTCCAAAATAGTTAAATTTTTAGTGAATAGTGAAATACAATAGTTTATATTGTTTAAAATTATAAGATAAATACATGACTTTTTTGAGTCCTGAATGTTGTAGGGAACATTTATTTATTACTAAAAAGGTAGTAATTACTCTTCTAGGTCACAATAATTCACAGTAAAGATATTCTTCATCCAGAAAAACAAAAAAAAATTAAAAATCAAGAACATCACTCTCATCTCCCTATAAATACAACCCCTCAAAAACCCTTCTACTCACACATAAATATCGTTTTATATTGTTTAAATTCATCCCAATTACCTTCCCAATAATCATCCCCTGGAACATGACCTACCTCACTCACCAAAAGACCAAAACCACGTTCCATAATAAGGATCTCAAGGAGAATATAATCCAGAGGTAATATTCTTCAATTATCTATTTTAAATTCTTTATTTCTTTCCTCATTTCTACCTTATACTCATCTCCAATGTGTAAACTAGATTGATAACTCTAGTATCATATATATATTTATATATTTATATATATATTGGAATGTAATTGTCTTACATTAATATCTTTCATCAGTCCTTTTTTATCCTCCTCTTATTCTAAAAAATGAAAATATCGTTTCTATCGTGTTGATTCACCACCATCATGTACGATGACATTTCATTTTACAGTACTTCCATCATGAATTATCATAAACCAATTATTATGGTAAAAAATATTTTAACATGTATATTATAATTTTTTAATTTTTTTTTATCTAATTTATCGAAAAAATAATAAAATTACATGAACCTAGTTGTTCATGGTCCAAAAAACCCTAAAAATATACCAAATATTTATCATTAATGTTTTTTCTAATGAATCATCCAAATATCTGATAAAAAATTTATATAAGGGATCATATAAAATTATGGTAACATATTAATACAATTCATTTCCACTAATGGAGTTTTTCTTCCATTTTACAAGAATAAACATAATTATGATCAAAGGAACTGACCATAATTACTTGAAATAAACGCTCCTAGAATGATGATATAGATATATATAAATCATTAAAATAGACATTAATGACCAAAATAAAATTTTAATAAAAAATATTTTTAAACGTTTCTAAATTATGTATTTAATGAATATGATATTATCATCCAAGAATTTAAGTACAGGTATAGAACACTTTAGGTCAAAAGGAACGGGAAGTCTTAACCCAATTTCAATTTTTTGGGATAAACTTGTACTTCATTGATATTGTTAGGATAAAATTATTTGTGAAATTAATATTCATTATATTATGTTTTATTTTGTGGATTTACATTAGAGACACATATTTCATTCATTTAATTAATTCTCACTTAAATGATATGATATTTTTACGATAATTGTTTTATAAAATAATATTTTCATGTTAGAAACCTTTTTATTAAAGAGTTTTTCTAAACTACAAAGAATTAGAATATTTTACTGATTTCATGAAGAATTATTTATTTTTGGTTTTCTTTAAAAGAATGAAATTATATTTTCAAATATTTTTTTAAATTTAAAAGTGAACTGATTCCTAAAAATGAAAAGTGATTTCAAGATAGAAAATTTTTATTCCTTCTGGATTTTTATTTTCTACCAGATTTATTTTTTATGATCTTGTTATAGATATTTAAAATTTGTATGATCATGGGTTGCTCTATGATAAATATAGGGACGGAGATCATGTTATAAATATGAAATGAATTGGGTAAAGATTCAATGTTAACATGTAAGGTTTATCCTAACATATTATGGGAATATACAGAGATTATTACTCTATGTGTGACCAAGATTGTTAATCCCTATATATTTGGGATAGCTACTTTATATGTAAGAGTGATATGAAAATGATTCCACAAGTTAGATATTATAATTTATGTATTCTTTCTATATTTTTACCATAAACTAATGATTTCATTAGGTAAGATAAAACGATTATGTTTTATGTGTAAAATTTATAACATTTTGAAGATGTAATCACTGATAGACTAACAGTTTAATTCATACTTTATATTTTCGTAGCTGAGTTTTGTGTTCTATCCCTATGTCTTATAAATTCTTTCATGGGGTTTATGAATGATTAATGTAATGGAAGAATTTAATTTTTCAGTCATGATGTTTTGTTATAGAAATAAATAATTCTACATTCTAAAATATTCAGACTGTCAAAAATGGATATTGAGTATAAGTGTCTACTTTTTAATATATTACTTTCTTTGTATGATGTTTTGACCAAGTAATCTGAAGTTCCAAACCAAAAATATATTTGGCAATGTATAAAAGTGAACTCTAGATGATTTATCTGTATTACAAATTGTTTTAGGTCAGGTAATTACATTAACCATACTGTATCCCATATAATGGGATCATTTTATAAAAATACATCTACTCAATCACTTCCCATGCCTATAAAATGAGTTATGAAATCATAATTTGTGTGTATGATGGACTAACAACTTGTGAACTAAAGTATTTCATTCTTCGGTGACAACCATTCATGATTGGTTATTATGATGGAAATAATGTATATATATTATATTTACAATATATTTATACCTATAGAGTCATTTAATGAAATATATATTTATAATATCATTCATTCCATAGGATATAAAATAATATCCCTCATGTGTACGACAGACTACTTCCTCGCGAAGCAATGTGATTCGTCATTCACTATCACATTATGATCTTGATGAAAAGGAAACTTTTAATGATTATATTTGATTTACATGATATAATACTGATATTCATGAAAGATTTAACATTTTTAAGTATAAAATATCATTATCTTTCTAAACATTCAACTCAAATAAATATTGTAACTTTGTTAATGTATGTCTGGACTACAGCCTTCATGAAGCGATGTGAAACACTTTTCATCACCACAAAATATGGATGATATATAAAAGTACATAATATATTTTATTTTATAGTATTATCTTTATGGAATTATTTTATATTAATTTTCATTATTTTCAAAATATTCATTGAAAATGGAAATGTTATTGAGGCGTATTTATTACAAACCATCTCTGTGATCATAACATTGTTCATTTTTTATAAAAATAATTCATGTTGGGTTTTAAAATATTATTATATGTCAAAAAATATATTTATTTAATTATTTTTGTGTATATCATTAAATAATGTAATATATTCAAGAACTATATCTTTAATGAAAAAACAAGCATACAAAAATAAGGCAATTGACACCTGAAACAATGGTAATAATAAACTCTTAATAACAAATTAGTGATAAAATTTTATAAAAATGATTGTATATGATATAATAAATAGTAATATGGTAATGGTGTATAGTTATAAAATTTTTAAAACCACTATACATGATTTAAAATAATCTAATATCAAATGGAAGTGTGATGTATGGTATTTCTAACTCAATTTTGTAATTATGTGAGACACATTCCATATTAGCCACATGTTTCATTTATGTGGTGTATATACTTCCTAGGAATGTATTCAATTATTATTCTTTTGAAAATTAATTACAATATAATATCTATTTTAGTATCTCTCATTAGAGGTTCTTATGATTCAATGTTATGTATGTAGTAGAGGTTTATGTTACAATCTCATCATTTATTCATATTGGTCATGATTATGCTTCAAATAATGAAATATTATGTTCTATACATTACGTAACTCTTTATTTTTCTCCTCCTTAATTAATTTATGATATTTTCATGTAATGGTTTAGTTTTCTCCAATTTTAGGTACATATAATAACTTAGATGTTTTAAAAAATATATGACTTTATTATAATTATCGATTAGAAAACAATTTTCTTCCAAAGTAACGTTTTCTACAACTGTGTTTCAAATTTTTCAGAATTATATATATGATTTTTGAAATTAATTTATACTAATATTTTACATTTTCAAAATATACATTTAATGTAATATTTTTGTTATTTTATGAATGAGTTTCTTTTGTAAACTTTTTATTGTGAGAATGGAATGTTCCTTTAAATTGTACAAAATATATAGAGTTAACTACCAATATATATGTCATATCGTTGATTCATATGTTTCATGTTGAAAAGAATATTTTTAAATAAAATATTTTTTCAAAATTTTTTAAAATTGCTTGTTTTGCAAACTATTTTTCAATGAAAATTATTTTCAAAATGTTTTATCATGAAAATGATATTTTCCTATAGAATTTTTTAAAATATCATTTTACTATATGTTTATTAATAAAAAGCCCATTATGCTTACTCTAATGTGTACATGATAGTGTGATATCATCCATAATATTTCCCTTGATGGTTTGTAATCAATTTGTTTGGGTACGTACTATATTGACATTGTTCATATTACATTAGATGGTTTATGATTATGTTAATTGATTGAGGAATGTATTTACATTTTAAATTCTTGTTTAAATACAACTTCTTATGTTCATTATGTTTTTAACCTTTCATATGATAAATGAATTATACATAGTAAGTGATAGGATGGGCCCGGTGTAGCCCCTCGATGCATCCGTTGGTCTCCTGAGATAGTCAAGATACAGTTTTTGTCGAGGCCTTAACCATATATATATATTTATTTATTTATATTACCTGGAAAAAGGCATAAAAAATTTTATATATCTTGTCATGAAGTCCAAATTTTATTATATATCTCGGAATGAGAACTAAATGTTACGTTCTATATGTCCATCATTATGCATTTCGTTATTTTGAATTCAGTTATTGATATTCCATGTGATTTTTTGATTAAATTGAAAATCCATTGGTAATTTTCTTGCTTATCTATTTATTTGTATGGAATAATGTGATCATCATTAATCACTGATGTATTGTGACCAAGTTATTAATTTAATGGAATTTGTTTTAGTGTTTTTTCCTTTTCATATTTATTATGTGTTATTTAATCATATATTCCACTATATGCTTACCCTTACTAAAAATCATACATCACCCCTTTATTATTTTTATTTTTTGCAAGATACCAGGAAGTAATTTATCATTGATATACAGGTATATTCTATGGATAATAACAGTGTTATCAATAAAAAACAAATTTTTATTTTATTACATAAAATGTACATGTGATTCATGTTTGTATCTTGACACGAACCAAGTCAGGTCACCATCCAAATGATGCCTAACCTAGTCCGTAGAAATGTCTAAAGGGTGTTCCTGATCCCCCCGGGATATAAAAGCTCTCGGGTATCAAAATGAAATTTTTTTCAATGATTTACCTGAAAAAAAAATAAATAGAAAACTTCCATGAATATAAAATGGATAGAAACTAGAATTCATAATCATAGAAGACTTTAACCAAATCAAAAAAATGAGTAACATGTTTAAAAAAAACCAACTATTACTATAAAGTATGATAACAAAAAATATATTAAAAACCACTATATGTAACGTGGAAAACATCCTAAAGCCATCTGTAGGACACCACACCAAGGACAGTTAGCAACATAAGCCACCTTCTCCAAAAGCCTTACCCTTACCTGTATCGAATATAAAAAAATCTACTAACACCAAAAGTTGTAAGTATGGTGTGATCAAATTCTCAGTAGGATTCCACTATGATAAAATTCCATGAATAAATATTTAATGAAAACTACACATTCCATTTTAATAAAAAAAGAACTAAATGCATGAAAATTTTAATGAAAACCAATTTGTGGAAAACGACTTCAAATGAATGAATTTTTATAAATTAGAAAAAATTTGATTTAAAACATCTCAATTGCTACACCATATGCATACAGCATGCACAAATTAAATATTGAACACCAACAATGGGGGAGAACCTATAAGTACAAGAAAATAGTGGGACCTTAAAACCTCATTTCTCAATGAAAGTGGTAAAACAAAACCCTGACAACCTATGTTCTCATGAACATGAAAGTTGTATTGAACACACACATAACCTAGGGGTCTCGCAAAAATATCCAAATGTTTAGTTAGCGCTTTAGTCATCATTACAGTTATGTAAAACCTGGCCAATGCCTCTTCTGTATCACTAGCATATTAGTCCTAATCCACCCACCTAGTCCCTAGGCTTCACATTTTTCTCAAGAGGTTCCAGGTTCATATCACATCCCATATTCAAATAATCAAAAAAATGCAGTGCTACCAATACCCAGCACCACACTTTCACCCAAAATATCCATTTGGAAATAATACGCACCCAAAAAACCATTCAAAACATAATATGCATCACTTACACAATCAATTAATTTGACTTCACATTTAAATAGATCACTTCCATAATTAATCAAACCAATATGAACATTTATTAAAAAAATTAAAAATATGTCACATGATATTAAACACACACAAAAATCACTCAAATATCTATTTATGAAAAAATGCATATTGATGCCACACTAAAACATAAACCACAACACTTTCCCATTCTAAAAAACAAGTTTCACAGTTTTTAAAACACTAATTAATAACTTAACATGTATTTTCATTTAAAAGATGCACTCACGTCGCATAAACACACCACTAACAAAAAATGTACATTAAATCCCAAAAAACTAATTTTAAAAAGGACAACTAATTAGTAAATATTCTAATTTTATTAGATAAAGAAATTAGTTCATCAATTTAAATATATATACATAATAAACTACCTTAGTGTAGAAAAACAAAAAAAATGGTGTGAAAATTTCTCCGCACCCCAACTGTACCTCAAAAAACTAGATTAAACCCTATAATCAAGTCATCGAACCAAATAAATCATAAATAATCTAGTATCAACCTTAAAACCCTAACCTAACAACCTACCAAAAAGAGTAAATTGACTACCAGGGTAGAACACACCTACAGCGAGGGAGCGGGTAGGCAGGCCAAGCATGATGGAGGGTTTTGGAGGTGTCCACACCAGAAAATATATACAAGAAGGGAAGTGGTGTGTGGATTTGGTGTGTGGGGAGAGGTTTGTGTGACACATGTAGTTAGGGAAACATGTGGGTGATGGGTAGATGGCTTACCAGGATGGTGAGATGTCCATCCAGTGGTTCGGGGAGGCTTGAGTTGTCAGAGAGAGAGTAAGGGAAGGAGATGGATTCTTGTGTTAGGGGTCTTGCGCGATTTCACAGGGGGAGGTGGTACTGTAGCGTGATACAGGGGAGGGGGAAGGAATAGAGAATGATGGAAAAAAACATATGAAAAACGATAAAATGAAATAAAAAATGAAATAAAACCTAAAAAACATATAACAACATAAAATAATAATATGAATAATTAGTAGTTATATTAAAAACATTGATGTTTATAATTTTATAATAATGAAAATGAATTAATCAAAATAATGACCTAATTAAAAAATTAACAAAAAGATTATTATTATTATTATTATTATTATGAAATTTTTTCTAAAATAATTTCATTTTTCCCATTTAATTTTTTCATTAACTTTACTACTCATTCTGTTAATTAATTATCTAACCATGCATCTGGCAGGAACATGTTGATATGACCAAGCCACATGGCATTGACTATTCCCTATCCATGCAATGAACATTACCAAGCCAAAATGCTCACTTATCAGTGAAAGAACACAAATTTAAACTAGTTTCATTCTACACATAAAAAAACTAGTTTAAAGCTAATAAAATTATAAAAAAAATTATAACCAATGTCTGAAGTTTGTGTGAGAAAATTCTCCCCACCATGAAAACGTTTCTCCCAAATAAAGTCAACTAGAAGCCTGATTAAAGAATTAATATGGGTAATACTACTCAACCCATGAATTTAACTTAAAATTATCATTCTCATCATTCACTCGATGCCAAAGGATATTGACCAATGGAATGGAAATCCCTATTACGCAACATCTCATGGGAATGCACTATCTGCACTAGTCTCTCAAAAACAGATAAATTAGTCTATTTTCCCAAATCTTTTCAATTTAACACATGGAAAAGATTTGTATTTCACTTTTTCAATTGGGATACATGAAATAAATTGTGAATAGATGTCAACAGAAATTGTAAAGCTAACCTTTATTCCATCTTACCATTCCGCTATGTGATATCAAATGGTCCAACATACATTGGTGTCAGCTTTCCATGATTCCCAAAATGAATGTGACCCAAATGAGGGGCCACCTTCATAAGCACCCAATCACCCACCAAAACTCAATATCTAGAAAACTCTGATCAAAATAAGATTTAAGACTACTCTGAGCAGTCAATAACTACTTCCTATCATCTTTAATTTCTCATACATCTATTTCACATGGAATAGTCCCAAAAGTGAGGTATCACCTACCTCATCCCATCATATAGTAGACTGACATGGATTCCCATAGAACGTCATAAAGGGTACCATTCGGATAGAGGATTGGTAACTATTATTATATGTGAACTCGCTTAGTTCCAAATGGCTATCTGTTGATCCTTTGAAATTTAAGAAACATACATGACGCATGTCCTCCAAAATATAATTTCCCACTCCTTATGACTGTCCATTTGAGTATAGTATTATGTGCTCCATTTAATCTATTCACCCAATGTACATTGAAGGCCTTCCCAAAACTGATAAGTAATGTGGGGGGTCTCTCACAGAAACAATTGCTGACGGTACACCATGAAGTCTAACCACCTCCTGAATATACAATCAGACCATCTCATCCACATTAGCTATATATTTGATCGGGATAAAGTGGGATGATTTTTTAAAATGGTTCGTCACTACAAAAATAGAATTTCATCCATGATTTGTATGATACAAACCATTAATTAAGTCCATGGTAACCTCTTCCCACTCCAATGTTGGAATGGGTAATGGATAAAGAAAACTGAAGGTACTCTAATGCTCTTCTTTCACATGTTGACAAGTATTAAATATTGATATAAAGTAAACTATGTCATGTCTCATACCTTGCCACCAGAACTGGAAGAGAACATCATATAAATCTTGGAAGTACCATAATGGATGTCACAAAGAGACGGGGGGAAATCATGCATCACCAGCTTCCATAGAAAAAATTGTGACACTTCATGGCTCTTAAAGAAAAAGTTCCCCTTAGGAGACAAAGTCCAATTAGAAGTTGTCTCCCCACCATAAAGAAAATTCATAGACCACCAACACAACAAATCACTAGGCTTCTCCCACTGAATCAACTCCATAAGAGAAAGATTCAAATGAATACTTGCCAGGAATATACCTCTACTACTTTCCTTGGTCTACAAGTGCAGCTAGGAAAAGAGACCCATCAAGGCCAACTCATCACTAGACGTTTTCAAGTCCCATAAAGAAACCCTCCTACTCAAGGAATCAGCAACCTCATTACATTTCTTGAGGTATAGATGATATCATGGTTGAACTCATACAGATACTCAAACTAATGGTGATGTGTCAGATTAAGGTCCTTATGTGAGAAGATGTAGTCTAGGCTCTTATGTCTAGAATAAACCACAAATTTCTCCTCAAATAGGTTACGACTCCATGTATTCTGGACAGGCATCACTATTGTATATTCCATGTCTTGAGATGGTTAATTATTCACATATGGTTATATTTTTAAAGAAGAATAAGCCACTACATGATTACCCCGCATGAGTACACACCCAATCCCAGTACATGAAGCATCACTATAAACCATGTATCCCTTCCAAGAATCTATAAATATAAACACTAATGTTGTAGTCCACTAATGCTGGAACTCCTCAAAGGATTCCTGGAACTCTATTCTTCATTAAAATTTCAACCCCTTTCAGGTTAGTGTGGTCAGAGAAGGGTAATTTTGGGAGAAATAAAAAAATTGATTTTAATAACCCGCCAGACTAAAAAACTCCTAATCTTGAACACATTCTTGAGATTTACCCACAACATAACTATACTAATCTTCTCAGGATCCACTAAATCTCCTTTTTTTGAAATGATGTGGACCATAAACATCACTTCTCTAATCTAAAAGTCACACTTATAAAGCCTCACATTATAGTGATGACCCCTCATATTTCCCAAAACAATCTAAAAACTATTCTCATTCACTTCTTCGTATCTAGATTTAACTGAGACGTCCTGCAAAAATACAGTGATAAATGAGTTGAGATACTGGTGGAATAAAAAATTCAATAGAACTATAAAATCCATAGGGTAAATATTCAATATTAAAGTCATGGATAAATACTTAAAGAGGCCTTTCCTTCTTTGTAAAAATGTCTACGAGATGTCTGCATCTCTCACCCTGAGTTGGGGGTAACGTGAACACAAGTTGATTTTGGAGAACCACATTCCCCCTTCAGTTGGTTGAAAAAAATTTCAATATGGGAAAATGGGTATTTATTTTTTATGGATTCCTTATTTAGCATCCATTAATCGATGTACATCCATAGAGATCCATCAGCCTTATTCATGAATAAGACTAGGGAGTCCCAAGGAGAGACGACCATACAAATGAACCCATTAGATTTTTAATCTTCAATTAGTATCTTTAATTCCATTAATTAAATGGGGTCATGAAATATGATAGAATAGATATAGGATGTGTTGTTGGAGAAAATTCCATCGAGAACTCCACCTCATGCTCTGGGGTGTATGACCAAAAAATATTCTAGAATGCCTCTAGATACACATCCACTACATGATCTAATCCACCCAGAGGAGTGCCACCATCGTCTTCCAGTGTGAGTGACCATCAATTATAAGAAATATTTCCCAACTCTTGAAGTGGAGATCATATTCAACCAGAACAATGATCTCATTCCCCATGAAATGCCTATGGATTCCCATCAGGTGTCATAAAACAAACTCACTATTGGTAGTAATCAATTAGATCATGAAATTGCACCAATCAATCTATGCCATGGAATAAATTGAAAATGTCCTTATCCAAGATTAGAAAGTACTACTCCATATATACCCCTAACATGGAAGTCACACATGAAATACACATATGGAATTTCCCCTTCTTCATACCCAATAGTGTTAATAACTCCATTGAAAGAGATAAGAGCTCAATTGGATGGTGTAGTTGATTCACAAGACAAGTATATATAAAAGGGATTGATTTTCTTGTATCAATAATAATGGCAGAAATAGAATATAAAAATGGAATGGTACCTCAAATAGTCAAAGGTCCTACATAAGATCCCACTGGTGCCTTATCCAGGACATGAAGATGTCTGATACTTTCCTACGAACAGCTTCTCACTTGTGGCTTGACCCTAATTTTGCTCTATCCAGAAGAAGATTTGGTCTAGTTACCATGACCCCCAAACAGAGATCCCCTCATCATGGTTTCGTTTGAATGAACTGAATCTCCCATGGATGGAATAGATCATTACCCACTTTGGTATGGGTGTGTCGCTATACAAATTTCACTGCATGTTTCTAATAACTCCACATCGAAAACAAGGACTAGGTGGGGAGGAACAAAGAGGTCCATGGGTCCTGCCTTCCTGCACTAATGAAAAACAACGGTCCCTACACCATCAGCCACAGATGAAGTCTTCTTAGAGGGATGAACTGAGATACCACCACCATTCTTCCATTTATATTTATTCTTCCTCTTCTTCTTGGATGAATTGTAGCTTCCATGCACTTACATATACTAAAAGAAATGTGACCTACCCTTACTATCAATATCCTCTATACGATCTCTGTCAACCACCTCAAAACAAGTCTTCATCCTGAATATGAATACCTGAGAATAAATAGCTGGGTGAAAACCATTTTGAATCCTCTAAGTATTCATCTATCCATCGGAGACTATTTCAGGTGCATATCAAACTAGATCTTCAAAGTGATTGTCATACTTCATCACTAACTGGTCCCCCTGAACAAGATACGAGAATTAATAAGATCTAGTATATGCAAAGACTTCAGTGGAATATTAGTCATTGAAGACTTCCTTTAATTCTATCTAGCTTATCCTCTCATGCTTATTAACAAGGACAACTACGTACCACCACCTTTTTCTAGGACCTTCTTGCAGAAATGAAGTATATTTCACTCATACCTCTTCAGGAGTGTCGAAGAACCCGAACATGTGCTCTATCTTCTAAATACATTATTCTTCCTCCTAAGGCTCTATGATACCCTATAATGAAGGTGTTTTTTTTATAAATTCTTCATATTTTTCCTTTTTTGGACAATATTCATCTTCTCTAACTAGGGAAGGAGTAGGAGTAGGAGTCGCTCCATGTCCTGAAGCTTGAACAACCCAGACTATAGCATCCACCATCCTATGATCAAGCAGCGAGGTAGAACTATCTATGGGATCCTTCCATGGGTGAGAGGAAGATTTTAAGGGATTCAGGTTGCTCCTAGAAGAAATTGTCACATAAGAAAATCATAAATGCATAAGGTCTGAAAATTAAAATTTAATTAGGAACATTAAACATCAATAAAAAACATTTTAATGATACACAATGACTAAACCACTTCTCCCTCCCCTAATGTCCATATACAATTTTTAGATTTCACATCCAATCTAGAGGATAATTCAACCATGTAACCATACATCACATAGCGACTCGAGGTCCTTCACAAGGTGTGTTGGCAAGGAACCATACTTTAAACCAAAACTCTCAGTCCTAGATGTCATTTCTCCTATCTAATCATACTAATCCCAAATAAAATAACTCAATGGGTTTAAAAAATCCTTTAATTCCATTTTTTCATGAACTATGTCAGTTCTCCATCCAACCGATGTTTGACCCAGTCCACAGAAAGTCCTGAAAGGTCATTTCAGATCCCCACGAGGCTAGAACAAGTGGTCTGGTATCAAAATGTAATTTCATCAAACAATTTAGATGAATAAATTAATATAAAACAACCACCAATATAAAATGAACCATAACTAGAAGTCACAACTAACTTATCTTTTAACCAAACAAGAAAATTATTTTCATGGTTAAAAAAAACCTAATAACAAAAAAAATTATGGTGACCAAAAACTATCTCAAAATACATCACCAAGCATGAGGACACCTCTCTCATGCCATCTTAACGACACCGTAACAGGAAGGATTACTAGAAACTTGAGACACCATCTCCAAAAGCATTACCCTTACCTGTACTGAATAAAACCAAATCTAATTACACCCAAATGTGTATTTAGGGTGCAACCAATTGAGTAGTAGGATTCCTTCAAGAAAATATTCCATTCAAAATTATTAAATGAAAAATATATTTTCAATTTCAATCAATAAATGAATTGAATGATTGAATAGTTTTAGTGAAAAAATATTTGGGGAAAAAATTAAAGAAATACAATTTTTAAATTAAAACACGTTTTCTTTTATGTATCTAGAATTTCAGGCCATATATCAATGGAAAGAACAATGTAATCATAGAGAACCAACTACGGGACAAGCCCTATAGGTGCGAGAAAATAGTGGGACAATAGAACCTTGTTTTTGGTGAATGTGGTATAGAAACCATGACAACCTATGTTCTCAGGTATGAACCACTAGTAGGGAACACACCCATAACATAGTGGTCTCCCATCCTCATCAAAAAGTATAGTTTCTGTTGTAGTCATCAATATAGCTCGGTAAAACCTGACCAATGCCACTTTCGTATCACTGGAACAATAGTACTAATCCTCCCACCTAGTCCACATACATCCCATTTCTTCTCAAGAAGTTCCATGATCACATCACATGTCATATTCAAATAAACAAAAAAAATGGACAGCTACATATACCAAATCCCACACTTGCACAGACAATGTCAATTTTGAGATAATACGTACACCAAAAACCATTCAAAACAAAATCTACATCACATACACAATCAACTAAACTGACCACATAGTTAAAGACAGTACTTTGACAATTAAACCAACCACTATGATAATTTATTAAACAATTTCATAATATTTCATGTGATTTTAAACACCAAAAACATAATCAAATATTTTTTAAGAGAAAATTCATTTTGATGCCACACAAAAACGCAAACAATATCCCTAGAACATTATAATAAACTAACTATAGTGTTTCTAAAGAACTGATAAATAGATCAACATGGGGTCTCAAAGAAAAAGACACTCGTTTATCACTAACACAACACTAACAAATAAAATTCACATTAAATGTCAAAAAACCAAATTCTCAGCATAAAAAATTATTAAATATGTTAAATTAATTAAAACAATTAATTAATTAATCATTTAATACTTATCTATTGAATCACCAACCTTGATGTAGAAAACCCTCAAAAACATGGTGTGAAAAGTCCACCACATATCACCCACACCTCAAAAAACTCAATTGAACCATAAAATCAAGGAACGGAAACAAATTCATCAATTCTGAACCAATCACCACCCTAAACACTAACCCAAAAACCTAAAAAAAAAAGAAAATGATACCATGGTAGAACATACCTATTGTGAAGGAGCATAGATGCTGGGCAAGAAGGATGAAGGGTGCCAGAGTTGGCCACGCTAGGAAATCTAGATGAGATGGTAAGCAGTGTGTGGCTGTGGGGTGTGGCTCAAGGGCAGTGTGACACGGGTAGTAGGGGCGGTGTGTGGGTGATGCGCAGGCAGCTCACTGGGATGCTGCATGGTCTAGACAAGGGAGAGGGGAGGTGTGAGTCATTGGAGAGGGAGTATGTGGAGGAATTTCATAATTGGGTTTGGCGTGATTCAAGATTTCATAGGGGGAGGGGTACTACATCGTGATGCAAGGGAGGGTTGAGGAAGAGAGAAAGTGGGGGAAAAGAAATGAAAAATGTGGGATGAAAATAAAAAAATGTAAAAAACCAAAAAAACATAGAGAAACATAAAATAAAAATAATTACATTTTATAACAAAAACTATGACGTTAATAATTTTGTAATAATGAAAATGTCGTAGTAAATATAAAGACCTAATTAAAATATTAATAAAATTATAATAATAAAATATTATTATTATTATTATTATGAAAATAGTTCTAAAATAATTTTATTTTTCACATTTTATTTTTTCTTTCACATTACTATTAATTAGATTAACTAATTAACTAACCACACACCTGGCATGGCGCATGATGATATTCTGAATCCCCATGGATTTGACCAATACATACCTTTGAGCTAGAAATTTTCAAGATACAACACTCGCTTATCAGAAAAAGTGAACAAATTTAATCTGGGTCCGGCCTGCACATCAATAAAACATATTAATGCCAATTAAAATTAAAAAAAATATAAAAAAAAATATTACTTCAGTCTGATCTTCAGGTGTGACATAACATGTTTTCCAAGAAAATTATATTGTTTAGTCCATTGGGATGAGATTACATGTATAATATGATAATATAATAAATCAAAAACAAGCTTATTGATTTTGGGATGGAGGATAATTAAAAAGCTGTGGCATCTTTATGTAATTAATACCACATCTCTGTGTTATCGTATAAGAAAACACTCCCACTGAATTCCGTATTGAGTAACATCTATTATGTAATATAGTTTAAATAATAGTGATACATTGGATTCATATTCCTATTTTTCTAATCTTTTAAAATGTATTAGAACTATTTTAATTAATAAAAACCAATTTTATATTGTTAATAAATTCCATTTTCCACTTGGAACCCTTTCTAATTTCAGCATTATCATCATCCTTAGGATCAAATTCCTTAGAAATGTTCTTGGATATATTTTTACATAAATATTTTATTCGCATATCAAAATCATTTTAGGAAACTATGTGACAATCACCTAGTATTTTTATGGAGAAAAATCATTAATTTGATGAATTTGAACATATTTTTTATACAGAGTCTATTTAAAACTATTAATTAAATAGAACATTTAACTTTGTATTTTCTATTTTAGTTATAGAGCTATTGTGATGTTTTGAGAATCATAGAGATCTGATAATAAAAATTAAAATAATTATTATTTATTTCCATGGATGTGTATACTCATCAAAAAAAAATTTAATTATGAATGTAATATAAAACTAAAAAATTTTAATATAAAGTTTGGTTTTACACGAGGAAAAGTATTTTTTTACACCATGTTTTAGGTATGATCACTGTCACAGGAAAAATAATAGGCTCAATTAATAATTTAAAACAATATATATTTATCTGAATATAAACATAATTATCGTCTATTTAAAAAATTATTTCTCTAATACATATCATTACTCACAAAAAAAATAGTTGGATTAGAGTTTAACAATTTGGAGAATACATTGGAAATAAAGTTTGAATCTGGTGGAACAAAAAAATTCAATGAGGATTTTTTATTGAAATTATCACACATTAATTATTCTTAAGTGTTCATGCCATTGATTAGGTAGGTATGTTTTTATTAATTCCATATTTAATTTTGTTTTTGATAATTAAATGAATCACTTTATTTATACTATGTATTCTATACATAAACGAAAATTTATAATTTTCTAATTGGTAAAGAGTATAGAATTTTGAATATCTTTTTTGTAATATAGTTAATCACAACAATGATCAATTGTCTGGATAAAAATGACCATCATTAATAATTATTGTCATTTTTAATCTTTTTTCTCCCAAAATGGTTAGCATATTCATCATGATATTGTGGTTAATCTAGTGATTATGCAATGTTAGACTGACTCAAATTGTAATCTAATGACATCCTATGTTCATTTATGGGATTATTAATATATATTAATATGTGAGAATCGTCATTTCACAGTGGATCATGGAAGGAATTGGTGGATTCTTCCCAGTCCCAAGATCTATGTAATGATGTAAGTCACACATAGGTGGTCAATGATTCCATTTTTTTTATAATTAATGGTCGATGATCAATGTCTAAACGGATTATACCCACTATTAGGGACTTAGGTGAAGGAGAATGAGTGATTGAAGGTGAAGTCATTGAAACAAGTAAGATATCAAGGCTAGGGATATAATCTTGATTAGATACCCAAGAAACATGTTTTTTTGAAGAACCCATGTCATGTATTTCACTGGTGCATAGTAAAGTGTTTTTAAATGATTAAATATCACACACCACATGACATAACATATATTTTTTTCATCCCTATATATCAAGAATGGTGTGTTCATGGACTACATTCCTTGGTGCCTGATTGGTCATACACATTATGTAGGTATGTTCTACAAATTATATAATGTTGGAACTTGAAAATTGTTGTAGTGGTACATTCTAGATACACATCTATCATTACACACCGCGTAGATTAACATTAACACTATTAATATGGTCCTTAAATTCCATGTAGTGTTATAGTACACATTAATGTAAAAATTAAGGGACATACAATGTGTATCAATTATAACATTATGTGTACTCCTTTAATAACATGTAACCCTTCATATACCTTTCTTGTAACACAAATTTGGTTAAGGAAATAGTCTATTATAAGTATTTTATCACATATAGTGTGATGGTTTCATTTTCTTATTAATTATATATGATTCCATGAGGTAGGAAAATTTTTTCTTCTATCATTACATTTGAATAGATAATGATCCCATTATGGTAAAATATTTATAGTGATTTTATGGTTAGTACTCCAATGATAGAATAGATATATCAGGACATCGGTCATCAATCGATGAACTTGGTACTCCCTCAACTAAGAGCTCTGGTGCAGTATGAGTCCTCCAATGTAGTCAGCACTCCCTCGACCATTATGTACCCACAAAAAATGATGGGATCCCCAATTATAATTACAAATAGGGTACATGGTTGTATTTATTGGATATTATTGATTTTTGAGGTTGTGTATAGAAATATCCTATAGATGTAGTGCATATAGAAAGGCATTTCGTTATATTGGATTTTAACATCTAGAAATCTATTGGTTTATCATTTTCTTCCAACAAGTTTTTTTTATAATAATCCAACTAATATATTTGTATTATTTTTTGTTTCAAGTGGAATCCAATAGGGGATGTACACAGTCACCCTAGTGTGTGTTTCATTTCTTATATGTGTCATGTCTTATACAAAATATGGGAAATTTTGGAAGATAAAAGTTGACCAATATTTTGTGGGTTATTTTCTATACAAATTATTGGAAGTAGAAGAGAGTGATTAGATTTAGATTGTGAGATGATAACATCATCCTATAAACTTTTAGGGTTTTTTTCCTTTCAATAATCAACATTCAATTTTCCCTTTCGTGTTATGTATTTTGATTTATTCCTCTCATAATAATCATAGAGGGTGACTCATGCATTTTTTTAAATTCTCTTCTTTGTAGTTATATGCTTCAAATTTTTAAAGTATTGAGGTTTGTGTTTAGTAATGGTACATTGGGATATGGTATCCCTTTATGAATGTTATGAATAATGTGTTTTTTCACCTACCTAAGGAATAATAGAGGTGTGATTTAGATAGAACTCTAATCCTTCCACCACTAAGGAGGGGTTAAAATTGTTTGTTTCATGTAGAAGTTTTATCAAATTAGAGTTTCATATGAATGGTTCTTTAATATATAGTTTTTTGAAGGATTAGTTTTTGGATTTTGGGAAATGGTGTTAGAGCACCACAAGATTGTCTTTTAGGCAATGGAACCCAATGATAGTGTGGTGGCTGACATTTCCATAAACTAAAACTCTAATATCTATCTTATTGACATAGTTAAATAAAACACAAATTGAAATAAATGAATAGTGAATTCATTATATAGGATTGGGTTATGGAATTTTTTATCCATCATGATATGTATCCCATGATATTCTCTTTAAAATGTGGTTAAAATTTTCAGTTACAAGATTTCACCATGTAGACAGTTGGTCATGCATCCATAGTATGGTCCTCATGATTACAAATTGAGTGATGTAGATTTATTTTATAGTCTTCATCACAATTTGTTTCCTCTATGATTCTACAGATAACACCCCCCCCCCCACCATTGCGAAATTATAAGATCCACCTCATGTGTTGCAGGTAGATGTTTCCCTTCATGATGAACAATATATTATACATATGTATTTGGATGAGGATGTGTAAAGTTTGACTATGAAACATGGGTTTTAGTATTATAGGTCACCCAATGGTCAGGGCTAGACTAATCTAGAGCTGGTTGAATACTTTAATGATTCAATAGATCAATATCTACATATTCTTAGGACTCCCCTCAATGATAATGTTGTCTTTGTTGTTATGTTTCATTAATTTTTAGTGGGATGCTGATGGGTCTTGGTTCCCCATACTCATGTTGAGGTGATTCTCCCCTTGATAGAGTTTTCTCACCTTTCCATGAATATTATTACCTAAATAACATAGAATCTATGCATATTTATGGGATAATAAATCAAAATTTTTGTGACATTATAGATTCATTATACATAATGGGATTTTGTGATCTCACGGGCTACTACATAGGTATGATAAATGATGGATTCTTCTAAGGGAAAATGGTCAAGCGGTGCTTATTTAAGTATATTTGAGTATATCTTGTCTCTACTTACATTCACACATTTTTTGAGGTTTTAAAATGGTCCCTATTTATATGGAATGTTTTTTTTATATGATTGGTAGATTGTTGAAAATGGTATTTTACTTCCCAAACCAGAGTCATCTATGATAGTAAGACATCTAGAACCATATTACAAATGAAAAACTAATCCACATGTGTAGTCCTATATTTAGGTATTACTAGTGAAAGGAACTCATGTAACACCCCAGCCTTGGTTCCACACATCAGTACCTCAATCCGAATCACCACATAACTTGAAGCAAGCATCCCCATATGTTATAGGGTGCTGACTGGAATCAATTGTCTAGTAACTTGATCAAGGGGAGATTAATCCCTCTTTTGTCAGAGTAACACACTAATGGAAATAAATAATCTATATTAGAGTTAAATATATCCATAATGAATACAAATATCTCAAGACAATAAATGCAATAGATAAAATATAAACCCTAAATCAAAAAAATGTAATGTTAATGTATATGTCATGTGTCTAAAATAAAAACAAAAAATGAAGACATTGATGACTCCTATCGAGTCCTAAACTACGTCTGGTTTCCTCAACCATTCCTCATACTTACATATCCATCTAACATAGGGACTTTTCCCTTTACCTTTCATGCATCCATGAAATATATTTGAGTACCAATCAGGTAGCCCAAGCAGGGTTTGAGTACAATTTACTAGGCCACCACCAATTATGTCTAAAAAAATCCAGTCAATAATAAGTGTATGTTGTTTAATAATGAAATAATTACAATGAAAAAGTATACGATTATCACATTTTCAATTAATAATTATGAAAATACATAGGCCATCAGGTTCCTGAGGACACCGTTACCCCAATATCTTCTTTGGTCTATTTTTTGGTCTGAAACATTTTACATATTAAATTCAAATTTCATTATATTACATGGGATTATAGCATCTATTTCACTTAAATATAATTATTTCATCAAAATGGAACCATAATCCAATTCTAATATTTTGGGTGTAGAGAATATTTTCTATCACCCCCTGAGTATTTGGATCTTGGCTCCCTCTCTCACACCATTTAGCTTTCTTGGGTGTTGAAATACATTCCTAGAACCCTATTTATCAATCATGAATATATATCTACGTCATGTAACATCTTGTACAACACCCAATTTCTAAATTATACATATATTCCATGGGAATATAATGTCATTTCTATAACCCCATTTCTCAATCATGCATATATATCATAGGCATTGAATATCCTATCTAGAACCCAATTCTACATAGGGAATATATACCCTGACATATCACAATATCTCATGTATCTCATTATCACATGTTTTCACATTTCCACGTCAACCAAGATTAATCAACATTAATCTTATTACCGTAATTAACCACCACATTTAGATTAATTGAATCATAAATTAATTAATAAAACTCCATTAATAAATTTTATAATTAATTAACCATATATGTACCATTAATTAATTCACCAATTAATTAATCATATCACATTCCATTAATAATTCAATAAATAATTTACTATAATAAGTCCATTTATTAACTTGAAAATTAATTAATCCTTTCAGAATCATTACAACCATTTGTTAATTCCAAAATTAATTATTCTCAATTCACAATTCAACAATTCAATAATTTAAATTTTTACCCAAAAATTAATTATCCCCAATTCCCCAATTCCATACTACGATAATAACTCCTCAATTAGTTATCCAAATTCCCTAATTAAATTATTAAATCAAATCACCAATTATTCAATTAATTAATTTAACACATTAATTATTCAAATTTAGGAATAAAAATTTCCTATACAAACCCTTGAAATTCAAAAATCACATACATGTATTTTATATTAAGACTATGGTATTAGAATAATAGACCACCTACCTTGATTCGTTAATGAATGATCACCCAATAGAAACCCCAAAAATTGAGAAGCACAATGATATAGATCTTTATCCATATCTAAAATCCTAAATCATGAATAAAAAATGATATCTATTAATTATATACCTAGATTCATACAATCATGATCTAGAGTAAACAAAAAAGGGAATAACATCCCAGAAAATGAATGTGATAAGAGAGTAGGGTGAACGGGAAAACAAAAGTATAGGGTCAACTTATAGGGAGGGATGAAGATATTCGATCCAGGCATCCAATCATGAATAATAGGGTTCGGGAAGGCTTCGATTTAGTCTAAAGAGTTCTGAAATCATTAATGTGGACCTTCAGTAGAATTGGCGTAGATTTCAGATTAAAATAGTCCTTTCAGAAAATTTAAAACTAATTTTTGGGGTAATTAAATTACCTCAAATGGTTTTCTAAGTAGGGGCACACAATTACAACTAACCATTCACCAAATATTTTTACTTCTTTTAGAGGGGTTCATGGTTACTCTTATAAGGGTTTACAGTTTGAAAAATCATACACTAATCATGTAATTCCCATTTGTCCATGGTTATACTATTAGCTGGGCGTGTGCGTATTGTGATGGAAAATTGGGTGCTAACCATGCACTAACCTAATTCATTCATTTATCTCAAAATTTCACCAAAAAACACTATGTGTTATAAGAAGAAAAATGTACTCCAATAATGAAAAATAGTACCTAAAATCTAACCTGATAAAAATTTATAAAATATAAGGATTTGAAAATCTACCTTCCTCATAACATCTCATCCTCAAGATACACTGCCATGCATCCCCAAGATTCAGAGTCAGAAATATTAGACCATTAAGCCCTCATATTCTCTATCATTTCCCATGTTTTTTACTACAAATTCTCAGTAATAATACATGATCTATCTGTATGGATGTTCCCAGCAAAACCTTGTCTCTTTAATACAACACATTTATTTGATTCTCCTTAACATATGAATTTATCTCTATGTCAACATCATCCAAATATATCACATGAGAAGTGTTGGGGCGAGACTTTAGTAGTAGTGATACATGGAAAACCTCGTGCATAGATGTGTATTTATAGGGAAGATCCCATCAATATTCCACATACTGGATTCTCTCCATAGCCTCAAAAGTTCCATCTACCCATGGCTCCAATATTCCTTTCCTCTTTATCCTATGGTGGACCAACCTAGGATACACATGAATGAATCCATGATCATCCTTTGTAAACACTAGTGGTCACTGAAATCAATCAGTATATGACTTTTATCTACTTTGAGTCACAAAAATTGGTTTTGGAATCAACTGAACATTATCCAATGTCACATGCCTGATACTCGGTCACAACATCCCAGACACACCTACCTATATATATAATAGAGGTTATATTTAGGGCCGATAATAAAGAACCTCCTAGAGTGACATCTGTATCATTTCCTTGTAATTTTTTTTATAAGTGAACTTCACTAAATCTAGGTTCTTATCTCAAGATACAATGAATTCAAGAACACATTATTTCTACACATCCTCAATCACCTATATAGTATGATCTAACATCCCATCTAAACATTGGTGGAATGGTGTACTCACGAAAACTACATAGGAAGTACCTTCTATAATCCCTACTATAAGTGTGAAGTATTGCACGAGTCGTGGTCAAAAACTATATTTCGTGCACCCCATGAAAATAATATATCTCTTAAATATAAAATCCTCTCATCTCTTCCACTAAGAAGGCCTCTTTTATAGGTAGGAAATGTGTAACTTTCATCAGATGATCCGCAATAACCCATAGAGAATCATTATTCCATGGAATCCTTGGGAGACCACCACAGTGCCCATTATCAAGTCATCCCACATTTATTTTGGAATGGGAAATGTTTGTAGAAACCCTTTATGTCATTGTTGATCTACCTTCAATAATTAAAAAATGTTACATCAATTCATGAGCCATGTTACATCATTTTTCACACTCTGCCAATAAAACATTCTCCATAGGTCACAGTAAAATTTGGTCACACCTGGATGTAATTCCCACTTTAATGAAAGGAACACCTAAAGTAGCTCTCTATGTGTAATCGTAGGAAAAAACCAATGTCCTGACAATGATATTCCCATCATCACATGTGCTCTAATCATATGGTGACTCCCCATATTTAGGACTTCTCCTCTCATTGAATAACCTCAGATCCTCATACTAACAATCTATAAGTCTATCTGAATGTGTGGAATCCAATGAAACTAAAACGTGAGTCATCTTCTTCTAGCTCTCTTATACCACAACTTGTATCTCATTAAGAAAAGTGATAATTTTAAACTCATCACTATACTCTTAAACTGCTTCAGGATATTTTTTCTTGCTTAGATCATTATCCACATTTCTTCCCTTTTTGGGTGTTTATGATACTTCCAAAAAAAATAACTTCATATATTCAATCCATATATTATGACGAAGATTTAAATATCATTGTGAGAAGATATACTTTTATCTCTTATTATAATTATATAATGTAGAATTATTTCAAAAAATATATAATGTCCCCAACACTTCAAAGAATGAACCAATATTTCTAACTCATGGTTGTGCATAGGGTAGATTATTATGTGATGCCACAACACCTGACATCCTTACACTGCAACTCGATCTCCATTCATCGACATAGCTCTAAGTCTGATCCCATAAGCATCACAATACACTCTATACTCATCACCAAGATTGGGTAGGATCTAAATAGATTTTTATTTTAAATTATTCATTATCTCTAAGAAGGAATTATCGCATGATTTAAACCATTCAAACATTACCCGTTTTGAACAAGTTTGAGTGTGGGACTTCTAATCGATAAAATTATTGGATGAACCTCTAATAATGTCCATATAATCCCAAAAAGTCAATGATATCAAAAACAGTCATGGGATTCTCCAAATATACTTCTTTTGGTAAATTATTTGTGTCCACTAACACACTGTTTCTATATGATTATATGACCCATGAAGTGTACATAATTGATACACAACTTAATCATAAATAGATTGGGGTATATCCGATGATCTATCAGTGTACTCTGGATGATCTCACGTGTTTGGTCATGATCGTAAGGAATAAATATTTAAACCAGGATTTTTCGCAAAATTACTACCATAATATGTTCTTGGTAAGTGGAAGACTTTATTCATTTAGGAAATAAAAAAATATGGTTAAATTTTCAACCCTAACAGAATTACATTGAACTCATATAGGCCAGACATAATTCTGAATACAGTCATTAGTGTTTCTGATGTCTTGACTCTTCACTGATGATTCTATGATCTAAAATTTATCTTTATGAAAACACTTCCACCTACAAACTAGTCATATAGATTTTCAATTTGTGGAAGGGGATGATGTTTCTTAAAATTCATCTTCTTAAACTTCTATAAACACATACACAAGTATAGACACCCATTATCATTATTTAAAGACAACAATGGTCAACCACAAGGTGACCTACTCTGATGGATAAGTCCCTTATCCAACAACTCCTCAAAATAAGTCTTCAAATCATTATTCCCTATTAGTTCCATTTATTATGATGGAATTAAAACTGGATTAGCCCCCAGTGTGATATAAAATGTGAATTTCAAAACACTTTTAGGTGGATTCCCTGATAAATGTTCTAGAAACACATATAGAAACCATTCCACTTCTGGTGGAAAGATATCTTGCGTCATAACTCTATCATCAAGAAACAAACTAGAAACCTGGGTTATAGTCTCTCCGAATTTTTAAGTAATTACCCCTACTCATCCTGCCTGGATATTCCACCATCGATGTTTAATGTCGTTATAACCCATAAAAGATGAAAACATCACTCTCTTGTGGTAACAATGAATGTGCACTTAGAATGTGACTATCAAGCCCATACAAAAAACTATGTCAATTCCTGAAATGTTATGAATATAAATATCCAAGATAAAATGGTACTCCTTGATCAAAATAGAACATCCCTTTCACAAAGAAATAACTCTTGAATGAACTCTGAAATGGTTTTTATAGAAATTTCACCACTCACTAACTCTACTTTCAGGAAAAAATCATAAATATGTTTTGTAGATATAAAGATGTAGTACCCATTTTTTCTAGTATGTTTCCCTTAATTTGTTCTTTTCATGTATATTTTGTGAAGAAGTTGATGTTTGGGAGAGTATGGAGATCATGTGGAATGTTTTGGGGCTAAATTGGAAGTACATGGGCAGCACACAGATTTTCAAAACGACGTGGAATGCTATGAGAAATCATGAAGAGTTCAGGTGATGGATAGTAGCTTCTGTACGATGTGTGAAAGGTTAGGTAGATCGTGTGAGGAGATCGTGAGAAGGTTTTATGAGGTGGTATAAAACACACATTTAGTGCATAGTTTGCCTAACCATGTGACTAAACCATTCATGGGGTCAATGTAAGATCCCAAAAAAGTGGACCTCACACATTGTTTGAAATTATCTATGTCATTTTTTGTCCAATGTGGCCCTAAATATAGATTCATCTCCCTTTTAGATTATAGAACCTCTCCCAATAAAATTTAATCAATTTGGATCCTCCTCTAGGAATTTAGAAGGCTAATTCCTGTTGTAAGTAATTATACTCCACTGTTCTTATCATTTTTCCTATATCTACTTATATCTACTTCACTTCGTAACTCAGTTTCATCGATCAAGGACCATTATGGGAATATATGATATTTTTTATGCTAAATATGATGATATTTGGTCTCATTGTTGATAATGTAAGCAATCAAATGTAGTTTCCTGGAGAATCGGCCCTGTTTCATGAGCATTCTTTGACTGTTTACCATTTTCATTAAAATGCCCGAGGTAGGTGGATTCATTCTAAACTTCTCATTATAGAAATTTTTATCAATCATTAAAATATAATATATGGTGTTGAATTGATGGTGAATTGGCTATTTAAAGTTTTTTTAATGCCTCTTTAGAGACGGTTTGGTGAATGGTGGAAATCTAGAAAATTGGTGTCCTTGACAATTTGATTTTAATCTTTATTTTAAAATATGGATTTTAAAAATAGGATTTTATATATTGGATGCACATGTATTTGAGTAATGTTTTTTCAATAAAAGTAATGTTTCTTTATTGAAATTTTATTTTTTATTGGAATTGGTTTGCTTAATGGTTTTCAATAAAATAACTTTTGTATTGAAATGAATTGAATTGGTTTATTTGAAATGGTTTTGGAATATGTGGGTTGTGTATGTTCATGTTTGTAATTCCCCTAAATAAGGGACTTGTACCAGTGGGGTACAAGGAGTGTGACCTTGGTTCGGGGCCATGTGTTAGTGGGAGACATGGAATTTGGATGAGAGATCACTCATGTGTATGGAACTATAAAAAAATCATGCAATTGTGGGTGTGTTGTGAACCATGGAATGGTTACAAGAAAATTATATTGAAAAATGGTTTTAAATCCTTATTGGTTTTTTATATATATGATTTTATAAAAAAATTAGATAAAATATAACTTGTTTATTTTTTTTATAGTTGGTTTTGAAACATTTTTATATTTAGATATAAAAAATGTTGGGAAATTTTTTTATATATAAAATTTTGTATAAATATTTCTAACCATTATATAATAATGGAATGAGTAATGATGTTATTTTGTAGAAAAACATATATTTATAATCACCCCTTCTTTGGAACTTTTTTTCTTTTTTAGATGCTATCTTCTGGGAGATGGGAAAGGTTAAAATATCACATGCATTTAGAACCACCTCATGATAAATAGGTTGTTTGGTGAATGGAGCACAGGGTCTTATTATCATCATGGAGTTTATTAGTTTTCATCTATTGTAGTTCACTTTAGTATTTCTTGGATATAATTTACATGGTCGAGTTGTCTATCATTTATTCTCTGCGCCATACAATGAGTAGTTTGGTTATTGTTGTTGGGTTAATGATTTTATTTCTTAAACGGTAAATCATTCCCCACTTCTGTTTTAATCCCTTAGAAATTTACTTCTATCATTTTTCATCATATAGATGTCACTTAATTCCATGAAATGGCTCCCATGAATCTCAAAAAATGGGAATAAGTTGGATATTAGAAAAGGAATGATAGGAACCAATATTAAATAAGGAACTTGCTAATGTAGAAGCTACATGAAGATTACCTCTCATTGTTGACGGTTCAGTATCTCATTACACAAGTGTATAATGAATGGAATGAAACTGTTATACCCCACTTCCCTATATTATTTAATGATTCCCCATATCTACACCACTCTGATGATATAGGTGCTCCTGCTCATAATCACTATGTCTACTGACTCTACTGCCTAAACATGTTGAACTCTATGTGCCAAAATGATATGGTGAAGAAGACCCTCCTCTTGCACTTTTTTTCTTTATTAGGTCCCTCTTCACCAACCATTTATCTTGGGTTACTAAAAAACCCTTATATATGTCCCATATTGACACCAAATTGAGAATCTATTGGCAATTGGGGCTAATTATTACAAAAGTTCCAGACTTGCTGCACTGGTTTTGAGGAACTTGGGTAAGATCCTAAGAAACTGATCTAGCTGAATGGACGCTATGATTCCCACTACTCGGCCAAATGTTCTCAGAAAAAAAGCTTCTATATCTCATAATATGTACCATAAAATCTTCTATAGGAGTAAAATTTTCCACCAGTGAACTAATTTTTGAGGTTCCCCTCTAAGATGAGATCCTGATTTGTCACTTCTAAAAACATATTCAGTATGAATATATTCATTTGCTACATAATTCCACACACAATTCCACTATAAAATTATTTTACTAAAGTTGCCTCATCTTCAAAAAATGGTGGAGAATGTAATTGTAAACCTGTTGAGTGTCTTACATCGTCTATCACACACATGTTCCCGGGGGTGAATATCATGAGCTCAGATTCTCTCTCAGGACTGAGCATCACTATATAAAAGTTCTCAAAGAACATCTTCCTAAAATTCATCTACACCATATACTCTAGATATCAATCATGATTCCATATTTCCCAAAAATTATTGTTTAACCATGAAAAATATAATTAGTTTTCTTCCCTCTCTTCTCATCAGGAGACTACATGTGGTCGCATATAGTCTTGGTAAACTAACCTCAGAGCTCATCTCTGCTAGGTCCACCCTCTCTAGTAAAAGATAGATGGTGTTGTAACTGAAATTTCTTCATTAGGATAGACATATTTCAACCAAAACACGCTATGTATCTTTAAATGATTTTCATGAAGTGAGTGAACTCCTCTCTATACTCTTACCCAAATTCATCAATCATCACAATTTGTGCTTCATGATCCACTACCACTAGAGCATGTTTAAGAATATCCTCTTATCAACATCTTGATATCCAGCTTTAGTGAATGATATCTTCTAAAATTACAAATAAATGTATAATGAATCATAACACCACACTATTACATTAATGGAAGTTGTAAAAACAAAAAAGATCCATAATAGGACATTTCACAATTCCTCTCCCTGATGTCAAAACCAAGGCATGGTCACAAAACGAAGTTTTCATGCACCTAGGTCATGGTTAACAATGGTAATCACATATCATTGTTCATTTTTCTCGTCTTAAACCCATTATTCACAACTTTTATCATTTTATAATTCATTTCATGTTATGCACTTTCTCAACTCATATTTACAGTCAAATTAAAACAGTTCAAGTTCAATAACACACCCATAACCCATTTTTCCATGCATGCCAATAATTCAAGCATGTTATAAAATATTCCTGAGTTCCTTGAATGATCCATAAAAAATCACATCCTTTTCCATAACAATCCATGACTCAATTCTCACCAAATTTCAACATTTTTCACAAACAACAATCACATTACATAACATGTTTATCACTCATGGTGAAATAATATTCTATTGTAATAAATATCAACAATAACAACAATCCCATCATGCGTACTTGGTTTTTCCTTCATACGTGGGTTTAAAAATCTCATGCATGAGCTCATTGCCAAGGCCCGAAACTTCTTATTCTCAAGTATACCATTCTATAATATTAATAAAAAATAAAAAGAAAATAAAAATAGGTTTTGATACCACATTATAACATCCTGGATGAGGTTCCACCCACCAATGCAATGATCTGGATCTACACATGACCTCACGTGAACCTCCCCATATGCTAGAAGCTACAAACTAGTTATTAGAATCTGATAAGTCAATCATGGGGAGACTATAACTTATTTTTTTAGTGTAATACACCATATGAAGTAAATAAACAAAAAAAAAGAATAATAAATAACCATAAATAATAGCAATATCTCAAGATAATAAAAGAATAATATACGATATCCAAAAAAAATATAAAATATCCCATGATAATGTATATGTCATGTATTTAAATAAAAACTGACAATAAAGACTCTAGAGACTCCCAGTGGGTACCAAACCACTACTGGTTCCCTCAACCAAGCTCTATCTCGACTCATCAATCTAACAAATAGCTCTTTACCTTATCCTATCATGCATTCATGAAATCCATTCAGGTACCGATGGGAAGACTAATTATGGTGTGAGTTAAATATAGTAGGCCACCACCAACAATTTCTAAAAAAATCATGTTAAAAACAAGTATATTCAGTTTGAATAAATAAATAATTTGAATTCATAATTTAAATGGTTTCCACACTGTCAATTAATATTTATTAAACCACACTGACCATAGGGTTTCTATGGACACCCATAACTCATTACCTTCTTCGTCCCGCATAGGTTCTGAACTATGTTACATATTCCATTAAAATTTCATTCTAGCTCATTTTATTACATTATCCATGTCACTTAAATTTCATTATTACATCCACTTTATACCACAGTCCAATACCAATGTTTTGGGTGCAAGAAGACTTGTCTAGCTCCCTATGCCACGACCCGTCCTCGGGGCCCATGTCGGGGCTTCCCCAAGCCCGCCTTCCATAGGCCAGGGGCTGGCGACTAGCACCAAAGCGTAATTCTCGATAAAAAAGGGAAGGCATTGCCTTTGTAAAGTGAACAAACACACAGAGTAAGCAAGAAGAAGTAAACACTAAGTAAAAACTGGGTACAAGTAAGTGCAGAAAGTAAATGGGCCAGAATACAAACCCAAACTAAAAGTAAAGTACAACTGAAAAAGGGAGTACAATAACTGAAAAGTAAAGTCGCAGCCTCGAGCTTTCCACTAGAAGTCCCACCTAAAGGGTGGGTGCAGATATCCTCCACAGCTCCTCGGGTCCAGCCGTCCGCTCCGAGTACGCCCCGCCCAGTGGTCCACCTCCGGGTACCGACCTGCTCCTCGTGCCTCAACCACGATCAGCGTTGTCCGTCGTCTACAACCAACACAACGTAGTGCGGGAATAGCTCGTGCAGGGTTGAGTATAAGCTACTTAGTAGGGACCCTGAGACCCCCAATGTTCTCCCAGAATAAACAAAGGATAATCCACAAAGGAAAGATACAATCACGAAGTAACATCCTACACTACTTAGGTATATGCCCATACATATACCTAAGTCATCAATTCTCGTTTGGCTCCAACATCCGAGCTCAAGTACAACCCAGTCCAAACAGGAAATCACAACCCATTCCACACAGGAAATCATAACGCAATCCCCACAGAATATCAAGTCAATCTTATCGAAGATAAGGATTGAAATTCAAGATTCAGCTCACACAGGTATACTTCTTCGTAAGACGAAAGAGATGATCAGATGTAGCCACTGATTCATCTAAGCCATCAGACCCACATAGGATCGATAGGTACTAACCCCCGTAATGACCCAAAAAGGATCGATGGGTAACTTACCCCTGCAATGACCCACAAATGATCGATAAGTAACTAACCCCGCAATGACCCACAAAGGATCGATAGGTAACTAACCCATGCAATGACCCACACAGGATCGGACCCACACAGGATATGTAGGCGCTGGCCCACACAGGATTGCTGAATGCTGACCCACACAGGATCTGACCCACACAGTATCAGAAGCCCGGATCCATGTTGGATCGCTGAGTGCTTTAGTCATTGTCGTCAAATCCACGGAGGATTTCTGTACATTCGTCATCGTCGTCGCAGTCGCAGCCAGCTCTAGGGTTCCCGCACACAGCATACTCATTCGGGAGGGTCCTCTCCAGGAGCCGAAGGGCTGATACATCAACTGACACATAGTCCGGATTTGATGTATCCAAAAGTTCCGTATCGTCAACAGGAACTCAACATCATAGACGGCGCGTCAATCGGACGCCCGGTCTGAGAGTTATTGGTTTTTTCGTCCTAGGGTCCTGGTTTGTTTTTAAGTCAAAACCAACCGGATCGTACTCCAACTGCATCCAAACCACTAGAAGAGTAAGCAAAAAGGTCCGTCTCACTATGAGAAATCCATGAAATTCGACGGCACGTCAATCGGACGTCCGGAGCTCAAGCTATAAGTGTTTCCGCTCCGAGGGCCCAGTTTGTTTCGTGTACGAACCAACTCAGCCGAACCCAAAGTATTCTGAAACGTTAAGTGTAATATACTGAAACGACCGCCTTGATCCAAGGATCGCTAAGAAACTAATGGTGCGTCGATCGGAGTTCCGTAGCCCATGTTATGGGCAATAGACCAAAACAGTCCGAAAATGGGGGGTCTGGGCCCGGTCCGACTTGGCCCAGCCCCCCTGGGTCGACCCGACCTGGGTTCGGGTCCGTCCCGGTCAGCGCGGCCCGGCCCGATGCGGCCTGTCTGGCCCAGGTCAGCTCGGCGCTGGCCGAGCGGCCGCACAAAAATTGGGGCGCCGCCCCCTTGAATGAAACCGTAGCCCCGCGTGGGGACTGCTCCTTGCCAACGGACGCGGCCTAGCGCCGCGTCCCCGCCTGCTCGGTCCCATGTGGTCGCGGAACCAGCAGCCTGGCACCGCAACTTCAGTCGCAGCGGCCCTTTTCGCCAGTGGGGTTTTCCGTGGACCACCGGACGCGCTCCGGTGGTCCGTTTTGCCTTTCTTCTTCCCCAACAGTCCTCCCGGGATCGAATCTTCACTGCGAAGACCTCAAAATTCCCTTTCGGCCTGCTTCGTCGTCGCCCGCCAATCCGCACACCAAGAACGAAGGAACGGTGGGTTTGGACTTGTTCGTTGGTCTGCACCCACCGCGTTAGCGGTTTAAACGGCTTCCGACAAATTTTAAACACATGCCGATGATATAAATCACATAGATTTAATTGAACCAAAACCCCTACCTCAAGCGTCGTCAAGCGAGGGTTCATCGTGGAATTTCACGTCGCGGAGGAAGGCATCGCGGAAGGGGGATCGTCACGTCGCAGAGAAAGGATTCGTCGGCATCGCGTCGTCGATCTCCGAGGATCTGGTGTTCTTGTCGACCTTCGTCGGAGGTCTGCGTTCTTCGCGTTCTTCACGTTCTTCGTCGAAGAAGAGGTGTTTCATGGCTTGAGTAATTTCTCCCAAACCCTCTCTCACAACCAACCTCTAATAAAATAAGACTCGTATTATTTTATTAACACACAAGCCAATGGTTTGAATTTCAAAAAAAATTGAAACAGTCAACTAATTGAATTAATTGAGGAGTTTAAACCACCTAGTTAATGAGTTGTTTATTATCCAGATTAAACGCAAGGTTTGACTTCATTTAAAAGGGGTGCAGGTGTGTTACCTTAAAAAAGGAGGGGGGTTTAGGAAGAAATGAAACGGTGGGGCTCGTGTGGGCCCCACCTCACAAATATCCTACCTAGTGGGTAGGATATTTTGGGTCCCACTTCATCCACTTATTTTAGGTTAAACAAAATAAAATAAAATTTGTTGCACCACTTTTATTTTCTTTCATTACTTAACCCAAAAATTTAAAAACCACACCCGAGAAAACACAACTCTAGAAAAGGTGTTTCTAAGAAATTACCGGCGCTGCGATTCCATCGGTGCCCTCGAAATTCGATTCCGAGCACCGGTTAAAATGTTAGAAAACCCCACTCATTCGTTCACTGAACATACCCAAGCTAAACTTCGGAAAATGATTCCAGGCACACCGGGCCTCAGAATCAGGTGCCGTCAGAAACTGCATTCTTGTAAAATCCCAAAGAAAATTAATAAAAAAAAATCTCTTGATTTTTACGGGTCTTTACATTACTCCCACCTCAGGGCTTTATGTCCTCATAAAGAAACATCATAAACTAGGGAAACAAATGTCGGTACTGAGCATGCATCTGAGCCTCCCGCTCCCAAGTGCTCTCCTGGAGGTTCCCATGCTGCCATCTGATGCGCACTAGAGGAATCGACCGTCCATGTAGGATCCTCTCTTGTCGATCCTCAATCTCCACCGAGACCTCCGCAAAAGTCTCCCCATCATCAATGTCCAGCTCCATGTGGTCATTGATATGTGTCAGGTTGTGCACGTATCTCCTCAGCTGGGATACATGGAAGACATCGTGCACCCGGTAGAACTGAGGTGGTCGAGCCAGGCGATAAGCCAACTCGCCAATCCTACTTAAGACCTATAATTGTCCGATGAAGCGTGGAGACAACTTGCCGCCTCGGCCAAATCATTGTAATCAATGTCGAGGTGATACCCGCTAGAAGACGTGGTCGCCATCCTCGAACTCCAGTGGCCACTGCCTCCTATCATCATAAGACTTATACCAGCTCTGAGCTGTCCTCAACTGCTCCTGGATGACCAGAACCTTCTCTGTCAGGGCCTAGACCATCTCTAGTCCCACAAGTGTTGACTCCCCAGGGTCTGTCCAGCACAGTGGAGATCTGCAAGGTCGGCTATACAACGCCTCATATGGTGCCATCCCGATGGTGGAGTGGTAGCTATTGTTGTACGCGAACTCCACCAAGGGTAGTTTGTCCTCCCAGTTGCGACCAAAGTCGACGACACATGCGTGGAGCATGTCCTCGAGAGTCTGAATGGTCCTCTCCGTCTGACCATCTGTCTGAGGGTGAAAGGCAGTGCTCAGACGTAGTTGCTTCTCGAACTCCCCCTGAAACCCCTTCCAATGCCAGGAAGTAAAGCAAGCATCTCGATCGGAGATGTTAGATGATGGCACACCATGAAGCCATACAATATCCTGAATGTAGAGACGTCCCAAGCACTCCACTGAGCCCTGCTCACTGATGGCTAAGAAGTGTGCCGACTTGGTGAGTCGGTCAAAAATCACCCAAATGGAGTCGTGACCTCTGGAAGTGCGTGGAAGTCCAGTCACGAAGTCTATAGATATGCCATCCCACTTCCACTCCGGGACTTCCAAGGGCTGTACCAAGCCTGCTGGTACCTGGTGCTCTGCCTTCACCTGCTAGCAGGTGAGGTATCGAGAAACGAACTCTGCCACAACATTCTTCATGCCCAGCCACCAGTGTTGTCATCTAAGATCATGTTACATCTTCACCACTCCAGGATATACCTCCAAAGGGGAAGTGTGAAACTCTCTCAGCACCTCCTCTCGTAAAGAAACTGGTACCAAGGTACGTCCTCTGAAAATAATGTCGTGCTCTCCTCCTACAGAGAAACCATCAGGTGCTTGTCCTGAGGATATCTGTGCACACCGTGTCTCATAGTCAGTGTCCACACGATGTGCCTCTCTGACCCGCTGCAGTAGTGGAGGAGTGAATGTGAGTGACTGAAGGAACGATTATCCATCTCTATCCACGAAGGATATCTACAAAGAGGCTAGATGCTTTGTCACCTCCCCAAGTAGCTTGATCCACGTCCTCCTGCTGAGAGCATCGGCTACTATGTTCCCCTTCCCAAGATTATAGACTATCTCAAAGCCATATTCATAGAGGAACTCGAGCCATCGTTGCTGTCTCAGGTTCAGGTCCTTCTGCGAGAAGAAATGCCTGAGACTCTGGTGGTCATAGTAGAATGTAAAGCGCTCACCCATGAGATAGTGTCGCCACATCTTCAGAGCGAAGACCGCTACTGCTAGCTCCAGGTCATGGGTAGCGTAGTTCTTCTCATGAGGCCTCAACTGATGTGATCCATAAGATATCACGGCCCATTCGTGCATTAGGACACATCTGTGTCTGGTCCCTGATGCATCGCAGTAGACTACATACCCTACTCCCTCCTCTGGTAACCTAAAGATAGGCGCGCTGGTCAATCTCTGTCTTAGCTCCTGGATGCTCTCCTGACATCTGTCTGACCACACAAAGGGTTTCCCCTTCTTCGTCAAAGCAGAGAGTGGTTCTGCAAATCTGGAAAAGTCTGGCATGAACCTCCGGTAGTACCCAGCTAGACCCAAGAAACTCCGCACCTCTGTCACGATCCTGGGTGGCTCCCAATCTAGCACCGCCTCAATCATCGCAGGGTCCACCGCAACTCCCGCCTCAGAGATGATGTGTCCCAAGAAGTGGACCTCACATAACCAGAACTGATACTTCGAGAGTTTTTCATAAATCTGGTGCCCTCGGAGTGTGTCTAGTACAACCCGCAAGTGGTAGGTGTGCTCCTCCTCAGTTGTCGAGTAAATAAAAATGTTGTCGTGGAAGACCACGACAAATCGATTGAGGTATGGCTGGAATATCGTGTTCATGAGGCCCATGAACACTGATGGAACATTGGTTACACTGAATGGCATAACCAAGAACTCATAGTGGCCATACCAACATTTGAAGGCCATCTTCTGCACGTCCTCATCTCGAACTCTGAGAAGATGATAGCCTGATCTATGGTCTATTTTTGAGAACCAGTGTGCTCCCTTGAGCTGATCGAATAGGTCATCAATCCTCAGTACCAGATACTTGTTCCTCATGATCACCTGGTTCAGGTGACGGTAATTGAAAAACAGTCGCAATCTCATGTCCGCCTTTTTGGTGAACAAAATCGGGGAAGCCCAGGGTGAAACACTGGGTCAGATGAATCCCTTTCCCGGAAAGTCCTCCAACGATACCTGTAGCTCTCGAAGCTCGATAGGAGCCATCTAATATGCTAGAGTGGATATCGGGGTTGTCCTGGGGTACTGGTCAATATAGAATTCTACCTCTCTACGAGGAGGTAGCCCTGGGACGTTGTCAGGAAAGACGTCCTTATAGGGATCCACCACTGCAGGAAAACTAGGACTCCACACGTCAACTGCTCTTAGGATGAGGCTAGTCAACTGATGAGTGATGGGATGTCCTCTCCTCTGCGAGAGTCCATCCTATTCTACGAAGGCTCCCTTTTTATTGGTGAAGGTGAACCTACTCCCGTCAGTGTGTACACACCGCACCTTGTGCCTAATACAGTCAATATGAGCATGGACTGTAGATAACCAATCCATGCCCAAGATGACGTTGTAAGGCCTCAACGCCGCTACAAGAAGATCCCAGCCGAAGCTCTCGCCTCCTAGAGTAAGATCACACTACCGGCACCAGTGAATAATCATCGAGTATGCTCCCGTAGGAGTCTCTAGATGTAAGGATCGAGCCGACAGCTCTGTCGGAATCTCCGAGCTCCGAACAAGGGCAGCAGCTATGAAAGAATGACTCTCTCTTGTGTCTATATGAACTGCAGAAATGGTGGAATAGACATATATAGTACCTCGAATCATCTATGGTGCGCCGTGGTCGTAGGCCTCTACTGCCTGGAGTTGTGCCTTTCTCTGCCTGCATGCTCCCAGTGGTCGGGGTGGACCTCCTGGGGGTGGTGGTGGTAGAGCCTGAAAGCGTCTCCCACCACCTGCTGCTCGGCCAGCTCATCTACCTCATCCTCCTTCTCCCTACGGACTGCCACGGTTGACCCTATGGCTCTTCCTGGGTGGACCCTCAACCGTCTGATGCTCCTCGGCACGACGGGTCGGGCAGTCACGAGCCAGGTGGCCCTGCCTGCCACATGTGTAGCACTATCTGCCTCTCGAAAGACTGGCTCCGCAATGAGTGCCCAGCACCTCTGAGCTAGTGTCCTGAGGTCGTCTTCCTGAGGGTTTGGTCTGCCTGGACCCATGTGTCATCTATCAATTGCCTGCTGCAAAAGACTCTGCTACGTGTCGCCCAGCGGTAGGTCTCGCTGCTGACACAAAGTAAGCACAAAAAAACATGAAACACACATGCAATCAATGTTTTCATTTATTACGTTGGAAATCAGATGTCCGGGTCCTGGTGTATGGATATGTCGGCTGCCGCACCAACAATGGACTCCATGGACTAATAACCACACTCAATACTCTTAACATAATTGCTTCATGTAGAAAATGATCAGAGTCCTGAGTTCTGTGGTAGAACCGAACTCCTCTGATACCAATTTGTCACGACCCGTCCTTAGGGCCCGTGCCGTTACTACCCCAAGCCCTCCTTCCATAGGCCAGGGGTAGGCGAATTTCACCAAGGCATAATTCCCGATAAAAAAGTGAAGGAATTTCCTTTGTAAAGTGAACAAACACACAGATTAAGAAAGCATGAGTAAACACTAAGTAAAAACTCGGTACAATTAAGTGTGGAATGTAAATGCGCCAGAATACAATCCCAAACTGAAAGTAAAGTACAACTGAAAAAGGGAGTACAGCAACTGAAAAGTAAAGCCGCAGCCTCGAGCCATCCACTGGAAGTCCCACCTGAAGGGTGGGTACAGATAGCCTCCACAGCTCCTCGAGTCCAGTCGTCCACTCCGAGTACGCCTCTCCTAGTGGTCCACCTCCGGGTACCGACCTACTCCCCATGCATCAACCACGATCAGCGTTGTCTGTCGTCTGCAACCAACACAACGTAGTGCGGGCATAGCCCATGTAGGGGTGACTATAAGCTACTCATTAGGGACCCCGAGACCCCCGATGATCTCCCAGAATCCACAATGGATAATCCACAATGGAAAGATACAATCACGAAGTAACATCCGACACTACTTAGGTATATCAACATACATATACCTAAGTCATCAATTCTCGTTCGGCTCCAACATCCAAGCTCAAGTACAACCTAGTACACATAGGAAATCAAAACCCAATCCACACAGGAAATCATAACGTAATCCACACAGGATATCACGTCAATGTTATCGAAGATAAGGATTGAAAGTCAAGATTCATCTCACACAGGTATAATTATTCGTAAGACAATAGAGATGATCAGATGTAGCCATTGATTGATCTAAGCCGTCGGACCCACTCTGGATCGATAGGTACTAACCCCCGAAATTACCCAAAAAGGATCTATAGGTAACTAACCCCTGTCATTACCCACAAATTATCGATAGGTAACTAACCCCCGCAATGACCCACAAAGGATCAATAGGTAACTAACCCCCGCAATGACTCACACAGGATCAGACCCACACCGGATCTATTGGCACTAGCCCACACAGGACCACTGAGCGCTGACCCACACAACATCTAACCCACACAGGATTGGTAGCATTGATCCACGTATGCTCACTGATTGTTGTAGTCGTTGCTGTCGAATCCACGGAGGATTTCTGTACAGTCGTCATCGTTGTCGCAGTCGCAGCCATCTCTAGGGATCCCGAACACAGCAAACTCGTTCCGGAAGGTCTTCTCCAAGAGCCGAGGGGCTGATACATCAACTGACACATAGTGCAGAGTTTATATATCTAAAAGTTTTGTATCATCAACAGGAACTCAACGTCACAGACGGCGCGTCAATCGGGCGCCCGCTCTGAGAGTTATTGGTTTTTTTGTCCCAGGGGCCCGGTTTGTTTTTAAGTAAAAACCAACCCGACCGTACTCCAACTGCGTCCAAACCTCGATCAAAGTAAGCCAAAAGTTTGGTCTCACTAAGCGGAGTCCATCAGAGTCAACGACATGTCAATCGGGCGTCTGGAGCTCAAGCTATAAATGTTTCCACTCCGAGGGCCCGGTTGGTTTCGTGTACGAACCAACCAGGACGAACCCAAAGTATTATGAAACCTTTAGTGCAATATACCGAAATGACCACCTCGATCCAAGGATCTCTACGCAACTGACGGTGCATTGATCGGAGGTCGGTATCCCATGTAATGGGAAACAGACCAAAATAGTCCGAAAATGGGGGGTATGGGCCTGGTCCGACCCAGCACCCCCCCCCCCCACCTGGGTCGGCCCGAACTGAGATGACGCGACCCAGTTCCGGGTCTGACCCGGCTGGGCGCGGACCGCCGCTGGCCGAGCAGGTCGGCTCAGCGCCGGCCGAGCGACTGTGCAAAAAGGGGGCGCCACTCCTTGCCAACAGACGTGGCCTAGCGCCGCATCCCCGCCTCCTCGGTCCCGCGCGGTCGTAGGACCAGCAGCCTGCCGCCGCGGCTTCAGCCACGACGGCCCTTCCTTGCGGCGCGCCGGCGGGGTTATTTTCGGACCACCAGATGCGCTCCGGTGGTCCGTTTTTCCTGCTGTCTTCGCCATTGGTCCTCCCGGGATCGGCTCTTCACTGCGAAGACCTCAAAATGCCCTTGCGGCATGCTTCGTCGTCGCCTGCCGATCCGCACACCAAAAAACAAAGGAACATTGGGTTCGGACTTGTTCGTTGGTCCGCACCCACCACATTAGCGGTTTAATTAGCTTCCGACATATTTTAAACACATGCCGAAGATATAAATCACATATATTTAATTGTACCAAAACCTCTACATCAAGCATCGTTTAGCGAGGGTTCGTCGCGGAATTGCACATCGTGGAAGAAGGCGTCGCGGAGGGGGGATCGTCGTGTCACGGAGAAAAGATTCATCAGTGTCACGTCGTTGATCTCCGAGGATCCGGCCTTCTTGTCGACCTTCGTCAGAGGTCGGCGTTCATCGCGTTCTTCACATTCTTCGCGTTCATTGTGTTCTTCGTCGAGGAAGGAGTGTTTCACGACATGAGTGATTTCTCCCAAACCCTCTCGCAAAACCAACCTCTATTAAAATAAGGCTTGTCTTATTTTATTAACACACAAGACAACGATTTTAATTTCAAAAAAAATTGAAACAATCAATTAATAGAATTAATTGAGGGGTTCAGACAGCCCAATTAATGAGGCGTTTATTATCCAGATTAAACGCAAGGGTTGACTTCATTAAAAAGGGGTGTGGATGCGTTAGCTTAATAAAGGAGGGGGGGTTTAGGAAGAAAAGAAATGGTGGGGATCGTGTGTGCCCCACCTCACAAATATCCTACTTAGTGGGTAGGATATTGTGGGTCCCACTTCATCCACATAGTTTAGGTTAAACAAAATAAAATAAAATTTGTTGCACCACTTTTATTTTATTTCTTTACTTAACCCAAAAAATTTAAAACCACACCCGAGAAAAGAGAACTCCGGAAAAGGTGTTTCTAAGAAATTATCGGCGCTGCGATTCCATCGGTGCCCTCAGAATTCGATTCCGAGCACCGGTTCAAAAGTTAGAAAACCCCACTCGTTCGTTCACTGAACGTACCCGATCTAAACATCGGAAAATGATTCCGGGCACACCGCGCCTCGGAATCAGGTGCCGTCAAAAACTGTGTTCTTGCAAAATCCAAAGAAAATTAAGAAAAAAAAAATTTCCCTTCAATTTTACAGGTCTTTACACCCTATGAGTATTTCAAGAATCAATCCTTGTCTCACAGCATTTAGCATGATTGTGTGTAGAACTATAGGCCCATCACCCCATTTATCAATCATGTATTTATATCATGGGTGTATAACATCATATCCATCACCCCATTTCTCAATATAGAAATATGTCATGGGCATAGAACATCTTATATAGAACCCCATTTTTAAATCATGCATATATATCATGGGCATATAACATAATTTATAACACCCCATTTCTATATTGTTCTTATATATATATCATAACATATCAAATTATCACATTTATTTCATTATCATAGGTTTTAACATTTGCATGTCATCCAATATTAATCAAAATTATTCATCTTATCACAATTTACAACCATTAACTCCCATTAATTAATTCATAAATTAATTAATCCATGTCCACTAATTAATTAAAAAACTAATTAACTATTTATATCCCATTAATTAATTCACCAATTATTTATTCAAAATCATCCATTAATTAATTCAAAAATTTATTAATCACACATTGTCCAATAATTATTTCATTAATTAATTAATCCCCTCACAATTGTAACATCCAATAATTAATTCCCCAATTAAATATTCTCAATCCAAAATTCAACAATTCATGAATTTAATAATTAACTCATTAATTAATTATCCTAAATTTCCCAGTTAAAAATCATGATAATTAACTCATCATTTATTTATCCTAATTCCAAAATTCCATTATTCAATGAAATCCAAAATTCATAAATTCATTTATTGACCACATTAATTAATAAAATTTTGGAATTTAAATTTCTAAATGAACCATAAAAATTATAAAATAACATACATGTATTTGACATCAATACTATGCTATTTAAATTATATACCACCAATTTTTTTTGATGAACGATCACCCACCGTAAATCCCTAAAATTAGAAACACAATAATGTAGATTTGGATCCAGATATAAATGCATAAATAATGACTAAACAAAAAAATATCATAAAACTATATATCGTTATCAATATGTCTAGTTCTATATTCATCAAATATATATTTTGATCTATAAAAATATTTAATAACATACAACTAAAATAAATATAGAATAGAGGAGGATGAACACAAATGTAATAGGATCGGATCCACCTACATGGAGTGTTAATGATCTCTGATCTGCAGTTCAGATCATAAATAACGAAGTTAAAGAGGTGTTGGAATTCATCTGGGGAGATAAAAAATAATTAAGGAGGACATAGTGTCAAATGGTGGTGGATTTGGAATTAAAATAGTTGTTCGAGTGATTTTAAAAATAATTTATTGGGAAATTAAATTCCAACAGATTGTTTGTTGGGGATGGGAACAAGGTTTCCCCTAACTGTGCACCTTAAATATGTGCCACAATTATAGGGGTTCACTATTACTCCTAAGAGGGTTCATGGTTTGAAAAACATTGTGCCAACAGTGTTATTACCCTCTCTCCAGGGCTCCATGCATAGTTGGTCTGGGGCGCAAGCTTAGGGAAAACCATGCACCAACCATGCACTTCTATATTTCTTCCATTTTCCTCAAAATTCCACCCAAACATACCCATATTAATAATCTAAATAAAAAAAGTTCTCAAAAAAGAAAAAACTGTAGTTGAAATTTATCTTGATCTAACATCAGAAAAGGTTGGGATAATATATCTCTATTTGTGTTCATTAAGCTATGGGATAGATTTTTAAATGCTTGTATGGGGTGGATCACCTGGATCATGACTTTCTGAAACATCCTTTAATAATAATGAGGTCAAAACATTAAATTACATCCATGTTATAGGCATTAGTTTGATGAAGGACCAAATAGTAATATTTATTATTATCAAATGGATGAAGATAATGAAAAAGATTTTATGGTGCACTAGGAGGTAGAGTGGGGAGAGAAGGAGACTACAACCAAATTCCACCATTTATACCCCTAAGAAGTTTATAACATGTTCATAGGGATGGAGGAAAGTGACCCAAATAGATTTGGGTGATAAAGGTATGTTTTTAGGTTGTGTATGAAATAATCCAATGTATGATATGTATCTTCAATAAATGATAAATATTACTCATAGAAACTTGGTGGAGAAATTATTAAATTGTTATATCCCATGTTTAAGAGATTTGTATTCCAATAGATCCACAAGAATGACCAATATGTTCAAATACTTTTACATGAAGTTACCCCAAAATTATGGACATCAACTGATTATGTCATCTCATTATCAACGGTCAATTGTTCACATATGATATCATTATAGTTGTGAGGATTTCATATGACATAATCCTTATTATGGTTTGACATCATATAATTCATTTTATGATATAAATATACCTTTATAATTTGAGTTAGATTGGAGAATATTTATTAACGTTTACCTCTTTGAAGAGGGGTGTTTTTACTCTATATTAGTGGGGTTCCAGCACTATAAACTATGATCGATCTCCCATCAGTTAGAAATCATATACCATGGTCTAAAAGACACTATAGAGGTCAAAATCTTGGTAATGTTTGAGGTGTACGTGGACGATTTTCTCAAGAATGTAAAAGACACACCCCTCATGGAGAGGTCAATTCTTGTATCTATTTTAACAAAAATACAGCTATGTAATCGTCAATATCATATTGTATTACCACCACTAATATATGGGAGTTGAGGGTGAAGTTAGTGGTCCTTTAGTAGAATTTTTTTATTGGACCTAGTATGTCCTCTTAAGAAGCTCCAATGTGGTTTCCTATGAAATCGTACTAGAGATTAAAGATTCATATTCTCTATATATATAGAAATCAGGTTGAATCATTTCTGATTATGCTCTAGTTGTTAAACACTATATCCCTAACCTATATCCCAATGTACATTTTATTTTTTAAATAAACACAGTTCATTAATAAATGTATTTATAAGTAAATATTATAATTTTTATAATTTGACCTCGAAAAAATTTACTTCCAATTTTTATTTCAAAAGTAAAATATTATATAAAGTCATTTTTGGGTAATTTTCTAAAATATATTATTTTTTATCAAATTTTGAACATTAGAGTTCTAAAAAATACATTTAATTTTATGAAATTATCATGAAATAAAAAGGACATAAACGTTTTCAGAAAACATTTATAGACCCGATATATATTTATGAAGTAATATAATTCATTTAAACATATTATTTTGATTTTTGAAACCAATTTTTGACATTTTTGAATAGAAGTGATATTTAATTCTAATAAATAAATTATATTTTATCCTATTCTAAATTAAATATTTCCAAGGGTAAATATTATATTGAATTATTTTTAGAGGGAAATAAAACTAAATTTTATAATAATAATCTAATTAATTTAATTGGAATAACTTATATTATTTAATTTTATGTAAAACATTTTTTATTTCTGAATATCATTTTTTCTAAAAAGTGTATTCCAATTCATATTGTCCATCTATATTGAGATTACTTTTTATTAACAATAGAAATGTAATCATTCAAACTAAATTCAATATTTTTAGCCATTGTATTAATATTATGTAGTAATTTAAATTTAATTTTTTTATATAATGAATAGTTGACATAGAAAATGATTTTCACTACAGGAAGGGTTAATTGGTTAAATAGGGGTTAAACCAAGTGATGATGATTAAAATATCTATCAAATATGTTTAAATAATATTAGAAGACAATTTTTTTGACCTATAATATCCTATATTTTAATAATCTTCCATTTCTTCCACATTCACTGGAAAATTACTTTATATTATTTTAACTTTTAGACTATTTATTAAGGTTCCACTCCCCTCTACTACAAAAGGATGTCATCACCCCCTCAGGTATCTACATGATTTGAGGACATTATATCAACCGTGTACAACTAAATAAAATTTTCAAAACCCATAAAAATGAATTTGATGTTTTATTATCACTAAAATACCATACAAATAAGGATTAAGATAAAATCCAATGGTGGATATGCAATGAAGAGTATGTTGGATTTTGTCTAGCCAAGCGAGAATCAAAGAGTTTATCAATAAATCACACATTTAATGAAGATTGTTCATTATTCAATATCCTTTTAGTGAATTATATATTAATGTTATGGTAAAAGTAATTTACATTATTCACCACTAATAATTTCTAGGTTTTATATTACTGATTCCATTTTTCCTCACCTTAGTACTCTAAACCACTGAAAAATGATTATATAAAAAAAAGATAACCTTGTATCTTCTATTTTGATGCAAATCATTTGACTCCATATATATATTATCTTTTTATTTTAAATAAATTTACATTATATAATTAAATTATTACTTATGGATAGTTATTTTTAAACATTCACATTTATTTAAAATGTTACAAAGCAATATTCATGCTGTTTTCCATAAAAATATTTTTTGCATTCTTTAGAAAACAATGAAAACTGCCACTTTTAAATGTTTTTTCTAAGAAAGGATACTCTCATAATAATAAAAATAATTCATTACATATCTTCATTTCCATGTTTTTTTAGTTTTCCAACATAATAAATATTTCCATTGTTCTGGAATGTTTTAATATTGTAGTAAAATGATGTTGCTTTCATAATGATTTTTAAAGGGATTTCAGTTCAATTATGTATATTTTTATCTTCCACTCTAATTTTTTAATTTATTCATGGTTTCATTTTAATATTACATTACTATAAAATTGTTTGTAATTGAATATTTAATATACCCTTGACACTTAATGAAATGAGTTATTGACTTGATTTGTCACATCATTTTTTCAATAGGGTTAATTTTTTTTAATGATGTTTTTTATGAATCACATCCATTTTAATCCCAATTTTCAAAAATACACACATTCAGTAGAAAAAAATAATTTTTTTGATTTTATGGTCTCCTTTAGTCCATTACTATTATATGATATATAAATCATTTTGGTCATATCAGTTTCTTCTCAAGTCATTCACTTCCTAGAAGTTATTTTCTCTAATAATCATTATTGTTCATTATAATCGATTTTCCCTTCATATCTACATTATTTAATTCCATATATATTCATATTATTGTTTACACTTTTCAATAGTGACTAAACCATGTACTCATGGTTATATATGTTTTGAATTTAGCGAATATTATTAAGAATGATATTCTCATTACTAGGGAAATATTTGCTTTCATTATATTTTATTCAATAAGGGTATTTAATCATTACTAAGAAATATTTTTATATATATTATTATTCATTAAATACATGAGAACTGAAAAAGACATTTTTAATGGTTATACAGGTTCTTTTATATCCCTGGACATGAGTACGTCACGAGTGGCGTTTTTTATAGACCCTCGTTACATAAAGTAATGTATAAAGAGACAATTAATTGGGAACCAATTAAGAATTACTTTTTGAATTTAGTATATACGAAAATATATATTGAATTTTACTAGGATTAGGACTTGTCATAAATATTTATAATTTTTTGAATTATTCCTTCCATTATCACGAATTTAGTCATTATTATCCGTGTGAGTATTAATTTGATAATATCCATGGATATAATTCATGATATAATTATTGATTATATGGTACATTTATTGATTATTTTTTCAACCATAATTTTCGTATTCTTTATTGGTGATAATAAAATAAAATCAAAACGTAAAGAGCAGTATGAGGAGCCTTTCAATAATGTCTTAAAGTCTTTTTGAAAGGATAATATATATGCATTGTTATTTAAATATGTTTCTTGGATGAAGGAAGTATCATTATTGGGGTATATTTTCACCAAAAAATGGATATTTTTGGACCCTTATAAGACAAAATAAATTGAAGAGTGACCCAAACAAGTGTATATAAAAAATATCATTTCATTTCTTTAAATATCCATGTTTTAGAAATGATATCTATTTAACATACAATGATTCTAAAAACTAATAACCAAGATGAATCATAAGATATTAATTTTTTTATGGACTGATGAATGTGAATAAATCGTTATGGAATTAAAAAAACATACTATCACTACACTGGCACTTACACTACCCATTAGTGGGGTACTTTGTCTCGTATATAGTTGTTATTAAAAGAAAGGATTGTGTTGTGTACAGATGTGAAATAATAAATTGATATCCTATTCCACAAGGATGATGAATTATTATTAATAGAACAATAAAAAACATGATCTCTTGTTGGATATGGTGATATTATCTTTGAGAATTTAGTGAAATCATTAATATGGAGAAAGATCTGAAAAATATAGTGATCATAATACCCTCTAATATATATTCACACAAAATGAGATTAATATTTTCCAATAAATATGGTTATTAATGATCAAGGAATAATAATACCTTGTCCAATAATATCCCAGTAATGAAAATAAATTGGTAGATTCTCTATTTTGAAGTGTTCTTGAAACCTTATCAATGATGATATTTGAGAAGGATCCAAAGGTCTTATACATTAAAAGGATGGAAGTGGGAATCATAACGGGACTAATTTCATAATTTCTTTCTAAAATGGTTTCTCAACTATACCTTCCTATGAAGAGAATTGATTCTGAAATATATTATGTGGAAATATGAAAGAATATGGAAGCTATAAGAAAACTTAAATCCTTGATGTTCAACATTAATGAATAATTTGATTCAATATTTTGTTAATTAATATGTGTACTATAAAACCCATTGAAAAATTGGTTGTGATTGATTGATTCAGATAGCATGACCTTATCTTTCCACCCAGGGATCATAAACATGTATTGAGACCTACAAGAGCACTATTAGTGGGACAATATGAAGAATGAGATCAAGGAATATAAATAAAAATGTCTCGTATGGTAGTAGGTGATGTTCGAATAGAAAATTTTAAAAGGGATAATAATCCCATCACCTATTCTGGTATGGAAATTATATAATATCACCATTGAATTTGTCACTGATCTTTCAAATACATCAATAGGAAATAATGTTATTTCGGTATTTTTGGATCATAATAGTGAATTATCATTGCAATAAAATCTATGAAAACATATCAACTGATAAACATGGAAAGATATACTTCAAAAAAGCGGGGAGTCTATATTGAACATCACTATTGATTATATCTTATCAAGTTCCAAGATTTAGCTCCACTTTCTAGAGGAGTCTCTACCATGTTGTAAACACAGATTTAATATTTAATATATATTATAACACCAAAATTATGGGAAATATCAGTAGACATGGACACATGAGTAAATGTTGATAGCATGCCCAATAGACTTTTAAAAATGAAGGTATCAGTGTATTCTTATCATTTAGTACTCATACAATAATTGGTTTCACTCTAGAATTGGTATTTTTTGAAATGAAACCCTTTGTAGGGTTTGATGTATAACATCTATGTGTTTGGATGATGTTTTAGAACATGGTATTTAGACACCTCAAATGGTTGAGGAAATTCTGGATATGGTCAAGACCATTCATCTGGACATCAAGAATACTAAAATTTAATAGAAGAGCTATGTAAACAATAATCGATGAGACCTAATGTTCGAGCATTGAGATAAATAATTCCTTTACATATCTCCAAGGAATAGAGTCTGGAGATTTCGAAATAAAATAAACATATGATTTAGGAAACTTGTCCACTTTGAGACTCTTTATTACATCTGAGATTTGTGTCATCTACTAGCACTCAAACTAACCCTTACATAGGTATATAAGGAATTCCAAATATCCATTATGATGACGTAAATACCAAATCCCTCACATATATTGAATTATGATGTGGTAAAATTGGAAATTGATATCACTTATAAGGAGAAAAATGTATAGATCCTGGATCGTAAATAAAATGTTCAAAAAACAATACAATTCACCTAGTAAAAGTATTATAGGGTGAAATTTCATAAGGTGGAGAATGTAATGGGAAATATTTCTGTAAATTTAATTTCACATATGATGTGAAATTTTTAGTAAAGAATGAAACCATATGATAAAAACAAAAAAACGATTATATTAATTTGGTCATTAAATTTAGTGAGTAAAAATGATTGTATGAATTTAAATTATAAGAATCTAAAAAATAAAAAATTAGATAATAATGGTAATAAAATTTTGATCAGGTTGATCCCCCAGAATATTCATATCCCTAAACAGAACATTATAATTAAAGTAGAATATTAGTCATACAATTTTAATTTTAAAATTGTAAAAATATAAATAAACATTATAGAAAATAAATCAGTTAATAATGGGAGAAATAAGAGGTAATTTTAAGAATTCGAGAATAATATATTCATTAGAAATATGACTATTAGAATAGTGACCTGATCATTGAAATAACAATCTAACAGTTGGGAATAGAAAAATAAGCATTATAATAGTATTCTAATTAATGGAAGTGTAATATATAATTTATATTTCCTATAAATTGAAAATTATATATATATATATATATATAATTATAAAAGAAAATAAATGTTTTGATTTTGGTAAATTTAGTGTTTTTATTTTCATAAAACATAAATGTCTTAATTGCAGTTTTATAATGAATATAATTATATAAAATTAGTTTCAAATTCATAATATATATTTTATAATTAATATATTTTGGTATTATGATTATAGGATTATTTTTCGTCACCATAACTAATAATTAAATACAAGAACCTTGATGATGATATTAAAATTGGATTTTTTTTCAAATAAATGAGTATTTTATTTAGAAATTACTTTTTGTTTATCTATAAATTTTTTAATAAAATGAATTTGTTCGAATCTACTCATAAATAAATGGTTATGATGATTTTATCATATTTTTATAAATTTATTTAATTTTCATGAATAGGGAATATGATATTTTTTATTATAAGCTAGATACACTAATCATTAAGTCATCAGTGATGTAAGAACCCATTATTTCGAAAATAAATTCACCATTTACTATATGTAGTAAAAAATAAAATACTATTTGTATCCTTTTTCAAAATAAATAAACTAACTAACTTAATATTTGAAAACACCCTCTTACACCCCTTATAAATAACTCCCTTCAAACCCCGTCACCTGAAAAATGTTAAGACTTGTATATTTCAAAAATTTCTACCCAATTCCCTTACTGATCATCTCCCCCATTCCCTGGTAACATATTTATCAAAATATGTCTAACTCAATTTTATTTAAGGATTATTTCAAGGAGACTACATTTAAGAGCTAATATTCTCTATTTTCCTGTTTTATATTCATATATTATTCTCCCTTCTCCACACCTCCCTCACACAATGTGCCATAATGACTACAATATAATAAATGTAATATAATTTAATTATTTTAAGGGTATATTCATCATCAATAATATATTACATTATTACTTATATATAAGTTTGAATTACAATAGGGTTGGTTCACCACCTCCATGAACAACATACTTCATTTTCCACTACAACTAGAAAGGATGGTTATAAAATTATTATTATGCTTAAATTTGGATATAATAATTGTGTTATAATTTATATCATATTATTTAATATTTAAATAGTTATTCATTGAATTAAATTTCATATAGTTTATGATGGTCATCAAAACAAGCTAAAAGAAATACCTATATAATGTTAACATTTTAACATAAGGAATCATACCTATGTCATAAAATATATGGGTATTTGTAACAATTTCATTATTTGGAGTTATATTAATACTATTTCATTCTACTAAATTTATTTTTTTTCTATTTTGTAAACAAAATAATAAATAATCCACAATTGATCTATCCTTGGAATCACGAAACAAGCACTCTAGGAAATACAAAATTGAACATTATATCTCATAGAAGTAATTAAAATTTATTTTAATGAAATTATACTAAATGAAATATAGATGGAAACATTTAAAATATAAGTATTTAATGAATCTAATTTGATTATCTAGTTGGTTATGTACATGTGAAGAGTGGGTCTGACCATAAGGTAAAAGATCTTTACAAAAAACCCTTTTTAATTGAGAGTTACCTTTCTCTCTCTACCGCACATTATATCCTTATTTAATGATATTTAATTCTTCTAAATTCAATATATATTTCACTATCATATATACTTATATTTTTCCCTTCCTATGTTTGGTTAATACATTCCTTAAGTTAATTACTCAAATGCCTTCTTTAAAATCACACCATGTTATGGGGAACTTTTTATTCCCTTAATCCTTTTATTTAATTCTTATTTTAATAAATTATTCCCAAATGAAACCCATATTTTGAGTACTATGATTATGTACTCAAATATTAAAATCCATAATATTTAATTCCTTATTCTTTTTGCAATATTTATATAATATCTACGGATTATGATATGTGGCATGAATATGTAAATTTTTTATTTCCATGGGTATTTATTATAATTATTCCTCATTATAATTTTCCTTTTTTGACACAAAAAATAATGTAAATGTTTTTATTGGTGTTCAAAAATAGTTCCCTAATGAATTTGGTATGTTTTTTGCCTCATTTTAAATTATATATGTGATAAGGGAGTGATGATAATCCATGATGGTAGTCTTCCCACCATTTGATGTTTTCTTATCAGTTATACTTGACATATTCTCATGTAATGTATGATTTTGTAACTACTTTTTATATATTTCCTTGATCTTATTCTACTATTTTATTTATTTTATTCTCCCATGTGATTATTCCAAATAATTTTTTAATGATATCATGTTATGTTTTTGACTCCTATGTTATGCATTTTTATCATGTTTTCTTCTTAGTGTGGTCTTAAACTCTCCCATTTCTTTTATGGGTACCACAAGTTATCCTCTGATGTTTTAGGAGCATAGTTCGATTTGGGAAATCATTACACAAAATAAAATTATTATTTCATTCTATAGTTTCATTTTTATTAATTATGGACCTAGAATTCTATATACACTGGGATTTACTATTTATTGGGTGGTGTTTAATATATTTTCACGTTAAAAATTTTTTAATTATAAGTATAGCAGGATTTGGAAATAGTAATTTATATATACGTAAGAACATAGGGAATTAAATCAATTTGGAAATCACATTTATTAGGTAGGATCATAAAATTAATTCAATTATGATGATAGAAAATGATCCTTTGTTCATGGATTAAGTAAGTATATATATGGGAATTATTGAGGAAGGGTAAATACAATGACCCATGTTCTTATAGATGTTGAAATTCAAATTTTATTTTATTTTTTCATATTGTGGATGGTTAATTTTGAGAACAAGGGCTTAGAATGAGTTTTTTAGGGTTTGAACTTATCAAAATGATTTTTTAGTCAAGTCATGGGGTGAGGGGATGTTCATGGGTGTTTGAAGGAATGTAGGAATGGGTTCTGGATGTTCAAGAAGATAAAAATTGAAATTATAGGAATTCATAGAATGAATGGGTCATTCAGAACATGAATGAAAACATTGATTGTTTCAAGCATTCAATGGTGGAAATCGGTGAAAGGGAGACCAATCCAAAAATCACCATGTGACAAATTATGGAACACCATGAGTCAAATTGGCCTTTTTAAAATGGTCTGATGGGTTTCTATAATAAAAATGTCTTTGAGTTTCTTATCCTATAGATCACATGCTTGGGGGGATGAATCTCCCTCCTCACCATCCATTCCATTAAAAAATGTTTGGTTCTTAGAAATCATTTTCACCAATTCAAAGTAGGATTTCTTCCCCTCTTCCTATTCATTCTTTCTCATTTATTATCAGTTCGAATGTGTTTTGTTCTAGGTTAATGGTATATCTACAAATTTATGACATCATTATTTCTATATACACATTCATATATGGATCATAGAAGATGTCTTGAGAGGCCATTCATGTGTCATCAATTTTTATTTGACTTGTGGTATTTTTCACATTGAATTTATTTACGTTCATTTAGTGATTTTGGTTAAAATAATACATAACTTTGAGATTTTAGTTTGCATAATTTGTGTTACTTAGGATCTGATGTGTGTTACGAGAAAACGACAACTATTTTAACAAATTTCATGTACCATTGGACTAAATATTATGTTTAGTAATGGTTATTAATTTTTGGAAATTGATTTTAAATTAAATAATTTGATAATGATTATTGTTGAGATAGGTGATCTTTGGATGTCTAAAAGTTGCAAGGGATTTAAAAAGAATGGATATTCCTTGGAATAAGTAGTTTCCGTTTGAAAAATAAAAATGGAACACTTAAATGGATGTAGGTATTACTTGGTGATTTCCTTATAGAATTGTTTAATTTCTATTGGTGATGTGTTTTTTGTGTGGTTGTATCATGAATGATGATGGACTATTTAAATAAAAACGAAATTTATAATTTCCATTGTTTAGTAAACATAATTTTAATTGTAATTTTATTTATATTTTTTAATTTATAAAAAATCCTAGAATAAAATATGTATTTTTCCAAGGCCACTGAAGACCATAATCTCTGGGTTGATGCCTTGGGTTTCAGTGCCCAAGGCCCAGAGTGAGAGGATTCTGAGACACTTAGTGACCTCTAATATCTAGTATGACATAAACTATAATTTATGGACAATGATAGAGTGTGTGGACTCTTGTGACTTGTTTTTTATATAAGAACACACCATATGTAAAATAAAGATTGTTTCTGTGAAGATATGGTCCTATAGAAGCCCAGGAACTGAGGAATGTCCATGATCCAATTTCTAAGACCATAGAATATATGGATTACCAATGAATCCCATGAGGAAGTACTATGACTATTACTATGATATGGGGAGTGATTCCCTATGTGAGTTCTGGGATGATGTCAGAATTGATATGTATCAGATACACCAATATGTTCCTTATGGATGTTTGAACTCGTTGATGGGTGTTCTTGGGTATGTTTATTATTGGTGGATAATGTTTTATCAAACCCTTTCTTATTTATATATATTTTTGTGAATCATTATCATCCATCAGATTAGATTCACATACATATAGGGAACACAATTTAGTGGTCTCTACTAGGAGGTATATTGATGAAAAAACTCTCGTAGTGGTGGTCAATAATACATTTGGACATTTCTCTTGCCAATAAAAACCTACATATGGGAGGTTTGTGATACTTTTGGGTTATTAACCTATATAAGAAATTACCCATTAGGGATTTACAATATAATAATGGTGGGGATTCGGTGAATTTTTTACCTTGAGGATATAATTTAGGGTTTCCTTGGATTTGGATCCCAGGTTATGTTATTGGAATATTAAATGTTAGGTCCTTGGATTCATGAGGATACATATCGGGAAACCATGAATTTGGATCTGATATACTATTGGATCTACCATGGTTTTAGATATCATTGTTAGAACATCCATGGATTTGTAGCTAAGTGTATTGGTTGTTATGGGATGGGTCCCCAATGTCATAATGATTCATTTATCTTCAAGGGACATAGATCTCAGTGTTACCATGTAATTAGAGCGTGGATATTTGAACTGACATGGGTTGGGTCCCTATAGTCATGAAGATATAGTTGGGGCTACCATGTATTTGAAGCATTCATGTTCTGAGGTTGGAATGGCCATCATGAAATTCGTAAAGATACATGAACACTTTTTAAATTAGGTATGGTCGATAGGGTAAACATTACTATAGATCAATGATGGTATATTATTTATTGACCTCTATATATTGTGTTTTTTATTTATAGAAATTCTTTCCACATACATATGTAACTAAATTTTATATATGTGTGAGACCATATTAGTGGTTCCCTACTAAGAGTTTTTACTGACACCCGACTTGGGAAACCATGTAACATGGATACCAAGGTAGAATATCACTTGTTTATAGGAATATTATATTTAGAGCCTTCTGTTTACAAGGAAAATATGTAGAAACTAAATCAGGACATATATCATAGGTTTAGGTATGTCTTAGAGATTCATTATATGTTTCTGCACTATTATTTTTGTTTTTATTTATTCCTTTTTTTCATCTTGTATATGGGATCAGCCCAATGGGTGATCTAGATAGTATGTCTATATGAAACAAGTAAAGTTTTCTAGAATTTTATATTTTAGTTATTATTGATGAATATTATATATTTTTAAGGTTTTTTATGATGTTGGTTTATTTATATAGGATTTCAAAATCAAATATGGGGTATTGTCTCGTCACTATACCACCTTGGACCCTAATATCTTATTGGTAGCCTCTAGAATATCGGGATGCACACCTGTGGTCATTTATCAGACTGGTCATGATGTAGTTTAGAGTTATTGGAGAAGAAGCATTAAGAAGTGATATCTGAGTATTTTTCATTTGAATTTCAATTTGGGATTTAGTATCTAGGATATATATGAGTGTGTTGGATCTTATAAAAAATACAGGGACATTGTACCTTGGGCACCTATTAGTATAGTTTTTCTAGTTTAAAAATGAAGGGTTTTATTTTCAGGTTATTTGTTGTTATGACTGATATGATTATCTCCTTTTGAGATGGACATGTGGTTTGATATATTTGATTTCTTCAGAATTTTTGGTTCATTCCCGATTAGCAGGAATCTTGTTGTTGTCTTTTCTTTTTTTTCTGTAGATAAAAAAACAATCGCATGCATCATGATAAGGAATATAGGATACACATGACATGTACTCATGAATGTTTATGATTTTTATCACAAATTGGGGTATTAATTGTTGAAGTTGAAGAAACCTCTCATACCAAGCATTTCAATATATGTAATTGGTGGAACTATACTTAGTTGTTCTTTTTTGTATGTATATTTCTTTCTAATGGAAGGACATATTGATCTATGTTGTGACACTTGATGAGGGAGAGGATGATATGGTCCCTTAGTTCATTCAACAATAAATTACTCTAATGGATAAGAACTACCACATTATAACATAGTAGTTGACACCTCGTTAGTGGTTCTTATTTCTATCATGGCTTGTCCCCCTGAGCATGTGATGTGACTACCCCAAGAACACCTTCCATAAACCAGGGGCTAGTGACTAGCACCAAAAAGGATTATCCCTATAATGGGAAGTAATTTCCTTTAAACCTATACAAACACAAAATCCAAGAACACAATAATAAGAAACCACAAAGTGAAATGTTGTAGGAAAAAGTGTACTAAAAGTAAAGGGTGCAGGAATACATGACCAACTGAAAAGTTAAAGTAAAACTAAAAAGAGAAAAAAAAACTAATGGATAGTCTTCCAAATATCCTACCTGAAGGGTAGATACTACTCATGATCAATAGTCACTACACCATGTCATGTCAGAGGTCCATCTTCGAGCACCGTCCAGTCCTGGCTCCCTCTGCCTTGATCAACGCTTTCCATCATCATCACAATAAACAACAAGGGGAGGGCATAGCCCATGCATGGATGAGTATTACAATACTCAATAGGGACCCCGAGACCCTCGATGGTCTCCCAGAGTTCGACAAAGAAGAAACCAAAAATCAAGACCTCAACCACAAAGAATAGAGTTGTCAACAACTCTACATAGGTATATTCCCATAAATATACCAATGTTATCAATATATAATAATCTTATACATGAAGAAATAATACCACAAAGGTAACACCATGAATTAAAAAGTACCACAAAGGTAACACCACTAAGGTTACACCATGAGGTAAATGTACCACACAGGTAACACCACGAAAGTAACACCACAAAGGTAAAAGCACCACACATGTAACACCATGAAGATAACACCATAAAGGTAAAAGTACCACACATGTAACATGACTAAGAGAACACCATGATGTAAATGTACCACACATGTATCACAACGAAGGAATCCCCACAAGGGTAGAAGACACAACTCATACATGGTATATAAGTAATCTATAGAAGTGCAGATGATTATTAGATAAGTTAGATCATATTATTCTATCGAGAGGCACTACTAATGATTATAAAAAGTACAAATCAAACATGATTGATTGGTACTAACCCTTACAATGACCCACATAGGATTTGTCCTGCCCAGAGTCAATTGTTACTAACATCCCAATGACCGACACAAGATCTGACCCACACAGTATTGGTATGCAATGACCCACACATGATCAGGCCCACATAGGATAGGTATGCATATACCCATAAAATATTGTTTAGTGTTAAACCACATAGGATCTTTCACGACCCTCTCCCACCAAAGATTCCCATCCAAAGCTGGAAATGGTGAAAGGGAGATAATGACCCCTGAGTCCCACCTCCTGTAGGCCCCGGAGTGGTGACTAGCACCAATGGTATGAGTTTTCACAATTATGGGAGGCATTAACCTTTTTATTAATTAAGATCAGGAAAAAGGAAAATTCAAACACCAAAATAAAAAGAATGAGTGAATTAAAATAAACCCAAGAACAACCAGTATACATGTTTTATACCAAACTGAAACAAAGTACAACAACAAGAAAATCTCCAAGGTATGATACCAAAATGAAAGCAAAGACTTCAACCTGCAAAACTTCAACACCCAACTAGCAAGGTCCCGCACGGTCCCTAAAGTCCTCCTGAAGAACTGAAAGTAAACGTAGGGTGAGCATACAAGTATACTCAGTAGGATAACCTAAAGCTCTCGTGCACAGTTTGGGAGACATCATATTGCCTCTTGAGAAAACATAAGGAACCAAATCCTAGAAAGGAATCTATCCACCCAACCGTACAAGCCACACTAACCAAATATCACAAGTCAATAGAGTAGTATAGTAATATTATCAAAGTATGGGTACCCCGAACCACCTTCCCACTGAATACTTCTCATGCCCTCATGCCTAATGCTCTGATGCTTCCCCCTCTTCCTGAGCTAGTGCCGCAACCTAGCCATACGAAGCTCGAGCTAGTGCCACAACCTGGCCATACGAAGCACATAGTATCCCACTGGCACACAATCCTCGGCCATAACCACATATCATCCAGCATTCTTCTGTCACTCAATCCTCAGCCATAACCACATCTCATCCTGAAGACACCTGGGAACCAAATCACATCCTCATCTCGAAGAATCTTGGGAACACATCACATCCTCATCTGGAAGACTCTTGGGAAATATCTTTCATAACCTGCCTGAAGGATATTGGGCTATAAAACATGGAAGAGGGAGCACAGGGAAGAACAATAACCCGCAATCCTTTGTATTTTTGGGAATATCACCCCCCATCCCATGGGTGTTCGACACATAGTGCTCAACATGGGTGGGGTGCGTAAAGAAACATAAAACATACATATTTATACAATTATATAAACCACTTATCCCATCCTAAGGCTTCGACAAAAAAGATCTAAGCACTTGCCTCAACACTGCTACCACAAAAGTATGCACACAATGAACATCCCCAAGCCCCAATAAGATTTTCTTGTTCAACAGTTTTAGTTTACCAGTTCTTTAACTACCAAGAAACTAACAACTAAAAAACGAGATCAATTGTTTATAAAACATATCCCTACCAACCACAAGTATAGTTATGGAAAAACACAAGAAACACAAAACCATTTTCTTTTACCAGCCAATCAATTCCATTTATTTTCCATATTAAATCAACTACTACGCCCCACATTTCTTTAGTTAACTTTTCCAATTTTCTTCATATTCACAACCCATCCCTACAGCCCTGCTTCCAACCACCACAACCACAAACACCTCGGAAACAATACCCGTACCGCATCATTATACATTCGATACCATTCATCGCAGCTCCTCTTCCCATCACAACCATATGATACACGCCAATTCAAAACCAAGCCAACTGTAGCCCCGCTACTCACCCATTCCACAACAACCCATGGAGCACCCCTTCACATAATTAAACCCCAACCAGCACCCATAAATTTCATTCTTTCATTTAATTTAATCTGTATGATCATACAAGTGTTCCAGGTATTCAATTAATCATCCAACTTTACATGATTAACCAATTTCCACATTCTATGATATTCCATACACCAAACACTCCAGAAACACAGAAAAACATTTATTTGTGAAAAAAAGGCCCCAACGACCGTGCTTTTCAGTTGGCATAAGCCTATTCAATTAACAACATAATCAAAGGATAAGCATTGATGGAAATTGAACAACGATATCAACAAAATTTCCCCAAACCCGTTCTTTAAAAAGTTATTATCTTTATTTACTAGTTCAACCGTACCTCATGAAAACAAGAGGATACCCACCTCGGATGATTCATAGAAGAGATAGAGATGAAGGCATGATCCCTACCTCAATGGTTTTTGACGAAAACCCCAACAAATGAAGAACACACAAGAAACCGGGATGATCCTCCAGGAATCCTCCTTTGATCCCTTATCCTAACACAACCAAGACCAATTATCGTCATATTTGGAATCCACACACTTAGATCAACCCATAACGGGCGTAGATCTAAGAAACCTAGGAAAGAGGAGAAGTAGATCTAAGTAGATATAATGAAACAGTCAAGAACAAAGGAGAATGATCACATACCTCAAGAAACAGGCTTCGATTCGCTAAGGGAAGCCTTCAGATCACCTCCAAAACGTTTGGGAGAGGTTCTCCTACCTTCAAGGGAGATTAATACTGAGTTATGGCTTCTTAGGGGCATAAACGAACCATTTAGAGGAAAAAAGAGTTAGATCCACAATTTTAGGATCTATAATTATGTGCCAGCACGGTTAGTCTGCACGGTTTGACAAACCGTGCACTAAACATGTGTTATCTATTGCCTCTACAACACTCTTCACATGGTTAGTCCACACGGTTATCTAGACCTTGCACTAACCATGCATTAGCCACAGCCTCTGACACCCACCTCGCATGGTTTGGCCGCAAGGTTTAGACAAACCGTGCGCAGTCCCTACGAAAGCTACTACCCTTTGGTATTCTTTAAAAGATCACCCAAATGCACCCCCAAGCCACCTTAACCTCCCAGAACACCTCTAACACCACATTTTTTCAAATTAATGGACCAGAGAGGTTTGTTCCATTACATTAGATACCTCTCAAACTATTCTTTTCCTCGAGAATTAAAACCAGACCCGAAGAAAATAGGGGGTCCGAACAACCACCATGAAAGATGCCTCTTAGGTGTGAACCTCTACAACATATAGGAACAACCCCCCATAAGCAACCATGCAAAATTAAAGGGTCAAGCTGTCCAATCATATGGGTTAGGGAGTTTCTTCTCCCATGTCAAGATATTATCTTCTTTGGATGGCACTAAATCGCCCGCACGGGTTTAATCGCATCCACCTTAATATGTCTTGATTAGGGATCGGTTTTTCCCCTCCCCATAGTCTGGACTCTTAATACATATTCAGAGAACAAGGAAAAAAACACATTCCATAGTTAATAAGGTTAAAACACTTCATCACAAACCATTATAAAAGAAAAAAAACTCAAAACAGCTCTCGGTATTGGGTGTGCATCTCTGCCTCACGTTCCCAGGTACTCTCCTCAGTACCACCATGCCACCATAGCACATAAACCAAAGCAATGGTTCATCCATGAAGCACCTTCTCTTCACAAAATTCTATCATCATGGGTCATTCCACGAACGTTGTATCGTCCCCAATATCTACCTCTTCCCAGTCGAGGATGTGTGAATTGTCGTGCAGGTACCGAGGGAGCTGAGACACATGGAAGACATCATCCACCCTTTCCAGCAATGGTGGAAACTCTAGTTGATAAGCCACCTCAACAAACCTTTGCAACACCTCTATGTGCCCGACAATCCTAGGAGAAATCTTGCTTCCCTTTCCGAATATTCGTTTCTCGTGCCAACAAGAGACCTTCAAGAACATGTGGTCCCCAACCTCTAACACCAACAGTCTCCACCTATTATTAGCGTATGACTTCTGCCAGCCCTGAGCTGCCTTAATCCTCTCTCGTATAAGCTGAAACTTCTCTGTCGTGATCTACACCACCTCTGGGCCCGGAACACCTACTTTTTTGACCTTTGTCCAGCATACGGGTGAGTAGCATGGCCTCCCGTACAATGCTTTGAAAGGATCCATGCCAATGGTAGAGAGATACCTATTGTTGTAAGAGAACTCAATCATAGGCATGTTTTGTACCCATATTCCACCCAGGACCAAAACACATACTTGTAGCATGTCTTCCAAGGTCTGGATGGTGCGCTCTGTCTTCCCATCTGTCTGGGGGTGGAAAGCAGTGGTGAGGCATAGATGGGTTCCAAAATCATTTTGCAATCCTCTCCAGACCCGCGAGGTAAACCGGCTATCCCAGTCAGAGATTATAGATCTCGGAACTCCATGCAACAGCACCACCTCATTCACGTACCTCTTAGATAGGGCCTCAACCGTACTTGACTCCCTGATTACTAGGAAGTGGGATGATTTCGTCAGCCGGTCCACCACTACCCATATGGAATCGCAACCCCCCCTTCTAATTTGGGCATCCCCATGACGAAATCCATTGAAGTGTCTTCCCACTTCAACTTGGGGACATCTAATGGTTGTAACAGACCTCCTGGAATGTGGTGTCCAGCCTTCACCTGCTGACACATGAGGAACTTTGCTACAAACTCTGCTACTGGCCGTTTCACCCCAGGCCACCAGAATTACCCCCTCAAGCCCTGGTACATCTTGGAATCTCCTGGGTGTACTTCCAGGGGTGAGTTGTGGAACTCACCAAGAACTCTCTCACACATTGCCTCTGGAACAAACAATTTCCCCCAGAAAAGAAACTGATTCAGACCATCCTCCGACCATCCTTCTGGAGCATTTCCCTGGCTAGCCCGATACCGCATCACTTAACTCTCTATGTCTCCCAACTGAGACTCCTCAACCTATAGTAGTAGGTAGGACTACACTGTTATCTGAAACAGACAACCTCTACCACCATATTCTCATACAACGAGGTGTATTTCATCCAATTCTTCCATCACCTTCCAGATATCTGCCGACTTTTGAACCGCGTCCTTCCTCCTACTCAAAGCATCAGCCACCACATTTCCTTTGCCTTTGGTGTAGGATATTTCGAAGTCGTAGTCCTGGAGGAACTCCATCCACCATCTATTCCACAAATTCAGGTCATTCTCGTAGAATACATACTTCAAAATATTGTGATCCTTGAAGACCATGAAGCACTCCCTTATGAGGTAATGCCGCCACAACTTCAGTGCAAACACAACTGTCACAAGATCTAGATCGAGGGTGGCATAGTTACATTCATGAGGACGTAACTGCCTAGACCCATAAGATATCACCCCCTACTATTGCATCAAAATGTACACCATGCCTTGGCCTAAGCCATCACAGAATACCTAAAACGTTACTCCCTCCTCTGGTAATCTCAGCACTGGTGCACTAACCAACATTCCCTTTAGATAACTGAGGGTTGCCTCACACTGCTCATCGCACACAAAAACTCGATCATTCGTTGTCAAGGATTTCAAAGGTGCTGAAACTCAAGAGAAGTTGGGCACGAACCTCTGGTAGTATCCTGCTAGTCCAAGGAAACTACGAGCCTCTGCCACATTCTTCGGTGCTGCCCAAGAAACAACCGCCTCAACCTTTGAGGGGTCCACCATTATTACCTTCTTAGACACCACGTGTCCAAGGAAGCATACTTCCCAAGTCCAAAACTTTCATTTGGAAACTTCCCATAAAGTTGGTGTTGTCGGAGTACCTCTAAAACCTTTCTGTGGTGCCCAGCATGATCCTCCTCTGATCATGAATAGATCAGGATGTCGTCGATTAAGACGACTACAAACTAGTCTAGGTATTCCCGAAAGATGGAGATCATGAGTCCCATGAACACGGATGGTGCATTTGTAACGCTGAATGGCATGACCACAAACTCAAAGTGCCCATACCTACATCTGAAGGCAGTCTTCGAGATGTTTCACTCCTTCACCCTCAATTGGTGATATCCAGACCGCATATTGATCTTAGAGAACCAACTTGCTCCCCTCAGCTGTTCAAAGAGATCGTCTATCCTCGGGAGGGGGTAACTGTTCTTGACTGTTACCTGATTTAGTCTCCAGTGGTATATGCACGTCATGAGACCACCATCTACCTTCTTTGCAAACAGGATAGGAGCACCCTAGGTGACACACTTGGTCAAACAAAACCCTTCTTCATCACATCATCAATCTGAATCCACAACTCCCACAACTCATAAGGTGCCATCCAGTAGGGATCCATCGAAATAGGACGGGCACTAGGTTGCAAGTCTATCTCGAATTCAACATCACGTCGAGGGGGTAGAGTCGCCACCTCTTCAGGGAAGACGTCCATAAACACACCAATGATCCCTGAGACTTCCTCCATTTCTATATCCTCCAACTCCACTGACAGTTCAGCTAACAAGGAAAGGAGGGCTCCACTTGCCGATTACCTTCCTAGTTACCCCGCTCACCGATGAAAGTCACACATTGGCCTCCCAAGAATGAAATCACGACCCTTCTTTGGAAACATTCGGTGATGACACACAATGAGAACAACTAGTAAATGCCTAGAATGATGTCGTATGGCTGCATATGTAGTAAAAGGAGATCTCCACTAGATTGGTGGGGCCCCAACATCAACCTAAAGCCCCGGAAAACACGAGACAAGCTGGTCTGACCTTCGACTAGCATACTCAAAACCAGGGGTACGGAAAGTGTCTCTATGTCTAGGCCCAAGGAACATGCCAGACTGGGCGCAACAAAGGAGTGTGAATCTCTTGAATCAAACAAGGCATAGGAAAGGGTACTAAACAAGTTGAGCATACCTAGAATGACTTATGACCGTGCTTGAATTGCTGCCTCTGCGGCGTGCATCGGCCCATGCCCAGTTCCTCTTCCTCTCGGATGTCGGTCACCTCCCCGACCACGCCCTAGTCGAGGTCCCTAAGGGGATCCCTGAGGTTGGCCTCCTCCTACAATGTATACCCTCAGAGGAGCAAGAGCTCACTTCCCCTACTGTTGCTGCTGGAAGGGCATGGCTGGAAATTACTGTGGTTGAGGCGGGTATTGTACGGGTCCACCTCCACTGTACTATACTCGGTCCGGGCACTGCATCCAAAGGTGACCACAGCTGCCACATATGAAACACCTCGGTCCCGAGATCGAAGGAAAATGGCGAGGACCAGGAGATCAAAACTGGAACTGATGAGGCATGCTCCCTATGGGTTGGAACATAGAGGGCCCTAATGTTGGAGGTCTGCTGCTGACGGCTTTCCCCTTCGACGAGCCCAACTGGATTCCCGCTTGCAACACACCACCCATCGTTTTCATCCTCTCCACCACTTCAGCCTTCATCTGGACCTCCAAGTACATCGGTAGGGTGATGGGAGTAACAACATACTGGAGAGAAGGTTGAAGTGAAACCTCCAAACTCCTCGCCTTAGAATCCTCATCCGGAAAGAGGTCGGGAGAAAGTGATGGAGATCCTTGAACTTGATCCCCAACTCTCTCACTGATATGCTCCACTACTTGAGGGAGATTAGCTCATGCCTCTTCTAAGCCTTCATTATGGAAGAGAGGAATTCTGCCCAGAATTCCTTCTCACAGTCAGCCCACGTGACCTTAGACTCCCTCTTCTCCCCAAGATAAAGCAACCCCCACCAACGCATTGGTCCACATATATGGCTCAAAGCCAAAGGAATCCAGTACTCCATCGGAGCCCAGATCAAGCTGAAAGCTATTTCCACCTCCACTAGCTAGATCTCTGTCTCCATGTCAGAGATGCTTCCCTCGTACTTCTCGAGGGTCTTCTGTTGAAAGGAACGAAGCTTCTTATACCACATATCGTTCTTCTCCTCTCAGTTAGCCCTTTGTTGATCAGCCAAGTCCACCCCCTGGGCCTCGATCGCCAGTAATACTCATGGTTGTCTCCTAGGTTCCATAGCTACAAGGTAAACAAGGAATGCCTAAGGCTGGGTTGTGTAGAATATTGTTCTTAAATTTTCTTAGACTCCTTATTCATTTTAAATCACCAAAATTACACAGAAGCACAAGCACACAAGTCATTATGATGCATGTACCTTTCCTAGGGTCTCTACCCTGCAATCAGTGTGGCCTTAATTGGTCATTCGGTTGGTCCAGAGTCCTTGCATCGGATCACGGGGGTCCCTAAAACCCCATGTCCTAGCCGGTCTTCCCTGGCCTATTTCACACTCCAAGATCCCCCAAAACTGTTTCCCTACCATCCCATTAAATCCTCACTGTGCCTAACTCCAAACTCCATCCTATCTCTCAACCTCCATCCTCTGATACCATTCGGTCACGACCCCCTCTCACCAAAGATGCCCCTCCTAAGCTATAAATGGTGAAAGGGAGATAATGACCCCCCGAGTCCGACCTCTAGTAGGCCCCGGAGTGGTGACTAGTACCAAGGCTATGAGTATTCAAAATTATGGGACACATTACCCTTTTATTAATTAAGACCGGGAAAAAGGATGAGTCAAACACCAAAAGAAAAGGAACAAGTAAATGAAAATAAACCCAAGACCAACCGATCTTCATGTTTTATACAAAACAGAAACAATGAAAAAGAACAAGAAAATATCCAAGGTACGATACAAAAAAGAAAGCAATGATTGCAATAAGAAATACTCCAAAACCCAACTAGTAGGGTCCCGAAAGGTCCCTAAAGTCCTCCTGAAGACCAGAAAGCAAACTTAGGGTGAGAATACAAGTATACTCAATAGGATAACCTAAATCTCTTGTGCACGGTTGGGGAGACATCCTAATGCCCCGTGAGAAAATAGAAGGAACCAAAACCTAGCAAGGAATCTATCCACCCAACCTTACAGGCCACACTCACCAAATATCACAAGTAAATAGAGTAGTATATTAAAATTATCAAAGTATGGGTACCCCACACCACCATCCCACTGAATACTGCTCAAGCCCACATGCCTAATGCTCTGATGCTTCCCCCTCTTCCTGATCTTGTGTCACAACCTGTCCATACGAAGCTCATAGTATCCCATCGGCACACAATCCTCGGCCATAACCACATCTCTTCCCAAAGACACCTGGGAACCACATCACATCTTCATCCCAAATACTCTTTGGAACACATCACATTCTCATCCCGAGGACTCTTGGGAAATATCTGTCATAACCTACCTGAAGGAACATGGTCTATAGAACCTGGAAGAGGGAGCACAGGGAAGAACATTAACCATCCATCCTTTGGATGATTAGGAATCCCACCCCCCATCCCACGGGTGTTCGGCATGTACACATCAACATGGGTGGGGTGCATAAAGAAAAATAAAACATACAGATTTATATAATTATATCAACCACTCAACCCATCCTAAGGCTTCTACAAAAAAGATCTGAACAGATGCCTCGACACAGCTACCATGAAAGTATGCACATAATGAAGAGCCCAAAACCCCATTAATCATTTCATGTTCAACAGTATTAGTTTATCAGTTCCTTAACTACTGAGAAACAAAAAACAACCGAACCAGATAAATCGTTCATAAAACATATCCCTGCCAACCACAAATATAGTTATAAAAAAACAAAAGAAACCCAAAACCATTTTCTTTTACTAGCCAATCAATTCCATTGATTTTCCATATTTAATCAAATACCATGCCCCGCAATTCATTAGTTAACTCTTACACTTCTATTCATATGCACAACCCATCCCTGTAGCCTTTTTTCCAACCACCACAACCAAAAACACCTCGGAAACAATACTCGTATCACATCATTATCCCTTAGATACCATTCACCGCAGTTTCACTGCCCATCACAACCATATGATACATGCCAATACACAACCAAGCCAACTGCATCCCTACTGCTCACCCATTCCACAACAACCCACGAAACAACCCATCACATAATTTAACCCTAACCAGCACCCAAAAAATTCATTCATTCCTTTAATTTAATCGGGGTGATCAAAAAAGGGTTCCAGGTATTCATTTAATCATCCAACTTTACATGACTATCCAATTTCCACATTCTATGAAATTCCATCCACAAAACAATCATGGAACACAGGGAAACATTTAATTGCGCAAGAAAATGTCCCCAATAACAGTGATTTTTAGTAGGAATAAGCCTATTCACTTCACACTATAATCAAAGGATAAGCATTGATGGAAATATAGCAACTATATCAACAAAATTTCCCCAAACCTGTTCTTTAACTAGTTATTATCTTTATTTACTTGTTCAACTATACCTCATGAAAACAAGATGATATCCTCCCCGCATGATGCACAAAGGAGAGAGTGACGAAGGTAAGATCCCTACCTCAATGGTTTTTGACTAAAACCCCAACAAACGATGAACGCACAAGAAGCTAGGTTGATCCTCCAGTAATCCTCCTTAGATCCCTTCTCCTAACACAACCATGACTAAATCTCATCATATTTTTCATCCACACACTTATATCTACACATAATGGGCATATATCTAAGAAACGGAGGGAAGAGGAGAAGTAGATCTAAATAGATCTAAGGAAACGATCAAGAACGAAGGAGAACAATCACATACCTCAAGAAACCGGCTTCGATTCACCAAGGGAAGCCTTCAGATCACCTCCAAAACACTTGGTAGAGGTTCTCCTACCTTCAGCGGAGGGTAATCTCGAGTTATGGCCACTTAGTGGTTTAAAAACCCATTAAGAGGAAAAATGAGTTATATCCACAATTTTAGGATCTAATATTAAGTGCCCTCATGGTTAGTCTGCACGGTTTGAAAAACCGTGCGCTAACCATACATTAGATACTGCCTTGCCAACACTCCTCACAAGGTTAGTTTGCATGGTTACCCAAACCATGCACTAACCATGCATTAGCCACTGCCTATAACACCCACCCCGCACGGTTTGGCCGCATGGTTTAGACAAACCATGTGCAGCCCATGCGAAAGCTACTGCCCTTTGGTCTTCCTTAAAAGTTCACCCAAACGCACCACCAAGTCACCTCATCCTCCCAGAACACCTCTAACACCACATTTTTACAATGTAATGGAACGGAGCGGTCTGGTCGATTATAGGATCTAACCCACACAGGATCGGTAGGAGCTGACCAAGGCAGGATCGCTCAGTACTAACCTCTGTATGATTTGTCTCCAACCTCCACCTCAATGCGAGTCACTGGATTCCTACTCGTTTTATGCTCAATTCTGGGAGGATCCAACAAACAAGACATTGGGCACACCTCAACCTCCATGTAGCACCATGAATCACCACGAAGAAGTATCTCAAAGGACCGCCATGTCGTAAGGGTCCCAATTCGACAAATGGTGTGTCAATCAGATTCCTAGTCTGTGACTTATAAGAGTTTTTGTCCCAAGGGCCTAGTTGGATTGGGATTCGATCCAAACCAGCCACACTCCAACTTTCTACAAAACCAATATGGAGTATACCAAATGTAACATCTCGCTCCATGGGCTCAAGTGCCAAAGAAGGTTCCTCAAATGGACGTATTAATTCCCTAATGTGGTCCTTTAGGTGAAACTGGCCTGGAAGGACCAGGGTCTGGTCCGACCTAGTCGGACAGACCCAACCCAGTCAGGGTTGGACCCCGCTGGGCAAGGCCATAGTCCGCCCCGGCCCATAGGGGAGGTGTGGAGTGGCCTGAAAGGGTGAGGCCCACTGGGCTCGTGCGGCCCTGCCCGTAGAGGCGCATCCCCATGGGCTCAAACGGACCGACCCACGGTGGTGCAGCCCGCTAAGCATGTGCGGCCTGATAGATTGGGGATTACCCTAGCCGAAAGAGGGTGAGTCCCCATGGTTTCCCAAAATGGTCGAGCAGTCGTTCGGCTTGTGAAGTGGTGGCACCACGGGGCACCGCACAATCACCGAGGGACCCACAGGAGGGCAGGTCCCTCCACCACCGCGGCTTCAAGCCGTGGACTCCTCTAGAGGCATGTGATAGAGAATCCCTCTGCCTCTGCCTTCTATGGCCAGATTGATCTGGCTGATGTCTTCACCCACCTCAACTTCATCCGGCACCTTTTCCATTGACGGCGCGCAATGGCGCGCCGCACCACCTCCGCAGCATGTCAGTGTCCGTCACTCTGCTAACCACCGAGGCATAATGTTGTGTCCTCCTCCTACAGTGTGTGACGGCACACTGCCTCCACCTTGGCCTGCCGGTGCTGCCATGCCAATGGTCTTCCATCTAAAACGCATAGGTAAACAAGGTAGCGAAGAGTCCATGCCATGTTCGTCTAGCCCATTCCCTACGTGTTATCTTGGAAACATGAGGTAGGAATAGTATTCAATAATCACTAGAAATTATAACAAAATAAATCTCTACCCCATGTTCTTTGGAAATCCTTGTTTCTTGAGAAGATTTAGTGTTAATCATTTCGTGGCGCTCATCACCGCCCACTTGAACCGGCTCCATCCTCCAAGTGATTTGCGTCATAGAACATTATCAAAACTTCTTCACTTGGTGATGCAATGCAAATATCTCTCCCTAATCTCTATATAAATAAGATAGGGGGAAGGGTGGGTAATGCATGTGGAATTAATGTGGGTTCATTTAATTGGAACCTTCCTAATTCAAATGGCGCTGTAAAAAATGATTTGAGTATTCAATATATTTAATTTTAGGACATGTCATTGGTCCCTCCACTACCACATTTCCATTGGATGAAAAGAAAGAAATAAATAAAATAACAAAGTTATTTTATTATTCATTGATAAAGTCCAAAATCTTCCCTTTTTGGGACTTACTACGGTTGATGTGAAGCCTCACTTAAGTAAATCCCAACACTGTGGATTCAATAGTGCCCTTAGATTTTTAATCTGTGCACCGGTTCCAAAGATAGAAAATGATGCCTTTGTGTTTACTGAACGTACCTAAAAAAATTTCAGAAATAATTTTCAGGCACACTGATCATCGTAATCACACACCATCAATTTTCATAGACTCATACTAATTCCATATAATTAAAAATATTACATGGAAGATCTGGGTCTATACATTCTACCCACCCTAGGGCTTTTCATCCCCAAAAACCAAAATATAGACTAAAGAAACAAAGGGTTGTACTGAACATGAATATGACCATTCTACTCCCATGTGCTCTCCTAAAGTTTCTTGTGTTGCCTACGAATGCGCACGAGGGTTATCGATCATCCATGAAGGAACCGCTCCTATAGATCCTCAATATCCACTGTAACCTCCATAAATGTTCTCCCTCATAAAGGTCCTTCTCTCCATGGTCGATGTCATGAGATGGGTCATTCACATATCTTCTCAACTGGGATACATGGAAGATGTCGTGCACCCTATCCAACTGTGGTGGTTATGCCATGTGGTATGTTACCTCACCAATCCTCTGAAGTATCATAAAAGGTATGATAAACCTCAGTGACAGTTTTCTACCTCATCCAAATCTCTGAAAAACCTCGTAGAGATGAGACCCATACAAAGATGTGGTCTCCCTCCTTGAACTCCAAGGGCCTTCATCTCCTATCAGCATAAGACTTCTATCTGCTCTGTGCAGTCTATAGATACTCCTAAATGATCTGCACCATCTCAGTGGTAGCATGTACCAACTCTAGAACCATATGAACTGACTCCCTTGGGTCTGCCCAGTATATAGGCGATCTGCAAGATTGACAGTATAAGGCCTCGAATGGCGCCACACCAATAGTGGAGTGATATTTTTTGTTTTATGTGAACTCTACAAATGACAATAAATCCTACAAACTATAGCCAAATTCTAGGACACAAGCACATATCATGTCTTCTAGATTCTAAATGGTTTTCTCCGTTTGAGAATCTTTCTGTGAATGGAAGTCGGTGCTCAAATGTAGCTGAGTCTCAAAGGCCTCTTATAATCCCTTCCACAACCGAGATGTAAAACATGTTTCATGATCAGAGATAATCATCTATGGCACCCCATGAAGTCATAAAGTCTCTTGTATGTAAAGTCATGCCAAGCCCTATACAAATCCCTACTCTCAGATGGGTAAAAAGTGGGCCAACATGGTGAGTCAATCAACGATCACCTAGATGGAATCATGTCCCATGGATGTATGTGGAATTCATGTCACAATGTCTTTTGAGAATATTTCCCACATACACTCTGGCACCTCTAGTGGTCACGCTAAGACTGCTGGAACATGATGCTCTGCCTTCACTTGTGGATAAGTGAGACATCACGAAACAAAATAGGCCACTTCCTTCTTCATCCCTGGCCACAAGTACTAATTCCAAAGGTCCTAGTACATCTTCACCACACTATGATGTACCACCAGATGGGACTTATGGAAATCCATCATCACCTCCACCTATAGCGCCACTGGTTTCATGGGACACCCTCTAAAGAGGATGACGTGATCCCCACCTTCTGAATATCCCACAGGTGCATGTCATGTGGATATCTGAGCATGTTGGGCCTTGTAGTCAATGTCCCCATGTTGTGACTCCCGAAGTGGATGAAGAATTGGGGGCGTGATAGTCATAGACTAGAAGTAAGTTTCTCCATCTCTATACACAATGTTTATCTGCAACGTGGCTAGCTACTCTGTTGCATCACTCAGCAAATGTAGACTAGACCTCCAAGTGAGTGTGTCTTCCACTGCATTCACCTTCCCAAGAGTATAGATTATCTCAATGATATAGTCCTAGACAAACTCTTTTCATCATCACTGTCTCACTTTTAGTTCCATCTATGATATGATATACCTAATACTCTTGTGATCAGAGTAGACTCTAAAACATTCACCCATCAAGTAATGTCGCTACATCTTCAAGGTGAAGACCACTACTTCTAACTCCAGGTCATGGGTGGTTTAGTTATTCATATGATGTCATAGTTTTTGAGAACCATTCATGATCTCTACATTCTCCTACTTTAGGATCCATCCATTTTTGGTACTTGATGCATCATAATAGACTACATACCCAAAACCCTCTTATGGATGCCTCAAGATGGGGGCACTCTTCAATCTCTACCTCCACTATTGAAAACTCTACTAGAAACTCTTCTTCCCCAAAAAGGGTTGTCTCTTCTTTTTCAACACTAAAAAAGTTTTCGTAACTCTAGAAAAGTCAGGTATGAATATCTATTAGTACCCAACCAACCCCTCAAAATAATGCACCTCGGTCACACTTCTGGGTGGCTCCCAAGATTGCACAGCCTCTATCATTGATGGATCCATTGCATCTCCAACCTCTGTGATAACGTGTACCATATTATTGACCTCTCGTATCCATAATTGGAACTTCAACAGGTTACCATAAAGCTGGTGATCTTGGAGTGTGTCCAAAACTATCTCCATATGATAGGAATGATCCACCTTTGTCAGTGAGTACAACAAGATGTTGTTGACGAAGACCGCCACAAAGAGATTTAGGTATGGTTGGAAGATCCTATCCATGATTACCATGAACAATATAGGGGCATTGGTCAAGCCTAAATTCATATCCAATAACTCATTGTGGCCATACTAACATCTAAAAGTCATCTTCTGCACATCCTCATATTGTACCCAGAGCTAATGATGACCTGATCTGAGGTTTATCTTCGAAAACCATCGAGCTCCCATCAGCTGATCAATGATATCATCAATCCTCAATATTTTATTCTTGTCATTCATTGTTGCCTGGTTCTAGCACTAATAATCCACACAGAGCCTCAAACTCTTATCTTCCTTCTTGGTGAACAAAATCAGGGCTGCCCATGGATAAACACTGGGCCTTATGAACCCCTTTCGCAGCATGTCCTCCAGCTGTACATGTAACTCACAATGCTCCACAGTAGCCATCTTATATACTGGGGTAGATATCAGTCTTGTCCCAAGGGTAAATGTCTATGTAAAATTCTACCTCTATGGGTGGAGTTTGTCTTAGAACATCATCAGGAAAGACATCATCATACTAGTCCACCACTTCAGAATAGCTCGGACTCCCAAGATCAAGTGCTCTGAGGGAAACACTAGCCAACTGATGTGTGATCATATGAACCTTCCTTTGAGTAAGTCCATCCTATGAACCAAAGGATCCCATGTCGCTGGTGGAGGAAAGCATGGTTCCATCCTTGCTGACAAAATACACATTGAGCCTAATATAGTCTATCTGAGAATGGACTGAGGATAACCAATCCATACCCAAGATGACATAATAAGGCCTCGATGCTTCTACTAGAATATCCTAGCCAATTATCTCCCCTCCTAATGTAATCTCACACATCTGGCACCAGTGTGTAATCATCGAATCATCTCCCATAGGAGTCCCTAGCCATAAGGATCAAGTAAACGGCTCTGTTGGAATCTCTGAGCTCTAAATGATGGTCATGGTAGTAAAAGATCAACTAGAACTTGTGACTATAATTAATATAGCTAGTGTGGAATAAACACAGATTGTACGTCTGATCATCTCCCAAGCGATGTGGTTATAGGCCTCCATTTCCTGGAGCTCAGCTCATCCCTACCTTCCTGCTCCCAATGGTCGGGGTGGACCACCTAGAGGTGGTGGCGGTAGAACCTCAAATCACCGACCACCAACTGCTACGCGACTATGTCCTATTCCACGTCTACATCCCTGCAAACCTCCTCGCTCAAACCTCTACCTATGCCTCTGTTATCCCTCTATCATCAACTGGTTGGACGTACGGTAGGTGAGGCAGATGTGAGGCATGTGACCCTGCCTGCCGCATGAGTAGCACTGCCTGATCCAAAAATGCCCTCCTCTATCACGTGAGCCCCTCACCACATACCCTGTATCCTGAGATCATCCTCCAGATGGTCTGGCCCGCTTGGGCCCCTGCGTCATCTGTCAACTTCCTACTTTGGATGACTCCCCTACCTAACGTCTGATGGTTCCTCTCACTATTAGTGCCTATTCATCTATGAATCCCTCCACCAAATGTGCCCTCTCTAGCACCCATTCCTACATCAGAATGCTGAGTGATATCATCAATGACCTGATCTCCTATAGAAGAGCCTTCTCAATTTTTTGGGCCCTAAAGAAAGGGTCTCATACCATATTGGTTGAGTAGCATGATAGATCAGTAAACCTTGCTGAGTACTGGTCCATGGTCAAGTTTCCCTCCTGTAAGTGAAGCAGCTCGTGTATAAAAACTGAGCATAGAGACACTGGGATGAACTCTTCCCTAAAAAGGCCATCGATGTCTGCCCAGGTTAGGGTCTCCTCATCGTGTAACTAGAGTGTCGGGCTCCACCATCTCCCAACTACTCCCGGGAAGAGACTGGACGCTAGGATCACCATCAGATAAACGGGTGTCCCAACATAGAGGAAAACACTTACCAAAGCCTCTAGTCAGTCCTCATCTATATGTGGATCCATCTTTCCTCGGAACCATGGAGTTATCTTTTGCTGATACTCATGCAATGCTCTTAGTCAGCATGCACCCTCTTCTGGTGGGGATGGTGGAATATTTTTCCCAACGGGTGGTGGTGCTACTGGTGGATTACCTGATGGTACTATCTCTGTAAGAGTGCCCTGCACCAAAACCTCAATGCTCATTGGGCCGTCATCTTATACTCTATCGGGAATCCTGGCTGGCTATCTATGTGGAGGCATCTTGGAAAAAAATAGGTACATTAGGGTTAATAAGTTATACTAGGTGAACTGACTCAATGAAAACATAACAAAACTTTTCTAAACACATGAAATTAGTGTTTCCGTGCACTGAGCCAGATATCAAAATTCAGGGCCCTAGTATATGGATACGTCATCCGCCGCACAAACACTATATTCCTTAAACTAAAAACCACACTGATAATACTTAAAACTGTTACCACATTGAAAAGATAAGAGTCCTAGTTCATCGGTAGAACCAACTCCTCTGATACCACTTTGTCACGACCCGTCCCTCGAGGCATGTGTCATTACTACCCCTATATTCCATCCATAGGCCCGAGGATGGCGACTAGCACCAAAAAGGTGTATCTCGATGATGGGAAGGCATTTTCTTTAAACCTGTTAAAACACACAAACCAGGAACTCAACACGAATAAAATGAAAAGTAAACTACTTTATGTGCACGTAATATTGAAAAGATAAAAACAGGTCCTAGATTGTTCTATGTGGATCCTACCTGAAGGGTGGTTATATCTCACGATCAGTAGTCACTGTAGTATGTCACGTCAAAGGTCCACCTCCTTGCACCATCCAGTCCTAGTTCCCCCTGCCTCGATCAAAGTTGTTTGTCTTCTACACAAGACACAATAAGTTGTGTGCATAGCCCATGTAGGAGTGAGTATAAAGATACTTAGTAGGGACCCCAAGACACCCAATGGTCTCCTATAGTACCACAATGGGACCCCCACAAATCAAGACCTCAACCACAAAGCACAGAGCAGTCCCCAACTCTACTTAGGAATAAGCCCATATATATACCTATGTTATCATGATATACTCGTCTCATACATGAGGTAAGAATACCACAAAGGTAACACCATGAAGGTAAAAGTACCAATAAGGAAACACCATGAAGGTAACACCGTGAGGTGATGGTACCACATAGGTAGGACCACGAAGGTAACTCCATGAAGGTAAAACTACCATACAGGTGACACCACTAAGATTACACCACAAAGGTAAATGTACCACACAGGAAACACTATGAAGATAAAAAAACAATGTAAAAGTACCACACAGGTAACACAATGAAGGTAAAAACTTGAAGGAAAAGGAATCAGGTCACACCATGTATATATGTAAAGTACATAAGTACAGATAATTAGTTGAGAAGCTAGTTCATCTTATTCTGTCGACACGAACTACTGTTGATTATAAGGTGTCTAACCCACCTATGATTTATAGGTACTAACCCTCGCAATGACCCACACTTGATCCGACCCACTTGGGTTTGATAGTTAATAACCCCCACAATGACCCACACAGGATCTGACCCACACAGGATCGGTATCCGCTGAACCACACAGGATCGCTGAGTGTTGACCCACATAAGATATGAACCACAAAGGATCGGTATGTGCAAACCCACACAAGATCGATGCGCACTAATCCACATAGGATCTGACCCCCACAGAATCAGTAAGTGTTGACCCACACAGGGTCGCTCGGTACCATCCTTCATATGATCTGTCTCCAACTTCCTCCTCACTGCTATCCACTGGATCTATACTCATTATAATCTTGATTCCTGGAGGATTCAATACTCAATCCATTGTTCATACCTCAACCTCCATAATTCTCCATGAAGATGGATTCCAATGGATTGCTATGTCATAAGGGTTCCAACGTGACAAAAGGCGCGTCAATCGGACTCCTGGTCTGTGACTTATAAGTGTTTTAATCCCAAGGGCCCGGTTGGATTCAGATTCGTTCCAACCTAGGCATACTCCAACATTCTACAAAACTCATGTGTATTATAAAAAAACAATTGTATGGCTTCAAGGGTCCCATCGCCACAGACGGTTTGTCGAAAGGAAACATATATTCCATGTTATGGTCCTTTTGGTGAAACTAGCCTGGATGGGTCTGGGTCCGGCCCAACCCGGTCTGGGTCTGATCCTGCTGTGTTGGGCCACGGTCCATCCTGAACAACATGGGGGAACATCACAGCCTTCTAGGATTTCACGGCGTGGCCCACTGGGCATGTGCAGCCCATTGGAGTGGGGCCTTCCCTAGCCGACCCCCCTGGGTTTTCCAGAATTTCTGAGTGGCTGTTTGGTTGGAGAAGTGGTGGTTCTGTAGGGCACCACCATGTCTCTGCGAGATCTGCTGGAGGGAGAGTCCCCCCACCACCACGGCTTTGACCCACGACCTCCTCCAGGAGCGTGCGATGGCATGCCACTCCTCTTTTTCCATCTGCGATCAGCTCCAGGTAGCCACTATCTTAAACTGACATGGCTTTGGTTGCAACCTTTCCCACCAGTGGCCTATGACGGCATGCCACACCACCTATACTCCCATCCAGTGTCGGCCACTCCACTATCCACCATGGCATTGTGCTGCAGCCTCCACCTATGGCACATGACGACATGCTATCTCCATTTTGTTCAGCTGGAGCCACCATACCAGTGGTCTTCCACATAGAACGCATGGGTAAACAAGGTAGCGGAGGGTCTGATCCTTGTTTATTTGGTCCACTCCCTCCATGTTTTCTTGAAAACGTGAGGGAGGAATATGATTCCACAATCACATGAAATTATAAAAAAAAGTAATCCCAAACACATGTTTGTTGGAGAGCCTCTGTTCTTGAGGAAGATTAGATGTTCATCGTTCTGTGGCACTCATCACCACCTACTAGAACTGGCTCCGTCCTCCATGTGATTGGCGTCACGACACTTTATCAGAAATTTGTCACTGGGTGAAGTCGTTCCAATACCTCTCCCCAAGATCCATATAAATAGTAGAGGGGGAAGGGAGAGTAACGCGTGTGGAATTAATGGGTTTTCATTTAATATGAACCTTCTCAATTTCAAAGAAGATGCAAAAAAGGATTTGAGGAGTCAAACCATTTAGTGGCTTGACTCATCGTTGGTCCTGCCACATCTGCTTGTCCGTTGGAGGAAAACAAAGAAATAAATAAAATAAAAAAGTTATTTTATTTTTCTTTTAAAAAGTCCAAAATATAACTTTTTCTCTAGACCTACTATAGTTGATGTGAAGCCTCCCATATGATAATCTTGGCATTGTGGATTCAATGGTGTCATCGGATTTTTAATCTGATCGTTGGTTCAAAAGATATAAAATGTTGGCCTTGCGTTTACTAAATGTACCTAAAAAATAGTTCAAAAATTAATTCCAAGCACACCAGGCCTCGAAAACACACCCCATAAATTTTCACAGACTCGTAATAATTTCGTATAATTAAAAAAATACATGGAAAGTCTAGGTCTTTAGAATTTTGGTTCAATTATTTAAAATTCTTATATCAACATATAGGGTGTTTCCTCATATAGCATGGATTGTAATTATACATGAGAGATCTAGTGGCAGTGGTTTTCCATACTATGTATAATCGTGGAATACTTCATCGGTTTTAGTAGTGGTGATTGGTGTTTGTGACTATCTACGAGGATGTTCGGTATACAGATGATTATGGGAATCAATTCCATATAAGAAGAATATTTTTTCAGGTGATTCATGATGTATATACATATTATTACCACATATTGAATATTTTGAATTTTAATTTTTTACAAATGGTTAATATAGGAATAGATATCTGTTTTTTTAGATATAATCATTTTTAAAACCTAGTTTATAGGATTGATTAGAGACCCATGTGACCCATGATACAAGTCTTATAACATAGTGGGTTAAGGCACAGTTTTCTTATGAGGGAATCCACAGAGAAGGGTTAGACCAAGATTGTGAGTTCTTGGGAGATGGGAATCACATGAAGGCACTTTAGGTAATAAGTGGAGAATATGAGGTGCTACCAGATGTGGTTTAGTAATTGAAATTCCTTGTTTGTATTTTTACTAGCGGGGTAGGCTCAGGTGATGATATTTGTATCGATCATTGGGCTTCCAAAAAATGATAATACCCTTGAGAGAGTTTTAGAAAAAGAATGTAAAATTCCTTTTACATATGGGATTTTAAGCACATAATGTGTTCGTAATATTATTATCAAGGATATATTCTATGGGTAGGAATAATAAAGTGCCTTGAAAAATATGTAATAAATAAACGGTTTCACATGTTAGACCCATGATATATGCTCATGACTTGGAGTAGCATATATCATTGGATAATCATGTGGTGGGCTTGATGAACTAACATTTCATTGATCATGGACAATGATTTTTATGTCTTCTGTTTTTGGTTTTGTACAACTCATTATAGAACGGGATAGATTTAAATGAATAAGTGGTATGGGTGTATACAGACCATTCATTTATGATGTGATCATGGTGGTGTGTGAACACATTACATTTGGTGTATTTTAAATTTGAAATATCTTAGATTTTACTTTGGATATGAGGAAAAATAAAATTTGACATGAATCTAGAAGTATTTCGTTCTCATTGATTTATGAGGGTTATAAATGTTCCTATGTGGTCAAGGAGAACTCATAACACATCAAATTCAATGGGATTGACAATAGGAGTGTGGGAATTTCCACATAATGTTCTGGGGAGATTAGTTTTAGGTTTTATCAATACACAAGGGTGGTTTAAGAGAAGTGATTCAGGATTGACTATGGAACCTATTGAAATCATAATTGAGGATCCAAATAAGGTATGTAATATGGTAGGGATTTTACCCTTAAGAATTTGAGAGAATAAACATCCTTATGACTAGAATTTTGGTGGTTTCTAATGTTAAAATTCAATGAGTAAGAAACATGGATTAAATTAGGTTTTTCAATGGAACTATGGTATAAATAATATGGTCACGTATATCCATTACCTAAATTAGTGGATGGAGTGTGATCTAGGATAGAATAAACCCATTTTAATTGGTTTATAATAATGATAATATCGTTCTATGTAGTTTTATAGGGATATTGTATAATAGTGAGTAGGCAAATATGTTTGTGTCTAGTTTTTTAAATACCAAATTTATTTTAGATGGTTTATAGAATGGTGTCAGTGCATTGGCATCGAGAATGGGGAAAACTGTTTTGGACCCAGTGGTGATTCATAGGGATGAACTAAGGTTCACGACATGTTTGAAGGGCTATAACCATGTTTCATGACATGATTTAGTGGGTCAATTTATTTCATCCATGATTTAGTTGTGAAACCCAATTTCATCAGATTGTTCAGGGGATGAATCATTTGAATAAAAAATTAAAAGGTATTGTTTTGGAAACAAATTCATAGAATGAAAGTATAGTTTGTGTCATATCGCCAAATATGAAAGGGTTCCTACATGTGGGGAAATTAGAGAAAGTGTTTGGGTGGGGAAAATTGTTTCTTTTGGTGATGCATTAATGGTTGAAACCAATCATATTGAGTATATTCTAAAAGAAGGGGGTATAAATAGACATATACTTGAGAATTTAAATAGTGATATTGAATCTATAGCCATATTATTCTATAGGATGTGGTAGATATTTTGATGTATGCTCAGAATGTGCTTTTGATAATCTATTCGATAGGGGTGTTGTTGGTCAGAATTAGATGTTATAAGTTATGTTATATTGTGGGGATAATAATGAATCATGTGGTGATGCAATTGATTAAACTGTGGTTTCCTAATAAATATGGGAATTCTATACATCAATCAATATGTTTCAGTGGGGTATATATGTGGTTTTTTGTTTTAATGATTTATGGTCCCTTGGTTTGGTGTTACACATCCGGTGTTACTTTGTTTTATGAAGTCAATCATGGTGAATTGAGTATTGTCTGGTGAATTTATTTTTGCAGAGTTTGTTAGTTGGATGACCATCAGGACTTCTTATAGGATGATAAGTTTTATGGTTGGGAGTTTATAATTCTCCATGTTCATATGGGTGTTCAAATCCAGAGAATTTTTTATTTTTCAAAATTATGGATGGATAGTTTTTCAGACTAAAAATGAGTTTTCGTGTATTTAAACATATCTAAATGGTTATTTTTGAAATTTATTTTGGATAAGGGAAGGTCTCCATTGTTTTGAGGGTTTTGGGTATGATATTGGGACCATCAGGCTACTACAAACACAAGATATAGGTTATTCCCTTTGTGAATGGGTCATTCACATGTTTAATGACACCCATAGAGTTTTTAAGCTATGAATGTGGGGATATAGGTGAATAAGAAACCTAAAAATTAAATTAATTTCTTGAAAAAAAATCACACCTTCAATAATACAAGAATGTTATTTTATTGGGAATATGAGTTTCTAAAATTGAAATGTTTTCAGGTTTCATCTCTCGGATAGTGCATGAAAATTAGTAAGCTGACTCCCCTCCTTCCTTATTCAAGGATTCGAGTTGGTTATTAGTTGTTTTTCACATTGAATCAAGTTAGGATCTCTTCTTTTCATCTAATTATTTACCTCTAATTTGTTTTTAGATTAAATATATAGGATTTTGGATGAGAAATTTCATTGGAGTACTGTGAAATCATTACTCCTAAATGGAAATTCATATAAAATAAATAGAGGTTGTACCGAGAGTCCATAAACAAATTATAATTCATTTTTCACTCAAGGTACATTATATTGTGAATTTATTTAATTTTTTATATAAAAATTCTATAATCAACTATCAATTTATGTTTATGACAAAGGGATTTTGGGTTTCCTTGGATAGGGTGTGCTTTAGGAGTAGACCAGACCATGATGCTCTATTTTCTATCACTATTGGACTGCCCATTTCATTAAGAACATGTTATTAAATTTATTAATTGGGTTTATAATAATAAATTCAATGATTTTTATGGTTCATATGGGTGTTCGAGTGATGGTTCATACATGGATGGGATGGTAAATGAATGGATTCTTCTAGGATGATTTTTCTCTCCTTTGGAAAATATTAAAGGAAAATATTCAATTATGTAGGTGTGTTTCATTAAATAGCTATGGAATAAATGAATATTTATTTATGATGTTTGTAATGTCTGGGCATGACAATGAAGGAATTTACATCTTTGGTTAGAAAATAAATGATTATTTTAAATTTTTCAATTAATTTAAATTAAATCGTGATTTAATTTAATTTTTTTAGTTATATAAATTCCTTGGAAAAATTGAGTACTGTTTCAAGGAATAAGAGACCATGGGTACTAGATTGACACCTCATCAATTGATAGTCATGACCATGATTTATAGGATACATGAATCCTTGGAAACGATTATGAAATACATTTATACAGCCTAATAAGGATTGACATAATGGGATGAGTGATGACCCTTGAAACATGTTTTTCCTATGGGTAAATACAATAAGCAGATTAGTGATAATTTTTGTGGGTTAAATGGGTTAAAGTTGCCCTAGACATGGGGATGGGGTATAATCCAAATTCATTAACCACTTCCTATGTCACCTACCCATGTGGTTTTGTGACCATGCAATGACAATGAGAATATGGAGGGGTGAAATGCCCAATGTGATACAGGTGATGACTTGAAACTTAACTAGACTACAGACCCTAGTGGTCACACCTGGGGTGATTGTCCAGACATAGTTGTATCCCAGAGTATGATTAGTGATATAAGGTTTGGAAATGTCCAAAAAATGTTTCCTTTTTATAAATTGATGTGGAAATGAATACTCCATTTAGGTATTTCTATTTCTATATAGAATATTTTATAGGGGAGGTGTTTATATTGTGATACCTGATTAAGAAAACTCTCGTTAGGGAGGTTCTTGATAATTTTTGGTTATGCCCATGGATGAGAAAACTCTCATTGGTCTGGTCTATCAAACTATTTTCATGGAAAACTTGGATATTGGTCTGGTATGATAATTCATAGGGATTCTATATATTTGGAGCACAATTTATGTCTTCATACTATCATGGTATGTGTCCCTAGAGTCACGGTCTTACAGATTGGTCCACTATGGATTTGGAGATGGAAAAATATTGTAAAATTAATTGACTAAGAGCTCATTGTTGATTGTACCATGGAATTAGAGCTCATATGTGTTGAATTTCATGGAATAGGTACCTAGAGTCAAATTCTTTTAGATAGAGATATCATGGACACGTAGCATATTACTGGAGTTGTCATAGATTTATAGTAAGGATGTTCAAGCTATCTTATGATGGGTCCCATGATTCATGAGACTATTTTTTGGGCATTCATATATTTGTATCATTAATGTTACTAATTTAGCATGGTCGTCATCATGTGATCAGAGACACAATGACCTTGGTTGATGAGGGTATAGTTGATTGGGGTCATAGACAATGAAATCTCTAATATTATTTATTTATTTATTTATTTTAGGGTTTTAATTACTTTTATCTAATCATGTCATATATACATATCACTATATTACTGGTATGTGTTAGTCCACATTGATGGGACCCTACTGAGTTTTATTCTCTAACCCTACTAAGGTAGTTGTGGAACATGGGTACTTGAGTAGTATCCCATCTAGTTTTTGGGATGGGTTATGAAGAAGCAAGATTTTTCATGGTTGAGATAGATTTTTTTTGACTAGGACATGGACAATGCAATGAGGTATGGTTCATCGATGTGGTGGATCCACTTACTCTTTTACTTTGGTCATTAATTATTCTTTTTTCATTATTTTTATGGGATCATCCTAGGGGAAGATCTAGCATGTATGCTTGTATTCCATACTTTATATATAATGTTGTGTTTTAGTTCAGTTATTTTTTATGTGTTCTCTGATTTTTTTGATATTTTATTATTTTTCATTATTTATATATGAATGTACACTCTGATATGGGGATATATTATGTTAATAGTACCACATTAGTCCCATTTTTCTTTTGATCATCCTCTATCATATATGGAGGTGTGCCAGAGTTCTTATAGAAAATATCTTCAGCTACTATTCAGAGTGAGATGAGGTGTACGTTATAGTAAATATAACTAATTTTCTAAATAATGTTTAAACCATAATTATTAGATAATATAGAAAATCCATTATTGCAAATAAGAGTGTAATAAATAAAATTATGGTAGTGAAATTTAAGAAGTTAGAAATCCATCTCTATTAAAAAGGTTCATTCAAATTTGAAAAGTGGTTTGGGGATTTATCTATACTAGAACTGAAGAGTGAATGACAAAATTATTCCAATACGTAAAATTTCTCAACATACCATGGTAGAACTATTATGTGAAAGGATTTTGGATACATTTTTGGTGGTTTATGCACTCATATTTTCATGAATAAGTTTATTTTTTTAATAATTTTAATTTTATTTTAATGAATATGAACATATATTAATTTTTTAAAAATTTTATGGAATTAAAATTTTTGGAAGTAATATTCTTTTAAATTGGTACGAGCACAAGTGTTGTGTTAATGGGTAGTGTGGGCTTAGATTCTATTCATCCATAGGCTAACTAGTTATATTCATGGGTTTCCATATATAATAATAGACATATTCATTTAACATCATTGTCGTTTAATACTTTATTGGTTCTATTAAACACCTAAAAAATAGTTTCATTCCACCAAATTTTTTCATCCCTGTTTTCAAACATCCCTACTTTTCTTCCTTCAGCTCTCAAAACTGATTCCACCCATTGTATATCACCAGTAACATAATGGTACATTCATGGAAGCATAAACTTGAGCATATATTCACTTATGAGTCCTGAAACCCCCATGGATCAATCTAGGAACTCATGAAATCACCCTTAGACCCATTTTAAGATGGATAATAACTTTCATGATGGGAAGATCAATCCATCTTACCACAGGGGAGTCTAGAAGGAAATGATGAATCCCATTGTTTTGGTTGTAACTATTTCACTATGGGAATAAGATAATAATGGTTACAGTCATATAGTATAATGTCTTACCGCAACTATAATAAATATTACATGTATATGAATCATGTAAAAATGAAGTTGTTCAACAGCTTGAGACAATGAAAAAAAAGAAAAACATACAACATTTAGAGAGATTCAAAATTGGATTTTAAAAAAATGATACATCCAAAATTGACAAAGATAAATGATGACCTAAGAAATAATGAACAATGGATTTTATTTTTCATATAAATATAATAGGTTTTTCATTACCAAGGGAGAGATAATTCAAGGGAACAACTATTTCTTTGTTTTATTTTTTTTATAATTTTTATTATTTTAATTCTATTTCATTTTTATATAACTTCAGCCTATTTTTAATTTATGTATTACACCCTATTTATTTTCCCTATTTTCCCAGTTTCAATCTTTATCTTATTCTCTTCCATCTTCTTCATCACTATTACACCATTATCTTTCTCCATTTTTCACTTCATCCACCTTGACCTCTTACTAACAATAAGGGAAGACTTACCCAAGGCTTGGTCAAATGGGAGGATTGGTGTTTCAGTAATTTTATTCATCAATTCTAATGAATTTTTAATTTTATGTTGGATGAGAGTTAATTTTATAGGTGTTGGGACTTACCACCATAAAAATATCCTCAAAATTAATTTTAAATAGTTCGTTATCATTTAAACCTCTTCCATTAAAAAATATCTTCACTCGTTGGATTTGATTCACTCAATGGATAAAATAGCATATGATAGAGCTAGATCCTAGAAGGTTACACACTCATGATTGAGGGGTTCCATTAACCTTATGTATATGAGAAGGTGGAATTAATATATTATAATAATTACTGATTCCACAAACAATAAATAAATTAATATAAGTTCAAGAATGATATCTCATAAATGGAATATGAAATATAATTTTTACAACCAACTTAAATATTGATGGAACCCCAAACCAAACATAAATAATTTTTTATTTCTCTACTAAACATTGGTCTATCATGGATAGCATGTTATTCTAAATTTATATTATTTTTTTCTTTATACGTTAATTATTTTAGGAAGTAATAAAAAATTATAAAAAAATAATTTTGGTGAAATGAATTAGAAAATGAATACTTTTGAATCTCAAAATTTGAGAGGACAATTTTTAGCCATTGTTCTTCACTAGGAATTACTAAATATTTTTTCTTCACACACCTTGATTGGTCTTCATCAAGACATAGAGATATTTATGAGGATCCATGAAGTTGTGTATTTTTTCTTGTAGTAGATACTTTTTTATTTGTTTTATAAAAATTATAAAAACTATTATTTTTCCTTGATGATTCAAAACATACAATATTATTATGCATCTAATATTTATTCACAGTTTCATGACCACGAGAAATAAGTGAAAAATTATTTTTAATATCTCTTATGTATAAGTCATGATGAACTAACTAACCTAGAAAAGAATATTTTTAATGGGACAACAAAGGATTCTCTCTTGAAGTGATAGTTGCAATTCAAAATCATGTTAGGACTACCATTCAATAGCTGAAGTCCACAGAGGATGCACCATTAGAGCTATTCAATTTTATAGAAGACATCCAAAATGTTAAGGCCACATTTAACGAATATCCAGGGAATATATATAGTCTCTATCCATTTACACATATTGTTAGATAGTTTTATTAGTAATTAACCATGAAATGAAAACAATGTATTGAATTCCTATTGTATTTGTAATACTAGGTACATAAAATTAAAATCATTGGAACAAAATAAAACATATATTTATTAATCATACTTAAAGATATTATAAGTTTCATTTAGGTCCTTCATTTTCATAGGAAACTCTAGGGAATCTATTGATAGAAGTAATGTTCTAAAAAGAATTGAAAATAAATAAAAATGGGAATAAAGCAAAGAACATGAGATATATAGACTAACATGATTACAAGAAAAGGAATGTAAATGATTAATCAGATGGAAGAATATAACATAGAACATAGAATAATATGATCATGGAAAATTATAAATGGGGTATAAACACATAACATGACATAAACAAGAGTCAAGGAAAACTACTTTGATTGTATAACATGATGGAAAAAGTCCTAAAATATAATAGTTTTACTCCATAATCCCATACATGAAATCTCATTAGACTAATCATTACCCAATTAATTGGAGCATTTTTTGTGTGCACTAATCATTACATGTTTATGAATACATTTTCCGTATAAATAATCAAACCTAAGATATAATCTTAAGGCTTTCCCATTAAACTAAATGTGTATCATAATCATGTGTTTAAACATAACCAATTGGAATATAACAATGGTACCCCTGAAATAAGGTATTTATATAAATATTGGAAATTAAGAACTAAAAAATAGATATTAATATGAATAGTGTTGTCTAAATAAATTAGAAACAATAAAAAGAGTGGTAATGTTACATTAGAAATGTCCCAATTATGTCCGGGTTTAGGGACAGAATTAAGAGTCTTTAATGATGATAAATGTGTAATTATTTGAATAAACCTAGAAATAATCTAAGATAATTTTAATGATTAAATTATATATTTTATTAAAATATTATTGTATTAATATATAATATGGTGTGTACTTTTAAATTGGTATGAGATATAAATATTCCCACTAATCAGGGATTATTATAGAGAGAAATTGAGGAGGGAACATTATAAAGTGTATATTTCCCCATAAAATAATGATTAATTGAGACATATACAAATTTTCTGAACACATAATCAAAATTTAGGAGAATTATATAATAATGATGAATAAATACATTTTGGTAAAGATATAGAAATGGTAACCCGAAGGAAAAATCGGTTGATTAGAGACATCTCTTACCTTATTTCTGAATGTGTTTTGCATTTGTACATAATGACTCGGAAAAATCAAATTATATCCATAAATTTCATAATTAAAAATATTATCCAATGAATATTATTTATTTAAATTTATTTAAATTAATTAATGTCCATTTTTATGGGTATTAATGTTTGATTTCATTGTACTATGAGCATTTGTTAAATGGGTTTCGGGTGATTCCCTTTTATATAAATATAGGAGTTCATGGAAAATGGAATAAAAAATGTAGAGGTGGAATGAAATTGTATTAATATACCAATATAATTTTAAATTTTCCCATATATTTTTATTCAGATATGAGAATGTTTTATTAGATATAACATTAATGAAAAAAACTGGTTAATTTTGGATTTTTGTACGACCATCGGAACATTATAGTAAATATTTTGTTTATATATTGGTTCCAAAACATGAAATAGGTTATAACATACATTTAATAGTATTATTTACACCTCAAAATGGGTTTATGACCATCCATGAATCTAGTAATGAAAAACAAAAACTCATCATCCATGAATGTGATGAATGGACAAATCACGGATAAGGTATTCATTTTTATAACAAAAGGATAGGTGAAAAGATTTCTTGATAGATATTCCATTAAAGCAGTAAAATTCAAGTATATATGAGATTATAGAGTCATAATAATGTATGGGATATGGGAGGAGAATATTAGGTAGAAGAAATGATGAATTTAAAAGAGAAAGAATGGTGATTTTACCTCTTGAATGTCATCTCATTCAGATCCTCCTTAATGAAAGTGAGTTTCATCTTTATTTGAGACCAGTGGGACATTTACATGTGGAATGTTCTTGGGAAGTTAATTGGGTAGAATTTATCCATGCATCAAGGATTGGAATGTGTGTGGAGAAGGTATGGTGAGTGGTGGAATTTATAGTAGGATGATAGGGCTATTTTTGATTAATTTATTTATTTGTTTATTATTTTTGGCACAAGGATATCAATTGTGTTTAATCAAATAAATATATAAATTATATGGTTTAGGTTTGTTTAAAAAAATGTCTTCTTACATTATCTGTATGTCATCCGTGAAAAAAAAAACTTTAGGTACTTGTTATAATACCTTAAATTGTTATATTTCAAAAGTCGATTAAAGTTCAACAATTTTAGAAACAACCCCAAAAAATTTCCCTAAACATATTTTTGACATGTGGATATCAAAAATGGGGTCTATATTAAAAAAATATTTTCAAATTTCGTAGAATTTTTTTAAAAAAATATCATTTATTCATAAAATATAAATTTTATTATTATAATAGATTTCACAACACATTGAAAAAATAATCAAGTTCTCATAAATTTTTATTATAATTATAATAGAACATAAAATCAAATTTTAAATCAATTTTATAAAAATATTGTAACTGCACATGCATGTGCAACCAGACTCAGTACATATGAATGATGTGTATTTTTTATCAAGGAAACTAAAATAATACACAACATTTATTACATACTAATAAATTTTATTGATCTAGGTTCCAGAGGATTACAAAAAGCTTACAACCTAATAAATATTCAGAGAAAAAAATAAATGAAAATAATAGACTTCATGTGTGCTAACCCCTTAATCGATGTGAACGCCATTGAAAGCTCAATTAGAAATATAGAACATAATTTATAATAATGTGTAAGAATTAAATATAATCAGTATGGGGTTTTAAAATCATTGATAAATCTTTTTTAGAAATCCATTTCAAAATAATTTTCAAAAAATATTTAAAAATAACCTTTTAAAAATTAATTAAATTATTTACACTATAAAAATACAATATCACAGTACAAAATACTCAAATTCAAAAATTTCATTATATATATTCCAATGAAATTCTAAAAACAGTATGCATGATTCTGAAAAAAAACAACGATATGGGGCCACATGAAACATTAAATAATGACTTGGGACTACCAACTAAACAAGGGATGGATTCACTCCTTAATTCCTAACAAAATTCACAACATTTAACTGCTAGTTTTTTGAAAAATATTTTATTCTTTCTTTACATATATCTAATTTAACAAGAGTTTTAGATTTTGAAAACATTTTAATTCATTAAATTACATTCACAATCATATTTAAATATATTTATGTATGTGTATATAAATACATTAATGGGATATCACAGGGGTGTTTGGTTACAACCAAAACTCATGTCACAAGATTTTGAATGAAATTTCCATGTATTTAATATTTCATTCATTGAATATATTTTATATTAATATAAATAATTGATCATAATAAATATATATGTTTCTCACAAAATATAGTAAATGAAACATTTTAAATAAAACATCTTAAATATAGAAGATACCATTCTACATGATAATTTCATAAATAATCCTTAAAATATAAATTGAAAGCATAAGATTCTAATAAATTCGAGCTATGTCGATATTATTCATAACACATGGACCTAACTATATGAAAATGTGTCGTCATTATTTTTAATATAATATGATGACATGAAATGTGCATAATTTCAGAAACATGAAAATAAAAATTATAACAAGTCAGTAACATTTCATCGTTATATATATATATATATAGTTTATTTAAATTCTAAATTAAAGAACTTGATGTTTCATAATAATAACACACATACACACACATATATATAATATTTAATTTATTGTACTCATAATATAAGAATTATATTTTTGATTAAACAGAACTTTAATACACAAAAATATCCCATTAAATTAAATTTTATGAGGAAAAATAAACAATCCCATAAAAATTGGAAATACATTGATAAAAATGCATAAAATAACATTCAAAATATAAATTCATATTGAACCAAATTTTGATATAAAAAAACAAATTTTAATCCATTATGATAAATATAAAATTATAGATATTTAAATAAAGAAATCCCATACACAAACATAAATTATAACTTAAAAATAATTCATTATAATTAAAATCAGAACACTAAAAATAAAGTATATAATATCCCTTTTGATATAACATAACATTGATAAAAATAAATAAAATTCATTACATATTTTGAAATCAAAAACCATAATGTGTAGTTATAAATTTCACCCTTACATGAATTGCAGAAAAACACCGTAGATTTACTTGGCTTCAGACATGCACTAATAGTCCCACTAGACAGAAATATTGAGATTCAAATTTATTTTCACAATAGTACATGGTTTTTATAGCCATATGTCGTGATATAAAGAATATGGAAAGGCCAAACTAGTGGATTGGAGAACAAAGACACACTCATGATTATCAATAAATCTAAGAATTGGTGATGCCAACAACAAGAAGGAAAAATTTCATAATTCAATGACAATAGGAAATCTGGATCAAATTCATTTATAAATAAGAACAATATAAAATTATGTGGAATTGATATATATGTACGAAATTCATAAAAAAATTCATAATTCAAAAAAAATATTTGATCTACTAGCCTATAGGTAAAAATAAGGATTCAACATAATCAAACACAAGTGACAAAAAACCCAAGGGATTCAGATCTAAAAATAAAAACACATACTACCTATGTTGAGGAAATACAAAAATTGAATCTGTATCCCCATCATACCTCTGTCTACTCAATACAACCTCCAGGATGCTCAGATCTTCATTTTTAGTAGATAAAACCTTCAACGTGGCTGAAAGAACATGAGCATTACCCCCCCCCCCCCCCCCCCGTGGTTAGAATTGTCACGACCTAACCCTACTCGGGATCGAGCCGCAACTACCCTAAGACCGCCTCCATAGGTACAGACACATGCAACAAACTGAATGAAAAAGTGTGGAGTAAAAAGAAAAGAAAAGTACCAACTACTATAAGTAAACCACACGTGCATTGACCACTAAACAGTACAAAGCAAGTGCTGAAAGTAAACTGAAAATAAAAGGGGAAAAATACGCGCCCAACTAGAAAAGTGCCACAACCCGGAAACAGGTAAACAAAAGAAAAATAGCTGGAAGGGTCCCCCACCTGGGACCCAACTCCGACCACCGCACGCGGTCCAATCTCCCAATCTCCAAAGCTTCGTTGAAGTCACGACCAACCTTTTTGTCGTCTGCAAGGGCACACCAAGTGCGGGCAAAGCCCAAGAAGGGGTGAGTAAAAATACTCAGTAGGATACCCTGAAGGCTCAAGGGAGCAACAAAGGAGTTACCGAAGGGTGAGCAGTAGATCGAATAGGGGAAAGGTAAAGGAGTAAAACCGAGAGTGCAGTAAAGAGTACAACAAAGAGTGAAGTATAGTAACAATAGAGAGTCTAGCTCAACCCAACAAGAGAAAGGAGGTAGACTCGTCCAGACACTAGAAGCTATAAATGGTGACAAGATGAACTTCTCGTTGAGTCTTCGCTACCTATAGCAAGAAAGTAGACTCATCCAACCTCGAAAATCTAGACACGGAAAGCAAGTGGCATACCCCACGAGTCTGCTCCTCTCTTCAAAGGAGAGTAACCAAACCCAAGAAATGGGTACTGGAACAAGGAATATATATGCTCTGTCAATAAACTCGAACAAGATCGTAAGGGGATCTCCATCCCATAGCTCATCCCAAGAATGTGAGTAGCCAATAGTCCCAGAAGTAAACACCATCGATGCCCAGCATCTCGCACATCTGCCCCGAACTACAAGTCAAGGGGCTCAAATCATCGCACCTTCATGCTATTCACTTTGGGCAGAACTGACTCAGCCACACGGTTTTAGGTCACGTCACAAGGACGTGTCTCAGTGAGGAAAGCAGCCCTCGTACTTGAGAGTTCATGGGGAAAATCAAGCCACACCTTTTCACTACCCCACAGTCGAGAGGTCTCCTCAAAGTCGACAGGCGACTCCCGGACCAGCCCCACTAGAGGGTAATCCCTAGATGTTGAGGGGTTCCCACTAGAGGGAGACTCGACATGAGTCGACGAGTGCCACACTGCCCAGTCCCATAAAAGGGTAATCCACTAGAGGAAGACCTGGCTAAAGTCACCGACTAGTCCCAATGCCCAATCTCGTAAAAGGGTAATCCACTGGAGGGAGGCTCAGAACCGTCATGATAGACCACTTCCCAACCCAGCTGGAGGTAAACCCGGCATCAGGGACCACTTCCTAGCCCCGCTGGAGGTAAACCTGGAACTGCACTGGCCGTCCCTGCTGGATGGTACTACTCAGTGAACGCTGTTGTACTGTCCATCCCTGCTGGATGGTAACCCATTGGCCATCCCTACTGGAAACAACCTCCTAGCCAGCCCTGCTAGAAACAAACTCCTGGATAGAGGATTGGTGCCCGCGTAATGTGTTGGTCACACCGAATCCACAAGAACTCTACCAGGGATCACGAAGTAACTCTGCTGGCCAAACCATCGAGAACAGAACCAGAGGAAAACCACTCACCCTGCTGGTCGAAACCATCGTGAACAGGACCAGGGGAAACCCACACAACCCTGTAGGTCGAAACCATCATGAACAGGACCATAGGGAAAAATCAACCCTGTTGGTCAAAAAATGAGAATAGAACTAGGGGAAAAATTAACCCTGCTGGTCAACAAACGATCACAGGACCAGGGGAAAACTCAACCCTGGTGGTCAACAAAGGAGAACAGGACCAGGGGAAAACTCAACCCTACTGGTCAACAAAGAAGAACAAGCCCATGGGAAAACTCAACCCTGCTGGTCCACAAACTAGAATAGAGGGACCCTCTACGCTGTGAGAGGTCAAAGGCACTCAAAGTAGAACACGTCATGCACATGGGGCCCACACGACGTGTGGCCCCAATTCAACTCCAACCAAGAGCACAAACGTTCTCAGGTACAAAAAACAACTTGTTCCTCCAATCATTCTTGTATACTCCGAGAGTATACCACGTTTCTAGCCCAAAGGCTATCCTGTACACTGCACCCAACGTCAACGTGAAGGGAATAAACCTAAAAACTCCAACTTGCCACCTCATCGGCCTAGGCACAGACAACTACATCCCTTCAATAATTACATCACTCCCACTAGAGTGCACATGATCACACGCCAAGGGTTCTCTGCAAACACCGCAGAAAGAACCTGCACCGTTACACCTTTCATATTTCCACATTTAAATGAGTTCTCCAAGGAGTCTTCGTACATCCAAACGGATCACACCATTGTAATCCTCACTGGAAAACATGCGAGAACGACTACTTACTCTCATCTAAGGTATATCCGACGTAAAAGTCACCAACACCGCTTTACACCCGAACGACGTCCCGTGATCCCAAACCTCAGCCCCGAAAACAGCTGGGCGCATCGCACCATTGTGATCCCCTTCGGAAAACACTTCAAAAGGACTACTCACTTGACTGGAATGGATAGCCGGAGAAAAAGATGTGTTCCAACATAGTTAACATGAGCGGTGCTACGTGGGACCCGCATCCCAGTCTGAAGCACAATGAATGGATCGTACCGTTGCGATCCTCTCAAAAAATTACACAAGTTGAACTATTCACTTTTCCAAAACGGACACCCAGTGATAAAGCTGGAAATCACCACCAACTCCCAAAACGAACCTTCTGGGGCCCACACCAGCATGCAGAATTAAAGTGGTCAGATTGCACCTCTGAAATTCCCTCGGAAAAACACCCAAAAACAACTACTCACATGCCCCGAATGGACTTCTGATGAAAAAGTTACAAAAAGCTGTGTGCAGCTCGAAAGACAGCCCATGGGGCCCATGCCTCAACTCCAGTTTCAATGCCCAAAACTACATTGGAAAACTCTATCTCAATGCCAGGGTCGGAACGACACTCACGATGCTCAATATGGACATCATATGTGTCTACGCCGCCCAAAACACAAAAACCCTCGGAAAACGCCAATTCACTTAAAGGCACATTGCACCACCGAGGTCCCCGTTTCGGGAGTTAAAAACCCCCCAAAACCACCTCAAAAACACTGTCTCGATCTGATGATCATGTTTCCGTAGACGACACACAGTTTTGACCCACTGTTTAAAAGTTACAGTTCTTTTAACGCCGTCAGACAGGAATGAGGTGGACCAGACCGGTCTAGCCGGCCCACACCCCCTGGACCGGCCCAAGCCGGCCCATCCGTGGCTCAGCCGGCTAAGCCGCCGCAGCCCACGGTTCGCCCGCAAGGACCACAGTTTACCTAACTAGAACGGCATGGAGCCCGGTCTTCCTTCCTTGTGGGGACCTGGAAAGGCGGGTCCGCTGTCTTTCGGTCGGGGTCAGTGACCTCGGTCTTCTGCATCGTTGCACCGCACCTGGCACATGCCGACGACCCCGCTGGCTCCCCACGTTCGACCGCAAGCGCCTCCGTCGGCCTCTTCCGCGGTGAACCCTGCTGACCCAGCACCTTCTCCAGCCTCCTCTTCTTTCCCTCGCGCCGACGCCCTTAGGATCCCCCTCGCCCGGCCGAGGCCCCCGCCTCCTACCGCCGTCCCAGATCATTGGAAGCCCGTCGGAACCCCCAAACGACCTCCAAAACCCACAATCGTTGGTGGAAGACAGAGAACGCCTCGGGACTCATGTATTCAAACGGAAAAGTGCATCGAAAATCTCAGAAAACAGACTACAGAACCATGAGATTATCTTTAAAATTTTATAGAAATTTGATGATATAAATTAATTCAAAGGGGGAGGTTCGAAATTAAAAACGCAAACACGAAACCCCTACCTTGTTGGGCGTAGCCCGAAGCTTCGCAGAAAATCCGCCAAAGCTGCCGCGCCTTTCCAGAGCTGTCACGCCTCGCCGAAGAGGTGGAGGAGAGGAGGAGTTCTTCCTTGGGAGGTTTTGTGCCATGGATGAACAAGGGAGGGGAAGGGGAGGTGTTTAGGTTTAAATAGAAAAATAAATTAAGTCTTAATTAATTTTATTCTTTTAAAACATCAACCAGTAGGCCCATTCCCGGACTCCCAGCGGGGTCGAGATTAAGCCTCCCCTAGGTTAAACACCACCTCCCGAGCACAACGGCGGTCTTAGAATTTTAATTTGATCCTCCGTTCGAATGTTATAAAACTGAATGCCAAAGGCCGCCAAATTACGAAAACGCCCCTAGGTCCATTTTTCACAGAAGGCTCGTGCCCGTGAAAATTACACCACTCCTAGGGTAAATGGAATGACCCAAACTCAACTATGCCCTCTGTTTTCCAATCTGAGTTACCGTTTAAGAGACACTTGAGTTTACCCATTAAACTAATAAATTAAGTATTTAATTTATCCATTTCACGTTCCGATAGCAAGCGAGGGGTCCAAACGTCCCACGCTGACATGTTTTATGTCGTTCCTAGGTTAGAAAGCCCATTTCGGACCCATCTGTACTCTCAGATTTAAGATCCAAAACTCCGTTTAGGAGTTATCCCATTTATTTGGGGTGCCCAGTGTGAACACACTGAAAATTTAATTTCGACCACACCGGTGCTCGGAATCGCACGCCGTTTGATGGCGCTGCTTTGGAATAACATAAAGAATATTCCAAAGTCTTTTATAACAAAAACCAGGTTCTTACATCATTCCCTCATTCAATATTTTAGTCCCCAAAAAGCAAAACTAGGGAACAATTCAGGGTACTAAGCCCACACATGGCTCTCCCGTACCTAGAAGAACTCTTGCACAGTCCCGCGTCACCGCACATAGACCAAAGGATCTGATCTGTTCACACAAGTTCTGCACCTGCTAATGACATGCATTAGATCACACACACTTCTTCTTAGATGAGTCATGTGGGAGACATCATGCACCCAAACCAGCCTACGGGTTTTGGGTAAGGTGGTAGAGAACCTCACCATCCCCTCGCACGGTCTCAAAAGGCCAGAAGGCCCTCGGGGGTATCCCACCTCCCCGATCAAACCTTTACACTGCACGCCATGACTGGAATCACCATTTGGACCTAGGAAAAATCCTGGTGATTCCCTCCTTCAGAATATCCATAGGGTGAAACACCCAAAGATATCTAGTCATGAAAGATTTCATAGTCGATATCTCGCAAACGAGACTCTCTTACACACTTGGAGAGCGAAGGAGTCGACACCATAGACTAACGAAAAAGGTCCCACACCTTTTACCTTACCTACATAGGGTTACACTGACGCCCCGCGCCACCCTGGTAACAACTCAACCAAGTAGCAGGGAGAAAATCATTTCACACACAGAGTCTAACAATTCTAATTCAAAAAGTAGAAGAGTTGTAGAGTGTACCTCTTATCACATCATGCTCTGCAGGATCGTAGACATCCCAAGCTCGTGGATGTCTGTGGTCCCACCTGTCAGCTCCCGGAGCCCGACATGGACCACCTGGTGGTGATGGGAAGACCTCGTAAGGTCTTCCCACACCACCAGCTCCTCCTGCTCCTCTACTAGAACCACCTCTTTGGGTGCTACACAGATCACGGCGCTACCTCCATCATTGTGGTGCACCTGCCGCCTGCCTGAAGCTCTCTGCATGCCTGGTCAGGCAGTCCTGTGCCAAGTGACCTCGCACATTGCAAGCATAACACCGAATCTCTTCGGGCTGCACTGGTGCCATCCGGCACCACTATGGTGTACGACCATGCCCCTATGTATGGTTTTCATAAATCCTCCTACTTCGAGGTTCTTCTTGTCGATGCCCGCTAGCTACGACATACATATCGGCTATGTCAAGCCTACAGTCACCACAAACTTTAGAGCGTGACATGAATCTCTCTATCAACAGCGCCTGCTCTAGCACCCCGGCATAAGTGGGAATGCCCAAGGGTACAATGACAACATGAATCTCTCAGAGGAGACCCTCCTCAAACTTTTTTGTTCAGAAGTTTCCGTCATGGACCAAGTACTGGTAATAGCTTGCACGGTCTACGAAACTGGCTGCATACTCGGCCACCATCATCCCTTCCTGCTGAAACTACAGAAGCTCCTGAATCCGAACTGAGTGTAAGCAAGAGGGGTAAAACTCTTCACAAAGAAACAACTGAAAGTCACTCCATGAAAGCGATGAATCGCCAAAAAACTAAATCACCAGACTCCACCAACGGCAAGCTACTCTACTAAAAAGGTTTGCGGCCAATGCCACCATAAGATTTTCCGGCATCTGCACAAGCCTGAAAAGGCGAACCACTGTCTCTAGCCAAACCATTACTGCCTAAGGGTCTGGCTCACCACTAAACCTCAGTGGTTTCTATCGTTGGAACTCACGGAACGCGCTCAACCTGCGTTCAATCTTAGTCTGCTCTGCTAGAGTTGTCTGCTACTCAACAGGTGGGGGTGTTGTTACCGGCCCACCCAGAGAAAGGGGCTTGCATAATGGGTCCTAGACAGAGGCCTCATAGCTTACAGGGTCATTGTCACACACCAAAGCTGGTATCCTGGATGTCTTTCTTTGCAGAAACATCCTGAATAATATCAAGTAATTTCGCGGTCAGATGAGTGTATATGTATTTAACAGTCACGACAATGGGGAGATGAATCAAGAAGGACAGTCAAAGACTCAATCCTATGTGATGCACTAACAAATTTTCCTTGTAATTAGTGTCTCAACATTCCGAGTCGACAAGCGGATTATTGGGGTCCTGGTGAATGGATACGTCAGCCACTGCACCATCACATGACTCCCTGGCCAGAGACCCTCTCTCGAGACTAGTTAACACGGTTGCCCTAAATCCAAACCAATTACTTTTTAGGGACGTTCGAACATCATCCCAGGGAACGAACCACCTCTGATTCCACTTTGTCACAACTCGACCCTAACCGGGCTCGATCTGCAACTACCCCAAGCCCGCCTCCATTGGCCAGGGGCTGGCGACCAGCGCCGAAGGCACAACAACTCGGGGAGGCCTTTGCCTAAGTACCTGTACACACACACGCATCACACTCAATGCAGAAGTGCAGGGTAAAAGGAAACGCAAAGTACCAACTGCTATAAGTAAACCACAAGTGCATAGACCTCTAAACAGTACAAAGTAAGTACTGAAGGTAAACTAAAAATAAAAGGGGAAATACAAGTGCCCAACCAGAATAGTGCCACAACCTAGCAACAGGTAAAAAAAGAAAAATAGCTGGAAGGGTCCCCCACCTAGAACCCGACTCCGACCACCACACGCGGTCCAACCTCCCAAACTCGTGTGCTCCGCTGATGTAATGACCAACTTGTCCGTCGTCTGCAAGGGCACACCAGGTGCGGGTATAGCCCAAGTAGGGGTGAGTAGAAATATTCAGTAGGGTACCCTGAAGGCTCAAGGGAGCAAAAAAGGAGGTACCGAAGGGTGGGTAGTAGATCGAACATGGGAAAGGTTAAGGAGTACAACCGAGAGTAAAGTAAAGAGTACAACAAAGAGTTTAGTAGAGTAACAATAGAGATTCCACCTCAACCCAACAAGAGAATAGAGGTAGACTCGTCCCGAAACAAGGAGCTAGAAATGGTGACAAGATGAACTTCTTGTCGAGTCTTCGCTACCTATATCAAGAGAGTATAGTAGTCCAACCATGAGAAGCTAGACATGGAAATCATGTGCCATACCCCAGGCGCCTTCGCCTCTCTTTGAAGGAGAGTAACCAAACCCAAGAAGTGGGAACTGGAATAAGGTATATATATGATCTGTCAAGAAACCCGAACAAGATTGTAAGGGGATCTCCATATCGTAGCTCAGCCCCATAAAGTGAGAGCAAAAGTCCCCGAAGTAAACACCATCGATGCCGAGCATCCCGCACCTCTGCCCAAACTTCAAGTCAAGGGGATCAAATCACCGCACCTTGACATTATACTCTTTGGGTGACACTAACTCACCCGCACGGTTTTAGGTAGTGTCGCAAGGACGCGTCTCAGTGGGGAAAGAGACCCTTGTACTTGAGAGTTCTTGGGGAACATGAAGCCACACCTCATCACTTCCCCGCAGTCATAAGGTCTCTTCAAAGTCGACAGGCGACCCCCTGTCCAGTATCGCTGGAGGTTAATCCCTGGAAGTCGACGGGTTACCACTGGAGGGAGACCTGGCAAGATTCGACGGGTGCCACACTACCGAATCCTGTAAAAGGGTAATAAACTAGAGGCAGACCTAGTTAATGTCATCGAAGAGTCTCAATGCCCAGTCTTGTAAAATGGGACTCCACTGGAGGGAGTCCCTGAAACATCATGGGGGACCACTTCCCAGCCTCACTAAAGGTAAACCCAGAACTGCTCTGGCCATCCCTACTATATGGTACTGCTTGGTGAACATCGTTGTACTGGCCATCCCTACTAGATGGTAACCCACTGGCCATCCCTGCTAGAAACAACCTCCTGGCCCGCACTACTGGAAACAACCTCCTAGATAGAGGGTTGTATCCCACGTAATGTGTTGGTCACTCCGAATCCACAAGAACTCTACCAGGAATCACAAAGTAACTTTGCCGGCCAAACCATCAAGAATAGAACCAGGGGAAAACCACTCACCCTACCGGTCAAAACCATCGTGAATAGGACCAGGGGGAAACCCACTCAACCCTTTTAGTCAAAACCATCGTGAAAAGAACCAGGGGGAAAACTCAACCCAATTGGTCAAAAAACGAGAACAGAACTAGGAGAAAAATCAACCATGCTGGTCAACAAACGTGAACAGTACCCGGGGAAAAATCATCCCTACTAGTCAACAAACGATAACAGGACTAGGGGAAAACTCAGCCCTCATGGTCAATAAACGAGAATAGAGGGACCCTCTGCATCGCGAGAGGTCAAAGGTACACAAAGTTAAACACGACACACACATGGGGCCCACACAACGTGTGGCCCCAAGTCAACTCCAACCAAGCGCACAAATGTTCTCAGGTACAAACAACCACATATACCTCCAAGAGTTCCCATATACTCCCAGAGTATACCACATTTCCAGCCCAGAGGCTATCGTGCACACAGCACCCAACGTCAACGCGAAGGGCATAAATATAATAACTCCAACTTGCCACCTCATCGGCCCAGGCACGACCAACTATATCCCTTCAAGCATTACTTCACTCACACGGGAGTGCACGCGATCACACGCCAAGGGTTCTCTGCAAACACCGTGGAAGGAACCACCATCGGTACACCTTTCAAATTTCCACATTTAAATGAGTTCTCAAAGGAGTAACTGTACATCAAAACGGATAGCACCATTGTAATCTTCGCAGAAAAACATGCGATATTGACTACCTAATTGCCTCTAATGGATATCCGATGTAAAATTCACCAACACCGCTTTACACCTGAACGGTGTCCTGTGATTCTGAGCCTCGGCCCCAAAAACAGTCGGGTGCATCACACCATTGCGATCCCCTCGGGGAAAAAATTCAAAATTACTTCTCACATGAGTGTAACAGATATCTAGAGAAAAAGATGTGTTCCAACATACCGAACATGAGCGGTGATGCATGGGACCTGCATCCTGGTCCCGAAGCACAATGAACGGATCACACCATTTTTATCCTCTTGAAAAAGTACACAAGATGGACTATTCACTTCTCCAAAACGAACACCCGTTGATAAAGATGGAAATCACCACCAACTCCCAAAACAGCCCTCGCGGGGCCTGCACTATCATACAGAATTAAAGCGGGAAGATTGCACCATTGAAATGCCCTTGAAAAAACACCCAAATACGACTGCTCGCACGCCCCGAACGGACGTCTGATGAAAAAGTTGAGAAAAGATACTTGCAGCTCGAAAGGACAGCCCATGGGTCCCATGCCTCAACTCTAGTTTCAACGCCCAAAAATACACTGGAAAACTATGTCTCGATTCCAGGGTCACAATGCCACTGACGGCACTCAAAACGGACAAAATATGTGTTCGCGCTGCCCAAAACTAAAATCCCCCGGAAAAACACAAATTCACTTAAAGGCGTGTCGCGCCATTGAGGCCCCCATTCTGGGAGTTAAAACCCCACAAAACCATCTCAAAAACTCCGTCTCGATCCAAGGATTGTGTTTCCGTAGAAGACACATAGTTTCTAGCAACGGATTAAAAGTTACGGGTGTTTTAACACCGTCGGACGGGAAATGGGTGGACCGGAGCGATCTAGCCTGTCCACACCCCCTGGACTAGCACAAGCCGGCCGGCTCGCGGCTCAGCCGGCTGAGCCGCCGCAGCCCGCGGTTCACCCACGCGGACCGCGGTCCACTTAATTGGACTGGCCCGGAGGCCGGTCTTCCTTCCACGTGGGGACCCGCAATGGTGGGTCCGCTGTCTGCCGGACGGGGTCAGCGTCCCTGTTCTTCCGCTTCGTCGCGCCCCACCTAGTACCTGTTGATGACCCCACTGGCTTCCCGCGTTCGAATGCCGGAACCTCTGCTGGCCTCCTCTGAGGTGACCCCTGCTGACCCAGAACCTCCACTGGCCTCCTTCGCTCGCCCTCACGCTGCCGGCCTCAGCAGTCCCCTTGCCCGGCCAAAGTCGTCGCCTCCAATCGTCGTCCCGGATCACTGGAAGCCCGTCGGAACCCCCAAATGACCTCCAAAACCCGCAATTTTCAGCGGACGGCCAAGAACGCCTCGGGACTCATATTTTCAAACGTAAAGTGCGTCGGAAGGCTCAGAAAACGTAATACACAAACATTGGTTTAGCGTTCAAATTTTACAGCAATCCGACGATATAATTAATTCATAGGGGGAGGTTCAAAATTAAAAACGCAAACACGAAACCGCTACCTTGTTGGGCATAGCCTTAAGCTTCACCGACAATCTGCCGGAGATGCCATGACTCGCCGGAGCTGTCACGCCTCGCCAGAGAGGTGGAGTAGAGGATTAGTTCTTCCTTGGGAGGGTTTGCGATAGGGATGAACAAGGGAGGGGAGGGGAGGTGTTTATGATTAAATAGAAAAATTAATTAAGTTTTAATTAATTTTATTTTTTTATAACATCCACCAGTAGGCCCGTCCCCAAACTGCCAGCGGGGTTGAGATTAATCCTCCCCTAGGGTAAACACCTCCTCCCGAGAAAAACGGAAGACTCGGAATTTTAATCCAAGCCTCCGTTCAAAATTTATAAAACTGAACGCCCGAGGCCGCCAAATTACGAAAACGCCCATGGGGCCATTTTTCACAGACAGCCTGTTCCCATGAAAATTACACCCCTCCTAGGGTAAACGACATGCTCTGAACAGAACGGTGCCCTCGGTTTTCGAATCCAAGCTTCCTTTTAAGAGATACTCGATTTTACCCATTTAACGAATAAATTAATTTTTTAATTTAGCCATTTCACATTCCAATAGCGAGCGAGGGGACCAAACGTCATGCGTCGACATGTTTTATGTCGTTCCAAGGGTAAAAACCTCATTTTGGACCCATCTATACTCTCAGATTTATGATCCGAAACTCCGTTTAGGAGTCATCCAATTTATTTGGCGTTCCCAGTCTGAACGCACTGAAAATTTAATTTCGACCACATCGGGGTTTGGAATCGCACGCCATCTGAAGGTGCTGCTCTGGAATAACATAAATAATATTCCATAGTATTTTATAATAATAACCGGGTTCTTACAAGAAATTAACTCACAGATGGTCATCCTCCACAATGGTCATAAAATACAACCATAAGGAAGCTCGGTTGAAATCCCAGAAGACAAGACTCCAAACGTGCAGATCTCATCTTCTACCTCGTCGCATTATGCGACTCATCTATCACTCTTGGCCAACCCCAAAACCCAAATTAGGAATTCCTCAAGAACAACCAATTCCCCCCAAGGACCCTTATACCCATTTTCCCATTTTATTTCATTTTTTTAAATCAAGAAAACATTTATCATTTAATTATTCAAATTTATATTTCAGTTAATAAAATTTCTAAACACAAATTATAATTACGAAAAGAAAAATTTTATAATTAAGTGTTATTTTATATTTGAAAAATAAAAATAATAATTTCGTATATATATATTCATATCATATTTTTCAAAATATCATATTTTATAGAACAAATTTAATTATATTTTTATATAATTATTCATTATTTCAGTTCAAATAATTATTATCATGTGAATATTTATATTTAATATACTTATCATATTTTAGAGTTTTCAATACATAAATATATTTATATATTATTCAAATTTATTCAAAAATTTTTATTAAAAAAATTAGATACATATATTCACATTCAAATATATATTTTTCATTAAAAAAAATAATTTCCTGAAAGATTATTTCTTCATAGAATATTAAATAAAATATAAATTTGTAACGTATGAAAAAATATGTATAACTATTTATAAGTATTATAATTAAATTAATTGAAACAATTATTTTTAAATATTATATTTATAAAAATTCATCGCAATTATATTATAAGTCGGTTTTATTTATAAATAAATAATTTTAACAAAATTATTTTATTACAAAAATACATTTAGAATTTTTGAGTTGTTACATTATTCCCCCCTTAAAAGAATTTATTCCTCAAAATTCTTTAATTAGACTCTAGAAGATTAGTAATTTCTATCTTTAGAATTAAGAATCTATGATAGAAAGACTCTTATATTGTACTACTTAGACGAAATTATCTAATCTCTAATGTTGTCTAGATATTAATTCTAATACCTTTTATAACTCAATGAGCTCGTGATACCGGATGCATCACATATAAATTATGTGTATTTTTCTATAAAAGAATCAAAAATAATACACTACATTTATTACATACCAGGAACGTTTATTGGTTTAGGTTTTGCAGGATTTGATGAAGCTTACTAATTAATCAAATTGTACATAACAAATAAATAATATAAAAGACTCAACATTCTCTAACCCCTTAATTGAAGTGAATACCATCAAAAAGTCCACTAGACTTGTAGAACAAAATTTAAAACAATGGGTGAGCAATAAATATGTCCAATAACTATTCTAAAATCATTGATAAATCTTATCAAAATATTCTTTTTAATACACAGTCAAAAATACATTAAGAAAGACCCATTGAAAACATCATTTGAAATTAATTACGCTTTAAAAACTATATTACTTTTGAAAATACTTACGTTCAAATATTGCATTAAAAATATTACCATGATTTTATGAAAACAGTATGCCAGATTATAAAAAAACTGAGTTGAGGCCACTTGAAATGTTGAAGGCTTCCTTGGGCATACCCACATGACAAGGGATGGTTTCACACCCCAATTCACTATAATATTTAAAATGTTTAAGTACCGGTTTTTTTGAAAATGTTTTAAGGTTTCTTTACTTATATATGCTTTCACTAGAGTTTTTGATTTAGGAAAAATGTCAATGCTTTAAGAAACACGTACACACATATATTTATATATATTAATGTACGTATATATATATATATAAATTTATTGGATATCACATAATAGTTTGGTTACAAAAAAACTCATTCAAAAAATCATTTCATGAATTGTTCGTGTAATCAATCTTTCATTCATGTAATATGTTTTCTATTCATAAAAATAATTCATCATAATAAATATTTATTTTTCAAATAAAATATTTTCAAAGAATTTTTTTAAATAAAACAGCTTCGAGCTAGAATAAATCATTATACTTAGTAATTTTGAAAATAATCATTAAATTTTAAATTGAAAACATAATTTTGTTATAAATGTACCGTATGGTGTTATCATGCATAATGCATGTCCGTAATTATATGATAATGTGACATCCTTATTTTCAATATTACATGATGGTATGTTATGTGCATACTTTCATAAACATGAAAATAAATATTATAACATGTCAACAAACATTTCTCCTTTATGTATATATATATATATAATAAAAATTTAAATTCAAAATAAATGAACAAGATTTTTTAAAATAAACACACATATATATAATCTAAATTTATTCTAATCATAATAGCATTATTAATAATATCATTAAACTTGATAAAAAAATATCCCTTACAAGTAAATATTAAAAGGAGGGAAAATAAATAATCTCCAAAAAATAATAATTTTGAAATAATTTATAAAAATAAATAAACTCTATTAGACAAAAATAAATCCATATTTAGAAATATTTTGATAGACATAAATAATTTTATTCCATTATTATGAATATAACTTTTTAAATATTTAAATAATGAAATACCTTACACAAAAATAAATTATAACATAAAAATAATTTTGGATTCCTCATGTGTTAATAATGTTTTAATGATCACAAATCCTATATATTCTGTAAAGCTTGTTAATCATGTTTAATCTATCTCAAATCTTGTGAACAAATTGTTGGTTTCACTATGCTTTAAATAAACCAATCCAAGATCATAAGTGCTACATTTTATTAATTTAATCTATATTTTTAATTTGTGTTATAATGGGTTTCTTTGAAAAATGATTAAGTCTAGTCCATTCTATTAATATCACTACATAAATCTGCAAACAGATATTTATCTTTGTCGGAGAAACTATGAGTCTTCCACCGGTCATATTTTTCTAGAAAAGGACCCCAACACCATGACCCAAACACTGTGACCAGACATCATCACCAGACACCGTAATCCGAAACTGTGACCAGACACTATGACCATACACCATGACCCAGACATAGTGACAAGACAACATGACTGGACCCCGTGACCCAATCATTGTGACCAGACACTATGACTATACATCAAACCCATTTTTAGATATGTTTATGTTCGTTACATAGATTTCTTGTTGAGATACCATTTAATGTTTGGCGATGGACAAGACACCATGATCCTAACACCGAATCTGTTCTACCAGTTTCTGATATCTATCCAACTATGCCATCATAACTCTCTCACCACTCAATGGAAAATAAGGACACACCATTTCATGGAGACAATGTTTCCAGACAGACCCTAACACCATTCATTAATTTGTTTTTTTGTTTTCAATTTGATTTATAATGGCCATATTTGAGTCATTTAAATGCACTGAAATAATTAATATTTCTTTGTAGACATGTCACCTGATAGTACGAGGCACAAGGTGTACAATACATGAATCACGACTACCCCAAAAATGCACTCCATGAATAATATGAAAAACGTGGACCAAAAAATGATATAGCGTGATAGAAAAGAAGCACAACCATTCTTGAGAAAAGAACAGACATTTGAAACTCGATACATCTGTAGAACACACGAAGAATTCACAAATCCAATTACTGGGATTCCATAGATCAGAGTCATGAACATATTTTAAATACCAACAACACAATGAACACGAGCTATATAAATCTAGAAAACCAGAGGACCCGACTTTTGATGCTTTGTTTCTTTCAAGAGGACCCAATTCTAACATCCACTTCATCCTAGAAATCCAGAGCTACAGAGAATAGCACTCAGAGCACTTCTAAACTTATCACATCATCATTGCTCTGTTTTGTATTGTTTTTATCTTTCAAGAAGTGTGTGATTATCTTTATAAAAATATACACTATCTCCAGCACTAAACTGAAGGATACAATATATCCTTCCTCTCATATCTGTTTACACTTGTTTACTCCCATGGATAAGTGTGGAAGATCGCCATGTGTGACCTTGTAGTTTATACTCACGAATAACTCTGGAAGAGGTAGTGTGACATGGATAGTCCTATGAATATTTTTTTACCCATATCGATGGTGTGGATCATGTTTATTAATATAAACATCTTGGTGGTAGGAGATCACTAATTGGAGTGGATTATGACTTAGCTTTAGACTGAACCACTTGTTTTATATCCGCTGTGTTTTTTAATTTATTTTTCATTATTTTCTGTATAATTTATAAATCACTATATTTAATTATATAGTTAATCTTGGAAAGATGTTATAATTGTTTTTTCTTAATACTATAGTTTCAAAATTAATAATAATAACTGATATTAAGATTACTAAGAATTAATAAATCTTCTGAGAAGTTATTTATATAGTCAAACATTCATAACTATTTTACTTTGATTGACTTGGACATATTTATTTTCATTGTAGAACCATTTAAGAAAACTTTTCAAATAGAAATTTTTATAGATACTCAATTCCCCCCCCCCCCTCTTGAGTACTCTACTCTTACCAACATTTGGTATCAGAAGCCTTTGTTTTTGAAACTATTCAACTATGATTTTAGTTGTACATTAAATATCTGAAAAAAAAATTTAATTATAAATTTCAATCTCTTTAAAAGTATTTCATTATCATGGATAATATACAGGAATGTTTTTCAACAAATAGACCACCATTCTTTAATGGAATCAATTATTACCATTGGAAAATCAAAATGAAAATGCATTAAGAAATTATGGGTTTTGAAATTTGGTCTTCAATTATCCATGAGTATAATATTACTGCAACTAATAGACTCACATGGGATGACCCAACAAAGACTGCCTATAATAACAATTACAAATACATGGAAGCTAGACATTTCTCTCTAGTAGATGAGTAATTTAATATAATTTTTGCATGTAAAACTTCCCATGAAATTTGGGATAATTTATCTATTTCGCATGAAGGAACTTCCAATGTGAATGAAATGAGACTTAATAATTATACTATTAAATATCATAACATTAAAATTAGTCCTGATGATCCTATTTCTGACATGTATCTCAGGTTCAAAGAAATTTTCAACGCAATGATTTCTCTTGGAAGAGAAGTCACTACCAAAGAACAAATCATGAGGATCTATTATGTCTATCTGATATAAGGAGAGGAACCTCTGTCTCTATTAGAGAATCATGTGAAATATAAAATTTAACTATAAAATAACTCATTGGGAAACTGATGATGTATGAAGAGGATATAGAAGTCAACAAGGAAGAGGAGGATGAACCCAAAAGAAAATTTCCTGCATTTAAAACCACTGCCTCTAAACAAAAACAAAAAGGGAAATTTGAATCCTTTGTATAATGTTCTAGAATTGAACAATAATCACCTGATAATAATAATTAGATGGATCAATTTTCCATATGTTTTAAGATATTTTACATGAAGAATAAATTTTTCAGAAAGCCTAACTTCAAAGAATGATATGGTCAAAAAAGGAAGCTGGAAGATAGATTCAAAATGAAGTGAAAATTCTAATGAGATAATCGGGTATTAGTGTAAGTTAAAGGGACATGTAAAGGCTGATTGTCCGAAGCTCAATTAAAAAAATAAATATGATGAAGAAGATAGAAACTATAAAAAGGCAATGAAAGAACCATGGAGATATTCTATGGACTGTTCAAGTGACTCAGAATCATCACATGATGAACAAGATAAAAAATCCAATATGTGTTTCATGAAAAACACATCTAAGGTAACACTAGAATCTCCTTTACCCAATTCATATTATTGAGGAGATTAAAGTTATTCTGAGAATATGTCCAGTGAAGAAATGTTTGAGTAATATAATATGCATGAAGATACATGTAATTAACTAAAAGATAAATATAAATTTTTAAAGAAATAGTATTCTCTTACCTCAACTGTTAAAACTGAACTTACTATATAAACAGATAAAAATGTTTAATTACTCAATGAAGACAATAATCTAATGCTATCTAATGAGCAATGTAAAAAGGACCTTGAATGATTAATTAATGGTAAGGATAATTTGGTACGATTTCTAGGTAAACAGATTGCTCCAAAATGTACTACTAGTATTGGCAATTAACCTGGTTAAATAAATTTTTGAAGATCCAACTTTTTTTCTAAATCTAGGACACACAACTTTACTCCAAATTCTAGAAAACCATAAACTAGTTCATGTTATGATACACTCTCAACTGTTTCATGTTTTTCTAGACCAAATAGATTTTATTTTTCAAGCACCTTACATAATTCTTATAGAAACCTATGATGCCCATATGGGATCCTAAAGTAGTATTCACTAATATTACAAGACCCAAACAAATATGGTACCAAAGTCTATTTTTATTTGACTATTTAGTAGTAAAGTTACTTAAAGAGCTACTATAAAATCTTATGGTACTTGGACAGTGGGTGTTTAACCCACATGATAGGGGATTCTTCATGCTTCAAGAAAATAATAAAAATTGATCGTGTACATATCACCTTTGGTGAAAATGCCTAATGATAAATCATTAGACTTGAAAAAATTGGTAACGCGAACTCAATTTTAATTTCCAAAGTACTTTTGGTAGATGAATTGAACTATAATCTTCTTAGTATGTCATAACTATCTGATGATGGATTCCATGTTAAATATGAAAATGATGCTTGAAATTTTTTTAATTATAAAAAGTAATAAGTGTTTTATTCATTAAAAATTAAAATGTATAATCTTTTAATTTATATTCCTTAAATTGTCAAAATCCATCATGTTTAAGTGTATTTCAAAAAAATTCTTGACTTTGGCATAAGAGACTAGGACAATATAATATTCATTCCCTTAGAAAGTTAAATAGAAAGAGCTTAGTGAAAGACCAACCCAAACTTGAGTTTCCAAATGATAAAGTGTGTAATCCTTGTCAAAGGGAATGCAACAAAAAAATCCTTCAAGCCAAAGAAAAAAGTCTCAACTTATCAAACACTTGAACTAGTTCACATTGATTTGTTTGGAAAATCTAGATTTTCTTGTTTTAATGGGAAGCACTATGTTTTCATTCATATAGATGACTTAACTAGATATACATGGAATTTCTTTTGGCTCATGAAATTGAATCCTGCTATCATTTCACAAAATTTTCCAAAACTTTAGAAAATCATAGCGGACTTAGAATTAAATCCCTAAGAAGTGATCATCGTCGTGAGTTTCAAAATCAAGAGTTTGAATCCTTTTTCTCATAAAATGGCTATAGTCATATTTTATCTGCACCAAGAACACCTCAAAAAATGGAATTGTAGAATGAAGAGATATAACATTTCAAGATATTTCTAGAACTATTGTTAGTCAATATGACCTACTTATTTATTTTTGGGCTGAATCTATAAATAAAGCATTCTATATTATTAATAGAGTGTTTATTAGACACATTCTTCAATGAACTCCATATAAGTTACAGAACAATAGAAATCCCAAAGTAATCTACTTGAAAGTATTTGGTTACAAATTCTATATCCTTAATACTAAGGAAAATCTTGGAAAATCTTCATCCAAGAGAGACGAAGGGATATTTCTAGGATATTAATTCTTTAGTAAATCTAAGAGAGTGTTTAACCAAAGAACTAAATGTGTGGAAGAATATGTTGATGTCAAATTTGTTTTAACATATCCACATGAGCCTAAGACCTCAGTAGAGAACTTGGAGGATGATGTGTCAAATCTGGACATCAATACAAAATCCTCTAACCATCCGGTAAAGGAATCTGTGAAAACATCCAAATCTGTAAATTCTTCAAATATAGGTCATAATGAACCCAAACCTATTTAATAACCTGAAATAACTAGTCCTTATTTTTCTAGAGCTATTAGAACTCTTAAGAACCATACATTAGATGCAGTTGTATGAGATTTAGATAAAAGAACACAAACTAGAGATTCTCATCAAAATTGGGTTGAACATCAAGTCTTCTTATCACAACATGAAACTAAAAACATTAATGATGCTATCGGTGATGAATTTTGGGTGATGGATATGAAAGAAGAACATAATCAGTTTGAAAGGGAAAATGTTTGGAAAACATGTTGTTAAACCAAAAGACACATTCACCGTAATCACTAAGTGGGTGTTTAGAAAACAGGTAGATGAAGCTTGTAACATAGTTAGAAACAATGATAGATGAGTTGCACAAGGATATATTCAAGAAGAAGGAATTGACAATGAGGAAAACTTTGGACCAGTAGCTAGACATGAAACCATCAGAATTCTTCTTGCTTATGCTGAACATCTAAATTAAAATCTACATCAAATGGATGTTAAGAGAACCTTCCTGAATGGCTATATAGGTGAGGATGTATTTGTGGGGAAATCCCCTACATTTACAAATCCTCGCATTCCAAATCATGCCCTTAAATTATCAAAATCATTATATGGTTTATAATATTATCTAATAGCTTTGTATGGTATATTAAGTTCTTTTCTTATTTCCAATGGTTTTACAAAAGTTATATCTAATCTTACCCTCATTATAAAAAGAATTTCCAAGGATGTTTTAGTATTTCAAATTTATGTAGATCGTATTATCTTTGGATCCTCAAGAAATTAATTATGTATTGAATTTTCTAAAATGATGCAAAAAGAATGTAAAATGAGTTTAATAGTTGAACTAAAATTATTTCATGGATTTTAAATCATTCAATATAATGATGGTATTATTTTTAATTGAAGAAAACACACTAGTGATCTTCTAAAATGTTTTTTCTTGGATACTAGTAAGATTATTGACACTCCAATGAGTACTATTTGTATGTTGCATCTTGATGAAGATGGAAAATACATTAAACAAACCACTTATAGCAGGATGATTGGAATCACACTGTAATTTACAGCTATCTAAACTGATATTATGTTTTGGGTATGTAAGTGTGCTCGTTTTCAAGAAAACCCTATGGAATCTCATTTAAATGTTGCTAACAAAATTTTCAAATACCTCAAGCATAAACTCAATCAAGGACTATTCTATCCTAGATGAAAATAATTTTAGTTAGTTAGTTATTATGATGCTGACTTCAGTGGTTGTAAGTTAGATAGAAAAAGAACCTATGGATCATGTCACTTGTTAGGAATGTCACTAGTATCATGGCGTAGTAAGAATCAAAACTCTGTTCCATTATCTACTAAAGAAGCTGAGTACATAGCTGCTAGTATTTTGTGGATGAAACACACTTTACTAGATTATCAATATCAATTCAGGAATGTACGATAAATTGTTTCAATACAAGTTCTTTTAACACCTCAAAAAATAATGTTTCACACTCTATGAAAAAACATATTTATGTGAGACATCACTTTTGGTGAGACCATTTTAAAAAAGGTGACATCAATTTGTAATTCATTGGAACAGAAAATCAACTCACTGATATATTCACCAAACCATTAAATATTGAAATAATAGATTACATCTTACATGAATTGGTAATGATAAATCTTATGTAGTATTTTTACTATTTCCCAAATTATTGTTTCAGAGTTTTCGGTTTCAGAAGTCACTATCTTAAGATTACATTCTAACTCTTATAGTTCTATAGATTACTATCTTAAATATTGATGTTTCTTGATTACAGTCTCACAGTTACTATCTCTTAGTTACTTTCTAATATATACTGTTTTGAACAATACGTTCATAGAGTTTTGAAGTCACACAGAAGAAATGTCACCGTGAAAACTTGTTATGGTCTCACTTTAAAAGCTCATTACAGTCTCACTATGAAACCCGGTTCCACTCTCACTATGAATGCCTATTCCAGTCTCATCGTAAAGAAACATTATCATATTATTTATATACTATAACCCATATCGCAGTAATTCATTGTTTTGTTCTTTTACTTTCTCGCGATTTTGACTTTGAGACACTTTATATCCCTAAATGATAAAAATGAAAGAAGTCTCAATCCTTTCTTCACACGAGCTCTCTTCTCTAAAACCGTAACCCCTACTTCAACCATTACCGCTCTTTATCTCCTTCGTTGAATTCCCATAATGAAACGCATGTCATCTTTAACTCCTGAGAAGTGAAGATAAAAGAAAAATATGAAAATAGCACTGAAGATAGCACCTGAAGGTCCTTTGAATCCGAACCGAGGGAATAGAATAGTGGTACATAAAATGGAAAATTTCCCTAAGTGGCTTCTGTAAAGAATGAATTTATTATTGAAATTTCTAAAAATCAAAGATTTCTAAATTTTTTTACAGAAGAAGAAAGGACGATATAGCCGAATCTAGTTGCTCAGTTTTATCAGTTTGTTCAATTCCATTTTGATACAGAAAATTGTTTTGTTCGAAGAAGTTGGATCAATGGGAATAGATGTATCATTTCTTCATGGTTATGGGATTCCTACCTAAGGATAACTCATGATGGTTTTTTTGAGGTCTACTAGAGAGGTCCTAATCCCCCATGTGAGATCTTTGTTTTAGAAGAATCCTTTGGAAGCTATGCTGTCAATGAAAAAAAGAGATGAGCTATTGCTGCCGAGCTAGATGGTGAAACAAGACTTCTATTTAAGTTTGTTCAGAATTTGATTAGTCCACGAAAAGGAGCCTTTTCTACACTCAAGTATCATGATGTATTTTTTCTAAATATTAAGAATAATGTACACAAAATCTACCTATGCAGGTATGTTATACGTCATAATAGTGAGTTTATAAAGAAACCTCAATGTTAGCCTCCTTGTTCTACTCAATGTTATTCTCTGATGTGAATCATGGAAAAGGTTTGGTTGGACCAGATGAATAATTCATTAAGGACAATGAATTATGTATCTTAAAGGATATAGGGGATAGGAATGTAAATTAGTTGGAATCATGGGAGAAAATTTAACGCCCTGACCCCAGAATCCAGGATCCGGTGAATTATTTTAATACATTGGCATGATTACAAGGAATCAAGTCCTAAAGGACCAATTAGTTTAGTAATATTGGAAAAAAGATACATACTTAAGATCAACATTACATCTTGAAAAGTAAAAAAACACTAATTTATTCCATTAGAAACATCCAAGCTTCCATGATTATTCATGCAAGTCACTCATAACTAACTTCTTCATATCCTGGGAAAATTAAACATGAGAAAGGGGTGAGGGAAAATGCTCAGTAAGAGTAATAAATAGATATGAAGATAACATAACCATTTAGCATGGTGAATAATTGAAGACACATGACTTTACAAATAATAAACACGAACACTTTATGGCACAAATATGATCAGAGTAAAAAATTCCATAAAAAATTAGTCATGGGTATTCTACTAGTCGAATAACCACCTGAAATTTCAATGGCTAATCTCATGATGATGGAATGCATAATTCCAGACATCATAACCACATAGTATAGGCCTCATTCCAAGACTACAAATAAGATTTTGTCAAGGCCTTGTGTCGGGACACTAGTTTGTCTCATGAGACCAACCGATGCATCGAGGAGCTATAGTGGGCTCCACCCATCACTTACTAAGTCCAATTCATTCCTCATATGAATAGTTTGAAACATAACATAAAATTTTGTATAAAAAATATCATATGAAATGTTAATACTTTATCCACAAATCATGAATGATATAAAAATAACACAACCACAGTCAAACATAACTCATTCAATACAATATGTAAGATTGTATTGTAACAGATTAACCACAATCAAGAATAATGATAGATATTGACATAGATTAAAATAATCATCAAAACTATTTCAGATAAATATCCCCCTTTTTCTAGCAATTGTTTAAAATTATCACAATTTATAAAGGAAGTCAATTAAAATGGATTTTTGAATCAAAGTGTCCCATACAAATTTGAAAATTTTTAAAAGGAATTTTAATTTTAAAACATTAATGTCCATATAAATAATTCCTTAAAACCATTTTTAAAACATGGATATTAATTAGAAATATTTAGAATAATAAATCTTAAAAATATTTAAAATGATATTTTAGTTAGAGTTCCTAACCAAAAGAGAGACACTTGAATACAAATAATTGAGGTAATAAAAACATTATAATATCATGAGATAAAATTGATTCATGATATACTATTTCAAAGTACATTATATACACCATATAAAAGTTAATTGGTGTATAACAACAATGAAGACTCAATGGAATATAAATTGAGATGAAATCTCTTATAAAGACTGTATCCTTAGGTTAAGGATAAATCAATTAAATAATTATGTGTGATGAATATAAATAAACTAAATATGATTGGATATTAATGGTAAATCAATCATAGGACATTAACTCATATTCTTGTAAAAAAAACCCAAATGAATTGGATGTTTAACTCAATAAATAGAGATTGAGTTAAAATTACTCTTATCAAGTTCATATCGATAACTTGTGAATTTATCAATGGAGTGATTATGTGTATCAAAAGTATATCCACCTAAAGTGGAGTGTAAATTACTGAAGAAATAATAAATAGTGATTCTACACATAATCATAGAGTAAAATAATCAACGAAGTATGCGTGAAGCCTTATGAGTGGAAATTGAAATTTGAAATTTCGTTACCGATTTGGTAACTTATGAAACATACACCCCATGAAAGAAGATTCATACAATTAAGATGTAAATACCCATAAATTAAATTATATTGCACAATTAATACAATCATGTAAAGTACATACGCCACACAAATGGAAATAGTGCCCAATATAGCATGAATCTCACATGAATAAAAAGTGAGATAAAAATCCCTTACTTCGTTGTGATTAATCAAGTCGTATGAAGAAAAGTTAATAACCACCAAATGAGTCATAGAATACCATGAATATAAAAATAATCATGATAATATATATCAAATGTCATTACAAAATACACCACATGGAATAAACAAGTGGCAAACAATGGAAATCTCATGGAATTAAAAGTGAGATAAGAAACCCATTACCTCAAGTCCGACTTGTCTTGTATGTTCCTTTTTCTTCCACAATAATAAAGTTAAGTTAATTTATACTTTATTAAGAACATTTTTCATGTTTATTATTCTTTTTATATAATTTATTACCTTGCTATAACAATTATTTAATTATTTGACTTCATATTGGATATTTTATCGATGTTCGGAACTTGAGTCAAAAATGAACTTGTTATAATTACAATTTTCCAAGTGTTCAAAAGTCCATTATCTCCAAAATGATAAACATGATTTAGATATCATATATATATTATATATATACATTATATATATATATATGTTTATTTATAATAGTACATATCATTTGGAGATAAGAAATCAAATGTACCGTTCACTGAGACGGTAAGTCGTATGTATGCATGAACGCTACTTTCATTTCTATTTTTAATTTTAATAGAATTAAAACATATTTATACATAGTTATCTTATAATTCCAGTATAATATAATATATAATATCATTAATTTTTTCCTTTATATGTCCTAAATAATGCATTAACGAGTCATATGATTTTGAGGGGGCGGTAGTCCGCACTTCCTCAAATAAAATTATCGTGTTTTACCCATAATGAAAACCATAAAATAATGATATAAATGGAGAATACATAATAATAATTAAAACATAAACATAATATACATATACATATCATATATATATATATACAGTTCCATGTTAATCACCACCATGAGAGGTGGTAGGAGATAATCGAACAATCATCGCTTCGTGAGACGTTAGTTTTCCATCCACAGAAACAGTATGTTCTCCACCCATTAGATGGAGGTGTGTGTAAGTGTATTTCGAATCCTTCTCATAAAAACATACTAGTATGTTGAGGATATTTCTTTGTTTATGAACTAAATGAGTAAAAAGTTTTTAGGGGGTTGGAGATGTAAAATAAAACAAAAAAATAAAAGAATTTAAGAAAAAGCATTACCGTTAATTTGGGTAACTTCCATTGGATTGAACTAAAAGGACTTTTTGAAGTGAATAATGTCTAAGGTATAGCACCTAGGAGGAGTAGGGTTATCTTGAGAGATTATTTTGGCAGGTTTTGTACGAGCCAAGGGGCTAGAGAGTTGTGTGTAATGGGTTATAGTGGTGTCCTTTTATAAGGGGAAGGTGGGGATCTTTAGGAAAGTGTGAAAATATTATTTTATGATATAGTGATATTCAGTTTCTAAAGGAACAAAACTAATTAAATTCAAAGACAAGATGACTCATGGTCGAAATAAAAATCATCCAACAATAATTGGATAGGTTTTGGATGTTATTTTAATATTAATATTCCTATTTATTTAAATCATTTATTAATGAGGTAAACAATACATCATTATTGTGTCATTAATAATTTAATTTATATGATGTCTAAAAATTATTAATAAATTACCATAATGTAGGAAATATTTTTAAATCTCAAATGATTATTTATAGTCTAAAATATTACTTCTATAAACCCATGTAAAAATTGATATACAAAAAGATATATGTTTTTGTCATTTTTTCTTTACTTTATTTAAATTAAAATAAAGTGTCATTATCATTCTTAAGTGAATCCATGGGGTCCCCAAATCGACCCAAGGATGACCATGGTCGTCCATGACTCATCCAATAAGGATAAGAAAAGTGTTAAGAAAATTTTGTATTATTATAATATTTTTTTACCTTGAATTACCATATTTATCTTTAACTGTGGAAAATAAAAGTCAGAAGTTACTATTCACCAAACATTATTTTCATATTATTGAACCTAATTTTACTTACTAATAACAACCATGTATCTTGGATTTTCGAAATTCAATTCATAGATGTGGTAAAATTTCATTTAAATGAAAAATTCATATTTTTAACTACTACTTTGTGGTTTCACTATTCATCAAAAATTGATGTTTTTCAGAAAAATAAAACAAATTCAGCCTAAGATATATTTGATATTCCAAATTCAAAAATTATATCTATTTTAAAAAATTCAAAACATAAAAGTTGGATTAATTAATTTAAAATTAATTCCTGTTTTCAAAACAAATAGCGTGTTTTTAAGAAATAATAACTATCAAAATATTGACAAGTGTTTTTGTATAATTACAAAGTGAAATTAATTCCAATGACCAAAATTGGATTAAAGGGTAAAAATATAATCTAATTACACTACAAAATAAATCTAAAATATAATCTAAATATATAAATAAATTAGATTAAAAGGTAGTTTTGGATTAAAATACAGTATTTCTCATTATTTATAAAAAATTAATATTATTAGAAAAATAAAAAAATTCATCCCAAGTAAATTTTTAAGTCACGATTCTAAAGAAGAATTTTATTTTGTCCAAATAAATAGGTAAAAGATTTGAATATTGGATTTAAAAAGGGTTCTCCATTAAAAGGTGGTAAAATTGAATTTATTTGAAAAATACATTTTATAACTGAAAAATTGAATTTGTTCTTATAATATCTCTAAGAAAAACATAATACATAAGTTAAAATTATATGGAGTATATAAAATTAAAAATCCAGTTAATAAAATTCATTACCACTTTTGAATGGCTAGTTTGGTAAGTTGTGGTGCGCTCATACTTGTTGTTGCGTGTAGCGTAAGCTATTGAATTTAAAGAAAATTACTTACTATGAAATCTTGGGGTGTTACATTCTCCCCTCATTCAATAAATTTTGTCCGTTCATTTTGAAATTGTTCTTTGAAAATAAATGGTTAAAAATAAAAAAATACCTTTCAGTAAAACCCATATCGGAAATTGGGTTAATAAAATTTAGTCTTAATAAGATTGAAAATGAGATGAAAAAGTCACCACTAAATTATGATCTTCATTAAGTGAAAATTGGTAGAAATTAGAGAAACATAATTAGAAGAAAAACATAAATATATATTGGGAGTTATTGAGGTCATCAATCACAAACAAGTGTAAAATTAAGGGTCTCAAAGCCATCAATCTTTGACGATTTAAAATATCATCAGTTCAACAAAACATAAAGCATTAGAATAACACATTTTTGATTTTAAGATCCCTTTCCTAATGTTTAATAATTAATTTACTCATAGAATAAGAAAAAAAATATACTTTACAAGTAGAGTTTCAACCTTTATATAATTCTTATCACAAACTCATCTTTCACTCCAAATGATGAGTATTAAAGATGACTTGGTCACACCTGAAGCTCTAGAATCAACTTAGAGAGAATCACATAATCCGTAATGGATGAATTATATATTTCCCTTTTCATTATAGATTACCAAAAACCAAAATGGTTAGTAAAATATCAGATGATCCGCAAAAGGAAAAAACTTAAAGAAATAAATACTAATCTTAATTTCAAAAAGTATAACAAAAATACTGAAAGTTCAATAAATACCACTCAATAAACATTTTTCCACAAAATATTTTAATATAATCCAATCTAATATTGAATCCCAAAACTTAGAATACTTTTTTATGTAGTTTTTCACGTTATATTTTATCTCCAAATAATATCGACTACTCTTAAAGTCACATACATAAAAGTATTTTACCTAATCACATATTCATTATGATAGGTTTGACATTTCCATAAATAAACCAAATCACTAGAAATCCACAATAAAAACAGAGGTTAAAAACACCTTTACTCTTCAAATTAAATCCCACAGTATTCTATTTTCCATAAGTATATAGTATTCCTGATAGAGTGAATGTCTTCCAAAATAACATTAATCACTTAATCACCAAATCATTTTCCTATACTAAGGATATCAATTTAATAAGACATAAGATCCCAAATCAACTTATTATTGATCAATAAAATCATTTAAATAAAAACAATTTATAAGGCCCCTGCCTTAAACCTTACTTAATATTGAATTAAATGAATAATTCACATTGAGTATCTTTTCAAGTTTAGAGTTTTATAGAATTAGGACAAAACTATTTCATCTCAAGAGATTACAAAGTAAACACTTCTACAAAGTTTCCATAAAATAAAAACTCTTAAAAAGAAACATGTCTAGTTCCATGTTTTATATAGCATGACTTTTCCTTGATCCCATCCTTGACCCTATTCCACATTAAGTCCTGTGAAAAAAATTTCAAAAAAAACTTGGGGTGAGCATAAAAAGATCAGTAAGGGATACACAAACAAGGAAAACTGTTAGTTTTTTTAAAACAACAAGTAAACCATGAATACTTTATCAAAGTAATTATTTTCACCTTTATGGAGTGGTAAATACTCCTCACTGAATAAAATATCATTACATACCCTTTTGTAACCAAAATATTACCATAAAACCCATTTAAAGAACACATAACATTTAAAGGTAACTTGAGACATAAACATACTTAAATGGAATAACCATACGGTCAACATCCACACATATCACTTAATGGAATATTTATACGGCCGACTTACATACCCAATGCATTGGAGGTTATAATGTAACCACCCATCCTGGTATTCACGGCACCACCGGTCATATGGTTTATCACGTAATCACCCATTAAATGTCCAAGTACCATTATAAAATCATAAGAAATAAAAAATATAATGGAATGAAAACATTTCCACATTTCGATCACAATATATCACTTAAATATATTGACATAACAATTTCATCATAAAAACCATTTTCAACACCAAAATACATAAAAGAGTATATGGTATTTATTTCATTTTAAAAACATTACGGCTTGTTGAGGAAGCCAAAGACCAAATAATTCTCGCGGCGGCGGAAAAGGTCGTTGTCACCGCATACGTTAAAATAAACATTTATTTTTGTCGTTTCGTAAAACACTTCGTATAAATAGAATCCTTTTGTATAGAATTAAAATTCAAAGTGGTTTATACACCATATAATGTAAAGTTGTGTATAAAACAAAATATGCCTCAATGAAAGGATATTGAGACGAAGTCCCTTACCTCAGGTCTGACTTGACTCGATCGTTCTTTAATATCATGAATAATAAACTTGAGTTAATTTCTACTTGCTTAAGAACATTTTTCAAGTTCATTATTCCTTTTATATCACTTATTACCATGTCATGAACACTATGTAATTATTTAAGTTAATAACGGTCGTTTTAAAGATCAATGGTACTTGAGTCAAAAATAAACTCTTTATAATTAAATGTTTGTTAATGGGGTAAAATACCCATTATATCCAGAATTATATTCATTATGTATATATCATATATATCATATATATCCATTATATACATTCATTTATAATATTACATAACATTTAGAGGTAAAAAATGAAATGCACAGTTCATGGAGACGGTAAGTCGTACGTACACATGAACGGTACTTCAATTTCTATTTAATATTTAATGGAATTAAAACATAATTATACATAATAGTATTATAATTCTAGTATGTTATCATATATAATATCCTTAAATCTATCCTTTATACGTTCCACATATGGTATTAATGAATCAAATCACTTTGAGGGGCGGTAGTCCGCACTTCCTAAAATGAAGATATCGTGTTTACCCATAATGGAAACAATAAATATATTCCATAAATGAAAAATAAATAAGATTAAGGAAAACATAAACATACTATATATCATATATAAATATAGTGACATCTTAATGTACACCTTTGAAGGTGTTAGAAGAATATTGAACAATCATCGTTTCATTAGGCAGAAATTCGCCATCCACAGAAACAGTATGTTCTTTAACCATTAGATGAAGGTGTGTGTAAGTGTAGATCTAATACTTCTTATAATAACATCCTATTAAATTGGGGATACTTGTTTAGTTAGAAAATAAAATAATAAAAAGTGTTTAGCAGGTCGGAGAAGCAAAATAAAACATAAGAACAAAAGTGAAGACACTACCTTTAAAATAGGTAACTCTTTTTTATTTGAGCTCAAAGGCTTCCTTGGGAAGACTTCTGCCCAAAGTGAGGATTCTAGGAGTAATAGAGGGATGTGGAAAGTCAAAATGGGCATGGTTTGGCCGAGACAAAGGCTTGAGAGGAGTGGGTAAGGTGGTAGAGGTGGGGGCCTTTTATAAGAGGAGAGGATGGGCACTCTTGTAAAGGTATAAAATGATACTTTATTTTCAAATGAGTTTCGGATTTTAATGGTCCCACATTGATGTTTTTCGAGGATAAGGTGATAAGGGTTAGAAAAAAAACCCATCTAATAGTTTTTTGACATGTGTAGGGCATATATTTTATATTATCTTTCCATTTTATTTAAATCATTAAATAATGAGGTAATCGATGCATCATCATGATATCATAAATAATTTAATTTATTTAATGTCTAAAAATTAAAAAAAAAACTATAATGTAGGAAATCTTTTTAGATTTCAAATTATTATTTATAGTTAAAATATTACTTGTATAACCTCATGTAAAAATTATTTTAGTAAAACAATACATGTTTGTGTCATTTTTACTTTTACTTTAAATAAAATGCATTAATGTCATTATCTTACCCAAGTGGCTCCATGGTGTCCCAAAAATATACCCATGGGTTGTCTTGGTCGGCCATGACTCATCCAATAGGGTTAGGACAAGTTTCTAGATATTTTCATTTTATTATTATATCATTTTTACCTTAAATCACACTAATTTCCATTTAGTCGCGATTAATAAAACATAAAAGTTACTTTTCATCAAAAAAAAATTATCCCATTGAACCAAATTTTACTTAACAAAGAAAATATTGTATATTGGATTTTTGAAATTCAAATCACAGAAGTTGAAAAGTCCCATTTAAATGAAAAATCCGTTTTTGTAACTACCACTTTGTGGTTTCACTATTCATCAAAAATTAAGGTTTTTCTAAAAATACCAAAAATTCACCCTAAGCTATATTTGATATTCTGAAGTCAAAAATGATATATGTTTTACCAAATTCATAACATAGAAGTTTCATTAATTAAATTTATAATTATATCCCGTTATCAAATAAAATAGCGTGTTTTTAAGAAACAATGTCTATCAAAAGTTTGACACTCGTTTATGTCCAATATCAAAGTGATATTAATTCCAATGACCAAAATTGGATTAAATGGTAAAAAAATATTTTAATTTCACTTTAAAACCAATTAAAAATATAATCTAACTATATAAATAAATTAGATTAAAAAGAGGTTTTGAATTAAAATACAACACTTTTCAATGTTCATTAAAAAATGAACATTATTAGAAAAATACCAGAAATTTATACAAAGTAAATTTCAATGTCTCAATCATAAAGAATAAGTTTATTTTGACAAATATAGATTATAAAATTGTCGAAAGTTAGATTTAAAAATTGTTCTCCATCAAAAGGCAGCAAAACAATCTTTTAAAATTGTTAGAGTATTCCATGCTTAAGATTGAATTTATTCTCATTTTAAGCCTCTAAAACACTATATAATTCATAAATAGACATAGATAAGAATATCTATTATTAATTACTTACTTGGGATGTTACAGAATAAGTCACACTAACCAGGGACTTCGCGTAGTCCAGTGGTATGCGATAAATCCCAATTGCACTATCGTTGTGGGTTCGATTCCCATAGCTTTGTCTGACACGACAGGTTGTTAAAGGATCTTCATGTTTTCCTTTTTAAAAAAATATATTTTATAACATTCCCTAAATGATATATATTCATCAAAATAATCATAAAATAATTTAACCACCAATGATATTTCATACATCGAATTTTCATCCAAAAAATTAATAACCTATAATTGCCACAAATTCAAGTTTCATTTAAACCAAAATGTTTATTTATAACTATATCCACAAAAGAAAAGATAATTATTCATTTAATATAATCATCACATAACAAACTATAGGGAAACACATACAAGAGAAAAGTCTTCCAAAGTAATCTCATCAACAAAGAGCACTAATACCTTTAAACATTTTTACATCCATTTATTTCCACACAGGTTCTTCATTAACCAAGAGGTTACCCTATAGAATCGAGCATTGACATGGGTGATGCCAAGGTCCCCTAAATTTATGAAAAATGACCGTAATTGGATTCTTAGGATCATTTTTATTTTCTTCCATAGTACTCTTAATTTTTCCTCGACAATTCTTTACTTTATGCCCTTCTTTCACACACATGAAGCATTTCTTTTTTCCATTGAGATACTTTCATGGGTCTCTCCTTCCACATTTCTGGAATGATGGAAATTGAAATTTATTCTCTCCATGGTCTACACTGCTGGATATTTAATCATTCACTGCCTTTCTCTTCTTTGGTGAGCCAGGGAGTTGGTTAATATATATGTTGTTGATCATATTTTTGGAAAACTGATTCGGCATGAAGACAATATCTTTTACGCCTATCATCATTCAATTTCATTTCTCATTTCCACCACTATTCCCACCTTGTACTTCATGTTCAATGTTACAATGAATTCCTTGGAATCTAGCAATTAACTGAAACCAGAAGGCATTGTGTGAGTAAGAGTAGAGATAAAATTATTTAGAAAATATAATCACACCTTATTTTCAATCTAAAACAACCTAGGGTTAACTGAGGTTATTTATTATTATCTTATATTATAATACCTCAAATATGTTTGTAATGAAAATATGAATTATCCTAAGCGTATCCCCTAGGAGTTTCATAACCAATAGTACAATAAGGCCCGTTGTCTTGCACCAGTTCCCGTTAGAGTGTAACTTAAAGTAGTGTTTTTTGGTTTTACCCTTAGGTGCATTTGTGCCAGAGCCACCTCTACCAACTCGTATCTAGATTGGGATTTATTTCTTGGAAAACCCAAAAAATATATACATTACCAAAAATGTTGGATGTTCTTCTATACTAATCCTCATAGTTTATCTTAGGGAAATGTTCTCAAATAAGAATTTTTCTAAATCTAGTTTCCATGGACTGTACTAAACTTCCTCGGATACCAACTGTAATGCCCCAACCCCAGAATCCACGATCCGATGAATTAATTTAATAAATTGGAATTATTACAAGGAATCCAGTCCCAAAGGAATGATTAGATTAGTATTCTTGGAAACTAGATACATACATAAGTTTAACATTACAACATGAAAAGAAAAACAACACTAATTTATTCTGTTAGAAACATCCAAGCTTCCAAGATTATTCTTGAAACCCACTCATAACTAACTTCTTCATATCCTAGGAAAATGAAACATGAGATAGGGGTGAGTACAAATGCTCTATAAGAGTAAGAAATACAGCGGAAGATAACATAAACATTAGGCATGGTGAATAATTAAAAACACATGACTTTATAAATAATAAACATGAACACATTATGGTAGGAATATGATCTGAGTAAATATTTCCATAATAATACATAGTCATGGGTATTATACTAGTTGAATAACCACATGAAATATCAATACCTCGTCCCATAATGATGGAATTCAAAATGTCGGACATCATAACCACATAGTCAATGCCTCGTGCCAAGACTACAAAAAAGATTTTGTCAAGGCCTTGTGTCAAGCCACTAGTTTGACTCATGAGACCTATCGATTCATCGAGGAGATATAGTGGTATCCACCCATCACTTACCAAGTCCAATTCATTCCTCATATGAAAATTTTGAAACTTAACGTAAACATTTGTATTAAAACTATCATATGAAATGTTAATACCTTATCCACAAACCATAAATCGTATAAAAATACTGCATCCACAATCACACATAACTCATTCAATACAATATGGAAGATTTTATTGTAAGAGATTAATATCTATTTAGAATAATGTAGGATATTCAAATAGATGAAAATAATCATCGAAACTATTTGAGAGAAATATCCCCCTTTTTCTTTAAGTCATTTAAAATTCTCAAAATTTATAAAGGTAGTCATTTAAAAGGTATTTAATAATCAAAGTGTCCCATAGCACTTTAAAACTATTTAAAGGGAATTTTAATTTTAAATCATTAATTTCCATATAAATAATTCCTTAAAAACTTTTTTAAAACATGTACATTAATGAATTATATTTAGAATAGTAAATCATAAAAACATTTAAAATGATATTTTAGTTAGAGTTCCTAACCAAAAGAGAGACACTTGAATACAAATAATTGTGGTTATAAAAACATTATAATATCATAAGAATAAAGGGATTCATGATATAATATTTCAATGTAAATTTTATACACCATATAAAAGTGAATTGGTGTAAAACAAAAAAGAATCCTCAATGGAATGTAAATTGAGATGAAATATCTTATAAAGACTGTATCCTTAGGTTAAGGATAAATCAACGAAATAATTATGTGTGAAAAAAATAAATACACTCAATATTATTGGATATTTAGTGTAAATATATCAGAGAAAATTCACTCATATTCTTGTAAGAATAACACAAATTAATTGGATGTTTAACTCAATAAATGGAGATTGAGTTAAAATTACTCTTATCAAGTTCATATCGATGACTTGAGAATTTATCAATGGACTGATTATGTGAATCAAAATTATATCCAAAGAAAGGGGAGTGGAAATTACTATAGAAATAATAAATATTCATTCCACACATAATAATGGAGTAAAATAATCAATGAAGTATGTGTAAATCCCAATGAGTGGAAATTGAAATTTGAAATTCCCTTACCGATTTGGTAACTTATGAAACATACACCCCATGAAAGAAGTGTTATACAATGAAGATGTAAATACCCAAAAATTAATTTAAATAACACAATTAATACAACCATGGACAGTACATACACCACACAGAATGAAATAGTGGCCACTATAGCATGAATCTCACATGAATAAAAAGTGAGATGAAAAACCCTTAAATTGTTATGATCAATCAGGTTGTATGACCAAAAGTTAATAACCACCAAATGAATCACAGAATATCATGAATATAAAAATAATAATGATAATATATATCAATTTTCAGTAAAAAAATACACCACATGAAATAAATAAGCGGCAAACAATGGAAATCTCACAGAATTAAAATGAGATAAGAAACCCATTACATAAAGTCCAACGTGTCTTGTATCTTCCTTGTTCTTCTTAAATAATAATCATAAGTTAATTTCTACTTTATTAAGAACATTTTTGAAGTTTATTATTCCTTTTATATAACTTATTACCTTTATATAACAATTATTCAATTATTTGAGTTCATATTGGATATTTTATCGATGTTCGGAACTTGAGTCAAAAATGAACTTTTTATAATTACAATTTTCCCATGTGGTCAGAAGACCATTATCTCCAAAATGATATACATGATTTAGATATCATATATATTCATTATATATTCGTTATATATATATATATATTTATAATAGTACATAAAATTTGGAGATAAGAAATGAAATGTACCATTCAAGGAGACGGTAAGCTGTATGTACGCATGAACGCTACTTTCATTTCTATTTGGTATTTTAAGGGAATTAAAACATAATTATACATAGGTATATTATAATTACAGTATAATATCATATATAATATCATTAATTCCATCCTTTATACATACCACATTAGGAATTAATGAGTCATATCATTTTGACGGGGTGGTAGTCCACACTTCCTCAAATGATATTAGCGATCTTTACCCATAATGGAAACCATAAAATAATGATATAAATGGAAAATACAGAATCATAATGAAAATATAAACATAATATATATATATATATATATGTATATATCATATATAAATACAGTTACATCTTGATGGACACCACGAGAGGGGGTAGGAGATAATCGCACAATCATCGCTTCGTGAGGCATTACTTTCCCATCCACAGAAACAGTATGTTCTTCACCCATTAAATGAAGGTGTGTGTAAGTGTAGTTAGAATACTTCCCATAAAAACATCCTAGTATATTAAAAATACTATTTCTGTTACAAAATAATGTAAAAACAGTGTTTAGGGGGTCGTAGAAGTAAAATAAAACAAATAAAACAAATAAAACAAAAGAATTTAAGAGATAGTGTTACCTTTAATTTGGGTAACTTCCGTTTGTTTGAACCAAAAGGAATTATTGAAATGACTTATGCCTAATTTAAGGCTTCTAGGAGGATTATGGGGATCTTGAGAGATTATTTTTTCAGGGGTTGGATGAATCAAGGGGTTTGATAGGTGTATAGAATGGGTTATAATTGGTGTCCTTTTATAAGGGGTAGGAGGGGCTCTTTAGAAAAGTGTGAAAATATTATTTTACTATATTTCTTAATTTGGTTTATAAAGGTCCAAAAATAATTAAAGTCAAAGATAAGATTATTCTTGGTCGAAATAAAATCAGTCAATAAAAATTGGACAGGTTTTGGAAATTATTTTAATATTAATAATTGTACGTATTTAAATCATTTATCAATGAGGTAAATACTACATCATTATTGTGTCATAAATAATTTATTTTATTTTATTACTAAAAATTATAAAAAAAAATTACCATAATGTATTAAATATTTTTAGCTTTCCAATGATTATTTATAGTTGAAAAAATTACTTATATAACCCCATGTAAAAATTGATATACTAAAAGATATTTGTTAATGTCATTTTGGTCTTTACTTTAAGTTAATTAAAATAAAGTGTCATTAACATTCTTAAGTGGCTCCATGGGATCCTCAAATCGACCCAAGGATGCCCATGGTCGGCCTTGACTCATCCAATAAGGTTAGGACAATTTTAAATGTAGTTTTTATTATTATATTATTCTTTTTTACCTTGAATTACCTTATTTACCTTTAACCGTGATAAATAAAAGTCAAAAGTTACTATTCACCAAAAATTATTTTCATCTTATTGAACCATATTTTACTTACTAATGACAACCATGTATCTCGTATTTTCTAAATTCTATTCACAGAATCGGAATAATTTTCTTTAAATGAAAAAGACAGATTTTTAACTACTACTTAGTGGTTTCACTATTCATCCAAAATTGATGTTTTTCAGAAAAATACCAAAACATCAACCTAATCTATATTTGATATTATGAATTCAAAAATTATGTCTATTTTACCAAATTCAAAACCTAGAAGTTGGATTAATTAATTTAAAATTAATTCCTGTTTTCAAAACAAATAGCATGTTTTTAAGAAACAATAACTACCAAACGATTGACACTTGTTTATGTATAATTTAAAAGTTAAATTAATTCCAATGACTGAAATTGGATTAAAGGGTAAAAATGTAATCAAATTAGACATAAAAAGCAATTTAAAATATAATCTAACCATAAAAATAAATTATATTAAAAGGCAGCTTTGAATTAAAATACATTATTTCTCACTGTTTATAAAAATGAATATTATTAGAAAAACACCAAAATTTCATCCCAAGTAAATTTTGATGTCCCTATTCTAAAGAAGAATTTTATTTTGTCAAAATTAATATGTAAAAGGGTCAAATATTTGATTTAATAAATGGTTCTACATAATAAGGTGGTAAAATTGAATTATTTTGAAAAATACATTTTTTATCTAAAATTTTGAATTTGTTCTTATAATATATCTATGAAACACATAATACAAAAGTTAAAATTATATGTAGTATATAAAGTTCAAAATCCAGTTAATACTATTCACAACCTCTTTTGAACGGCTAGTTTGGTAAGTCATGGTGCGCTCGAACCTGGTGTTGCATGTAGCGCAAGCTATTGAATTTAATGAAAATAACTAACTATGAAATCTTGGGTGTTATAGAAAAGAATGGGTAGAGGATAATGAGAGGGTTTATGAAATTTTCATCCTGGTTGAGCACTCATAAAGACCTAAAGGCATTTCGGATCTTGGTTTGGAGCCAGATGAGATAGCGGACTATTCTGTTGTGGAAGAAGGAGAAGAAGTTGTTGCACCTATAGGGAAAAATATCCTAGATTAGGATGGTAATGAAACTGCTCCTCAAATCATAATTGAGAAGGAAGTACTTATTCATGAATAAATTACTGATCTGGAAGAAAAACCTATTTATAATAAAGAGTTTGTTCATATTGAAAGGGAAAAAGGATATTCTGGAGGAAGATCTAGAGGAAGATCTTTCTCTTTAGAAAGAAGCTACTTTTGAGGAACACCAACATAAAAAAGTTGTTCTTGAGAGTATCCCTTCTGATGAAGAAATAATTTGGAATTCATTACAATTTTCTAGAAAAGAAAGTGATGAGGCTATTGGGGATGAAATCATGGAAATGAATCAAGGATCTAAATCTCCTAGTCTTGTAAGAGATACACCTGTTGTGGGGGACAAGCGCCCTAATCTAGAAAGTTTTGGTGTGCCTAATCCAATTGATCCATGCTCTGTGGATACATGGTATAAATTTCTTAGCTATTTTAATGTAAATGATTCACAATAAGCCTTAGTTAAAGGTATAGATCTGTATACTATGTGTCAATTGAAACTGGTATCTAGTCTTGATGTATTATCTTCAATGGAACATGAGACTATCTTAGCTTATATTTCAAAACCATCATAATAACTTTCAACATTAGTGAGTAAGTACGATTTTAAATCATTTTTAGTTAACTTATTGGCTGGTGTTGAAAAGATCATGGTCACTCAACCTGATCTTGTGACCAAATTCAGTGAAATAGATGCTTACCTATTTTTAAACAAGATAACATAGTAGATTCATCCTAATATTATTCAGGAAATTCAAGATGTCAAAGTTGAGAACAAATTTTTAGGTGATTAAGTGAAGTCTCTCATAGGTATGGTTGAATATGTACAGAGAGTGATGAAATATTGACCCGAACTTGTTTCTCATTTTGTTGAGGATGTTAGTTGTAAGATTCCACAGGAAATAGCCTCCCTGATTCAACCAAACCTATCTCGTTAGCTGAAAAGGTGGATGAAAGAGAATAACAAATAGTTCAATATATGTGTGAGCTCGTTATTGGTCTTAAAAAGATTATTGGTGAGTATAAGGGTTTTCTCTAAAATGTTCTAAATCAACTAAAGTCCCTAAATTCTGCTGTTACAGCATCTATTTCCTCTGAACAATCATCTCAACCCTCCTTGGATAGAGATTTTCTCAAAATGGTTGTTAAAGAGGAACTTCCATCACTGATCAGTGGTTTTGACAAAGAGTCGTTAACTTTGGTTGTCGAGAATAGTGGAAAAGTTCTTGATCTGGTAAGAATACATTCCCTGATTTCCAATGATGCTCAATAATAAATTTCTTAGAAGGTGGATTTCTTCTTCCATAGGATTTTCTCTAAGAATGATATGACAAACCATTTCATGTACCATGTAGAGAATCTAAAAATCCCCCATATCACACAAGATTTAAAAACACAAGTTCAAAAGATGAAGGATTTCACTCCGTTGTTGGAAAAGTCCATGGAGAACAAAGATAATTTTGATAATGTAATGTAGTATAGTGGTGTGATTATTGATGACTTCATCAGGATATTGAGCACCTTACTTCATGTGCAGATTACTTCTTTTGGGTCTCTTGCAGCTACACCCCTACAATAAGGTTTCTCTCCTGCCTGATTCTCTACATTTACCTCTACTTTAATGTCTGTCTCTCAGGCTCCGAGTCTGATCAGACCTATTATCCTTGACCAATAATTGCCTCGGTCTTCCATTTCACCTACCATAGCCCATGATGTTTTTGATGGTCTCCCTCTACTGTATTTTTCAGTTAGTTAACTTCCTTCTTCAACTTCAACCTCTGCTCCTATGGCTTCTAGTGATTTTACTACCATGGTAAAAGAGAAGACAACTAGTTCTGATGAAACATGAAAAGTATATTTTGATAGGGATGATTTTTTATTTTTTTCTTACTAATTATAATGACACCGCTTTCTCAATATAATTCATTGTGATATTTTTGTTTCTACTCTCTTATTTAATTTTGTACTCTTTTTTATAATCAAAAAAGGGGATACATATGCACTCTAAATTCACACAAAGGGAGAGGCACATCCACTAAGAATAGACATCCCCATCATGTGATTAATGATCATAAAAAAGGGGGATATTGTTGGACTTCTCATGTATTAATCATGATTTAATGATAAAAAATCATATACATTCTGTAATGATTTTAAATCCAATTTAATCTGTCTGAAATCATTTGTACAGATGGTTGGTTTCTTTATGCTTTATGTAAACCTTTCTAAGATCATAAGTGCTATGTTTTATTATTATAAAATATATTTTTAATTTGTTTTATAATTGGTTTCCTTGATAAATGATTAAGTCTAATCCATTCAATGAATATCACAACATAAGTTTATATACTGATATTAGGCGAAGTCTGAGAAACTGTGAGTCTGCCACAGGTTATGTTTATCTGGAAAAGGTTCCAACCACCATGACCCAAACACCGTTACTAGACACTGTAACAAGCCACCATGACTATACACCATGACCAAACACCGTGACATAGACACCGTGACCAAACACTGTGTCCTGACTCCATGACTAGACACTGTAACCAGACATTGAAACCAGTTTCAAATCTGTTGAAATCTGTGACAATGGTTTTTGGTTGAGACATCATTTGAAGTTTGGAAAAGGACCAGACATCATGATCATAACATCGCATCTGGGATACCAGTTCCTGATCTCTATTCAACTATGCCATCATACCTGTCTCACCACTCAAAGGAATAGAAGGAGACATTTTTCCTAGAGACACCATTTTCCAGACAGACTGTGGCACAATTATTTAATCTATTTTTTCATTTTCAATTTGAATACTAACCGTCATATTTTAGTCTTTTAAACGAAATAATATAATTAATATATATTTCTATACATGTCACCTGACAGTACGAGGTACGATGTGCAGAATACATGCAGCCCTTCAGCCCCAACACATGCACTCCAAGAATAAAAATAAATGTTTTTCCAAAATATGACCGAGTGTGATAGAGAGGAGGCACAATCATTCATGAGAAAAGAACTAACATAAGAACCTTGATACATATTAAGAACACATGAAGCATTCACGAATCCAAAAGCTGTGATACCATATATCAGAGTCATGAAAATATTCACAATACCAACTCCACAAAGAACACGATCCTAATCTAACTGGAAATTAGAGTACAAGACATGTGATATTCTTTTTCTCTCAAGAGGACATGATTCATACATATTATTCATCCTAGAAGTCTAGTGTTACACATAATAACACTCAGATCACTTCTAACCATATCTCATCATCTTTTCATTGTTGTGTGTTGTTTTTTTCTTTCTAGTAGTGTGTGTTTGTGTCTGTATAAAAATGTGCATTGTCTATTGCACTAAACTGATGGATACAAGATATACATCCTATCATATCTTTTCCACTTGTTTACTCCCACTGATAATAGTGGAAGAGGTCCATGTGAGACCTAGAAGTTCGTACCCCCAAAGAACCATTGAAGGGGTCGTGTGACCTGGACAGTCCTGTGCACTATTGTTTTCCATGATCCGGTGTGTGGATCAAGTTTATTATTATAAACTACCTGGAAAAAGAATAGACACCGTGTTCCTAACATCGCATATGTGCTACAGTTTCTGATCTCTATACAACTATGCCATCACAACTATCACACCACACAATGGAAATATAGGAGGCACTATTTCATGGAGACACCATTTCCATACAGACTATGACACCATTCTTTAATATATTTTTTTCATTTTAAATTTGATTTATAGCGGTCATATTTGATCCTTTTAAATGCAATAACATAATTAATATTTCTTTGTAGACATATCACCTGACAGTATGAGGTACGTCGTGCAGAATACATGTATCATGTCGGCCACAACAAATGCACTCCATAAATAAAAAGAAAATCATGTTCGAAAAATTACAGAGTGAGATAGTGAAGAAGCACAAGCATTCTTGAGAAAAGAATTGACACATACAACTCAATACATCCGAAGAACACCATAAGCATTAGGAAATCCAAAATTTGGGATAAAATATATCAGATTCAAGAACAACTTTACAGTAACAACTCCATAAAGAACACGAGCCATATTTTACTGGAAACAGGAGCACCAGACTTGTGATACTCTGTTTCTCTCAAGAGGACCCTATTCATACATCTTCTTCATCCTAGTTGTTCATAGATTTACATAATAACACTAAAAGCAATTTTAACCTTTTCTCGTCATCTTTGCTCTGTTGTGTATTGTTTTTTTCTATTGAAAAGATTTTGTGTCTGTATAAAAACTTGCACTTTCTCCTACACTAAACTGAATGGTATAAGATATCCTTCCTCTCATATCTTTTAACACTTGTTTACTCCCACAGATAAGTGTGTAATAGGACCCTGTGTGACCTATTACTTCATACCCATGAAGAACTGTTGTAATGGTTGTGTGACCTAGATAGTCCAGTGCACTATTGATTACACTGATCCAGGGTGTGGATCAAGTTTATTAATATAAACTGCTTGGTGTCAGTTGATAACCAAGTGGAGTGGATTATGTCTCATCTTGAGACTGGACCACCTGTATTAAATCAATTGTTTTATTTAATTTAGTTTTTTCCAATTTTACTGTATAATTCAAAAATCACTAGACTTACTTTGATAGTCAATCTGGTCAAGAAGTTATAATTGTTTTGACTTATTGTAATAGCTTCAAAATTAATATTAATAACTGATATTAAGAATACTAAGAAATAATCAATCTTCTGAGAAGTTATTTAAACAGTCAAACTTTCATAACCATATAACTTTGAATGACTGGCTAGTATTTATTTTTATTGGGGAACCTTTTAAGAAAGTTTTCTATAAGAGATTTTTATAAATACTCAATTCACCCCCACCCCTTGAGAACTCTACTCCAATGAACAAATATTTTATTATAATTAAAACCAATGCACTAAAAATACAGTATATAATCTCTCTTTTGAGAAAACATAAATTGAATAAAAATAAATTAAATTCATTACTAATTTGGAAATAGAAAACCATAATTTTGAGATATAATTATCACCCTTACTAGAATTTTAGAGAAAATGTATGAGATTTCCATGGCTTCAGACACACTCTCAAGCTCGCACTGGATAACCAGAATGAGTTGAAAATTTATTTTCATAATGTTATAGGGTATTTATATCAATATGAAATGATATAAAGAATATGAAACGGGAAAACAATCAGACCAGAGAAAAAATACACACTCAATCTTGATAGTCAAGTTGAGTGTGGTTTATGTAGACAAAATGTGGGAAAAAGGAACAATACAATGACAAAAGGCAGTTTGGATCAAATTCTTCCACTAACCAGAACAATATAAATTTGTAGTGGAATTGATATATACGGACCAAATTCCTAAAAATTGGGTCAAAATATAAAAAAAATTGAACCTCCATTCTATAGGTAAACAAAATGATTCGATAAATGAAAACATAGACGATAACAAAACCAGGGGATTCTAATATAAAAAGAAAAACACCTACTACCTAGATTGTGGGAAAACAGAAATCATGTCTATATCCCCTTCATACCTCTATTAACCCTAGACAAGATCAAAGATTCTCATATCTTCATTACCGATAGATGAACCCTAAATCACAGTTGAAAGCCTTCTCCCTTGCCTCCCCACGTTAGAATCGAACCATTCCCGAAGTCATCCTCATCTATTGTAAGAAATCCAACCTGAAGGAAGATCGACCGAGACCCCCAAAGAGGGTCCTCCATGTGCAAAGACCATATCTTCTACCAAGAGGCTCTCTGTGACCCCTATCATACTCACAGCCAACCCCAAAAAACCAATTAGTTTTTCCTCAAAACTAGTCAACACCCCCAAAGACCCATATACATATTTTCCAGTATTATTTCATTTTTTGAAAATAATTAAAATATTTATCATTTAAATAGTTAAATTAATATTTAATTAATAAAATTTCTATACAAAAATTATAATTATAAATCATAATAATTATATTATATTATCATGTTTTATAATTCCAAACTAATAATAATATGTATATATATATTCATATCATATTTTTCAAATAATCCAATTTTATAAAACCAATTTAATTATATTTTGAATATAATTATTTATTATACAAAATGAAATAATTGTTATCATGTGTATATTTATATTGAATATACTTAACATATTTTAGTATTTTTAATATATTTACAATTAAAATTTTTATTTGAACTCAGTTATAAAAATAAGTAGGTACATACATTCATAATAAAAAATATATTTATTTGAAAATAATAATTCCAAAAAAGAGTATTTCTTCCAAAACAAATACATAAAAAAATAATTTTAACTTATAAATAATATTTTTAATTAAATATAAGTATTATTATCAAATTAACTAATACCCTTAATTTTATAAATAATTTTCCAAGAAAATCATCTCAAAAATATTTTCAGTTGGTTTCTATTATAAATAAATCCATTTAATAAAATATTATTATAATAAAAATATGTTTACAGTTTCACTGCGATTATAATAATTTTTTATTTAAATCATTGTATTAATAATAAATTTTTTAATAAAAATTTAGTTTTTAAAAAAATATCAAAACATACTTTATCATTTTTAAAACAATTATTTTCGTATAACATGATTTGAATATATCATAATTTCATTTATAAGATTACTAGATATTATTTATAATTTTTTGGATGAGTTTATAATTCTAGTGACCAAATTACTATTCCTAATGGTCAAATTAAAATTTCAATGGTCATGTTACTATTCCAACTATATGGATTCTATAATTTCTATAAATAATAGTTATTTAATTAATTGTTTATTAACTTATATTTTCTTTTGAGGTTATATATGTACAATAATAATCAAAAGGAATATTTTATTTTTGAAATTATGTTTAATTTATATAAATTTATTTGTGAGTGTGGTCATTCTAGTGGATTGAGCTGATCAAAATTAACCTAATATTGTTATAATATTTCATATTGATTGTCCCACAAAAATATTTTCCAGTCTTATTAGTTTATTTTGGGAATAATTTATCATTATTACATTATGATAATAATATTTTATTGTTATTGTGATGTTTTTTATTTATAATGTATGACATAATTTAAAAAAAATAAATTTACATTGAAAATATTTTAGGTCATTACATTCTTCTCTCCTTATGTAATTTATCCCTAAAAATTTCCTTTAATAAAATAAAGTGAAAAAACATAAGTATTTATCATTCATCACTTTCTCCAATTCCCATCTCACCTCATTGTATTTATGGTTCCTCCTGTGTGATTTTTCTATGTGAGTAGTCTTGTTTTCAACAAATTTATCTTTATGTTCCATGATCTTCACTGACTGCTTTTCTTAAGAGAGATCATATTTTACAACTGTGTTACCTCCATGTTTAGAACATATGAGGGATATGGAATGTGCTTCATCAATAGGGACGCATGGAATACATCATGTACTTGATACATGGTTGGTTAAAATGATAATTGATATGCCATAGCTCTATACAATCAAGAACCTAGAAGGGGCTGATGTACTTGAGACATGGATTCCAATTATTTTAAAATCTCAGGAATATATTCCATAAAGATATTTGGAAAAATACATTGTCACTATCCTCAAAATATAGTTCCTTTATATAATTATCTATATAGCTCTTCTATCATCTTTCAGCCACCGTGATGTGTTGTTAATTATTTTTCACATTTCCTACCATTTATTCCACCATTTTAGGTCTTAAAATATTTTTTTCACCAAATTCAATCTATCATATTGGTATTATACATCATTTTCAATAAATGCCATCATATAGAACCATTTGGATGATTTATTGGAAACTATTGTCATATTAGAAATCGACAAATGGAATATGATTATTGCATCCTATTTTTAAGTCCATAAAACATGCTCTCAATGAGTCATTATCATTCAAAATAATTCACTCTGATTGGCCCTGAATTTGAGAATGATAGTTTGTAATGTTTTTCATCTTAGTTTTAGATTATATTTGAGAGTTTTCCATAACAAGGATGTAAATCATGGATCATGATCAAATATAATAAATAATGTCACACTATGTAACCTCAAAAATTCATTGGTGTATATTCGTGCATGTTGGATGAGTGAGTAATCTTGTCAAATTGTAATAAATTTTGTTTTCATTATAAGATAGTACATAACAACCCATATTGATTTATTTTTTCTAGATGTCTTTTAATGATCATTGTTGAATTCCATGATTATTTTTTCCCACTTCCATGTTGGTGTGGGTAGTACTATCAGCATTCCCTTAGACTTTTTTCTTTCATCCCTCACTTTCTAACATTCCAAGAATAATCATGTACATTCAATGATATCTTTATTTATATTTTCCCATCAATAGTTCTCTCATATAAATCAATACATATTTTTTCTCCCTAGGTGGAAAGAGAAATTCTGTATTTGTGAATCATTGAAATGATATTTATTTTTCTCTGTATTTGATAGTAAATATTTTCATGAACCAAATCTTATGACTCCTTCCTCATATATTTTTATCCCTTTGGATTTTCTGATTCTTATATATACAACTTTTTATAAATTTCAACATAATTTCATTAAAAATCATTCATCTTATCCATTAGGTATGGTTGACCAATAATTTATTAATAGAGAGAGGATGTACCATCCTTTATATTTTCCACTTCCATCCATTGAATGTTTACAAATACTGGATCCATCTCCATACTCATCATTGATAAAATGGCACAAACCTTTTTTGCTTAGAGTACCTCCACAGTATTTATATTACACTAGTGGTATTGGATTGAGTAGTCATTCTACTAATGTTATCTAACCATATTCACTTGCAGATATTAAACCACTTCTTTTTGAATATATAATTTAAGCTCCTATGATTGGTATAAATATCACACTTTTCCCCCCATTGACATCATTCCTCTATATTTTCAATGTAATGATCACAAAAACCAACTCCATTTCTTGTGTGGTATATTTTTCATCATAAACTTTAAGTTCCTTGATGAAAATACTATTGGTTTATCATTTTTGAACAGTACACAACTGAATCCATTATTTAACGCATCAGAGTGTACCATAAAGTGTTCCCCAGTTGTTGGTAGTGTAAGTTAGAGTGTAGTGATATTCCTTTCTTCAATTATTAAAATATGTCTTCAAATTCACTAGTATAGATAAACTTTAAACCCTTTCGAGTCATTATGGTTAATGGTGTTGAAAATAATGATAACTTAATCACAAATTTTTAGTAATACCCAACATGACCAAGGAGAATATGTATATATATTACAAATATTGGTATGGTCCTCTCTATAAATTCATTTATCATGTAAGGGTCCACATGTATACCTTTTCTAGTGATAATGTTCTTCATTAACGACATTTACTCTATCCCGAAATCTAATTTCCTATACATTTCCTAAATTTTCTCCCATCACAAAGTCATTAGAACAATATTCAAATTCTCTCTCATTTTCCTCCATTTCTCAGAAGTACATCATAATATCATCTATAAATAATACAAAAAAAAATTCAAGGTAATATCTAAAGATTTTATTTATTAAGTCCATGAAACTTTCTGAAGAATTAGTGAGTCTAAAAGGCTTCACTATGAACTCATAGCTCCCATAACTCATTCAAAAGGTAGACTCTGGGAAATGTTCCATCCCCAAATTTAATAGGTGATATCCCGAATGATGGTCAACCTTAGATTAATACATATCCATTTCTAATTGATTAAACAATTAGTCTATCCCTTGAAAAGGATACAGGTTTTTTATTTTGACTTTCACAACTTCATGATAATCAATGAACATGTTCAATGATCCATCCTTATTCCTAATGAGGAGTATTATCACACCCCATAATGAATCAGTTGTACATATCAAACCATTGTCTAGATTCTAATATAATTGATTCTTTACTTCACCCAATTATATGGGGTACATCCTTTAAGGAGTCTTTGATAGAATAAAAGATCCACGTATTAGGTCAATTAAGAACTCAACATGTCAGTCATGAAGAGGAACAGAAAATTATTCATGTTTCGCATCTCTGTAGACCCTCACAATGGGCATGTATTCAAGCATGATACTTTACATTGTATCAATAATTTGATATAGAAATTATTTTTAGTTATGTAATAAAATCCACAGCATAAATGATTATTCTTCAGTTGATTAACCATCCTCCTTTCCCATGAACAAAATTAGATGGTGACTTGGGATGTGAAGAGAGATATCCCTTTCCTGATAGATGATGATTTATTTTCATAAAGATACCCCATCCATGGCCAATATAGGATAAAAATCTATAAAAGGAGTTAATAAAAAGTTTTTTATTAGGATTTTTCTGCAAAAAAATTATTGGGGATGAATTATATATATTGGGTTAATAATTTTCCCATTAACAACTGCCACCGAAATATCATAATTTATATTTTGATGTTGATTTTGAATAGTAGTACTGCACATGTTGTATATAGAAGAATTCATAGAACTATATTCCAAATGTGAAATTACTATTTTTGAATGAATCACCATCATTCATGCCACCACATCATTTTAAGGTTATACATTAGTACTTGTGGTAGTATATTTCGTTATTTATTTTCTTGGATGTATTTGGTGTGGATTTACTACAAAAACCATTAACTTAGGTCAGTTTCCTATATAATTACCATGTTACCTGAATTTGAAACACTACACTGTAGGCTGATTTTTTGTCCAAACCATAATTTATTCATCCAAAAATTTGGGCTACTTCAATTCCCTTTGGAAACAATTATCCCGATGTGCCTCTCTTCCTCATTTGAAGCATCTAATGGTTCCCCTTAAGATGTTTCTCTGATTATACTTCCCACACATTCAACATCTGGGATGTCAAGTCCCATTTCCATCATAGGATTAATCTATTGGTCCTCACATATTAAAATCTATTTTCCTTTTTCATCTCTTATCCCATGAGATCACTAAGAGTCTCCAATTTCCATCTTATCCTTAGGGAAGGAATATAAAATTTCCTCATAAATATCAAATTATGGAATCCCCAAGGATTTTCAAAGATTCAAATTTAATCCAATAAATAATAAATCCACTTTTCATTGATTCTTTGTGAAATATCTGGTGGCATATCATGAAATCCCTATACATTTTTACTTGTTCGGCCCAGTAGATTCTTCTTCCTTTTCCATTACTCCGAGGAACCCCATCACAATATTAAGATAGAGAGTTTGGAGAAAATATATATTGAAAAATAATTTCCTGAATCCTTCCCAATCTATGGAATAAATTTCTTAATTAGACATTTTATTTTCGATATATGTTCACTAGTGATCAGCTAACCCATAAAAATGATATATTCCTAGCACAAATTTCTTTTCTTATAATCCTTTAAGGATAGAGAATATTTTATCAATGGGGTTAATCCATTATTCCATGATAATGATATTATTATATCCCCTAAAGATTGGTGTCATTTTACAGATAATGGATTCTACTACAACATTCTCTATCATTGGATAATGAGTTTGTTCCACATTATTCATTTTATTATTCATTATTGGAGACATTTGAGCTACTACTATAATGAATTTTTTTCTCTAGTTCCAATTAGACATTCCATCACAGTATGAAAATCATCACATTGCTTATAAAATTGATTTTTGTAAATGGTTCTCCTATTTCCCAACATTAACAAGGAAAAATAAGTAAAATACAATTAGGAGGCTTGTATATGTAGATAATAATAATTTCGATAGGTATCTTTGGGCCTAGAAAGATAAACATATAAATGAAAACTATATCCTAACTTGTGATTCCTGATGTTTCAATCTAGTTTATCCTTTGTGATAGAATTATCCATTGGGTTATTACTAATGTTTTCTAGTGATAATCTCCAAAAATCACTATACCACCCTCTGAAACCAACTATAGTGACCCTATCCCAATATAGATTGTATTATATTTTTTTAGTTATAAATAACCATACAATAAAAACCAATTATTGAATTTCTAGTTTCTTTTAACGATAAGGTACATAATATTAAAAACACAGAACTATAATAAATCAACTATTTATTATTATTCTATAATGATATACTAACATTCTTTAAAATCCTAAAGCTATATATGATAACATGTGGAATACATAAACAAAAGAAATGAGATAAAAATCACAATAAGGGAATAAACATGGGAATGATGAAAAATAAATGAGCTGGAAGGAATAAGATGATAACTTAAAATTCAAGTAACATGAATAATAATATTGAAAAATATAGCATAGTACATGGAATATTATGGTCATGTAAACACATGATTGTATAAGAATCACATAACATGACATAAACATGAATCAAGGCTAACTCCCAAGATGGTATCACATGGAGCACAAAGTCCCATAATGGATTCAGTTTACTTCTTAATCACACGCATGATGTTTCATTATAATAAAAATCATGAAATGAATTAGAGTACTATATGTGAACACCCATTCTGGAATGTTCATGCATCTATGTTACATATGATGAATCTAGGAAAAATGATAAACATAAGGGTTACTGATTGAATGAAATGGGTATCATAATCATGTCGCATAACATAACCAATGGGATTATATCAATAGTATCCATGAAAGAGTGTATTTAAATAATCCTTGTAAATTCTTAATTAAAAATTATAATAGAAGAATAATAATATTTTATAACTAAATTATAAATGAGAATGAGTGTGGTTATGTAATATTATAGATGTCCGACTAATGTTTGGTTTTAATGAAAAAATAAAGAGTCTTTAAATATGAAGAAGGAATAATTGTTTTTCTTAAAAATTGAAATGAACTAAGATATATTTTAATGATAAAATGAGTTATTTTGGGAAAATATGGGTGGATTAATATAGATTATTGAATGTTCTTGTAATTGGGTATCAAAGGTAGAAGAACACTTTAATCAGCTTTTCATATCGAGAGGAATTGAGATTGGATCCTTTTAAAACATGGACATACCAATTAAAATAATGATTAATTGAGATATATAAAATTTTTGGAAGAATTTACATATAAATTATGAGAATTATGTAAGAATAAACGAAAAATACATTGGGATAAAGAGATAGAAAGTATAACCTGAAGCAAAAAAATTGAGGTATAGAGAGACCCCTTACCATTTATCTATATGTGTTCTACACTTGCATTTATTTTTTGGGATAATAAAAATAGAACCATTAATTAATTAATTGATGACCTTAAATAGATATATTTTATTTATTATAAATCTATTATGTTCATTTATGGCTAGTTAGTTGTTCTATGATGTTTAATTTGGTTTTTTCAGGGACGTTCGTTTCCGGATTTTATGGTTGGTTCCTGTGAGTAAAATTATGGGAGTTCTATTCTAATAGAATAAAAAAATCCAAAATTCAAATTAATTGGTATTAATATATATTACTAATTTTAAATGTTCTCATATATCATTTGTTTTTTATATATGATAATGATAGCTCAGATAAACTGATAATGAAAAATGATTGGTTTATTTTGACAAATTTTATGACCATCATAAAATATTGTAATTTTATTTAATATTATGTATATAAATTGGTTATAAAATGTGGCATAGATTATAATATACCTATTATTAACTAATTTAACCATAAAAATTATTTTTTTACAATCCTTGAAGGTTTTAATAAAATAATAATATTTTTCATCCATGAAGGCGGTGAATCAAAAAATCACAGATGTTGTTTTATGTTTTTGAATAAATTTTGAAGAGAATAGATTTGATTATTGATGTTTTTAACGTCCCGTGATTCCATGTAATATTTTTTAAATAATTTGGGAATATTTTGAGACCATCTGCTCAGACGACACTCGGTTAGGAGCCCCAGTGAGCCCAAAATAATTGTTTGAACTATTTCTAGTTTATTTAGAATAAATCTTGTAGGAATTTTTCAAAACATCTAAATGGGGGACTATATTAAAAATTTTAGGGCCCTGTTGTGTCTAGAATGATGATTGTAACTAAGAATAGACTTAACCTCTACTGATATGGGTCGAGATAAAAAGTTAATTTTCAGAATTTTATGAAAAAAAATTAGAAGAATTTTCTTAAGGAAAATTAAAATTAAAATTTATTTTATTTTATTTATATTTTGAATATCATTACATCATAATAGAAACATTGTTTTATAAATGAAATATCATAAAAATGCTGCATCACAGCATAACATAAATGTGTTTTCTATCTTTATTTGATTGACCATATATCGATCATTAGAAAGTTGGAGAATCACTCTGAACCATTTGAGCTTTGGTGTTGGTGAATTGTGATCGACCAACGACCCCCAATGAAAAATCGTGGAATGACGAACACAGTGACACCAATAATCAATGTTGATTGATCCAAAATCAGGTTGGGGTTTTCTCTTTATGAAATGTACTTTCATATTCTTTCTTCCTAAACAAAGAACATGGATGAACCCACTAACAGGTTGATCCGTGGGTCATTTGTTCTTACGGGGTGGGTTTAATTCTGTGATAAATCATCAGGAAAATGGATCTATGTTGAACCTGTGATTTGATATAAATGTACTTTTATCCACTATTAAATTCTTACAGGTATGGATTAAGGCTAGATCAAACAAGGCTCAATCCTTCTACCTTGGATGTCCATGTTAGCCCCCCATCCTTCCTTGTTTCTCAGATCTCCATCGCGGCAACAACACAATTATCACAACATTGTGGTGGATTGTCGTGGAACCAGATGGATACCATGATAAGAGGTCATGGCGACATGGGGCCGCCAACTCGAAGTCTGGTGGTGGAGCCGGTAGTGGCGTGTAGTTGTATTCACACGCAAAATGTGATGCATGAGCGATGTGCCATGATGGTGAGAAGGGGGGCACAATGGAAGTCATGGGTGGTGGAGTAGGCTTCTGGGAACAGCTCGCGGTGGAGGTGCATGCAGATGCATCACCACACTGTGTCATGCATTGGGAGGTCCATGGTCCAATTGGAACATTGAAGGGAAGACCCCATGGTGACACATGGGGTGTCTGGGAGACGCGGCTCACTGTGGCATCTCTGCTGGAGCAGGCCAGCCCGCTCACAATGGGTCAAGCAGGAGGAGGCGGGCTGCCCTGAGTAGCCCAGCAAGATGACCTCGTGGCAGAGTAGTGGGCTAGGCCATATTTGGATTGGATCTGTGTTGGGTTGGTGGATCCCTGACTGGGTTGGGTTACTGGACCTCAGGACTGGTCAGGTCAGGTCAGTCCAACCAGGTCAGACTGCACACAGACACCACATGGACCCTTTCAGTAAATAAATCATAAATCGAAAATAGTATGTCTGATTGATGAACCGTTTTTTGGATTTAGGACCCTCACAATGGAGTGTATCTTTCGATATACTCCTTGTGAGTTTATACGAAGGTTGAGTTATGAATAATGACGTGAGGTTTAGACTATCCCAGAATTCGATGAATAGCCATGTTGACCATAGTGGTCTTCCATAAAAATATAGGTGTGGACCCCAGTGGCCTAACAAAAAAATATTCATATGGACCTTAGTGGCCTGGAAGATGAGTTTCCAGGCAAACCTCAATGGCCCGAAAAATATGTAAATGTGTGGACCTCAGTGTCCCAGAAAATGATAAGTTGAGTGGACCTCAGTGTCTTAAGAGATTACTGGACCTTAGGGGCCCAACATGCCTCAATGAATCATCAGGGATACGTCCCTCAGTAGTGCAAAATTATCCATCTTTATGAACAAAAATATTTATTCCTATACTTTTGGTAGTACCTATGTGAGATGTCCATTCTATCATGCGTACTTTTCTTCAGTGGTATTTAGTTTTGGTTTGGGGTCCCTACTGAGAATCTTTTACTCACCCCTACATAGGATTCGCCCATACATGTCTTGTCTTGTTCAGACGATCGACACTCTAACATAGACCTTGGTGGTCCTGGGTGCGGCAGTGCCTGGTGAGATCAGACATGCAAGGGATACTCCTATGTCTTCCAGCAACTACTCTACACCTACCCATCAGTAGGGTTTTATGCGGACTAAAATTTCATAGTACTTTCTAATTTCATATTTCTCATGTAATCTTTGATGGTATTTTATACATTACCCTTTACTTTAAACTTGTACTTTATACTCTCAGTGGTTTTCTTTGTGGAATACATGTTTTCCCTTTCAGATTTGGGTGTTGGGGTTGTGAATGTATGTGTGTGTACTGGTACATTGAAAATGAATCCCACTTCTAGGTTATTTCTACTAGCACTATTCACCAGCCCCTAGCCTTTGGGAGGTGGGATAGGGGTAGTCGCGGCATTGGCCCTGGGGGATGGGTCATTAAAAATTGGTGTCATAAGTGGTTGTTTCTAATGTAATGACCAAGAGTGGGTCATTTTTGTGTTGAGGAAATAGTGTTAAATTTTTTGATATTGACTTTAAAGTTTGAGGAGTCTATTTTTGTTGTAGTAGCCAACATATTCGTACACCAGGCCCCTAAATTTTTCTTTTTGACTCAATACATGAAACCACTAGTTACTTGCCACATATTGGATTTTGAGTGTTTCCTCATTTCCTTCAAGAGTCAGCTCACTTGGTATAACCTGTTGAAAACTGTTCATCATGATCACATTCATTATTCTGCCATATAGACAATGAGCAAGGGTTTGAGTGCATTACCATGAGGATTTTATTCCTTGGGATGAGTCATTAGTACAAGGACTTGTACCGGAGATGACCCCATCGAGTGGTGCACGACCATTCCCACCACCATTTTGTCAGTAGTTTCTACTGGTGCTACTGATAGGGGAGACATATAGTCTTAGTGCCTAACAAGAGTTCCAAAGTTAGTGACATCCGAGGTTTAGTTGTGAGACTTACCCCCAGGTGGTCGAGATATAACGACCCATACTTTACATACATTGTTATTACTTCAGAATTGAAGCACACTTATTACAACATATAACAAAACAAAGAAAGGACCGTATAGGTATAGTGTCATTAGAAACTGGGAAACATAATCAACTGGTTCATAAAGCATCTACTTTGCCTCCCATTTATTTCATCATATTTAGAATCCCTTTTTGGAATATTCTACTTAATAACCTTCTTCCTGGCCTGGGGAAATAAAACATACAAAAGGGTGAGCTCAAATTCTCAGTAAGGGTAAACAAAAGAAATATCAATCACATCATATACATAAGCACATAACGTTTGGAAATCTTAACCTGCAAAAGAGATCATAATTTAATAACATGGGATAAATCATAGTAGTGAAATGTAATCCCAATAATCATAACTTAAAACTTGAAACTTTGTGGCATACACACATAATCATAGATAATCATTTTTTATTAGTCAAGACTCATTTCCAAGACTATCTTAGTGGACAAAGTCCATTTCTGAACCGAGTTACCCTCGTTTCAGTCCTGCTTCACTGAACCGGTATAACCTACCGTTCCAGCCATGTCTATCTCATGAGATATAAAATCTTTACCCAATGCATTGGAGGGATATATAGGTCCCACCCATCTCATAATGATACCATTATTATGTGTTCCACAAAATCATAAATCATACATCATTGCATAACCCATGAAATAAAAATGGGAATCTCAAACATCGTGACATCATAAAATAATTCATATAAGATAAAGGAATTCATAAAAATAATTCCATCACTACATAATCAAATAAATGTACTAATAGGGATAGAAACAGAACCCTTTATTATCTTATATTGAAAATAATTTTGATAAAACACTTGAACTCCATTCTTGAGGAAAATATTGTTTCTACTTCAAAAAACACATTTCCATTCTTAACATGTCATAAAATTATAAACTAAAAGAAGTTGATTAAAAATAAACTTAAAAACTTGTAAAGGAAGATTCTTGGAAATAATGTTTTAAAAATCCATTCATGCCGTATCAGTAAAAAAAACATTCTTCCTGTACTTTTGTCGGAAAAGTCCAAAAGTTCCTCGTACGAAAAACGACAAAAGATTCCTTTCATATCTTTTACTAAAAACTCACCGAAGGGTAAAATTAGATTTAAACAATTGTAGTTGGATGTAAATAATATTAAATATTGAGGAAACATGGATGTGGATGATAAAATACACCCCAGTAAATACCGAAGTATAAACAATCTCGGATAAAATGAGATTTTGATATTTTCCCTTACCTTAGGTCTGATATGCTTTGTACGTGTACGAACCTCCTGTATAATGATTTAAATAATGTTATTGTCTTATTCCAGAATCATACTTATTGTTATGATATCATATATGGTCATATTCTTAGCTTCTTATTAGTAATATTTCATTACTACTTGTTATTCAGGTGTTTATTACTTTTTGTTCTTATGCGTGTTTTGTCGAATAAATTCTTATTCTTCTCTTTAGGTTATAGATACCACATTTCCAGAATGGTATTAGTGTAATATATATCATATTAATTCATTCAATTCATTCAATTCATTTATATAATCATTATGAAATGAATATCATGTAGAATGAGTCGCATCACATTGTGGAGACGGTATTCTGTACGTACGCATGAGTGATGATATCGTTCCTATGATCGTGGAATTGTATTGGAGTGTATGTATACTATTTCCGAATAAATATCACTTTATAATTGTCATATATAGTCATTATTTACACCATTATACCCATCCATGTAAGGTGGTGGTGGAAAATAGATTACACCACGGCGTGGAGACGGTATTCCGTACGTACGCACGCGCGGTGATTTCTTTTTTCGTAGGATGGATAGATGGTGAAATAGGGTTGTTTCATAATTATAATAACATATCAGTATATGGGTGATACTGATGTTATTACTTCATAATGAAACAACTAAATAAGAATAAGTGGAAGAAGAAATAAAGATGAAATAATCGGTAACAGACATTACCTCTTCTTTGGAGTGCTTCTTTGAGACCTCCTTTTAGGGCACTAAAATAGGTATTTTAAGAAGACCAGAACCTCTATGATGTTTCTAGGGAAGTGTAGAGAAGAAATTTGCAGGGTTTTGCCGAGCATGAATGCTCAAAGTGGTGTGAGGAAGAGGGGGAGGAGGTGCCCTTTTATAAGGGAGGAGAGGGGCTCCTTTGGAAAAACTAAAAATATTATTTTATTATAAAGTCAAGTTCGGTTTTAAATAGCTCCAAATTGATTTATTTCTAAGATAAGGTGGGAATGGGTAGAAACCCTCTCATAAAATAGAATTTAGACAAGTTTAGGTTCCTATTTTAACCTTATCATTTAGATTTAACATTAAGTTAAATAATTTTACTTTTACCGTGTCTTCTTGTGTTCTTTTACTATAAGGTTAATAAACATACTATAAGCAGCCAAACGAACCCCAAGTTGTTTATTATTAATATATATAACCTTATATAAGTAATTTGGCTGAACATTATATTTTTAGGAATAAAATAACATTTACTAATATAATATTTTTTTGAAAACTATTTTATGTCAATTTTGACACTATTTAGTAATTTATTTTTTTGAAAATCATAACAGAATGATTAGTTCGAAAAACGTTAATTAAATCAATAATAACATGTCATAGTATTCTATAAAATTATTTTAATTCATAAAAAGTGTAATATTACATTTATTTTGGTGTTTATAACATCAATTATATCATTATTTCATTAATAAGATAATTACTGCATCATCTTTGTGTCATAAATAAATAAAATTATTTAATGTCTAAGAATTACAAATAAAATAACATTATGTAGGAAATAATTTATCTTTCTAATGAATATTTATAGTAGAATTTATCTTATGTATAACCATATATTAAAAATTATTTACTTATTAAACATTGATTTTAACTATTTTAACCCTTCTTTAAATAAATTAATAATAAATGTCCTAATCTAATCGAAGTGGGCCTAAATGGTCATATTTTATTTCTAAGGCTGTTTTTGGTCGAATTACATTTGTCCAATATAATTAGGACATGTGTAAGGGTAATAATAATATCATTTTTACCCTTAATTACACTATTTACTTTTAACCGTGGTAAAAAAATGTAAAAAGTTACTATTCACCAAAAAATTATTTTCATCTCATTGAACCACATTTTACTTACTGACATCAACCGTGTCTCTCGGAGTTTTTAAATTCCACTCACAGAAGCGGTAAAATTATGTTTTATGAAAAATTCATTTTTTTAACTACCACTTAGTGGTTTCACTATTCATCAAAAATTGAAAGTTTTCAGAAAAATAACAAAATTTCACCCTAGGATAATTTTGATATTCCGAATCCAAAAATGAAGTCCATTTTGAAAAATAAAATTTATAAAATATCAAAAAGTGGTTATTACTATTCATAACGGCTAGTTTTAATAATATTTTATTAGCATATCATTGTTTAGTGAAACTCGGTATTGTGTACGACACAAGATATCGAGGAAGGTCGTGATTTCCTGTAAAGCAAGCCAAGAAAGTGTTGTGTGTAGAAAAAGATTCCTTTGATGATCTATATAACATAGAAGTCTCAGGTGTTACATTCTACCCCCCTTAAAATGAATTTCTCCCTCGAAATTTGTCACTTTGTAACAAACGGATGAGGATACCTCTCCCTCATCATATCCTCAAGCTCCCATGTTGCTTCTTCTAATTGGTGGTTCCTCCATAAAACATTCACCAATCGAGTGGTCTTGTTTCGTAGGACTTTTTTGCTACGATCCAGATTCTCTATCGGTTGTTCTTCATAAGAAAGATCTTACTCCAGCGGTACAACTTCTGAGCTGAGTACATGTGAAGGATCAGGTATGTACTTTCTCAGGAGAGATACATGGAACACATCGTCACCTTGAGAGAGATTCGGGGGAAGCGCCAATCGGTAAGCTACCTTCCCAACACGATCCAGTATTTCAAAAGGACCGATATATCTAGGGCTCAAATTCCCCTTATTTCCAAATCTCATAACCCTCTTCCAGGGAGATATTCGTAAGAAAACATTATCACCCACTTCAAACTCTAGGTATTTTCTTCGGTTGTCGGCATAAATTTTCTTTCGACTCTGAGCTGCTCTTATGTGTTGTTGAATAGATCTGACATTTTCTGCCATTTCATCAACGAGATCAGGTCCTAATAGCTTTCTTTCCCCAACTTCATCCCAGCAAGTTGGAGTCCTGCATTTCTTTCCATAGAGAGGTTCATAAGGATCCATCTGAATACTGGAGTGAAAGTTATTTTTATAATAAAATTCCACCAAAGGTAGGTGTTGATCCCAACCACCTTTGAAATCCATAGAGCAAGCTCTCAATATATCTTATAGAGTTTGAATTGTTCTCTCAGACTGACCATCTGTCTGAGGATGATAAGAAGTGCTGAAACTCAACTCTGTATCCAGAGTATGCTGAAGACTTCACCAGAACTTCGAGGTAAATCTCGGATCCCGATCAGATATAATATAAAGTGGTACTCCATGCAATCATACCACTTCCTTTACATATATCCTGGCAAGCTGATCCAGAGAGAAATCCTCTCTAATAGCAATGAAGTGTGCAGACTTTGTAAGACGATCAACTATGACCCAGATAGCATTATTGCCTTTGGATGTTTTAGGATGTCCTGTGAAAAAGTCCATAGTGATGTTTTCCCATTTCCATTCGGGTATGGGTAATGGTTGTAACATCTCCTTAGACTTCTGTCTCTCAGCTTTAACTTGTTGACAAACCAAGCATCGAGAGACATATTCAGCAACATCTCTTTTCATGCCATCCCACCAGAAGTATTCTTTCAGCTCCCTATACATATTCGTGCTTCCAGGATGAATAGAGAATGAAGAACTATGAGCCTCATCCAACAACTCCTTCTTTAATTCGGGGATGGGAGGAACACAAACCCAATTCCTAAACTTTATTATCCCATCACAATCAAGGTTGAATTCAGGAACATTTATCACCTTCTTTTGTAACTCGACATCTTCTTTCTGTGCCTCTTTAATCTTCTCTTGTATAGATGGTTGAACATTCATTTGAGAAAGATACGATTTTTACCCTTTCATTATAATTCCAAGATCCATCCTTTGTAAATCCATAAATATTGGATCTTTTGTGATCCTCATCATGGATAAACTAGCATGGTCTTGTCGACTTAATGCATATGCCACCTTCTTTGCTTTCTCAGGGTGGTAATGAATTGAGCAGTCATAATCCTTAATCAGCTCCAACCATCTTCTTTGGTGCATATTAATCTCCTTTTGTGTGAAAATATACTTTAAACTTTTATGATCAGTATAAATATCACACCTTTCACCATAAAGGTAATGCCTCCAAATCTTTAATGCAAAGATTACCACAGCTAACTCCAAATCACGAGTTGGGTAATTTTGATCATGTATTTTCAACTGTCGCGAGGCATAAGCTATCACCATATCCTTTTGCATAAGAACACACCCCAATCCCTTCTTGGATGCATCACTATAGATCACAAACCTTTCTCCACTACAAGGCAGTGTGAGAACAGGTGCACTGGATAACCTTCTTTTCAACTCCTTGAAATTCTATTCACATTCCTCTGTCCAAACAAACTTAACTCTTTTCCGAGTCAACTTGGTGAGTGGATTAGATAATCGTGAAACATTGTTCACAAAACATCGATAATATCCAGCCAAACCAAGAAAACTTCGGATCTCAGTTATTGTTGTTGGTCTCAACCATCTTTTGATAACCTCTGTTTTTTCTGGATCCACAAATATCCCCTCTTTTGAGATTATGTGACCCAAAAATGCAACTTTTTGAAGCCAAAATTCACACTTGTTAAATTTGGCATAAAGCTTCTCCTTTCTCAGGGTCTTAAATATAATTCTCAAGTGATCTTCATGTTCGTCCTTGCTCTTTGAATAGACAAGAATATCGTTTATAAAGACTTCCACAAATTGATCAAGATAGTCTCTAAAAACTCTATTCATCAGATCCATGAAGATAGCAGGGGCATTAGTAAGACAAAATGGCATCACTATAAATTCATAGTGTCCATACCTTGTACGGAAAGCCGTCTTTGGTATATCCTCACTTTTGACCCTTAATTGATGATACCCTAAACGAAGATCAATCTTGGAAAAGTATTGAGCTCCGCGTAGTTGGTGAAATAAGTCATCAATGCGTGGGAGAGGATATTTGTTCATGATAGTGATCTTGTTAAGTTCTCGATAATTAATGCAGAGTCTCATTGATCCATATTTCTTCTTAACAAACAGAACAGGTGCTCCCCAAGGTGACGCACTACGGCGTATGAACCCCTTATCAAGATTCTCTTGGATTTGCTTCTTCAATTCTTGTAACTCAATTGGGGACATTCTATAAGGTGTCTTTGAAATAGGCAAAGCACCCGGTGCGAGTTCTATTGAAAACTCAACTCCACGATTCGATGGAAGACCCGGTAATTCCTTCGGAAAGACATCATCAAAACTCCCGTACAATGGCAATATTCTTAATCGTGAGTTTCTCACCAACCATTTGAGATAAATAACCTTCATTTAGTGGAATCAATACCCATAAAAAGGAGGAAATTTCCACTGGAAGGTTATGTTCATCCTTGCATCGATAGACGATCATAGTTTGATCTGGAATATGAAATGTGACTTCCCTTCTTTGAAAATTGATATGAGATCCATGTAGAGAAAGCCAATCCATGCCAAGAATCACATCAAATTCCACTATAGGAAGGATCACAAGATTTGCAGGAAGCACTTTCCCACAAACTTCAATCGGAGAAGAATTATAAACTTTTGATGCGACTGTTGTGCCATTAGGTGTTGTCACAGCTAACTCAACATCTAATTGTTGAGGTAATACGGTGATACCCTTAGAAAATTCTTCAGAAATAAAGGAGTGGGTGGATCCAGGATCAAATAAAACATTTGCTACTTTAGAGTGGATGGTAAGTGTACCTTTCACTACATCGTTATCGTACTCCACATCGTTGATAGAAATTGCATGTGACTTTCCTTTGTCTTTAGCCTTAAGAGTTTGTTGACGTCGACCATCATCATCAACCCTTGGATTAGGTCATTTATTGGCATAATGTCCCATCTCCTTGCACTTGAAACATTGAAGTGTATTAGGTTCATTCTGTGTATCCCTTCCTTTGTTTGCATCATTAGACATATTCTTCCCATCATCGCGGCATTCAAATGCCCGATGACCTTCCTTTACACATTTGAAACATTTAATTGTCCCTTTAAGACAACTCCCTCCATGTTTCTTTCCACACTTTGAGCATAAGGGAAAGCTCATCTTCTTTTCAGTGTGCTCTTTAGATTTTACTTTAAATTCCATTTTCCTCTTCTTATCAAACCCATATGACTGATGGGTTACTCCAATCTCCATCTCAACTTTGAGAGCACATCGAACGATTTCCTCGTAGCTATTGAAGTCCCTTATGGCTAAGGCCCTTAGAAGACTTGGTTTTAAGCCACTAAAGAATTGATCGATCTTACTCTCAGGTTGGATAATAATACCAGAAGCCTACCTTGCAAGTCTTGTAAAATTTTCTTCATAGGTACCAATAGATTAATCATCCTTTTGCTTCAGTTCAAGAATCTCTTTCTCCATCCTTGTTCAGAGAATACAAGGGAAGTACTTATTGAAAAATAAGTTCTTGAACTCATCCCATTACATGGACTCAATTTCATCCCTTTGCCTCGTATTCTTAATAAGATTCCACCATTGATTAGCATCACCTTCCAAACGATACACTGCTAAGATGACTTTATCATGCTCAGAACATTGAAGAACTGAAAATATCTTTTCAGTAGTACTAATCCATTGTTCAGAAACTGATGGATCAGTAGACTCGCTGAATGAAGGTGGACGTTGTCTCATGAAGGATTCAACAGAATGTTGCTCCTTCCTTTGCTATTTTGAAAGTCCTGTATGATTCATAGCTTGAGAATGTTGTGTGAGCATGGCTACAAGATTTTTTATTCCAGCTCCCATAACGTTTGGTTGCTCAGGGGGATAATCATTTCATTGCCCGTCGCATTCTGCATTAACATGGTTCCTTCGGGTTCCATCCATTTACTAAAACCAAGAAGAAGAGTGTGATCAACACTAATTATAATAGGAAAACCACATAATCAAGAATATAATTTCACACTTAAGGTCTTATCCTAGGTTATCCATGGCCATTTCTAAAACACTAAGATTGTGTCCTATTCTTAGACTTATCCTTTGGGTTCTTACTAAGGCTTTCACATCCTAGTTTCCAACGGTTGACTATACCTTTCCTCTGATACCAACTATAACGACCCATACATTACATACATTGTTATTACTTCAGAATTTAAGAACACTTATTACAACATATAACAAAACCAAGAAAGGACCGTATAGGTATAGTGTCTTTAGAAACTGGGAAACATAAACAACTAGTTCATAAAGCATCTACTTTGCCTCCCATTTATTTCATCATATCTAGAGTCCCTTTTTGGCATATTCTACTTAATAACCTTCTTCCTGGCCTGGGGAAATAAAACATACAAAAGGGTGAGCTCAAATTCTCAGTAAGGGTAAACAAAAGAAATATCAATCACATCATATACATAAGCACATAACTTTTGGAAATCTTAACCTGCAAAGGAGATCATAATTTCATAACATGGGATAAATCATAGTAGTGAAATGTAATCCCAATAATCATAACATAAAACATGAATCTTTGTGGCATACACACATAATCATAGAGAATCATTTCTTATTAGTCAAGACTCATTGCCAAGACTATCTTAGTGGACAAAGTCCGTTTCTGAACCGAGTTACCCTCGTTTCAGTCCTGCTTCACTGAACCAGTATAACCTACTGTTCCAGCCATGTCTATCTCATGAGATATAAAATCTTTACCCAATGCATTGGAGGGAGATATTGGTTCCAACCATCTCATAATGATACCATTCTTATGTGTGCCACAAAATCATAAATCATACATCATTGCATAACCCATAAAATAAAAATGGGAATCTTAAACATCGTGACATCATAAAACAATTCATATAAGATAAAGGAATTCATAAAAATAATTCCATCACAACATAATAAAATCAATGTACTAATAGGGATAGAAATAGAACCATTTATTATCTTAGATGGAAAATAATTTTTATAAAACACTTGAACTCCATTCTTGAGGAAAATATCCTTTCTACTTCAAAAAACACTTTTCCTTTCTTAACATGTCATACAATTATAAACTAAAAGAGGTTGATTAAAAATAAACTTAAAAACTTGTAAAGGAAGATTCTTGGAAATAATGTTTTAAAAATCCATTCATGTCGTATAAGTAAAAAAACATTCTTCCCGTACATTTGTCGGAAAAGTCAAAATGTACCTCGTATGAAAAGCGCCAAAAGATTCATTTCATATCTTTTACTAAAAACTCACCGAAGGGTAAAATTAGATTTAAACAATTGTAGGTGGATGGAAATAATATTACATATTGAGGAAACATGGATGTGGATGATAAAATACACCCTAGTAAATACCAAAGTATAAACAGTCTCAGATAAAATGAGATTGTGATATTTTCCTTACCTTAGGTCCGATATGCTTTGTACGTGTCCGAAACTCCTGTATAATGATTTAAATAATGTTATTGACTTATTCTAGAATCATAATTATTTTTATGATATCATATATGGTCATATTCCTAGCTTCTTATTAGTAATATTTCATTACTACTTGTTATTCGGGTGTTTATTACTTTTTGTTCTTATGCGTGTTTTGTCGAATAAATTCTTATTCTTCTCTTTAGGTTATAGATAACTCATTTCCAGAATGGTATTAGTGTAATATATATCATATTAATTCATTAAATTCATTTATATAATCATTATGAAATGAAGATCATGTAGAACGAGTCACATCACATTGTGGAGACGGTATTTCGTACGTACGCACGAGTGATGATATCGTTCCTATGATCGTGGAATTGTATTTGAGTGTATGTATACTATTTAAGAATAAATATCACTTTATAATAGTAATATATAGTCATTATTTACACCATTATACCCATCCAAGTAAGGTGGTGGTGGAAAATAGATTACACCACGGTGTGGAGACGGTATTCCGTATGTACGCACGCGCGGTGATTTCTTTTTCCGTAGGATGGATAGGTAGTGAAATAGGGTTGTTTCATACTTATAATAACATATCAGTATATGGGTGATACTGATGTTATTACTTCATAATGAAACAACTAAAGAAGAATAAGTGGAAGAAGAAATAAAGATGAATGAATCGGTAACGGACATTACCTCTTCTTTGAAGTACTTCTTTGAGACCTCCTTTTAGGGAACTAAAATAGGTCTTTTAAGAAGACCAGAACCTCTAGGATGTTTCTAGGGAAGTGGAGAGAAGAAATTGGCCGGGGTTGGCCGAGCTTGAAGGCTCAAAGTGGTGTGAGGAAGAGGGGGAGGAGGTGCCCTTTTATAAGGGAGGAGAGGGGCTCCTTTGAAAAAACTACAAATATTATTTTATTATAAAGTCAAGTTCGGTTTTAAATAGCTCCAAATTGATTTATTTCGAATCTAAGGTGGGGATGGGTCGAAATCCTCTCATCCAATAGAATTTAGACAAGTTTAGGTTCCTATTTTAACCTTATAATTTTGATTTAACATTAAGTTAAATAATTTTACTTTTACTGTGTCTTCTTGTGTTCTTATACTATAAGGTTAATAAACTTACTATAAGCAGCCAAAGAAACCCTAAGTTGTTTATTATTAATATATATAACCTTATATAATTAATTTTACCGAACCTTATATTTTTAGGAATAAAATAACAATTACTAATATAATATTTTTTTAAAAACTATTTTATGTCAATTTTGACACTATTTAGTAATTACTTTTTTTGAAACTCATAACAGAATGATTAGTTCGAAAAACGTTAATTAAATCAATTATAACATGTCATATTAATCTATAAAATTATTTTAATTCATAAAAAGTGTCAAATTACATTTATTTTGGTGTTTATAACATCAATTAGGTCAATATTTCATTAATAAGATAATTACTGCATCATATTTGTGTCATAAATAAATTAAATTATTTAATGTCTAAAAATTACAAATAAAATACCATTATGTAGGAAATATTTTTAGCTTTCTAATGAATATTTATAGTCTAATTTAGCTTATGTATAACCCTATATTAAAAATTATTTACTTATTAAACTTTGATTTTAACTATTTTAACCCTTCTTTAAATAAATTAATAATAAATGTCCTAATCTAATCCAAGTGGGCCTAAATGGTCATATTTTATTCCTAAGGTTATTTTTGGTCGAATTACACTTGTCCAATATAATTAAATCATGTGTTAGGGTAATAATAATATCATTTTTACCCTTAATTACCCTATTTACTTTTAACTGTGGTAAAAAAAAGTAAAAAATTACTATTCACCAAAAAATTATTTTCATCTCATTGAACCACATTTTACTTACTGACATCAACCGTGTCTCTTAGATTTTTGAAATTCGACTCACAGAAGCGGTAAAATTAAGTTTTATGAAAAATTCGGTTTTTTTAACTACCACTTAGTGGTTTCACTATTCATCAAAAATTGAAAGTTTTCAGAAAAATACCAAAATTTCAACCTAGGATAATTTCGATATTCCGAATCCAAAAATGAAGTCCATTTTGAAAAATAATATTTATAAAATTTCAAAAAGTGGTTATTACTATTCATGACGGCTAGTTTTAATAATATTTTATTAGCATATCATTGTTTAGTGAAACTCGGTATTGCGTACGACGCATGCTTTCGAGGAAGGTCGTGATTTCGTGTAAAGAAAGCCAAGCAAGTTTTGTGTGTAGAAAAAAGAATCCATTGATGATTTATATAACATAGAAGTCTTAGGTGTTACACGAGGGTTGGATCAAGGTGTGGATGGGAGTCTTCTCTATGGTGAGGACTTCCTCAACCAGATGGAAATATTATCAGCGAGCCATCTTCTGGTATTTTTGGGGAGATGGTGGATCATGAATATCTAGACACATGATAAGATGACCCTCACCTAGATAGAATTTGAGTGCATGTTCAATTATGAGTTCATTCTAGTGATGTTGCGATTAGTGAGCATAAAAGAGATACTACACCTATAGTTGGGTGGCTTGATAGTAGTAGAGTACTAAGAGAGATTCACTGAGCAATCATGATACTCCATAGACTTTTTGCGAGACCCTTTCTTTAGGGATAAATATTTTGAGTAGGGACTACGCTTAGATATTAGGGTGTCCATGATATGGCTTAGCATCCCAACTCTGTCTGGGGTGCTGAAGCAAGCCCTAATTGTAGAGAGCTTCTTGGTATAGTTGGATATAGTATAAGGAGACACCAATAGACCTTGGGTAGTGGAGTCTATAGGTGTGTGTAGCAGGAAATAGATATGAGGGTCCAAACGGGCTAGGCATTTCAGGGGTGACACCAAGATGTAGGATCAGTGGTACAAGACCCTTAGGGAGGAGGGAGTCATTAGAGGGGATGGATATGCTAATCTTGCGGAGGTAAGGGTAACATGGCTCATGACTACCTGATTATCCACCTAGAAGACCGACAGATGGTTGAAGGACCACCGAGGTAGTGGCAAAGAATTGAGAAAGGTGATTTTGAAGGGGGTATATGTGGCAGAGGATCCGACATAGTAGTATGTGGTGGGTGAAGGTTCATGGTACTACCACCACCACCCCGAGGTGATCCGCAATGGGCTTCGGGAGCTGGTGGATAGAGGAAAAGCTATATTCAGGAATTGGAGGCCTAAAACCACAGTTCCCCCAATATGATTAGAGGTAAGATCTGTGTCCTCTCCATCATAGCTGCAGTTCTTGTAGACACAGGTTCCTGTCACACATTCCTTTCCATAGACCTTGTTCAGAGCTCATAAATTCCGGTGGAGCTGTTCGTTTGTCCCTTACGATTAGAGACTCTTATGGGATGTGATTCAATTATCAACAATTCTTGATCAGATCGACTGCTTTAGACATAGATTGTAGCGTCTCTGTGGAGACAAGACTAGGTTTTCCTTAACTAGAGGGAAGGGACCACTTGCCGTGTAGGATGGACATTCTTAGAGGATGTTGCATCTGATCACTCACCAATTAGCTAGCCTCCCCCTTGGTATGCTGGAAGAGAAGATTCCTCACTTTCCCATAGTGGAGGATGAGTAATATTTCATGATTATCTCCTCACATAGAGGTATACATATGCAATGATTTGTACCTAAAGACTATTCCGATATCTACCCCATCAAAGCGGATGGATCCCAGAGTGCTTTGTGAGTTAAGGGTAAAGAAGGAGGATTTTAAGGGGAAGGGTTTTGTGAGACCCAATGTTTCACTGTGGGTAGCCCCAATTTTATTTTCCAAGAAGGATGATGGGAGTTTGAGGTTTTTCATGGACTTATAGAACTTGAGACATGTGACCACGAAGAACATGTCCCCACTTCCAAGGATTGATGACCACTTCGATCTGCTAAAGGAAATGATATGGTTCTAAATGATAGACCTTAGATCAGGCAATCATCCTCACCATTTATGGGATGAGAATGTACTGAAGACAGCCTTTAGATGTTGGTATAGCCACAATGAGTTCATGGTGATTACATTCAACTTGACCAATTCCCCTATAGTGTTCATGGGGCTCGGTAAAATGATATTCCAGCCTTACCTCAACCATTTCATCATTGTCTTCATTGATGAAATTATAGTGTACCCGGCCTTTTAGAAAGAGCATGCATCACATCTATGGATAGACCTAGATACATTCCTAAAGAAATATATTAATGGAAAACCCTTGTAGTTTCTGTTATGGATTCAGGAATTCCACTTTCTAGGAAATGGTATATCTAAGGTTGGATTTGAATTGGATCTAGCAAAGATATGCGTAGTGATTTTTTTGTGATCCACCTAGGTGTGTGATTAAGGTGCGCAACTTCTTGGGTTTGATTGTATAATACGGGAGGATTCATCCTGACTTTTATAGGGTAGTAGCACCCTTATCATATTTTACATGAAAGGGAATGCACTTCATGTGGTCAGACAGATTCCAATTGAGTTTTGAAGAGTATAGGCAGAGACTAATGAGTTCCCCCATCTTGGGACTACCAGAGGAGGGTGTTGAGTTTGTATCTTTCTACGATGAATCAGAGTCTGGACTGGGGTTTTTCCTTATTTAAGGGAAAGAATTTATCACTTATGGTTCATGATAGTTGAGTAAAAATGATCATTACTACATGAATAACGGCATAGAACTAGAAGCAGTGGTCTATTCTTTAAAGATATCTTAGAACTACTTGATGGTTGAGTGTATTATTTTCTACTCTAATCCCAAAAGTATCATAAATATCATCCCCTATAAGGACCTAAACATTAGGAATAAGTGGTGACTATAGTGCCTCCATGACTATGACTTCAAGATAGTCTATTCTCTTAGGAAGGGGAACGTGGTGGCAGATGCGCTCATCATGAGTTCTGGTATACAATTTCTGAGTGAGGTGTGAGAGTAGTTTGTAGCGATGCAGATGTCATTTGTGAATGTTGAGGGAAAATCTTATCCTTAGTCTATGGAATCCACTCTCCCACTCATACAATAATATATTGGGAATATCATTTGGATGTTGATTACGATGCACGACATTATCATTTATCCTCCGGACAAGCTCTTGATTGATTTGTGATAGGCTTGGGGCTTGAAATACTTTTTAGAGGGAACACTATTGTACCAGTGGAATCACATGGGGAGGATCTGAGGGATATCCCCAAATCCCCTTTGGTGGTACATCCAAGGGATAAAAATATGTATTAGGATCTTCAGAAACAGTACTTATGGCAGGGGATGAAGAATTCAGTGGTAGAGTTTGTTTCTCAGGGCCTCACTTGTCAGCAAGTGAAGGATGACCATCAGGTTCTAGAAGTCTTGAATCAGCCACTTGAGATGCTGGAGTGGAAGTGCGATTGTATCTTGATGTAATTCATGGAGGGTTTACCCAACACGTCCAGGGGCATGATACCATCTAGGTGATCATTGACCAACTCACCAAGTCATCCCACTTCTTACCCATCTGTGAGTAGGGCTCTATAGAGGGGTTGGGATTCCTCTACATATAGGCAATTGTTCAACTCCATGGGTTCACATTGATGATAATAATATATCAAGAAACACACATTACATCCTGATTGTGTAAGGTATTGCAGGTGGAACTCAAGCCTCATCTTTTCTTGAGAACATCCTTTCACCCTTAGAAAGATGGTCAGATGGAGGGGACTATCTAAGTTATAGAGGACATGCTTTGTGCTAGTATCTTGGACTTCATTCATAGTTGGGAGGAACACCTACCACTGGAGAAAATTTCATACAACAATAGATAGCACACTACCATTGGTATGGAACTATTCGAGGCGTTGTATGGTCAACTAGGCATATCACTCTAATCCGGGACAGACCAAGGGGAGTCCGCACTCATGGGTCCAGAGATGGTATGGGCTACCATCGAGAAGGTATAGGTCATCCATGATAAGATGAGGACTAATCTGATTAAACAAAAATATTTTGATGGTATGATATGGAAGCCCTTGGAGTTTTATGAGGGAGACCTTATGTTCCTTCGAGTCTCACCTCAGCGGGGATTGGGGAGATTTGGCCAGGGTGGCAAGTTATATCTGATATTCCTTAACCATTTTAAGATTCAGATAAGAGTTGGAGAGGTGGCGTACTACCTATATCTCCCCTCATAGATTCACATGGTGCATAATATTTTATAGTTATCCTAGCTGAGGAGTTACATGAATGATCCATCACATGTCATTGATAGGGGTGAGTTGGACATCGATAATGGGGTGACGTCTATGTATTTCTCGGTAGAAATTGATGATCAAATAGAGCAGGTCTGTCATGGATGATTAATTACTCTGGTGTGCATCCAGTGGTAGCCTGAGAATCTCAAGGAGACCACTTGGTATAAGGAGGATCATATCCATGCTCAGTATCCCCAATTTTTTGTTTATCCATTATTTTGTCTTAAGATTACGTACACCCCTAATGGTGGGGATTATGTAATGTAATGGAATTCCATGTATTTTTTTAATTATATGGAATTATATAGAGACCATACACTCAAAAAATACATGGTTCTGATCTCGGATGATCCAAAAAAAGTGTTTGAAGTATTTTTAGTTTATTTAAAATAACGTAAATGAGCGGTTTTGAAACATCTAAATGGGTGCCTGGATTAAAAATTTGTGGCCACTTTTTCATCCAAAATGGAAATCTTACATAATAATGGAACTAACCTCGACCACCGTGGGTTGAGGGAAAAGGTTAATTTTCACTTTTTAAAGAAAATATAATCGAATAATTTTTTTAAGGAAAAATAAAATAAACATTTTCTTTATTTTTTTTGAATTTTTAATATCATTGTAACGTAATAGAAATTTTGTTTCCTAAATGAAACAAAGTAATGAAACAACGTAATGAAACATCAAATCAATGTAACAAGAATGTGTTTTCTATCATTAATGGATTGATGTAGTGCTGATCATTGGCACATTAGATAATCACTCTAAACTGTTATAGATTTGGTGTTGGTGAATGGTGATCGACGAATAGAAGCTAATGAGGGATGGTGGAATAAAGAATGAAGAATCACCGATCATTTCCCACAAATGATCTAGCATCAGGTTGGGTTTGGCTCCTTTTGAAATGGAATTCCCCATTCTCTCTTCCTGAACAATGATTGTAGATCAACCCACTTACTAGTTGATCCATGGTTTATTTGTACTTGTAGGATGGGTTTTCTTCTTAGATAAAACATCAAGAAAATGGATCCATTTTGAACCTGTGATTTGATTTTAATCTTCATTTATCTTCCCTGAAATTATTTTGTGGCTGGATCAAGGAAGAAATAAACAATGTCTAATCTGTCCACCATGGGTGTCCATGTAAGCCTCCCCCCATTCATTTTTTCTCTGATCACAATTGTCGAAACAACTCAATAATCGCCACAATGTGGAAGAACATAACAGTAGCCAACGGATACCACTGTAGAAGGTTTTGGTTACACGGGGCCTCAAGATATAAGTTAGTCAGTAGTGGTAGTATCAAAATTCCATAGTGATCGCATGTGTAAGGTGGCATGTGCCGATAGCACACCGTAGCTGAGACCCCGACCATCGGGCCGCAGTGGTGCAGAGGTGGTGGGGAAATGGTGCACCATGGTGGAGAGAAGGTGGCATGTGGTTTAAGACGTGGGTGGATGAGAGGGCTTCTAGAAATGGCCACTAGTAGTGGCACACAGGAAATTGGTGGACGCGCCGACTCATGCAGCTGGGGGGCCATTGTCTAGTAAGACTGCAGTGCTGGAAGACCCAACGATGACCTGTGGCATGTTTAGGAGACGCAGCTCTCTACCGCGTCTTAACTAGAGAAGGCCAACCTGGAGGAGGTGGGTTGCCCAGTGGGGCATACATGTTGTATCCCATTATCAGGGCCAGATCCGGGTCAGATTCACATCTGGTCGGTGGACCCCGGGCTGGGTCGGGTTGGTCTGCCTAGGTCGGACCAGACCTAGACCCCCAAGACCTTTTTAAGTTGAACAGTCTTAACTCATAAGTCGTATGTTCGATTGACGAACCATTTGTGGCATTGGGACCATCGATAAGGAGAGTTCCTTTCAATATACTCCAAGTGAATTTATATTGATGTTGTGTTATGACCAATGACATGAGGATTATACTCTCTCAGAATCAAATGAATAGCCATGTGGCCCTTAGTGGCCCAGCAGACGAATAGTCATACAAACCACAATGGCCCATCAGACGAATAGTTATGTGGACCATAGTGGTCTGGCATACATGTATCCATGCAGACCTCAGTGGCACGACATAAGAATATTTTTGCGTACCTCAATGGCCAGGTAGACGAATAGCCGTGTGGACCTCAGTTTCCCCGAAAATGAGTATTCGTGTAGAAATTAGTGGCTAGGAAGATGAAGATCTGATTGAACCACAATGTCTTGTAAAACGACTAGTAATGCAGGCCTTAGTGGACCAGTAGATAAATATATGAGTGCACCGGAATGGGACAGTGGACAAGTTTCCATACAGACCGTAGTGGCCTAACAGATGAATAGCCTTACGGTCCTCAAGGGCCCGGTAGACAAATGGTCGTGTGGACCTCAATGGGCCGGAAAATGAGTAGTTCGGATGACCTCTGTGGCTTGGAAGATGAGGATATGAGAAGACCTGAGTGGCCCATCATACCTCAGTGTCTCATCAGGGATGAGTCCCTCATCAGTACAAAATGTTCCATCTTTACGACTTATAATATTTATATCTATAATTTTGGTTATACCGGTGTGATTTGTCCATTGCTTCGTGTGTACTTTTTCATTTGCGTTTTATCATTGTGGTTTGGGGTCCCCAGTGAGTATTGTTTTACTCACCACTACACATGTTTCACCCAAACGTGTCGTCTATTGTGTAGATTATCGACACTTTGACAGAGATCTTGGCGGTCTATGAGTAGGCGGTGCTCGGTGAGATCAGACAAGTGATGAAAACTCATCTGTAAAATGGAAACAAATCTACACCTACACATCGGGTCGGGTAATTTATGGAAGAACTTTTCGGGGGCCTTTTTTAATTTCCTTCTTTCATCATGTCTTTATTGGGCTTGTATTCTGGCCCTTTAATTTTAACTTTTACTTCATATTCTCAGTGGATGTATTTGTGGAATACATGTTTTCACACTCATCATTTTTGGGTAGTGTTTTGAGTTTGTGTGGGTCTGTGTACATGTACAAGGCAAACTCCTCCCCCTTATAGAATATTACCTTTGGTGCTAGTCTCCATCCCCGAGCCTTTGGAAGGCAGGCTTGTGGTAGTTATTACACAGGCCCTAGGGGATGGGTCATGACCATATTCCATTCACATGATAAAATTATTTTAAATAAAGGATATTGAATTTATAATGTTATTTAGGATAGGGGAGGTTTTGGTAATGTATAATAATGGATGAATACAAAAGAGAAATAACGATGATTTTATCTCTTAAATGTCATATCCTTGAGAACCTCCAAATGGAACTTGGGTTCAGAAATATTTTTAAGAAAAAATTTCATAGACATGGGAAGAGGCCTGATAATTTATTTTGGAATAATTTATACAATATTTAAGGCTTTGGTGGAGTGTGTATAAGGGGTGGAGAGTTTTTTATTTATAGGTAGTAGTGATGGATTTTTTATTATTTCTTTCATTTATTTATTATTTTGGACTGAAATTATCAATAGTGTTGATTAAATTTACTAAATACAGTAAATATTTTAGGGTATATTTAACCATTAGGGGCTTACCTCATCCATACATCATCCATGTCTAAGGAAATCATGTATTGTTTAAATATAGTAAATTATCGTATTTCACTATTCATCAATAGTCAAAAAATTTAGAAAAATACCAAAATTTCACCGTAGCCATTTTTATGCATTTCGATTTGGTAAAATGGAATCATGTTTCTGAAAAAAAAAATTATAAATATGAGAAATTAAATATTTTATTAAAATCATCATTTATGTGAAAATTACAGATTCAATTATTATAAAAAAAATTAAAACCCTTTGAAAAATTATTTAAGGTCTCGTAAATTTATATTTTAATTTAAAAAAATATAAATTTAATTTTGGAATATATTTTATGAAAGTAATATTTTAAAAATAATTATATTAATTATAAAATTGTAGATAAAATATTATGTTTTATAAAAATGAGGACACATAATTTATCATTTTTAAAACATATATTCACTTATGCCATGAAATAAATATATGATATTTTCATTTATAAGATACCTAAATCTTAATTATTCTTTCATATGTGAGTTAAATATTCTAATTTCCTAATTATTATACCTTATGGTCACATTATTATTCCCAGGGTCTTGTTACTATTCTTACGGTATTGATTCCTTAATTCTTATAAATGCCTATAATTTCATACATTCTTCATTCACTTGTATTTTATATTGACGATATATATATACATTCTTTATCAAGATGATTACTTTTTTAAAAAAAATTACGTTTCAATTATACAAATTTTTTATGTATTGAATCCACTCTATTAGATAATACATATCAAAATTATTACATTCTTATTATCATGTATCCAATTTATTATCTGATAGTAATATTTGAAAATTTAATTTTTATTAATGAGGTGACTAATGTATCATTCCTCATTTTTGAGAATAATATTTTTTTTTGGTTTTGTGACATTTTGGATTTATATTATATGACGTAATTATAATAATGGAATTTCCATTGATATAATTCATTGTGGTTACTACACAACCATATCAAAGATTACATAAAAACCCATAAAGATAAATACCGGATTAAGGTTCAAGAATACATTACTGTTATGAAAATTTTGGGGGATCAAAAATATCTAGAAAAAATTATAATCGGTATGGAGTGAAATAGGATATATTTATCGCTTAAAAATTATAAGTTTCATCACCATTATGTACCACATTAGAATTTGAATAAGAATATGTAACCCAAGTGGAGTAATTTAATAAAAATGTGGTGGATCCTGACTACCAACCACTATTCCATGAAATTATACCTTAAGAGGTTCTAACATCTAAAAAAGTGGTTGAAGACATTCTAAATCAGTGATTTTATCCTTTATTAAACTCATTCTCATCTACTTTTGTTCAGTTAGAATTCTGTATAAACTCTCTCTATTAAATATTTTTAGAATTGACTAATAATTTTTTCCCATTTTGGAAGAACAGGACAATTAAAATGCACCAAATAAGGAACACATGGAAATTCCATTACTTATTGAACATTATTTTGGGGAAGCTCATGAAAAATTTCAAGTGGTTGACACTAAGGGAACATATACAAAAGATATTCATATTTAAATAGAGAATTTTTAATATTTATTATTCATGTTGAAACAATTTTCAACAAAATTAACTTCCATAATCTCCCATTAAATATTAAATCTATTTAGACCACATTGAGATATCATTGGTCAAGTTACATGAGTTTTCACAAGTATAAATAAAAAGTGAGGAATATCCATACATCAGCCTACCCCCACTGAGAATGTTATGACTTACAATTAAGGGGAATATTTTTTGTATAGTATACATGGTCTCCTCATCACCAAAAAATAACAAGTACCATAGGATACAATCCACATGTGGTGATAAAAATATAAGAATCTTCACCAACCAACAGATTATAGATGATGGTTGATACTTCCCTTCTAAAATTCATAAAAATCCAAAGCTCATTAGAGGGATCATACAAATATTTATATTTCTACTTTCTTTCATGAAATTTTAATATAATTCTTCTAAATTAGTTTATGATTCATCCCAATAATATATTCTATTTAATATTTAATTGAATTTTTCTTATTCTTGATTTATTTTTTATAATAATTTGGTTCCATAATTTAACAAATCAGCCCCCAAAATAATGTATATGATAAGAATAAGTATTCATGATAAAATATTGTTCAATTTTATTTTAAGATTTTAAACTCTTAGAATTGTTATTGGAAATTATCTTTCAAGTTGAAAACAGTAAATACATGACCATGATTTCAATTTATTCAGTACATGAATTATCTACGACATATAAGCTTCTTTGGAACCAAATAATTTTATGTTTTAAATTTTAATGTAAACGAAATTGAATGTTTAAAGTGTCTAATTGATTAAATATATTGAATCATGGATATTAATTTGATAGTCTATAATTTGAGGGAATTGGTTAGTTTATATAGATGTAATTTCCCTGCCATCATTTAAATATTGAATTTTAGAAATTTATGTAAATTGATTTGTTATTATTAGTCATTATATAAGTGGTTTTCTTGTACAACTTGTTCCATTTTGAAGATTATTTCTAGAATAAATTATTTCTATTTTATGTTTATCATTTTTCTTGAGAGCACTTAGTGAATTCTATCTTCTAGAACATGAATTCTAACTTGTTGAGGCTATGATTGTTAAAAAAACTATTTTAATGATATAGGCCTATTTTTTTAATCCCATAACCTTGAGAACATGACATACATTAATTCCTTTTTATCCCATAGATACTCTGAATGAACTTGTAAGGAATGAGACACATTTCAATCTAATTGTATCAATTACTTCCCACTTCGTAGGGTTTATAATTATATTATATTTTTGATGTGTAGGAGTGAGTTAATTCATAGTTGAAGGAGGCACTAAATTATACGATAAATGTTGTTGTGCTGAATTGGTTCTTGGGAAAGATTTTATGATTCATACATTATACTTTTATTTATTTTCCATCATGAAAAAATAAAATGATATTTTTTATTTTGACTTGGGGAAAATAAAAAAGAACCTTTACATGACTAATGATATTTATCATAAGTGATTATGTTGGTGATGTGATGATTTTTATAAGAATAACATTTGAAAAATTTAACAAAATGTAGAAAAGTAGTTTACAAAAAAGAGCCCAAATGTATAGAAAATTCATGATAGGTGAATTATTTATTTATTTACTCATTGATCACGACCTTAAATTGATCATGGGATGTGGGTGTTGTCTCTATTTTAGGTGGATATTTTCATTGGGCATTTAATTTTAATATCATCCACTTCTTTAAGAGATAAACAACCCCTTTTCTGACTCAATATTTTTCAGGTCAATCCCTACCAACATTAGGCCTCATAGTAATTAGTGCCTTTATTAAAAATACTATTGATTTTATATTCCTTTGGACTTTAAAAAGGGGGAGATAGTAGTACCTTTGAAATACTTTGGTAAATGACCTTGTACTCATGATTAATAAAAAACTATAAGTTAATTTCAATCATGAGTGTTGAGTGAAATGAATCAAAATGTGGTTATATATGAATTATAATATATAATTATAACTAATTGAGAATCATGAATGGATGAATGAAGAATTTACACCATTTATAAAATGGAGAATGTAATATACAAGGATAGAAAAATCATTTTAAAAGTGTGAAATTAAATTTATATTTTTTGTAGAGTATGAAATTTTCATTTAATATTGAAAATAATTTTTCATTATATTGGTATTTGAATTTTGGAATAATGGTGTTTCTTTTAAAATTAATGTTGAGATTCAATGCAAGAGGACAAGAATAGATCAAGTGTTCTTGTATTTGATGAACTCGTATTTTTTTGAAAAAAAATATGAATAATGTCTAGTATATTTAAATGGGTGTAATGAATATTCCCATACAATTCATCGTTTAATTAAAATGATGGAATTCATATTTCAGGAATTAATATAATTATGAATTCATAAAATTTTATATTTTAGAAAATTAAAATTTTAATTATGAATGTATGTTGAGATTTTACTTAGAATTTGGATGATCCAGTTGTGAAAAAATACCAGAGAAAGATAGACCACATACCTATTGGTTAACAACCAATTATCCATCCCTAATATGGGATCTAAAACCTATATATCTCATGGTGTGGGAATTTTTTTGAAGATAAATAAGTACTTCCTACATATTTTTTAGCGCTTTTATAGTACCAGTCAACGCTCATACGGGCCCTTGTGTGTTAGCATAGTCGCATGTGATGTGTGAGTCATGATTACAGGCACCAAACCCCCACATCCCTATTGTATCCAAATTGGGGCATGGTTGATCATATGTAAAATAAGTCAAATGAAATAAACTTCAATGTGGGATGGTACTTCAGGAAGCACTATTAATGAATTTTAAAAAATGGTGTTGTTTCACCATAGTCATCTGTCTTTAGGCTCAAACACCCCCCGACTCTACCACTTATCACACCCAACCTCATTGGACCACTATTCTACCACCTCTCAACTCCACTATTGCCCATTGTACATCACCATAATCACCATGGTCTCATCCATAGAAGATCAAAACCAATCTTATATCCACTATTGAGGCCCCAAACCACAATAGAACACCATTGAGACCTCGGTTCATCACCGTGATACCCATATGAAGATGAAAATTCACATTCATGAAGGGGAGGTCAATCTATGCAGCCAAAATAAAGGATGTATGGAACAGAAGAAGCCCTACATATCTCCTGCACTCGCAACATCATGGACACATGGGAAGACAACTACAGTCGTGGAAGAGAATGTTACTTTGTAGACAAAATAATGAAGCCATATAGAAACATGCAAGCCAGAAAAGTGTTTCTGATTAATTTTTACGTCATGATGAAAAATATAAAAATCATTTATTTAATAAGATTCAATATTAGACTAATAAATTTTGATGCATCCATAATTGATGGAGATAAATATTGATTTGAGAGATACCAGATAAGGGATTTTCCTTTAACTATATATATATATATGAGGCTTTACACTACCGAGGGATGGATAATCTAGATGATATTATTTTTCATTTATTTTGTTATTTTATACTATAGATTTATTTTGAGTTTATTTTTTTCATGTAATATCATTATCCTTCTAATGTATCGGTTCCACCCTTTTTTACATTCATTTTTACCTCAGTTTCAATATATTTATCATTATCATTCTTTATCTTCTTCTATATTTCTATTATTCTCTATCTCTCTTCATCAACCATTATCGATTACTCATAATAATGGAGGACTTTCCTGAGGTTTTTCCATGGTGGTCGATAGGTGTTTCTCATATTATGTTCTTATATACTTAAGATTTGTTTATTTTTTTTTGTTGGATCAACGTGGAATGTACATCTATGGTGATTTTCCACCATGACATGATTCTTGACTTCAAATCTGTTAGTTTATTTAAAAATTTTCCCTCCCTACCATTTAACCCAAGATTATAAAATGAAGGAGTTTATTTGTTCAATGGATGAAATTTCATATGATGTATTCAGGTCCTAGAAGGTTCCACCGTCCAGATTAATGGGTTTTTTCAACCTCGATTATTAGAGGATGAGAGATTGATACTATTTAACCATTCATGATTCCTCTACCAAAAAATTAATGAATAGTTATTCATGAATGTGATTTAAAAATTGTATTACCAAAGAGAATTAAAAAAACCAACACGAACAATTATTGAACTGAAAACCAATCATTATGTCCATTTTATTTGACTTTTGACTCCCAATAGGTATTTTATTCCATGTTAGTTTAAATTTTAATTCTTTCTTTCATTCTATTTTAATTATTTTATAAAAAAACAGAAAATTAAATAATTATAGGATAATTGAATTTTTATTTAAATAACTATGAATATACCTAAGTGAGATGACCCTAGTCAGCCATTGTGCAACACTAAGAAATTATAAATAGTAACTTTTACTACATCCCATGCCATTTGTGATTCAAATGGAAAATCTAATGTAATAAATTGTTGATGTTATATCAATATTCTTGGTTTTATAGTAGCTAATAGATAATATAAAACATCCAAATGGTTTTACAAAACCTCTCTATATACATATGCATAAATGGTATGATATTACCATGGACATTGTTATTCATGTACTGGATATTGTTAAGAATAATTATAATATATGGGTAATTATGGATCTCCTTACTAAATTTATCATTTTAATACTATAATGGAGGATCAACTTCTTAATAGGATTATAGGGATATATATTAATAAATTTGTAAGAAATTATGTTGCATATAATTTAATTGATTATATTCATGACCAAAGGTGCACATTGAAATCCCTATAGAGTCTTCAAATAGAACTCATCATTGGGATTGATTTGGTCACCACCACACAAATCAAAACTAATTTACATTTTGAGATGACTATCTGATAATATAAGACATGTGTTGGTCTTTCCCACTTGACTTTCAAGGTATATAGGATCAGTATTTACCAATAGTAAAAATTTAATACAATTATTGTTTGGGTTCAAAAATTCAGATGGTACTATAAATAGAATTTCATGGAAATAGATGTCATACCCTATCTTATTGGTATATAATTTGAGAAAGGAATATAGTGTCCAAGAACATGTTGAGTAAGTAGTTGTGAAAGTATAAAATATTCAAAATCTTATCAAGACCACTAAAATCAGATAAAAGAGATATGAAAATAATCAAATTAATGATTTGGAATCTAAAGTGGGGGAACATGCCTTCTAAAAGTAATCTCCATGGAATGTATTTATTGGTTTTGGTAAAATAATGAATCTAAATCTATGGAATACAACGACATTTTAAATATATGAGAGAATTACATTTTTTTCCTACTTTTTGGTTATGAAACACACACTGCATGATGTGTTTCATGTTTCATTGTTGAGTAAGTAATTATCAGGTCCAACACATGTACTCACATTTTGATAAAATAGGGTTGGAACAAAAAAATTCATAAAATTAAAGTCAAATTCTGATTCTTGAAAAATGATATCTAGTGTTGAGAAATCAAACAACTCAACAAGTGTTCTTTAGAGAAATCAAAGGATAAAAGGGAAAATTTATTCACATAATAAAGAAGTGATACATAATTACAAATAATTTTTGATGAATTAAGATATATAAAACTTAAAGAATGAAATTATATAAAGAATAATAATTTAATATTAAATATGCTACTCTAGATGGTAAACACTACATTCCCAAACAATAGCCGAGTGCATATTCTATTATTGTAACAAATATCGATCATGAATATATTTATATATAAGTAACATTAATTGATGATATGATTTAAATTTGATAAAATAGATATAATTTTTGAGTTTGAATAGATGAAATTATCTAAGGATTAATGTTTAGTATTTTTTTAAAATAGTTATTTTTTGGTCCATTCTAAACAAATTATATTTTTTAAAATACATTCAATTTAATAACATAATATTGATATATTAATGACATGAATTTCTATTAAACATTTTTTATAATATAAATACGAATTTTAGAAGAAAAATAATGAATTATAAATTTTTATTTTGAATTCATAAAACAACATTAGATATTTTAGAATCGATTTGAGTTTTTATTCTAAACAAAATTTTTATGAATTTTTTAATTAAGTATGTTTTGGGGATATATTAGGTTTGGACTTGTTTTTGAAGACACTCTACCCTCCTTTATTTAATAATTTTAAAATTACGATCACAATAATAAAATTTAAACAATTATTTTTTGTAAACCAATGTCTATTATTAAAAATAGTTTTTTCAAAGAAACCAATTTTTGATGTATATTGTGTTCTTATAATAAAATAATTTTACACACTTATAGAAATTTATTTATGTAAAATAGATTAAATATTATGAACAATAATATTAAATTAATTTAATAGCTTAAATTATATTTTTTTTGTAACAAATATTTACCATATAAAACGTTTATAACCATGACATGGGTTAAAAGGTATAATTATTTGGTTAAACTAAGAGTCAGAGATTTAAATTTCACTAAAAAATCACTAAATATAATTAAATGATTATATATCAATAATTCCAAATTATATCTTTGAAAAAAAAAATCATTCTAGATTCCTAGGAAAATATGTTTATACTATTTTAAAGTTTTGAATATTTACTGCAGTTCCACTCATATAACTGTTAAAATGATCACCTCTCCCAGATATTTATCAACACACATTGAGCAATTTAACTCAAACTAGATCTACTAAAATGCCTTCAAAAAACCATTTCTATACCTTAGAGGTTCTATATCACCAATATAACAACATTAAAATGCATAATAATAAATTCAATGGGGGATACTCATTGAAAAATAAGTTGGATTATGCCCAACCAAGAAGAAATCCTTGATAATGGTTTATATTTTAATCACTATTTTAATTGGGATTGTTTAAGAATGGATATCATTTGTGGTAAATATATGATATTTTTATCTTAAAACCCATCCATGTTTTTCATCTAATTATTTCTAGGTCTTATATGTATTCTTTCAATTTTCCATCTCATTCACACTCTAAACAACTGGAGGAATTTTTATCATAATATTGAAATTATTTCGCTATTTTTTCTGGAAATAATTTTCCTCCATATACATATTAATTATTTGGATTCAATGATTTTTTTTACTCACCAATTATTCCATAAGTTCAATTTTTAAAATTTCTACATTTTTCAAATTTAAAAAATAGTATTCTTACTATTTTCTATATAATCAATTTTTGAAATTCTTTAAAAAATGGGAAAGGATTATCTTATTAATATTTCCTACATGAATGGACTTTCTCCTCATGATAAACATTTTTAATTTTTTATTATAGTCTCATATTTTTTATTGTATTGTAATGTATTATTCATTGCCATTATTCTGGGAATTTTCTTTCATATATTTAAATAAAAGTTTTTAATTTTCTTAAATATTTTTTAATGTATTTCATTTCAAATATTTATATTCTAATCTTATGATAAACATTTTCTATAAGTTAATTATATCTTTATATTCAAAAATAATGTTATGAAGGATTTAAGAATGTTCTTTTAAATGTTCTTCTTCCATTTTATTATTTTTCTTTAAAGAAATTAAATTAAAATAACATTTATTTATGATGAATTGATGATCTATGTTTATAAATTACTTATTTATGGTTTATAAATCATTTTACGTGTATGAATTCAATATTTATATCATTCACTTCCGTGATGAAATGTTTTATCTTAATTATAATCATTATTTGACATTATGTTTATCCTTTATATCTGGGTTATTTTAGACTATGGATATATGAAGTATTGTTTTCCCTATTTTAATAGTTAAATAATCATATACTCATTTTCCTATATTGTGTTAATTTAAGGTGGTTTACTAATAAATATATTCCATTTTTTTATTAAATGTTTATTTTTAAATATTACATTAAATTTATATATATTTTATTACTAAGGAATATTGATTTTGTATTTTAATTTTTATTTAACTACGTGGGGAATGTTTTTAACATTTGTAAGAGATTGATGGGGTCTTTAATAGCCCCTAAAAATTTGTATATGATGGGCAGGTTATATTATATCCCCTTAAGTAATAGTGTAATGTCTCGTGAGTCATTTATTTTGGAATTCCTTTAGAATTATTTAAGTATTTATAATATACCAAACCATTTATTGAATGTGTTCTGTTTATGGACTAGACAGAAATATTGTGATTTCTGGAACATTGTATTCCATATATAATAATTTAGTATGTATAATGATTTTTATTCTTATGTTGATATTCTCCATATATATAATATACTTAGGTTATTGATTATGTGTCTCATTTATTGATGTTAACTATTATACATTGTTTATTATTTAATTATTTATCCCAGATTCGATTGTATATAACCCATTACAAAGTATCTGATGTCTCCCTTTACATGTTTTCCTTTACCAACAATAACAAAAACGGATATTTTAATGACCTCTATGATACACTTAATGGACTTAAAATGTATTCAAGATTTTGTAAGTTATTTTTTTAATGTATCATGAAAATCCTGATTGTATCTAGTCTCCTAGGATTTCTAAACATTTCAAACATTTCAATTGAGAACTTTTATAACCATTTCCAATGTCCTAAATTAAATAGTGGCTATAGGTTACTAGATTTGGGTTATTCACAATATATATACTGAAGGAAAAAATACCCTCTATTGAGTATTGATTCCCTCTTCCAACAACAGAAGGGATAATAGTTGTTCTCAAAGATCATTCTTAGTTTTAATTATCACCATCTACATATTCATAAGTCATATATTCCAAAATTTTAATTTCTTTTTTTATAGCCATTTTCAGTTCTTGTAGATTCCAGTTGGCCTAAAAAAATACCCCAGTTGTGTTCATGGGGCTTATAAATTTGAACCTTTACGCCTTCTAAGAATAATTTGTAATTTTATTCAATGATTAAATCCTAATTTTTTCAACATCAAAGGGAGAGAAATCATGGTATCTAAGGAGAGTCTTAGACATACTCATGGAACTCGAGACATATAAAAATATCTCAATGTTTCAAATATGGATTAGATAAAACTATTTCTCATGAAATGTTATCTCAGTAGAAAATGTGTTTTTGGACCTAATGAATTTAGAGTTTTTACGGGTATTTGATTCACCCCATAGTGTATATAAGGTGTCAAGTTTCCATGGAATTTTTAGTTATTACCAAATGTTTGTGTTAGAATTATCTAGGGTTCTAGCCTCCGTATTTCCCCTGTCCAAAGGGGGAATCATTTTCTTGGTCTGATTTCTATTAGTGTGCCTTTGCGGTGACGAGCCATAGAATTCATGTTGCTCCTATATTAATATATCCAATGTATGGGGTTGATTGTGTGGTTTTCAATGATTCCTTGTGGGCTAGGATCAGATTTTTATTGATTCAAAGGTGGTTAGTGATTAATTATAGGTCAATATAGTTGATTAACCATGAAGATAATTATAATAACCATGACCTATAATAAGAAGTAATTTTTTTAATCATTAATGCATGGAGGAACTTCTTTTGTTGTGTGAGTTTGGTAGCCCACTTAAACTACCAGTGTATTTGGTATATATTTATTCAAATACATATCAACATGAGGAATAGAAAATTATTTGTTGTCCAAAAATATTATGAATGTCAGCTAGTATATAGTCTTGGAAATGGAAAAAGTGAAATATTCCATTAATAGTAAGTCTCATTCCTATTTTTTGACATACCTTTTAGATTATTTGACCTCATCATTGTTATAATTGTTTGATAGGGGAGGATTTTTTTATCTTCTATTGATGGTGGTGACCCATAAACGCATGATAGAGGCTCAACTGGGAAGCATTCATTGTGATGGTATGCTTGAACACATTTTCTCATGGGATTAACTATTTGGATTTTTCCATGGTGGAGTGAATATCATCATCTTTGAAGGATGGATGGTAGTATTTAACACTCCATATCATCTAGTGTTGTGGTTGTCAAATACACCCACTTAACATTATATCCTAGAATGAAACTAAATTACCATGGCCATTAATTTTAGATTTTTTTTTTTATGGAATAAAATGGGTTATATCCATGATGGTTTCTAAAATCCTCACTTATCAACTAATGAATATGGTGCATCACGTCCTGGAAAATTTGGTATATCCCCATGAAATTACAAAATGTAAGTGGAATGGAATATAATTAATTTTTTAGGATTTTATTCCATGAACAGTGTGAGACAATGATGTTATCTTGGTGGCTATTAACTGACGAACCAATTCAGCCAACATCCTTACCATTCGAGAGATTTTTTTAGTGGAAGTAATAGAGAACTTATACATGTTAATGATATTCTAGATATAGAGTCTTCCATCCATTATCATCTTTGATTGTGTTTCTTAGTTCATTTACCAATTTTGAAACGGTTTGTCGTAGGCTCTCAAGACCTAGTTAATGATTATGACATCTTTACACCATTAGATAGATTGAGATACAAAGAGAACTATAGATTTTATTGATGACATACTGAGGTTATTCAATTTAGGGTTCATCCAAAGAGTGGATGATCATTTTCCCTTTGTGGAATCCACTTATAACAAAAACTATCACTCCATTATTTTTATAGAGTAATTATATACCATGTATAAGAGATATTGTAGGTCACCATATGCTGTTTAGAGATTTGAAAGATATCACTCATTGGGATGGGCATGGTGTGGGAGCCAATAAAAAATTTTCTAATGATTTAGGAGTTGATGAGGAGCACTCAAGGCTTCTAAAATTCCTATATTAGTAAGAGATAGAGACCTTTAGAGTTTTAGTATATAGACCATGTATTAAAAAAGGTCTCACCTTAGCGAAGTATATAGATATTTTATTGGGGTTCTCATTTATCAACATAATTAATATATCCACTTTAAATTTAATACATTGTTTATGGGGTTTCATTGAGTTTTATATTCTCCCTATAGTTGGGTTGGGTGCACTATTTCTTCCGTGAATCACAGATGAGAAGATATGCTCATGAATAGTCATACATCATTATGTGGGTAAAACTGGACATTCGGGACATAGTTAATATTTTAGAGTACCTAATTGTTATGAATGGTCATTAAGACCATTCACTTTGTAAATGAACTATTCTTATGGTGTTCAAAATTTGTTATCATGGAGACCTCTAGGAGAAATTCGTGGTGCGTAAAACCATGATAAAGGTTAAGTGATCTTGCATCCATTAGTATAATTTCATTTTTAGGGAAACATCCTTAATCATGGGTATGATGTAATGATTATGGTTTTTATTTTAATAGACATGGAATATTTTAATAAATATTTTTTAGATTATTTGTGGATATATTGTTATGTTATAGGAATCTTGGATCCTTGGTATTAATAATATATCATCATAATTATTAATTTATAGTCAAAATAAATAATATTAAATAATAAATTTTTTTATTCTAAAAAAAGTCTCAAATGGGAGAAATGATACAATAGTTGACTCAACATCATATGATATACCTTATCAACAATGCAATTATCATACACAGTAGGTTATATGGGTTTTCACTATCATGGATTGAATAATTTTATCAATTGATAAAATAAATTTTTATATGATTTAATAAAATTTTAACATAATTATCCCTTATTTAAAGATATAATTATCAAATCATTTGAGTTGGTTATGCCAAACCCTAGGATTAGAGTGACATTATTGATAGAAAATGTGGGTGGTTGAGGAGGATTCGAAGGTGATGATTGAAATCAAAAAAAAATTGCTAATGAAGTCTTTGTAGATTAATTCTAATCCAAAATTTTAACCATCGATTATTATGGTAATTATTGTTTATGTATTTTGTCAATAATTTTGTAATTTTAGAGTATGTAATGATGTGATTAATTTTTTCCCAACTATTTTACATAACCATATCAATTTATGACATCTTTATTATCCTATATTCACTATGTTTTCATTTTTTATCTTTCATTTTTTTCATTCCACCTACATTCATCAAAAAATTTCATAATGACCTTCATTTATTATAAATTTTGTTTTTAATTACTCTTTTAAAACCTTTATTTTTATATTCATAGTCTGTCATTAGTTAGTCTTCTGATTCGATAATCATGGTATGATTCAAATTAGTATTGGATCTCATATTGATTGTATTGATATGATAATAAAAAAATATTGAGGAATATTGTAAAATTATCATGTAATGTTTGATCTTGGAAGTAAGTTTTAGATTCTTCCCTATGTAGTGATGTGCAGATAACCCGATTCATATACAAGTCGAAATGGATATTGTTTCCATAAACTTTTGTTCAATGATCAATGTATGGAATCATTAAACCCCTGATCAAGACCTAAAGTGAATAAATGGGATTGAATGAAGTAGAATCATAGAAGATAGTGATATTTATGGGATTTTGGATGAATATGATTCTGAAACCAACCGACATGGATGGTAGTTCAAAGGAACATAAGTTTTGTATTTCCCAAGTGCAATGACTACAGTTTTGGATAGAGATAAATACCACATATAGTGTGAATTCCCCTATAATTTGTTTTATCCCTGGTAGACAAACATGGAATGTATAGCGAGTAACCAGGTGTAAAATTTACCCAACAAGCTATGTGGGTAAGAGCCATATGTAATCTAATGTTGGAACATGGAATGATATGTGGTGGTTCATGGAAAGTACACATATGGATTGATAGACTCATAAACCACCATATTAACCATATTTGTCCCCTTTTCATGTTGTGAAGTGTTCTACTGTATTTTAAGGACAATTAATAAGAGGTAAATATAATATACCCTATGACACACATTGCCTTATACATTTAGGCAATTTTCAAATTTCACATCCCTTACATGATTCATGGATTAAAGAAAATGAATAACCCATATTAAGAGTTTTTAAACATGATGTTATAGACTAATCTTTAGTTAGATATCATAGTTGATGACATGAGGTGACATGAGTAGTTTTCTAGATTTGGTTTTAGCTCATGAAGGATTATTATACTGATTTTGTGTTGGTACTCCTTTGGAAGCATGGTTATGTATGGGTGTGGGTCACGTACATCATTTTTATAGATATAGATAGTACTCCCTCAGGACACATGGGGTGAGAGTCATCAATCTATGAATCTTGTAATCCCACTTCATATAAATCATGTGTGGTGCAGGTCCTCCACTAGGGTCGGTACTCCCTCAATAATGACACACCTTTCAATGACAAATGGGCCCCCACTACAGTTCTAGAGAGGTTATGAGGGTTACATACATGGGAAGTTTTATTTTTGGATCACCATTAAGGATTTACCTTTTTTATAGTTTTGTAGAGATTAAATCCTTCCTTAATCTCCAATTATATCCTTTAGGCATATTTGGGATCATTATTTTCTCCACTCGTAATTTTTTATTTTGAGCTAACTAGTCTTTTGATATCTATTGTGGTTTCAATGATTCAATTTGGGTATGTATATAGACTCCCATAATTGATAATATTATCTCACACATGGCATTACTTATAAAGACTAAAATCAATTTGGAAAGGATCTTTGTGGACCTTATGTTGGTTGAGATGATCTAGTATTTAATAGTGATGATAACAAATAGTGACTAGATTTGGATCATGATCATAGACCTTCATCCATTTAGTTATTATATTGTATTTCCTTTTAATTATTATGCATGAGTTTTAATCACATTATTATATTTATTATTCATTATTACTCTTATGAGGATTTGGAGGACTGATGCATGCATTTATTTACATTTTAGGATTCTCAGTCTTATTCTACATTGTTATGGAAGGTGTGGAGGTGTGATTTGAGTTTGTATTCATTGTTATTTGTTTTCCCATTAGGAGTGTTCTTCCTACACTATTTTATCACCATCCCCTACCCTATTAGATGTTGAGTGAAGGTGATTATCTTGAATGGTCAACTCCCAATAGGGTCCCGAGTGGTAAGATCATATCATCAAAGCCTAAATAACATTAAAATTGTCTTTTACACACTATATTCTCCTTAGAATATCATTCTGATACAAAAAACATTATGTTAGAATGTTATATTTTTTTAAATAAGTTGGAATAATTTACAAATAAATTGTTATATCCATATCAAATATGGTAGTCTATATATTTGGAGTAGTATTCTAAATAGTATTCATTTTTAATTTAAATCATTAATTAAGTGGTGGTTTTATATCAAATCCTCATATTTTAATAAATGTATTTGATGAAATATTTATATTAAATAATCATTTAAATCCACTTCTTCCATTAATGAATTTTATATAATTTGATGAATATTAAACCATATGATTTTGAACTATCATCTTATATTAGTTATAAAAATGATTGATTATAAAACATTTATGCCTTGGAATGGTCTCTATTGAAGTTATTTCTTACATAATGAAATATATTAAGGTACTATGGAATGATATGACATTATTGGCCCAAGAGGGTAAGAAAATGGAATATACATTGGAAAAAATGTTGGAAAATCTAAAAAACGCTCAATAAAGTTTTAAAGAAAAGGATAAATCGATTACAAATTGTAATGAAATATTTTTTTAATATGAATAATTTCATATAGATTCTATTGAGAACATGATTATTCAACAAGTGATGTGATCATTTTATAGGTTTCATATAAATTCTATTAAATTCAAAAAATCCCTATTTGATGTGTAATAAAATAGGGAGCGATATATTGAATATTCCAATATGGAATAAATAAACATACATAAGGATATGATATATATTATAGATTTAAATTCAGAGGATAAGATAAAATCAATTATTACTTTCAAGAATCAACTGTGAAACATTTATTTAGCTCTAGGTAAAAAATAAATAAATTTATTACGATACAACAAGAATCCTCATAGGCTATTGGAAAATGAGTGTATTCCACTCAATCCTTAGTTGAGAGTCATGATTCAAAATGAATCATTTTGGTGGAAATAAGTGATTGAGATTATCTAGAGAATCCTCCACCATAATAACAATCAAACATATCCCCAAACCCCAATAATTCAATTACTACTGAATCTATATTTTTAGGAAGTGTTGAGACAAAGATATAAAATTAATCATATTCTAAAGAATAAAAATGTAGGGAAACTCCCTATTATATCTAGTAATTATGAGATAATATCTAAGAAAAGTCCTCATTCATTGGATCCTAAAAAATTAGGGTTCAAAGACAAAAACTATGTGTATGAAATATTGGACTGACTGCATACACAACATATCAAATCTAATTTGTAGGAAAATGTATGTGTTATTAGAGGATTGTGAAAATGGATAAGGATTATTGGTATAACGGGTTGATTTTTGTAAATATAATAATAATATAGGTAAATAGGATAAAAACTAAAATCATAAACAATCCAATTGAACTGAATCCATAGAAAAATAAGTAGTTGTCTTATATATATTGATTTTACTATGTGAAGAATTTATATGATTTATTCACATTTTTAAAACACATATGATGATTTTTGGTTTTTTCAAACAAGAAAAAACACTTATTATCCATATAAGAAAATCAAACTCTAGGAGACGAATAAAATAAAATAAAAGACTTCCCTGAGAACTGAACAAGTAAATAATGATGAAAATCCCACTCAATTGAAGTCATTGAATATTTATGATAAACATGGTGTCATAAAAAATATCTCAATATGATTGTATTATATAATGAGAGTCCAGAAGAAGGTATTTTGTATGAAACCCATGGATATTATATATATAATGAACAATCAATAAACAAATAATAAGAAAGTCATGTAGATTCGTATGAAGAATTGCATGTTATAAGACACCACTGATGATGATATTGAGAGGCTTCCAATTAAGGGATACCAATAATATAATAATAATTAGTGATGAAGTTTCAACAAGGTTGATTACATTTCAAATAAATCTAAAACAACTTTACCATAATAAATTGAGTTTTAGAAATTAATGTGTAAAGAAAAAATGTGTTACAATTTTAAATTGGTTTATGGAAAGAAGGATTGAATATAATGGAAGATAGATAAACATATCTAGAAATAATAATTAGTCACTTAAACTAAAAATACATAATTGTTAAATGATATATATCAAGACAAAAAGCATGAACTAACAATAATTTTCCAAATAGGGATGCCAAATTCATTTAAAAGGGAAGTTGAAAACTTGATGGAATCCATGTAGCAACACAATTTTGAGAATTTGAAACCTATGGAGGGAAGAGTCATTAATAATCAAAGACACAATATATCCTCAAATTAATTATCATCTGGTTTAAAAAAAAGTATCATTCATGGTGTGATAATTGAAGAGTATTATATGTACACCTTATTCCCACACTTTCGTGATTGTTCCATAGAGAGGGATTTGAAGGTGGAAGAATAGATAAGACATCCATCATAAAATAAATAATTGTTATGAAGTATATAATTAATTTCAATTGGTGGAGAAACAAATTTAATCAATGATATTGATGATTTGGAATTTTCTTAAATTCTAGAATATGGGAATCCCCAATATATTTAAAATTTTGTGGTATGATACTCACTCTCATATCCATATAATGGTTTATGTTATTTCAATTAGGAATGGGGTTGATTATCTAACCAAATGGGGTTGTTTTATAACTTTCACATGAAAATTACAATGTTTTTTATGAAGTTGAGTCTATGATTATACATTTCTAAACAATTGTTTTGGGCCCCCTAGTAAATTAAATTCTATGATAGTAATATATTTATAAATGTGATGGTAAATATTTTTCGATATGGTAAATTCATTGTTGTTTTCTACATTGGGTGTTCCCACATTGACTTATTTATGATCTACATAATGCTCATTGCTAACAATTTATTGGTTTCTTCCTTCTCTAAATACAGTACAATTCCAATGTGGGGAAGAATGTTATTTGAAAAAAATTAAGGGATACAATTTTCCTACCATCTAGGTAGGGAAAATTGATTCTCTATTTGTATTCATTCACAATTATAGGGATAATAGAAACATTGAGATAAGGTTCTTAAGTTATACTAAGGAAAAAAATTCAAATTTTAGATATTGAAGTGCCTGTGTGGATTTATTTATTAAATTATTATATTTTTTTTACAATGTGATATGCATAATTAAATTCTCCCATAGATACATTTAGGTGATGGATATGGTATCTACCCAATATATTGATATTGAAGTAGTTACCTATATGTTTTTCTTAACAAATCTAGGTTGGTGCTACCATTGGAAATAAAAAGGGAGACACACAAGTTACGAAAGTAATTTTATTTGTTTTTTATAGAAAATATAGTTAGATATGTTATGAGTTAATTACCTTAAATAATATGATTGTTAAATAGGACCTCATGTTAAAGACACGTGAAAATGTGTATGAAATTTTAGTCTAAAACATTCTCATAAGAAGTAAAGTGCGGGATAGATGAATATCATGAAAAATCCATGATTTTTAGAGTGTGAATTTGTATTATTTAGTCAATATTCAAGACCCGTAGTGTTTAGAAACCATCAAAAGAATTTTTATGGTTTTATATGGTTTAAGATTAATAGAGTAGGAGTTTATATTGATTATGAACATATATTTATTTTCAATTATAGAATTGGAGACCAAAAAATGAAGAAGGAATTTTTTCTACATATAAGAGAATTGAAATAATTGGATAAAGAGATATGAAAAATGTAATGGGAATTATAAAATGAGGGAACCATTTCAATAAAAATATTAATGTTATGTTTGTAAAATATAAAATTGTTTTATTTAATGAGGAACTATATATCTAAATATATCAATGTCAGTCTTAAAAATGGAAGACATTTTACCATCATGTATGTAAATTTAGCTCTATTATCTAGTGAATATGTTAATTGAGTTTTGTTTCATCTTAAAAAAGAATTTTATTTCCATATAAGAATTTATTTAATTTAAATTTAATATTGTTGTAGACTCCAACTTGGAATTTTCTTGAATTAAATATTCTTATGAGTAATTTAATCTATATAAAGCTTGAACACTTACATTGTTATAAAAACATCATGATGATTCTAATATCTATGATTAGATCATATTTTGAAAAAATATTAATGAGTTTATAGAAACATTAGTCGGAATTTTTTTATTTTATAGTTAAAAAATATAATATTAGAAATTTTACTTTGGTGGAAAAAATTGAAAATAGTGTTTAATGTAAAGATAATCCATGAAGTCAAGGACATGTGTAATGATAAATTGGATTTTCTATAGTCTATTTAAGGGTCGTCTTGGCCAATGGAGAGGTACCATTGAATCACATATCATCATATAGGTTATCACATACTTGCATCACGGTAAACTCGCCATACAAGGACACATATTGGGGATAGTTCCGAACTACATAAAAGTGATGTTGAGGTTTAATGTATTTTTTAAAGAAAATATTGATATATATATAAGGTTAACCTATGATAATTTTAGAATTTTTGAATTTTCAAGATTATGAGGAGACAACTATTTAATTTTTTGAGAATTTTCAATTGAGAATATTTGAAAATTGATAATTATACTCAAAATGAACATAAACCTGAAGAAAATAGTGTTTTTTTGAACTATTTTAAAAATAAAAATAGGTTTTCTGATTCAATATTAATTATTGGAAATAATGTAATATTTTCACTATATATTTATTTGAAACACTTTTCATAAGTTTATTAATTTTGGTTGTTTTGATGAGTGTTTTTTATAAATAAGTTTAAACATATGTTGGTTGATCATGATATATGTGCATGTGGTAAATATTAGTGAGTTCCATTAACAATAAATTGGTTAGATGATATTATTTCTAGGACTACTGAAAATATTCTATAGTATATGTGACCATGAAAAATGACATAAAATAAAGTGTACTCTTGGAATTTCTAATGAAACAGCTATTGAGAGAAAATTTTAATTTTGAAATATTAGGGATTTTCCCTCAAACGGAAAAAGGATAAAGGATAATTAAAAAAATAGATTTTTATGGTATTATATGTATTATAAAAATGTATAGAATATTATTCTACTGACCAGTGAGTAAAATCAAATAGGTATGATAGAGTGTACATATAGATAGATGATAAACCAAGAGTGGTGATGTTGTGTTATATTATATTGATATCTATAAGAAAGAAGTTGAGGATGAAAAAATTAAAATTAAAGTGAAGATCAAATGGGTACCAAGGATAATGAAATACGAAGGATTTGACTATTTTTCTGTGAATGTAACATCGAGCCTAAATTGGAAAAAAAATTAGAACAAGGTAATAAAATATCGATAGTATTCTGTATGGTGTTTTTTGCCATATATTTTCGAATATGAGGAGCTAATAGGTTTGAAGATAAATCGTGATCATTGAGTTGTGTAAGGATGTGAAAAATACCAAAATAAGACCATTGAAGCTGAGCTATATATAGTAAATGTGTTTCATATCATTTTTTATTATTTTTTAGCATTCAAAGAAGCTACAATGAGGAAGAATATATGATATAGTGGATTAATTGAAATCCCAAAGTTGATCAAAGTATTACTTCAAATAATATTATTTAAGGAAACACTTTAATATACATGGTGGGATTCCATAAAACCTGATTTATTCCATGTATGTTTGGAGATAGGAGTGTTACTATATTAATATAATATGAATATTCTGAGAAGTCCTATTGGAAGTGTTTAGTTGTAGTCATATTGGGATGTTGTGTGGGTGAGTGGTGAATGGTGGTTTTATGGTGATATCTACCAAAATCAACTTGTACTGATGAAAATATAATAGCAAATAAATCATTACTTAGACATCCTAGGATCCCCAGGGTGTAGTACTTCATAAAAAACATTATATATCATATTTTATAAATTTAATTTCCATACTACATTTCATATAAAAAATTAAATTCCAAGATAAAAGATTAAATATTTTTTTCGCTAACCAAGAACTATTGTAAAATTACAAGTGGTGAAAATAATCCTCTGCACATTCAAATTTTGTAAAAAGAGGCCACCCATGACATACCCCCCAACCCGGGTGACTGAAAAAATATAACCAGGAATTTAAATTAGTATCAATGAAAAGAAAATCCTTTGATTGGACTTGTTTGTAGGTTTCACTAAATTTCATTTTTTTTAAATGAATTACATATATGAGATGGTTAAGTAAGAGAAACTCATGGAGAAATTAGTCTGAACACATGTGTTAAATAGTCTACAAATCACTTCCAAAACACTAATAAATTAATTTCAAATACGATAAATAATGTCACGAAATTTTCAAAGAAGATATTGGATTATCTACAACATGATTGTAGTCAGAGTGTTAGGTGTTCCATAAATCTCGTGAGAGAGATTCATTAGATGAAGTCAGTTTAAGTTGTGTAAATATTTACATTCTTGAAAAATATAAATCATATAATGATATTATTCTTCAATTTAATAGTATAATGAAATAGTATTGTTAGGGTGTTTTTCATATAAACAAACATATTCTATGGTAATAGTAATAAAAATTCATATTTACACCAAGAGGCTTCAAAAATGGAAGAAAAAATTGGCCCAAAAAATTGGTAAATCCTATACTCTATCAATACATGTTAATTAAAAGATAGAATTAGTTACATGTTAAAATGGAATATTTTTATTTATAGATGAATAATTTCAAACTGATACATATAATGAAGTTTTTATTCAATAAATGATACATTCATTTGAGATACATCACATAATATCTATGAATATATATAAAACCTAGTGGGATTTGGAATTGATGATAGTGAAATAGAAAGAAATTTCATTGATAAAAGAATGATTAATAAATGAATAAATGTTAAATAAAATGAAGTGTCAGTGGGAGGAAATATTGAGCATAATTGTGTATAATAAGAATACACTTAGTTTCAACTATTAATACTTAGAGTTAAATTTATGATTTTTGAATGTGATATAAATTGAATCCTCTCTAGCCATTGAGAAATGAACAAAATACACATAAAAAAAGTTAAGAGTTTAGATTTAAGAAAGACTCTAAATGTTCACAACCCAATATAGTATTTTGATCATTAATAAAATATTCCATCTCATGAACATTTAAAAAAATCCCACAACCCGATTTTTAAAATTATAATTAAATAATTATTTTTTATATGTTCCGGAAAAAAGATAAATTCTATGAAAATATAAAAGGGTTAAAATATCATTAAACAACCGGATATGTCAAGGAATGAGGTGATAATTTACCAAAGAATGTTTCAAACAATTAGTGCCCAAAAAACTCATGTTTCAATACAAAAAAAATAATGAGGACAGACTACACACATAATAAAGAAAAATATATTTTCATGAAGATGTTGGTGATATTAGAGGCTTGGACACATAAATATGGGGTTTTGGTATAAAGGTTCACTTATTAAAAATGGAAGAAGTTCACATATCAATGGGAGAAAAACTAAAAGTAAAAACAATCCTACTAAAAAAGTATAGTGTAAAAAATGAAACTTTTATCTTCCATGAATAAATTCAATTGTCTAGATAATTAAAGTGATTTTTAAATTATTTGTGGTCAAAAAATGATGATTTTTGGTATGTACCAACCATCTATAACTCCTATGTCCATTATAAGAAAAAGAAAAAAAAATTTATGAATGAAAAACCTAAATACAATGAATGTATACCTTAAGGAGTGTACATGTAAAGAAAACCTTCCTAAGAAGTCATTAAATAATGTTGAGAAAAATAGTGTCATTCCAGATATAGGTTGATGTTTCAACAATGGAAATAGTTTCCACATCATATAATTTGTTATTAAATCCATTTATATTTGATATAGAAGGATGAATATGTAGAAAAAAATTAATTTAATCAAGTTGATTCATTAGACTATTGGAATAGTTGATGACATCCCTTAAGATGATATTGAGAGGAAACCCATGAAGGGTGACCTGAAATATTAATATGTTTTATGCATAAGGTGCAATAAGGTAGTCCATATTTCAACTAAGTGTATGGCCAATTAATTGGAAAATATTAATTCATTGAAAAGAAAATTATATTAACCATTGTGTCCTAGTTATAACAATTTTTTCTAGGAATGGGTTTATATAAGGGAATATGTAAAACAAATATTCAGAAAAAATGACTATATATATGTCAAGATCAATTAAAAAATTACAATAGGATGGAACAATAATAAAAGAGTTAAATAACATTCATTATACAAGTAGATATGTAAAATAAATATAATTAGTAATAGTAAAATCAGATGCAATCCATGATGGCATAATGTTTTTGGATTTGGAAAACCAAGGAGAGAGAAATCATAAAGAACACCAAAAAATTTAAATCCATTACAGAATAGGATTTAGGATTGAGTAACAAGTCTCATTCGCTATTTTATAAAAAAAAAGTAGTACAGGTCCAATTAATTCTCACATTTTTATTATTTTACCTTCAGGATGAAATTGAAGGTGATGGTTTGAAGAATAAATACGTTGTTAAACAAACCAAGGTGACAAACTATGGAAAACATCCCAAGAGGGGAAAAACTAATGTTACCCTGGATAAAATAGATTTCTTATTATCTCCAATTTAGAACCTAGATGTCCCATATAAATATATAATTTTGAGTTATTATACTCACTCCTATATCTGTATTTTGGCTTACTACTTTCTAAAAATATAGGCAATGTGATTGTATACAAAAATTTGGAATGATATTACATTCCATTGAATGTTTTGATATGTTTTCTAATGATCAATACCTGTTTATAAATTTCATAAAGAATTATTTTACAACCCCATACAATGGAAATTTTATGTTATAACCAATAACACCCCTATATTTTATTTTATATATCTTGTTAAATAAAATTAATTTATTCGATATCTTATGTTGCATGAAACATCATGCTTAAATGAACAGTGATATGCCATTAAATATTAACAAGGTAATTGAAATCGTAATGTGGCCATGAGGTATAGTAAAGTGGACATTACAATAATAACCTCCCTTATTAAATTACAAACAAAATTTAGGTAGCTCATAAATAAAAATTTGATACATTTACATCATTTAATAGGTAAAAAAATGTTCTAAAAAATATAAATTATGTATTGGTGTTTTATTGAAAGATAAATGTTTATTTATAATTTTATAATTAATATAACTGTTTAAATAAAATAAATTTCATAAAAAATATTAATAAATTATTATTTTGTTGTATTATAATTGTATTATAATTTTATGAGACAATATTTTATTTTTCAATGTGTCGTGAAACCATTTATAATAGTAAATTCAAAAAAATTTCAAATAAATGAGGATTTTAATTAGAAATTAAATCTCTCTTATTTATTAAACAATTCTCTTAAATTTTAGTTGATTTTTATAATCCAAATTTCAAAAAATGGTTATAGTGGTTTTTTTGTATTTTTTTGAAATTGTTTAATTTTTTTGGAGAATAGTGGAATATAGTAATTTAAAGAATTAAATATTTTATTTCAAATAAATTATTTTTTTGCCATGAATGATGTAATAAACCATTATTCTGAACTCTTATTCACTTTTTACCATATTTAGTAATAATAATCAACACTGTTGATAGTCTTTTTCAAAAATAATAAACAATTGTTTAAAATAATCATAAACACCCCTCTTCTCATCTATAAAAACCACAACTCACTACCCATTCTCCTCACACCTTCTACTACATTGAACATTTCTAAATTCTTCTTGATTCCATCCTCAAGCCACTTCACAACATCCAAGACCTATTGTTCATACATAAATTTCAAATATAGGTGTCATAAGGAGGTACCATAGTAGACAATATTGGAGAGGTAAAATGCTCATTTATTCTCTTTTGATTTGTTTTTTTTCTTATCTTCTTCTGACCACCCTTATGAAATTTTTAGTGGTAACTTTGAAATGATATATATACTAGAATTTTATTTTTATTTTAATTTAATACTCATCATCAAATTTCATCTCCACTCATTTAAATTCTAAAAAATTAAAACATCGTTCTTTAGGTGTGGATTCAAAACCATCATGGACGGTGAGTTTTGGTTTTTCATTACCGGCTTCATGGATGTTGATAAAACTTTAATTATGATTAAATAATATTTTTATATGTAATAAATCATATTTAACGTTCATGATCATGTATAAACCAATAATACTAAATAAAACCATACTACTTCATGAGGGTCATGAAAACCTCCAAAATATTATAATCATGTTTAATAACATTTTATAAAATGAAAAATCGTTATATAATATAACATAATGATATATGAATACCATATAAAATCTTGGAAGTTAATTAATATCATTCCATTACACTTCAGGATTTTTCTTTTTCCATTTGACATGAACTCTTATAACTATAATCAATGTAACAGACAATAAAACCATGAATCAAACGGTCTAGAAACAATGAAATTATAAAATTTAACTCAAGGGAATGACCATTATTGAACATAATAATATTATAAAAAATTAAATATTTTTTTAGATTTTATGAATTAAGTAATTAATTAATCATTTTTATTGTCCACAACATTAATTCCATGTGTTGAACGCATTTAGACATAATGAAAGGGGTTTCTCATCTCACTTTAATTTCTATGAGATTTTCCTTTTGTACCAATTATTTATTTTTTCCGGTGTATGTATAATAAAAAATTTATTTATGATCATGATTCATTAATTATATCGTTATATATCTATATTTATTATATCTTGTTTATGGTTATCATCTTTTTCGTATTCCATTTTAACATATGGTGTGTACTTAGAATGTTGTTTTAACTTAAGAAATATGGTTAAACCTGTATCCTCTACTCAATGAGCATATTTTGATAAGTAATATTTCTCATTAATTAAATCTTTTTATAAATAATTATCTATTATTTTTGGGATGGTAGGGGCCTTGCACTATATCGAACCTTAATATGTTGATAGGTCTCGTGAGGCAAAACTATTGACGAAAAACCTATACATTTGTTTCCAAGAAGAATCATACGGGTTTCTATCAATATACATAAACCATATTGTGAAATGTCTTGATTGCAGTGGTTCATGGACTCGATACATGACATTCAATAATTAATCATTTTCTTAATTAATTATTTTGTTATTACTATCTATGTGATTTTAAATGTGATATAATCTATTGATGAATTTTAATTATCAGATTATTGATTAAATGGAATGGTTTTGTCATTTATTTACCTTTAAATTATGTTTATTAATTATTGATTATTTATAAATTATTTTTGATTCATTTTTTTGTGTTTTATGTATCCCTTTTCAATAATTTGTACCCACGATTTTATTTTTTTCCTTCCCCAAGTCATGAAGATGAAATCCTTGAATAGTTGTTAATTGAGAAGAGTATTTTCATTTGTTATGCTCTGTATTTAATTAAAATCATTATAAGGGAACCATTTATGTGTCTAGTACATCAAGAATAAAAAACTGATTGATCCTTGTTTATGTGATATCATGTATCTATGACATTCTATTAAAATATCCACTAACTCCATGCAACTGGGATCAGGATTTTTACAGCTCATATTAGAGAAAATTTATTATAATCCTTAGGAACTATACTTATGAGAGTATAGATTAAAGAATAAACCCCTATAATAGAATTTTTAAATACACCTAAAGAAACCATGTTCTAGATTATGAGATAGGATACAAAGAAATGTTTAATTTTAAGTTAAATTATTTCACAAGTTTTGAGTTTTTTATTTTTTCTGATAATGATGTGACATAATATAGTCAACCCCATAATTTAGAAATGGATCCTCTTGGAATTAATGGGAACTTTACTATTCACAACTTCCAAAAAGAAAGATTTATCCTATCGTTAATATACTTAATCTATTATTTTCAATGGAACTTGTCTCCCAAAAACTCTCATCATGTGAGGAAAAGGGATAATATCTTAATGAGACTGAGAAAGAATTATTTAAATATTATTGGATCAAAGGGAAGTTTGAGAAGAAGAGTATAGATTGGAAAAATATGGACAAATAAATGAAGAGAAATAAATATTTTCCCATATATGATAATTGTTGAAAGAAAGACCATAGATATTTCATAAATGTATTGGAATTTTACTACATGTGTAGAGAGAAAGGGCACCATGCATTTGATTTCAAGGGTAATAAAAAAGTTTCCATTGTACAGTTCTTTATCCACAATGAGATGGGACACTATGAAAATTAATTTTTCATGAGTCAAAAAAATATTCCCCAAAAGAGGATAGTGGATAATGGTCATGATTATGTCACTACCACAGATGAAGAGGAGTAGTTAATATCTATTTTTTGGAATAAATAATTATTTTATTTGATTATAATGTCTATAATTTTATATTTATAAGAATCATGATATATATAAGTATTGTATTGTAGTACTTTTTTATGTATTTCAGACAATGTTTTGAATCATACTGATGACCTAGAAAATAGATTAAACAGAAAATATATATTTTATAAAGAACATGATTGAGGTAAGATCAACCTTAATATATCATTTATGATGAATAGTTTCATATGGGATGGTATTGGTTATTATTTGATTATTTAAGTTGGGTTTACTCTGTTTTTGTATTTAAGTAATATATTCAACAACCATACAGTTAATTTTTTTAGAGAATACATAAGCTTTTTAGGTGACTTCGGTATTCATATATATGGTATATAAAAAAAGATCTATATTGGGTCGTTTAGAGAATCTAATGTTAAGTTGATTTTGGAAATTTTTTAACCTTCATTTTAAATTTTTGGACTACGAATTTTGGAAATCATATTCCGTTTGATTCTTAAAGTTAACTACATTTGGATTGAATTATGTTGACAGATGAATAGTGCTATTTGTGGTTAAATTATGATTTATTATATTGGATACTGTGAGGTATCAATTTTTTAAATAAACATTTAAAGGCAGGTGGAATGAGAAGTGGACCTTATGATTCATTAATGTCCATCCGGGAGAAACATTTCACTGTGATGATTAATTGCCTTTTTTAAAGGATGAAGAGAAAATAGATTAAACCACAACAAATGGATTATATTATGCTTCTAACATGGAATTGAAATCCATTATGTTATTATATTTATTATAAATGAATCCATCATCTCTATGAAAAAGGATTTTGGAATAAAAAAATTATCTATTTATTTTTTATTCTTATAAATAGACGGTCCTTTAACTGATCAAAATTTTATGTTTTTTATGGTGAACATTCTAATGATCATTTTCTATATCAATATCTATCCAAACATGATTTTTTTTGTTTATTTCCATATTCCCACTTTTTACTAATGTTATCTTATTGGAAGTCAAAACCTTCAGTGGACTTTTTCTGTTCCCTTTCCATATTCTTAAGATATGGTTTTATTAACCCTATTTATGATGTGGGTTTCTAATGAATAAATTTTAAAATATAAAGCATTCATTTTTGTAGAGACATTTCAAATCTCAAGTACTATATTTATTTAAGGATATAATTTTATAATAACCCATGATTTTACAGTATGTTTATATATAAATAAATTCAATTTATTTTATATCTTACATTACTTGCAACACTGATCTTAAATGAATCTTGATATACCATTAAATATTAACATGGTTGTTTGAATATAAATATGACCATTAGGAATAGAAATGTGTTCATTATAATAATAAACACACTAATAAAATTATAAATAAAATGATGGTATCTTATAAATATATATATGATATATTTATATGATTAAATGGGTGTATAAATTTTCTAAAAATTATAAATTGAGTGTTGGAATTTTTTAAATCATAGATGTTTATTTACAATACTATAATTTATAAAATGATTTAAAAAAATATTTTCAAAAAATTGGTTCATTAATTAATCTTTTTTGTATTATAATTATAATATAATTTTATGATGACATAATTAATTTATTAAGTTGTCGTAAAATAGGTTATAGTATTAAAATTGGTATTTTTTGAATAAATGATGATTTTAATTAGAAATTAAATTTATTATAAATAGAAAACTATTTTTATTAAATTGATTCCATTTTTATAATATAAATTTTGAAAAAGTATTAGGATGATTTTTGATATTTTTCTGAAGTAGTTGAATTTTGTGAATAGTGAAATACATTAATTAATACTATTTATGATTTGTTGAGAAATAAATGAATTTTTGGGTGAAAAATTATGTGTTCACTAATAAATTGAAAACAAAATGCACTATTTAATATACTCATCAATAAAAGGCATCGCTATTGATAGTCTTGATCCAAAATAATAAAAAATGAATAACATAATAAAAAAACACCCCACTCATTGACTATAAATATCAACCCTCAAACACCTTGTGCTCAAACATTATATTCTTTAAATCTTGTCTAAGGTCATCCCAATTGCATTACCAACACTATTCCCCACCTCCAAGACAAGCTGGTATTACCAAAACACCAAATCCAACTGTCTTAAGGAGGTTCCCAAGGAGAGGATATTCAAGATGTAAAATAATCATTCATTCTATTCTAATTGTTTTCATTTCATATCCTCTCCTCACCTCCCCTATGAAAATTGGAATGGTAACTATATTATGATATATATATATAGTATAATTTGTTTTGTTAATGTAATACGAAAAATCAAATCTCTTCAACTATCCTTTTATTTCTAAAAAATAAAAACATCGTTGGAGAGGTGTCGATTCACCACCTTCATGGATGATGAGTTTTTTTCTTTACCATTATCATGGATGGTCATAAAATTATTTTTCAGGTTAAAAAATATTTTAATATATGTAATAAAAAATCTTTAATGTTGTAAAATCAATATATAAACAAGATATTTAATTAAATTATACTAGTTTATAATGGTTGTAAAACCAACAATAATAAGCTAATCATTTTTTATTAATAATTTATCTAATGATTCATCCATATACAAAATAACCAAATTATATATAAAGGGAATTTAAAATAATTTTAGTATATTAATATCATTCCATTCCACTTTGGTATTTTTTCCTCCAATTTTACAAGAACTCCCATAATTATATATAATGGAATAGACCAAAAACCATGAATTAAACGCTCCCAGGACAATGGAATTAAACATTATAACTCATCAAAATTGCTATAAATTAGCTTGATAAAATAATTTTATATATAATATATGTTGGAGATATTTTTATAAACGTAATTAATGATTATTATTTTATTATATTGAATATTTTTTACAACTATGGAACACTTTCAGTGTAACGATCCACATATTCATTAATGAAAATTCTCTTGATCTAATTTAATTTCATATTATGTAAAATGGTTGTATGAAATATTAAATTAAATAGTTTTATGTTTCTTTATTTTAAGATACCATTAAAAATTGTGATTTTTTCTAATATATTTGTTGAATAGTGATCACATTATTAGTATAAATATAGGGCTTTAACAAATCCAATTTACATAGTAAAAGGAAGCGATGGACTCATCCAGTAGAATTTCTCCATACAAATCTCATTTTTTGGAGCTTGGAAAGGAGGTGGCGTCATGGGGCTTCACTCTTTACCAATCCCAATATGATCTTCAACACGTTAACCTTCAGCCGAACTGCTAATGGGAGAAGTTGAAGTTAATAGAGATTACCACCTGAGCAATGTTATCTGAGCCTCCCCAATAGTTTTTCACCCTCGCTCATATTTTCCTTTGGATTTATGTGGGTTTTTATAATGGGTTATGTAACAATATACTAGCACTAATTTTATGTACATTTTTTTGTATAGAAAATATACAATGATTTTATTATTGTTACTTTGTAAATATTTTTTAAACTAAAAATAGTATTTTTAGTTAATATTAATTTAATAAACACATATTGATGAATTAATGTATTTGATAATTAAATAATATTTTAATGAAATATTATTACAAAGATACTTTTTTTTAAATATATATGATTATTTAAAATTTATGAATACAATTGTAATTTTTATTAATGTTTGAAAGCTATTTTTTTCAAAACCCATGAATTCTTGATAAATGTCATTTTTTGTTTTAAATTTAAAAATTCACATATTTAGATATTTATTTAGAGAAAATATATATTATTTTTTTAATCAGGATGCTGGAATTATCCAACGGTGAATATTTCCTTATTTTCTAAGATAGTCGGATTTTTTGGAAAAATTAAATACCATTTATATATATATATTTTTCTTTATGACATCATAATGTCCCAATAGTGATATAATAAAATACTATAAACATTAATTTCGGCCAATATATTTTTTATCATTAAAATAATGTGATTTTATATTTGTTTAATAAATTTTATGGTGCTTTGGGGATCCCCCAAGACTTATAAACCATTTTAACTTTTAAAATGAATTCCAAGATAGTGTGACTCACTTCCACATAACCAAGTCTAATATTTAAAGAATTTATGACACTGTACTTATAAAATAATGTTTTACACTCCCCTTTGGCATAATATTTGGTAGAAAATTATGGTCTTTTTTTGGTTTTGATTAGTTTAATGTGTGTTGTCAAAAAAATAAATAATAAAGAATTCCTTATCTCTTCCCATATAAACCCACCCAAGCTCTCACATCTCTTCACTCAAAACCCTTGTAGCACATCCCTACCATGACCTCATCTCTATAAAATCCTCCCAAGGTTCCCCGAGCTCCCAAGAATCCTCCCTCAAGCCCCTATCAAGCCTTTGGGATCACACTTCCAAGTGAGGAATTTTTTCCTTTCTCATTTTTTCCAGATTTCTTTATGATGTTAAACCCTTTTATTTTAAATTAAAAATAATTTGGTTTGATTTTTCTCCTCTTAAAAACATCTACCCTTATTTTTGAATGATGATATGCCCTTTTCTCTCTCATTAAGGCCTCCCATGTACACCCTTTACCATGCCAAATTTCAGTAAGGAATTTTTCTCTTCTCATTTACATTTAATCAATTCTTTTATATTATGAATCTAAATACCATTAAATATGTTGGGACATGTATCTATATGACCTTTAGTACAGTCCATTTCATGTACATATAATAATATACCCCTTTATCTCTCATCAAACTTGTTTATTAATTATTATGTCATGTCATTTTGCTATCGAAAGTTCACCATGATTTTCCCAAACAAGTCATTGTGTAGTGAATACATAGCACATTTCTCTATCAAGTGTATTCACCTTTATGTAAATTTACTTATTGATTATAGATTTTTATTTTTTTATTCAAAATTCCATTATAATCGAATAAATTATAGTGTTTACTGAATCCATGTTATTTGATCCATGTGGTACACTTATACATGAAATGAAATGATTATGTAGGGCGCGGATTGATAGCACTCCAATGCATTGGGTAAAGATTAGTATCATGATACATCACGTTAAATGAGGTTTTACTCATGATAATTCCATTGTAATGAGGTTATACTCATGTTCCATGGGCAATGAGTCTTGGATCATGCAAATATCATGTTAAATGTTGATAACACATTTCCATGTTATGATAATAATGCTATATCATGTATTTATGTTATGTTTATATTATGATCCATTGATATGACTATTTCCTAATATGTACTATAATATTCATTTTATTCCTTGTTTACTCCTTTATTGGGCTTTGAAGATCACCTTTTTCTTGTGCATGTTCTCAGGTTATCCCATGCAATGCTTTATACAAAGCAATGTCTGTTGTCATGTAAAATAAGTCTTCAATAAAGATGTTTATTTCATGTTTTATGTTTTTTTGTAATATTTATAATACAAAAAGACACTATACCTCTAAATATTATATGCTTTATCAAGTGAATATTATATGTAATAAGTTTTATTTAAGTGTGTAATAAAGATTAGGGTTGTTATAGTTGGTATTAGAGGATCAGTTTAGTTGTTTTTGGGATTTCTTTTAGAAAACCCTAGTGAAAGCCTTGGGGATAAGAATAAGTATAATAAAAAATCCCTAATTTTTTTTGAGAATTTATTAGGTGGTTTATCATTAAAATAAATCCATGTCTGTATTCGAGCTGGTAGACGTGGCTCTAGAAGAAATGTAACTAAGGATAAACTCTGAAATCACCACTTTAGCTAGGCACGAATGGGAACTGGTGCACAACAATGGGCCATACTGCATTCTTAGTGATGACACACCTGGGGGATATAATTTTTTAAATTAATTATCATTTTAAGAACGATTATTAATGGAATTAAAAAAATACCCTAAGAATATTTATTGGGAAGTATATCATGGATATCATAGATTGATGCCTATAAATTCAGAAGTTATTAAAATAAAAGTAATTTATAAGTCATCAGTTTTTTTTATTTGGATTAACCTTTATGTGTTATCCCTAGCATCCCTTTTTCCCATCTAATGGACTGTAATAGGAAGAATCAAGCTAACAACCGATGCTAAGATCAATGTGATGATTGTTCTAATGAGATTCCCAATTTGATGGGAATGGCAATAGAAAACATTGTCATGATGCTCTCCCAGTTAAATCAAATTGTGAATTGAAACATGTGTAAATAGAAAAGTCCAACCCCCCCCCCCCTCTAAAAGAACATGTCTCAGTCAAGATCTTCATGAGACAAAGTCCTCCATCTTTTAATAGATCATCTGATCCATTGATTTTGAGACAATGGATCAACTCCATTGAAAAGATCTTATCCATCCTTCAATGTTCCGAACAAGAGACGTTTCTTCTAACTTCTTATCATATGGAGGGTGAAGATTATCAATGATGGACATTGATCAAAAATATAAATCCTGAGGAAGATATTGAGGCATTGGACTGGAAGGATTTCTATGACAATAATTTGATAAATATTTTCATTGCACCCTCCGACATAAGATAGAAAGGGACTTCTTTTCCATTAAGAAAAAAGATGATGAATCTGTATGAGCGTACAAGTAAAACATCAAAAGGCTTTCACAATACGCCTCCATCATTGTAATTACACCAGAATGCATGGATGACCTCTTATTTGGTGGGTTAAAACCATGACTATGGAAAGCCATAGAAATCCAAGAGTTTGAGATCTTTCAAGAAATTGTACGATGTGCCCTCAAGGTCGAAATAGAGATCAGAAAATATCAACAGTATCATGGGGATATGAAGTGTAAGTTATATTTTAATTTTGGCAGTCCAATGGATAAATCAAACTGTGCTATAAAAATCTAGCACCCCACATTCCAAAGGAGTGTAAATAAGAACCTTGGAAATTTCCTGAATGGGATGAAGAAATTCCTTAAGTGTGGAAGATAAGGGAACATATACATTAATTTCTCACAAGAATACTCTACATTTGCATAAGAGGAGAAGAATTCTATGTTCAACCCATAACACATTGTTCATTGCTTAAGATACAAATAATTAGGGCACTTTGACAACTATTTCCCTAAGAAAAAGATTTTCAGAGGCAACTAAAAACCTCCAAGGTTGTAGTGGAAAGATACTTCCATCACCACCACTGAAGTGAGCCCCGAAAACGATGTGGTGAAAGGTACTCTAGTTATTATTTTAAGAATAGATAACATCTTTTTTTATTCTACTTCTATGCATTATTTTTAATCCTGAATGTTTTCTAGAACAATAACAACACCACCACAAATCATGGAAGTAAATATTTCAGTGAGAATGAAAAATGGTGCATCAATGCAGCCCATTAATATAACTCCCCCTATCACAATTTGTGTATTGAACATCCTGTTTAACCTCATCATACTCCCTCTGGTTTAATTTGATGCAATTCTTAGCATGGATTGGCTTTCCTTATATATAGACAACATAAATAGTCGTGAGAGGGAAATAACTCTTTATATGGTGAATCAACCCCCCCCCCCCCGAATCTAAATAAGTGCACTGAGGAGGATGAATCTTTTTTATTACCAACATATAAATCATGTATATTAATACCCTATGAGCATGAATATCTTTCTCATATTATTGAATCTAAGGAAGAAATCATACTTGAATACATTCTTATTTTGTAGGAATTCATTGAAGTGTTTCTTGGGGAATTTCCTGGTCTTCCTCCTGGAAGAGATGTTGAATTCTTGATTGATATTATACATGGAGAATTTCCTATATCCAGGACTCTATATAGAATAGATGTTGTGGAGCTTTAGGAGATAAAGAAATAACTACAGGGGAATCTGTATTAAGGGGTTATTCTCCCAAGTGCATTACCATGGGGTGAAGTAGTCCTCTTCATAATGAATAAATATGGGTCAATGTGCCTTTTCATTGATTATCCTGTGCTCAAAAAAGCCATGATAAAGAACAAGTATCATCCTCAATGAATTGAGGAATTGTCCGATCAGCTACACAGATCACAATACTTTTCCATGGTGGATTTTCGGTTGGGATATTACAAGGTAAGGCTGAAGGAGGATATACTCAAGACTTATTTTTGTTCAAGATACAAGAACTTTGAGTTCATATTAATGCCTTTAAGACTCACTGACCCTCCATCATTTTTCATAGACTTGGTGAATAGATTCTTTAGAGATTACATCCAAAAAAATTTAGTAGTCCTTACAGATGAAATTCTAATATACTCCAAAACCAAGGAGAAGAATTAAAAGAATCATAGCATTATACTAGAGAGATTTCGAAAGGATAGGCTCTATGCAAAGTATAGAAAGTGTGAGTTCAGGATAATGGAGATCTCATTCTTGGTTTATATCATCACAATAAATAGTATATGTGTGCATCCCTCCAAGATAGATGTAATTGAGGGATGGATGGGGACAAACTAGATGATGGATATCCATAGCTTCCTGGGGTTAGCTAGATATTATCGCTGATTTGTGAAAAAATTCTCAGGATTTTCAAACCCTCTTTCCAAGATAACTTGGAAGGGTGTAATGTTTTCTTGGATTGATGAATGTGAAGAGAGCTTCAAGGAGTAGAAAAAGAGTATTATCACTGCGCACATGATCACATTACCCAGAATTGGAGAACATTTTGTGGAATTTAGTGATGCTTTGAAGAAGGTCTAGGGTTGTGCGTTGATAGAAAATGAAAATTTCATTGACTATTCTTCATGGTAACTGAAATTCCATGCAAAAAACTATCCAACACATGATTTGGAGTTGGATCCAGTAATCATTACTTTGAAAACATGGAGAAATTGCCTCTTTGGGGTGAAGTGTGAAATGTACACAGATCACAAAATCCAAAAGTATATATTTACATATAAAGAGTAGAATATGTGCCAAAAAAGATGGAAAGAGATAATAAAATATTATGACATCTCAATCCACTACCACCTTAGTAAAGTGAAAAAGTTGGTGGATGATCTAAGTATAAAGGACCCATTGATTCTATCATTGATGAGAACTGAAAAGGATAAAATATTCTTATAATTTATGAATATAGACATGGTAATCATAAAGAAGGGAATAAAATCAATCCTTTCACAAATTATCACCCTGCTTTCACTTTTGGAATGGTTAAAATATGCTAAAAAAGATGATGTGGGAATTCAGAAGAATGAGGAAACTATCAGAAAAGGAAATTCCTCAACATTACATGGTATTGAAGAAGGAATTGGGGGGTTTCATTCAAGACTATGTGTTCCATAAAATCCATTGTTAAAGAATAAGCATTAGGATGATGCCCATAGTTAGAATTTCTCCATTCACCCAAGAAACATGAAGATGTATTGAGATCATCGAGATCATTATTGGTGGGATAACATGATAAAGGAGATCTCTTATTATACATCAGAGTTCCGAGTTTTTCATCGAGTGAAGGATGAGAGGAAAAATTCTAATGGGGTGATGGAGCAATTACTCAGACCATCATGGAATTGGAATAACATCACCGTGTACTTTTGTACCGAACTTCTGAAGACATCCAAAGAAAACAATGCTATTTGAGTTTATGTGGATCTTCTTATGAAGACTGTGCACATCCTTTCAATTCAAGAGGATTTCTCATTAGTTCAATTGGAAATAATATATATCAGATTAGTTGTAATTCTACATGGAGTACCACTATAGATTGTCACTAATCAAGATACAAGATTCACCTCTATGTTTTTGAAGAGTCTTCAACATGCTCTAAATACAGAGTTGAACTTCTATATGGTTTATGATCCTCAAACTGATAGGCAATCTGAGAGGACTATCCAATCACATTAGGACATGTTGAGAGAATTCTCATTGGACTTCAAAGGAGGATGGGATCAACATCTTCTACTGGTTGAGTTCTCTTAAAAACATAGTTTCCACTCAAGTATCCAAATGGATCCTTATAAATAACTTTATGGGAAGAGGTGGAGAATACTGGCATGTTGGGATGAAGTTGGGGGGTGAAAAATCCTAGGTCCAAAAATGGTCGAAGAAATGGAGGAGAAGTTTAAGACCATATAGGAACACATTAAAGATTCTCAGAGTTGACAAAGGGATATGATTATAATCGTCGACAAGACCTATATTATGATATAGGAAAACATGGTATTCATCTTCATATCACAGTGGAAGAGATTATGAGATTTGGGAAGAAGAGAAAGATTTGACCAAGGTACATCGGCCCTTTTGAGATCCTTTCTCACATTAGAGTAGTGACTTGTTAACTAGAACTCCCACTGAACCTATCTCAAGTACATGACGTATTCCATGTATAACTATTGAGAATTTACATACCTGAACCAACTATTGTACTCAATCTAGAGGTTGTAACATTGGATAATGACCTCTTCTATGAAGAGAAGTCGTTGAATATATTAGATTGTAAGGAAAATGTTCTTTGAAATAATACAATTCCCCTTGTGAAATTGTTTGGAATAAACCACGAATTTTAAGAAGAAAAGTGGGAATCAGAGGATGTGATGGGGTGGAGTTACCCACATCTGTTTTAGGGTGGGAAAAAGTTGTTTCGAGGGTGAAACTTCTTAAGGGGGAAGATTTTAATGACCCAAACATTCATTAAGAAGAATTCCACTTGATCTAAATAAATTTATTATTTTGTAAAATTTTTATATAACATATTCACGTCATTCGTATTATGTTTTTGGATTTTAAAATACTATTAAAATTTTTGAATGTTTCTAATATAGCCATTAAATAGTGATCACTTGATTAGTATAAATATTAGGCTTTAAAATTAAAATTTACTCAGATAAAGGAAGCGATGACCTCATATAGTAGAATTTCTTCATATAAAGCCCATTTGTTGGTGCTTGGAAAGGAGGTGGCTTCACATTAATTCCATTTTGACCATGACCAAGGAGAGATTCAACAAGTTAAGCTTGAGCAGAACTTCTTATGAGAGAAGTGGAAGTTAATAGAGAATACCACCCAAGCGATGTTATCTAAGCCTCCCCAACAGTCTGTCACCATCACACACCATACCCTTTGGACTTATGAGTTTTTTATAAGGGGTTATGTAAAAATACCCTATCATGGGGATTATGTACTTTATTTTTTATAGATAATGTACATTCACATTATTATTGTTACTTTTTAAATAGTTTTTAATGAATAAAATAGTATTTTTAGTTAATATTAAATTATGAAATCTATTTTGAAGAATTAACATATTCTTGAATTGAATGATATTTTAATTTACATATGATGAAATAGCCATTTTCTCTTTCATCAATCATTTTTATGAATTCTTATGTCACGTTTTTATGCTGCAAAAATTGCAATGTGATTTTCCACGCTAATCCTTTATGTAGTGAATACCATGCATATTTCAATATCATGTGTATTCACTGTTATGAACTATTAATTATTGATTATATTGTTTCATTTATTTTTTCCATATCCTTTTATTGTGTAATAAAAGATGATTCTTAATGAATCCATGTGATATGATCGATGTTGAATAATTTTGCATGAAATTAAATGATTAATAAGGGTGATCCTGAGAGCTCTCCAGTGCATTGGGAAAAGATTTGTCACGTGATACGTCAAGTGTAGTGGGGGTTTACTAATGCTAATTCAATTTCAATGAGGGTGTACTCAGGGTCAATGTTCAATGAGCAATGGATTAGGCTAATATCATGTTAAATGTTGATGCCACATTTCCAGGTTATGATAATCATGTTATATCATGTCTTTATTCTCATGTTCATTTTATGATCCATTGATATGAATATTGCCTAAAATGTACTATATTCTTCATGTTGTGCCTTGTTTACTTCGTTAATAGGAATTATTTATCATCTTTTTCTTATGTATGTCATTAGGTTATCCCATGCAATGATATGTACAAAGGAATGTGTGTGGTCATGTAAAAGATGTTTTCAAAAAAGATGTGTTTTTCATGATTTAAGTTGTTATGTAATGTTCTTATGCCCCATAGACACTATAAATCTCCATCATATATGTTGTATCAACTGGTTATTTTATTTAATAAATCTTTTTTATATGTGTAATAAAGAGTAGGGTTGTTATATTCAGACATAAGGAAAGGGGTTTCACATCTCACTTTTTTTATGTGAGATATTCCTTATTCACCACTTATTTCTTGTGTGTGGTATATGTATACTTCCCCATTTATTTATGATCATCATTAATTAATGATTTCAATAAATATCCTTATTTCTTGTATAATGTATATGATTATTTTCTTTATCGTATAATATTTTTACATATGTTGTTTACTTTGAATTCCTTTAACTATAGAACTATTGATATATTCATATCCTCCAATAAATAAAAATATGTTGATTAGGAATATTCTCCCTAGAATAAATAATTGTGTAATGAATTTTCTATAAATGTAGTTACTGGTGGATCCATACCTTATATATCCCTTTTATGCATTGATTGGTCTCATCATACAATATAGATGTCAATAAACCCTTCGAGTTTTTTTCAATAAAAAATCAGATAGGATTATACCCATAGAAATAAACCATATTTTAATGGTATGGATAGTATTTTTTCATTTTCAAAATACATGACGTCCAATTATTAATAATTTCATTAATTCATTATACTTTTATTACTATTCATAAGTGTTTCAGTATAAAAAAATATAAGGATTCATTTTCATTTAGATTTTATTTATTAAATTTCATGTTCCTTTCAGATATTTACTTACCCATTTTTATTATTAATTATTATTATTATATTATTATTACTTATTCATTCTTATACTATATGTATCCTTTTTTTATAATTTGATCTCACCCTTTAATTTTATTTCCTTCCCTAGGTTATGAAGATGAAATCGTTGAATAAGTGTCAAGGATGCAGTTTATTTTCATTTTTTCATGTTCTATATTTAATTACCTATATAATAAAAGAACCATGTATGTATCTAGTTATTCAATAATACTACACATATCATTCCATGTTGGTTTGATATCTTATATCTATTCTATTGAAACAAAATAACCACCAACTCTAGGCTACATGGTTCTGGGTTGTTACATTACCACATAGAGAAAATTAAATAAAGTTTTTTATTACATTGATAAATTCACTTTTGTTTTCCCCATCAGGAATTCCACATAGACCAAGAAATAATTTACTAAGGTCTCATTGACAAGAATATAGTGGTTTATATTTCGCTAAATATAATAGAATGTCGAAATTGAGAAGTAGTTTTTTTATGAATAGGGAGATAAATACATATTCCCTTCAATTAAGGGTGAGATAATTTATTCTCTCACTGTATTCATTTTAAATAATGTGTATAATGGAAACATTCACATGAGGTGATTAAGTGATATTGAAAAAAAGGAGGGAAATTTGAGTTCTCTTATAGATTGTGTGATGGTAGTACTATATTTTTATAATGGTATTATGTGTATTTCAACGTGTGATTAGAGATAAATGTGTGATAGATTGAGTATCTACCCATTACAAGAATATTTTGGATGATTGATATATGTTTTGGGTAAAGAATATATGTTTTTGTTTCAATTAAAAAAAACAAAAGGTGTCTTAACTATTTTAAAAGTATGTTTGGAATGATGGTTTTCTTAGAACATCTAGCCAAATAGGTTATATGGATGGACATTAAAATAAAATGGTTTATGAACTGTACCCCATATTAATGACATCGGATAAGGTGTGAGAAAGTTTTTTCTAAAACATCCCCATAAGATGTTAACTGTTTTTTAGGTGAATATATTATAAAAATATATTATTTTTATAGTTTCAAGATTTCGTAATTAATAAGATTGAAGATAAAAGTTGTTTAGAATCTATCTAAAGGAACATAATTAGATTGAGATGGTTGGTGATGAAAGGAAGATGTATAGATATTGAGTTTATTGATATCTAGTATTGGTGTTATGGAGTTTGAGGTCCAATAAATGGGAAATACATTTTTCCTCTATGTAAGATAATCCATCTATATGGAAGAACATTTTGAAAAAATGGAAAAGGGAATTACATTAGTAGGGAAATATGTATGTAAATTGATATACATGAAATTTTATTAATATTAATCGTGTATATCTTATGATGGAATCATGTATGTATTTTTATATGTATATATTTTAAAAATAGAAATGGAATTTTACATGACTATAAGTGAATTTATAGATGTGATAAATTCCTAAAAAAATCACATTGTGGGTAACAATGTAGTATAATATTATACTCATTATTGAATTTCCTTGGTGAAAATATGTTATTGTATAAGACACCAAAATGATTTTTCCGAATTTAACAAATAAGGGCTATAATTTTATCCATTGTAACTCTCAGAAATGGTACATAACTTAAATATTACATGATGGACCCCACAACATTCCCATTAATTATTTCTCATAAATCATATTCAAATGAACCATGGAACAAATCTGGTACAAAGGCTCTCTCCCAATTAAAACCCCAAATGTATTGAAATATTTCTTCCTCTTGTAGAATAAGACCCAACATGTGCTTATCCCTTTCATTTATAGTACATGAATTATTGTAAAGGTTAATAGTAGAATCTTCCAAATGATAGGTATCACACCATGGGCCTAGAATTTTCATTAAAGAGCTTTAGTGAAATATTTCATTACTATATGTATAGTAATGATAACATCAAAAGTGTGGTAACTATATTCCAAGGGAATTTTGATCCTCCCTTAAAAAAATCTTTCATATAATAAAATAATGAAAATAATATTTGTTTTAATCCCCTTCCATTATCCATTTGGATTTAGATCACTCCCTATAAGATCTCTCTAGATCAGGAAGCTCTTCCTCCAACTATATCTTTTTTACTAGAAAAAAGGATGAAAATTCCATCATCCTTGTGGGATTATAATTGTATATTTTGTTTCCCGGTGTCATCGTAGAAAGATTCCTGAATAGTTTCTAACATGGGAAGCATATTAAGGCCTGTAATGATGTCCCTCTTTAGTATTATATTTTTATTCTGAAGGGCTACAGAGGCTATAACCTATATGGTAATTATAAAAGAACACTGAACCATCTCCCTATATCCTTCCTTATGAATCCCATGATTTGTATAAAAGAAACCATTTCATCCTTATTTAGAATTTGATACATAGAAGATAAAGGGGAGTGATTAGAATCTTACCTGAATATGTCAGTCAAAGTAGATTGTGATAATCTAGAGATTGCATGAGATATTCCCAAGCATCTATTAATCCCACTCCATATTTTTATACATACTATTTTATTATTACACAAATTATAGTCATATATTGAGTAACATAAATAAATAATAATATTGATAGAAATAAAGGACTGTAAATATTGTATGAAATTGTTGGGATAAATGCACCCACTTCTTCTTGAAAGGATCAAGTATAGTGTCAAAATCCCCTACATAAAATCAAGGTTGTAACATTGATATTTTAAGAAGAAAGAAAATCCCCTAAACTATTCTTTGTTCCTTATTTCACATAGTATACATAGTAGACCTATAGCCAATTGATTCTCATACTGGCCTTAATGGAGATATTATTATAGGATTTGTCCAAAAAATCAACATGATTTCAATTATCCAAGAAAACCCATATATAGATATAGATAGAATGCACATGAATATAGTTATTGAAATTAAACATGCATGATATGTCAATGATGGTGCATATCATAATTTTTGATTCATGGATTAAAACAAGGTATATTTACTTCCTTTGAGTGTATTTGGATAGTTATTGTATTATATCCATAAATCCATGTCCCTTAGAATTATATATGACTGATTGGATCATTGATAAGAAGAGTGATATGCTCTAGGGATAGTAACATGCTATGATGGAAAATTAAAATTTGTTATATTGATCTTGTTTCTAGAACAAGTCTCAATGATACTAAGAAGAGGCATGATCATTTCATTCCTTGAGATTCCAATAGTAGGGATAGAATAAATCACAACATCTCCAAGATATCATAGTTCTATGAAATAGTTATGAGTAGGAGTGATCTTGTCTGAGGAAACATGAATGATTGATGCCATAATTGGAATGTGAGAATATAAATAGGAGAGAACATCTATACCTATCACCTAGTATGGATGGGAGATATAGTGGGAGTGAATATGATCCAAAAACTCCTCTTTAGGAAGAGGATTAAGATCTTTAAAATATGTATTTAACATAGTACTAACCTTAGTACCAAGGGAAAATATTGTCACCCCTCCTATGTAAGATCAACCATGGAATCATTTTGAGATAGAGAGTTAGAACCATTTATTTTATGTATGCTTGAGGATTTTTTTACCTTAATACACAAACAATTATTAGAAGTATCCATAAACTAACCACCCATAAATAAGGAGACTCATAATGAAGTGGGTAGGGCTCGTGAGGATAATTATGAGAATTGGGATTCTTTTAGTAGCCCAACATAGAGGAACATGGGTGATAAACTAAACAAATATGGTTCTTTAATGTTATTCCATAGTGATATTTGATATAACTTAGGTTGCATAAGAAAAGGGATCTCAAATAAAATTCCTCTACCATAATCTTATGTCATTACTAAAATGAAGGAGAATTATTTGTGGAAGAGGAGTAACCAAATCCACCTCTACACAGATATGGACTACCATATAGGGATTTCCATATGAGGAGTAGGTTTATCTCTATATATTAACTACCCAAAATACATCCCTATACTCATAATTATGGAAGTTTTAGAGAAGTGGAGAATCAATCTAGGGAGGATAACCCCTAGAAAATCATTCTATTAGTGTTTTACCTAATTAACCACAAAGGACGGGCATAGAATAAGATATATCCTACATTAATAGTGGTCACCTTCTTTGATTCAATATTTGAGAAATCTATCTTAGTGTAAATTTTAATATAGAAACAATGAATATTATAGGTGGAGACATTCATAGGACTAGATATACACAAGGAATCCAAAAAATAGGAAATATACACTACTAAATGATGATCTAAACCAAATTTCAATAATTAAGTCTATTGGTGGAAATTGGATTCCACAGCAACCTCTCCTATAATAAGCGAGTGCACCAAGTATCCATTTAAAAATTAAAAATCATTCAACTATATTTATATTAGAGGTATGTGGGATGAGGTTTGTGTCTATGGTAATGATTTTCGAATGATTCCATCTCCTTGATAGATTTGTAATTAGGGTCTGGGGGAAGTTAACCTTTAGCATGGGATTCAACGGATATTTTTTCACCATAATCCAATGGGAAAACTATAGTATGCATAGTGGATGTCTATAGGTAAATGGGTGGGACACACAACCTTCAAAGGATCTTAAAACATGGCAGGTTCCAGAGGAAATATCATAGGAAATGGAATGAATTCAAAAGAACCATTCTTCAACAATATGATACCACTATCAAATATTTTTAAATAGAAAATCCTATATAGGTGTGCACTTCATGTTCAGTGTGGGTGATTCTAGTCCATGATAAATTGTTTCATGTATTATAGATTCATTGAAGAACCACTATTTATTTCAAATAATCAAAGATGGATTTTTATTCCAAGAGATTGAATGTGCAAGAAAGATCCCTTAATAATGTAAGAAATATTCCCGAAGGAACGTTATGGAATTTTATTATTCAGTGGGAGGATGAAATAAGCTAAATTTCAATAGATAAGAATACAATAATTTAAATTATTCATGAGTTGGAGGTAAAAATATGAATTTTTAAGGGACTAACCTAAATCCTCCATGGTTTTTGACAAAATAATAGTTTCCACAAAAACCTCATATTTATGTTCAACATCGAGAATGAGTCTATAATGGTGGTAAAAGGTGTTTCAGATTATCTATTGAACCATACACCTTAAATACATAGAAAAAGTTGTACCAAAACACAATTAATTTAATTATTCATTAATAATTATATTTTTTATGTGTTGTACAAAACAATATGTACAATTTTGGATGAGTAAAAATTTCGGGACACTCACCAATATGTCATGTATGGATGTGAATATTTCAAATATAATTTTTCCACTAATTAGAGGTCAAATAATTGGGTTTCTAACCCAAATAATACAAGAATAAAAATCAGGACAAACTCTATGAAGAATAAAGGGAAAGATATTGGAAGGAAAATGTTGGTATTTTTTGAGGTTTGAACAAAAATCCATGGAGTGTAAGTATAATTATTTAATTTTTACTAATGGTATACGGCCATCGGTCAAGGGAAGTAAAATTTAAATAATTAATAGGCATCATAAATAGAATCAATATTAAAATTAGAGCATCTCTTCTAAGAATATATTTTACTATTTAGTCCATTTTTATGATATTTATAATATTTTTGTCAAACATTTGACAAGTTTTGTATGTCCTTACTATAAAAAAATATACTCTTTAGAATAAAATGATATAGTATTAGATGAGAAATAAAACTTGAAAAAATCCTTTCTTAAGAATTAAGCGAGTAAATAAAGTTAAATCAACCGCTACTAAGATATCATTAATGCAGATGAATATAGTTTTTCTAATAAAAACTCTTATGCATCCCACATCTATGATGGTTGATTATGAGTGTAGATGAGGTCCTTATTTCCCAATACATGTATCCACTTAGGTGGTTTTATCCTTGATGCAGTGGAATGTGCACTGGTCTAAAGGGTGTGAGGTTGGGCTCATCGCACCTTTTTAGGGTATTCTTTCGTACTCTAGAAATCTATATTATATTTAACAACTATTCATGAATCCATTTTAAATAGTAGTGTTTTATAGGCTACCTATGTGATTATTATCTAATAAAATCAATGGTAATTTTTAAACTCCTCTTTGTTTTATATGTTTTACATCTTTGACTTATTTGTTTGAGATGATTTTGTTTAAAGATGAATAGTTGGGATCACTGGAGTTTATCATCATCCATAGAGGTGGTGCAGTTGAGGAGTATGGATTAAGATCTTGAGGTGGATTCTTGTGAATCCCTAAAAAATGAATTATATCCCACATATTTTTGTGACACTTAACACAGTATTTCATACCCTTTTTGGTCTTGTCTCGATGATATATCCATGTAGTTTAACATTTTTCATTATGGAATTCTAGGAAAAAGTGAATATAAATGTTTGTCAATAGGTCTTATGCAAGATCATACTTTTTTATTAGTCTCATATATGGGTAACTACATAAGAGAAGGTATGTATTATATATTTCTCACCATAAGAGGTGTAAGAAGTAAGATCTTCTTTTTTAGGTATAGATTGTGTTGTCGGGGGTTCTTGAGAAAAAGAATATTTTTTGGAATTTAAGGAGTACACATCATGTACTTTGGAGTACACACCCTGTACCCTATTTCCATAGGTAGCGGTGTACTAGCCATGTGAAACCTGAGTACATTGCTGTGTGGGATGACCAGGGGACCGCTTAATGTGGAGCCTCATAAAGGCCTATACACAACGTGTGTCCTCGTGGAACTTGAAATGTATTTTTATTTTTATTTGTTATATAATATTTGGGTCACATGTAATTCAGAGAACCATCTTCTTTTGGATCTATCTCATCCAGGATTGATGAATATCACCGATTCTTCTCTGAGCCTCTGATCGACCGTCTTTTCTCTAAATCAATCACTATCAATTTCATTGGGATTTCCATAGTGAGATATTCCATCTTCTAGAGCCTCACATCTTGATTTATCCTCTTACGTGAGTTAATCAAGGTTTAATGTTTTTAATATTTTTGTTGATATATGAAATTCTAGGTTGAATCAAAGGCTTAGATTCAACTATATCAATCATACAATGCTAATGTATGTGATTTTTTCCTTTTCCTATAGTTTCTTGATTTATATGTGAAACATTGCCCAATAACCTAGTTCAGGGTTTTCCGTGTTTAAGGATATAAATGTATTGATGCTTGATATGCTTTTTTGATTGAGTAGGGAAATTTGAATGTGAATAGGGTTTATTTTCCATTCCAGGCATGTGTTTTCCAATGTTTGATTGTTTTGGCATATAGGTTCTAGATCTCCCAATTAGGGTGCTTTGTTTTCCATGCCTTTTGTTGTTATGATGGAGTGATATTATCTGATGTGTTGTGATCTGATTTTTAGATATTTATAAAGGTAGTATTTGATATTTACATTGGATGATGGATATCTTTGGTGCATGATTTTATTACAGAGGGTTGTGAGAACATTGTGTTGTTAGACCATAGGGGGAATGGACGCTGAGAGATTCCCTAGACTGTCTGTTTACTTTTAGGTTGAAATTCCATACGGTTATGGACAAGTTTTCCCCCTTAGAGTGTATGTAGATCCATGTTATGAGACCGCAGGGGGAATTGGACATTGAGTGCTTCTTCCAAGACTCTATAGTTACTATTATGAGACTATAGGGGGAATTGATGTTGAGTTCAACCTAAGAGAGTCATTGTTATGATTAACCAGGGAGGTTAGACTATGAGAACTTCCAAGAGGTTTTCTTGATTTTGTTTGGTTTTTTATAAATGTAATTGAATGTATTTAAAACTATAGGACTCTTTACTTTTGAGTAATTCCTTTTTTATTACTTCATTTTTCCAATTGATGACCATATATATATTCACTGATAGTTAGGAACCTATCTTTGGGTGGTTTCCTATGGGGATTCATCTCATGCCTTGTTTGGGTCATGATTTTGGGCCCAAAAAAATTGTATTGGTGCAGGGATAGATAAGAGAAAGTTCTCTTCTGCTTGAGGTACATGATTGCTATGGAGAGAGAGAGCATGGGACCAAGTTGAGCCTTGCGATGCTGCTGGAGTTGTTTACTTGCTTTTCCTTGGTACTCTGGTTTAGAATAGTATTTCATCATTGTGATTTTTTTGGATTCTTTCCTAATACTTGTGATTTGTATCATTATTGACATTTATATATGCTACAGTTGATTATTTACATTCAGTCTTCTGATGTTTACTTATTACTTGGACTTACTGTTTCTGTTATTGTTAAATTATTGTTTCTGTTGTGTTACTCTGCCAATTAGGTCATTGTGTCTCAATTGTCACACCCAAGGCCCTCACTGCAAGTCAGTAGCCTCAGGAATTCGGGGAAATGTTCTTGAGGCCATGTGACCAATCGGGTTTGGGTCCCCTTTGGGTGGCACCCATAACAAGTACATTACAAGCGGCATCTATATCACATCACTATAGAAGCATGATTCCCATTTAACCTAACACCGTAAGGTGGTCCTATTCTTATCACAAAAGAGGTACCTATATAAAATTAGGGATTACACTAACTAGGATTGTTTTCTATCAGTACCAAGACAGATATATCCACTTCTATTTTATTTAAAAATCTAGAGTATAATATAAACATAAAGTGTATATACGATAACCAAAAGTAGTATCTTCACTCAAGCTAATACGGTCTATCTTATGGCTGACACATAAGAGAAAAATATGATTTGTGAATGTAGAGATTGAATTCCATCTAGTAATTTGATATATCCTCATTAGTATAAATCAAATATCTTGTAGTTTTAGCGTCATTCTTTAACATTATGTATGAGTATGGGTTTATATAGTTAAATGTTTTGTTGAAAGGAATTATGTTATGTGGTTTGATATCTGTGATCAAACTTCTATGTAATTCCCATGATGTATCTCAATTATTATTACAAAATTATAAAATAAATATATAATCTCATGTGAGTCATTATATATGTCAAAAACACGAGATATAAGATCAATCATATTTCATTGAATCTCCCAATATGGTATTTAATGGGGATTATACATGAGCTGGCTAGAGATAACTAACCTAAAATGTTAGTTATCTAAATGTGTGTTTTGTCAATTAAACCTAATAAGAGTTCCATATATAATCCACGTTTAATATAATGTAGGATTATAGGTGTTTTACTAGGTCTTATCTATGAATTTTCATTTTAGGTGATGTTAGGGCTTAAACCTCAGAGAAGGCCCACATATGTACGTAGGTGTCATAAAATTGGGTGAAAATGGCAGATGTAGTGGACCTTAAAAATTATTCTCTCATAGATTTAATGTCGGGTCTAACACCAAGGATTTTTCTGAAGGTGGTTAATCGTCTATATTTGTATCAAAGATATTGGAGAAGGTATGTCTAGTGGTTTTTCCAAGTTGAAGGACAATACATGATAATCAAAATGATTTTATTGACTCAATGTAAAGATTGATAACATATATGAGTATATCAACATGTTGTGTATAATGAGACCAAGAGGATTATATCGTCTTAATATAATGGTAGAACTGATAGGATTATATCAACTCAAGGAATTTTCGGAATCCATGTGGTGTATCTCGATTCAAATCCATTCTGTGGGAATTTTCCGTTAATAGTTCTTGGACTTACCTAACATGATCAATGACTAAAATGAATATAGACAAATTTGGAGATTATAACTCTGTGGATGTTCTTGTGTAAAGAAACCAATAATAGTGTCTTTAATCGAGGAAATATGATGATACCAAGATGATGATCTCATCTTATCATATTTGTGGGATGACATGGGGGAGTATCATGACATAAAAAGAAATATGAAATGAGGAGGCATGTCTCAAATCAAGGGATTTTGGGAAGCCTGGTGAAGTTTCTTGATGAATGGTATTTTATAAAATCATTGTTAGGGTCATATTTATTATATCCTAGAATATTACCAACCCAGACTGAAAATTTCACAGTGTGACCATTGATTATTCTTGGGGTCCGTTAAAAAATATAGGGAACCAAGAAAAATTCGAGAGATAATGGTCCATCATTAATCCATTTCATGGGGTTATGGGTGGTTCTTCAATAGTACATAAAAATTTAACGGGGCCATCCATGTATTTTTTGAACAGTCAAATAATTTAATTACTATATGAGGGAGGACCTTATCCAAATAGGATATTTTGTGTAGATTTTGTCACATATTGTAGGCCACATAACACTTCTCAAAGGAAGGTATGTATAGTGTGGTCATATACAAATATATTCATTCTGAATTCATAGGGGTATGATTTCATTTAATTATCCAAATAGAGATATACACATGTATCTTGATGTATAGAGATGTTTATCATGAATAGACACTGTATTGAACACTTTATTAAGGCCTTCTTAAATCCTTTGTTCGATCTCAACAATACAATTGATCGATTTTTTTTCAGATCATGTGTCGTGTCCAGGAGATCCCTTATTGAATTTTTTTGATGGTATTTATAGGTATAGGTAGGTAAATTCCTTCCCAAAATGTTTGGAAACATAGTGATTTATGTTTAATATAGATGGAGTAAAATGACAGGGGGTGGGTGAAAAATTATATCTTATATGAAAAAATGATTATGTGTTCAAATATAGATTTAAGTGATATGTTAATAGAGAAAATGTATATGAAAAATGTTTTATGTTTGATGTGGTAATACTACAACATGATGTATGTTAATTTCTATGGGAAACCCTACATTTTCTTTATGGTGGATTTTCCATTTTGAATTTCTTGAATGACAAAAAGTTTCATTAACAAAGATGTTATTAAAATTTTATTTTATGTTTTTTTGGGATTTATAACTAGTATAATTGAAACATGTGAAGCTAAACAGGCTCCTATATATGGTGTATACATCTTAGATGGATGTTTCCTAGGGTAATGTTTCTAGAGGAGACTCTAAAATGTTTTATGTCTTCTACAACCTTTTATTTAGGAATTTGTAAAATCCATTGGCTACTCTTAACAGGGGTTTATAAAAAAAATTTGAATGGATTGGGAACCATTTTTTAAGGATATTCATCCATTAGTATGGGAAAAGTCATGAAATACAAGGAAATATTGTTTACATATACTTAAGGAATGGATATATTTTTCCACTAAAACAAGAACGTTTTTTTCTAATTAAGGATAGTATCATGGGTCCTATACCAAATTACAGGGCATGAATGTTTTCATGTTAACAATTGTACCATCCCACTAGAATTTTATTCATTGGAAATGAATAGAATCTAATTATAGTGTGAATATAGGGAACTGTAACACATTCCAAAATAATCACGTGGGATTTGGTGCTATATCACAAGTTTCAACAAAAATTCAAAAATGAGGATCTCTACCCAAGTCTTTTTAATGTCACCCAAAGTGACTATATCGACTTAATAGATTGATAACCTAAATTTTTTAAGATATAAATTCCATGGTATAAGGCGGAATGAAATGAAAATTGATTATTTCGGTAGATCCAAAAGAGGATATATGAATGTCACTACATATCCTATAACAAAAGAAATCAATCCAAATGTAGTTTATAAAAAGAGTCCCCCATTAAAATCGAACACATCCATGAGGGAATTTTTTTTAATTGGTTTATGAATGGATAACTCAATAGTGAGGGATTATACATATATAAGCTTTATGGATAGGATAATGGATATTTCAATTTATTGTGAGGGCATGGTTATGTTTCCCCAAAATATAGAATTCTGACATGGATCTGTCTCTCATGTTAGAAGTCCTGGTCATGTAACATTTACCACTGTAATAAATTTACAAGTCATGCAATATGAACTGGATATCATGAATTTTAATTTCATGTGTTAAGAACAGATATCCTTCATATGGTTCACAAGGAGAAAAATATGTTCTCTAATCCTTTCATGGCTTGACAGACCTAGTGATCATAGGTCGACTATTTCAAGGGCTGAATAGAGGTCCCTACGGGATTTATATCATTTTATTTTGACCTAAACATTTACCTAGGGAAACAAAGTAGAGGCTTGAAGTTAGGAACCTTCTTTTTCTCCATCTTCACTTTGTGGGTTTTCATCCAATGGATTTTTATGCCTTTTTCTATTTTTGAATCCTAAATTGTTACTGCTATATTTTAGGTGAATCCCGAGATATTAATGGATTTAGTTTTCCCCAGGTCTTCATTTATTGGTTTCCAACCATGAAAGTATAATGTCTCTTTCATTGGGATGTTTTAGTTCTTATAATTTAAAGAAATTTAGATATTTTTTATGTCAAATGGATTTTAAAAATAATAGAGGATATCACATGACATCATAGTCAAAGAAAACCGAATTTTATTGAATATCCAACTACTACTAAGAATGAAATCTTTCTGGAATTGTTCAAATAGTTTAATTTCATGGTTCTTAGACCAAAAGGTTATTAGTTTTTTTTCAAACAACATTAACTACATAGTTCTATATTTTAATGTCATATATATTTCATATAAAAGGTTGGTGAGATAGTCTACATGGTAATAGAATGGAGGAACCATTTGTGAATACTGATCCTAATTCTAGTATAGGAAATCTCTTATATAAGAACACATAGTTTAAATATAGGGTGATGAGAAAATATGTTTTAGTAATTGTAGATATAACAATATTGACATATGATAGGGAAACTCGACATACTATGGGAATGGAAAAAAATATGACTTGAATGAGGGAATGACTCTATCAAACACTACCATAGAAAATAGTGGAATTTAGTTTATGTGTATGAGGTGTAGACCATTATGTTATAAGATTCAAGGCCACATGACAAGGACTATGGTTATGAGAATAATTTTCCATAGGGAGAGTCACAAATTAGGGATTTTCAGGCCAAAATGAATAATCAACATGGGGCTTATGGTCCCCAGAGTTGTGGCATACCTAGACATGAATGGGAAAAAAATATTATGTCATAATAATTCATTAAAAAAGAATACAATTTAGAAGTGTATATCATTGAGGGTATTTGAATCATGATGAATAGTTAGGTTATATAAGTTGTATATGAAAACATAAATATCTGAATGAATTGTAAATGTAGACTGTTGGGAGTATTGTGAACATTCATAATTGTGGAAACATATTTCATTTATAATTGAGAGATACTGCCTAGGATTAAAGTGGATCATTCCTTCATGATTAAAACACCCCCTTAGAGTTACTTCACTCGATGAAATGGTAAACTATTAAATTCATTGTCAAATCCTAGTGGGATCTCATTAGATAAAAAAATCCATTACATTAATATTGATACAAATGGATAACCAGAATGGTTAATTGGATTATGGTTTTGACATCAGTACCAGAAAAGATTCCTTTAAGAGTGTTGGAATTTATCTGTGCTAGCAAACTGTGCTAATAATGTCCACCATTATCAGCACAAAAAAAGTTTTGATAAAGGGTTCCCTTTATGGGTGCTTTTTTAGTGTTGATAAAAAGTGACCTTTATTAGAACATTATTTTAATGCTGATAATGATGGAATTTATACTTGCAATATTTTTTGAGTAGATAGAGGTCCATAATAAAATGAAAAAAATAAACAAATAAAATTAAAAAAATTAAATATTTCATTAATTAAATATTTATTTTTAAAAACGAATAAATTGAATGTATATATATATATATATATTTTTATTTCAAAAATAATAAATTATATATTTTAAATATATAGATATGAAAAATGAATAAAATATAAATATTAACCAAATAAAATTTTCAAATGACTAAATTAAGAAAAATGTTATCATTTTACTAATTAAAAATTTATTCATAAAAATAAATAAATTGAAAACACACAGACAGACACACACACACACACACATATATATATATATATATATTATAAATAGTAATAAATATTATGTATTAAATATTGATATATAAAATGAATAAATTATAATATTTAAACAAAAAAATAAAAAATTTGAAAATTTGAAAATTATTTAAAAAGTTTTAAATGAAACAATTATTAATAAAAATGAATAAGATTAATTTATATATAATAATATTAATTATCAATAGTAATAAATAATATAAATTAAATATATATATATATAATGAATAAAATGTAATAATTATAAGCATATTAATGTATTATTCCTTTTTAATGTTGTTTTAGTTTTCAATTTGACATATATCAAAAGTCGTGTGTTAGATTGATTTCACGTACCCAAATATATGTAATTAATATTCTATATATACAACTCAAACATAAATATATTTACACAATTAATTAAATCTTATATAGAAACACATACTCCTAATATTAATGTAATTTATTCAAATTTTAGTAGATTTTAGAATTTATTTAAAACATGATACATTTTATAAACTGTGATTTTAAATGGTCAATTTTATTTTTTTATTTTTAATACTATTACAGATCGGGTATTATTTATACATTTTCAATATTTTTTATTTCTCAATTTCAACTTTTTTATTACTTATTTATATTTATTTATTAATAGTGTTTTAGTATTTTAAATATGTATTCATCTTTACTACAATATACATACACGTATTTTTTAAAAAAATTATATTTAATTAATTATACATATCCATTTTTTCAATATTTTTAAAGTGTCATCATTTGAATTTTTCAATTTCATAGATTTTTAAAATTCATATTTTTACAATTATATATCCAATAATAATGCAAAAAAAATATGTATAAATAAATATTTATAAATTAATATAATTATAAATATGTGTTTAATATATTTAGAAATTTATATATTTAAAATTATTATACATAAACAAATATTAATTTGTAAAAACGTAAACATATAATTATAAATAAATAATTAGGTTTATTTACATAATTATAAAATAATAATTAATTATTTAATAATTATAATTTTAAATCATTTATCAATGCTAAAGTTTTTGTGTCGATAAATCCTGTGATTTATCAGCACGAAAAAATGCAAATAAATATAATTATTTTATCACTTATTAATTTAGTGATGATAAAATAAATCTTTATCATCAATAATTAAAATAGCTATTAAAATTATTGTTAATCTGTTTAAAAACCCCTGCCTTGACTTAGTCAGTAAGGAATCTCAATCTCTCATGGAACTCCCCTGATGAAAGTGAAACTCCTCTACGTTCCCTCAGAATAATCAAGGCTAGATTCCAATGTATATTATTTTATATATTTCCTATATCATTGTTTTATTTTATGGGTTTTTTTATTTTGAATTTTTACACTATTCTTAACCATGAAGAACCCAAAATCTCATATCCTATCCACTAAAATACAATGAGTTGTTCAATTTCATCTTTTTACACCATGGATTGTTTTGAAGAAATTAAATGATGTTTTCATATGGTAACGTATGTTATCATATTTCCAAAACATATATTTGATGGGTTTATTATAACTATTGATTCGATTTTTTGCATATAAAATGCCCAAAACATTTTTTTATGTTTCTATTTTCACTTCCTAGTCTCTGATTCCAACATACCAAATAAGGCCTTAGGTAATTGATCTTTCTAGACCAATGAGGACCTCAAATTATACACTACTTAAATTTATTTTTTCTACCAAGTTTAATACCATGTCCCATTTGATATAGGTGAATATTTTTTTAAAAATATAAACCAGGGCCATGGATTTCCAAAAACACATAATCTGTAATGTTTTTTCCATTTTTTTTCTATTACACTACATAAAAAAATGTTGTTATACAGGAAACACATTTAATCAAATAAAAAATATGTTCACATATGTGAACGCATACAAACAAAAAACTAATGCATTCACAAAAAACAAATAATAAAAATATGTGTGGAATTAGGAAACAATAGAGGCTCTCATTTAAAAAACATCCTACAAATTCTTCTTTTTCAGTATTATATATGTCAAAGAAAATACATGTGGAAAAAAACATATGAAACTGGATTTTATAAATTAAACAAAATACATGTGAAAAAAAAACACATAGTGTATAAAAATACAATCCTTATAATACATATGAATGAAAAAACATAACATATATAAATATGGGATAAAAACATATAACACATGAGAATAAAAAAAATGTTCACACAGAACACAATATAAAACACATATATATACATAAAACAAAAAAATTCATTGCTTCACCCATAATGGAAATTATTTAACATACCTTTTAATATAAAATTGTCTAAAAATTGGTTTCGTATGGACTTCAATTTTCATATTTCTATGATTTTTTATTAAAATATTTTTCTTTTCCTTAATTTAATAGATAAAACCCATGTTTTTGTTTGATTTTATGGTCCATAAATCCTATATCCTCTTCAAATTAATGTAACTCTCTCAATGAAATCATCAATTGGTTGAAATAATTTTCACACGAGCGAAAAAAATATATGAATCAACTGGAATAATACCATTAGACGATATTGAAAAATACATTAAAAAATAATTATAGATAATTTAGTAGAAGTTAGTTCAAGAAGAACCCCTATTTATGGTACACCAAAAGGCCAAGGAAAGTACTATCCATACAATCAAGCAATAAGATAGAGGAAATATAAGTCCCCGTCTACCTGCACCCTCTTCCCATGTTTATTATTTTTATCTACTTCTAATAGACCCAACAACTATATGTATGAAATTGAAATTATACCCCTAGAAATTACTATCCTAACCCTCACTGAGAAAACCTTACCCATCATTCCTATCATTATTTCTCAGTGTGAATCCTCTCTATGTCATGAAATAATATAATTTATCATTCCACTATCTTGATTCCAAATTCAATCCATAGAGATTCCACATCATCTTTTACAACATTTTCACCTAATGATTGTCCCCAAAACAAAAAGGTTACTTCATTTTGGATTTGGAAAGTGTGGTATCTTTTGGATGGCATGACCAACAAGAATTTTTAGTCACAATTAATGAAAAATAATTTTTTATTATTATTGAAAATTCATGTCCCATGATAACTATATATTACTTTACTAAATAAAAATACTTGTACCAAAAGAGGGGGATATCAATTTTTCTTTATAATTAACTTCTAAATAGATATATAATTACCTCAATATGTAATTACACTTTATAATGATATGTCTAACTTTGTTTCATCATACTATTTTTGTGTTATTGGATCAAAGTGTATAATACTACTTGGGATCCACATGAGAACCAAAAACTATAAACATCATGGGAACCACAATATCTTGCTCTCTCACTTACCTATACCTACACAATGCCACCCCTACTTTATAAACTCAATCCAGCTTTATATGATATCACTATGTACATCATCTCTATCTAGTATTATGATAGAAAATAAAACACATAATACTCATAAGTGACATGAATAACTTTTCATATAAAAGGATCGTGGGTTTCACAAATATGGTTGTGTAAATAATGATTATAGTGATCCTTCATTTCATACCTGACTTTTAAATAATTTTAATGATAAAAAATTACCCCATGAGGATCCAAATGATTAGATTCTTTGGAAAACATGGACTATACAATACTTTTTCAACATAAAATATAAAAATATATATAATTTATTATTCTCCATATTATTGTCCCATTAGTTCTCCTAATCACATGTAGTCACCTAAATATATACATCAAAAAGAGGTGATCTAAAATCCAAGTTAGAGGATAAGAGAATGATAAAACACAAAATGGTGTGATCATAATAATTACCATCATAACATTCAAATATTATCATAAACATGATAGGATGAATTAATAAATGGCTCTAAATGTGGCAATTTAAAAAAATGAAACCTTATGTCTTAGTGGTTAACTACCACACATAGTTGTGATCAATGCTAAAATCATGTTCACATATATTTCACATTAACTCGTGAGATTCATCATATTACACAATGCATTAGAGTGCTGTATAATATCTGGAACATCTGTCACATGATAACATCAACATTATGGTATATAATTCCGAGCACACCCATCACATTATAATGTTAACATTATCAGGCATTCCACATAGAAAATATATTATTTTTTGATATAAATAACCCATTTAAAGTAATGTGTTTCATTAAATAAATCCTACATTAATAAACATAGGGTTCCCAAATGAAAGAGGGAATAACATACATGATACAAGAACCATCAACCTTGAGTGAGAAGTAAAATGTGTATTTTTTTTTAATGAATAGTTCTTTTTTAAAACATTTTTCTTGGCATAAACTCTATTGAAAGACATGTGTATCCCAAAAAATGTAAGATAATGATGAATAAAATATTTTTAAGGAATAACTATACTAAAAATGGAGGGAAAGGGGGGTAACTGATGTGAGAATGTTTTTGGATGGCTTGACCCTTCTCGGTCATCTCTTGTACAAGATCATGTCCTAGTATCTTTCTGTCTCCAATAACATCCCAACAAAGTTGGAGATCTACATCACTTTTCATAGAGATATTCATGTGGACCCATCTAAATATTCCAGTGGAAGATATTTTTATATGAGAACTCAAACAGTGTGAGATTTTAATCCAATCCACCATTGAATTCTAATGAATAATATCATAACACATCTTCAAGCCTAATAATAGTCCATTGAGACTGGCTATTATTTTTTGAGTGATAGGCCTTGATGAAATTCAATTCAATACTTAACTCATGTTGAATACTCCTCTAAAATTAAGATGTGAACCTTGTATCACAATAAGATACAATAGTGGGTGGAACCTCATATAGTCTCACCACATCCATAACATATATCTTTTCTTATTAATCAAGAAATAGATCTTCCCAAATAGATATAAATTGGGATGTCTTGGTGAGCCGGTACACCACAACCCATATCACATTATTTTCTTTGGATTTCTTTGAGAGACCCAAGACAAAGTCCATAGTGACATTCTCCCTTTTCAATATGGGTGTAGGAAATGGTTTCATCATCCCTTTTGACTTTTTTGTTCTGATTTTACATGATGACATATCAAGACACTTAAGATATACTCAAAAATCCCTTTCGTCATGTTTTCCCACTAGAAGTGCTCTTAGTGATAACAATACATCTGGGTGCTACTACGATCATTAGAGAAAGGTGAGAAATCGGTATTTCCAATTATATCCTTCTTTAGCCCAGGTGGTGAAGGCACATAGATGGGAAATCATTTTGGTATATTTGGATTCATTCCATTCTGTTATGATTTCCAAATCCATTATTTTCATATCCATGATTATAGGATATTTCTCAATCAACATCATCGATAGTGTAGAATGTTCTTTTCTACTAAGAGCATTAGATACCATATTTACCTTTCCAGGATGATATTGAATATACAAATCGTATTCTTTTTTTAGATCTAACCATATCCTTTTATGCATGTTGGTCTCATATTTTATGAATATTTTTAGTCACTTGTGATCAGTATAGATGTCACACATTACACCATAGAGGTAGTGCCGCAATATTTTCAATTAAAAATCACAGTTGGTAGCTCCAGATCATCTTTCGGGTAGTTCTACTCATCGATCATCAACAACCATGAGTCAAAGGCTATCACATTTTAATTTTTGGGTTGTACACAACCCAAAACATTCTTCGAAGAATCATTGTATATCAAAAAACATTCTCCTCTTTTTGGTAATATGAGAAAGGTGTCATGATCATCCTTTTCATTATCTCCATGAAACATTCCTCATATTCATCCATCCAGACATACTTTGCATGTTTCCTTATTAACATAGTTAGTGGTCTTGACAATCATGAGAAATTTCTCAAAAAATGACATTAGTTCCAAGGAAATCCATGAAATCTATGGATGTATGTGACACTAGAGGGTCTGGACCATTATTCAATCACCATTTTCTAAGGGTACATAGAAATTCTCCCAATGGTGATCACATGTCCCAATAATGTGACTTTATTCATCCAAAAGTCACACTTCCTAAATGGGGCGTATTACTTCTCCTTTATCAAAGTTTCAAACACAAGCCTTAGATTTTCATCATGTTCCTACTTTCTCTTGGAGTAGATGAGAACATCATAGATAAATAGTGCCTAAAATATATATAGGAAATTCTTAAATTCTTTATTCATCAAATACACGATGATTTCAGTGGAAGTAGTATGTTTGAAGGGAATCATCCAAAAATAATAGTGCCCATACCTTGTATGGTTTGAAATCATCTGAATATATTCCTTCTTCAACTTTAGATGATGATATCCAGAACAAGGATCCACCATTGAGATGTGCAGAGCTCCTCATAGAAGATCAAACAAGTCATCAATCCTTGGTAGAGGATACGTATTCTTTATTCTGATCTTGTTGATTTCCAAATAATCGATACACAACAACATTGATCTATCCTTGTTCGTAAAAAAGAACATTGGTGAACGGCAAGTTAAAGTACTAGGTCATATGAACCCTTCATCCAAATTTCTTGTAGTTTCTTCTTTAACTCCACCAGTTTGATTGGATCCATCGAATAGAGACACATTAAGATAGGAGTAGATCTGGGTATGGGTTCTATTGATATCTCTACCTCAAGATCTAGGTTATTTCTGGGTAACTCTTCTAGAAATATATCATTGTATTCCCTCATGTTGGGAATTTCCCCTAGGTGGATAAATTCCTTTAACTCATACATTTTAGTGAGGTATGTCTCTTCATAGGGAATCAACACCCACACCACTGAAGTATTTTTCAGAGGAGATTCATGATCTTTTGTGAATTTGTAGAGAAGCATTTGATGGTTCAGAATGTGAAAAGATATTTCCTCTTCCTGACATTTGATATGTGCTCTATATTATGAGAACTAATCTATCCCCATTATAGCATATCATTCCACCGAGGAAGGTATCATGAGGTTATCTGGATGAAACTACCCACATACGCCAACAGGAGAAGATTCCAACACATGGGATGCAATGATTTCACCACTTTCTTTTTTATTCATATCTTTAATTTTAGGTTTCAGGGCTTCAATTAAATAGTTCTACCAAACTTTTGAGATATAAAGAAATTTGTAGAACCCTAATCAAATAATATTTTTTCAATTATTGAGTGAATAGTAAGTGTACCTTGTATGAAATTATTTTCATGCTCCATATCTGAAGTAGTGATGGCATAATCCTTCCATTATTCCTTTGTATTTGGTGGCTACTGTCCTTAATTACCCTTGAGGACTCAAGGTTTAGTGAATATGAATGCATATTTCCCTTGATTTCAATAGTTTTAGCATTGGACTATTGGCACTGATGTCATATCCTCCACCACATTCTTATACCTTCTCATGTCTTTTTGATACTATTTATCTTAGTGGCCTTCTCTCCCACACTTGTAGTATTTCCCTGTCCATTTAGGTGGTATCCATGATTTTTCTTCCCATATTTCTAACATGTGGGTGGTTTAGTTTTATTTCCACCATTCTCATTAGATCATCCATCCAGAAACTCCAAATTTTGTTTCTTTTAACCATAGTTGTGGGACCAATCTCTAAACTCCATATCCACTTTTAGAGCACATCGAACAGCTTCTTCATAACCACCAATGACCCAATTTCAATATCCATCCAAATTTTTGGTTTTAATCCACTAAATAATCAATCTATTTTTTTGTCATTATTGATAAAAAAATCCCAATGATTACCTTGAAATACTTGTAAAATTTTCATTGTAGGACATGGTATATTATCCATCCTTTTTCTTTAGCTCAATGAATTCTATCTCGATATTCGTATGAAGAGTTAGTGAGGAATACATGTTATGATATTTTATCATAACTTCCTCCAACTCAATCTCTTCAATGTTATCTCATGGCTTGGTGTTCTGAATAAAATGCCACCACTGGTCATCCTCTCTATAGAGACGATAAATTGATAGTCACCATCTTCATCTTAGAATAGTGAATCATGAAAAATATTTTCTCCATTTAGTTGACCCATTGTTCCTCAAAAAGTGTATTAGAATATCCACTAAATGTTGGTAGTAGTTGCTTCCTAAAACACTCAACATCAAGTTCCTCCCTCTTATGTGATTTAGGATGTCATAAATTATTCAGTTTATAATTAATAAACTGGGGAAAATTGAAAACAATCACCATGAAGTTTTGAACTCCATCTCCAAAATCATTGGGGATATCGTTCGAAAAATCACTGCATTGTCACTCACATGGGTTGTGGGCCTGGTTTCTCCTGGTTCCCACTATTTTATAAAATAGAAATTATTAGAAGAAAAAATAAGTCAACAAGTAATGAATAAATAAGTTATTCATTTTTGAAAATAACAATAAAATAATATCTTCTAGGATCACTATTTTTATCAATTCTTCTTGTGTACTTACATATACTTAGTCTCATACTATGGTTTTCACTAATGATCTCTGATGCAAATTCCAAAATTAACTAAAATATGCCACCAAGAAGAACTATAGCGACCCTACTTTTCATACATTACATTAACATATTTTTATTAATAAAAAATATAAAAAAATTACACAATGAATATCCAAAGGATTAGTTTCTGGAAAAAATATGACCATACATAACTTTCACAATATAAAACATAAACATTTATTTAGTTTCTTCTTCTCTAGCTTCTTATTGGTCCTTGTGTTCTCCTTAGTACATGTAATCACCTAAGGATATACATCAATAAAGGGTGATTTAAAATCCCAATAAGATGATAAGAACATGCGACAACACAACATGGAGTGAGCATAATCTTTATCATCATAACATAGTCCTAGTATCATAGACATGATAGTAAGAATTAATAAAAGGCTTGAAATGTTGGAATTTATAAAAACGAATCATTATTTCGTAGTGGTTAAAAACCACACATAGTTGTGAACAACTCTAGATTCATGATAACAAACATTTCCCTTTAAATCACGATAATCGTCACATTACCCAATTCATTGGATCTTTATATAATTCTTAGTGCACCCATCACATCATAACATCGACATTGAGCTATATAATTTCGAGCACACATGTATTATCATAACTATAAAATTATCATGCATTCCACATATAACGTATATAAATCATTAAAATAAATAAACTATGGGTAGTAATGGATTTAATGAAATAAATAATGCATTCATAAACTTAGGGATCCTAAATTAAATATTAAATAACAAACCTGATACAATAACAATAAACCTTGAGTGAGAAGTAAAAGGTGTGTTTTTGAAAGAATAGTTCTTTTGGAAAACATTGACTTAGAAATAAACTCCATTGAGAAACATTTATATCGAAGAAATTGAAATATAATAAATACGACATGATTTTTAAGAAATTACCCTGTTGAAAATTGGGAGATATTTAGAAGACCCAAATTAAGAATATTGGGTTCAAGAGTTCCCCTTACCTTGTGTCTGAACGCTTTCTTCTCTTTAATTTTTGGTATAATCACATTACATAAATTAATAAAGACTTAAAGAACATTTCAAACATGTAATTTATTCATTATGGTTTTATTATGTTTTTTTGGGCCTTTGGATGAGTTATAGAGTTTAAATTCATTATTCATGATTGTTCTTTTTCTTAGTTTTCATAAATGGATCACATGTACACTTGAATGGAAGTTCATGTATAACAAGTATAAACATAAAGAATTTTTATTACATTATATTAATGATCCTCAAGGATTTTTAATGATCTTATAATGAAATTTTTTATATACAATGAGGATGGATCATTAGTTAAAATTTAATGATGATCATTTTGTGTTAATTTGGGAGGTTTTTTCATCACAACGAACATGTTTTGTTTTATCATTTGGTATTATGAATGAATTTTTTTCCATAACAATATAATTTGAGGATAAGAGAATAGATGAAATGAAATTTTAAAGGAATTTGAACGAAAGGGAGAGAGAAATTTCTTCTTTAATTCCCCTATTCAGATCCTCCTCATAGAACCTAGGACTTTTCTTTGGATGATACATAGAGATTCTGGATGTGAGGGAGGGTATAAGTAAGAGTTTTGGACATAATTTGGAAAAGTATATGATTCATAAGAGTGAATAAATGAGGTTGTGATGGGTGATATTTATAGTGGGGGGAAGGGTGTTTTCTCAATATTTAATTCATTAGTTTATTAATTTCCCTCAAGACAAGAAATGCTGATGATTCTTTGACTAAATATAGTAAACAGGTAATTTGAGTTTGAACCAATGTACATTTACATCATCCATGACTCAACCATGATGAAAAATTACATTTATTTAGCATATTTTGTATAATATCTAATTTAACTATTCACCAAAAATTAATGTATTTCAGAAAATCTCAAAAATTCAACCTAACCATTTTTCAATTTGAATAATTCCAAAATTAACTGCATTTTATGAAATTAATTCTCTATATATGATTAATTTATTTTTTAATTAAAATAAAAATACACTTGAATAATACCAATTTTTCAATTAAAACTTCTTTTCTACCACTTTGAAATATTATTTAAGGTACCATAAAATTATCATATGATCATAAGACCAAAAAAAAATTATGAATACATTTCACGAAAATAAATTTCATTTTAAATTATTAAATTAATCATTAAATATTTTTGAATTAAAAAAATACCAAAACAATTATATTATATTGTAACTTATAGGATTAATAAATTTTATTTATAGTATAACTTTTAAGGTTCCTATTCACTTCTCCAAATGACTATTCATTAGGTTCATATCACTATTCATAGGGGTGGAATTACTATTCATAAGGGTATGTTACTGTTCACCAAAATTACGTTTGTCCTATAAAACTCAAAACATCTTACTAATCATAATTGTGTATGTCATTTTTTCTAAATTCAAATAAAAAAATGGGAAGATTATTTTTAAAGTTCATGTAGAATATAGTATTTCATTTACGCATGTTGTGGTATTGGGTTTCTTAATGTGATTTATGTGTTTATATTGTATGATATAACTATAAAAATTGAGAAATTGTATTAATAAATGATTGGTTCATTACAAGTATTCATTTTGGTAATATATACATATATATATACAATAAAATACACTCGAGGAAAAAAAGTTTATAATTACATAAATCTTAAATGAATTTTGATACTCTCTTAAAGAGAGATGTAATAATTCAGTACTACAATACAACTGTCCTTCAATGCCTTTGTATAATTTTTCCCCAAACACTAGATTTCCTTCAATCACTTGATGATGGATTGGAATCCTTCTTTTAATCTATCCTTCCTACCAACATTGTGGTTCCAATGTTCCTGGATGACATACCTGTCAATCGGATTTTATTAATTAATATCCAGCAAATCCACTTCCATGGATTTGAATATCACATCTCCCAACTCATTCATCAACTCATTCAGCCTTTGATCCTCCTCATTTACTGCTTCCTAAGAACACAAAAAATTAAACAAAAAATAAAAACATAATGAATGAATTTTTTTGGTTTTCTTCATATGAATTTTCTTATATGACTAACTAGGTTAATATTGAAATTACTTCATCAAAAATTTCTTTTATTATGAGCGCGTTCAAATTGGATCCCATTAGAACTCTATAGTTAAGAATACCAGGACTATAATATTAGAACAATGAGTGATCTCCTATAAATACTCATGTTGAGCATTTTTTTTGTGAAAAAAAACATGTCAAACACACCATTTGAATCTCTCCCCTAAAACATTGATAAATGTAAAATGGTTCTCATCTAACTCTTGAAGGTATTCCTCCCACAATGAGAATAAATCGTTGTCCCTATTTTCATCTTCATCTTTCAGATACATTCTCTTCCCATCTTAGATAAATTGTTGGTATTCATGATCTCCAATATGCCTCACACCAATACCTCCATAATTTTGTATCTCTTATAATACCTGTCAAAAAGAAACATTTTCGAGGAAGTGAAAATAAATACATGTTTTATCGGGGAAGTAAATGGATACGATTAGAAGTCATCTATATTTTAATGTTCATTCTTTAATTTTATAAATGTAATATGTTTTAATCCATTATTAAAATTTACATAGGTTATTTTTTATCTTCAATACCAAATCAAATATAATCTCTCAAATAGTTATTGTTTAATTTTTTTCTTCAGAATCATCCCCAATATCTTTTATGTTTTTTGAACTACTATGAGTAGTATTCATCCAAAATGATTCCAAATACATTGTATGTGATGCCTTTTGGTTATAATAGTTCTAGGAATATAGGTCGATGTCTACAAAATATGGGAGATAGATATCAAATAAGAAAATGAAATAATAATTGTTTGGTAGGATGTCATCAAGTAACATTGGATCTTCAAAGATAGGAGGAATGTCATTTTGAAAGATGGGTTCCAATCCATTATCAAGAGATGGAAGTAAATCATGCATGTGAGGATGGATTAAATAAAGGTATTGAAGGTTAGTTATATTTTAATATTTACGTATTTTATCTCTTTTCAAAACTATAACAATTTTCTTGTAATATGCATGAATATGTGGACATTTATGCATATAGTGTATTGTATTGTTTTTATTCATGAAAAATTAATTATTTGATACTATTGAAGATAATGTTTCCTTCACCGGATGATTTCACCAATCATAAGGATGAATATACTATTGATTACGAAACTGCATAATTATTAGGGGATCAAAAAAATGTAGATGAAGAAAACTACAACAATGTAGCATCATAGTGTTGAAAAAAATTATCATGTCAAGAAATCCAGGTATAAAATTTGAGGTTGGTTGGAATCAACATGGCCAGCCTATTGAACCCAAAATTTCAGTGTCCATTAGTTATCTTGGGGTCACAATGAGGTTGAATTTTCAGATTGATAATGATTAATGGTTTCGCATCCAACCTATAATTAAAGAAATCAATTGGAATGATATAAATTTTCTGTTACAATATACTATGTCTATTTTACTGAAAAAATAATATAATGGAATGTTTATTTAATTTTAATTATTCCTTTTATAGGTCACTATTTTTAGAATATCAATATAACAAATTTTTCTTCATGGATACTGGAAAAGACCATAGAGGATTTCAAACACTTCTTACAAAGTTAAATCCATGGGATGTTGATGGTAAAATAAAGTCCCACCCACCAATTAGTTATGAACAAATTATAAAAGAGGAAACATAGACTTTGATTATCAATCATCACAGTGGTAAATCATTTTAGTTTCATTTCATTCAATAATATATTATTTAACATTATTTTTTTAATCCAACCTCATTAAAAATTGTTAATTTATTAAACAAAAGTTTGGATCTAAATATACATAATGTGTATCAAAACCAAGATACCCCAATCAAAAATAAGAGATCGGGTACACTTCATTAGTGAATAATGTATTTTAAATAAATAATAACTCTTTAATTATGTGATATGAAAAAAACTCATTTGTCTATTTTTAGATTGATTAATCGAAATCTGAAGGCACATGCATCCCACATAGTGTGTTATAGAAGGAGGATCATGTAAAGAAAGACGGAAAATTAGTTGATGAAGTCATAAAAATAGTATGGGAATAATCTGTAAGTATGATATAATTTTAATTCATTATCCTTTATAATAGTATTACATAAAAATATTTTTTTTGTTAATTTATTTTTATTTTGTTTGGACATTAGAATCAGAAAGGACCGTACAAGAAGATAAGAAACATTCAGTAGCATTGAGGCAGCCTGGAAAATATGGTTGCATTAGAGGATTGGGTTTTAGAGTCTCTACTCAGACATATTTGAGAAGATAAACCCACATAAAAAGACATAAAATACGGTGAGATGATTTTGAACACTAATTGACTCACTTTAATATTTTATTTTACAGTTTGGTTTGGAAAACCAATGTATAATAATGGATTTAAGTTTATCAGTGGTGGAGAAAAGATCGACACATGATCCAAATGGCCCCACTATCTTTGAGGCCATTCATTCACCCCAACTACATACCATATATGGGGTAATACATATTTTCATCATTCTTTCTCTTAAATGTGAGTCAAACCACTTTTGATAACATTATATAAATAAATTTTTTAGGGTACAGTTGTATGAAATTATACCTCTCAACACCAACCCACCACTATGTGGTGATGGGTACAGTGTATATTATCTTGGGAGACTAGATACTACATTAAGACCTCCCAAAAGATCACATCAGAGTGGAGATTGAGGTACCTCATGAGAGAAATGCAATGTTGCATGTTCCACTTCATAGTTTATTTATTATAATGGTTAGTGATTCTACTAGAGCCTTCATGGAATGGTAATATAATATTATAAAGATACATTAGGTACATCTTTAACAAATTTTTTAATATAAAAAACCTATAATAGTTGATGATAAAAATTTTGAAGTAAGGTATGATATTGTAGATAGATAAATAAGTAGAGAAACATAAGGTTGAATCTAGAAAATCTAGGGAATCAGTCATGAAAATAAGACAAACAATTGAGAGTACCTACCCCCCATCAGTTTTAGAGAAACATTTTTTATCATTACAACTTCATATAGATGCTACCTTTGAATATAATACTATTTAGTAAAATTAATATTAAGAAGAAATAAATGGAAATTCCTAGACAGATGCAATTGGTCTTGAGTCTCTAAAATAGATTCTCTTGAATTAATGGTCGGTCATCTCAGTTGTGAATACATACATATGGTACATTTTCATAATATGTTTATCTAAATAGTGAGAAAATATTTTTTAAAGTAAATAAAAATCGATATTTTGTGCAGGAGATTATATCAAAACTATATAACAGGATGATCGTGCAATGCATTATTTGGATTCATTAATATCTATATCATTTATTATTCAGGTCTTTCATTTGATAACAAAACAATTAAGAAGAAAAAAAATTAGTTACTCAAATCATTTTATAAAAAATAATCCAGTGAAAGAATATTTTTTAATCATACAATGAAAAGGTAAAATTATATAATCAAATCACATAAAATAATATTTCCATTTTTTATTTCTTAATTGTTTTTGTTTTTTAGGGATCCCTAGATACTGATCACAGTCAATGTGGACAACCTTAATATTTATGTTTCGGTTCCAATTTATGAATATGAATCCAATTGAACACACCTGATGTGCACTATGAATATTTAATACACTAAAATCAACATTTTATAGATAAAAATTAAATTTTATGTTCAATATGTGTTTTAACATAAAAAAAAGTATGATAGGGAGATCGATAAATATAGGATAGGTCAAGGCATGAAGTTTGTGTGTGAAGGGATAATGACTATGAATTACTAAAAATGAGAAATTATTAAGGTATATGTAGAAATATTCTACTATCAAAACATTTTAAAACAGTTACTTATTTTTGTCAAATTGTTATGCAGTGTTCAAAACAAGATAACAACATTGATTATGGATATAATGTTTTATATTTTATTAGAGAAACCATGAATCATGAAAATACTAGAATCCCCCAATAGGTAATTTTAGATGGTAATTTCAAATTCATTAAATATATTTCAAAAAAAATGGTGTCTATATTTTCTCAGTAATAGCAGGATTTATGACAACCTATATACTCAGAAGATGAAATAAAAGTTTTTATAGATTGGTGAGAAGCATAATTTTTTGTCAGAATGTATGCCGATATAGAATTTGATAGATTACCTAGTTTTTCTATGATCTAGTACGAGTTATGACATAAAAAAATTATTTTGGGAGATAACAATTTGTGTAAGAATTGTTATATATTATTTTTGATCAATTTCTTAAGGAGAAGTATAATTGAGGAATTGAATTTTTTAGAAGCACTGTCCAACAAATAATAAAATTGTTTGTAAATGACCGAGGTGGAGGTTAAGGTGGAGGCGAGTGTAGAGTTAGTGGTAATGAAAAAGGTGGAATCAAAGGAATTATTATAGTCATAGTTAGAGACCGATGTTGATGACTTGGAAGAGGAAAAGATTGAAGTGGAAACTGAGGTGTAGGGGGAAACGAAGAACTGGCATGAAAATAATTAAATTATTGTAAAATGAAGTACAATGAGGATCATACCGTTATGTTGATTGAGAAATATTGTTCAAAAGTGAAAACAACAATTTTCACATAAATAAGATCCATTATGCAAGTGTTTCAGGTGCCTTATTGAAATAATGTTTTCCACCGCCTGTTTAAGTGATTTTATAAAGGGTAGTAATCCACATGTATGATCATTCTATGTTGGAAGATTACATTTCACTAATATTTTTATTGAATAAAGATCTATAAAACACCTAGTCATAAAATAGGTTTATATATACATCATAAATTGTTGAATAAATATGTGTATAATCAACCACAAAAGTGTTTGTATCCATTTTAAAATGAAATTTTATTAAAAAACACAAGTTTCATACCTAAAACCAAGGAATCTAATTATAATTTTTCTGATACTTTATAGAAATGGTACATAAGTCATTTGGAATTTTTATTAGTCAGATGACCTCAATTCGATGCATGTTGTGACCGGTATGACTCCAAGTGCATATTTTTATTCAAAATTTTAATTAATTTTAGTGAAAAAGATAAATGATGCACTCAAAACTATTAAAATGAATATAAATTGTTTTTTTACTTTTGAAAAATGATTCGGAAGTCATTTATGATATGTAAAAATTGTCCAAACCTCAATACGATGCATGGTGTGACTGGTATGACTCCAAGTGTCCATTATTAGTTTAAAATTAACATTTTAAAACAAATAAATGTGTCACTCACTAAAAAATGAGTAAACATGCTCAGATTGTATTGATAATTATGTAAAATGATTAATAATTAATTTTTGATGTGTTTGAATCATTCTCATATCAAAAATACACACTATTCCATCTTTATAACTCAATGTACTTGTTTCCAGTTTAAAATGATATTTTCGTAAGAGACATATACGGAATACTCAAAACTAATGTAAGGAATTATGATTGTTTTGATACATTAATAAAATTGTCCATAAATCATTTAGGATGTGTGGAATCCAGTCAAACATCAATCTGATACACAATGTGACCACTAAATCACCAAGTGAATATTTTTATTCAAAATTGACATTAATTTTAGTGAAGAAACAAATGACATACTCAAAACCAAAAAAACACATTCATATTGTTAATGGTACATTAGTAAAATTACCCATAAGTCATTTTTAGCATGTTTGAATGAGATGTAACTCAATAATATACATGATGTGACTAGTTTGACTCCAAGTGTTTGTTTTCATATTAAAATTGATATCATAATAAAAAAACATGACACACACTGAAAAAATAGAAAATTTTCTTATATTATCTTAATAATTTGGGTCTAGGATTAATAATTCATTTGTGGCATGGGTGATTTATTCTCATGTCTAAATAACACATGATGCCTCATGTTAGACTCAATGTGTGTGTTTCAAGTTTGAAATAATATTTTAGTAAAAAACAAAAGTGTTATTCTCAAAATCAATGAAATTAATTATTATTATATAGATAATTTATTAAAATGATACTCAAGTCATTTGGGATGTGTATGATTCAAACTCACCACAATTTAATGCACGATGTGACTGGTATGACTCCATGTGCATCATTTTATTCAAAATTGGCAATAGTTTTTGTTAAAAACACTATCATACTCAAAAGTGATCAAACACCTTCAAATTGTTTTGTTATATTAGGAAAATATTACATAAGTCATTTTTGACTTGTAGGAATCATCGTCACCTCAATCTGATTAACAATGTGATAGATATGTCTACAAGCATCTAATATCGGTTTAAAATAATCATTTTTATACAAAAATTCACTCACTAAAAACTAAGTAAAAAATATCGGTTTGTCATTATAATTTATTAATATGATTAATAATTCATTTGGGATATGTAAAAATCGGTCTCCAGTCCGAACCACACACGATGCCACATGTATTCCTTAATGTTCATCTATCAATTTAAAATGGTATTTTAGTAAAAAAATGTGGGGTTCTCAAAACCAAGGAAAATAATTATTATTGTTTTGATACTTTGGGTAAATGATTTATAATAAATTTTGGATTTTTATGAATCATATAAGCCTTAATTGGATGCATAGTGAGATTTTTATGACTCAATGTGCATCATTTAATTCAAAATAAATTTTAATTTTTTGTGAAAAAAATAAATGATATACTCAAAACTGACAAAAAATCATTTAGATTGTTTTTGTGCATTATTTTAATGATCCAAAAGTAATTTTTGATGTGTAGGAATCAACCTCACTTGAATTGGATGCATTGTGTGACCATTATGACTTCAAGTGTCTGTTGTCAGTTTAAAAATTTACATTTAATAAAAAAAAATGTTTCACTTACGGAAAACTGGGACAACACACTCAGATGGTCTTGATAATTTGGTAAAATAATTAACAAATCATTTGTTATGTGTATGAGTCAGTATCTTATCAAACCCACACATGATGCCACCTGTGTGTATTAAAGTGTGTGTTTCTAATTTAAAATCACATTTTATTAAAACACACAAGTGGCGTACTAAAAACTAAGGAAATTCATTTTGATTGATATGATACATTTATAAAATGATCTATAATTAATTTTGGTCTTGTTACAATTAGAATTATTTTAATCCTAGGAATTGTTTGACCAGTTTGACACCAAGTGTGTCTTTTTTTCAGAATTTACATTAATTTTACTGAAAAAATAACTAGCATTCTTAAAACTAAGAAAATGAATTCATAATGTTCTTCTACACTAGTAAAATGATCCATAAGTCATGTTTGATGTGTAAGAATCATTTGTACCTCAATATGGAATATTTTGTGATGGTGATGACTCCTATTACATATTTTTTTCAAAACAGACAATAATATTAGTAAAAATACCACTATCAAAAACAAAACAAAGAAAATGAATTTGGATTATTTTGGTACTTTAAGAATAGTATCCATAAGTAATTTTTTATTTCTAGAAACCATTCAAATATCAATTTGGATCACGATGTGAATGATATGACTCGAAGTGCACATTTTTATTCAAATTTGACAGTAATTTTAGTAAAAAAAATTAAAATACTCTATAATAGTATTTTTTTCTTATATTTTCTTAGAAATTTTATTTAATTTTAATTCGGCATTTTTATATTATTTTTGTAATTTCTATTATTTTTTATAGTAATAAATTGTGTTTTTACAACTCCGTAAATTCCATGTTTCTAATGTTATAGTGTCTTTTAGCATCACACTACAATATTCCGCTTCGCCAGCACTAATAAATGTGCTGATAAACGATCCATTTATTAGTGATTTAAAAAGAGATGATAATGAGGGGCTTTATCAGCCCTTCTAGAAGCACTAATAAAGGGTTCCTTTATCAATGATATTTAAATTTCCAATAGAGGAATCTCTATTATTGCTTCTAAAAGCACTGATAAGGGGTCTATTTATCAACACTAGATAAAAGTGATGACAAATGGTGTTTTTCATCATCTCTTTTAAAAGAACTTATAAAAGTGATCTACGTAAATTCATTTATTTGTGCTGATAAATCTACACTTTATCATACATTTTCTTACATTGATAAAATTTGTGGCCTTTTAACCACACTGAGATATTCGGCGGTTTTCTAGCACTAATAGAGGCCTATTATAGCACTATTAAAGGACTCTTTTGTAGTGATGCATGAAACGAGGATTTTATCGACAATGAACATGTTCGTAAGTATATAATTCAAAGATCATAGATATTAAGTATATTCATAGGTAATATGATATTTAATAAGGTTTCAATCAATCTAATGGTTATACAACCATGTATTTAATTACATCTAAGGGTGAAGGGATACAACATGATATTCATGTGTACATAATCACATAAATGTGGGGTATACTCAATGTGAATAGATAATCATATCAAAAATGAAAATACTTCTAAGTAATATATAAATTTCACTTCTTATGGGAAAGTAATATCTGCTCAAAATGTTTCCTAGACTAGGGGGTCTAGTAAGAATAGTCAGGATTTTGATTAGGCCAAAAGTGGTCCACATAATCATTCTTCATATTTTCCTTTTTTGCATTATCTTTTACCTAAATCATGATTGGGAATCAATTAGTCGTCAAATAACTTAATATTGATATGGTTTCCATTTATGGGGTTTCAACCAAATAATGCTTTATCGCAATTTTGATATTCATATTAAGGTATTGAAATTTTTACGATCTATGGTTAGAGTTTAATATCACGATTCTTTGTCCAATAGGTGAAATAATTCATATAGAAAATCTAAAACAAAACATAACATTGATGAATGTCCCATTTATAACATAGACTACCTCCGGAAGATGTGCACATTATTTCATGGTAATTATATATATACTGAGTTTTCATCTTTCCCTAGAATGGGATATACTAGTGTGCCTACATATCCTAAGAGGATAGTATTAATGCGAGAAGTAGTTCTTAGAGAGATTCTTCACTCACAGATCTAGCATATATAAAGGAAAGATGTAATTTTATATTTAAAAATTGTTTGGGATCAGAACTAAAAGAAGATCTATTTCCAGTTCCAGTTATTGAATATCTGATTTTCCTTTGGAATGTAACATTCAATTGTAAAACCCAATGATTTTGTGAAATACAATTTTCAAATTAATTTAATCATTTTGATATTTTTCATTTCATATCACACTAAAAATAGTTTATTTTATATTAATGTACTGTGTTTGACAGGTGATATATGAAAAAAATGTTAATCATGCACTACACCTAACATAAATTTTAGCTTTCTCTACATGGAACACCTAGGTTATCTAATGTTACACTCATTAATGACATTCGACGATGGATTATGTATCAAACAATACTGAATGTTACTGAACAAAAACTCACTAATAAAATATTATAATTTAATAGGATATAATAGGGAAAATAAATTAAATATTATATGATTAACTAATCTATTAATATATATATATATATATTTATTATTTGTTACCTAATAATTGGAAAAGATTATACAAACCAAATGATATAAAGGGATTGATTTTATAAATGTCTATTTTGTTAATAACTTAAATTTACTAGTAAATTGAATGATATTAACTAAATTTATTTTTTTTTATTCAGAAAAACATTTTTGATAATCATCCAATAGATTCAATACATATAATATAAGAACAAGCACATTTTTATGTTTTAAAAACACATATTTTTAGAAAGGTTGTTTTACTAACTTTTAATGAAGTACCCATATTAAATAAAATTTTTAGATCTTTTTTAGATTTAATATGTAAAACTAAACATCATATTTGAATGTGAAGAATAAATATTATGTTAGGATAAATTTTTTTGTTTTTTCATTAAGGTTTCATTTTTTTTTGAATAGTAAAATATATAGAATTTTAATTCAAAACAACATTTTTCATCTAACACATTTATAAGGATGAATTATATTTTAAATTTCTTATAAAGTTTAATTAAATAATAAATTTAGAAATTAATAAAATTTAGGCCGTTGAAATAAATTTCACTTTATAATTTGGTAGAAAATCATAGAAATCATTCGAAGGTTTTTATACTAATAACTCGATGTATCATACCATTTGTGGGATTATTTTTAAATTAATTTCTGACACATATTTTATTTGAATTTGGAAAAATGGATTCAATATTTGGAATAATAATAATTTATAATGTCTAATATGTTCAACTATTTTTACCCAAAATATTAGTGAAAGTGTTTAAAATTAATTATAATATTAAGAGAAAAATTAGGTTAAAAATGTAATAAACCATAAATTTAAGACCCAAAACGACCAAAACACTTGTCAAAACCCCTTTGTATGGCTATTATTCGTCCATGAAACTTACCTTCTAGAGTTTGGTTAGTTGGGTTTTACTTTTTCTTTTGTAAAAATTTGGGTACGCAAAATTTTGTTTTTAAATGCTAGGTGTGTCATTTCTCTTCCCTATAAAAGGTCACCACCTCTCCCTATAATTAAAAACTCTCAAACCACCAAGTTTTAGCCAATATGTACCCAATAGACTTCCAAAAATCCCTCCAATACTCTTATAATCATCCCATTGTGAATATTAAAATCCAAGGAATCCTTTTCGCAAAAAAAATGAAGTTACCCAATTTAGAGGATACTTGAACAGGTTTGATGAGAGTCAGAACACAGGGCTATGAAGGAGTTTTTTATGTATAAGTACAGAAAGGGAATATATTTACTGTACAAATTGAAGATGTTTCACTATGTGTAAATATTTTATCAAATGTATCCAAATACACTAAACTATTATGGCCCTTAGGAATGTACTTTTTTTATGGTGAATGTTCATCTGATATTATTTAATATCCATGTATGTTAATCTAGGGTCACTATATCAATCCAATCATATATTTACATGTAAGTATTATATTTTGAGTTCTTTTACATGGATTTAAATATCATATATGAACAATTTCACATACGATGTCCCACTCTAAGAAGTTTAATATCATGTAGAATGGCCCATGGGTTAGTTAGTTTAATATCATGTGACAAGGAATCATGTGTTCTGAGGTTAAGTTCATCCAAAAAACCTAAATCTACATAGTTTAACATTATGAATTTAGAAATAATTTAATATAGTTAAACTTAAGGGGGCTAAAATTTTGTGAGATGGTGTGAATATTATATAATGTATCATTAGATAAATGTTGCATTAGTCGGGGGAATTTGAATGTGGGGAATATTTTGGTCCCTCGAGATTTATAAATAAAAAACCATATATTTGGGGTTGTTACATATATCAGAATCATATTAATGAAATTATGGTCTTAGGGAGAAGAGTATTCTAATTAGTTCATGGTCCTGTATAGTGTACAAAAGAATTATGGTTTTTGTTCTCATTTTACTTGTAGAATCATTAATTGAAGCTATAATGAAAGAGGGAATAAAATTAAGGACTATTCTTTATTATTATAAACATTAGAACAATGATAATGTAAAAATAATTCTTAAAATTAAATAATTTATTAAGAAAAAAATATTAGAGTGGGAGTAGGTTGACCATTAGTAATGGTGGAAACAAGTGTCACCTCATCATCAAGTAGCTCATTGAATTATGGTTTACCTTTCCTTTAGTAAAAAACAATTCCTAGGGGTTACATAGTGTCTCAAAGGAATCGTTTTTATTCACCATCAAATAATAGTGGTTTCCATTCTGATTAATCAATCTTGAATAATAAAATTTAAATGAATGGAGAACCATGAGGATTTCATCAAGGTTCTAGTATTTAAATAGGAGTTTATATAATAAAATATATGAATTATTAATACAAGACATGGTATGAAGAAGGTTGTATGGAATAGAGGATATATGAATTATTCTAGAATAGTCCATGGCTACACTATCATATGTTACAGAATCCATTTGGGTAAGAGAAATGAACCCCAACAAGAATGGAGGTTACATTAATCATCCTAAGTAGTGAAGTGGGGACTCATGAGCTAATATGGGAATATTGGTCCTTGATTAAAATTATTTTTGATTGAACTCTCTAACCATTTAATATTAATTTGGAATATACCTTTCACTATATAGTTTAAAGGTCATGTGGCTAAGACCAAATTCCATACAATTTAACATCATATTAAAATTAATTATTTCAGGGAATTTAATATCATGAAATAGGGAGGAATATATAATGTAGTTTAATGTTGTGCGATGGGGACCTATACCAAAAAGGATAAAGTTGTGTGGAATGGAATTTTTTGAACGCTGTGAAAATCGATAACATCCTGTGCACCATGAGTAAAATCATGTGTTTGTATCTGGGCTAAGAATATAAATTTGGAGCATCACAATGTATACCATGATATTTGAATTAAGAAAAAATTCTAAAGACTCCTCCTGTGTAGATATATGTAATATCAAATAATGGTAAAATGGTTTCTTCCTAAAATTTAGCTATGAGATGATGAGCCTAACATTAATGTGGGTAAAGGGGAAAGGGAATTTTCTTAGTGCACCATGGGATTACTAGAAAACCCCATCCTCTATAACATAAAAACCCAATAATTTGATATATATATATATATACAAATTTAGTTTAATAATATGATTTATGGAACATGAAACAAGGAGAAACAAACTAAAATAATTACTGGATACTTTAAAAATAAATAATATATATAATCATTGTAAACATTGTTACTAAATTGGTGGTTGTAAAAATAGTAACAATATTACAAACTCATTTAAAAAAATTAATATGGAATCCTTAAGTATGTGTTTTTTTAGAACCCTATTTTTAAAAGATTTTGAATGAGATAAAATCCCTAGATGTTTCTCTAGTCCAAGCCAAGGATGAAGTCTAAATGGAAAATATTCAGTGGAATAATTTTAGAGGAAGGATTTATCATGTAAAACTCATTGGGAAATCCTTTCAAGTCAAATCTCCACCAACAACCACCACTACTAGTTTTCTAACTATATGATATTATTTCGATTTCATAAAGGTTTTTTTATTAATAAATTATTATAATATAAAAAGGTAACAATTATGTATTGAATTTAATTGGTGTATCAATATATAATCTATTTTACGATTAATGCACTTTTTTGAGTTATGTGTTCTTATATTAAAATGATCTTATATTATAAGGACACATATTAAAATTTCAAAATATATATTTTTAAGTCAAGTCATCATTTTCTTACATTGGATGATCATTATGATTTAATGTTTTAGAAAACTAGACCATAAATCATAAATAAATATGTAGTACATCAAAAATTAGAATGTTCTAGTTAGTAACCATTTTTTCCCAAACAAAACATTTATGATATAAAAAGTTTTATTTCCATCACATATCATCACAATTTTCATCATCACATATTCCAGTCCTCTACACTTCCTTAAAACTAGATAAAAAACATTTTAAAAAGTGGGATGAGAACAAAAAAAATGAGAAAGGTACATAAAATAAGAAATAAAGAAACTTATTAGTTTATAAATACTTGTGAAAGATTTTACTTTTTCAAAATTAACCTTTAGGATAAAAATAAACGATTTATTACCCAATAAAACAATTTTTCAACAAAAAAATTGATAAAACATGTCACAATACATATTAATTGGAATATACAACTAATAAAGGTTCTTTTTAAATAATTAAAAGACTATTTAACCTTTTTTAAAAACAATTATACATTTCACAATTACAAAATAATATATACTTTACTTTAAACATGATCTTAGGAATAATCATATGGATCATAACATATAGAACATGGTATCTTAAGGTCATGTAAGCATAGAAAATTTCATAGAATCGCCAAAAATGAACAAACAAAGGTCAAGGATAACTACCAAGACATCATTACATAGTGGATAATGTCCTGAAGTAGAATGGGTTTGCTCCCTAAAAATATACATAACATTTCTTAAGAAAAAAACACTACACCATTCAATATAGAGTTATCTTTGTAAACCCATCTCAACATGTTTAGGATTATCTATTCTACAAAATGAAATTAATAATAAGGCATAATCATAAGAATTATTGATGGAAAGAAATGGGATTATAATAAATCATCATATTATAATAAAATGAAATTTCATAATGAATGTATTTGAGAAATAAACAAAAGGCATTTATTAACCCATAAATTAATGGAACAATAATCTATGTATATATGTTAGAGGCATATATATATAGAATATAAAATAATTCCATAACATTAATTAATAATATAATTTTATTTATAAAGAGTGGTCATAACCTTAAAAAATGGTGCTCCAAAGAGATCCCTTACAAACATAATAAAAACATTTATACATAACGAAATATTCCTTCTAATTATTAACCTCAAATAATATTTAGAAAAATTGTATATAGTGTATTTTAATTGCATAAACCATTCAATATTTTAGAGGAATCCAACCATAAAATAATGGTTATGATGGAGGCAAAAACAATTTATGTTTCATGCATTGAAATAGAAATTTACTTTTTTATTTTCTAAATGAATTCAAAACGTTCCATATAAAATAATTAAAAAGATATATTTTGAAAAAATTGATAGAAATTCAAAAGGATCATAAAATTTCTATTAAAAATAATTTATGTACAGATAAATACATCAATAATGTACTTTTTATAATATGGTTATAGAAGATAAATATTAAATAAGTAAATATTTAAAACATTTAAAATGAGTTTTTAAAGTAAATTGTCCCTTACTTTGAGACTAAATGATCACACGTGTTCCTTATATTACTAAATAATAAACATATTATGCATATTCTCTTTTTTAAAAACCATTTTAAATATTTTTCCATTCCACTTCACTTATTACAATGTCATAAATAATTACTTAATCAATTAGGTTCATGCCCATTGTTTTAAAGATATTCTTCTCATATGTCCAAAATAACTTGTGGGTTGAATATAGTCAATGATATAATAGTTAAATTGTATAAATAATAATAACGAAATAATTATAATTTTCATACAAAAATTATACATCCAAAACCAAATATGAAAGATGGGTATAAAAAATGATGTATGATACAATCATGGCGACTGTAGGTCATATGTATGCATGAGTAACATTTCCATTTCTAAATGATATATATGGATAGAGAAAAGAATTATTTTTTCATTAAATAATGATAATTATATCATAAATACATTATTATTTATTTAAATATACTTATATATCAAACCATGTAATTTGGTTATCGAAAATAAATCACATCTCTTCATATAGGTGGTGGTCCACACATACACAATAACCATGTTATCATTTTTAAATGGATGGAGTGGTAAGAAATAATATGATATATTATCATTATAGAACGATAGTTTTATCATTAATATAACATATTTAAATTAAATCCATCAATATAACTAAATTTTAGAGGTGGTGATGGGAAAAGAATTTCATTAGTTCGTGGGGTAGTGGTATGTCGTACATATGATTGATGGTTTGATTTCCAATGAGTAGGAAGAAGGATGTGGATATAGATTATTACATTTTCACAATAAAATTTAATTATGTGTTATATTTATATGTTGTTAAATTAGTATGGTTGAATGATATTTGAAATAGGTGAACAAGAAATAAAACTAAAACATTATGTTAAAGACTACAGGTCTTCTTCTGGAAACATCCTTTTTTAACCATAAACATTATAAGCATGGTATTATACCAAAAAAAAGACAAATTGAAAATATGTAGGAATATTAAGAAGTTATTTTGGGTGTTAATGGCTAAAAATGTTTTTCATGTGTGAATAAAATTATAGAATATGTTCCCTTTTAATAGACAGGGGAGGGCCATTCTTGGAATTTATTAACTTATTAAAATAATATAAATTATATCTCATTGAAAACTAGATCCAAATTAGTATAAATTCTATATAATATTATTATGAGTCAAAATAATCTCATATAATAAATATTGGGCCAGTTTATGTGATTTTTTTACTCGTATGATATTGTGGTTACCCTTGCTTAACCCTTTTGAGGATTACCATAATAACAATGTTTTTTATTTTTAGGGGTCTTTGAAGTTACAATAAAAGAAAAATTGGCCCAAAAATGGACCACGGTTTATATTTTCAACCATATCCAAATAAAGTTTTCTAATATTGGTATTTTTAAAATTTATAAAAATATAATAATATATAGATTATTATTAAATATCGTTCATGCCATTTTTTATATATATGAAATATAATAATATAATATGTGTCTAACTCTTCAAGAATGTTTTAAAAATTATATTTATCCTATAATAATTAATATATGTTATAAATATTATCACAAAATAAATTTTATCTTGGTTTTTATGTCATTTTAAAAATTAACTTTTATATAAACCCCTAGTTAGAAAATTGTAACTATAAACATGATAATGATTTTTTCAATATTAAAAGGTTATAATTTGACTTATAAGGATACAATTTCCTCATAAATGAAAAATATATGAAATTTTGTACCATTTATCGTCCTAGTTATTCTTTTTCAATATTTTTATTACTTTTAAATAATTTGATAAAATATTTTTTACTATAAAATATCATTATTTCATTTTTTACACTCTTCATTAAATACGATTTTGAAAAGAGCATGACAGAAACAGAATTACTATATAATACATTCACACAATATAAATAGGTTATATTTGTCAATAAAAATTATATAACACAATAATTCATTCTCAATATATTACTTTTAATATTTTAAAAATAATTTAATTTTTCTTACAATTAATTTAATAAATTTTGAGTCGGTTTTGTGTATGAATTTAATTTAATTATTTCATCGCTAAAATTATAAATAAATTAACCCAATAATAAAATATAATTAAAATAAATCATTAAGAACCTCTGATTTCCTCAGTATTGTTTTATGTAAAAATCTAGAGATAATAAAATAATTAGATTGTCGTTTTATAAATTCTTTTACATAAAATATTGTAAAGGTCAAATTCAAAGAAATATGGCCATATGATTCCCTATTTTAAAATTAGATATAAAATTCTACACTTAATTCATAAAATATAATGAATTCAAATTTTAGGGTCATTTTGTTGTCCCTATCATGTTATTTTTAATCTTAATTACTCTATTGACCCTTATCATGGTGACGATTATTTACTATTCTTACTATTATGACAAAAAATAAATGGGGCCAATTTAAAAATATGTAATTAATGAATAAAAATATTTAATTAAATTTTCAAAAATAAATTTCAAGAACTTTAAGTAATTATTTTGATATTAAAATGAAAAATGTAACGGTAAACGGTTTTTCGGAATTTGTTTTTAAAAAAAATATTTTTATAACAAATTCAGGTATAAAATTCCATTCAAATAAATTAAAATGATTTTATTTAACAAATATAAAATAATTAAATTTTAAAACTATTAAAATATTATATTTTTCATTATAAATACATTAAAATAAAATTGATTTTTCAATTAAAATCGGTATTTTTCACTAGTCACATAAAAATTATGCTTTTTAGAAAAATGTCAAAATTTAACTATCAGATAAGATTGATATGATTATTATAAAAAAATATACTTTTTATCAAATAAAATTTATAAAATTTACATAAATTAATATAATAGTTTCTTAGTAAAATGAATAGAAACCTTTTTTAGAGAAATTTTATTTTTTGATTAATAAAATTCTTACTAGAAATTTGATTAATTACTTACTATGGATTTATCATCAAATATATGTTTAGTAGTCCCTTTATATATATTTGATAAATTATTTAATCATATCTGTACCTTTAAATTTATTGGATTGTTTAGAAAGGACATCTTTAAAAAATAATATTCCATGGTTTTATCGGTTTGGTATTATGTGTCATATACACTATCGAGAATAATTATAATTTAAAATTATCATATTTTTACATTCTTCATAATTAATAAATTTAATCTACATATTTTTTACATGATCTTAATAATTAATATTTTAACCTATAAATATCCACTTTTTTAAAATCCCTCATCGTAACAAGGGTGAATTATAACATCCTCTTGAAAAGTGGGAAACACAATAAAAATTCAATCGACAATAACACAAAACTAGGCTTCCAAAAAAGTTATAATTATTATTAATTTAACATAAATACATGGAATAAAAGTGTAATGTAAAAACAATGATGGAGAGTGACCAAGATCATTGATGAAAATACAGTGAATTATCACGCGAAATTTAACATACACAAAAACAGAAACCAATTAGGAGTGGAAATGGCCATAAATTCATCTAAAATGAGGGTAATAGGATAATTTTATTGTTTCAATATCGTTTTTTGAAATTTTAGAAATTCCATTACCATCTAGACTAGGAAAATAAGGAAATATACAGACCTGGCAATTATAATTTCACCCTTTAATCAATTTCAACTAAAATATCATATTTTCATAAAAAATATGATTATTCAAGATGAATTTCTTATGCTTTAATCACTAATATAATCAAATAAAATATCACTTAATCCAAAAAATCGTAAATATTTATTCCACCTGTCTTGTGACATTAACCAAAACCAAAATGCTTATTACAAGGAAGGATAATTTCTGAAAAGAATAAACCTTCATATGAAGAAATAAAACATTATTATATAATGCCTCAAAAATAATACCCAAACCAATACATAGTTAATTTGATAAATTACTAACCATAAAATTCCTCAAAATATTCACAACCAATATTGAAACCCAAAAATCGGAAGGATTTGATAAAATATTCTTCTGAGATTAATTTAATAATTATGTCAAATAAACAATATTAAAATATAAATTCATACAAAAAGAATCCATAAACCCTATTTAAAAACTATGGTAAATTTGATATAAAAATTTTCAATAGTGAATCATAAAATATTATACAATTTTTCAATAAAAATGGAAAATATTTTTTTCTAACCAAACTAGATTTTGAGGAATTATATTGTTTTCTTTAAATTATTGGATTTAAAATACAAAAAATATTCATTTAAAAATAATAATTTCATTTTTTATTAAAATTATAAAAAAATTCTAATGATGAATTTTTTATAACTATTTGCTAAAAAATCAAATTTTCAATTAATAGTTAAAAGTAGTGATTTTTATTAGAAATTTATTTTCATTTAATGTATTTACAAAGTAAAACTATATTTTATATTAGTTTCAAAATTTAATTGTTAATATTATGTAATAAAATCAAAATATAAAATTTGGAAATAATTTTAAACATGAATTTAGAATAAAATATTTTTATACGCAAAAAAAATAATTTTTCAGAAAAAAAACATTTTTGCCCTAATTTCTAGTTTAATTTTAAATTAAAATCATCCACTGATTTGTTTTTCTTCGTAAAAAATGGATTCCATGTTTTATAAAATGATTTAATTTTTATTTTAATATAACTTTTTATTTTTCTCTAATATGAATATTTACCTTATAAATTTTGTTACCAGAGTGAAAACGCAATCAGGTAACTATAGTTAAATATAAAATCATAAGGATTATAAAATGACTCTAACAATTTCATCAATTTTATTTTTGAGTCCATTTCTTCTATACTAATATAATACTAATTTATATGACATTTTTTCGATATGAATGTGATAATGAAAATTATAATATTTTATTTACAAAATAGTCGAAAATGTCATGAGCTTGTTTTTAATAACTAATTTTTTTAAAAAGAGGATAAGCAGAGGATATATTAAATTATAAATATTATTATGAAACATAAATGAATTATCTACTTCATAGTAATTTTTTTTCAATTTATTGAAAATTAATTAACTTAAATTCATTCACAATAATGACATAGTAATTATTATCTTAATTGAATATTAATTTAAATGTTATTAAAAATATTTAAATTACTATAAATTCCATGAATTAATTTGATACTAACAAATTATATATATTATTTGTGGATTTTTTAATGGTTTTATTCTAATTTTATATATTTTTTTATGTTATAAAATTCAAAGTTAACAAACAGCTCAAAATGGACATTATTTATTGTTAATGGAAATATAATTTTATTAAAAAATATAAAATTACTATAAATACTATATTCTGATAGGTGATTAGGATACGGTTTATAATATCAATAATTTTACATTTATGGGTCTTTTTTCAATTATATTAACTATAATTACACACAATGATTAAAAAACTGTATTGTCATGGTAAGTGTGAAAATGGTTAATTAGGATTACAAACAAACTATAAGGGTAAAAATGTGATCTAAAAATTTCCAAAAATACTTTTATGATATTATTTCAACTTATAATAATATTATCATAAAATATTATGATTTTTTACCCATTTTTACCACAAAATTAATCTATATTAAATTAAAACATTAATAAATTCCATGTGTACCACTCTCATCTCTCATAAAATGCCACATCTTCTTCAAATTTTATCACACATCAAGACCCTTTCTCATCCAATAATATATACCCAAATCCATTCATAAAATCTCTCTCCATTTTATAAAGGCCTTATTTAGGGAACAATACCAATCTTATAGGTATTTAACAGTTAATAAAATGATATTTTTTAAAGAGGACGTATTGTTTTTAACAAAATGTTTTATTTTTATTTATTATTCATCTTCCTTAAAATATAATTAAAAATATAAAAAAAATAAAACCCATATAATCAGTATATTAATATGTTATGATATTAAATTAATAACATATATTCATTTTCTCTTCCATCAATTGAGAAATGAAACCATCATTCATGTGTATGGAAGATTTCCGCCTCATGAATGGATATAATTTATTTATCATCACTATCTCTCATAGATGTATTATAATGATGTAACTAATGATAATTTATTATATTCATAACATATTTATCATTATTAAGTTATAAGATATAGATTACCTTCTTAACATTACATTCAATGAAAATTGATAATGTCATTTTTGGGTACGTCTAGACTACCACCTAAATGAAATGATGTGATACTCTTTTTCACCACCACATCACATGGATGATATATATATAAGTATATTTAAAGAATTAACAGGATATTTAGTATATTTTGGAAATTATTAAAAGATAAAATAATACTTACATTCTTTCTATTATTATCGTTGAAAACATGGAAAAGTTACTCATTCTTACATACGATCGGTCGTCTCTGTGATTGGTGTGTAGTTAATTTTTAAACAAGATGAGTAATAGTTTTTTTAATAGTATAATTTATTTATAAAATTGATTTACATTTCTTTATTATTGGTTTTTGGAGTATTTAATAATGACCTCTTTGACCATAGTCAACCTTCAAAATTTATTTTGGACTTATCTACCAAATATCATCAAATCATCGAACATGAACTTAAATGAGTATGCAAATCTTATAAAATGGTAAAATTTGAGATAACATTAATAATAAAAATGAAAAAGGGTATCAATGAATTCAATAAAAATCATAACATTATAATTCATGATATTAAATAATGTATGTGATGAGTTGGTGAAAATGTAAGGGACATTATTTTTTAAAATCCTATGTTAAATTTTACATTAGAACACTATTTTTCTATTAATTTGATATATTTAAAATTATTTTTATTGATGTATTTATATGTAAATAAATGAATAATAAATGAAATTTATGGTTTCTTTTACTTTATTTCAATGGTTTTCAAAATGAATATTTTAACACAATGTTTTAAAATTCATTCCCAGCCTTCCCCCTTCCATGGATACCATTCATTCTGGCACCTATTTATAGTAATTGTATCATGTTTTCTACTTAATTAAAAGTATTGGTCGTGCATAAACCCCTATTATCTTAGATATACCCAAATTTGGGTCCTCCGAAAGGATTCAAATGTTGTGGGAAGGGTTTGACTCATCTTTTGACCTCACTCGAGGTGTGGTGACTTAGACATCATGTAGTACCATGTGGGGATTCTTCTTCATTTGTTCTATTCAGATCAATGAATCCCTAAGATTATTGATTCTCTTATGTGGGGGATTCATCATAAAAGGGTGTTCAGTTTTGTAGGTGGTGGATTTTTCATCAAGAGGTATTTTTCTGGAGTCTCCCTCGGGCAGTGAAGATTGGAGGCAATACAGTGGTATGGTTCCTTCTTTTGGTAGTGATTGGAAGTCATTTTGATGCTTTTAGAGTGAAATAGTGTATTTTTTGGTGGTTTTATAAAAGACATTTGTTTCTAACTCTGGTAATTATGTGGTGTTGCTAATGTTAATGGCGGGTTGGCTATGGTTGATGGACGATGAGTCTAATTGAATATGATTCGTGTGGGGTATGGCCTTTTTAGAACTTTTTGACTGATTTTATGATTTTTGATTATGTAACTATTTGGTTGATGCGTCCTAGATGTATATATGGGTTTTTTATTTGGATTCATTACAATTGGAAGGCATTGTAGCTTCATGACGGTTCAGTTGGGTGGGTAGCCGTAGTAGAGGGATGGTGTGTCGACACCCATCATCCAACTGTATGTCCATCTTGTTGGATAGATGGGTTCTATGATTTGATTTTTTTATAGTGATTTTGGTCTTGAGTTTTGTTGAATCATGTTTAATTTCTATTATTTCAAAACAAGAATTTTTGGGTGGGTGACACGAATGATAGAAAAATGTGATGGAATCTATCATTTGGTCCTCCCTATTCATTTTTATATATTTGGGGGGGCTGATCTTCCTCATTGTGTTACCAGAATAGTGAAAATTCTTTTCATGGGTGAAAAATTATCTTTGACCAATTTTACTACAGCATTATCCTTCCAGGATGCAATGAGGCATTTTCCCTAGATTATCTTATCATTTTCCTTCCTTTGATCAATTGGGACTTTTTTCATCCATTTGGATTTTATTTCTTATGGCATTGTTTCTACTATGATTATAACTTGTTTCCGCTATTCACATTCTTTAAAATATGATTTTATTTTAATATTATAAAATGGTTCTTTTCATCTTCTTGTTAAAAAATTACAATAATATAAAAGGAATGCTCAATTTTAAAGTATATGGCGATAATAACCTTTCCCTCCACCACAACTGTTATTTTATTTTGTATTCTCTTACATGATTACATGTTTTATTTAAAGAAAAAACCTTATTCCCTTTATTCAAGTAATTTTCAATAAGGTTTTAAATATGGTATTTATATATCAATATATGAAAATGATTTCTTATGGGTGCAAGGTGAATTTATAAAATGAAAGAGTCTATGTATTCTCTTATGGTTTTTTAATTATTTATTAGGATTGTTGTTTCCATTGTAAATCAAGGTCAAGTGAGCCTATAATACCTCTCCAATTAATTGCGTAAAGGGATATATTTAATTGATTATTTTTCTCCTAATATATTATCAAAATATATAGTGGTGGTTATTCCTATTGTAACTATGATGGTTATTTTATGTGTGACCATGATGGTTATTCTATATTTGGGGTATTTGGGGCTCTTGACCGGTAGGGTCAGGTCGTGACAGAATAACCATATGCCAGGGGCTGGCAACAAGCGCCGAAGGCATAACAATCTCGGGGAGGCCTTTGCCTATGTACATGTACAAACACACACACACACACACAGCCCACTCGATGCAGAAGTGCTGAGTAAAAAGAAAACCAAAGGACAAACAACTATAACCAAACTATAGTCATGCATCAACTTCTAAATAGAACAAGTATAGTTCTGATAAGTACTGACAAGGAAAATGAACATAAAAATGTAAAAACATGCGCCCAACCCAAAAGGTGACACAACCATGTAACAGGTAAATAAAAGCATAAAAATGGAGAGTCCCACACCTGAAAACTCTACTTCGACCCCGGTATGGGGCCCAAGATCATGTGCCTTATACCCTCTTCTATAGTCATGATCGACTTGTCTGTCATCTACAAGGGCACACCAGGTTTGGGAAAAGCCCATACATGGGTGAGTATAAGGATACTCAGTAAGATGCCCCGAAAGCTCGAGGGAGCAACAAAGGAGGCACTAAAGAGGTGACCAGTAGATAGAACAAATAATAGTGAAATAGTACAGTAAAGAGAGTGCAGCTCCAACCATCAAAATAAAGGAAGTAGACTCGTCCAACCAAGAGGATCTCGATACGGAAATCACATGGAATACCCCACACGTCTTCGCCCCTCTTAGATGGAGAGTAACTAAATCCAGGGAGTGGGAACAAAATTAGGGTGTATATATATATATATATATATATATTCACAACAAGAAACCTGAATGAGTGTGTAAGGGGATCTCCATCTCCCAGCTCAGCTCAGGAAAAGTCGCCAACAGTTCTAAGGATATTCATCACTGATGCCCAAAAGTCTTGCACGTCAAAGATGTCTCATCACTGAACCGTACAACCAAGGGTCCCACTCCGGTAATCACTAAGAAAAGTCACTGAGTAGCCTTATAGAAATTTCTAAGTCTGAAGGAAGTCATCAGGTAACCCACTACCCAGGCCAGCTAGAGGGTAAACCCTAAGAGGTCATCGGGTAACCCATTGCCCAACCCCGCTGGAAGGTAAACGCTAAGGTTAATAGGTAACCCACTGCCCATCCCTACTATAGGGTAAACCCTAAGGTCAACGGGTAACCCACTGCCCTGCCCCACTAGAGTGTAGACCCTAACATGTCGATGGGTAACCTAGTGCCCAGCCCCACTGGAGGGTAAACCTGGAACTGGTCCGATAACTCCACACTGCTCGTGCCATCACTGGGTGTCACTAACATTTCTAGTGTGTGTTGGTTCAGAGTGCGTCAAAGGAACCTCTGACCAATGCCCTTTCAGGTTTCCACATTTAAGTAGATCTCAAATGAGGCTCTGCATGCCCAAACATATTACACCATTGCAATCCTCTCGGAAAAACATGTGAGATAGACAATTTACTCTCTTGAAACGAACTCCAGATGAAAAAGATAGTCAACACTGCTCTATGCCCATACGGAGACTCATGGGGCCCACACCTCGGTTCCGAAAAAAGTCAGGTGACATGTGCCATCATGATGCTCTTGGAAAAACGTGCCAAAACGACTATTCATTCGCCCCGAACGGAAGTCTAATGAAAAAGTCGCACTACGCTGCACACAGCATAAAAGGCGGATCGTGGGTCCCACACCTCAAATCCAGCTTCAACACATGAAAACACCATTGACTACTTCTTGAGGATGATAGGGCCACAAAGCTGATAACGGTGCCAAAAATAGACTCAGGATGTGCAAGCACCATCTGAAAGAAGAATCCCAGAGAGGCGCTAAGTAACACTTAACGAGCGTGTCGCACCACCGAGCCCCTGTCTCGGGAATTAAAAATCCTTGAGACCATCTCCAATCCTCTACCTTGATCTGAGGATCGCATCTTCATAGACGGAATGCAAATTTGACACTCAGTTTGCATGTTATAGGAATTTTAAATCCTGATGGATGGAGACGGGGTGGGTCGGACTGGTTTGGTCGGTCCACACCTTTAGACCGGCAGTCTATGGCTCTGCCGCCCGGACAGCCCGATCAAACGCTGCCCGGAGATCAGTACATGGACCGCACTACTTCACCCAGACCATCACGATCCGGTCAGACTTTACCCCCATGGGACCGGCGTTTCACGAGTCTCGGTTTGCTCTCTGGCTCGCGACGACCCCGGTCTCGTGCCGCACGCCGACCAGTGAAGTTGGCCAGCACACCCCGCCCCATGCCGCTTGGACCGCCGAGGCACCGGGCCGCCATCCATCTCACCCGCGCCGACTGGAGAGGAGCCGCACCGCCGCCTATGAGCCTTGCTGCCACCTGCGGATCCCTCGCCTCCGTCATCGCCCGCCGGACCACCCTAGAACTACCGGAAAACAAGAGTTCTTTGGCTGGAAAACATCCTGGGGTCACCCCGGACAACCCGGGACTCGAAATTTTGATCCTAAATACTCATTGGAAATCTCGGATCGATCCCTACTCAAATATTTCCTTTGATTGACATTTAAACAACATTTAGATTCTATAACTTGAGGTCGAAGAAGATGCATAAATTTAAAATGAAAACGCAACGATCCAACATCGCAGGGCGTAGCCCATCGCTTCACAAATGATCTTCCGGAGCCGCAACCACCTTGGAGAGTTGGCGAGAGGAGCTTGAAGAAGGTGAATCCTTTTTAGGGAGAGCTTCCTCTATGGAATTTGTAAGAGGGAAGGAGGGGGTGGATGTGTTTAAGTAGGAAAAAAATTAATTAAAAATTAATTAATTTTAAACACCCACCAGTAGGCCCGTACCCGAACTCTCGACGTGATTGAAGATAAGACGCTTCTAGGGTAAAATCCACGTTATGAGCACAACGGTGGTCTCAGAATTTTAATTCGAGCCTCCATTTAGAAGTTATAAAGTTCATGCCTGTGGCTTCTAAATTACAAAAATACCCTTGGTGGTGTTTTCCACAGAAGGGTTGCTCCAGTGTAAGTTACACCCCTCCTAGGGTAAATGGAACATTCTAGAATCAATTGTGGCCTCGGTTTTCCCATCCGAGCAAATTTTTAGGAGTTATTATTTTTATTTGGCATCTATAGTGGGAACAAACTTAAAATTTAATTCCGGCCACACCGGGGCTCGGAATCACACGCCATCTGAATGCCCTGCTCTGGAATAACATCAAGAAAATTTCAATGTATTACAGGCTCAAAACCTGGGATCTTGTATCATTCCATCCTTCAAGTTTTTTCATCCCCAAAAAACAAAACTACAAAAATATCTCGGGATACTGAACCTGTATCTGGCTCTCCCATTCCCAGGTGCTCTCATGCACCCTCGGGTGCTGCCACAGCACACGAACCAAAGGAATGGTAAGTCCACGCAGAGTCTACTCATGTCGGTCCTCAATCACCACTGGGTGCTCCACAAAGGTGGCTCCATCCACAATGTCCAGCTCTCCCAAGTCGATGACGTGCGTGGGGTCATGCACATATTTCCTCAGCTGCGACACGTTGAAGACGTCATGCACCCTCTCAAGTTGTGGGGGTAGAGAAAGACGGTAAGCAACGTCACCAACCCTGTGCAAGATCTACATGGGCCCAATGAACATCAGGGATAGCATGCCTTCCTAGCCAAACCCATATTTTTCACGCTGCGGGGAGACTCTCAAAAAGACATGGTCCCCCTGCTCGAACTCCAAAGTCATGCGACGACGGTCTACGTAGGACTTAGATCTGCTCTAAACTGTCCTCATCTGCTCACGAATGACCTGCACTATCTCTGTTGTCACCCGCACCAACTCTAGGCCCACGAGGGAGGTCTCCCCAACCTCCTTCCCGCACAACGGTGACCTGCAGGGTCTCCTGTTGAGGGCCTCAAAATGTTCTAGGCCGATAGTAGAGTGGTAAATGTTGTTATACGCAAACTCTACCAAGGGAAAGTGATCCTCCCAGCTTAGGCCAAAGTCTAACATAGATGCCCTGAGCATATCCTCCAACACCTGGATAGTGCACTTCGTCTTCCCGTCAGTCTGGGGGTGAAAAGCTGTACTCATCCCCAGTTGAGTCTCAAATGCCTCCGGCAGGCCTCACCACAATCGCGGTGAAAACTGTGCGTCATGGTTGAAGACGATCGCTGAGGGTCCTCCATGAAGGCGGACAATCTCTTGAATGTACAGCTGCCCTAGACTCTCCACCGAGCTCTTCTCCCTAATGGCAAGGAAGTGTGCCAACTTTTTGAGTTAGTCCACTATCAGCAAAATGGAATCATGGGCCTTCGTTGTGCGCGGAAGCCCTGTGACGAAGTCCATAGATACGCCATCCCACTTCCACTCTAGGATATATAGGGGCTTCAAAAAACCTGTCGAAACTTGATGCTCTGCCTTCACCTGCTGACAGGTAGGACACCGAGAAACGAACTCAGCTACGCTATGCTTCATTCCGAACACCCAAAACTACCTCTAAAGGCCTCTATAAATCTTCCCCACACCAAGATTTATTGTAAAGGGAGATTTGTGGAATTCCTGCATCACCTCCTCCCGCATATCAACTAGTACTACAGCTCACCCGTGGAATAGGACCTCATGATTACCTCTTTCTAAATACTTATCGGGTGTGTCACCCATGGATATTTGATCACGCAGTACCTTGCTGTCGATATCCCCTAGCTAGGACTCTCTCACATGCTCATGGAGAAAAGGAGTCAGCATCATCGACTGCAAAAAATCCGTACCCTCCTCCTCCACCATGGTTAGATGTAGGGAACCCAATTGCTCTAAATCTTCATGCACTAGACAAGCCTAAGACTTCCTGCTAAGAGAAAATGGTACTACATTTCCTATCCATGGAGTGTACACTATCTCGATATCATAGTCCTTCAGAAACTCCAGCCTGTGCCTCTGCCTCAGATTCAGATCCCTTTGAGTGAAGATGTACTTGAGCCTCTGGTGGTCTGAGTAGACCACAAATCGCTCACCCGGAAGGTAGTGTCTTCATAACCTCAAGTTAAAGACCACCACTGCTAGCTCCAAATATTGAGTCGCATAATTCTGCTCATGGGGCCTCATCTACCTCGACCCATATGTAATCACGCCCACTACTGCATCAGCACGCACCCTAGCCCAGCTACTGAAGTGTCACAATATACTAAGAACTCAACTCCCTCCTCTAGCAGCCTCAACACTAGACCACTAGTCATCATTTTCATCAACTCCTCAAAGGCCTTCTAGAACTGATCAGTCTAGGTGAATGGTCATCCCTTCTACGTCAATGTGGTCAAAGGGGAAACAATATTGAATAAGTCTTCCAAGAACCTCCTGTAGTACCCTGCCAAGCCATGGAAGCTCTACACCTTAGACACATTCTTGGGTGGATCCCAAGAAATAATTGCCTCTATATTTGTGGGATCTATGGATAAACCTTGTTTTGAAATGACATGCCCCAGAATGTGAACCTCATGAATCTAGAACTGACACTTCAAGAGCTCTCCATACATCTAGTGCTCCCAATGTAAGTCTAAGACCATCCTCAAATGCTCAGAATGCTCATCATATGTCGTAGAGTAGATGAGTATGTAGTGAATAAATACAACAAAAAACCGGTCCAAGTACGGCTGGAATATCTGGTTCATCAATGAAATGAAAACGGCTGGGGCATTCGTCCTGCCAAAGGGCATCCCCAGAAACTCGTAATGCCCATAACGACAATGGAAATCCAACTTCGGGATGTCAGCCTCACGAACCTGCAACTGGTGGTAGTCGAATCGATGATCAATCTTGGAGAACCACTTCGAACCTCTCAACTGGTCGAGGAGGTCATCAATCCTTGCCAAAGGGTACTTTTTCTTTATTGTGGCCTGATTCAGGCAATGATAATCTACACAAAGACGCAGACTCCCATCTACCTTTTTCACAAACAAAACCAGAGCTGCCCAGGGGGGACACAGTGGGCCTGCTGAATCCCTTCACACGAAGGTCCTCCAACTGAATTCGTAGCTACCAAAAATCTATGGGTTCCATCTGATATGTTGCACATGATATCGAGGAAATCTTCGGTTGTAAGTCAATTCAGAACTCCATCTCTTGCGTCAGAGGTAGTCCCATGACATCATCTGGATAAACGTCCATATTGTCCTCTACAGCGGTATGGATCCTGGTGCCTATAGAGTCTACTACTCCGAGAGCCATGCTTTCCAAATGGTGAGCAAAAGGCCGTAGTCTCATACTCAGAGTACCTATCTGCTCTGCCATGAGGCCTCGCTCACTGAGGATGGTGAACCTCGTCCTATCATAATGCATGCATCCGACTTGTCTGCGATGACATTCGATCTAGGCATGAACCGTAGAAATCCAATACATACCCAGGATGACTTTGTAAGGTTCCATCGTGATGACTAGTAGATCCCATGTGAAACTCTCTCCTATGAACAATAATTCACACTGTTCTCAAAAAAGGTCACTAACGAGGAACTTCCTGTAGGAACCTCGAGGCTAAGCGCATGTGTTAGCACCTCTACTGGAAGCTCAAACTCTTGTACCAAAAGTAGCAATATAAAAGAGTGGTTGGAGCCTATTTCTACTTGTCCCAAAGAAAGCGTATAGTAAAAACAAATCCTACCTAGGACTATCTCATGTGCTAGGGGTCACGAACATCTATAGCCTGAAGCTGCCTGTGGCCCCTACTGCCAGCTCCCTAAGCCTGGCGTGCGGGGCCCAGTGGTGGTGGTGGAAGGACCTCAAAACGATGTCCCCCACCTCCAGGTCCTGCTGCTATGCCTGCACCACCTCCCTAAGGACCACCTTATCCTCGCCTAGGAGATCCCTGGTCACAAACATGCCTCTGCCACTGTAGTGCGCCCACTGCCTGAGACGGCTGCTCGGTATGCCTGGTCGGACAGTCTCATGCTAGGGGACATTGTCCATCAAAAGAATTGCACTGAATCTCTCATGACTACCCAGGTTCTCTATGGTGCCACTGTGGTGTATGATCCTCCCCCCGAGTCTGCTCACAGAAGGGTCTCCTCGACTGTGGCCCTGCTCTCTGTCGCCTTCCTGCTACCGAAAACTAGTCTCTGAAGAGGCCACTGCTAGGCCCTTACAACTAGTGTCCCTCAGCAAAGAATCTCTCTGTCATGAGCTCCCGCTCTATCAGCCAAACATTAGTAGGGATTCAAAGGGGTACAACACTAGAATAGATTTCCCTACGAAGACCCTCCTCAATCTTCCACGCCCAGAAGTAACGATCATGGATCATATCATATGAATAGCGTGTTAGATCAGTAAACCGGTAGGAGTAATGCACCATGTTTATCCCCATATTTTCAGCTCCAAAAGCTCCTCAATCCGAACAGAACGTAAACAAGAGGAGGAGTACTCCTATAAAAAGAGCTGCTTGAGGTTATCCCACATGAGAGACGACTCGTCGTAAGTCTGCATAACGAACCCCCACCAACCCCCAGCTGTCTCGAGTAAAAGGATAGAAGGTAGAGCTAACATCTAGTCAGCTGGTTTCTGTACCAGCCTGAAAAGTCAGTCCACGGACTCTAGCCAGTCTTCCACTACCTGGGGATCATTTTCCCCGTGAAACTTCTACGGCCACTAATGCTGGAAATCTCGGTGTGCACTCATTTTATTCTCAACCTCGACCTATGCTGCTAGTACTAACTTCCTCTCTCTAGATATAGGGGCAACTGTTGAACCACTGGGTGGAAGAGGATCATGTGAGGGTCCCTGAACTGATGCCTTATCGCTCGTCAGGTCATCGTCCCGAACTGGAGAGGATTTCCTGGGTGTCTGCTGTCGTGGGTGTATCCTGATAATTATCAAGGATTACCGAGATCCAATGAGCATATATTAATATTAGTAATAAAAAGGGGAGTTGACTCAAAAATTATAGTCGAAGACACAATCCTACCAGATGAATGTTCTAAATTTCCCTACAACAAGTGTCTCAGCATGCCAAATCGACAAGTGGGTTTCAGGGTCCTGGTGAATGGATACTTCGGTCGCCCATACCATCATTGGACTCCCTGGCCTGATAGCCACTCTCGAGACATGTCGACACTATTACCCTAGATCCCAACCAATTCCTTTTTAGGGACGTCCAAACAACACCCCAAGGAATGAACCAACCTCTGATACAACATTGTCATGACCCGACCCTACCGGTCTTGATCTCCAACTACCCCAAGCCCGCCTCTATAGGCCAGGTGCTGGTGACAAGCAGCAAAGGCTTTACAATATCAGGGTGGCCTTCGCCTAAGTACCTGTACACACACACACAGCCAAATCGATGCAAGAAGTATAGAGTAAAAAGAAAACCAAATGAAAAACAACTATAACCCAACCAAAGTCATGCGTCAAATTCTAAATAGAACAAGTAAAGTTCTGATAAGTACGGACAAGGAAACTGAACAGAAAAATGGAAAAACACGAGCCCAACCCAAAAGGTTCCACAACTCGGAAAATGGTAAACAAAAGTAAACAACTAGATATTCGTACACCTAAAAACTCTACTGCGACCCCGGTACACAGCCCAAGCTCTTATGCCCTCTAAGCTCTTCTGTAGTCACGATTGACATATTTGTCATCTGCAAGGGCACACCAGGTGCGGAAAAATCCCAAGCAAGGTTCAGTATAAAGATACTTAGTAGGATTCCCAAAAAGCTCTAGGGAGCAACAAAGTAGTCACTAAAGAGGTGAGCAGTAGACAGAACAAATAATAATGAAAGAGTACAGAAAATAGAGTGCATCTCAACCCAACAAAATAAAAAAAGTAGACTCATCCAACCAAGAGGAGCTAGACATGGAAAGAATGTGTCATACCTCGTGCATCTTCGCCCCTCCTAGAAGGAGAGTAAATGAACCCAAGATTTGGGATCAAAAGTAGGGAGTATATATATATATATGCTCAACAAGAAACCCGATTGAGTGTGTAAGGGGATCTCCATCTCCAAGATCAGCTCAGGAAAAGTCGCCAATAGTTCTAAGGATATCCATCACTGATGCCCAATAGTCCTACACGGCAAAGTTGTCTCATTGCTGAACCATACAACAAAGGGTCCCACTATGGTAATCACTGAGAAAAGTCACTGACTAGATATATAGAAAGGGCTGAGTCTGAAAGAAGTATTCGGGTAACCCACTGATCATCTAAGATATAGGGTAAACCCTAAGAGGTCGTCGGGTAGCCCACTGCCAAGCCCCGCTGGATGGTAAACCCTAAGTTTAATGGGTATCCCACTAACCAGCCCCGCTGGAGGGTAAACCCTAAGGTCAATAGGTAACCCACTACCCAACCCCGCTAGAGGATAAACCCTAATATGATGGTGGGTAACCCACTACCCAGCCCTGTTGGAGGGTACACATGGAAATGGTTCAATAACACTGCACTGCCCATGTCATCACTGGGTGTCACTAACATCGCTATTGTGGGTTTGTTCGAAGTTCCTCAAAGGAACCTCCAAATGACGCCCTTTCAGGTTTCCACATTTAATGAGATCTCTAATGAGGCTCTACATGGCCAAACAGATTACACCTTTACAATCCTCATGGAAATACACGCGAGATAATCTATTTACTAGCTTAAAATGGACTCCCAATGAAAAAGATATTCAACACTGCTTTATTCCCATACGGAATGTAACGCCCCGACCCCAGCTACCCAGAGCCGGTGCGTTACTTCGTAACATTGGCATGATCACAAAAGATCAAGTCTCGAAAGACCGATTAGTTTAGTAGCCTTGGAAACACTAGATACATTCGTAAACGTTACATTACATCATAAAGTGAAAAACTACAATAACAAAGTCTCCATAGTCCACACTCATATCCTCTTCTGACTATCCCTGCAGGTCATTCATAAAATACTTCTTCACATCCTGGAAAATATTAAAACATTGAAAGGGGTGAGCTCAGATGCTCAGTAAGGATAACAATATTGCGGAAGATTTCATAAATAAACATAAACATTTAAGGCAATGTATAACTAAAACAAAAGCCTTTTAAACTTGAACATCAACATAATATGGCAAAAGTAAAATGAGATAATGCCATTTACTTCTTCACATGGATATTCTACTGGTCGAATAATCACATGCAATATCAATAACCACTTTCATAATGATGGAATGCATAATGCCAGACTATCATAACCACGTAGTCAAGGCCTCGTGCCAAGACCACAAATAAGATTTTTTCAAGGCCTCGTGCCAAGACACTAGTTTGTCCCATGAGACCTGCCGATGCATCGAGGAGCTATAGCGGGCTCCACCCGTCACATATTAAGTCCAATGCATTCCTCATATGAATAGGTTTAAACATATCATAAACCATAACATAATTGTATCACATAAAACATGCATAAAGGAAACATAACATTTCCACATTTCAATCACAAGATATCAATACAGCACATTGATATAATAAAAACGCTTTCAAAACCATTTTCAATACCAAAATAAAATAAAGTTAAAACTTTGTATTTATTTTTCATTAAAAAAAAGATGGCTTATAGAGGAAGCTGAAAATCAAATAATGGTCACGGCGGCGGAGAAGTCGTTGTCGCCGCATAAGTACGGAAAGAAAAACATTCCCTTTTGTCGTTTAGTAAAAAACTTCGTATAAAAAAGATTCCTTTTGAATAAACGTAAAAGTCAAAGGGGTTTATACACCGTATAAAAGAAATTTGTGTATAAAACAAAATATGCCTCAATGAAAGGAGATTGAGACGAAGTCCTTAAAAAGATCATTTTTTAAAATAAAATAGATCTATTATGTGTATTCACTATAGGTACACATAAAGAAAGTAAAAATACAAAATAGGACATAATAATATCATGACATAATTTGAAAGTAGGAGATTAACCCAAAGAATGGAAGTTGGGTTAAGAAATTCCCTTACCTCGTGTCTGACTTGACTCAACCGTTCTTTAACCTCCTGAATAATAAACTAGAGTTAATATATACCTTATTAAGAACCATTTTCAACTTCATTATCCTTATTATATCACTTATTACAATGATATGAACATTATTTAATTATTTAAGTTAATAACGGTCGTTTTGTCGATCTTTGGTACTTGAGTCAACAATAAGCTTCTTATAATTACAAGTTGTTTATGTGGTGAAATATCCATTATATCCAGAATTATATTCATGATTTATATGTCATATATATCTTATATATCCAGTATATACATTCATTTATAATATTACGTAACATTTAGAGGTAAGAAATGAAATGCACCGTTCATGGAGACGGTAAGCCGTACGTACGCATGAACGCTACTTTCATTTCAATTTCATATTTAATGGAACTAAATCATAATGATATAAATGTATAATATAATTCCAGTATAATATAGTGTATAATACCATTTACTCCATCCTTTATACTTCCCACATATGGCATTAACGATTCAAATCACTTTGAGGGGGCGGTAGTCCGCACTTCCTAAAATGAAATTATCGCGTTTTACCCATAATGGAAATCATAAAGTAAGACATAAATGAGAAATACAGATGAATAAGTAAAACATAAACACATTATATATCATATATAAATATAGTGACATCTTAATGGCCACCTTTGAAGGTGTTATATGAGTGTTGAACAATCATCGTTTCGTGAGGCAGAAATTCGCCATCCACAGAAACCGTATTTTCTTTAACCATTAGATGTAGGTGTGTGTAAGTGTAGCTCGAATCCTTCTTATAACAACATCCTAGTATATTGAGGATACTGGTGTTGGTACAAAGGAAATGAATAAAAAGATTTTAGGGGGTCGGAGAAGAAAAATAAAACAAAACAACATTAGAAAAGACATTACCTCAAAATCGGGTAACGCTTTTTGATTTGAGACAAAGGCTTCCTTGGGAAGAGTTCTGCCCAAAGTGAGGATTCTAGGAGTAAGATAGGGATGTTGGGAGAGTATTTGGGCAGAGGTTGGCCGAGCAAAATGGCTTGAAGGTGTGAATAAGGTGGGAGAGGTGGGGGCCTTTTATAAGTGGGGAGGAGGGGCTCTTTTGGAAAGATTGAAATGTTACATTATTTACACAATGCGTTTCGGATTCTAAAGGTCCCAAACTTATATAATTCGAGGCTAAGGTGATAAGGGTTCGAAATCTCCTCATCCAATTGGCTTTGGACAAGTGTAAGTCTTGGATTTTGCATTATCTTCTCATTTTATTTAAATCGTTAAATAATGAGGTCATCGCCACATCATAATGATGTCATAAATAATTTAATTTATTTAATGTCTAAAAATTATAAAAAAAATACTATGATGTAGGAAATATTTTTAGCTTTCTAATGAATATTTATAATCAAAATTTGGACTTGTGTAACCCCACGTAAAAATTGTTTTAGTAAAACATTTTATGTTTGTGTCATTTTTTACTTTAACATTAAATAAAAGGTATTTATGTCATTTTCCAACTAAAGTGGCTCCATGGGGTCCCCAAGTTGACTCATGGGTTGTCTTGGTCGGCCATGACTCATCCAATAGGAGTAGGACAAGTGTCATGCTCATCTCATATTATAAAAACATTGTTTTTACCTTAAACTACACTAATTACCTCTAATCGCGATTAAGAACTTAAATGTTACTATTCACCAAAAAATTATTTTAATCTCATTGAACCACATTTTACTTCTTAATGACAACCATGTATGTCGGATTTTTGAAAATCAAATCACAGAAGTGGTAATATTTCATTTAAACGAAAAATCAGTTATTTAACTACCACTTAGTGGTTTCACTATTCATCAAAAATTGAAGTTTTTCAGAACAATGCCAAAATTTCACCCTAAGGTATAATTGATATTCCAAATTCAAAAATGATGTCTATTTTACAAAATTCCAAACATATAAGTTGCATTAATTAATTTTATAATTAATTCCCGCTGTCACAACAAATAGCGTGTTTTTAAGAAACAATTTATATCAAAAGATTGGCAATTGTTTATGTCCAATTTCAATGTCAAATTAATTCTAATGACCACCATTGGATAAAATGGTAAAAATATATTCTAATTATACTCTAAAACCACTAAATAGTATAATTTATCACTATGAATTATTTTGATTAAAAAAGTTGTTTTAAGTATTTTTCACTATTCATAAAAAATTAGAAGTTCTCAGAAAAATACCAAAAATTCAACATAGGCTAATTTCGATATTACGAATACAAAAATGAAGTCCATTTTGAAATATAAAATTTCTATAATTTTAAAAAGTGGTTATTACTATTCATAACGGCTACTTTGATTAGTCGCAGTGTTTTAGAACTCGAACTTGCGTACAATGCAAGCTATTGCATTATTGAATGAGAAGCGTATCGTGGAAGCTCGGGGTGTTACATTCTCCCCTCCTTCAATAAATTGCGTCCTCGCAATTTGAAATTTTTCTTTGAAAATAAAAGGTTGAAAAGAGAAAATACCTTTGTGGAAAACCCACATCGGAAATAAGATTAATAAAATTTAGCCTTAATAAGAGGGAAAGAGAAATGAAAAAGTCACCACCCAATTATGATCTCGATTAGGAGAACATTGGTGGCAATTAGAGACATATAATTGGAGTAAAAACGTAAATATTTGTAGGGAGAGATTGGGGTCATCAATCACAATCAACTGTCAAATTGAGGGCCTCAAAGCCTTCAATCTATGTTGATTTAAAATATCATCAGTTCAGCAAGACATAAGGTATTAGGATAACACATTTTTTGTTTTAATATCCCTTTACTAAAGTTTAAGAATTAATTTATTCATTGAATAACAGATAGGTATATATATATTTATGCTTGACAATTAGAGTTTCAACCTTCAACTCACCTTTCACTCAAAAAGATAATAGAACCCAAAAATATTATACTTATCCTATTTGTATAAGGTTCCAAATGTTAACACATACCATTTAGATTAGTAAAATTATTTTTTAATAACCAGGGACTTCCTGTAGGCTAGTGGTAGGAAATAAAGGCCTATCGCACTATGATTGTGGGTTCGATTCCTGCAACTTTGTCCGACGCGACGGGTTATGCCCCACCCTGCAGGTTGTCCTTTTCCTAAAACTATAGTATTATAATATTCCAAAAATAATCTTCAGAAATGATTTAACCTTAAACAATACTATCCAAAGTTCAACTTAATCCATTCCAACCTTTATAGTTATCCAAAATACTTCTGTCCAACTCACAGTCCAAATTTTATAAGGAATGTAAACATAATGAAGATCCCTTTTTCCATGTGAACACCTTCATCATGTATTCTTTTTAAACATACTGAATTACCATGATCCCTTATTCCTTATAGAATACTAGATATACTCCTTCTATCCAAAAATGTATACAAATCATCAATCAGTTTCAAGGAAGTTAAGAATATCCAATATAATTTATCCAAATCAATCACGTCTTATTCCAAAATCACTATCTCGGTATCAGAACCATATTATGGTTTATCTTTCTCTCAACCATATATTTTCCAAAAATTTAACCAACTGTGGAGTCACTTTTCTTGGTTCCACACAATCTCAAGTCCTTGATGAAATAGTACTGCAGTACAATCCTTATATACTCCATAATTATTATAACCAGTACATCATTGATACAACACTCAAATTACAAAATTCTTTAATAACAACATAAGAACTCTAATCATTACTCCTCATCTGTGGTAGTATCATAACTTGATTATTATCCAATAACATCATTTGGGGCATACTCTGATGATTTGGACATTGGTTTGCGTAGTGTCCCCAATCCTTGCAGAAGAAGCATTGTACATTTGAAACCATTTTCTTACCCTTGCAGTCACGCACTTTGTGTCCTTTTTCTCTACACTTATAACAAACTCCCATTCCCTTTAGGCAAGTTCCATGATGTTTCTTCCCACAATTGCCACATATTGGAAAATTCTTCTTTTCCCTCATCCCTTTATCCATCATTCTCTCTTCCATCCCTTTCGTCTCTTGCTTCGCTTCAAAGCCATAGGACTCAGAGAATTCTTTACTTATCTTATTAACACATGATACTATTTCTTCATATGTTGAGAACACATGGGAGACTATTTCCCTTCTAAATGTTGGCTTAATACCGTGAAAGATATGATCCTTCTTACTCTTTAGATCATACGTATTGCTGGAGTTCACATTCCTTCTACTGGGCGCCATTTCTATACAATGACATAAACTAGATTAGTTTATGAATCAAAATACATAATTCCATACTTATAAAACACTTAACATAAACTGAACTATTTATGGATATAATCCATAATCATAAAAAGAAATGTTTTCTTTGAGAAAGTATATACTCATAACCCTTCATAGTGGTTTGTAAATAAAATGAGAATTATCCTAAGCATATCCCCCAGGAGTGTCGTAACCAAGAGTGCAGCAAGGCCCGTTGTCGTGCACCAGTTCCCGTTCGAGTCTAGCTCAAAGCGGTGTTTTCGGGTTTTACCCCTAGGTACATCTGTGCCAGAGCCGCCTCTACCTGCTCGTATCCAGACAGGGATGTATTTTTCGGAAAACTCATAACATCTCTATAATACCAAAATTCTAGGAAGTTCTTCTATACTAATACTCAAAGTCTATCTTCGGGCTATGTGATCTAATCAGAGTTTATCTAAATCTAGCTTCCAAGGTTAGTACTAAACTGCCTCTGATACCAACTGTAACGCCCCGACCCCAGCTACCCAGAGCCGGTGCGTTACTTCGTAACATTGGCATGATCACAAAAGATCAAGTCTCGAAAGACCGATTAGTTTAGTAGCCTTGGAAACACTAGATACATTCGTAAACGTTACATTACATCATAAAGTGAAAAACTACAATAACAAAGTCTCCATAGTCCACACTCATATCCTCTTCTGACTATCCCTGCAGGTCATTCATAAAATACTTCTTCACATCCTGGAAAATATTAAAACATTGAAAGGGGTGAGCTCAGATGCTCAGTAAGGATAACAATATTGCGGAAGATTTCATAAATAAACATAAACATTTAAGGCAATGTATAACTAAAACAAAAGCCTTTTAAACTTGAACATCAACATAATATGGCAAAAGTAAAATGAGATAATGCCATTTACTTCTTCACATGGATATTCTACTGGTCGAATAATCACATGCAATATCAATAACCACTTTCATAATGATGGAATGCATAATGCCAGACTATCATAACCACGTAGTCAAGGCCTCGTGCCAAGACCACAAATAAGATTTTTTCAAGGCCTCGTGCCAAGACACTAGTTTGTCCCATGAGACCTGCCGATGCATCGAGGAGCTATAGCGGGCTCCACCCGTCACATATTAAGTCCAATGCATTCCTCATATGAATAGGTTTAAACATATCATAAACCATAACATAATTGTATCACATAAAACATGCATAAAGGAAACATAACATTTCCACATTTCAATCACAAGATATCAATACAGCACATTGATATAATAAAAACGCTTTCAAAACCATTTTCAATACCAAAATAAAATAAAGTTAAAACTTTGTATTTATTTTTCATTAAAAAAAAGATGGCTTATAGAGGAAGCTGAAAATCAAATAATGGTCACGGCGGCGGAGAAGTCGTTGTCGCCGCATAAGTACGGAAAGAAAAACATTCCCTTTTGTCGTTTAGTAAAAAACTTCGTATAAAAAAGATTCCTTTTGAATAAACGTAAAAGTCAAAGGGGTTTATACACCGTATAAAAGAAATTTGTGTATAAAACAAAATATGCCTCAATGAAAGGAGATTGAGACGAAGTCCTTAAAAAGATCATTTTTTAAAATAAAATAGATCTATTATGTGTATTCACTATAGGTACACATAAAGAAAGTAAAAATACAAAATAGGACATAATAATATCATGACATAATTTGAAAGTAGGAGATTAACCCAAAGAATGGAAGTTGGGTTAAGAAATTCCCTTACCTCGTGTCTGACTTGACTCAACCGTTCTTTAACCTCCTGAATAATAAACTAGAGTTAATATATACCTTATTAAGAACCATTTTCAACTTCATTATCCTTATTATATCACTTATTACAATGATATGAACATTATTTAATTATTTAAGTTAATAACGGTCGTTTTGTCGATCTTTGGTACTTGAGTCAACAATAAGCTTCTTATAATTACAAGTTGTTTATGTGGTGAAATATCCATTATATCCAGAATTATATTCATGATTTATATGTCATATATATCTTATATATCCAGTATATACATTCATTTATAATATTATGTAACATTTAGAGGTAAGAAATGAAATGCACCGTTCATGGAGACGGTAAGCCGTACGTACGCATGAACGCTACTTTCATTTCAATTTCATATTTAATGGAACTAAATCATAATGATATAAATGTATAATATAATTCCAGTATAATATAGTGTATAATACCATTTACTCCATCCTTTATACTTCCCACATATGGCATTAATGATTCAAATCACTTTGAGGGGGCGGTAGTCCGCACTTCCTAAAATGAAATTATCGCGTTTTACCCATAATGGAAATCATAAAGTAAGACATAAATGAGAAATACAGATGAATAAGTAAAACATAAACACATTATATATCATATATAAATATAGTGACATCTTAATGGCCACCTTTGAAGGTGTTATATGAGTGTTGAACAATCATCGTTTCGTGAGGCAGAAATTCGCCATCCACAGAAACCGTATTTTCTTTAACCATTAGATGTAGGTGTGTGTAAGTGTAGCTCGAATCCTTCTTATAACAACATCCTAGTATATTGAGGATACTGGTGTTGGTACAAAGGAAATGAATAAAAAGATTTTAGGGGGTCGGAGAAGAAAAATAAAACAAAACAACATTAGAAAAGACATTACCTCAAAATCAGGTAACGCTTTTTGATTTGAGACAAAGGCTTCCTTGGGAAGAGTTCTGCCCAAAGTGAGGATTCTAGGAGTAAGATAGGGATGTTGGGAGAGTATTTGGGCAGAGGTTGGCCGAGCAAAATGGCTTGAAGGTGTGAATAAGGTGGGAGAGGTGGGGGCCTTTTATAAGTGGGGAGGAGGGGCTCTTTTGGAAAGATTGAAATGTTACATTATTTACACAATGCGTTTCGGATTCTAAAGGTCCCAAACTTATATAATTCGAGGCTAAGGTGATAAGGGTTCGAAATCTCCTCATCCAATTGGCTTTGGACAAGTGTAAGTCTTGGATTTTGCATTATCTTCTCATTTTATTTAAATCGTTAAATAATGAGGTCATCGCCACATCATAATGATGTCATAAATAATTTAATTTATTTAATGTCTAAAAATTATAAAAAAAATACTATGATGTAGGAAATATTTTTAGCTTTCTAATGAATATTTATAATCAAAATTTGGACTTGTGTAACCCCACGTAAAAATTGTTTTAGTAAAACATTTTATGTTTGTGTCATTTTTTACTTTAACATTAAATAAAAGGTATTTATGTCATTTTCCAACTAAAGTGGCTCCATGGGGTCCCCAAGTTGACTCATGGGTTGTCTTGGTCGGCCATGACTCATCCAATAGGAGTAGGACAAGTGTCATGCTCATCTCATATTATAAAAACATTGTTTTTACCTTAAACTACACTAATTACCTCTAATCGCGATTAAGAACTTAAATGTTACTATTCACCAAAAAATTATTTTAATCTCATTGAACCACATTTTACTTCTTAATGACAACCATGTATGTCGGATTTTTGAAAATCAAATCACAGAAGTGGTAATATTTCATTTAAACGAAAAATCAGTTATTTAACTACCACTTAGTGGTTTCACTATTCATCAAAAATTGAAGTTTTTCAGAACAATGCCAAAATTTCACCCTAAGGTATAATTGATATTCCAAATTCAAAAATGATGTCTATTTTACAAAATTCCAAACATATAAGTTGCATTAATTAATTTTATAATTAATTCCCGCTGTCACAACAAATAGCGTGTTTTTAAGAAACAATTTATATCAAAAGATTGGCAATTGTTTATGTCCAATTTCAATGTCAAATTAATTCTAATGACCACCATTGGATAAAATGGTAAAAATATATTCTAATTATACTCTAAAACCACTAAATAGTATAATTTATCACTATGAATTATTTTGATTAAAAAAGTTGTTTTAAGTATTTTTCACTATTCATAAAAAATTAGAAGTTCTCAGAAAAATACCAAAAATTCAACATAGGCTAATTTCGATATTACGAATACAAAAATGAAGTCCATTTTGAAATATAAAATTTCTATAATTTTAAAAAGTGGTTATTACTATTCATAACGGCTACTTTGATTAGTCGCAGTGTTTTAGAACTCGAACTTGCGTACAATGCAAGCTATTGCATTATTGAATGAGAAGCGTATCGTGGAAGCTCGGGGTGTTACATTCTCCCCTCCTTCAATAAATTGCGTCCTCGCAATTTGAAATTTTTCTTTGAAAATAAAAGGTTGAAAAGAGAAAATACCTTTGTGGAAAACCCACATCGGAAATAAGATTAATAAAATTTAGCCTTAATAAGAGGGAAAGAGAAATGAAAAAGTCACCACCCAATTATGATCTCGATTAGGAGAACATTGGTGGCAATTAGAGACATATAATTGGAGGAAAAACGTAAATATTTGTAGGGAGAGATTGGGGTCATCAATCACAATCAACTGTCAAATTGAGGGCCTCAAAGCCTTCAATCTATGTTGATTTAAAATATCATCAGTTCAGCAAGACATAAGGTATTAGGATAACACATTTTTTGTTTTAATATCCCTTTACTAAAGTTTAAGAATTAATTTATTCATTGAATAACAGATAGGTATATATATATTTATGCTTGACAATTAGAGTTTCAACCTTCAACTCACCTTTCACTCAAAAAGATAATAGAACCCAAAAATATTATACTTATCCTATTTGTATAAGGTTCCAAATGTTAACACATACCATTTAGATTAGTAAAATTATTTTTTAATAACCAGGGACTTCCTGTAGGCTAGTGGTAGGAAATAAAGGCCTATCGCACTATGATTGTGGGTTCGATTCCTGCAACTTTGTCCGACGCGACGGGTTATGCCCCACCCTGCAGGTTGTCCTTTTCCTAAAACTATAGTATTATAATATTCCAAAAATAATCTTCAGAAATGATTTAACCTTAAACAATACTATCCAAAGTTCAACTTAATCCATTCCAACCTTTATAGTTATCCAAAATACTTCTGTCCAACTCACAGTCCAAATTTTATAAGGAATGTAAACATAATGAAGATCCCTTTTTCCATGTGAACACCTTCATCATGTATTCTTTTTAAACATACTGAATTACCATGATCCCTTATTCCTTATAGAATACTAGATATACTCCTTCTATCCAAAAATGTATACAAATCATCAATCAGTTTCAAGGAAGTTAAGAATATCCAATATAATTTATCCAAATCAATCACGTCTTATTCCAAAATCACTATCTCGGTATCAGAACCATATTATGGTTTATCTTTCTCTCAACCATATATTTTCCAAAAATTTAACCAACTGTGGAGTCACTTTTCTTGGTTCCACACAATCTCAAGTCCTTGATGAAATAGTACTGCAGTACAATCCTTATATACTCCATAATTATTATAACCAGTACATCATTGATACAACACTCAAATTACAAAATTCTTTAATAACAACATAAGAACTCTAATCATTACTCCTCATCTGTGGTAGTATCATAACTTGATTATTATCCAATAACATCATTTGGGGCATACTCTGATGATTTGGACATTGGTTTGCGTAGTGTCCCCAATCCTTGCAGAAGAAGCATTGTACATTTGAAACCATTTTCTTACCCTTGCAGTCACGCACTTTGTGTCCTTTTTCTCTACACTTATAACAAACTCCCATTACCTTTAGGCAAGTTCCATGATGTTTCTTCCCACAATTGCCACATATTGGAAAATTCTTCTTTTCCCTCATCCCTTTATCCATCATTCTCTCTTCCATCTCTTTCGTCTCTTGCTTCGCTTCAAAGCCATAGGACTCAGAGAATTCTTTACTTATCTTATTAACACATGATACTATTTCTTCATATGTTGAGAACACATGGGAGACTATTTCCCTTCTAAATGTTGGCTTAATACCGTGAAAGATATGATCCTTCTTACTCTTTAGATCATACGTATTGCTGGAGTTCACATTCCTTCTACTGGGCGCCATTTCTATACAATGACATAAACTAGATTAGTTTATGAATCAAAATACATAATTCCATACTTATAAAACACTTAACATAAACTGAACTATTTATGGATATAATCCATAATCATAAAAAGAAATGTTTTCTTTGAGAAAGTATATACTCATAACCCTTCATAGTGGTTTGTAAATAAAATGAGAATTATCCTAAGCATATCCCCCGGGAGTGTCGTAACCAAGAGTGCAGCAAGGCCCGTTGTCGTGCACCAGTTCCCGTTCGAGTCTAGCTCAAAGCGGTGTTTTCGGGTTTTACCCCTAGGTACATCTGTGCCAGAGCCGCCTCTACCTGCTCGTATCCAGACAGGGATGTATTTTTCGGAAAACTCATAACATCTCTATAATACCAAAATTCTAGGAAGTTCTTCTATACTAATACTCAAAGTCTATCTTCGGGCTATGTGATCTAATCAGAGTTTATCTAAATCTAGCTTCCAAGGTTAGTACTAAACTGCCTCTGATACCAACTGTAACGCCCCGACCCCAGCTACCCAGAGCCGGTGCGTTACTTCGTAACATTGGCATGATCACAAAAGATCAAGTCTCGAAAGACCGATTAGTTTAGTAGCCTTGGAAACACTAGATACATTCGTAAACGTTACATTACATCATAAAGTGAAAAACTACAATAACAAAGTCTCCATAGTCCACACTCATATCCTCTTCTGACTATCCCTGCAGGTCATTCATAAAATACTTCTTCACATCCTGGAAAATATTAAAACATTGAAAGGGGTGAGCTCAGATGCTCAGTAAGGATAACAATATTGCGGAAGATTTCATAAATAAACATAAACATTTAAGGCAATGTATAACTAAAACAAAAGCCTTTTAAACTTGAACATCAACATAATATGGCAAAAGTAAAATGAGATAATGCCATTTACTTCTTCACATGGATATTCTACTGGTCGAATAATCACATGCAATATCAATAACCACTTTCATAATGATGGAATGCATAATGCCAGACTATCATAACCACGTAGTCAAGGCCTCGTGCCAAGACCACAAATAAGATTTTTTCAAGGCCTCGTGCCAAGACACTAGTTTGTCCCATGAGACCTGCCGATGCATCGAGGAGCTATAGCGGGCTCCACCCGTCACATATTAAGTCCAATGCATTCCTCATATGAATAGGTTTAAACATATCCTAAACCATAACATAATTGTATCACATAAAACATGCATAAAGGAAACATAACATTTCCACATTTCAATCACAAGATATCAATACAGCACATTGATATAATAAAAACGCTTTCAAAACCATTTTCAATACCAAAATAAAATAAAGTTAAAACTTTGTATTTATTTTTCATTAAAAAAAAGATGGCTTATAGAGGAAGCTGAAAATCAAATAATGGTCACGGCGGCGGAGAAGTCGTTGTCGCCGCATAAGTACGGAAGGAAAAACATTCCCTTTTGTCGTTTAGTAAAAAACTTCGTATAAAAAAGATTCCTTTTGAATAAACGTAAAAGTCAAAGGGGTTTATACACCGTATAAAAGAAATTTGTGTATAAAACAAAATATGCCTCAATGAAAGGAGATTGAGACGAAGTCCTTAAAAAGATCATTTTTTAAAATAAAATAGATCTATTATGTGTATTCACTATAGGTACACATAAAGAAAGTAAAAATACAAAATAGGACATAATAATATCATGACATAATTTGAAAGTAGGAGATTAACCCAAAGAATGGAAGTTGGGTTAAGAAATTCCCTTACCTCGTGTCTGACTTGACTCAACCGTTCTTTAACCTCCTGAATAATAAACTAGAGTTAATATATACCTTATTAAGAACCATTTTCAACTTCATTATCCTTATTATATCACTTATTACAATGATATGAACATTATTTAATTATTTAAGTTAATAACGGTCGTTTTGTCGATCTTTGGTACTTGAGTCAACAATAAGCTTCTTATAATTACAAGTTGTTTATGTGGTGAAATATCCATTATATCCAGAATTATATTCATGATTTATATGTCATATATATCTTATATATCCAGTATATACATTCATTTATAATATTACGTAACATTTAGAGGTAAGAAATGAAATGCACCGTTCATGGAGACGGTAAGCCGTACGTACGCATGAACGCTACTTTCATTTCAATTTCATATTTAATGGAACTAAATCATAATGATATAAATGTATAATATAATTCCAGTATAATATAGTGTATAATACCATTTACTCCATCCTTTATACTTCCCACATATGGCATTAACGATTCAAATCACTTTGAGGGGGCGGTAGTCCGCACTTCCTAAAATGAAATTATCGCGTTTTACCCATAATGGAAATCATAAAGTAAGACATAAATGAGAAATACAGATGAATAAGTAAAACATAAACACATTATATATCATATATAAATATAGTGACATCTTAATGGCCACCTTTGAAGGTGTTATATGAGTGTTGAACAATCATCGTTTCGTGAGGCAGAAATTCGCCATCCACAGAAACCGTATTTTCTTTAACCATTAGATGTAGGTGTGTGTAAGTGTAGCTCGAATCCTTCTTATAACAACATCCTAGTATATTGAGGATACTTGTGTTGGTACAAAGGAAATGAATAAAAAGATTTTAGGGGGTCGGAGAAGAAAAATAAAACAAAACAACATTAGAAAAGACATTACCTCAAAATCGGGTAACGCTTTTTGATTTGAGACAAAGGCTTCCTTGGGAAGAGTTCTGCCCAAAGTGAGGATTCTAGGAGTAAGATAGGGATGTTGGGAGAGTATTTGGGCAGAGGTTGGCCGAGAAAAATGGCTTGAAGGTGTGAATAAGGTGGGAGAGGTGGGGGCCTTTTATAAGTGGGGAGGAGGGGCTCTTTTGGAAAGATTGAAATGTTACATTATTTACACAATGCGTTTCGGATTCTAAAGGTCCCAAACTTATATAATTCGAGGATAAGGTGATAAGGGTTCGAAATCTCCTCATCCAATTGGCTTTGGACAAGTGTAAGTCTTGGATTTTGCATTATCTTCTCATTTTATTTAAATCGTTAAATAATGAGGTCATCGCCACATCATAATGATGTCATAAATAATTTAATTTATTTAATGTCTAAAAATTATAAAAAAAATACTATGATGTAGGAAATATTTTTAGCTTTCTAATGAATATTTATAATCAAAATTTGGACTTGTGTAACCCCACGTAAAAATTGTTTTAGTAAAACATTTTATGTTTGTGTCATTTTTTACTTTAACATTAAATAAAAGGTATTTATGTCATTTTCCAACTAAAGTGGCTCCATGGGGTCCCCAAGTTGACTCATGGGTTGTCTTGGTCGGCCATGACTCATCCAATAGGAGTAGGACAAGTGTCATGCTCATCTCATATTATAAAAACATTGTTTTTACCTTAAACTACACTAATTACCTCTAATCGCGATTAAGAACTTAAATGTTACTATTCACCAAAAAATTATTTTAATCTCATTGAACCACATTTTACTTCTTAATGACAACCATGTATGTCGGATTTTTGAAAATCAAATCACAGAAGTGGTAATATTTCATTTAAACGAAAAATCAGTTATTTAACTACCACTTAGTGGTTTCACTATTCATCAAAAATTGAAGTTTTTCAGAACAATGCCAAAATTTCACCCTAAGGTATAATTGATATTCCAAATTCAAAAATGATGTCTATTTTACAAAATTCCAAACATATAAGTTGCATTAATTAATTTTATAATTAATTCCCGCTGTCACAACAAATAGCGTGTTTTTAAGAAACAATTTATATCAAAAGATTGGCAATTGTTTATGTCCAATTTCAATGTCAAATTAATTCTAATGACCACCATTGGATAAAATGGTAAAAATATATTCTAATTATACTCTAAAACCACTAAATAGTATAATTTATCACTATGAATTATTTTGATTAAAAAAGTTGTTTTAAGTATTTTTCACTATTCATAAAAAATTAGAAGTTCTCAGAAAAATACCAAAAATTCAACATAGGCTAATTTCGATATTACGAATACAAAAATGAAGTCCATTTTGAAATATAAAATTTCTATAATTTTAAAAAGTGGTTATTACTATTCATAACGGCTACTTTGATTAGTCGCAGTGTTTTAGAACTCGAACTTGCGTACAATGCAAGCTATTGCATTATTGAATGAGAAGCGTATCGTGGAAGCTCGGGGTGTTACACGGAATCTCGTGGGGCCCACAACTAGATTTCAAAAAAGGTTTGGAGAACTGCAGCATCACATTGATCTCGTAAAAACACGCCAAAACGACTATTCATTTTACCCAAACAGACGTCTGATGAAAAAGTCACACTAAGCTGTACACAGCTTAAAAGACATCCCATGGGTCCCACACCTCAAATCCAGCTTCAATGCCTGAAACCACCCTGGACTACTTCGTCATGAAACAAAGGTCCCAACACTGCTGATGGTGCCTACATGGGACTCCAGATGTTCTCGCGCTATCCAAATGAAGAATCCCAGCGAGGTGCTAAGTAACACTTATCGGGCGTGTCACACCACCGAGCCCCTGTCTCGAGAATTTAAAATACCCAAGACCATATCAAAACCTCCATCTCGATCTAAGGATCATGTCGTCGTAGAGGTAACATGAATCTGACACTCTATTTTCAAGTTAGAGGTGTTTTAACGTCGATGGATGGAGACGGGGTGGGCCGGACCAGTTTGGCCGGTCCACCGCGGCCCAAGTTCACCACGAGGGCTACGCTTCTTTACCCGGACTGGAATGAGCTGGTCCAGCTCTTCCCCCGTGGGACTCACATTTTTTTTGTCTCAGTTTTCTCTCGGGGTCGGGACGACCCTAGTCTCGCGCCGCACAACGATCGGCGAAGTCGGCCCATGCACCCCGACCCGCGCCGCCGAGGTGCCGGGCAGCCATCCCGCTCACCCGCGCCGACCGTCGTGGAGTTGCACCGCCTTCTGGGAGCCGCTCCGCCTCTTGGGGAGCCCATTCCAACATATTCACCCACCGAACTTCCCCGAAACTTCTAGAAAACAAGATTTGTTTTTAGCCGAAAAACATCCCTAGGTCACCTCGGACACCCCGGGACTCAAAATTTTGATCTGAAACACTCATTGGAAAGCTCGGATCGAGCCCTACTCAAATATATCATTTGCTAAAAAATTAACTAGAATTTAGACACTATAAATTGAGTTGGAAGAAGATGAAAAAATTTAAAATGAAAACACAATGATCCTACATCGCAGGGCGTAGCCCGTCGCTTCACAAACGATCTGTCGGAGCCGCAACCACCTTGGAGAGGTGGGGAGAGAAGATTAAAGAAGGTGGATCCATTGTTGGGAGATCATTCACCAGGGATATTTTAAGGTATAATAAAGAGGGGGTGGATGTGTTTAAGTAGGAAAAAAATTAATTAAATTTTAATAAATTTTTAAACACCCACCAGTAGGCATGTACCCGAACTCTCGACGGGGCCGAGGTTAAGCCGCTCCTAGGGTAAAATCCACGTTATGAGAACAATGGTGGTCTTAGAATTTTAATTTGAGCCTCTGTTTAGAAGTTATAAATTTCATTCTCGAGGATGATAAATTATGAAAATGCCCCTCGTGGTGTTTTCCACAGAAGGGTCGCGCCCGTGAATGTTACACACCTCCTAGGGTAAACAACATGCTCCGGACTCAACGGTGCCCTCGGTTTTCTTATCCAATCTACCATTTAGGATTTCGTATATTTATTTCATGTGTCTAGTGTGAACTCACATAAAATTTAATTTCGTCCAGACCATGGCTTTGAATCACACGCCGTTTGAACGCCCTACTCTGGAATAACATCAAGAAAATTTCAAAGTCATACAGGCTCAAAAACAAGGGTACTTTTGCCCATGGGGCATGAGTGAGTTGGTTAAAGGTAGTGGCATCTTGACCCTGAGGTTATAGGTTTGAGTCCTCTCAAGGAAACATGCACTATATGCTTGAAAACCACTCATGGGCCCCTCTACCCCATTGGGAACTAGCTTAAGCCCATGGGTTGGCCACCATGGGCCTTGCTGGGGACGTGTGGCGCGCAGGTGGGTAGGCCAACCCTATACCATGTTACCCATCAACATGATTTTTACAAGGCGGTATGTGGATATTCCATTATTGAATAATAAATGCAGTGATGCCCTAAGGAGCGCCTCTCTCCCCGCGGTGATGGCCTAATCACATGCTTTGGAGCAATGCTCCCTACTCTCGATTGGTGGGTGGAGGTTTGCATTCACAAGTTCATGGTAGTACTAACTTCCTATCGTTATCCAATCCCGATTACCTCCCCTCTTTTCCAATGATTTAGCTATCCATGAAATTTAATGATCTCTTCCAAGGAGAGCCGCAACTTCATCTCCACTCGGGGGGAGCTTAATCATGCTACGGATCTATGTAATCTCACTTTGGTAGCTCGTTTTTTCCTTCAACGCCCTTCAATGAAAGAATTCGACCGGTTTGTTTTCAATTCATGGGATCTTCAAGAGCATTCGGTAGTCAGATTGATTAATAGGAGGTATGTGATGTTCCGGTTTGATATAGAGGATGATTTGATTTCTGTATGGTCTATAGATCCTAGACGATTCCATGGGGAGTTGTTTTATCTATTTTGATGGAGCTTTGATTTCCACATACGGCATGACCCATCCACGATTGCGACTTGTGTGAGTCTCCCTGGTCTTCCCCTTTCCATTCAAAACCCTTCCATAATGTGTGCTATTGGGAACATTATAGGCTGATACCTCTACTCGGATCAAAGAACGGAGGTGGTATGTCACCCTATCTGTCGACGGATCTACATTGAGATTGATGTTTCAAAACCACCTATGAACTGGGAGTGGATCATGGATGGGCGGGAGTCTTGGTGGATGATGGAGGTGAGGTTTGAATCGTGGATATGTTATTGTCTTGCTTGCGGAAGTTTTGGACATGTAGAAGTGGTTTGTCGTAGAAACAGCTTCGTTCGTGTTTCACAAGGGATGAATCAAATGGGAATTGGCAACAATGGTGAACCTGCTATGGTTTTTCAATGGATGATGGTTCCCCTGAGCAGTAGCCAGTCAAGGAATGAACCAGTTGATGGCTCTCAGTTACTGGGAGTGTGTGCAGGTGCGACATCCAGTGGACATGCAGTAGTTGAGGTGTGATATATTGTGAATGTGGTCAGGGTAGTGGACATCAATAAAGGGCATGTCTAGAAAAAGGATCAGTGGAAGTCATAGGAACCAAAGGTTAAGAATATTTTTGATAATTTAAAGAATGATCTTGGTATTTCATCTTCACTTATAGTGGATAACTCTGTGGATTTCTGTCCCTCACGTCCGGAGCTTGGGACTGAACAACATTTGGTCTCGGATGCCTCGGATTTGAAGGCATTGGATGCCTGTGCTGAAGTGCTGCAAAGGTGGGAGGTTGATTCTAGAAAAATGGTTATCACAGTCTCCACTAATAACTGTTTTCTAGAGCTGGAAAATGAGGAGAGTCATTATGCAGAGGAGTATGATGCAATGCAGGAAGGTGGAAAGATTAAATATGGTTTCTCTAAGGATGTTGCAACTGGAGAAGGTGAGATTCAGAATGTTATGAAACAACCACAATGTCTTTCCATAATTTATTCCAACAGTCGACTCCAAAAAGAACTGGGATTAAATGAGAGCTACAAAGAGGTGAAAATCTCGGGAATGTTGGGTGACATCTCTGATAGTGACAAGGAGAATGATAGTTGTATGGTTCGGCCTTCCTACAACGATGTTGTTAAGGGTGGGATGATGAAGGTGCTCGGAAGTGAGGATGTCATTTCTACCCCACCATGGCGAAGGATGAGGAAATATTACTCTGCTCTTCCATGTTCAGTGTCCACCAGATCATCTATTGTAAAATAAAGTTGGGCTATACAGTCCTCAAAGGAGTTTATTTCATTGGGAAAACTGAATCTGAGAAGGAAATATGCCATGGTTATTAAGCATTATGAAATTTCTGAGTGGGAATCAGATGTGGAAGATGAGGCAATTTATAAGGGATTTGGTGATGGGTATGATTTTTATGAACTGTAGTTTTCTTTTCTGCCCTGTTGTACATGCTTGATGGTTTTTCTTTCTTAAAAAATAGTCAGAGGTTTGCCTCTAGCAGAGATTTTGGGTATAACTTTTACAATAATGTTATTATTAATTTTTCACAATTTAAAAAAATATTATGATAGGACCAAGTTTTTTTCTTTTATTTTTTGTCAAGAGATCAGTCTGTTGATTGTGATTAAGAGAAAATGTATGTTGAGAAGATAATTAAAGGAAATTTCGAATTGAATAAAGTTGAAAATTGGATCCATAAGGGAATCAGATCAAGATTATTAGCATGATAATCGGATCCAGAAGATCTGGATAATTCAATATGATCTATCATATTGGGATGTTGATAAAAATTTAGAAGCTATTTGAAATATTAACCATCATAATTAGGAATAAGTTTTTTGATGATCAATTTTTCTGCCAAAGAGGGAAATGATATCATTTATTTTTGTAAAAAAATGTGGTTGGACACAAAATCGTATTCCTAAATTCATCATATTATGGAATTCATTATATTAAATAATCCATAATAATTATTCCTTTAAAATTCTATCATATTTAGAATATGTTTTTTGGAAGGAAAGGTGCATTGGCCTCACCATGGGTCCAGTATGAAATAAATGGGATGTCCTAATTCATTCAATAATAAATGAAATAATGCTTTTATGATCATAGAGTTCTCATAAATCATTAGTATTATCTAAACTTATGGTTCCTGAATGATTGAATAAATTAAGAGTGAAAGATATTATTCCAATCATATTTAGTCTCATCATAATCATGAAAATCATATTCAATAAAATTGTATTCAAGATAATCATTTTTGGGATGAGTATGAACAAAAGATAGTGCTGGAAGAGTAAAAAGTTATAATACCATTTAATGAAGTTAAGAAGATGTTGGAAGTGATGGGAAGTTATAATAATTTTGTTGGAAATTACGAAAATCCTAAATATGAACTTCTATATAATAAAATTAATAATGAAATTCATGATACAGGATGAACTAAGTGAAATAATAAAGCTGCTGAAGATGAATTTTTTCTATGTCAAGATCAACGTAATGAGTTTATTGGATGCAGATTTGCTTAAAGGACGAGGAGGATGAATGTTTTCAAGAAAATAAAGTGGTTGTTTTATTCAAATCTATTGATGATGATCCATCATATTGAGTATTTTATCATTTTAATCTGATGTATAATATTTTGTGTATGAATATTCATTATTATTTTATTTAGATGCGAAATAAGTTACTAAATCTATTTATACCAATCCATCAGATTCTGTATTCCATGGTAATAATTGGAGGAATATGTTTTTGGGATTGATGAATGTAATGAAAAATAACAATCTAAAATAGGTATTGGGGGATGTGTTATTAAATGGGGATCTTAAATATATAAGAATAAGTTGGTTTTCATCAGCTGGTATAGATCATCGCAATGAATAAATTTTATTGGTCATTCAGAATACTGTCTATTTCGTCATATTTTCAACTGGTACCAATCATCGTAATGAAGAAATTATAATTGAAAAAATGGAAAGGGAGAACGGAATTAGACTAGTGTATTTAAAGAGTATTAGAATAGATATGACATTTTTAAAAGAATGTATATGTGTTGAGAAGAAATGTGAAGAGTTAAAAAACATTGAAAAATTCAAGATACAGCTGAAATTAAAGGAAACATAAAAATTTGGGAAATTGGTTTGAGTGAAAAAGTTTTGAGTCCTTCCCAAACCACATTTTGGGTGATTATAAAAGGTGAAAATTTCATTATACTTTACGAATGGAAGAAATCTTTATGAGGATTAGAGAGAAAGTAGAGCTCAAGAGAGAATAAGGGTTTTTATATTGTTTTTCTTGAAGAAGTCTTTCTATATTGAAGAGAAATTATAAGAGGAAATATTTAATTGTATTTATTTTATCATCATATTCACATGATTATAATATTCATAAAATTATAAAATTTTGAAGAATTGTCATATTCAACTACTAGGATTATCGTATTAGGATTTTCAAACTGAAGAAGAAAGTGTACATAATTGTCTCAATTGTATTCTGTAGTGATATATCATTTTATTGAGCAGTTATACTGAGAAAAATTAAATTGGAAAATCAGATTAAGTTTATTACAAATATATGATGTTTATTCCATATTCTCATTAATAAAGTGAATATTTTCCTTGATTTTTTATATTTTTGAATGTTGATAAAGAATCACTATAACTTTTTTTGTTAACAATAAAATTAATTCCATAATTTTTTCAAGTAGGATCACACACACTATTATATTGTTTATATCATTCTAAAAAAGTTAAAGTGAATATATTACACATTGTATTCTACACAAAAGGGATGTTTTCTAGTTGATTGTGTGATATTGGATCATTTCTATTCCATACCAAGGATGTACCAATTATTTTTGAATATTGAACCATGTAAATAGTTTTGTTCTCATCGATGTTCTTTTGATTTTTTTAGCCGGGATGGAAATAATTAATAGAAGGCCATGGTTTTTTATTAAGAAATACAGTTAAACGAGGTTAATCCAATTAGATGTGTAGTTTTTTAGTTAATGTTTATTTGTTAAGAAACTCGTGTGATACATATATTGAATAAAAGGTTCAAGATTTAGAGAAGATAAGATCCAACCCATGTAAATGAGATCTTGTTTCAGTAAGAGAGAAACGTTTCATAACATACCCTTTGGGTTTTATTTTCAATCAAGGGGAGATAGGAAATAGGTGGAGTTATAAAATAATGGAGATAAGAAAATGTGAGAAATGAAAATTATGCCACAAATAGTTTTAATGTGGTTTAATTGGGTATTGATAACAAACACAAAGGGGTAGGTTTTTAGGACCATGTTTTGTTTTGGTAGTATTTTTTTCAATAGATTAAAATTCTGGTTGTGTTAAATAAATAATGTTTGTTGAGAATATAATTAATGGAAATCGTGATTAATGATATTTTTCAATCATATCCATTTGAGAATCAGATCTAGACTATCAGTATGAGAATCAGATTCAGAATATCTATATAAGTCAATTTGTTCCATAGTATTAGGATGTTGAAAAAATATAGACCCTACTGGAATTATTCCTGACCATAATCAAGAATATGTTTGTTGATGATTGGATTTTATACAAAAAAATGAAAATTAAATTATTCCACTTTTTAAAATATGGTGATCAGACTCAAAAATAATATTCATGAATTCACTGTATTCTGAAATTTGGACTCAAAGTGCTTATGAAATCCCATCGTATTGAGAAGTTGTTTTTTAGAGATGATGGATTAACATATTTGGATATTACCACATTTTAGTTGAATATTTATTAAATTAAAAATTTACATTCTAGAGAACCAAAATAGTTTTGTGTCTTTGGAAACATTGTAAAAATATTCTATCTTGGTGAAATATCTTCAACATCTCCCATAAAAATCTCCACCTTTAGTACTTATAGCAATAACCATTCTTCCTAACATAGATAAAGGAAATATAATAAATGGGTAAGCTCAGAAGCTCGGTAAGGGTAAACAAGGGAGACATTTAAGAATAAACATGAACATAGGGTTATGATAATGTGATCATAATATTAGGAGAACATACCCTAAATATCAAAGTTTCTCATCATCATCATCATCATTGTATTATTATTTTTTAGGAATACAAGCCAAAGGCCTCTCGGACCTAAGGAGGCCTAACGTAGTATAGTCCAAGGGAGTCACCTCTAATCAAATTCACCCCCTCAGGTTTAAAACAAGAGATGTGGTAGGACATGTGACCTCAAAAGTTGGACCTTCCTGAGAAGAAAGATGATCTGCTACTTTATTCCCCTCTCGCTAGGTATGGATGACTTTAATATTGTTGGGGATGAGATCCTTACAATTTATATTGACTAATTAGATCAACCAAGGTGTGGTGCCTCTCCAAGAAAGGATTCATGTATGATCATTGATTCATTCTCCACCCAGGAGAGGCTATCCTGCTTCGACATGCAAAGTGTGAGCCCAGATATGATTGAATTGGATACTTCTTGTAATGAGTTTCCACTCCTATAGGGAGATTTGATGGGTACTACAGTACTTCCTGTGTAGTCTCTTACTACACCACCCCCTCGTATGACACCCGAATAGTAAGATCCATCCATATTCAACATCAAACTGTCTTTTGGGGGCATCCACTGTACCCAGTGGCCTTACAACATGGGATGAGTCACTGGGTAAGTACCATGAATAATCCAAAGTGAGGGTGTGCCTCTAAAGTTTATGATCTAGTTCCACTAGTTGGCCAGTAAGCTCGTGGTTCATACAATGAGGGATCTCCTAGTGGACGTAATCCCCTCATACCTCACTATGTTCTTATATTTACATAAACTCCAGCACCCTGAATTAAGGATAATGGATTCCTCCATTATTTCAGGTCCCGCATTGTTAGTACCCTAGTACCAGTTCTCTATGAAAGTAGCCTCATGAAGGTCCTGGTCCTGATATGTGGTAAAAGCACCGAAGAAGCTCCACAGTTCATGTCCCCATCCGGTGTTGAAAAATAGGTGTTTCATGTTCTCCTCGTGATTATTCCTATAGCAATGGAATCTTGAGGCCATATTGATGCTCATCTTTCTTATGTTTGCATCCATCGGGAAGGAATGATTTTATATTCTCCCAATTAGTAAGTTGTAATTTGGGGGGGGGGTTTTGGTTAACTATACAACTTCATTCCACCTATCTCTTTGGGCCAGGGGGAAGACTATCTATCATAATTCGTTCATGGTGAAGATTTCCTAAGTAGAAGGGTTGAATAAGAACTTCTCTACCTCTGAGTTGATGATAATGAGGTCTAATATCACTTGTTGTTTATTACCCAGAAATATGTTGATGAAATGAGGGTGGATGCTCCACTATTTGAAGCTGATGTTGGGAGTGGGGTAACCAGAGTTTCTGATCACGTCGTCGGCCCAGTTGTCGTGCTAGAACCAGATGTTCCCCTCTCGGACGACCCACTGCATTTTTCGGATGAGATTCAGTATGAGGCTACTGATTATGGACCAGTGGGGGAGCCATTCATGGGTGCACTACCCATGTTCCTACCCAGGCTACGTGACATTTTCCTTCCCCACAATGTTTTCTCCTCAATCATGGTCCATTCCAGTTTTGCGTGCATGATATGGATAGTGTCTTCTATACTCTTCACACTGATTCCTCCATCCTGGATAGGTCTTTCCATCCACTCCCAAGAGACCCAGTTTCTTTTCGGATCTAAGGTAGTGTCCTAGATAAAACTAGATAGCATATTATTGATGGAAACGATTACCCCTTTAGGTATATTGGAGGCTTCTAGTACATTGGCAGGGATCACTGATAAGATGATATTAGCTCGTGCAATCTAACCTCTAAAGGATAGATAGTGGGTTTTCAAATTAAGAACTCACCCTGTGATCTTACTTACCACATGGTTGGAATCCTAAACCCATTTCCTTATTGAGGATACAAGAGTTACTAGATAATCCAAGGGAAAAGAGATACGCTTCATTCTCAGCCTGCTACTAAAATGTTTAGCTCTCCTATTATTGAAATTATTTGAGATATAAAAGTTAATTTTTTCCTCGTTAATAGTTTTTACACTACATTGTAAATATGCCTTGAGAATCTGAATGATCCCCCACATTGACTTCTTACCGACATTCATGAAGATGATTGTGTCATCGGCAAATATTAGATGTGATACAGTGGGAAGGTTCCATTTCCTTCAATAAGGTTGGATGACTCCATTCCATATATCTATGTTGATCATATAGATGAGAGTTTCCTAAATAATGATGGCGATACTACGTGGGATGGGGTCTCCTTAGCATAGACAATGGGTATCCTTGATGAAGCCATAATTTGTTCCCATGAATTTGACAACCATTCAAGAGGAACCGTAACACCTGAAAAGGAGGTCACATGACCAAGGTGAGAAGCCCAATCTTGTCAACACTATATTGATGTACCCCCATTGCATACGATCATATGATTTATTCATATCCACCTTGATATCTATGATTGAACCATGAGTTTTGATATTCAGATCCCTCAGTATCTCTATTGACAGGGCTATCACCTCTTGGATCGAGCATCCCATGATGAATCCAGGTTTCTATGGTGAGATCCACCATGGGAGAAGAAAGGCTAGTCATTCATTGAGGAAGCTAGCCAAAATATATTATGGTATGTTTCAGAAAATCATCAATCTATAGTGCAAAATGGAGGAGGGTTCCTTGATCTTTGGGATGAGTACAAGGGTCATAGAAAAAGCCACGCATTGATGGGAACTGCCACGGAAGAAGTTTTTTATTATAGCAGAGATGTCCCCTTTAACCGCATCCCAAGATCCCCTATAGAAAAAATCTATGAAGTTATCTAGGTCAGGTGTGCTCTCAAGTTTGAGACTCATCATTTCGTTATCGATCTATTCCTCCCTAGGGATCAATTCAAATGATTCACTCTCATGGACTGAGATGAGGATTGGGTGCTCTCCCCAAAACTCCATACCCCATTCCGGATATCCATTATGAATTGTGGTACTAGGGCCTACCAAGAGGTTTTTGATGTAACTATGAGCCATATTCCTAACCACATTATCATCATCTATGTATGTACCTTCATACAATGCTATGTTGGATTTTATTAGCCTCCTACACTCTTTAATGCAGGCATTGAAGATAGTTTTTCTTTTGTCACCCTCACAGAGCCATTTAATCATTGAGTCATCTCTGGCCCGACGTTCTAGGGCCATAACAAGATCGGCCAGATAGTTATTTTTATTAAGTAGCTCTACAAAAACTGTGTTATCCCAGTCCCCATTCTGGATAGTTTCCTGGTGGTCCTCATCCCTTCTTATTTCCTCGATGTTATGATTTACTAGAGGAAGATCCATATCCCACACATGTAGCCTCTGTTTTAGTCTCCTCAACTTGTTATGGATGACTATCTCTGTGTGCCCCTATGTCGGTTCTCCCCAAAATTCTCTGAACACTTATTGGAAACCATGGTCTTCATTCCACTGACTACTGAACCTGAATCGTGCATTCATTTCATGTGTTGGAGACAAAGAGATAAGTAGCAGTGAGTGATTAGAGATACCACAGACAAGGTTTCTAACCGTGGAATTTGGATACTTGGAAAGAGAATGGATGTAGGAAAGGCATCGTTCAAGAAGTTCGTAGTTGTGGTTGTTCCCACATTGATTGTTGCACCGGGTGAAAGGGTCACCCAGATACCCCATGTATAGTAATCCATTTCCATCCATGAGCTGGATGAATCCCATACTCACGTTTTGGGGAAATCCCTATCTCCCTTTCTTCTCTTATGGTTATATTACAATGTTGAAGTCCCCCCAATGATCCAAGGTAGGTCCCCTGGGTTTAACACACTGAGTTCTTTCCATAGGCCCTCCCTCCCCTGCACATCACAATTTCCATAGATGAAGGTCACCCGGATAGTCCTCATGTTGTAGGTGATGCTTTTCATAATATGATGCCCTCCTCTCTGGATTAGAATCACCAAGGTATCCCTTTTCCAAAAAACCAATATGTGTTTGTTGATATGGTCTGTATGTCGGGAGGCATGCATCCTGGTTCTGTGGGTGAACTCCTTAATGTTTTGGGTTTATTTTTGTGTGATAGAATGGAAATAATTTGGTCTTGTGCTTCGTAGATTTTGAGGTGATGATATAGGTTGTAACCCTTGAAATGATGCCATTGGAGTTCCATATGATACTGGGTATCATTTGGAAGAGTGATTCCCTACTTTGTCCATAGGTGACTTGGTCTCTTTTCATTAGGAGGAGGAGTACTCCTGGTCTGTTGATGCAACCAACAGAACCTTGTACACATCCACAGGCTCTGATTAAATAGCTCAATGGTTATTCATGGAAGGCACGATGAAGATTTAAAGGACTCCCCACTCACCCCGATCATTGATGATAGAGTTGAGGACCCAGGTTTTCCGTCCAACCAGTTGTCTGGGGGCCCTGGCATTGGATCTTGTTAAATTCGGGCCCACTCAATGTTTCGGGCCTCTTTTCAAATTATGGGTCAAAAATTCTCATAAAATCTTCTAGAAATGGTTAGTAATCCATCAAGAGGGCTAGGGATTAGTGCATGAACATAATACATGAAGGAGGGAATCATCAAAGAGTCAACTTGTGAACTTATAAACCAATCTATGAGGGAACTATTCAATATCCATTGAGAGGGGTTGCATAAATGAGGTATGAATCTAGGTAACACTAGGTGTGAAACATCCTTTTTGTAAGGGATCAGTCCCAGGCTGGGGTGTTGCTCTTGGGTAATAGAGGGATATGTGGACCCCTCTGAGACCAGTGGGACTAGGCCATTACACACAGAAGAGGAGGGATCATTCCCTAGCACCACATGGGAAAAACTAGGGCCATGCCTTATGGTTGGGGGAGTGTCACATAATAGAGGATCCCTAGAAATAGGTCACTGATTACCATTGTGACTCTTCCTGTAGATTGGTTAAGAGTGACCCTGGAGTTGATAGTTTAAACAATACTAGGGAAACACTTAATAAATGATATCCTGCTTCCAGATGAATGCATCTTGTACAATCCGAGACAATTTCACTAGGATGGGATGTGATAGATCAAACTCGATGAAGATAATTCAAACCAAGTTTTCCTCTCCAATTCTTGTGAAGTCGTCTGTATAGAGAAAGACACCAAGTGATTTGTCAATCTCCTTGAGGAAGTCATTATTTTGGAAAGCGAATAGTAGTCCCGGAAGACATATCCATACCCCATCATACGAGTTCTCCATTCCCTTGTGCACCTCCATGGACCATCTAGTAAACCAAAAGCGCCAGCGACCCAGATGAGGGGGGCTCTGCACCATGCCAATACGAGGTCTCCTTCTGACATGAGGACCTAGAAAAATGGGTTTTTATGGATGTTGGATATGAAAGCTAGAGGTTGGAGTCCCAAGGTGTCAATAAACTTCTTGAAGGTAGGTAGGGGTTGGGGTGTAGAGCCGAAGCGAGCCACCATGGTCCACCTGAGTTCCTTTGTAGCCTCCACGACGACTGAACCTCAAGCCTCTAACAAATCCCTCATGCCTTCCCATGATGGCTGAAGCACAAGCCTCCAGAGAAACCCTTAAGACTTCCCATGACAATGAAGGGTAGACTGATCAGATCACTAAGAAGAAATTCTAGTATGAGTCTCCAGAAGGTCCGTAAAGAGCCTCTTTGAAAGATAATGTTGGTCCGTGATGCCTGATTCTTGTAGGGGATCCCCAATGGGACAATGGATGGTATGTCGGAAGGAAAGGACCTGAAACAGGGTTAACCACAACTGGTAAATCCATCGGCAAGATGGAAATGGATGATAAATTTGAAACTCCTTAGGCGTGTGGGGCGCGTTCTTTATGTTCATCCATTTTCATTTCTCCCCTGCATATCAAAGGTCAAAAATATGGGTTATGGGATAAGTCTTGGAAGTTCATAAGACATGAATAATAAGTATGTAAATAACCTGAGCTATGAAATCATATCTAATGAATAAGACATAGGACATTTGGCATGCATATTGGAATAGAATCCCTTACATTAAGGATAGCTACCAAGGCCATTATAACATGTTTGGAATGGTCTACAACCCATGTACCTACATTGGGCTTGGGATAGCAACCTGTGTACCAATATTCTTTTATTATTGGTCTACAACCCATTAAGCTTCTAGTTTTTAGGCTTGGGAAACAACACAGTACTCTCTTTCATTTTGGCATGCGCTACAACCCATGTACCTTCTTGTTTTTGGGAATAGGATACTACTCATGTACCATCTTTCCATTAGGTTTGGGATACAATCTATACACCCTCTTTTGCTTCGACATTGGTCTACAACTTGTTCACCCTCTTTCTTTTATGGATTGGTCTACATCCCATATACCCTCATTCTTTTCGGGCTTGGCCTACAACCCATATACCCTCTTTATTTTCAAGCTTAGCCTACAACCCATACACCCTCCTTCATTTCGATCTTGGGATACAACATGTGTACCCAATGAGGTCATTTAAAACATATCATTACCCAATTCATTGGACGTAGATATAGGTCCCACCCATCTCATAGTAAAATCATTCACACATGTGCCACAATATAATAAAACATGCATCATATCATGACCCATAAAAAGATATAGGTATTACTAACATCAAATAATAACCTATAAACTAAAATGTGTATCCTTAACATTTCATCATATCACACTCTTTTTAAAAGAGATAGGTTTCATAATCATTTCATAAAATCAAAATCCGTGAAAGGAAAAAAGATTTCAAAAAAACATGAAATTAAGCACAACTAATTCATAAAAAGGATTTGAATGGAACCTTGAGATAATTTCCTAAAATATAATGAGTAAAATCAAGTATTCCATCATATATGTAAAATAGTATTGAAATATCTTTCAAAAAAAAATTCTTAGGGAAAATATCCTTTCTTCTTTGAAAAAGATTTTTAATACATAAATCCATTTAAAAATAATTATCCTAGAAAATACAATGAAAACGTATAGAGAGGGCATGGGATCATTTTTGTAAACTTTTTGAATTAAAATTAATTTTAACAACAATATCATAAAGATTATCCTTTTGAAAATGGAATTTAATAATCAAAGGAATGATGGTGGATAAATCCATACATGATGTATGAGGAGAAAAGAACATTCCTTTTACACGGTAAAATGGTTAGAAGGAATGAATTATTTGAAAAAAGACTATAATAGTACCTTAAAGAGACTTGTAGAAGAAAAAATTGGTAAATATGACTTTTAAATATTATATTATAATAGTACAATATTATTGGAAACCCTTTTTAGAAGATATTGACTTCCAATCGAAGAGAGGATACTGTATGGATTTTTTTTAAACACTTTCTTGACTATATTTTGGATAAAATAGTTCACAATGGTTCCAATAAATGATAATATCATGGATAACTATAGGATAATAAAATTCATGAATTTCCCTGACATTTGGATCATAATATTTCATTTAATGAATCATAAACAGAAAAAATCTTGAAAAAATTATGAGATTGTATCAATAAACTCTTATATCATGGTAACATGGGATCATACTCTACATGTAATAAATATAATTACATGAATATTAAAATATCATTAAGAAATTCCGATTAATGATATAACATGAAAAGTGGATGTATATACACCTCGAAAAAGATTTTAGGTACATAAAAAACATAGGAAACAATGGATTCTAATTAAGATAAAACTATTTTTCTGATTTGGTATCTTTTGAAACATAAAACCCATAAGATAAAGACAATAAAATGAACATGTGAATATCCATAAATATATTTATTACATATAAATAATACATTCATGTTATGTAAATACCCCCATACAATAGGTAAGAGTGTTGAACATAACAGGTATCTCATGGAAATTAAAATTGAAATGAAATCCCCTTACTTTATGTCTCGACTCTCATCGTAATCATTCAAACCCCATATATAATAAATATAAATATATTAAAAAAACATTTACAGAATAATATTATGATATCTATTTCAATATATGGTTTTATTATGACCTTATTTTATCCACTTTTTAACCATCTTATGTTATGGTTTCACTTCGGGTTATATTTACTTTATTTTTTCCATGTGTCTTAATTTGTTATGTCGTTTGTACTTATACATATATCATGATTAAAAATGTAAATAATGATATAAATATAATTTATATGAATTATATTTATTTTATAATAATTTATAGGACAAATATGTATGAAATAGAATACACTATTCATGGAGACGGTAAGTCATACATACGCATGAATGTTGTTTCTGTTTTTATTGTATTGATGAAAGAAAGTATGTAAATGATATATGTGTATGTATTTATGTATGTATGTATGTATATAATTATTCCAGTATCATTATTATATCATATAAGTTAACTAAACTCGTTTTTAACACATTCTATGTGGTTTGAGAATGAATCATGTCGCTTTGAGGGGGTGGTAGTCAATACATCCTCAAACGAGATTATCATATAAACACAAAAAGGATAATAAAAATATGTGTGTTGAAAAAGGAATATAAAATCTTATTGAAATAATAAATATAATTTATTTAATATTTATATTTATGTAGTCTATCATAATTTCCACCATGATAAGTGGTAAATGAAAAGTTAACAATCATAATTTTGTGATGTAGTTGTTCGCCATACACCAAAACAATATGGTTGATATCTATTTGATGGAGGTGTGTAATTTTAGGTTACAAATTATCATTAAAAATCATAGTATATTTATGATACTTTTTTTTCACACAATAATTGAATAAATATAGTGGAGAGGGTGAAGAAGTAAAAAATTAAAGGAGCTTGAGAGAAGACATTACCTCTAAATCAGGTAACTCTTTTTGATTTGTGACAAAATGATTCTTTTAGAGGGTTTATACCCAAAGGGAGGATTATAATTATAAGGGAATATTTGTGGAAGGTGTATTGGGATTATATTTTCTGATCCTAAACTTTTTGATAGGTATGATGAATGGGTAGAGGTGGTGTCCTTTTATGGGGAAGAAAACGGACTCACATGGAATTTTATGAAATAAGTTAGGTGTCCACATGTTCTTACAAAAGAAAGACATATAAAATAATAAAACTAAATAAAGAAATTATTGTCACCAGAATATGGACATCCAATGGGGTTGTACATGTTTCTAGGTTGCTTTAGGTCTTATATCTAGGGTTTAGTACTTTATTTACCTAATTTTTCACTTAACTGAAGTAATTTTTTTTTATCAAATTCACTAATCTTTTTGGTAAAAAAATAAACTTCACCTTATTAAACAATATAAATTATGATTATTAAAAATATTGAATCAATTTTGACAATTTATAATCATATAAGTGTCATAAATTTATTTAAAATCAATCCCACTGAGGGGACGACAGGGCTGGTTTTTAAATTAAAAATATCCAAGAGTTTGATTAGTTTTGTTTATCAAATGTCAATGTTTAAATGGTTTAAATAACATAAATTAGATTAATTAGTAAAAATATTATCAAAATAAATATTAAATAAATTAAAAATATAATTTAACATTATAAATAAACTATATGAAAAAGAATTTTTGAATTTAAAATTCCATATTTTTACTATTTATATAAAAGATGAAACCTTTCATAAAAATACCAAAACATTATTCTAACAAAATCTGTATCTATATATTCCCAATATAAAGATTATTTATACATATTTAATCTATGAAAGTTCCAAAAATTGGTTTTAAAATGGGTTCACCACTAAATAGTAGTAAAACTACCATTATAAAAAATGTTTCAATACATAAAATTGGGTTTGTTCTTATCTTATGTCCATATAATCTATTTTATAAATATAAAAAATAGTTATTTGATTAATTAAAATATTTTTTAAATTAATATCACATAAAAAATTGTAATTAATATAAATTACTTGGTTAAGATACCATTGTATCTATAAAAATAGTTTCCTTTATATTCAATCATTTTTCATATACATTTATAATTAATTTTGAACCTATGAATTCTTCTTATATTTATGTAAACCATATATTTTCATAATTTAGTTAACACTATTTCTTATCTATCAACAAAATTTCTAATTTATATTCCATTATAACAATATTTTTAATAATATATTGTACTTTGGTAACACTATGTCTTGTGTGCTACGAAAACCTTCAAGGAAGGTCAATATTGCATGTAATGTATGCTAACCTTGTTATTATATGTAACGTACACCAATCTGGGGTTGCATGTAACATAATCCAAGAAGGTGCCGTGTGAAATTAATGTTTGACTTAGTGAAAAACTATTTTCAGTATTACGTGATGTGAAAAATATTAATAGACTAAATTAAATAAAAAAATTACAAAAATATTAGGGTATTACATTGTGCCCCCCTTAAAATTAATTTATCCCTTGAAATTATTATGGGTTATTAATGGTTTAATATATGGTAGTTTCATTCATAGAAACCCTCACTGTAATAATATATTCTAAAACTCCCCTTAAAAATGAAGATTTAGAACCATAATAGATACTCAAAGTGACATATAAATGGGTTTCTATATAGAATAACATTGGTTGGGAGTGAAGATTAGACATGGAGGAAAATCATAAATATCTTTAAGTAGTGATTGAGGACATTAATCACAAACAAGTGAAGGATCAATGGAATGTTTAGGGCCTCAAAGTCATAAATCTGTAATGATTTAACAGTCCATCATCTCAATAGAAATTAATTTTTTAGGATAATAATTTTTGATTAATTTCGGAATGATGAGTAATTCATAATAAATTTATGTAAACAAAATTTCATTCATTGGTTTCTCTTTGAACAATTTATAATACATCCATTACCTCCATGAATGAAAGTGCATACGGCACTAAAATAAAATTTTAACGGATCATAAGGCTGATAAAAGAATGAAATGTATAAAAATTTGTCTATATAAAATCTATATGAATTAATATATAAACATACAAAGTAACACCACCAGTTCATCAATAGAATTTATTCATAAAAAATAATTATACATTAAACAGGACATCGCGTAGGTCGGTGGTATGCGTGAAGCCCTTATCATGCTTCGATCACGGGTTTAAGACATGTAGCCTTTCCAAACATGATTGGTTTTCCCCCAACATACATGATGTCCTTTTCTAAAATAGTGTGAATATAATTTCCAAAATACATTATACAGACATCCTTGAAATTAGGTTGATCAATAAATAATCTTTGAACTAATGTTTTCATTATAAACTCTATGAAACATACTTCCACTGATGTTTAACTTAAAATTTTCATGGATGGATAATATTATAATCCATATATAGGATAAAAATAAAAAACATTATAAATAGAGTCATGAAATTATCTGAACATTGATTCCCATGAATATCACATAGTATCTATTTTTTGTCACATTCCAAACACATTAATACCATCATTATATATTCTTTTGAAACATGGGAATAATTTTAATTACCTTAAATACTTTTAGAAAACATGTATGATTCCTCATTCAATAGGCTTATGGATATATTCCTTAAATACAAGAAGTAATAAAATTCATTCATGATGTCATATACCAATCTATCAATAATCAGTTATAGGATTATCAGTGTTATCAAATTTTCATTATCCAATTCTCCAAGAAAAACACATTTTCTTCAACATCATGATCACATTAAGGTTTACATTCCCTTAATAAAAATACCACATTTCTAAGTCTTTATCCTAATTAAATATATCCATTTAAATCCATACAGAAAACTTTTACTAAATTTTTTTATAAATTTCATGATTTTTATAATATAATCATTGAATTACAAAACATAAATACTTCATTAGTCTAACCTTATTATTAAACCATTATTCAGGATTCATCAACTTATTTCACAGAACCTATTTCCTAGAATATGAAATAAAAATCATGACATAAGGTTCCTTAACCTCAATCTAATCATTCTTCTTATGATTAATGTAAGAAATACTAGAATAACATCACTTACCTTTCATATGATGTTTTCAGTCTCTTTACCTTTGGAAGTATAACCAATACTCATACCACATTATTGATTCTCTTTATGATATTTCCACATGGTAAATTGATTAATATAATTCCAATACATTCCAAATATAAAATAATAAATGTTATCCATGTTCCTTCTAGTTCTTCCCACTGACTAAAACCAAATAGAATAGTGTGGGAATTTATTATCATACTATAAAACCAAATATTCATGAAAATAATTACTTACATGATATTGAAATCGTGTCACATTCCTTATTCTACAACAAAAAAGGTTCTTTATTGGTTACTCATTGAAAATTGGTATTTAAATCATTTATGATGGTCTATGAAGAGTTTTTTATTTTCCAAATCATATCCCTTGAGAGTGTCAAACCATGTGTGCAGCAAGGATCTTTGTCATGTACCAGATTAACCCGAGTCAATCCCAAAACATCTTGTTAGTGTTTTTACCTCTAGGTAAATCTATTCCAGAGCGACATCTACTTATAGTATCTAGAATAATATATATTTCTTAGAAGCCTCTTACTCTATCCTTTAACAAAATTCTAGGACATTCTCCAAAATCATAAATCCTCTATATACCTATCCTTAGAGAAATCCTTAGACATATGCTCATAAATATACTAAGGGATTCACTAAATATTTCTCATACTAGTTTCCAAATGTTGAATAAACAATTCCTTTGATACCAACTGTTGTAACCGAGGAATAACATACATGAATATTACATCAGATTAAATTAATATTCAATACATTACAAAAATACATACCAGGGGAACGTAATTGTTTTGTGTCTTTGGAAACGTGGAAAAAAATATTCTATCTCACTAAAAGATATCAAAAATATCCCTAAAATATCCCCTCCTTCTATAAATTTACCTTAAAATATTTATTCATAAACTATAGAATGGATACATAATAAAGGGGTGATCTTATATTCTCACTAAGTTTAAACAGGGGATACATAAAAGCATAAACATGAACCTAGGGGTATGATAATGCAATCATAACATTTGGAGATCAAACCTTGTATATAAAAGGTCATAACCCTGATTTGTGGGATAAATCGTGACATTTTATAAGACTTGAATAATAAGTAAATAAACATCATGATCCATGAAATCAAAACTAAGAAATAAGACATAGAATTTGAGTCATACATATATTAATAGAAAAATTTACATTAAGGCTACCTACCAAGTCCTTTTTAACATTGTTGGAAAAGGCTATGTCCCGTGTACCTATGTTTTGCTTGGGTTAGAGACCAGTGTACCCATATTATTTTATCATTATTCTACAACCCATGTACATTCTTTTTTTCGAGCTTTGGCTATAACATATCTACCCTCTTTCATTTAGGCTTGATCTAAAACCCATGTACCTTCTTGTTTTTTAGCTTGTGATACTACCTATGTAACCTCGTTCATTTAGTCTTGGGATACAACCCGTACACCCTCTTTCTTTTTAGGCTTGGGAAACAATTAGTAATCCCTTTTTCTTTTATGGATTTAGCTATAACCCATATACACTCTATCTTTTTGAGCATGGGCTAAAACCAATACAACCAATTTTTTGAGGATTGGGCTTCAACCCATACACCATCATTGTTTTTGAGCTAGGGATAAAACCAATCTACCATATGAGGTCATATAAAACTTATCATTATCTAATTAAATAATGTGATATATAGGTCCTACCGATCTCATAGTAAAATCATTCACACATGTGCCACAAGATAAAAAAATTCATCATATCATGACCCATAAATAGTCATAGGTCTTACAAACATCAAATAATAACCCATGAAATGAAATCAGTATCATTAACATTTCATGACATCATAAAATAAGGAAAATATATATGTTTCATCTCCATTTCATAGAATCATAACCCATGAACGAGAACCATATTTCATAAACATATACACCATGAAATAGATACATGCTTCATAGGAATCAAGACATCCAAAAATTAATCCATTCATAGAAATAATATGTATGGAAACATTGAATATTTTTCATATAAAGAAATGAGTAACAAAAATGGATTTTATCCTATATCGTAAATAATTTTGAATAATCATTTAAAATATTTTCTTGAGGAAAATATCTTTTCTTCTTCAAAAAGTTTTTTTAATTAATAAAACCATTTAAAAAATATTTCTTATAAAATACATTGAAAATTTATAACAAAAACATGAAATGATTTTGAAATTTTTATTCATTGAAAATTACTTTTAAAAACAATTTCATTAAAATTAAACTTTCAAAATTGAAAATGAATCTTCAAAGGAATAATGATAGGTAAATCAATACATGTCGTACGCGGTAAAAAGAACATTACTTTTTCATGGTAAAAAGTATAGAAGGAATGCTTTGTTTAGAAATAGACAAGAATATTCCCTTGATGATATTGGGAATAGAAAAAATGGGTAAAAATTTCTTTTAAATAATATAGGATAGTGGTATAATATTCTCAGAAACCTGTCTTAGAAGAAATAGATTTTCGGTCAAAGAGAGGGTAAAGTCGGGATTTCATAAAAACACATTCTTTACAATATTTTGGATAAAAATTAGAATTATTGTAGAAATACAAGATCATGTCCTTTAAAAACAAAAAATAAGTAAATTCATGAATTTCATTGGGATATGGATCATGAGATTCCATCAAATGAAGCATAAACATAAAAAATATAGAAATACGATAATATTGTCTCAACAAACTATTATAACTTCGTAACAAGTGATCATACACTCCAAGTAAGAAATTAAATTACACAAATAATAAAATATCATGAAGAAAATTATATTCATGATATATCATGTAAAATGGAGTTATATACACCTCAAAAATAGAGTTTTGGTGCATAACAAAACATGAGTCTCAAAGAAGGGAAATTGAGACAAAACTATTTTACCAATTTAGTAACTTTTGAAACATAATCCCAATGACATAAGGTTACTGAAATGGACACGTGAATACAAATAAATGTAAGTATGAGATACATAGAATATTTACATTTCTCTTCGCATGTGTCTTTGGTTGTTATATCATTTTTCTTTATACATATTTCCTAATTCCATAATGTAAAAAATGATATATATATCATTTATATAAATTATATATATTATAATAATTTATAGCAAAAAAAGTATAAAGTAGAATAAACCGTTCATTGAGATAGTAAGATATACGTACACATGAACGTTGTTTCGATTTTTATTGTCATATTGAAAAAAATTATCTAAATGAAATAGTTATATGTATGCATGTATATATATATATATCTTTTATTGTAGCATGATTATATCATAGAAGTTCACTAAACCCATCCTTAATGCATTTTTTGTGGTGTGTGAATGAATCCCATCACATTGAGGGGGAGGTAATCCACACTTCCTCAAACGAGATTATCATTTTAACACCAAATAATAGGTAAAAGGACTTTGGTTTAAAAAGTAATAGAGAATATTGAAGAAATAATAAATACAATATATGACTTATATAAATATATTTTCCATCATAATTTTAACCATGATAGGTGGTAAAAGAAAAATGAACAGTTTTCAATTCAGGAGGAAATAGTTCTCCATACATAGAAATATTATGTTCAATATCCATTATGGTGGTGTGTATAATTTGAGGTCAAAACCTTAGAATACAAAAATCTAAGAATATTTATTATTCTTGTGTTTTCACACCAGAATGGAATAAATAGATTAGAGTGTGTGAAGAAAGAAAATAAATGAATGGTGCTTGAGAAAAAAATTATCGCTAAATCGGGTACCTCTTTTTGGTTTGTGCCAAAAGGATTCCATGAAAGGATTTCTCCCCAAATAGAGGCATCGAGGCTAAAGGGATGATTCTTGGTAAGTTTATTGGGTTGATCTTGGATAATCCTAAATATTTTGAGAGGATTGATGAATGGATAGAGGTGGTGGCCTTTTATAGGGATGGAAAAGGACACATGTGGAATTTTTATAAACAAGTTAGGTGTGCACATGTTATTACCAAAAAAACTCATCAAAACAAACAAAAATCAATAATTTAATGTTTATGGTAGAAATATGTACAGAATATTCATTTTGGACATAATTCTAGGTTTTTTTGGTCTTATATCTTTGGTTTATTACATTATTAACCTAATTTTTCTCTTAACTGATGTAATTAATTTTAATCACATAAAGTAATATTCTTTGAAAAAAAATTAACTTATTAGATATTATATATCATGATGATTATAAATTTATTTAAAATTATTCTCAATAACCGGACGATACTTTGGGTTTTTAAATTAAAAAAATTCCAAAGTTTGGTCAGTTTTCATTTAAAATTTCATTGTGAAATTGGTTCAAATGACCTAAATTGTATTAATTGGTAAAAATATTAACTAAATTAACTATTAAATCTGTTAAAAATATAATTCATCCTTATAAATAAATTAGATTAAAAAAGAAATATTTAATTAAAATAGATTATTTTTAACTATTCATTAAAAGATGAAACCTTTCATAAAAATACCAAATATTTATCCTAAAGTAATTTTTATGTTTATGTTGGAATGATAATGTGAATTTTGACATATTTACTCTATAAATGTTCCAAAAATTTAATTTAAAATGGGTTCTCTATTAAAAGGTGGTAATACTACCTTTACAAAAAAGGTTTGTATGCATAAAAATTGGGTTTGTTCTTATCTTATGTCTATCAAATATGTTGGATGAATATAAAAAATATTTGATTGATTAAATAACATATGTATTAAATTAATATCTCTTACCAATAAAATTTAATTTAATTTACTAACATTAGATATATTTCTGACAATAATAATATTTTCTTTTATATTAAATCGTTTTTCATACTCATTTATAATTAATTTCTAACCTGTGAATTCATATCATATTTTTGTAAACAATATATTTTCATAATTTAGATAACGCTATTTTATATTTATAAACATAATGTCTAGTTTATATCTATTATAATAATATTTTTGATAATATATTATAGGTAGGTAACACTGAGTCTTTCATGATATGCAATCGATCAGAGAAGGTCAATCATGCATGTAATGTACTCTAACCATGTTGTTCCATGTAATGTATGACATGTTGGGGTTGAGTGTAATACATAACAAGATGGTTTCATGTGAAATGAATTTTAACTTAGTGAAAAACAATTTTCAGTGTTGCGTGAAGTAAAAAATATTAAAAGAATAAATTAATTCCAATAAAATCAAACAATATCAAGGTATTACAATTTTCTAGAAGGGAAAGTCCATTGGGCTAATCGTGGTTCAAGTATGAAAGGAATATAAAGTTATAATACTTTCCATTATAAATATAATTATGCCTTGGTTCTCTTAGAGTTATCATAAATCATAAGTATTTTGTAAAACTTCTGACACAAGATTGATGAAATAATTTGTCATTGAAAGAGATGTTTCTATTAATATTCAATCTAATAATAATCATGTTAATGTTTTCATGCCAATTTTATTTAGAAAAAGTGTATTCAGGTTGAGTAGTAATGAAATATGTTTCTATAATAGAAGTATTTTGGAATACATTCTAATGGATGTAAGAAGATGCTCGAATGGATGGGATGATACAATTAATTCATTGTAAATTAATACAATGCTAAAACTAACCTTCGGTGTAATTAAAGTCACGAAGAAAGTCATGAAACATGCTGAGGTTCGTGAAATAATAATGTTGGTGAAGAGGAATTTTTTTAGTCTCAATATCATTATAATAACTTTTTTTGTATGTAAATTTGTTTACAGATAGAGAAAGATGAATCTCATGAAGAAAATAATGGAGTTTATAAAGTGAAATCAATTGATTATGACACAATGTATTAGATATTTCATCATATTCATCATATGAAGAATTTTTTTCATATGAAAGTGATTTGTGTCATATTTAGATGTGAAACCCTTTGTTGAAGCTGATGATACCATTCTATCAGATTTGGTATTCCATCGTAATCATCAGAGGAAGTTTTTTTGGGACAGATGAATGCAATGAAGAAGAATAATCATGCATAGAGATTGTTGGATGGGATATAAAAGGGGAAGCTTGATGTTAGAAGAATAAGTTTGTTTTCATCAGTTTTTATAGAGAATCATAATGATGAATCCTTGTTGGGAAATATGAAAAGTTCAATTTCTTCATATATGCAGATGGTACAAAGCATTATAATGAAGAAATAGAACTGGGAAAATATGATTTGGAGATTAGAATTAGACTACTATTTGTGAATTGAGTCAAAATAGATATTTTGTTTTAGAATAATTATTAATAATCTAGAAAAAATGGGAATACTCGAGAAATTTTGACGAGGTCAAGATGCACCTGAAATTCAAGAAAACAAGAAAATTTAGGCAACTTGGTTTAATGGGAATTTTTTCAGTAAACCCACCCAAAATACATTTTAGGTGAGTATAAAAGTTGAAACATACATTATGCATTATGAATGGAAGAACATGTCATGAGGAGTACAGATAAGGTGTATCTCTATAGAGAAGAATCCTTTCCAAATTGTTTTTCATGAAGATGTCTTGTGGGACAAAAGAGAAGGGGGAAGAGGAAAGACTAAAATGTATTCAGTTGATCATCATATTCATCTTATTATAATATTTAGCTGGTTATAATATTTTGGTGACATATAATATTCATTGTAACACCCCAGGATTCCGCGGTATGTTTCCCTTTGAATAATTCATATCTTGCATTATATGCAACTTCGACATTCTAACACACCATGACCAATCAAACTAGTCATTATGAATAGAAATACCCACTTTTTGAAATTTTATAAAAAAAATTATAAAAATGGTCTTCATTTTTTGATTTGTAATATCAAAATCTTCTTAGGATGATTCTTTGGTACACTTCTGAAAACATTCATTTTTTGATGAATAGTGAAAAATACTAACTTTTAATTAAAAAAACATTTTTTATCGAAATAATTTGTAATGTTAAATTATAAATTTTAGTTATTTTAAAGTATAATTAGATTATATTTTTATCATTTAATATAATTTATGTCATTGGTGGTAATTTCACTTTTAAACTGGACATAAACAAGTGTCAATCTTTTGATTGTAATTTTTTCTCAAAAACGCGTTTTTGTTTTGACAATGATAATTAATTTTAAATTAATTTCTGCCACTTATGTGTTTTCAATTTTGAAAAATTGAACTAATATTTGGAATCATGATCTATAAAATTTGTAAATAGGTAACTTTTATTTTTAGACATTATGAATATTTACTTCAGTAAATATTTTATTTACCATGGTTAAAGGGTAAATCAGGTAAATAAGGGTAAAAAAATATTTTTATAATAATAATAAATTAAAATAACATGTGTCCTATTCCTATTGGATGATAAATTTCCAAAAATTGGCATCATTGGGTCAATTATGGGACCCCATGGATCCACTTGAGAGTGATATCGACACTTTATATAAATTAATTTAAAGTAAAGACAAAATGACATAAACATATATCTTTTTGTAAAATAATTTTTACATGGGCTTATATAAATTATCTCTATGACTATAAATATTCTTTTTAAATCTAAAAAAATTCCTATATCATGGTAGTTTTTCTATAATTTTTAGACATCAAATAAATAAAATTATTTATGACACAATAATGAATTAGTGATTGCCTCATTAATAAATAATTTAAATAAATAAGATTATAAAAATTAAAACAATATCCAAAACCTATCCATTTCTAATTGGATGATTTGATTTAGAAAACGAGTCATCTTATCTTCTACTTTAATTATTTTTTGACCTTTAGAACCCGAAAATCATTATATAATAAAATAATAGTTTCAGACATTCCCATTAAGCCTCTCCTCCCCCTTATAAAAAGCCCTCAACTATAACCCATTTCTCACACCTCTCAAGCCCCTTGGATCATCCAAAATCTACCTTATTAATCACCCTACATCCATATCTTTACCTTAGATGTCTTGCATTAGGAATAAGGCATTTCAAGGATTCCTTTTGGTTCAAACCAAAGGGAGTTACCCAATTTCAAGGTAACATCTCCTCTTTAGTTATTTATTTTATTATACTTCTCCAACCCCTAAACTCTATTTATTCCATTATTTTATAATAACACCAATATCCTCAATATACTAGGTTGTTTTTATGAGAATTATTTGAAATAAACTTACACACACCTCTATCTATTGGGTATATAACATAATGATTCTATGGATGGGGAACTACTACCTCATGAAACAATGATTGTTCACTCTTCTACTACCACCTATTATTGTGGAAATTATGATGTCATTGTAATTATGTAAGATATTTATAATATTCAATTTATCTGTAAGATTATTTATTCTATTTTATATCATACCTTTATTCTTTTCATGTTTTATATATTCGATAATTTAATTTGAGGAAGTGAAAACTACCGACCCCTCAATGTGATATGACTCGTTCATACCATACATGGAACGTATAAAGGTTGGTGTTAATTAACATACCTATCATATATAAAATATTATATTATTCTGGAATAACAATATACCTATTTATCATTTGGTTTTATTTCCTTTTCAAATAAAAAAATTAAATGGAAGTATCGTTCGTGCGAACGTACGGATTACCATCTCCACAAACGTGATCAGATTCATTCCCCATTGTAACCATTCAAGAATAATTTTCATTTGATTATTAAAAATAATATTTAAGAACATAATATCATTCTGGATATGAATCAAATACATCCTATCTATAACAAACATGGATTACGTAACAAAACATATAAAGGAAAATGAATCAGTTAACACCCAAAACAATGATACAACTAAAATATTATTAACAAATCAATATTAGAAGATTGTGTATGATATCATATTTATGTATGTAGTTCATTTATAATTTACTAAAAATGATTTAACTATTATATAAGAGGATATTGTACCCTCAACCAAGGAAAAGAACAAGGTAAGGGTTAATTTCACAATCTCATTATTATCTGACATTGTTTTTACTTATCTATTAGGGCTTCTTTATCATCCTGATAAATGTTTAGTAAAAAAATATTTCAAAGTGTTTTTAATATTTACTATACTGTGGGTTAATTTCATTTATACCCTTATTGAATTTTTTATAAAATATTTTGAAAAGAATCTTTCCGTCAATTTCCAAACAAGGTACTTTATGACCTTTTCAACAAATTAAGGTAGGAATGTTTTTTAACATATACAGAGGGTGTGGTTATTCTCTTACATTATAACACATTTGAAGCATCACTTACAATATTATAATAATATCTTAAAAATAAATGTTTTCTTAATAAAAGTTTTCTTTTATAATTACATGACTTTTAAATGATTTCTAAATAGTAAGAGATATTCCTCTCAAATAACTTTGATTTCATCTATGTCAATATCCTTTAATGGATTGTATACTTGTTTGAAGTTGATTTATTATGATAAAAATCTTCCAAATTGTATTGATGGTTTTGTGATATGTTTGATTATGGATGAGTTATTTTTATACCATTCATTTTTTATGGTTAATGTATTAACATTTCATATGTTAGTTTTAATAAAAATGTTTATGTTATGTTTCAACCTTTTAAGATTAGGAATGCATTGGACATAGTATGTTACGAGTGGAGAACGCTATAGCTCCTTGATGCATCGGTAGATCTCATAATAAAAACTGTTGTCTTGGAATAAGTCCTTGAAAAAAACTTATTTGTAGTCTGGGAATGAGGCCTTGACTATGTGGTTATGATGTTCGGCATTATGCATTCCATCATTTTGAAATTAGTTATTGAAATTACATGTGATTATTTGACTAGTAGAATAACCATGTGAATGAGTAAACGGAATTATTTGATCTATCCTTGTCATATTATGCTTAATTTTAAGGTTAAAAGGCTTTTGTTTTAGTTTTATACATTGCCTTAAATGTTTGTGTTTATTTATGATGTTTCCGCTATATTGTTATCCTTACTAAGCATTTGTGCTCACCTATTTCTATGTTTTATTTTTCCCCATATATGACAAAGTATTTTATGGTTGACCTTTAGGGATAGGATAAGGGATATAGGTTTGTTCAATGGGGACAAAATGTTATTGTTGTTTTTATCTCAAGATGTAATGTAAAACATAGGTATGTATCTAGTACTTCCAAGGATACTAAACTAATCGGTCTATCTGGACATGATTCCTTGAATCATTCCAATGTTATGTAATAATGAACTGACTCTTGGTAAATGAGGTTAGGGAATTACAATTGGTATAAGATAATGTTTAGTGCAAACCTTGGAAGCTATATTTGAAAAAACTCAGATTAGAGAACATTACCCTAAGATAGAATTTGAGGATTAGTATAGAAGAACGTCCTATAATTTTGGTAACATGTAGATTTTGTGTATTTTCCACGAAATATATCCCTATATGGATATGAGTAGGTATAGGCAGCTCTGGAACAAATGTACCTAGCAGTGAAAACTCCAACAACCAGTTTCGGGCTTGACCCGTGGTATCCTGGAACATGACAACAGACCTTGTCGCACTCTTGGTTACAACACTCCCAGGGGATATTCTTATGATAATTCAGATTTTCATTAAAACCCATTATGATTGATTTATGATAATATACCTCCTAAAATATAACATTTTTAGGATTATGGATTATATCCAAAAACTGAAAAGTTTATGTTAAGTGTTTTAAATTTTTGGAATTATGTATTGCGATTCGCAAACTAGTCTAGTTTATACCATTTTTTAGAAATGGTGCCTAGTGGAAGGAATGGAAACCATATGAACACATATAATCCATGTAGGGATTTCCCTCCTAATCAAATAATTCAACTGTATATGGTGATGCAACTGGTTCTGATCAGCTTATCACCATGCTGGGATAACTCACTTAGGTTATGAATAACAACCTTACCTGTATTGAGCATCCTCATCCACAATGCATAGGATCAATGATATACAAATTGATGAGGTAACAACAACCAAAATTCAATGGTACATCAAATCCATTTGTTTTTTAGAAATGGATAAGTTCCATAGAGAAAATATTTCATGCTTTAGGAGAATCGAAAGGGAAAAAGTTGTCATGGAGGTTTATCACCTCATGGGAGATTTTGATCAATGGTGGTCATTAATTCAAAAAAAAGAAGATGAAGAAGTATCAAATATGTAATGGAGGGAGTTTAAAGTGATTTTCTTATAAAAATACTTTCCTCATGACCATTTAGCGGATATGGAAAGACAATTTCTAAGTCTGAGGAAAAAGGAGTATGAGAATGTCACAATGTATGAGGCTAACTTTACAATGTTATAAAGGCATGAAATGGATTATATACATAACCCAAGGAGTAATATTGATCGATTATTAGATGGGTTAATACCATTTCTTCATCGATCATTAGTCTTACAATCCTTCTCATCATACGAAAATAATTTCTCATGTTCTATCAATAAAGAAAATCAATTCTTTATGTACTATGACTTTAATGCAAAGAAACAGAAGTAAAGTTCTATTGAACACTCTGGAAATGGAAATAAGGGGAAGAAATGAAATTTTTTATATCTGTTATGTGGTAAATGGGGGAAGAAAAACCCCTAAACTTTGGTTAAAGGGGATGGTATTCTGTTACAAGTGTGGTGAAAAAGGTCACCAAGATCGTGATTGCAGGGAAAAGAAAGAGGATGTCAATGTTGAACACAACAATTGTAAAGAAATGGGGCATTATGCAAATGAATGTCCTAAGCTCTAAGAAAACTTACCTCAGAAAAAGACAAGGGAGCATGGCCAAGCTTATGTGGTCACTACTGTAGAGTCTGAATATCTGAAAGACATGGTGGCAGGTAATTTATTGGTTTCTTCAAATTTATCCAATGATTTATTTGATCCCGGATCATTGCAGTGTTTTATATCTTCACAATTTTCTATGAAAATTAGATATTTCGAACTTAATTTAACAAGGGATTTATCAATCAAAACTCTTAAGGAAAGTATCAATGAAATAATGTTTTGTGAATTAGTCACTATTAGGTCATATATATGTCCGTAATCCACAGATCTCATCGTCATACCGATGATTGAATTTGATATAATCATCGGTATGAATTGTCTTTCGGACCATGATGTGAAAAAAAAATTAAGAAGAAGGAGGTTATAATTTTTTATGATGATAATAAATACCTTATCTATAGAGCAGAAATGTAACCCTATGATTCTTATCTAGATCCACCCCCTGTATCTCTACTAAATTCAATTATTGGGGAGAAAGAGAGTTAAATAACAATGGGTGAGGAATGGAATGTTCAAATAGTGGATGTACCAATTGCACAATAATATGTTGATATATTTCTAGAGGATTTACCTCGAAATCCTCTAGAATAATAAATTGAGTTTTCAATTGATTTAATTCACAGTTCAAGGCTCATATCGATGTCCCCTTATAGAATGACTACAGTGGAATTAGTGGAACTGAAGAAACCACTATAGGAGTTGGGTAATAAAGTATTTATTCACCCTATTGTTTCTCCATGGGCAACCCCTATTCTATTTGTTAAGAAGAATGATGGATATATGAGGTTGTGCATTCACTACCGGGAGATCAATGCTATAACAATAAAAAAAACAAGTATCCCCTACCTATCATTGATGATTTATTTGATCAACTTCATGGAGCTCAATATTTTTCAAAGATTTACCTTCGATCTAGATAGCATCATTTGTGTGTGAAGAAGGAAGACATTCTAAAGATATCATTTTGAATAAGGTACAGGCATTATGACTTTACAGTAGTGCCTTTTTGAATGACTAATGCACCCTATGTCTTCATGGAACTAATGAATAGAGTTTTCAAGGAATATCATGATGACTTTGTAGTGGTATTTATTGACGATATCTTGGTATATTCTAAAAGTTACAAAGATCAAGAAAATCACTTTCACACTATTCTAAAGACTCCTATAAGAAATGAATTATATGGTAAGTTCAACATGTGTGAATTATGGCTACAAGAGATTTTATTTTTTCGCCATATTGTTTCTATGGATGGAATATCTATTTATCATTCAAAGACCAAGGCAATACAATAATGTACAGCTCTGACAAGTATAACTGAGGTATGATGTTTTATTGGTTTAGTAGGTTCATATCGGTGTTTTGTCCAAACTTTTTCCAGATTGGCTAACCCATTAATAAATCTCACATGTAAAGGGTTAAAATTTGTTCGGAAAAAAGATTGTGAAGAATTTTTTTAAGAACTAAATAGAATATTAGTCAATTATTCTATATTGACCCTACCATCGGGGAATGATGGGTTTTTTATTTATAGTTATGATTTAAAGAAAGGAATTGGTTGTGTCCTTATGTAGAATGACATTGTTTTTTCTTATGCATTACGACAGCTAAAAATCAAGAACCCAACTATTCCACTCATGTTCTTGATTTAGCAGCTGTAATATTTAAACTGAAGATATGGAGACATTACCTCTATAGTGAAAAATGTGAGATTTATATTGATCACAAGAGTTTGATGTATATTTTCTCACAAAAAGAACTCAACATGAGGCAAAGGAGATGGCTCGAACTAATAAAATATAATTATTTCACCATACACTACCACCCAGGGAATACAAATAAAGTTGTAGATGCTTTGAGAAGAAAGAATCTTGGATTTTTTAACAAGATGAGAGTTGAAAGGGATCCTATGTTCATGGATATAGTAAAGATTGATATGGGAATAACAATAGAAGATGAAACATCAATACTTTTTCAAATGGTTGATAAAACATCTATACTAGAAATGATAAAAAGTTCTCAGACTGATGATTAAGAGTTTCAAAACAAAATTGAAGCTATGAATGATGAGATATTAATCAACATTGTATATGAAGATGGGATTTTGATATTTTGGGAAGATACTTTGTGTTCCTGACATACCTAATCTAAAAAGGGAATTTTTGGATTATGCTCATAGCTCTAATTTCTCTATACACCCTAGTAGCACCAACATGTATATAATCATGAAGGAACATTTTTGGTTTGACAACATGAAGAGAAATATTTCTGATTATGTGTCAAGATGTATGGTTTTTCAACAAGTGAAATCTAGAAGACAACATCTTAGAGGATTCATGAAACCTATTCCCATACCTGAGTGGAAATTTGATGATATTATGATGGACTTTGTTATGGGGATACCAAAGAATCTGTGAAGGAACGATGCAATGTGGGTCATTATTGATCATATTACCAAGTCAGCCCATTTTCATGCTATAAGAGAAGATTTACCACTTGAATGTTTAGCAAGGCTATATATTAATGATGTTTCAAGAATTCATGGAGTACCCATATCAATTGATTATGACTGTGATCCCCATTTTACATCAAGATTCAGGAAAAGTCTTTAGAATGCCTTCTATATTAAACTTTGTCCATGCGCTGCCTACCACCCTAAAACTGATGGACAATTAGAATTAACTATTCAAGAATTCGAAGTCATTTTGACATCTTTCTCACTTGACTTCCATGGTATGTGGGATCAATATTTACCTCTGCTGTAATTTTCTTATAACAATAGTTTCCAATCAAGTATTCAAATGGAACCATATAAAGTGTTATATGGAATGAGATGTCACACACCAACTTGTTGGGATGATATTGGTGAAAAAAACATGTAGGCCCAGAACATGTTGAGGAAAAAATGGAAAAGGTGAAGGTTATCCAAACCCACATCAAAGAAGCTCAAAGTAGGAAAAAGAGCTATGCCGATAACAGAAGGAATGATTTGGAATTTCAAGTAGGAAATCATGTTTTTTTGAAGGTAACTCCATGGAAGGGTGTTATAAAATTCGGTAAGAAATAAAAATTAAGTCCCAGGTACATCTAAACTTTTGAAATTCTAGAACAAATTGGAGTTGTAGCATATCATTTGGAAATTCTGCCAAGTCTCTCCAAAGTTCATGATGTGTTCCACGTATCACTATTGAGAAAATAAATTTGGAGCTCAATGGATGTTCTCACCTATGAAGAAATAGAACTGGAAACCCATCTATATTATTACGAAGAGCATATCATAATTCTCGATACTAGAGAACAAGTTTTGAAGAACTGGACGATTCGTCTGGTGAATTTTCTATTGAGAAGTCGCAAGATGGAAGAGGCAATGTGGGAACTTGAGGAACTTATGATGAAGAACCACCAGAATCATTTTAGGTAGTAGTATTCTAGAAATTTCTAGGTTGAAATTATTTGAAGTAGGGAATAATGTAACACCCCAAGATGTTACAGTATGTTTCCCTTTGAATAATGCAATAGCTTGTGTTGTACGCAACTTTGAGTTTCTAACACACCATGACCAATCAAATTAACTATTATAAATAGTAATACCGACTTTTAGAAATTTTATAAACAAAATTTCAAAATGGACTTCCTTTTTAGATTTGTAATATCAATATTATCTTATGGTGAATTTTTGTTACTCTTCTGAAAACATTCAATTTTTATGAATAGTGAAAATGAGAATATTTAATTAAAAACAACATTTTTAATTGAAATAATTTATAGTGTTAAATTATACATATGAGTTGTTTTAAAGTATCATTAGATTATATGTTTATAATTTAATGTAATTTAGGTCATTGGATGTAATTTCACATTTAAACTTAAACAAGTTTCAATCTTTTCATAGTAATTATTTATTAAAAACACGCATTTAATTTTGACAACAAGAATTATTTTTAAATTAATTTTCGTCACTTATGTGTTTTGAATTTTGAAAAATGGATTCCATATTTGGAATCAGGAGGTCCAAATTGTGTAAATAGTTTGCTTTTAATTTTACACAATATGAATATTTAGTATATTAAATATTTTATTTACCATGGTTAATGGGAAAATCATGAAAATAAGTGTAAATAAATACTATTATAATAATATTAAATTACCCAAAAATGTGTCCTATTCCTATTTTTTGATACATTTTATACCATGGAAATCATTAGGTCGATTTTGTGACTCCATGGAACCACTTGAGAGTGATAAGGACACTTTATATTAATTAATTTAAAGTAATGACAAAATGACATAAACGTATATCCTTTAGTAAAATATTTTTTACATGGGGTTATATAAGATATATCTTCAACTATAAATATTTATTGGAAAGATAAACATATTTCCAAGATCATGGTATTTTTTTATAATTTTTGGACATCAAATAAATAAAATTATTTATGACACAATAATGATGTAGTGTTTACCTCAATAATAAATGATTTAAATAAATAAGATTATAAAAATTAAATAAATATTCAAAACATGTCCCATTCTTATTGGATGATTTTATTTAGAACATTAGTCATCGTTTATTCTTCTTAAAATAGTTTTGGGCCTTTAAAAACCGACAATCTTTATATAATAAAACAACATTTTCAAACATTCTTAAAGATCCCCTTCTCCCTCTTATAAAAATCCCTCTCATCTAACAAATTTATCACACCTCTCAAGCCTCTTGGATCATCCAACCTCTACCAATTTAAGATCCCTAAGTCCCTCTAATACTCCTATAATCCTTACCTTGGGAAGAAGGCACTTCAAAAAGCCTTTTGGTTCAATACAATGGGAGTTACCCGATTTAAAGGTAACATATCCTCTTAAGTTATTTTATTTTATTTTACTTCCCCAACCCACTAAACTCACTTTGTTACTTTATTTTATAACAAAACCATTATAATAAATATACTAGTTTTTTGTTATGAGATTTATTTTAAATACACTTACAAACACCTCAATCTATTCGGTATAGAACATAATGTTTCTCTAAACGACGAACTACTACCTCAGGGAAATATGATTGTTCAATCTTCTACTACCACATATTATGGTGGACATTATGATGGTTCTGTATTTATATATGATATTTATGATATTCATTTTATCTATACTATTTTATAATTCTCTTTTATAACATACCTTAATTCGTTTCTTATTGTATATATACGATAATTTCATTTGAGGAAGTGTGGACTACCGCCCCCTCAAAGTGATATGACTCATTCATACGCTACATGGAATGTATAAAGGATGGAGTTAATGAACTTAAGTAACATATCTAAAATATTATATTATACTAGAATAATAATATACCTATTTATCATTTGGTTTTCTTTCCTTTTATAATAAAAAAATGAAATGGAAGTAGCATCGTGGATACCTACAGATTAATGTCTCTATGAACATGATGGGATTCATTACCCATCATAACCATTCAAGAATAATTTATATTTGATTATTAAAAATAATATTTATGAACTTAATATCATTATGGATATTAATAAAATACATCATATCTATAATAAACACGACTTATGTAACAAAACATAAAAGGAAATCGAATAACTTAACACCTAAAAAATGATACTACTAAAATATTTTAAACAAATCAATATTAGAATATCATATATGATATCATATTTATGTATGTATTTCTTGTATAATTTAATAACAATGATTAATCTTTTATATAGGAGGTTAACGTACCCTCAACCAAGGAAAACTACAAGGTAAGGTTTAATTTCAAAATCTCTTTATTATTCAAGGTTTTTTTACATAAGTATCTACTAGGACCTCTTTATCATCTACATTCATGTTTCTTAAAAATATATTTCAAAAAAATTACTATTTACTATACTATGTGTTAAATTCATTTATAACCTTATTTAACTTTTTATAAAATACTTTGAAAGGAATCTTTCCATCATTTTCCAAGCATGGTACTTTATAACATTTTCGACAATTTAATGTAAGAATGTTTTTGTTAACTTATACAGAAGGTGTTGTTATTCTCCATTGTAATAACAACTTTGAAGCGTCCCTTACAATATTATAAGAATATTTTCAAAATAAATGTTTTCTTAATAAATTTTCTCATTTATAATTACATGACTTTTAAATTATTTGAAAATAGAAAGAGATATTCCTATCAAATAATATTTATTTCATCTATGTCAACATCTTTTAACGGATTTTAAACATGTATGAAGTTCATTTATTATGATAAAAATCATCCATATTGTATAGTAGTTTTTGTGATGTGTTTGACTATGGTTTTTTTATTTTTATATATTTCATGGTTTACGATTAATGTATTAACATTTAGTATTCTAGTGTTAATATGAATATCTATGTTATGTTTCAACCATTTCATATGAGAAATGCATTGGACGTAGTAAGTGACGGGTCGAACCCGTTATATCTCATCGATGCATCGGTAGGTCTAATGAGACAAACTAGTGTCTTGGAACAAGGCCTAGACAAAATCTTAATTGTAGTCTTGGCACAAGTCTTGACTATGTGGTTATGATGTCTGGCGTTATGTATTCCATCATTATGAAATTATATATTGATATTAAATGTGATTATTCGACTAGTAGACTATCCATTAGAATAAGTAAATGGCATTTTTTGATATAACTTTTCCATATTATGTTGAATTTTATGTTTAAATGGTTTTTTTAGTTTTATAGATTCTCTTAAATGTTTATGCTTATTTATGATGTTTCCTCTATATTGTTATCCCTATTGAGAATTTGAGCTCACCCCTTTCTATGTTTTATTTTTCCTAGGAGGTGAAGAAGTATTTTATGGTTGACCTGTAGGGAAAGGCTAATGGATATAAGTGTTTACAAAGAGGAAAAAAATTATTGTATTTTTATCTCATTATGTAATGTAAATATTATGTATGTATATAGTACTTCCAGGGCTACTAAACTAATTGGTCATTCAGGACATGATTCCTTCTATCATGAAAATGTTATGTAATAATTCACTAACTCTGGGTAACTGGGGTCAAGGTGTTACATTCATTTGGTAGGATTATCATATTGGGATATCTTGAATGATGAATAAAGTGTTTAGAATTGTCTCAATTGTATTATGAAGAGATATATTTCCATATTGATCAGTTGGACTGGAATAAATCAGGATGGGAAATTGAAACGATTATTATTAAAATGTCTTGGAAGTTCTTACCAGCATCTGGGTAAGAAAGTGTATCTTTTATATGAAATTTAATATTTTAAAAACATGATAAAAAATCACCATGACATTTTTTGTCTCAAAAACATTGTGTTATATAATTTATGCCAGAAGTAGAACTCAAATTTTTAAATTGTTTACAAAGTTCTACACTAGTAAAATGGTGTATCATAATCATTTTATTCAACACAAAAGGATTATTCTCTAGTGGATTTTGTGGTATTGGACAATCACTATACCATACCAAGGTTGTGTCACTTTTTGTTGAATATTGAAACTTATAAATACTTATTTTCTTGTGTATGTGTTTTTTTTAGTTGGGAATGAATTCATTAATGGGGTGCGATGTTTTTTTCTTAAGAATGAAACTTAAAATAAAAAGAAATCATTGATTCACCCCCTCCCCCTCAAAATGATACAATTATCATGACTTGGAAATTACACCTATTGGGTTTTATTTTTCCTTAACTATCTATAATTAATGGTTTTCTAAAAAAATTTGGTAATATAATATTATTTTTTAGGTTATATAATGCATATTTTAAGCCGAATGTTTATTTTTAAAAATGTAATTATTTATATGTATTCATGGACTTATGGTTTATTTATTTATATTTATATACCTTACTGAGCTATTTGGGAACATCCCATATTTGGAAATGATTTTCATAGGGTTTATGGATGGTTAATGGAAAAGAAAAGTTCAATATGAAATTCTTGAATACATCCCATGGAAAGGAAATGTTTAATTTGAATGGAATTAAATTATGGGACAAATTATTACTGATTAGAAGTGTCCAGTTTATATATATATATATATGATCTTGTTATGTAATATTTATAACAAACATCTAAAAAAAATAAACCAAAAAGATCATTGGGAATATATCAAAGTGAATTTTATATTTCATTTACTAGAATATGCAAGGTTTAAGGTTATGTATTTATAGTGAGAATTAGAGGAAATTATTTTATAACAATATTGGAAAGGATAATGTTAATATAATACCATTACAAAAGTTTACTTTGTGGTTACCTTCAATTGATATATCATTCTAAAATTACCATGATGCTTAATCTAAACTATGTATATTTGGAATGGATTTCAATAGAGGAAACATGGAAGCTGAAGTTAGAAGGATCCGATAGGAAAATATCCTCCCAAATCAGTAACTGGAAATTGTTGGAATTTTAATTGAATTATTTTTTAAAGTGATGGATTAGTTAACATATGATATATAATCAGGTTCTATCCATTCTAGAGAGTATTGTAAGAACCCAGTTTTCCACTCAGGTTTCCATCCATTAAATTTTATTCTATTAGGTTTTCTAGATGTAATGTGGATGTATTATGAGTTAGTGAGGGTTTCATGGGTTTTTTTGATCTTTTTCAGAGCATTAAATGATTGGTGTTTAGTTTTGTATCATGTTGCATAGTTAGTGGAAATATTGTGAGGAAACATAAACCTATAGTTTTAACGATGAAAGGTTGGATTGTTTGGTGATATAGGGCTCACGGTTTTCCCAAAACTTGGTATTCGGACCACTCGACTAGGAAAAATATTGCAGAAAAAATTGACGAGGAATTTTGCAAAATTGACACATGGTTCCCAAACCATGTGGACTAACCATATAATATTTCACTATCTATATATTTTCATGCATGGTTTGAAAAATATAGTGTGTCTAAACCGTGTGAAGGATAATTTTTCAGTTAAAAGATGGTTTTTCCATTAAATGAAACATTAATCCTATTTCTTTCTACCATTAGATTTTTAGTTAAAATAACAACCCTTCACCTCAATTTATGAATCCTAAAATCCCTCTTTGAAAACATTTGATCCAGGGTGTCCACTAAGAGTCTGATTGAAGTATCACCTATCTCATTGGATATGCATCAGTACATTCTCATTTTCTTTATAATATTTCATCATTCCTCTTCCAATCAATGTTTTATTTAGATGTGGGCTCATGTTCCCTATTTTTTCATTAATCTGTTCATCAAATCAATTCTAATCCATGATGATTTGGAGTCTGATACTAGATGAGTATAGTCGTATAAGTATAAGGTTGGAGGACTATAACTAACTCCTCTACATTAATCATTTTATAAATTGTTGTGTGGGCACACCAATTTCATTGGGCATATTTAGTTAAATTTATATTCCATTATTGTCGTTGTTATACCCATGTTCTAAGGCCCATTCCATATATGTAATAAATTTTTTTGGTTATGTCCATAAATTCAACCAACACATGTATTGTGTTTTTATATTTTCTTTTTTAGTGTTTTGACATGTTTTTATAAGCAACATTTCTGGTGTGCTTCATCTTGAATCATCTAATTTTAATCCTCCCTTTTTAAATAAAATTTGAATTATGATTTGATAATGGAAGGTACCATTAATTCTAATAACATGACCCTCCTAAGGTAAGTGAATTATTTTGTTTAATCAATGTTAATTGTCAAATTGGAAAGTATATGGTATATATATGAATTGTCAATGTTATATTAATTGAGTTTCATGTGGTTTATCATTCTTATCCTAGCCATGACATTTTATGAAAGGTAAATGGGAGAACCAAGTAATTAAATATGAAATCAATTAAATGATTTCTTTCCCATTAGCCTTGTCACATTAATGAAAGGTGTTGGCTTGAACCTTGACTTATTAAATGGTATGGCCATAAAATGACTTCATAAAAAATGAATTAAATTTAATGTGTATAAATACATATGAACCATGAAACAAGTATAGGAGTGTTCAAGATTCATTTATCTTTTGGATTACCATAGGAATGATTTATGTGCTCATGGATCCCATTTCGATTCAAGGATACTAGTTTCTTTGGTTCGGACACACCTTTCTACCCAACCCTCATTTATTTTTGGATGCTCTGTATGACACCTCATCATCCCTACTAGAATAATAAAAGATTCCTTGGATACACTCCTTTGATATAGAATGAATTCTACAGACATGAGGTTCCTTGTTTACATCCTTGGGCCGAGCCATAAATTATCCATTATTATATTGGATTTATTCCTTAGATAGAGTTAGATAATCACTATTGTGGAATCCCCTAGACGATGCTCCTTAGATTACAATCTTACCTCGCATACAAGAAATATTACTTTTGAGATAGCGACCCTTAAGTTCTATGTTTTCAAGTACAGGTTTCCTTGTTACATCTTGTAACATCTATTATTACTATCACAAGGTGATTTTAATGTGGCATATTCCTCATGTGAATGAAATATATTGACTAAAACTCAATAAAATATTTAAATAGGTATATGTTCAGACACCAGCTTAGGGATGACGAAGGTACATGGGTATTTACACTACTATGCTACTTTACTTTTATATATGCATGTTTGAACACTATTTTAGTTTATATTAAAAGAACAGGATTTCATAGACACTGTTGGCGGGGTCTGCTAAGAGTTATCACACACCCTATCTAAGATTCCATAGTCACCTGGGAACAATATTTGTATAAAGATATTGATAAAGGTAAGTGAGCCACTTCAGACACTTGATTCCTTGGATGCTTATGATAGATCTGGTAGTAGATGACAGAGCTAGATCTTGGGATTCTTGTGATAGTTTATGGATTCCTTTTTTATAAATTTTTATAGCATGAATTTTATATTACTTTTTATCCTTGTTTTCAATATTTCTAGACACATAAGATTTATCATCATATTTTTTATATGAGTATAATTATTTTGAGTTGTGTATTATTATTCACTCTACTTCTGACTTTTTTTCTGTTTACATATATTCCCTGTTCAACTTATCTTCTTCTTCATCTATAATTTATTGTTCCACACTCTGGTAATGAGGGAATATTCTCCCCTAGGGAATATCTGAGTCCCTCATTGTTAGTGAGAATGATTTGGAAATTGGGAAGATGCACTTCAGTCTATGTGTCCAACAAGGCTTGGGGTACCTTCTATGGAATCTAGGTTTGGGACGTCATGGTATCCTAATCTGCCGAAGTAAAACATGGTGATATTGGAACATTTTATGAGACAAAAACCTCCAGCATTAAGTGGATCATCTGACCTATTGTTACAGAATGATGTAATAAATCCCTAGAAAATATATTTTATGTTTTCATATGTTAATATCACAAAAAGGTAAAACTTCTATTTACTGTTTGGAAGATGATGTTGGCCAGTTATGGAAAATTATCAAGAATGTTAGGAAAAGTGATGATATTTATGCCTTGGAATGAGAATAATTTAAGAATATCTATAAATGAGTTAATTTTATTTCAAACATTTCCACTAAATATTCCCCTTTTAATTAATTTCATGAACTCGTTTTCCATTAAAAATCTATTAGATTTGGTGAAATACTTCTCAAAGGTACAAACCAAACAGTATTCATGATCTTCATATTAATATTAATCAGTTTCACTCGGGATTGTTTCCAAAATATCAAGGGGAAATAGCTTCTTTATTATTTATAATTTATAAGATACTTTTAGATTTGTAGGGATACATGAAATTTATTTCATTGATGATCATCTATACTTCGAAAACTAACAGAAAAAGAATCTAGGTGGTAGAGAAATTGGAAAAATAGATCAACTAAATCATCTGATAAAAAATTTATTTTTTAGTTTCTTAGAGTTATGGTAAAAATCATAATAAGGAATACCTTATGAAGTCTTGTAAGTAATTCTAATGTGGTATGTTCATGAATATGTACTTCGATTACATTATAAAGTATCTTGATAGTGGTAAAACAAATTCAGATCAAAATGTTGTAATCTTTTAAAAATATAATTATATGGGTCATTAATCACACGTGTTTTTTAATAAGAACATGATTGATGGGGTGTAGCTAGAATATTAGAAGAAATGTGGGAAAAAATACTTTGATTATACTTAAATAGATGTTGTTCAATCAAAATAAATGGTATCAGATACATCTCCTCTTTATTCATATTATGATAATGACTTTTTTTTATCCAAGTTTAATACATCCTTTCATTCTTGATTTATTTTCTACTAAATTTAATTTTCCGCATCAAGAAATTAATTTGACTTATATTAAAACATGTGGGGTATGAATTGAATAAAAACTGTTATAATTATCCTCATGTCTTTATTTATGGAAATGATTTACCAGAAAAAAGATGTTATATTTCCCCAAGTAGAGTTTGATGTTATTTTTGTATATATTTTCTCTTTATTTAGAATGCTAAGGTAGATTGTTGAGAAATATAATTTTTTTAGAAATAGTTTTAGATTTATTACAAGAATGAACCCATACTATTAATAAACTTTATGTACGTTCAAAATTACTAAAATATAGACACGAAAATTCTCACGAACATACTATTTAAAATATGGGAACATTTTAGATTAACAATTCTTCAAAAGTAAAAGAATCTATTGATGTCTTTCATGATTAGTTTATTAGTGCTATACCATATAAATAATTTTAATATAATATTGAATTAGTTCCATGTACTAATAAAATTTCAAAAAACCCTTATCATATGGCTCATTTTGAAATTTTTAAATCGAACAAATGTTATAGGAGTTTCTTGATAATTATTACACTCATATTATCACATCACTATGGGGTGACCCTGTCTTATTTGTATAAATAAAGATGGACCCATGAATATTTTCAATTATTCTAGATATTGGAATAATATTACTACTAATAATAAGTATATTATACATCATATTGATGATTTGTTTGATCAGCTCTATAGAGCTCAGAATTGTTTGAAGGATGAACAAACATCTAGGTACTATCAACTGAATTTAATAGAGGATAATATTCTAAAAATGGTAATTCAGAATAGATATATGCATTAGGAGTATGTGATAATTCCATTTAGTTTGACTCATTACATATATTTAATTTTGGATATTAGGAAAATAATCTTCCAAAAATATTTGGATATGTATGTTGTTGTTTTTTTTATGATATTTTAATTTGTTCAAAAATTCATGAGGATCGGGAAAAATATCAAATGATTGTTCTTAAATACCTAAAAGAAAATAATTTTAACAAAAAATTAAACAAATCTGTCTTTTTTTGCATCATATTTCATTCTTTAAACACATCTTAAATAAATATGTCATAATAGGTGATCTCGCTAAAACAAAAGTGGTTAATGAATGGCCATGACCAAAAAATCTCATTGATATTTTTCATTTTTTGCATTATCATGCTAATATTGATGGGTTTTTGAAAACATTAAATGGTTACCTATACCACTAACTATGTGAACCTAAAAGGGGGTTTGGTTCATCTAGAAAAATAATGTCATTACTTTTTCAGGGAACTAAAAACGAGATTGGTGAATTATATTGTTTTGGATCTTTAGACACAAATGATGACTTTTTCATATAAATTGAGGCTTCAATAAAAGGGTTTGGTTGTGTTTTGTTGAATAATTATTATGTAACTATTGTGTAACACATCAATTAAAAACATGAGAGAAATTATTCTATATATGATCTCTAACTACTATATGTAGTTTTTTCATTAAAAATTTTGAGATATCATTTATATGGATTATAGTTACGAATATATACTAAACATAAAATTTTAATGTATATAGTAACATAGGAATAGTTGATCATGAGAAATAAGAGATGGTTGGAATTGATAATTGATTGTGACTTCACAATTCATTATCATCTTAGAAAATAATTCCATGTAGTTGATATATTGAGTCGGAAAACTAACGATTCATTAAATATGTTATGTTTAGAACATGTACCTTTAGATATGGATTTAATGAATTTTGGACTAGTATTTTTGGATGCAGGACCCTAATCTATTTTATTTTAGGTATCATTATAATCATCTCTATTAGAATGAACTGTGGAAAATCAGCAGGAAGACTCTAAGTTATATGAAAAGATAGATTTTTTTAGAATGGTAAGATTTCTAAATACAATATAGAAAAAGATAATGTTTTGGGATTTGGATGAAGAGTGTGTGTGTCTTCTGTTTCCCAGTTGAAGATTGAATTGTAGAGTGAATCTTATCGATCCCTATTTTCTATTCATCCTAGAAGCACTGGGATGAATAGAGACCTTCGAGAGTATTACAGGAGGGATAGAATGAAGAAAAATATTGTAGGATATCTGGAAATTTTTGACATGAAAATAGTTTAAAGAAGAATAAAAATTACCAAATGTGATAATTAATTATTTTCTAGTACTACAACAGAAATTGGAAAATATATACCTAGATTTTGTTGTGGGATTACAAAAAACATCTCATAGTAATAATGTAATTTGGGTTATTATTGATCGATTAACTAAATCTTTGAATTTTCATCCTATTTGAGAAACAATGTTCATGGATCACCTTTATTAGTGGCATGTCAAGGATAAAACCTGGTTACATGTAATTACTCTCTACAATATATTAGCCGATGATCTTACACTCGGTCTAAATTTTTGGAAATCACTTTCGAATTCAATTAGGACTGAATTAATTTTCAATACATCCTTTCATCTTCAATTTTTAAGATAGTGTAGATTAACATTTTAGACCATGTAATAAATTATTCACGACTTTTCAAAGGATAATTGATTAATTTGTGACCAAAATTGTTTTTTTTAGTTTTCTTATAAATAATTTTCTCATTCCAACATACAGATGGCGCCTTTTAAGTAATTATTTGGAAATTAGTGTTAAACTACTTATTTTTGGGATAATGTAGGAATAATGATGTTTATGAGATAATAATTTTTAGTGTAAATGGTTGAGAAGTGGAATTAAATTTAGTAACATATAATGATAGCTTAAAGTGTAATGTAAATTTATGAGTATAACTAGAAGAAAGATTTTTCTTTCAATGTTGGAGATGATATTTTTAATAAATAATCTCTATGGAAAATTGTTAAGGTATTTGGTAAAAAATGAAAGATATGTATATTGTTCAAGATAACATGTAAAATCCTAGAGAAATTTGGATAAATTTATTATCGAGAAACCCTGCCTCTGAGTTTATAATAGGCACATAATGTTTTCCATGTTTTAAAGTTAAGAATGCAGGTTCCAATTTCATATCATGTTTTGAATCAATAGTTATTTAAAATGGATTATAATCTTTTTAAATGACTAATAACCTATTTAAATTTTTAAATATATCAAACAAGTATAGTGGAATAATTTAATTTACCATGCAAAGTTTTTCTTCAAGAAACAATATTTTTGAAAAGGAAACATGGGAATCTGAAAATATTATGAGGGAATGTTATAACCACATGTTTAATAAGTAAATAAAATAATTGGGATGAAATATCAAAAAAGGTGGTAAGTTTTAACATAAAATTTAATGGTGATATTAAACATTTTCTATATTTACTCATAAAATATTATACATTTTTTATTTAAAAGGGAAAAATGTTTATTTATAACTAAATTAGATTTTTAGAAATTATATAGTTTTATTTAAATAATTATTCCAAAATAATGGAATATTAAATTTAAAAAATTAATTTCAATATTTTTTTCAGAATTTCATAGTTATATTTTGATTAATTTTTTACAATTTTATGAAACAAAAATTTATTTTTCAATAAATACTGAAAATAGTAAAAAAATTTTTGAAAACTGAATTTTATTTTATTTTATTTAAAAGTAAAATTATATTTTTGAATGGTTTTGAAATTATATTTCCATTTTATTAAAAATAATTATAGACTTTTAGATTCATTTTAAACTTTAATTTAATATAATAACATTTTTATTCTTAAAAGGAATTATTATGAATGAATTTTTTCACCATGTATTGTAACTATAATATTAAATTAATATATTCCACTTATATGTTTTTAATATTGAAAAATAAGTTCCATATTTTAAGTCAATGATTCCAAATTTGGTAAATATGTCCCTTTTTGTCAATATGAATAGTAACCTTAGTAATTTGGTTAATATGGTACTTGGTTAAGCAGGTAATTAATGATAAAATAAAATGATAGGGACAATAAAATGATCCAAAAACATGAAATAATTTTATAGGATAAGTCAATTTATTCCATAATAATACCGATTCTATTTTATTTTGTTCTATTATCATTTTTATGTGGTTATGACCTTTATTATATTTTATTTGAAAAAAATCAAAAATGTAAAACTATTGTTTTAATAACAACAATATTTTTAAAATGGGGATAATTAGAGGATATACACTATTATAAATATTATTTTGAAATATAATTATTTATATTCATCATGGTTATTTATTTTTTATTTTTAGTAAAGATAAAATTTCCTTAAATGCTTACACAACACTAATGTAGTGTTTATTTAATTAATGGTGAAATGAAATAAATTATATGAAAAATTTTAAAATAGGTATTAATTTAAATGCATAATATGGAAAAAAAGATAAATATGACATTTAATATATTTATAAAAATATTTTATTCTAATTTTATTTGTTTTCTTATTGTTATAAAATTCAATGTAAAGGAATAGTTCAAAAATTTACATGATTGGTATGTTATGAAAATAATATTTAATTAAATAATATAAAATTAATAAAAAACTAATAAAATAGACAAACATACTATAATATGGTTTAAAATATAGACCAGTTTCCACTTTTGGGACGTTTTTTTAGTTACCATGTTGACCCTGAAATAGTAAAAAAGTGTTTATGTCACTGTAAGTGTGAAAATGGTTAATAGGGTTTAAAACAAAACGACAAGTGTGAAAATGTTATCTAAACCTATAAAAAATTTATCATGTGGAAATATTTATACTCATCCTCAACTTATTTTTTTATAATATCAATATGGATTCATTTTCACATAAAAAATATTTTATATTGAATTTATATTGTTATATATTCTTATAATGTCCTTCCCCTCTATTATAAAAAAGAACATCTTCATCTCATTTACTCATACATAAAACCCAATTTTTTTCATCAAATATATATAGCCAAATTACTACATAACATATCAATACATGTTATATAGGCCGTATTTATGTGATAATTCAAATATTATAGGTCTTAAGGTTTTAAAAAAAGAATACTTTCCAATGAATTACAATAGTTTTCAATCAAATATTTTAGATTTATTTATTCTTATACATCCTAAAATTCATCTAAATACCTGTTAAAATAAAAACCCTAGTGTTATCGATAAACATATATATTATTATAATAATTTAATTTGTTATATAGATCTCATTATCCATCAAATGGGAAACCAAATAATCATTCGTGTGTATGGAAGCCTACCTACTCCCTAACCAATGTAATTCCTTATCCATCACTATTTATCATGGATTGATTATAGGGATAGATTTAATATTTATATATTATATTCATGAAATACTTTTCATTCTTAAAATATAGTATATCTTTTTCCCATAAACAATTATAGTCACTTAAAAGTGATAATGTTGTTTGTGTGTACATGTGGATAACCGCCTCCATAAAGTGATGTGATTCATTTTTCATTAACACATCTCCCAGATGATATATATTAGTATATATAACTAAAAAATATTATATTTATGATATTTTTATGTAATTCTCCGACCCCAGTTACCCAGAGTAGGTGCATTATTGCATGACATTGGCATGATCACAAGTAAATCATGTCATGAAAGACCAATCAGTTTAGTATTATAGGAAACAAGATTCATACATAAGTTCAACATTACAACTTGAAAAGTAATACAACATTAATTTATTCCATTAGAAACATCCAAGCCTCCTAGATTAAATCTTCAAGTAACTCATAATTATTTTCTTCGTATCCTCGGAAAAATAAAACATAGAAAGGGGTGAGCTCAGATGCTGAGTAAGGATAACAATATAGCAGAAACTTTCATAATTAAGCATAAACATTTAAGGAAATGTAAAAGAATTAAAACAAAATCCTTTTAAACTTGAACTTCATCATAATATGGAAAATATATAATCAAAATAAGTCCATTTACTTACTCACATAGATATTCTACTCATCGAATAATCACATGAAATATCAATAGCCTCTTTCATAATGATGGAATGCATAAGACCAGACTTTCATAACCACATAGTCAAGGCCTTGTTCCAAGACACTAGTTTGTCTCATGAGACCTACCGATGCATTGAGGGGCTATAGTAGGCTCCACCTATCACTTACTAAGTCCAATACATTCCTCATATGAAAAGGTTGAAGCATAACATAAACATTAATATTAAAACTAGAATACGTAATGTTAATACTTTAACCATAAACCATGAATGGTATAAAAATAAAACATCCACATTAAAACATATAACAAAACCATCAATAAAATATGGATAATTTGTATCATAATAAATCAACCTAGATCAAGAATAATATCCCATTGAGGATGTTGATATAGTTGAAAATGATCAGTAAAAACATATTTGAGAGAAATATCCATTTTTCATGAAACCATATAAAAGTCACATAATTTATAAAAGAATTCATTTAAAATATTGTTTTGAATCAAAGTGTCTCGTACCACTTTGAAACTTTTTAATGGAATTAAAATTTTAAAACATTCATGTCTATATAAATAAATCCTTAAAACCATTTTGAAAACATGGACATTAATGAGAAAGGTTTAGAAGAATGAATCTTTAAAACATTTAAAATGATGTTTTAGTAAAATATTTCCTTAAAAATAATACCTTTGAAAACTCTTTTATGAAACATGTACATGGATAATAAAGATGTCCCAGTAGATACTCACGTAAAAACAACCTCGGATAATAAAGAGATTGTGAAATTAACCCTTACCAATTTGGTAACATACGAAAAATACACCCCATGAAAGAAGTATCATACAATGAAGATTTAAATGCACATAAATTGAACTGTATTACACAAATAATACAATTATTTTAGTACATACACCACAAAAAAGGAAATATTGGGAATATAACATGAATCTTATGGGAATAATGGGTGAGATGAAAACCCATTATCTTTAAATTTACTTATTCAAGGTTAGGTTAACATAATTTATAATGGTGAAATAATTGTTATTAAATTATACAATAGTCATATACATTTATATGATATCATATATGATCTTTTAATATTCCTTTGTTAATAATATTTTAGTATTATCGTCGTTTTGGGTGTTAACTGATTCGTTTTCCTTTATATGCTTTGTTATGTAAGTAATTTTTTTTATGGATAGGTTTTATCTTATTCATATTATGAATGATATTAAGTCGTTAAGAATTATTTTTAATCATCTAATGAAAATTAGTCTTAAATGGATACGATGGGGAATGAATCTCAATGCGTTCGTGGAGACGGCAATCTGTACGTACGAAGGAGCGAAAATATCATTCTTTTGATATTAAAATAATATATAATTGGATGGTATATCATATATACAGAATAAATATCATGTTTTATTTATTGTTTACATCAATTACACATCATTAGTATACCCATCCAAATAATAATGTATTGAAGAACAATTACACCACGACGTGGAGACGGTAAGTCGTACGTACGCACATATGGTGACATGTCATTCAAAGGATGGATAGAATAATGAATTTGGTTGTACCATATTTATAATTACACCATAATATATAGAAGATACTGGAGTTATTATTTTAGAATGAAAACAACAAATAAAGAGGAAGTGGAAGAAGAAAACAACATAAAAGAGGGTGGTGAAATTATTACATTTTCTTCGGGTTCTTCCATTTGATTTGATCCAAAGGGATCCATCGGTTGGATTTCTGAATAAATTAAGGACTCTAAAATGAATTTAGGGATGTTAGTAGGATATTCAGGCAGGTTTTGTACGATCCAAAGGCTTGAGAAGTGTGTGAAATGGGTAGGAATTGAGGGCTTCTTATAAGGGAGAGGAGGGGCTCTTTAGGAAAGTTTGAAACTATTATTTTATTATAACCTCATATTAGATTTCAAAAGATAAAATATTCGTTAAGAAAAAATTTAAGATGACTCATGGTAGAAATAAAATAATCCAATAATAATTGGACAGGTTTTGGATATTTTTTTAATATTTATAATCTTATTTATTTAAATAATTTATTAATGAGGTAAATATTGCATCATTATTGTGTCATAAATAATTTAATTTTTTTGATGTAAAAAAATTATTAAAAAAATACCATGATGGAGAAAATCATTTTATATTTATATATAATATTTATAGTCAAAAGGATAACTTATATAACTCCATGTAAATTTTTTTTTACTAAAACATATTTGTTTATGTCATTTTTGTCATTACTTTAAATTAATTAATATAAAATGTCATTATTACACCCATGTGGCTCCATGGGGTACCAAATTCAACACAAAGATTCACATGTGCATATATGTATCAAAAAATAGGATTATGACACATTTTAGGGTAATTTAATAATATTTTACCCTTATTTATTATATTTACCCTTTAGTCATGGTAAATAAAATATTTACCGAAGTAATTTTTCAAGATTTATAAAAATAAAAGATACCTGTTTACACAATTTTGACCTCATAATTCTAAATAAGAAATATATTTTTCTAAATTCAAAACACATAAGTGGAAAAAATAAATTTAAAATTAATTCCCACTGTTAAAACAAAAATCGTGTTTTTAAGAAATAATAACTATCAAAAGAATTACACTTGTTTATGTGCAGTATAAATGTGAAATTACAACCAATGACCAATATTAGATTAAATGGTAAAAATATAATCTAATTATAATTAAAAACTACTCATTAGTATAATTTATAAATATAATATATTTTGATTAAAAAAGTTGTTTTTAATTATAATTTAGTATGTTTCACAACTCATCAAAAACAGAAAGTTTTCAGAAAAATACCAAAAATTCACCCTAAGCTAATTTCGATATTCCAAATGAAAAAAGTAAGTATATTTTACCAAATTAAAAACATATATATTTCATTTATTAATTTAAAATTAATTCATGTTGTCAAAACCAAAAAGTGGGTTTTTTTTAAAAGTAAAAACTATCCAAAGATTGACATGTGTTTATGTCAAATTTAAATGTGAAATTTATTATAAAGACTGACATTGTATTAATTGATAAAAATATAATCTAATTGTACATCCAAACTATTAAAATATATAATTTAACACTATAAATTATTCTGATAAAAAACGTTGTTTTAAGTTAAAATTTAGTATTTTTCAATATTCAACCAAATATAAAAGTTATCAGAAAAGCACAAAAAATTTATCAAAACTAATTTTTTATGTCCTCATTCTGAAGAAGATGTTTATTTTTTAAAATTGAATATATAAAAGCATAAAATATTATATTTAAAAAGGTTTTTCCGTTAAAAGGTGGTAAAATTTCTTTTTTTGAAAAATATTTCTTTTATCTGAAAAATATGAATTTGTTCTTATATTATGTCTAAAACATATAATATGGATTCTAAAATTTTATACAGTATACCAAATTCAAAATTTAGTTTACACTATTCATAACTGGTTTTTGAATGGCTAGTTTGGTTTGTTTTTGTGTGCTCAAACTTAGTGTTGTGTGTTGCGCAAGTTATTGAATTACGTTGAAGAGATAATGTACTCTGAAATATTGGGGTGTTACATTCTCCCCACCTTCAATAAATTGTGTCGTCTCAATTTGAAATTGTTCTTTGAAAATAAAAGGTTAAAAATATAAAATACCTTTTCAGAAGACCCACATCGAAAATTGGGTTAATAAAATTTAGTCTTAATAAGAGGGAAAGGTAAATGAAAAAAGTCACCACCAACATAGGGTTTCAAATAGGAGAAAAATGGTGGAAATTACAGAAACATAATTGGAAAAAAAATGTAAATATTTAAATGAAGTGATTGAGGTCATCAATCACAAAAAACTGTAAAATTGAGGGCCTAAAAACCATCAATCTATGATTAATTAAAATATCATCAGGTCAAAAAAACCTGAGGTATTAGGATTGTACATTTTTGGTTTTCAGATCACTTAAATAAAGTTTAATAATTAATTTCTTCAAAAAATAAGAGGAAAAAAATATACTTCACAAGTAAAGTTATATCCTTTAACTAATTTCTACCACAAACTCATCTTTCACTCTAAAAGATAATATGACATAAAAATACTTTATTTATCCTAATCGTATTGGGTTCCAAAAAAATGAATTTATAATTAATTTGTGAGACTATTTAAAAAAATGACATTACACAAACTAGGACATCACATAGGCCAGTGGTAGGTGATTCTCCCTTGTCTCCCTTCGATTGCGGGTTCAAGTCTCGCGGCCTTGCCGGACGCGACAGGTTGTCGCCCGACCGCCGGGTTGTCCATTTTATTACAATCCAAAAATAATCTTAAAAAAATATTTATCCTTAATAATAGTATCCAATGTCAATATTAATCCATTACACCCTTTATACTTATCCAAAATACTTCTGTCCAAACTCACAGTACAAAATTTATAAGGAGGTTAAACACAATGAAGATCTTCTTTACCATGTAATAACATGTGTATACATTCATCATGTATTTTTTTCAAAACATGGTAACAACCTTATTTATTACATTCATTCTCCCTTATTCCTTATAGAATACTAGATATATTCATTATATAAGAAAATTTTTAATACTCCAAAAATTATGGAATAAAAAAACCATTAATCACTTACAAGGAAGTCAAGAATATCCAATATAATTTTTCTAAATCAACCATCTTTTATTCCAAAATCACTACCTCGGTATCAAGACCATTTTAAGTATTACCTTTCCTCCAACCATGTTTTTTTCCAAAAGTTTAACATTTTGTTGACTCACTTTTCATAGAACCATAAAATCTAAAATCCTCAATGAAATAGTACTATAGTACAATCCTTATTTATTTACATAATTCATATGACTGGTATATCATTGATACACCAATTAAATGACATAATTCTTTGGTAACAACATAATAAAACAAGTCATTCTTCTTTATATGTGGTAGTATCATAACTTCATTATTATCCAATAGCATCATTTGTGGTATACTCTAATGAATGGGACATTGATTCATCTAGTGTCCCAAATCCATGAAGATGAAGCATTATACATTTGAATCCTTTTTCATACCCTTGCAATCACGTACTTGGTGTCCTTTTTCTCCACACTTATAATAAACTCACATTCCCTTTAAGAATTTACCAAGGTAATTCTTTCTGTGGTTATCACATATGGGAAAATCGTTCTTTCCCCTCTTCCCTTTATCCATCTTTCTATCTTACATCCTTTTCTTCTCTTGCTTTCCTTCAAATACATAGGACTCAGATAATTTTTTACTTATCTTATTAACATGTGATTCTATTTCATCATATGATAAGAATACGTGAGAGACTATTTCCCTTTTAAATGATGGCTTAATACCATGAAAGATATGATCTTCCTTACTCTTAAGATCATATGTATTGCTGGAGTTCTCATTCCTTCTACTGGGCGTCATTTATAAACAATGGAATATACTAGGTCAGTTTATGAATCGTAATGAATAATTCCAAACATGTAAAATACCGGACATAAATTGAACAGTTTATGGATACAATCCATAACCATAAAAATGATTTCTTTGAGAAAGTATATACTCATAAACCTTTAATAATGGTTTGTAATGAAAATGAAAATTATCCTAAGCATATCCCCCGAGAGTGTCCAAACCAAGAGTGCAGCAAAGCCCATTTTTGTGCACCAGTTCCCGTTCGAGTCTAGCTCAAAGTGGTGTTTTCAGGTTTTACCCATAGGTACATTTTTTCCAAAGCCGCCTCTACCTACTTGTATCCAGAATGGGATGTATTTCTCGGAAAATACACAAAATATCTACAATAAAAAAATTCTAGGAAGTTCTTCTATACTAATCTTCAAAGTCTATTTTTGGGTAGGGTTCTCTAATCGGAGTTTTTCTAAATCTAGTTTCCATTGTTTGTACTAAACTTCTTCTTATACCAACTGTAATGCCCCGACCCTAGTTACCCAGAGTCGGTGCATTATTACATGAAAATGGCATGATCACAAGGAAATCATGTCCCGAAGGACCGATCAGTTTAGTATTATTCGAAATAAGATTCATATATAAGTTCAACATTACAACTTGAAAAGAAATACATCATTAATTTATTCCATTAGAAACATCCAAGCCTCATAGATTAATCCTGCAAGTCACTCATAATTATCTTTTTTGCATCTTGGGAAAAATAAAATATATAAAGGGGTGAGAACCAATTCTCAATAAGGATAACAATAAAATGGAAACTTTCATAAATAAGAAAAAACATTTAAGGAAATGTATAATACTAAAACAAAATCCTTTTGAACTTGAACGTAAGCATAATATGGAAAATATAAAATCAAAATAATTCTATTTACATACTCACATGGATATTCTAATAGTCAAATAATCACATGCAATATCAATATCCACTTTCATAATGATGGAATGCATAATTCCAGACATTCATAAACACATAGTCCATCCCTTGTTCCAAGACTACAAATAAGATTTTGTAAAGGCCTTGTGCCAAGGCACTAGTTTGTCTCCTGAGACCTACCGATGCATCGTGGAGCTATAGCGGGATCCCCCCGTCACTTACTAAGTCCAATACATTCCTCATATGAAAAGGTTGAAACATAACATAAACATTCATATTAAACCTAGCATATGTAACGTCAATACATTAACCATAAACCATGAATGGTATAAAAATAACACATCCACAGTCAAACATATCACAAAACCATCAATACAATATGGATGATTTTTATCATAACAAATCAACCTCAATCAAGAATAATATCCAGTAGAGGATATTGACATAGTTTAAAATGATCAGTAAAAAATATTTGAGATAAATATACATTTTTTCATGAAATCAACTAAAAGTAACATAATTTATAAAGGAAGTCATTTATAATTTATTTTTGAATCAAAGTGTCCCATACCACTTTTAATATTTTGAAAGGAATTAACATTTTAAAACATTCATTCCCATATAAATAAATCCTTAAAACCATTTTGAAAACATGGACATTAATGACAAATGTTTAAAAGAATAAATCTTTAAAACATTTAAAATGGTGTTTTAGTAAAAGATTCCCCTAAAAATACCTTTGAAAAAACTTTTATGAAACATGGACATGGATAATAAATATGTCCCAATATATACTTATGTAAAAACAACCTCGGATAGTAAAGATATTGTGAAATTAACCCTTACCAATTTGGTAACATATGAAACATACACCCCATGAAAGAAGTATCATACAATAAAGATTTAAATATACATAAATTAAATTGTATTACACAAATAATACCATTATGGGAATTACATACACCACACAAAAGGAAATAGTGGAAATACAACATGAATCTCATGGGAATAATGAGTGAGATGAAAACCCCTTATAACACCGCCACCCCAGTTACCCAGAGTCGGTAAATTATTACGTAACATTGGCATGATCACAAAAGATCAAGTCTCAAAAGACCAATTAGTTTAGTAGCCTTGGAAACACTAGATATATTCATAAGTATTACATTACAACATAAAGTAAAACAAAACTACAACAATATCTTGTCATCATATCCCCTCATATTATCCCTGCAGGACATTCATAAAATACTTATCCACATCCTGGAAAAATAAAAACATTGAAAGGGATGAGCTCAGATCCTCAGTAAGGATAAAAATATAGCGAAAACTTTCATAAATAAACATAAACATTTAAGGAAATGTATAACTAAAATAAAAGCCTTTTAAACTTGAACATCAGCATAATATGGAAAAAATAAAATGAAATAATGACATTTACTTATTCACATAGATATTATACTTGTCAAATAATCACATGAAATATCAATAACCACTTTCATAATGATGGAATGCATAATTCCAGACTATCACAACCACGTATCCAATGCCTCGTGTCGAGACTACAAATAAGATTTTTTAAAGGCCTTGTGCCAAGACACTAGTTTGTCTCATTAGACCTACCGATGCATCGAGGACCTATAGCTGGCTCCACCCGTCACTTATTAAGTCCAATGCATTCCTTATATGATAAGGTTTAAACATATCACAAACAACGCCCAAAAACCATAACATAATCGTATCACATGAAATATGCATAATGGAAACATAACATTTCCACAATCACAAGATATCAATAAAACACATTAATAAAATCAAAACATTATCAAAACCATTTTCAATATCAAAATAAAAGAAAAGTAAAACTTAGTATTTATTTTTCATTTAAAATAAAGTTATGGCTTGTAGAGGAAGATGTAACTCAAATAATGGTCACAGTGGTGGAGAAGTTGTTGTCACCGCATATGTAAGACAAAACATTCCTTTTGTCATTTAGTAAAAACTCTTCGTATAAAAAAGATTCATTTTGAGTAAAAGTAAAATGGATTTATACACCGTATAAAAGAAAGTTGTGTATAAAACAAAATATGCCTCAATGAAAGGAGATTGAGACGAAGTCCCTTACCTCATGTCTGACTTGACTCAATCATTCTTTAATATCATGAATAATAAATTATAGTTAATTTATATTTTCTTAAGAACATTTTTCAAGTTCATTATTCCTTTTACATCACTCATTATCATGTTGTGAACATTATGTAATCATTTAATTTAATAACGGTCGTTTTTTCGATCCTTGGTACTTGAGTCAAAAATAAACTTCTTATAATTACAAGTTGTTTATGTGGTTGAATATCCATTATCTCCAGAATTATATTCATGATTTAGATATAATATATATCATATATATCCAGAAGATACATGCATTTATAATATTACATAACATTTAGAGGTAAGAAATGAAATGCACCGTTCCTGGAGACGGTAAGCCATACGTACGCATGAACGCTACTTTCATTTCAATTTCATATTTAATGGAATGAAATCATAATTATATAAAGGTATATTATAATTATAGTATAATATAATATATAATATCATTAACTCCATCATTTATACGTCCCACATATGGCATTAATGATTCAAATCACTTTGATGGGGCGGTAGTCTGCACTTCCTAAAATGAAATTATTGTGTTTACCCATAATGGAAACCATAAAGGTATGTCATAAATGAAAAATACAGAAGAATAAGGAATACATAAATATAATATATATCATATATAAATATAGTGTCATCATAATGACCACCATGAGATGTGTTAAAAGAATATTGAATAATCATCGTTTCGTGAGGCAGTAATTCGCCACCCATAGAAACAGTATGTTCTTTAACCATTAGACGAAGGTGTGTGTAAGTGTAAATCAAATATTTCTCATAAAAAATCCTATTATATTGAAGATACTGGTGTTGTCAAAAAATAAAAGAATAAAAAGAGTTTAAGGGTTGGAGAAGCAAAATAATACAAAATAACATAAGAGAAGACATTACCTTTAAATCGGGTAACTCCCCTTGGATTGAACCAAAAGGGGTTCTTGAAGTTATTTTTGGCTAAGGTAAGGCTTCTAGGATGAAGAGAGGAAAGTTGATAGGGTATTTGGGTAGAGTTTGGCCGTTCCAAATGGCTTTGAAGATGTGAATAAGGTGGTATAGGTGGGGGCCTTTTATAATAGGAGAGGAGTGGCTCTTTTGGAAAGATTGAAATGTTACTTTATTATGAAATGATTTTCAGATTTTAAAGGTCCCACAATGATATATTTCAAGAATAAGGCGATAAGGATTCTAAATACACCCATCCAATAGGATTTAGACTAGTGTAAGTATTATATTTTACCTTATCTTTTCACTTTATTTAAATCATTATTTAATGAGGTAATCAATGCACTATCATGGTGTCATAAATAAATTTATTTATTTAATGTCCAAAAATTATAAAAATAATTACCATGATGTAGGAAATATTTTTATCCTTCCAATGGATATTTATAGTCGAAAAGATAGCTTGTATAACCCCTTTATGAAATTGTTTTATTAAAATAATACATGTCTGTGACATTTTTATTTTTACATTATATAAATGGTATTAATGCCATTATCTTACCAATGTGGCTCCATGGGGTCCCAAAAATTGACCCATTGATTTTCTTGGTCGGACATGAGTCATCCAATAAGAGTAGGACATGTGTCAAGGTAATTTCATATTATTAAAACATTATTTTTACCTTAAATTACTCTAATTACCTCTAATCGAGGTTAATAAAACTCAAAAGATTCTATTCACAAAAAATTATTTTCGTCCCATTGAAAAAAAAATTACTTCCTAATTACAACCATGTAGGTCGGATTTTTGACATCAAATTCATAGAAGTGGTAAAATTTCATTTAAACAAAAAAATCAGTTTTTTAACTACCACTTCGTGGTTTCACTATTCATCAAAAGTTGAAGTTTTTCAGAAAAATACCAAAAATTCACCTTAAGCTATATTTGATATTCCAAATTCAAAAATGATTTTTATTTTACCAAATTCGAAACATATAAGTTTCATTAATTAATTTTATAATTAATTCCCGTTGTCAAAACAAATAGCATGCTTTTAAGAAACAAAATCAATCAAAAGATTGACAATTGTTTATGTCTAATTTCAAAGTGAAATTAATTCTAATGACCACCATTGGATAAAATGGTAAAAATAATTTCTAATTATACTTTAAACCCACTAAATAATATAATTTATCACTATAAATTATTTTGATTGAAAAAAATAATAATTAAAATTTAGTATTTTACACTATTCATAAAAAATTGGAAGTTCTCAGAAAAAAACAAAAAATTCAAATTTGGATAATTTCGATATTCCGAATCTAAAAATGAAGTCCAATTTGAATAATAAAATTTATAAAATTTCAAAAGTTGGTATTAATATTCATAAAAGCTACTTTGATTAGTCGTAGTGTGTTAGAGTCTCGAACTTGCATACAATGCAAGATATTGCATTATTGCAAGAGAAGTGTATCGTGGAAGCTTGGGGTGTTACATTCTTCCCTCCTTTGATAAATTGCGTCCACACAATTTGAAATTGTTCTTCGAAAATAAAATGTTGAAAATAGAAAATACATTTGTGGAAATCCCATATCAGAAATAGGGTTAATAGAATTTAGTTTTAATTAGAGGGAAAGGGAAATGAAAAAGACACCACCAAATTATGATCTCGATTAGAAGAACATTGGTACAAATTAGAGACACATAATTGGAGTAAAATGTAAATATTTGTAGGGATTGATTGATATCATCAATCACAAAAAAAGTGTAAAATTTAGGGCCTCAAAGCCTTCATTCTATGGTGATTTAAAATATCATCAGTTCAACAAAACATAAGATATTAGAATAACACATTTATTTTAATATCTATTTCCTAAAGTTTAAGAATAAATTTATTCATAGAATAAGAGAGAGTTATATATATATATATACTTGACAAGTAGAGTTTTAACCTTCAACTAATTTTCTGCCACAAACTCATCTTTCACTCAAAAAGATAATAGAACTAAAAAATATTATATTTATCATAATAGTACAATGATCCAAATATTAACACATGCTATTTAGATTAGGAAATATATTTTGTAATAACCAGGGACTTCCTGTAGGCTAGTGGTAGGTAATAAAGGCCTGTCGCACTATGGTTGTTGGTTCGATTCCTCCAGCTTTGTCTGACACGACAGGTTATACCCCGACCTGCAGGTTATACTTTTCCTAAAACTATTGTATTATAATATTCTAGAAATAATCATCAAAAATGGTTTAACCTTAAACAATGCAATACAAAGTTCAACTTAATCCATTCCAACATTTATAGTTATCCAAAATACCTTTGTCCAGACTTTCTCTAAAATGTCTCTAAATTCCAAAATCAATTGTCAAATCAGATTCCCCAAATAAAGCAATGTGTCTCTTATTGTCACATACTAAAAATATTATTAACTTCATCATTTTAAAACATTAATGAAAATAAAATGTACTGTAGTACAATCCTTATATATATTTCACATTATTCTTATAACCACAATATAGTTCTTGATTCCAAAAACACAAATACAATAATTATTCAACTTCATCTGTAGTAATAGAATAAGCTAGGCCTTGATTCCTTGGCATTTTCTGAGGTAAGTTTCTCTGACACTTAGGACATTCATTTGCATAATTCCCCATTTCTCTACAATTGTAGCATTCAACATTGATATCCTCTTTCTTTCCCTTGCAATCACGAGCCCGATGACCTTTTTCTCCACATTTATAACAAACTTCCATTCCTTTTAGGCAAGTACCAGGGTTATTCTACCCACAATTCTCGCATATTGGAAAATACTTCTTTCCCTTTTTCCCTTTTTCTGTCTCTTGTTCGGTCGTTCTGTTCTTCTCTTGCTTTACTTTATTGTCATAAGATTTATAGAATTCCTTTTTTGTCTTGATAGCACAAGAGAATATATCTTCATACGTTGAGAAAGATTGTGATACTAATGCTCGATGGAGAAACGATTTTAACCCATCAAAGAAATGATCAATCTTACTTCTTGGGTTATGTATATAATCTGCAGTATGCCTCGCTAACCTTGTACAGTTAGCTTCATACTTTGAAACATTCTCATCCTCCTTTTTCCCCGGACTGAGAAATTGTCTTTCCATATCTACTTGATGGTCATGAGGAATGTATTTTTCTAAGAAAATTACTTTAAACCCTCTCCATTCCATACTTGATACTTCTTCATATTCCTTTGTATTTTGAATCAATGACCACCATTAATCAGTATCTCTAGTGAGGCGGTAAACTTCCATGACCACTTTTTCCCTTTCGATACTCCCCAAGGCATGGAATATTTTATCTATGGATTTTATCCATTTCTCATCTACTAATGGATTTGTACCCCCATTAAATGTTGGTGGTTTTTTCCTCATGAAGCGACCTAACAATAATCCTCCACGTTGCGGATCAGGGTGCTCTATATGAGTAAAGTTATTATTCATAACCAGAGTGTGTTGTCCCGGTATAGTGATAAGATGATCCACACCAGTTGTATCACCATCCCCACTATAATTATATTGAGCAGGAGGGAAATACCTACATGGAGTGTGTGCATTGATACAGTTTCCATTCCTTCCCATAGGCTCTATTTCTTAACAATGGCATAAACTAGATCAGTTTATGAATCAAAATACATAATTCCATACTTGTAAAACACTTAACATAAATTGAACTATTTATGGATATAATCCATTATCATAAAAATGTTTTCTTTGAGAATTTATATACTCAAAAACCCTTCATAATGGTTTGTAAATAAAATGAGAATTTCCCTAAGCATATCACGCGGGAGTGTCGTAACCAAGAGTGCAGCAAGGCCTGTTGTCGTGCACCAGTTCCCGTTTGAGTATAGCTCAAAGTGGTGTTTTTGGGTTTTACACCTAGGTATATATGTGCCAGATCCGCCTCTACCTACTCGTATCCAGACAGGGTTGTATTGATCAGAAAGCTCACAAAATCTCTACAATACCAAAATTCTAGGAAGTTCTTCTATACTAATCCCCAAATTCTATCTTAGGGATATGTTCTCTAATCAAAGTTTATCTAAATCTAGCTTCCAAGGTTATTACTAAACTTCCTCTGATACCAACTGTAAAGCCCCGACCCCAGTTACCCAGAGTCGGTGCATTATTACGTAACATTGGCATGATCACAAATGGTCAAGTCTCAAAATACTAATTAGTTTAGTAGCCTTGGAAACACTAGATATATTCATAAGTCTTACATTACATCATAAAGTAAATCAAAACTACAAAAACATATTGTCTTCATATCCCCTCATACTATCCCTACAGGTCAATCATAAAATACTTCTTCACATCCAAGGATGAATTAAAACATTTAAAGGGGTGAGCTCAGATGCTCAGTAAGGATAACAATATAGCGGAAAATTTTATAAATAAACATAAACATTTAAGGTAATGTATAACTAAAACAAAAGCCTTTTAAACTTGAACATCAGCATAATATGGGAAAAATTAAATTAAATAATTCCATTTACTTATTCACATGGATATTCTACTAGTCTAATAATCACATGCAATATAAATAACCACTTTCATAATGATGTAAAGCATAATGCATGACTATCATAACCACGTATCCAAGGCCTCGTGCCATGAATACAAATAAGATTTTGTTAGGTCCTCGTGCCAAGACACTAGTTTGTCTCATGAGGCCTACCGATGCATTGAGGAGCTATAGAGGGCTCCACCCGCCACTTACTAAGTCCAATTCATTCCTTATATGAAAAGTTTTAAACATATCTTAAACAATTCCCAAGAACCATAACATAATCGTTCCCATAAAATATGCATAAATAAAACATAAATTCCCACAATCACAAGATATCAATACAACACATTAATATAGTCAAAACATTATCAAAACCATTTTCAATACCAAAATAAAATAAAAGTAAAACTTGGTATTTATTTTTCATTTAAAAAAAATTGTGGCTTTTAGAGGAAACTGAAACTCAAATAATGGTCATGGAGGTGGAGAAGTCGTTGTCGCCGCATACGTAAAAATAAACATTCCTTTTGTCATTTAGTAAAAACACTTCATATAAAAATATTTCTTTTGAGTAAAAGTCAAAGGGGTTTATACACCGTATAAAATAAAGTTGTGTATAAAACAAAATATGCCTCAATGAAAAGAGATTGAGACGAAGTCCCTTACCTCAGGTCCGACTTGACTCGATCGTTCTTTAAACTCCGGAGTAATAAACTATAGTTAATTTATATTTTATTAAGAACCTTTTTAAGTTCATTGTTCTATTTACATCACTTATTACCATGTTTTTAACATTATGTAATCATTTAATTTAATAACGTTCGTTTTGTCGATCCTTGGTACTTCAGTCAAAAATAAACTTCTTATAATTACAAGTTGTTTATGTGGTAGAATATCAATTATCTCCGGAATTATATTAATGATTTAGATATCATATATATCATATATATCCAGTAGATACATGCATTTATAATATTACATAACATTTATAGATACGAAATGAAATGCACCGTTCATGGATACGGTAAGCCGTACGTACGCATTAATGCTACTTTCATTTATATTTTGTATTTAATGGAATGAAATCATAATTATATAAAGGTATATTGTAATTCCAGTATAATATCATATATAATATCATTAACTCCATCCTTTATATGTCCCACATATGGAATTAACGATTCAAATCAATTTGAGGGGGCGGTAGTCCGCACTTCCTAAAATGAAATTATCGTGTTTACCCATAATGGAAACCATAAAGGTATTCCATAAATTAAAAATACAGAAGCATAAGGAAAAAAATAAATATAATATATATCATATATAAATATAGTTTCATCATAATGTCCACCATGAGAGGTGTTAAAAGAATATTGAACAATCATCATTTCGTGAGGCAGTAATTCGCCACCCACAGAAATAGTATGTTCTTTAACCATTAGACAAAGGTGAGTGTAAGTTTAAATAAAATACTTCTCATAAAAAAGTCCTAGTATATTTAAGATACTGTTGTTGTTACAAAAGAAAGGAAAAAAATTATTTAATGGGTTGGATAAGCAAAATAATACAAAAGAACATAAGAGAAGACATTGCCTTTAAATCAGGTAACTCCCCTTGGATTGAACCAAAAGGGTTTTCTGGAAGTGATTTTTGACTATATTAGGCTTCTAGGATGAAGATAGGAAAATTGAGAGGGTTTTTGGGAAGAGGTTGGCCACGAAAAATGGCTTTGAGGGTGTCAATAAGGTGGTAGAGGTGGGGGCCTTTTATAAGAGGAGAGGAGGGGCTCTTTTGGAAAGATTGAAATGTTACTTTATTATGAAATTATTTTCGGATTTTAAAGGTACCACATTGATATAATTCTATTATAAGGTGATAAGGATTCGAAATAAACTCATATAATAGGCTTTAGACAATTTTAAGTCTTAGAGTTTACCTTACCTTTTCATTTTATTTAAATCGTTCATTAATGAGGTAATCACTGCATCATCGTGGTGTCATAAATAAATTTATTTATTTAATGTATAAAAATTATAAAACAATTACCATGATGTAGGAAATATTTTTATCTTTCCAATTGATATTTATAGTCGAAATGATAACTTGTATAACCCTTTGTAAAAATTGTTTTAGTAAAACAATACATGTTTGTGAAATTTTTATTTTTACTTTAAATAAAAGGTATTAATGTCATTATCTTACCCAGGTGGTTCCATGGGGTCCCACAAATTGACCCAAGGATTTTCCTGTTCGGCCATGAGTCATCCAATAAGAGTAGGACATGTGTCAAGGTAATTTCATATTATTATAACATTATTTTTACCTTAAATTATTCTAATTACCTCTAATCACGGTTAATAAAACTCAAAAGTTACTATTCACCAAAAATTACTTTCATCCCATTGAACCACATTTTACATCCTAATTAAAACCATGTATGTCAGATTTTTGAAATCAAATTCATAGAAGTGGTAAAATTTCATTTAAAGGAAAAATCAATTTTTTAACTACCACTTAGTGGTTTCATTATTCATCAAAAATTGATGTTTTTCAGAAAAATAGCAAAAATTCACCCTAAGCTATATTTGATATTAAAAATTCAAAAATGATGTCTATTTTACCAAATTCCAAAAATATAAGTTTCATTAATTAATTTTATAATTAATTCCCATTGTCAAAACAAATAGCTTGTTTTTAAGAAACAATATCAATCAAAAGATTGACAATTGTTTATGTCCAATTTCAATGTGAAATTAATTATAATGAACACCATTGGATAAAATGGTAAAAATATATTCTAATTATACATTAAAACCACTAAATAATATAATTTATCACTACAAATTATTTTGATTAAAACAGTTTTTTTTAATTAAAGTTTAGTATTTTACACTATTCATAAAAAATTGGAAGTTCTCAGAAAAAAACGAAAAATTCAACTTAGGTTAATTTCAATATTCCGAATCCAAAAATGAAATCCAATTTGAATAATAAAATTTATAAAATTTCAAAATGTGGATATTACTATTCATAAAAGCTACTTTGATTGGTCACGGTGTGTTAGAGTCTCAAACTTGCGTAGAATGCAAGCTATTACATTATTGAAAGAGAAGCGTACCGTGGAAGCTTGGGGTGTTACACCCCTTTATTTGTACTTTTCCATGGTAAAAGGTTGGTTAAACTACTGTATAATGGTGAAATAATTGTTATTAAATTATAAATTAATCATATACATTAATAAGATATCATATATGATCTTTTAACATTGCTTTGTTAATAATATTTTAGTATTATCATCATTTCGGGTGTTAACTGATTTATTTTCCTTTATATGCATTGTTAGGTAAGTAATGTTTGTTATGGATAGGATGTATCTTATTCATATTCTGAATGATATTAAGTCTTTATACATTATTTTTAATCATCTAATGAAAATTAGTCTTGAATGGATACGATAGGGAATGAATCTCATTGCGTTTGTAGAGAAGATAATCCATACATATGCACGAGTAAAAATATCATTCTTTTGATATTAAAATAATATATGCTTGGATGTTATATAATATATACAGAATAATTATCATGTTATATTTATTATTTACATCAATTACACATCATTATTATACCCATCCAAATAATAATGTATTGAATAACAATTACACCATGACGTGGAGATGGTAAACCGTACGTAAGCACGTATGGTGACATGTCATTCAAAGGATGGATAGAATAATGAATTTTGTTGTAACATATTTATAATTAAATAACAGTATATAGAATATAATGGAGTTATTATTTTATAAAGGAAACAATAAAGAAAGAGGATGTGGAAAAAGAAAAGACCTTAAAAGAGGGTGGTGAAATTATTACCTATTCTTCAGGTTCTTCCTTTTGATTTGATCAAAAGGCCTCCATAGGATGGCTTTCTGACTAAAGTAAGGCCTCTAGAATGAAGTGAGGTACGCTAGGAGGATATATGGGAAGGTTTTGTACGATACAAAGGCTTGAGAAGTGTGAGAAATGGGTAATAAATGATAGCTTATTATAAGTGGGAGGAGGGGATATTTAGGTAAGTTTGAAACAATTATTTTATTATAACTTCATATTCGGTTTCAAAAGGTAAAATATTTGTTAATAACAAAGTTAAGATGACTCATGGTAGAAATAAAATAATCCAATAAGAATTAAACAGGTTTTGGATATTTTTTAATATTTATAATCTTATTTATTTAAATCATTTATTAATGAGGTAAATATTGCATCATTATTGTGTCATAAATAATTTAATATATTTGATGTCCAGAAATTATTAAAAAAATACCATGATGTAGGAAATATTTTTATATTTCCAAAAAATATTTATATTTCAAATGATAACTTATATAACCCCATGTAAAAATTTATTTACTAAAAGATATTTGTTTATGTCATTTTTGTCTTTACTTTAAATTAATTAATATAAAATGTCATTATTACTCCCATGAGGCTTCATGGGGTCCCAAATTCAACCCAAGGATGCCCATGGTCGAATATGTATCAGCCAATAGGATTGGAACACATTTTAGGGTAATTTAATATTATTATAATATTATATTTTACCCTTATTTATTATATTTACCCTTTAGTATTGGTAAATAAAATATTCACCGAAGTAATTATTCAAAATGTATAAAAATAAAAGTTACCTATTTACACATTTTGGACCATATGATTCTAAATATGGAATAAATTTTTATAAATTTAAAACACATAAGTGGTAGAAATTAATTTAAAATTAATTCCCACTATCAAAACAAAAAAGCGTGTTTTTAAAAAATAATAACTATCAAAAGATTTACACTTTTTATGTACAATTTAAATGTGAAAATACGTCCAATGACCAAAATTAGATTTAATGGTAAAAATATAACATAATTATTATTTAAAACTACCCAATATTATAACTTATAAATATAAATTATTTTGATTAAAAATGGTGTTTCTAATTAAAATATAGTATTTTTCACAACTCATCAAAAACTGAATGTTTTCAGAAAAATACCAAAAATTCACCCTAAGATAATTTTGATATTATGAATTAAAAAAGGATGTCTATTTTATCAAATAAAAAACATATAATTTTCATTTTTTAATTTAAAATTAATTCCCGTTGTCAAAACAAAAAAGCGGATTTTTTGTAAAAGTAAAAACTATCAAAAGATTGACAAGTGTTTATGTCAAATTTATATGTGAAATTACTTATAATGACCAAATTTGTATTAAATAATAGAAATATAATATAATTATACTTAAAAACAATTCAAATATATAATTGAACAATATAAATTATTTTGATTAAAAAGGTTGTTTTCAGTTAAAATTTAGTATTTTTCACTATTCACCCAAATATGAAAGTTATGAGAAAAACAACAAAAATTTATCAAAACTAAATTTTTATGTCCCGATTATAAATAATAAGTTTATTTTTTTAAATGGAATATATAAAAGTGTCAAATATTGGATTTAAAAAGGGTTCTCCATTAAAAGGCGGTAATGTTTTTTTAAAAAAAATTACTTCTTTTATCTAAAAAATGAATTTGTTCTTATATTATGTCTATGAAACACATAATATGGATTTTAAAATTTTATAGAGTATACCCAATTCAAAATTCAGTTTACACTATTCATAACTGCTTTTTGAAAGGCTAGTTTTGTATGTTATTGTGCGCTCAAACTCGGTGTTGTGTGTTGCGCATGTTATTGAGTTACTTTGAAGAGATAATGTACTATGAAATCTTGGGGTGCTAAATTTTATATTTATATTAATATAAAATAATAAAAACCTTCATTCCATAATTATCATTGAAAAATTTGAAATGTTACTCATTCATAATAACGGACCACTATCTCCATGACGGTAACACAGTTCATTGTTCACAACCAAATTTAATGGTTGGATTTAAACATATAATTTATGTATAAAAAATTTAATTATTTCATTATTATTATTTTTTAAATGATTTATGAATTACCTCTCTAACCATAGTCAACCAATAGAATTTATTTTCGACTTATGAACAGAATATCATCAAAACATATAATGTGAACTTCAATTATTAAATAACTTTTTTTACATGGTAATAAGTGATAAAAATGAATAATTAACTATAAATATATTATAAATAAATTAAATATTTAACATACTGTTATTTTTTCGGAATATAAATAATTTATGTGATGATTCAGAATCATGATAATGGATTTATTTTTTAAAATATACTTTTAATGTTTCCCTTAAAACACTTTTTTAATCCTTATCCATATTTTCTAAATTCATTTATCGATGTATTTATATGTGTATATGTTTATTATAAAGGAATATTTATTTTTCTTCTTACTGTAATTCAATTGTTTTCAACGTGAATATTTTTATGGAATGTATTAACATTATTTTTGAAAAGATAATAAGAATATTCTATTTTAACATATATAGCGACAATAACCATTCCTAACACCATAAATATTTTTTGATTATTGGATTTCTTTTAAATATTTCATGTTTTCATTGAAGAAAATCTATCATTTTTATGTTATTTTTATTATCAAATAGTGTACAAAACTTTAATGGATATATCAAAATCTGAAAATGATTTCCTATTGGTACAAATAAAATTTTATGATGAAATGTTTTATGTATTCTATTACGGTTCGTTGAAATTTTCTATGAAAAATTGTGGTTATATTATAAACTAATGGTATGTTAAATAGTTATATATCTAAAATTCATGGGCTAAAGGTACATACTTGAATGATTAGGTTTCTCCGAATATATTATGGTAATATATTGTGATGGTATTTTCAGTTGTAATCATGATGGCTATTTTATGTTTCACCATGATGGTTATCATATGTGTAACAATGAAGGATATCCCCTTAGTATAAGAGATCTCAAAAATGATGCTCCAAGTTACCTATATTATTTATCAATGAATAATATGATTTTCTATGGAAATATTATTACTACACAAGGTAATGAAAAGTGTATGAAACAACATAAGGTTGAAAAGTATAACTTAGTAAAAAAAGTTATTATGACATTTTCCTAATTTCAAAGAAACTTTATGGATTTTATATTTCATTTACGATTTTTATGAAATTTTTTTATGTAAATATTTAGTTATAGAAGGTTATTTCTTGGGAAATATAATTTTTATTATAATACTAATGTTTATTTAGAAAAAGGTACATTTTTTTTAGAATTCAAATACTAACTGTTTCATTCTTTCTAATTATGTCATTTATTGATATTTTTTTGCTCATCCAAATTTTAATTTTTTTTTATAGGGTCTAAATATGGTTATAGGAAAATAAAATTCAAGTTGAATCCCAACAAAATTTTTCATGAATAGAAAACATGATACATTTCAAAACTTTTATATTATGAAAAAAATTGATACTAATTAGCAGTGTCCACTTTGTATAAATATGATTTTTTATGTAATAGTTTTGAATTAAATCTAAATATATATATATCTTAAATTTCCTTAGGAATGTAAAAATGTTAACTCTATTTTTATATCACTAAAATATGTAAGAATTATGGTGGGATAATTATACCAAAATTATATAATCATTAAAACATGCTAATCATTTTCGTATATAACTTATATCACCTTAAAGCCCCATTAAAATCTTATATTCATCCAAAATTAAATTAACCACATATTTCCTCAAATAAAATCACATAACACACTATTTACATTACTCATATAATGTTACCTAAATAAAAAAAATCTTCTAAAATAAAATTATCCACTTAATCACCAAATCACTTTTTAATCCCACCGTAATCAACACAATAATTCGTTTTTTTAAAAATAAATATAATCAATATCAATTAAATAATTTATATATAGAAACATTATATACTAAAAATGAGATCATGTAGTCTATATTTAGGAATTTTACCCTTTTCATTATTTGATTTTTGATTCAAGCCCTATAAACTAATCAGAAGCGACATGTTGTTTCCTAGTTTGTGAGTTGTCCTTTTTACTAAAAGAAAAATAACATAATTCCTATATTGTCCACAATAATGTGATGAACATACTAAAAATGTAATAGAATTATTTTTAAATAATAATTATGTTATTTATGATGGTTATGTATAAATAAACCTAATAATATGTCCCCAAAAACTATCATCAGTCTCCATAAAATCTTATCACATAACTCCCAAAACCGGGTGTTTATGTAACATCACGCGCATCACCCATTATTTTTGGAAGATGTTTTCGGTGTTAATGGAATTTTGTGACCTCCCAAAGACAAAAAAGACAAGAAATAAATACCACAGGCTCCATAAAAAAATTTCTATGATTTCCCCACTAAAGATAGAACAACCAAACCAAGATAACCACAAAAAATCAACTTCTATATGATGCATGAGTGTTAAATAAAATCTAAAACCCAATTAAAACAACATTTATATCCTAGTAAAAAAGATAAAACCAAAACAACAAAAATCAATGCACCCAATAAATCAACTTATCAACTCCAACCTAGCTCCAATCTCTCACTAAATAATTCACGCCCAAGGTATCACAATGTGTCACTATAAAATGTGGATACCATTCCTTTACCTCTTACCTGATACATAATATCTGAAAATACACCAAATTTCCTAATAAGTGGGTGAGTATAAAACTAATTTGGATTTCCCCAAGGACATTCCAACTCATTCCACTATGATAAAATGTCTTAGAAAATTTCTATAAATCAATTTTAAAAGAATTAATTTAGTTTATATCAAAGCCTAATTTTTTTTTCCAAATCAAATAGCTTCCATGTAAAGAAACAAATATGTTAAAACAATTTATCAAATTAAATCTTTAATACACATTCCTTATAACACACATCCGCACATATAGTCCAAAGTGATATTTCCATACTCGTGAGTTGTCTCTCGTTGATCTACCAAGTTTTCATAAGGTAACTAATACTAGAAGCCCCGATGGAATATGCCACTTCCATAGGGTCATTCCTAATTGAAATGAACTCACAAAAAAATGTATGATAAAACTATAAAAATAAATTTAAAAAACATTGGTTTTATTTTAAAAAATACAAACATTTTCTATTAGAAAAAAATCCACAATTTAAAAAACACCATTTCAAAATTATCACAATTTTTCCACAAAACTAACCAATTTTCATTATATACAAAACCATCACTAAAAAGGATTTCCTTCAAGAATCACACATCAATTTAACATCCAATTTAAAGTCATTAAAATTAATATGAAATAAATCCATTAAGTTATAATCTTGAATATGTTATAGATAGCCCACCTACCTCAAAACCATTGACAGATATAAAGAATGACACAATATTCATAAACATGACTTGAAACACCAAGATTCAACCCCGTATATTCTACTTTTAAAAAAACAATAATATATCATCAATATTGACAACATATAAAAATTATTTATCATGAACATATTATATTTAGGATTCCATGTGAAAGAATAAGAAAATATCTAATAAAATTATGAAGAATGTGAACTTACTATAGAACATGGGCCCTTATAATATATAGATTAACCTAATAATCACTCCTTGATCGAAATGAATTGTCTCCAAAGCCTTGTGGGGAAGTGGAATTAATTTTATGAACTTTTTAGGGAGAAAATGAAGGAATAAAGAGGTAAATAGAGTTATATTCATCATTTCCAGATCTAATATATTACTGTTATTGGTTAGGGATCACCGTTAGGAAAATAGTGTGCTAGCCATGAATGAGACACTTCATCAAACCTAACCTCGCATGGTTTTCATTAATATTTAGTCATATTTTGTGTCAACCATGATATTACATATTATCCATTATTTCATTATTTCTCCTTGGAATCCATACTATTTTACCAAATTGTGCACCAAGTTGTGCTCCTACCCAGTACCCATTCTTCCAATTCTATGGTTTTATGAAGGTGTGTAATGGATTCAACGAACCATTCCAAAAATGTAAACCTCGAAAAAATTCTAAATAATATTCTAAATCTCAACAGAACCTCTCGAAACATAACCTAATAATTTTATATAAATAAAAAAGGGAAAAGTATCAATAACTATGGGCTCTAAATTCTCCCCATTATTGGTTTAAATAACCTCATAATTTAGAAAACCACCATTTTATTTAAATATTTCTATAAATTACTCCTCCATTTCATTATCATGCCCTCATGCATCTTCCTAAATCCGACCATGTTCCCATAAAACAGACATTGGACTAATTATTTTTCCATGAAATAATTTATTTTTCCTATCCACAATATATAATATAACATGAACCAACATTGTATACATATCTAGGTCAGAAAGATCCCATTTAATAACATGGGTTGTATCATATTGGTAATTCTTCAAAAAAGACACATGAATCACATTATTCACTAAACCAAACCTTGGTGGAAAATCTAATTGATATGCCACAAAAACTACCCCTTCAAGTATCTCAAAAGTGTGTATGTATTTAGGATATTATTTTCCTTAAATTCTAAAATGATGATTTTCATTCCTTGGAGAGACTCTCAATAACATATGATCACTCACCTCAAAAAATAATCATTATCAAGCATTTTTGATATATGATTTCTGAATAATCTAGTAGATCTCAATTATCTTTCTAATTACATGTATCTTATCCATTATCTCTTACACATGGTTTGGTCCAACTATTGAAATCTCACCTTTTTTTACCAAAAAAAGTGAAGAATGACATGATGGACCATAAAATTCTTCAAAAGGACCCATATGTATCAAGTCTTGATCACTGTTGTCGTATAATTACTCTAATAATGGTGTGTTCTCTTTCTATTTTCCACCTAAGTTCATTACACAAGCCCTATGCATGCCTTTCAATGTTTTTATCTTTCTTTTAGATTTTCCATCCATTTGAGGGTGCTCTGTCATGCTTATAGTCAACTGAGTTCCAAAGAAATATTTTACATATTTCTAAAAATGATATATAAATCCCATAGCCATTTTTGATACTATATAAAGTTGTATTCCATGCTTCTTTAAAACTTATGAAAAATTTATTTTTGACAATTATTCCACTATATTAGATTCGTGAATAGGGATGAAAAGGGAGAAATTTTTAATTAAATCATCTATCAACCAAGGGGAATTTTTTTATGAACCATTATTGGTTGACTTTCTACAAAATCCATCACTCTCTTCTCCCATTTCATCATGAGAATCAGAAAATATTGCAGCATACTCATTCGCCATTGGTTCTCTTTCGTAAAATGTTTACATATGAGGGTTCTAAAAAACTCATCCACGTTTTTCTTATTTCTATCCAGAAAATTTGTACTTTTATTACCTTATATTTCATTTTTATTCCACGAAGAACATCTCATGTTGAATGGTGGTATGATATTAGGATTTAAACAAGACAATCCAATGGTAAGACTATGTGATCTTGAAACCACAAAACCTATCATCAATCAAGCATCAATCACTCAATGGTCTCCCCACCGTAAATTTTTTATCTCATATAAAAACATTCATAATAAATTCTTATTTCTCTTTATCCATCTCAATCATATTATTAACAAAAGAAACATTAAATAAAACCACTACACTACATTAGTCTCTACAATCCAAGTACAATAAGTTATCCCTAGTATTAGGATACATTAATCTAAAGCCTCTTTCACCAACTGTCTATATGAATTTCTACTAAATGTGACCACCACAGAGCTCACATTACTTTTTGTATACATTAATTCAAGGTAAAATACATTGAGATACTCCATCCATCTTCATTATCTCATATTCAAATCTATTTCTGCGAAAATTTGTTTCAAGATTTTATGATATCTAAATTCCATAAATTGATCAAAAAAGAGGTAATTAAATTGTGTCTTCAAAGAATGGACCACAATATCTAATTCTAAATTGTGTGTTGGGAATTTCTTCTCATGCGACCATAATTTTCATGAGACATAAGAAACAACATGATCTCCTTGTATAAAGACCCACCCAAACCTTGATATTGAAGAATAAAAATGCACCCAATATCCTTGTCATAAATCTACACATATTAAGATCATTACTGATGTATGATGATGTATATGCTCTTCAAAAAACCATGCACATTTATCATTCCATTTTAATGGAAAACATTTCCTTATCAATATTGTCATTGGTGAATCTATCTATGAAATGTCACAAATAAAATATTGGTAATAACCAAATTGGTCAAGGAAATTTTGTATCTAAATTACATTATTTGGTGGTTTCTAAGAGATCAGAGCCTCTATAATTTATAGATCCAATTAAACACCATTTTCAGAGATAACATGGCCAAGAAAACATATGTATGGTATCCAAAAATCAAACTTTTAATGTTTGGCATACATAAGACGATGTCATAACATACCTAACACTATTTCCAAGGGTTTCTCATGATCCACCTTTTCCCATAATTCACCAGTATATCATCTATAAAAACCAACACAACTAAATCTTTATAACCTTTGAAATTTAATTTTCATCAATACCATAAATATGGTTGCTGAATTCATAATACTGAAAGTCATAACCAAATAATCATAATTTCTGTGTCTACTTCTAAAAGATTTCTTCAGGTAATCCTCTTTCCTGACTCACAATTAGTGATATATTGATTATATGTAAATTTTATTGAACCATTCGGATCCCCCCAATTTTTATAAAATCATCAATTGTTTGAATAATATAAAGATTATTTATCAAAAAATATTTAATATTATAATAATCCATATGAATCAAATGATTTTTATTTGCATATTTGATAAAATAATCATTTCTGCCCAAGGATTGGTATTTGGATGAAGAAATCCTTTCATTTGTAACTCTTCCGACTAGAAATTCAATTTATATAATTCTATTGGTGACATATAATACTATATAATTCAGATTTTAATGGTCCTTGGTAAGAGGTCAATTATAAATTCCACTTCCCTTTTGTGTGGAAACCCTATGAAATTTTTAGGCAAAACAGCAAGGAGATGATCCACTATAGTTGGAAAATATTTATTCATGATATCATCTATTCATTACAAGTTCAAAAATACCAATGATTATGATATATAAAAAAATTATGGTTCCAACAATCCTTCCCAATTGGATTTCAAATTCTTCTCTCCTCCGAAGATATGTTTGTCATCATCATCAGTTGTAAAACTAACCCTTGAAGTACGACTGTCGAAGTGAGATTTGAACATTTTCAACCAATCCATACCCATCATTAATTCGTATACAATCAAATCAAGCATAGAAAAAGCATAAAAAATTCATCACCATTGAAAGTTATAAAACAGTCTTTTCACATAAAGGCCTGAAATTACATTTTATTGAGAGGATTTAGAATTTTAAAAAACTGATGGCATCATCTCAACATTAAAACAAAAAATATGTATATCATAAGATACAAAAAAAAGAATGGGATTAACCTATATCAAAAAAATATTGTATAAATATTGAATTAAAAATAATCATACCTCTCACCATTGAAGGATTAGATTGATCATCCATTATAATTTTCTCAACACCATACAATTTCTTACTCACTTCACTTTTATATTTATTACACTATTGTAATTGGATTGGTTGAGGAGTCATGGTCTTCATATAATCATCATGAAATTCTTTTTTCTAAAGATGAGAGCTATTTTACTTCACATGTCTTGTCGAATAATACTATTACATAGAATCTTGAGATGTGTTTCTTGCGCATGGCCTCGAAGCACTAACTCAATAGTGAAAAAAATATCTTATCTGGTCAAAATTTTGACATGCTTTAGGTGGTCCTAGAAAATCTCATTTCATATGCTCAAAATAACCACACTAAAAATAACAAATCTTAATCATTGGACAATGATGTATGATGACTGATCCAATAGTCTGACTCTAATATGTACTTCCTGCTAGAAAATTGGTTTCCATCCTCCACATGTTATTAGTACTAGAGATACCTTTGGTTCCTATATGAATAAACACACAACATCAGACCATATTACATAAGATATCCCTTTCTTCCACTACCTCTCTATTGACCATCTCTGTATAATATATTATACCAAGAATGAAAATATTTCATAAAATCTCTAACTATAACCCCATTTCATAAATGTGTACCTTAAAGAATGAACTTGAAACACCATTTTCTGTAGAATAGAAAAAATTCATAAAGTTTTCCACATACTCTATTACTACGACATTCCCTTATCTCAATATAAAAAACACTATTTATATACAAATTCATAATTTGTGAGGATAAAGTTGTTGGTCAAAAAATTCTTCAAAATCCTCATATTAAATGCCTTGGTCCAATTTAACCAAAATCTATAAAATCTCACCACTAGCATGACAGATCCACTAGAATATACATTCAAAAATTATACGTAATATTTGCTGGTGGGATAAGGAATTCGAATATCTGATTCATGAGATTTCACCACACTTGTGGTTTACTCGGCTCTAAATAACCCCAAAAGAAGGGAAGAATCTTTTTTGCAATTAAACTGATTAATCCACATTCCTAGGTTAATTTTTTTTGGTTCCCTCATTACATGAATTGAAAATCCTATAAAATAATTTGGACAAACTACTAGTTTACTTGTGGTTCATGTGAAACCACATTCTCAACAACCTATTTCGGTTGGTTACCATAATGCATACCTGGTACCATTATACATAATCAAATAATTTCCCACATAATCTCACTCCATTAGAGTTGAAGGATTAGAAATATAAAATTTACCACATCAAATATATGAAAAAAATTCCTTTCAAAATTACGTAATTTCCTCTTTCAAACCATTATTAAAATTCTACCATATGTTTTTGTAAATATACCCATTTTCAACTATTCTAAAAAATGAAAAAATTTACACTAAATCAAAAATCATTACTTAAATTGAATTATGAAATTCTATTGGGAATTAATTTCAATGAATTATTGTCAATATCTTCTAATTGGATGAATCGATGATCAAAATTTTAAAACACCTAGAAGTATCTAAAACAACTTATGTACTCAAAATATCTGGTAAATTGAATTTCTAGATAAATTTTTTAGTTATTAATTTTTATGATCTACTTTAAATTTTATGAAAATATAATTCCTTTAAACAAAACCAACTCATTTAGTATACATAAATGATTTTTCGTTCTAAAGGATAGAACAAACTGATGCCATTTGTAATATCCTCCCTTCTCCCACTATCTTGGGAAGAGGCAGTGGGTATTACTATAATTTTGTGACATCCCTATGACCCCAAAGCTGTAAATAAATTCCAAAGGATTCATAAAAAATTCGGGGATGAGTTTCCATTTAAAGGTAAAAAAATTAGATAACCATCCGCAATAAACCTATATATGATGCACGAGTATGAACTACAATACAAAACCAAACCAAACCAAAAACTATATCAGTGTACCAAGAAGAAAAAACCAACAGAACACAATGTCACCAAATTAATCAAATATGATTCTCCCAAATAGATCTAAGCACCAACTACACAGGTCATGTCCAAGGTATCATAATGAATCACTAATGAACCATGATATCTTAACATTACCTCTATCCCAACAGATAATATTTTCAAATTCACCAAACTAGATATGTAGGGGGAGAGTATAAAACATATTAATATTTCCCTTATGACATCCCAAATCAAACCACTATGATAAAACATATTATAAAATTTATATAAAATGGTATATAAAAATTTAAATTACATTATAACAAATCTCAAAAATAGTTTTCATGGAAAGAAAAAAAGTCATTAAAATTATTTCTAATAATCTATTTGCCACGCCCATTCCACACAAAACACATCCAAAAACACATTCTCAGGTTATAGTTCCATGCTCTTGAATGGTATCTTGTCAATCTACCAAGTCATCATAGGGTAACCAATACCTTGTGCCCTAATGGAACATGAACTATCAAGAGGGTCACATCTAATAAAGAAACTCACACCAACCATGTTTACCAAAATCATGCCATTCCATTTCAACAAAACGTCTATTATTTTCCATATATTTTTTACAATCATTTTTCGTGAGAAAAAAGAAAATACATGATTCTAAAATGACCATTTTAAAATTTACATCACATGGTTTTCCATAAAAGAATTAAATTTCCAACATTTAAAAAAACATCAGTAAATATGTTGTCCCTCATAAATCACACATAAATTAATCAAACACCTTCAAGAAATTAAATAAATTTGAAATCAATCCATAATTTTTTAGTGATGATAAGTCGTTAGAGAATCCACCCATGTCATAATCCATGTAAAAAATAGAGAATGGATCCAACATTAAAAAACGGCTTCAAAATTCTATATTTGACCTTATATATTTATCCCTTCAACCTAAACAACCATATCTCCTTAGTACGGGAACAAGAGAATATAGAACTATCACCAGAATATTAGAATATATTATTCAAAGTAAAAGAATAATAATAGATCTTGGAAAATGATAAAGAACAAGAACTTACCAATGAATTTGGGCCACTAACATACTAAGATTCACTAAGTAAAATCCCCTGTATTGAAATGAAATGCCTCCAAATACTTAAAAGGAAGAGGAATTGTTTTATAGTCATTTTAGGGGGAAAGGGGATTATGAAGGTGAACCAGGTTAGATCCCCAATTTTCAGATATAATTTTCCCTAGTGACTGGATAGAAAAACCATTTTCTAACTATTCATGTGCCACTACCTCCTGTAATAACACACTTGGTTGTATCAAACAGTTATATAAACTATGCCCCAAAAGTTCCCATTGTTACAGTTGCATAGTCTCATGGAGGTGTTTCATGGTTTTTAGAAATGATACCCAAACATTAAACCTCCAAAAAAGGCCTCAAATCATGAAAAATCTTCTTTGAACCTCCCAAAACATAAACCACTAATTTAATATACATAAAATTAACAAATAAAGGGTCAATTAAAGTAAACTGGGGGTTCTATAGTCTAATAATTTGAACTTATTATTAAATAAAGTCATATAAAGACAAGATAGTATCTTCAACTCTTAATAAATGCTAACAAGAAAATAACAAAATATCCAAAGTTGATTAAACTATTCCCCTAAGTCAATCTTTATGTACTCAACCATAAAAATTATATACACTTATATTTTAAGTAAAAAGTTAATTTTTATACATTTTAGGATCTTTATTATTTATATTTTTATAGAACTATCCCATCAACCTTAAATAAAATTTAACATAACAATTTTTACACATCCACATGGTATCCATTTTTTTCCAAAAAAACATGTATGGTATAAAAAAATTGATTTTCTAGACCTATCTTCACATTTTTCATCATAACCTCATCTTTGTCCCTAATCATCTTAAAAACCCTACCAAACTCCTTATAAAACAATGGATTAGAATAAAAAACAATGTAAAATAGATAAAAATAAATGAAGAAACCACTAGTTTGTGAATACTTATACAAGATTTTTCTTTTGATAAATTATAATTTTTGCTCAAAATAAACATTTTATTTCATTAACATCAACTTTTCAACCAAAACTCTCTCATGAAACAACTCTTAATAAATCTTAAAGGGATAAATAAAATACAAATATTTTACTTTGAAATTATAATAATATTATGGAATCTTTTTAAAAAAAATTATACATTTCACCCTTACAAACTGGCATATACTTCACATAAAACAAATTCTCCTAAATAATCTAAAGGGATAATAATATAAATAAAATGGTATCAGATGATCATGGAAACATATGAAAAGTGATATTAATAAAATACATGAAATAAGGATTATTCAATGATAACTTCCAAGAAAATATCCCAAAGGGGAAAGATTCCCATTTTGGATTAGGTTTCTTCTTTAATCCTGTATATAACATATCAAGAGATAAACATTTTAGTCAATGCATTAGAGCACTATCTCGGTGAACCCATAATAACATTTTCATAATTATTACTTCTAAAAAATGAAGTAAAGCATAAGTAATAATAATAATAATAATTACCCATGGAATTAAATGGTTTCCATAATCATAACATGTATCATAGTCAAATTAAATTTCATAAATAAATCATTTTAGAAATGAACATAATGAATTTTTTACCCTCTCAAAGTAAGGGAGTATAGATTTGGTATATATGTGAGAGACATATAAAAAAAAATTAAAAGTATTATGTAACATTAATTACTAATGGAAAATTTATTAGAGATAGAGTGGTCGTAACCCAAATAAAAAGTTTAGTTTAGAGATATCCCTTACACCGATAAGAAAAACAAAACCATATATTAAAATATACATTCCATTTAAAATATATTTTTTGATAATTGATAGAAAAAAAATTGAAGGGTATTTTTTAATTTAAGAAAACATATAATCTTATATATGAAACCATGAATTGAATAATGTTTATAGTGATGGGAAAATTCACCGACAGCTTATACATTAAAATAAAACATTCTTTTTATGTTTTCTAAGTGAAGTCAAAACATTATTTATAAAATATATAAACGGATTCCTTTGCAAAACCATTGAATTAAATTCTAAGGATTCATAAAATTTACTATAGAAATACTTTTTAAAATATAAATACATAAATAAAATAACTTTATGAATACTTACATGGAATAAAAATATTTAGAAAGTAAATTTTTAAAACATTTGAAATAAGGTTTTTAAAATTAAGTGCCCCTTATCTCGAGACCAACACATCATGTTTGTTCTTTATATTCCTAGATAATAAAATTATGTTAATTATTTAATTTATTAAGAAAATTTTAAAGTTTATTGTTTATTTTATTTCACTAAATTCCATGTTTTATAAAATTTCATAATATATTAACTTCACATTGGTTGTTTTTATGATACTTGGAAAATATGTCCAAAATGACTTTGGTAGGTTCAATACGGTCAAAGTGGTAATTATTCCATAATATTAAAACTAATAATCATTAAATAATTATAATTTTTATACATAAATTATACTTTGTAAACAAAAAATTACATGTTCTTTTGAGAAATGACCTATATTACACTCATGGAGATGGTTGGAAGTGTATAAACATTGGAAAAAATATCCATTTTTCAATGATTGTGATGGAAAGAAGATAAGTTTTATGTTATAATTAATGAATGATAATTATATAATACATATTATTATTTATTTAAATACAAATATATATAGCATACATGTGGTGTTGTTATTAAAAACGGATCATATCACCTCATAGAGGTGGTAGTATACATGTACGCTTGAACAAAATTATCATTTTAAAATGGTTAAAATGATAAGAAATTATATGATATATTATCTATAAAAAATTTAAGTAATTCCACTAATGTTATATATAAGCATAAAACTAATCAGTATGACCATTGGTGAGAGGTGGTTATGGAAAATTAATTTCCTCAGTTCGTGAGGCAGTAGTTTGTTGTACACACAATAGACGGTTTCATTTCCCACTTCATGTTATAAGTATATGGGTATTGGTTATGAAATTAAATTAATTACATATAAATATATGTAATATAATCATTATATTATATTATTATGGGTGAATAATATTTTAACGATGTGGAGGAATAAATAAAACTAGAACATTCGGTTAAAGACTATTCTGCTTCATTAGAGAACTTACATATTTTTACAACTGAACCCCTAAAAGGATGGTCTTTCTGACAAAATAATTACTCCAGAAAATTTCTTATGATTTTATTAAAATATTTTTTTGGGTATTTATAGAACAAAAATATATTTTATGAGTGAATAAAATAAGAGAATGGGTTCTATTTTGCAAGAGAGGGGAGGGGAATTCTTGTAATTTCATAACGTATTAAATTATTATAAGTTATTTATCATAAAAAAATTTATCCAAATTAAAATAATTTGAATATAATATAAATAATAGTATAAATAATCTCATCAAATAAAATTGGACATATTTTGGTTATTTTATCACCCTTAACATTTTTTTGAACCCTTACTTAACCATTTTGATGATTATAGCAATAAAAATGGTTTTCACTCATTAGGGGTCAAAATAGTTACTATAAAAGGAAAATTGTCTCAATACTGGGATATAGTTGATATTTTAAACCATATCAGCATAAAATTTCAAAAAAAAAAAATTTTTTGGAATTTTAATTCATTTGATAATCTATTGTTTATTATAAAATAATATTTATTCGATTTTAGGAAATACAGTAAATTTTATAATATCATATGTTTCCTATTCATGTAAAATTTCTATAAAATTTCATTTATTAAAATATAATAAATTTATGGTATTATTATTAACATAAAATAAAAAAATTTATAAGTTTTTATATCATTTTAAACATTATAATTTGGATTAACCTTTTAATTAGCCAAGTTTATCCTTATTTGTGACAATGACATTTTCAATATTACAGGGTTATAATTTATCATATAATGTTCCAATTTCCTAGTAAAGAAAAAAGGGTTGATATTTTTACCATTTATTATACTAAATTACCTTTTTAAAGATTTTTTTTACTTGTAAATATTTTAAGAGTATATTATATAACATAAAATATCATTAATGTCATTTTTAAAATATTCATTTAATTTTTAAATGAAATCAACATGACTGAAATAGAATTCAAATATAATTTTTTAAACCTCAATAAAATATTATATTTATTTTTTAAAAAAATTGAATTCAAAAATTCATAAAAAATTTGTTCCTTTTAATATTTTATAGATCATTTAATATACTTCTCCATTAATAGAACATATACTCAGTCGATGTTTCTTAACCATTTTGGGAAATTATTTAGTGACTTAGTATAAAAAATAATTTTTCATGATTAAAAAAATTATTTTTCTTTCAAATAACCATTTTATAAACGAACTTATACTCTATTTATCACTATTTTAACAATTTAGATATAATAAAAAAGAATTGCATTTTTTTCTTTTCTTTACATAAAACAATATAGAGGTAAAATTTGAATAAATATATTACTATGTTGTAATATTTTCGAAACATGGATTTAAATTACGAATACACACCCATAAAATATTAAAATTTATTTTTATGGTCTTTTTTTAGCCCTTATCATATTATTTTTTACCTAAATTACTTGATATACCCTGACCATGGTGAAAATTAATTTATATGGTTATTATTCATAATGACCAAAAATAAATGAAAAATATTTACTAAATGTGGGCATAATGATTCAAAATATGGAATAAATTTTTCATTATTCATTTTCTCTTATTGAAAGATATTAATTTTTAAATAAAACACAAAAAAAATATAAAATTATAATTTTAGAAAATAGCTTCTTAAGTATAATAATGTTTTAATACCAAGTTCAACAATAAAATTATTTATGAATAATATACTTGTAATATTTTAAATCGTAAGAAAATAATGAAATTTTAAAACAGATATAAAATTGAATTTGACTTTATAAATACTTTAAAAGAAAATATGGTTTTTATTTGGAATCTTTTTTTTACTATTAATTGAAAAATAAAAATTTTCATAAAAATATAAAAATTTAAGCATAAGATAATTTTTATATGCATATTTTAAAAAGGATACATTGTTTATAAAATAAAATTTCTAATATATTAATATATTAATTATAATATTTATTGAAAAAAAATACAACCCATTTTCCATCACAAAAATTATCAATAAAATGAAATTATGAAAAAAATATTGTTTATTTACATAGAATGTAACAATAATATTACATTTATTAGGACCCTTATATATATTTCTTAAATTAGATATTCTAGTTTATACCCTCCAATATAAAAAGAAATCTATAAAAGTCTAATTTAAATAATAATATTTCATGTTCATTTAGACGTGGTGTTATGTTTCTTATATGCTACAAAACATAATTTAATTTTTAAAATATATAGGTGTTTAATAAATAAAATTTAGATAACAATTTGATATAAAAAATTATAATTTTTCATTCAACATTTTGATATTTCTTTACAATAAAAAAAGGATACATCAGAATTATGCATAAAAATATGTTTTTCAATAAATTATTAGCAATCACCTTACTCCTTAATATTTTATAAAAAAATATGAATTTTAGAACATAAAACTAATAAAATTATGTTCATTTTTTAATTCATTATATAAAAATTTACTTATTATGAAATTTTGATATTTTTCTGAAAAAAAATTCTATTTAGTGGAAAATGTGATTTTTACAATGAATATAATTTACATGACTCTATCATTTTGACGTAGAAAAATACATAAAATTTTAAGGGATAAATTACAAAAAAATTAATTAAATTATTCATTTTAAAATATTATATAAACTTTTAACTGTAATGTCTTACATTTTTAGGACTAAATTAAATTGTCACTCTAAAAACTATTTTTGGCCTTTTCATTCAATCAATCATTTTCAAAGTGAGATTTCATTTTTTTTATATCATTAAAGCCTCATATATTTTATTTAATTTATAATAAATTATTTTATGTCATTGAAATCAAAATTAATGTCAATTTAATCTTATATAAATTTAAAACAAAAATCATAATTTTTTCTAAAGAATATTTTTACAAGATTACGTGTGTTTATTTTAAAATAAAATTTTAACCTATTTAGATATTCTATATAATAAAATCATCTTAAATTTTTAAATCATGACATTAATATTTTATACTATGATTAGTTTCAATTTTTTTCATTAAAAAACAATTACTAATGTTAAAAATTATTTAACATGGTAAATGTAAATTATTATAAAAGCTAAAAGTATAAAATAAAAAAAGGCCAAAAACACTCTATTTTACCTCTAAAATGGGTTTTTGAGAGTAATATAAATTCAAACGTACATCTCCTCTACGTTTTTTCATTTTTGGACCATTTTACTTTGAATAAAAACATTACATTATTGAAAATGTAATGGTTACTTCAAAAAAATTCCTTACCTTTAGTTATAAAATGGTAACACTTCCACCACATAAATACTCACATATCTTTTGAATTTATTCTTGAAAGTGTTCCAAATTATTCATCATAAAACCCAACCCCATGTACATATTATTTTTTAAACTATTACATTCCTTAAGGATATATTTTCTATAGATTCTTTCAAGATGAACTCATGCTTCTAACATAAGTATTACTTTCACATACTATTTTATTTCACTATACTCAGTCTTAAATTATCTCCAAAAATATTAATATATTGAAATTATTAACATTATTAAACATTATTTTCATTATATTAATTTGTAAAAAAATTATTATTTATGTTCCATCCACTAAGAGAGACAAAAACATCCATTGTGTGTACGTGTGGATTGTCACTTCTATAAAGTGATGTTGTTCGTTTTTAATCACCGCCTACCAAAGCTGGTATCACGGATAGATTTTGTAAATAAATATTTTTACTATATAAACAATAAAATTGATATGTGACAATTTTTGAAATACCATCACATCATCCATTCGTCGAGAAATGGGTTTTTAAGTTTGTGTGTGGTGGAATACAGCCTCGTTGAATGATAAATATAATTTTTCATCGTCATCCTAATGGTTTCAATCCCAATGGTAGTACCTTGCTGGGTTTGAAATTAGAAAATATTAATTTAGAGTTACCTAGTACACCAATATAGGTTCATTCAAATTAAATATAAATTTTTCTTATTTTTGGTTGGATGAAATGATTACCTCATCTTAGAATCCTTTCATTGATAGCATTGTTGATATTTTGATAACCCTTTCAAATTAACATCATTTTTCAATAAGGATTCATGTATAGAATCCCTCTAGTAGTGATCCACACTATCTCCTTTGATATCTAAGAAAATCCAGTTGATTTATCAGTTCTAGAATGGTCATTCAATAATATTGTTATTACTATTATTATTATAATTATTATTTCACAACTAACACTAACTCTCACAATAATAAATACTAATTTACCAGCTTCAAAATTAATATTTCTCACTGAAATTGATCTTGGTCTGCAAAAACTCTTCATCATTTATTGAGTACCTGGATAAATATTCTATTAACATAAATTAATATTTTATTCAAAAAATAGTGAATAAATATTTTTTAAATATTAAATATATAAAATATATATTTTATAAAAAATTTAGTAAATATATAATTACTAAATATTCACGCAATTAAATAAATTATTTTTCTAATGAATAAATAATTATTTATTACCTTGGTAATATTAGTGATAAATAAAACATGAATAAAAATATTCTTAGATCACAGGAATAATATGTATTCAAATAATTAAATTCAAATATAATTTGATCAAGATAAATAGAAACACATAGTGTGTGACCTTTTGGAATTTTTTTCTTATTATCATTAGACAGGTACGCCTAAAGTCCAAGATTACTAACTATCAATTGATCATAAAACCCAAGATAATGAAAAATATTTTATAATTTCGATAATAATATAAAAACTCTCTATGGGTAATATAATGTCTTTGTCTCAATAGGTTATCAACCAGATTGTACATCTGTGTCCTTAACATATATGCTAAAAACATCTTTCTTTGACTTTCATAAATTAACAAGGTTACACCATGGCTATGGAATTTATTGTGATTGAAATAAAAAGGTCAAGATATAATATTCCATAAAGATTTAAGGGAAACATATTTCATCGAATTATCTATTAACAGCATGTCATTCTTGATGTGTGCAACATACCCTACTTCCATTCAACATAAAACGTGATGATTTTTTTAGAAAGAATAAGTGCATTAGTCATGGAATGTATTAATGATATTATCAAAGTATATGGAAAACTACACATGTTAATATATAGGAATATCTGATGACCCCAAAATGATTTAAATTCCAACTCATAGGTTTATTTTCATAATCTCACCTATTACAGATTACCAATATGAACTTCATGAGTAGAAGCCTCATATATTTATGAGTACTCTCAGCTAATTCAAATCTATTATATTCCATTTATAGGTCAATATCTGACGGTAGAACTAGTTTTATGAATATTTTCATATAATTTGAAGGTTTTCATCATAGTGGGGACCTCATATTCCCATTACAATGCAACATCCACTCCAAGAAATTATCAAGTAAATTTTATGTTGAAAAACAATCAATGTGTGATAATATATTTAAATTAACATTCATATATTTCAATATAAATTTAATCATAAGTATAATAAAATCTCTCTTTCATTATATCCAACTACTAATGATTGGTTAGTTATCATATGTAGAAACATGTTGCAACTAAGTTTGGCTATAGCTACTAGGACAATCACATTTTTTTGGCTATGGTTGGAAAAATTATCCTGAATTTGTAGTGAATCTATATAATATAACATTATAATCTTGAGAAAAACCCCCATGTACTGATAAAAAAATATATCCACCTATTTTTTTCCAGTAAATTTTTTGATATCCTGACTAAATCTATTGTCAAATATTATCATGATAATGATAAAACTCGTTATTTTTGTAAAAATAAAAATCAGAACATGGTATTTCTAGACAACTCCTTAAGTAGAATTAGAATCCAAAATATAGTAAGATATTGTAGATATGTCAACTTCTGCATGTAATACTTTTTTCTCTCATATTTTCTTATCCTTTTCCACAATTCCAGTTCAAACTGATTTAGATAAAGACAAGTGTTCTATTCACTTGATTACTATTATTTCCACTTCTCCAAACACCAAGAAGATATCTTTTTATACTCTTAAATATACTATCAAATAGTTCTAACTACAAGTTCATACAGTTATGTTAGTTCCATTTGATATTTATATAATATTAATCAAGCATTATCAATATCAAATTTTATTACAAATCCTGGTACATGAAATAAATTCCCAAAACATAATTTTATTAAAGTATATTAATATCAAAAGTCTTTTATATCCCAATGAATATTCTTCTGCAAGGATTATACACCTATAATAATTCATATTTTTAATTGTTAAAACCTATATTTTTCAATACATAGTTAATATATATGACTAAATTGAGGAGACTCATGGATATATCTTGTAGATATTATTCCATAGAACATGGTCTCTACTATAAATAATAACTGTATAAATTTCAATCCTTATTCTTAAAAAATTGTTAAGACATAACATTATCATCTATGTGTTATCATCATTTCTGTGTTGAAAATTCATAGTGATCCCACAAACCAAATAGAGGCACATGACACTCATTCATTTAAAAAATATTATTCTATGATCATTATTCATGATTTGTTCAAAAATGATTTTATGTAATATTCAAATATTATTGGGATTTGTTGTAGTCACTAGCCCATTTATGCTATTCATAGTAAAAATATATCATATTTTCTTCTTTTAGTTGTGTTATATGGACATCTACTATATGGTTTCCCCAATTTGAGGTTGTCTTGGAAATCAATATATCAATATTATGATCAAATAAATATTCTTTGACAAATTAGTATTCAAGAATTATTTTATTCATTATTATTGGTGTGTAGGTTTTGACATAGATGAGACCATTGAAAAATAAATCATGATTTATTTGTACCATATTTTACCATCCATGTCATGTTTCTCTAGAATAATCCCTTATAGTATTAATTCTTCGAAACATTCAAGATATAGAGTCCCTTAATAATGATACATGGATTCCATAACATAAATTTATACATTATTTTTGACATTATCATATTAAAATTTAATATTACACTGTTTGAATATTTATTCTGGGTGAATAATACATGTATCACCCACTATAGTAAACATATCCAACCTATTTGGTTATAAATTCTTATATATAATAAGTGTATATGAAACTAATCCTCCAACTATTCTTTACAAAGTCCATTATTCCTATTCTAACTCATGAGTATCCAGAGCCATACCTCATTGATGTAAATTATACTCTGACTATCTTCAAAGAGATAGGGTTCCTTTCTAAAAATCTTGAGTACCTTATCTAGATGTTAATATCCTCAGTGGTCATTAGATTATTAAATTTGATGAAACTTAGTGTTTTGACGTTCATTTGTATCTAAGGTCATATTTCCAAAAATCATTTTCAATAAACCATTTTCATAGTATCTTAATATATTCTTATCATATAATAATTTATATGATATCCATTATAAAATTTAATTGGAATATTCTTTAATTGTTTCACAATTATTTTCAAAACATATATTAGAAGAAATTTTGTAAATTTTTCTATATATATAATTATCACTAATGTTCACCCCTAGACTAACATCATAAAAAAATTGTAAGTAAATGTAAGTTTAGGATGACCTTTAATCAAGATATATCACCAATGAAATATTGGATAACTTGTTCTCTGACTAGATAGCTCAGACGTTCCTTAATCTTTACTAAGTTCACTCTTTTACATAACTAATAATTTTAAAATTTTCTTGAAGGAATATTATGATGTATATGAAGCAACCTATATCTTTAGAATAATTCATGTGGGTATATTGAAATAACTTCAAAAAAATTGTGGAATAAATTTATTATTAAATGTATCATTATAAAAAACATGATAATTAGTTTGTTAATATTCCCAATATCTTAGACTAAATGATAATAAAATAATTTTTTCTGAATAAATATTACATCTAATTAAAATTTTATTTGAAAAAAAATTGTTCCCCATATATGGTTAAGAGTCTTATAATTTTTATTTATCATTCATTACAATGGATATATAAGAATCAGTGATATAAAACCAATAGTTTAGTATTGAATTACCATAACAATATTAATTCAAAATGTCAAATAATTTCTCATTGTGTCTAGATAGAAAATAATATTAACATTTTTCTAACACACATTAAAAACATAAATCATTCCATTTTGGAAATTAAAAATAGTGATCTCACCTTGTTTGACATAAGAATCCTCATGTCTCAGCTCCTATTGAGTTCAAACTATAACCTTTCTATTCATAAACATTTATTTTATTCAAATTCATGTACGTTGTAATAATAAATTATTAAATAAAAAATTTGAAAATAGAAACTTGATCAATATACCTAAAGTGGATGCAACATTTTTTTTCTTTAATTCATTTCAATTTCATTCCTAGTGTCAATTTTTTTCAACATTAGAAAAAAAATTGAGTTTTATTCATTCTTCTGTCTTTGAATATTTTGTCTCTTTTAAGGATGTTGTAAAGGATATTTTTCTTTGATTATCCATGGGATCTTCATCCTTGTATTTTCTATATTTCACCATAAGGGGTGGATAAATTGGTTTCAACATTCCATTATAATCATAGTGATATATAAAAAAAAATTATTGAGCAACTTAATCATTTCATTATCAAATACTAGAAAAATAAGTAAACCTATAGAGGTAAGTATCATAAAATAATACCAATGGAAAATTTATTATCGAATTGGATGCACAATTTAGTTAATATATAAATGAAACCCATCATTTGTAAATCATGAATTGTATATAGATTTCATTTTACTAGTTTACACTGATATAGTACATTGATAATCTTATTAATTTCAAGACTCTATTTCCCTTTATCAAGAAAATGCATATGTGACATCATGGTATATGCATCCATGTCTTTTCATTGAATGATGAACTCTATATAAATAGTTGATAATAAATTACAGTGTACATAGGAAGATACCTTAACATATCTCTATTATGAAAAATTTTCACTATCAATTACATACTGGGGTGGTATAATAGGAAAATATTATTCTATCAAATAATAAAATCATTCTGATAATAATGTATCACAAAAAATTTTGGTACCATATCTATAATTTTTTATTCATAAAGACATTACTTGAAGTATGTAATGATCCTAGTGGTTTCATTTTATTTATTTCCATTTTATAAAATAATTAAATTATATTTTTAGTAGTTTTATTGAATATAAATTATGTGATAAATAATAATAATTTTAATTTTATTAAGACTCCCACTATTTTTCCAATTTCTAACATCCTTCACCATTAATCTTGAAAGGTCAATTTTATTAGAAATTATAGTGTAAATGGTCCATATACCCCATTTAATTACCCCAAAAATGTTTTCTCAAGCTACATGATGGTATTTAGGTAGGAAGGTGTTTGTTGAATGTGGTTATGAAACTCCTTGAACCATTGAGAGGATTCCCCAATTCAAATATCATGACGTATATTTCCTCACAACATACCTCAAAATTTATCCAATCCTTGAAAGGGATACTCATATTGATGTAAAATGGATAAGTCAACCCAAAACCTTTATAATAACCTAACATATAAAATAAAGTGTCCCAACATTGGTAGTTCAAACACTTATCTCTATTGAGTTGTATTCCTAGTCAAGTAATGGATGGTTGAATATGACTTAATATTTACTTTAGGGATTTTATCTTATTTTGTATAAATTTAAATTCGTTATCATTTAAATAACTTTTTAATATAAATTTTATTTTAATTTATTTATTAAAAATGTTCAATAAAGCATTTAATAATAGTACAATAATTATAAGTACATATTTGAACATTAATTCATTTATTTATGTGATAGAGATCTTGCATCTATAAAATTAATAAATAATAAGATAAAAATAAATATTAAATAAAACAAACGGTCATGTGATTATCTAACTGATAATTTACATACTGAATAATAAATCAACCAATGGCCTAGGGGGATAACTCCTTGTTCTATTCTTCGAGTGAGTTACATTGTTCCACTTTTCCACCTATGTATCACCCAGCCTAGTATTATTAAGGTTCTATCTTAAACCATCTCCATGAATCGTGGGAAGATCTTTTAATAAAAATTATTTGTAAGTCACACATATGTTAATGGAATAAAAGGATTTTTCAATGGAGATTATATAAATAACCATGGACATGCATTTCCTGTATAATAATGCAGGGAGGAATGAAATTCATTACATCAATTTTATTTTCATATTAAATAGATGAAAAAAAGTTAAACAAACAAAATTAAAACATCCCACACATGAATAGGTATTGGTCAATCTCATGAATGGTTTTACATGCAATGTATATTGAAAAGTTTAACTAGTTCATATTAATTTATATTTGTTCATTATTATTAAGATAAACATGCATGAATTAATTAATTAATTTATTACCTTTAATTTTAATGACCAATTAATCCATTTGGAGATACCCATATTAATGGAATTAATAGAAAATAATTAATAGAACAAATTATTGTATATTTTTTCAATAAATTAATTGATTATTTAATATTATTTAAAACCATTATTAAATATTCAATCACTTAATGTTCCAATCTAAGGAATAAGGTTTAAATTATACAATTGATTATTTAATGTAATTTAATTTTTTCTATTCATAGGATACTACATGATGTGTAATATTGATCTACATGTAACATATCACATTTTGTAGGTACCCAAGTTGCTTGTATGGGAAATAGTTGAGTATCAGGAATCAGGATAACTCAATGAAGGTTTCAATGTGTTTATTGGAAATGGTACAACATGATGTGTATAGGACAGCTACTTGTAGTGTATTTAAAATTCCATGCTTCCCTAAAACTCTCAGAGGAACTCATTGTGTTTATTTGACACATGATATAATGAACCATGAATCATTTATAAGCCCATTTAAATTCATGTAGGTCATTATTACTCTATGTTGTCAATATCACATGGGATGACCATGTTTGTAACCATAGTGAATTTGGGAATTTATCCACTAAACTATGTTGAATATCGAGTGTTTATATTTTCTACAAATTATGTAATCTGACAATTCAGCTTCTAGGTTAGTCTGGTCAACATAGTGTGTGCAGTAAATGCACTGTGTGTGATTTACTAATTCATGTTTCATGTATCATGGGATAAATATAGTTGTAGTGAACTTGGATACATTGTGTGTACCCCTACTATAATCCATATAATCACATTCTATCAAGCATGATTCCTAAGCACTTCCCAATATACTCTCCAGTCATTATTTATATGTACTTAATCCTTTAAGAAAAATAAATCATGACAAATGATGATCAAAATGCCAAAAAAATATTAATTATAATTTGATTATATAATAAAAAATATAAAAATAATAAAACCATGACTGTTCATATTGATCAATAATAAAATAAAGAAGTATAAATTTAAAATGTGATTTATCTTATATCAACGGATGCTTCAAAGCACAGATGAAGAACCTTTAGTTTGCAAGAAATTAAAATTTCATTTCATTTGGAGTTTCTCAAATCCATGAGATATGATCTTTCATGTAAAATTTATAATTTATTTATTTATGATTGGAAGAGATGATTATTTAATAATAGGATCATTTCTTTAATGGTTTTTTAATCTTTTGAATACCCGTTTGTATCCCCTTTTATTTCATCTAAGGATTCATGTGTTTAATCCCGCTAGAGGTGATCCATACATGTGCCTTTGATCACTGAGGAACACCAATTGATTTATAGTTTCTAGAATGGAGAATCAATTTTCCTTTTTCATCTTGACTGATCCAAGATCCTTCTCAATTAGTTGATTTCTTCTTATTTTTGATAGGAATTTAGGAGTAATTCAAGAGAGAGTGAGAGAGATAGATTTTAAAAGAGAGAAGTTTTTTTTTGCATAATGATTCTCCATTATAAGTTTTTTTTAACCCTATACAACAAACATAACCATATATTTATTTTCATTATAGTAATCTTAATCCTATTTCAATTACTCACACTAGAGTTTCTATGCACTATTTCCCCTTCACAGTATGCTATTGGACCATAAACCAAGTTTCAAGAATATCATTATATCATTTCATGGTTCTCATCATAGTGGTGAAATTTTTTTCCCTTTTCAATGGAACAAATACTATAGTACATTATCATGTTAATTTTATGGGGAATTATTTTCAATATGTTATTATATATTTAAATTAATATACATGTTTTTGAATGTACATGTAATCCTTAGTAAAAAATTAGTTATTTCTTGGGCACCTGCTCTCACACTCCCATACTTTATGAGACCCACAATTTATTTAATTATGATATAGTATTTGTAACATCCTAGGTAAGTAATGAAAAATATATATTATTATCTATGTCTATTTATGAATTATATAGTGTTTTAGAGGCTTAAAATGAGAATAAATCCAATCTTAAGCATGGAATACTCTAATATTTTTAAAAGATTGGTTTACCGCCTTTTGATGGAGAACAATTTTTAAATCTAACTTTTGACAATTTTATAAGCTATATTTGCCAAAATAAACTTATTATTTGTGATTGGGACATTGAAATTTACATTGGAAAAATTTCTGGTATTTTTCTGATAATGTTCATTTTTTAATGAATAATGAAAAGTGTTGTATTTTAATTCAAACCCTCTTTTTAATCTAATTTATTTATATAGTTATATTATATTTTAATTGGGTTTAAAGTGAAATTAGAATATATTTTTACCATTTAATCCAATTTTGGTCATTGGAATTAATATCACTTTGAGATTGGACATAAATGAGTGTCAATCTTTTGATAGATATTGTTTCTAAAAAACACGCTATTTGATTTGACAGTGGGATTTAATTATAAAATTAATTAATGCAACTTCTATGTTATTAATTTGTTATAATAGACATCATTTTTTAATTCGGAATGTCAAATATAGCTTAGGGTGAATTCTTGGTATTTTTCTGAAAAACCTTAATTTTTTATGAATAGTGAAACAACAAAGTGGTAGTTACAAAAACTGATTTTTCGTTTAAATGGAACTTTATCACTTATATGATTTGAATTTCAAAAATAAAATAAAAATTATTTTCATTATTAAGTAAAATTTGGTTCAATGGGATGAAAATAATTTTTGGTGAAAACTAACTTTAAAGTTTTATTAATCGCGAATATAGGTAATTAGTGTGATTTAATGTAAAAATGATATTATAATAAAAATAAATTATCTTGAAACGTGTACTAACCCTATTGTATGAGTCATGGACGACCAATACAACCCATGGGTCTATTTTTGGGACCCCATGGAGCCACTTGGGTAAGATAATGACATTAATGCCTTTTATTTAAAGTAAAAGTAAAAATGACACAAACATGTATTGTTTTACTAAACCACTTTTTACATGGGGTCAAACAAGTCATATTTTTTACTATAAATAATAATTGGAAAGCTAAAAATATTTCCTAAATCATAGTATTTTTTTTATAATTTTTATACATTAAATAAATTAAATTATATATGGCATCATGATGATGCAGTGATTACCTCATTATTTAACGATTTAAATAAAATGAAAAGATAATGTAAAATCTAAGACCTACACATGTAAAAAACCTATTGGATGGGTGTATTTTGAACTCTTATCACCTTATCCTAGAAATAAATCAATGTGGGACCTTTAAAATCCGAAAATCATTTGAAAATAATGTAACATTTTATACCTTTCCATGAGTGCCCCTCCTCTCCTCTTATAAAAGGCCCCCACCTCTACCCCCTTACCCACACCTCTAAATCCATTGGATCGTCCAAGATCTGATCTTTTTGTCTCTCCAAATCTCTCTCCTCATCCTATAATCCTTACCTTAGGCATTAATCTCTTAAAGAAACCATTTTGGTTCAAACCAAAGGGAGTTACCCGATTTTTAGGTAATGTCTTCACTTGTGTTATTTTGGTTTATTTTGCTTCTCCAACCCCCTAAACTCTTTTTATTCATTTCTTTTGTAACAAATACAGTATCTTATATATACTAGGATGTTTTTATAAGAAGGATTCGAGCTACACATACACACACCTTCGTCTAATGGTTAATGAACATAATGTTTCTGTGGGTGGAGAATTTCTGCCTCACGAAACGATGATTGTTCAATATTATTTTAACACATTTCATGGTGGACATTAAGATTTAACTCTATTTATATATGATATATATTATGTTTATGTTTTCCTTATGCTTCTGTATTTTTAATTTATGTCATACCTTTATGGTTTCCATTATGGGTAAACGCACTAATTTCATTTTAGGAAGTGCAGACTACTTCCCCATCAAAGTGATTTGATTCGTTAATGCCATATGTGGGACGTATAAAGGATGGAGTTAATGGTATTATATATGATATTATACCGGAATTATAATATACCTTTATATCATTATTATTTCACTCCATTAATTATGAAATAGAAATGAAAGTAGCGTTCAAGCGTACGTACGGCTTACCGTCTCCATGAACGGTGCATTTCATTTCATAACTATAAATGTTATATAATATTATAAATACATGTATATGCTGGATATATATGATATATATGATATCCAAATCATGAATATAATTCTAGATATAATGATCCTTTTACCACATGAACAACATGTAATTGTGAGAAGTCCATTTTTGACTTATGAACCAGATATTGACAAAACGAACATTATTAACTTAAATGATTACATAAAGTTTATAACATGGAAATAATTTATATAAAATGAATAATAAACTTTAAAAAGGTTCTTAAGAAAGTAGAAATTAACTTAGTTTATTATTCAGGAGATTAAAGAGCAATCGAGTCACATTGGACACGAGGTAAGGGACTTCGTCTCAATCTCCTTTCATTGAGTCATATTATGTTTTATACACAACTTTATTTTATACGGTGTATAAACCCCTTTGACATTTACATTTATACAAAAGGAATCTTTTTTATATGAAGTTTACTAAACTACAAAAGGGAATGTTTTTTGTCGTACGTATGTGGTGACAACGACTTCTCCGCCGCCGTGACCATTATTTGAGTTTCGACTTCCTCTACAAGAAATAACTTTTTTTTATGAAAAATAAATACCATGTTTTAATTTTCTTTTATTTTGGTATTGAAAATGGTTTTGATAATGTTTTTATTATATCAATGTGTTATTTATATCTTGCGATTGAAATGTGGAAGTGTTATCTTTCCTTTATGCATGTTTAATGTGATATGATTATGTTATGGTTCTTGGGCATTGTTTATGAAGATGGGTGGTTCCGTGATAAACTAAGGGCGGGTGAGCCCGATATAGATCTCCAATGCATTGGGTAACGTGATGGAGTTAAACGTTAGGGTTTCTCCAAAGAGATTTAAGGAATATACTGTGATGGGTATTCCAAACGTAACCATGAGGGTGACTCCCTACGTAATAATGTTATGAACGCCTCAAGTTACCTTTATGTCTTATGATTTCTATGATCTATTCATCATTTTTTGAGGTATGTTAAAGTGATTATGTTTTATGGGTAAAGTATGATTTAATTCTTATGTATATATGTACTCATGTTTCCTTTCCATATTTTTATATCCCTTACTGAGCTTTTTATGCTCATCCCATGTTTTTGAAATGTTTTTCACAGGTCACGGGAAAGGTACATGATATGATGATAGTGTCAAGGAAGTGTTAAGAAAGAATCCATGTTTTATTTTAAATATGTTTCTGTTGATGGGAAAAATGAATACTATCTTTTATGTAACCACTTTGTTTAAATGTGGAATGTAATGCATGTTTCAGGATATAATTCTCTAAAATTCTAAACCTGAAAAGATCCACAATGTGTAATCTTATAATAACTCAAGATTAAGTAATGTTTAAGGCTGGGGACTTATAGTTGGTATCATAGGTCAGTTTAGATAACTTTAGGAGTTATAATTCTATTGAATGATTATCAAAAAAAAATTATGGTCAAATTGAAATGATATAGCAATTAAAGATTACCATGTTGCTCCATCTAAGACATGTTTGTTCAAAATGGTTTTTCACAGAGGAAACATGGAAGTAGTGCTAGGAAGGCATACAGAAGGAAAGGAACTTTAGAATCAACATCCAGAGATGGTTGGAATTGGAACTGAGCAGTTTTTTGCTGTAATGGCGCAGTTGACTCAAGAGATAAATGGTGGTGGTATCCAGCATGAGATCAGCCAGATCAACCGCAGAGGAACATGTTAGTGGTGGAACATTTCCTAAGGCAACATACCCCATCATTCAGAGGATCATATGACCCCGTTCTATCTGAAGGGTGGATTAAAGCACTGGAGAATATTTTATATGTCATGGAGTGTTCAGACAATCAAAAGGTTAGTCTTGATATTTACCGTTTGGAGGGTGAAGCAGATCAGTGGTGGTCGATGGTTAAAAATATCAAGGACGCAGATGAGATTGATGCTCTCGACTGGGATGAATTCAAAGGTATGTTTCTTGAGAAGTATTTTCCTAAAGCTGTTTGACATAGGATGGAAAAACAATTCCTTGAATTGAGGCAAGAGGAAGACTCAGTGGCTGCCTATGAAGAAAGCTTCACTCGATTGGCAAGGTATGCCCCAAATTTTATCTGAGACCTTGATAGTAAAATCAATCATTTTTACTCAGGATTAAAGACAAAATATTGAAGGGATTTAGCTTGTCGCGAGTTCAAGAGTTATGAAAAGCTTTTTCGATGTGCTCGGAAGGTGGAAATGGAGTTTGCCAATGATCATGTGTTATATAACAACCAGTAGAAGAAGATACCGAGGTGGCAGGAGAAGGAAAATAATTCTTCAAAAAGGTCAGACGGTAAGAAAACTAAGTTTCTAGTTTGTGATAAATGTGGTAAAAGGCATGTTGGGGAATGTCTTATGAATTCTGGAAAGTGCTACCGATGTGGTAATATGGGACATAAGTCTTGTGATTGCACTGAAAAAGATCCTGGTGATGGTAAGACCAAATTTGATTTACAGTTAGTGAAATGTTTTAAGTGGAATGGGATGGGTCATTACGCAAATGAGTGTACGACAAAGAGCTCGAGTAATGGGAAGCAGTCAGACTACAAGAAGAAAGGGGTGGTGAAATCCTTTGAAACTACTTCAACAGATGTTGGGCCATCAAATGAAGCGGTATCAGGTACTTTGATTGTTTTTTCAGATTATGCCAGTGTGTTGTTTGATTCGGGGTCTACACATTCCTTCATCTCTGAAAACTTTTCTTGTAAAATGGGAATACCATATCAAGAAATAACTCCTGAACTTGTGGTAAAAACAGCTGGGGGAAATGTTGAGGAAAAAATAATTTATAATAATCTTCCTATCCTTATCCGTGGAAAGAACCTACTTGAAAACCTTATTGTTTTACCACTAGTAGAGTTTGATGTTATCCTGGGTATGGATTGGATCTCTATTTTCCATGCCATGATTGACTGTAGAGTTAAAGAAGTTTTTTTTAGAAAGACTTTCAGTTTTTGTACAATAATGAACCCTTGCTGTTGATAACATATCAAGAGGCCGAAAAAACTTGTAAAAGATGGAAATTAATGTTAACTTGCACATATCGTTGAAAACAAGGGAACTGTTCAGATTAATGATGTGTCAGTGGTAAATGAGTATCCTGATGTTTTTCCTGATGAGTTGCCTGGAATAATACCAAATCGGGAAGTTGAATTTACTGTTGACTTAGTTCCTGATGTTAATCCAATTTCAAAACCCCCTTATCAAATGGCTCAAAGTGAACTTTTAGAGTTGAAGGAGAAATTTCAAGATTTATTAGAGAAAGGTTTCATTTTATCTAGAACTTCAACATGGGGTGCTCCTGTTTTATTTTTTAAAATGAAAGATGGTTCAATGATACTTTTCATTGATTATAGAGCCTTGAATAACTTCACTATTAAGAACAAATATCATTTTCCTCATATCGATGATTTGTTTGATCAGCTCCAGGGAGCTCAGTTTTTTTCAAAGATTGACCTGAGATCGGGGTACCATCAGTTGAAGGTAAAGGAAGCAGATATTCCGAAGACCGCATTTCGTACAAGATATTTCCATTATGAATTTGTAGTAATTCCTTTTGGGTTAACTAATGCACCTGCTGTATTCATAGACCTTATGAATAGAATATTCCATGAGTTCTTGGATAAGTTTGTGGTTGTTTTCATTGATGATATTTTGGTGTTTTCTAAAAGTAAAAAGGAGCATGAAATATATTTAAGGGTTATTTTTCAAACCTTAAAAGAAAATAAATTGTATGGGAAATTCTGAAAGTGTGAGTTATGGTTGCAACAAATTTCTTTCCTTGGTCATATTATTTCTAAAGATGGGATAACTGTTGATCCTGCAATAACAAAGGTTGTTGAAGAATGGAAAAGACCCACAAATGTAACTGACATTCGTAGATTCCTTGGTTTGTAAATCTATTACCGAAGGATTGTTAGAAATTTTTCACGGTTATCTAGTCCAATGACTAAGCTAACTCGGAAGGGTGTTAAGTTTATCTGGACAAAAGAATGTGATGATTTTTTTCAGGAACTGAAAAGAAGATTGGTGAATGCTCCAGTTTTGGCACTACCTTCCAAGAATGGGGAGTTTGTTATCTACAGTGATACTTCATTGAAAGTACTTGGATGCATCCTAATGCAGAATGATCAGGTAATTGCTTGTGCTTCACATCAGTTGAAAACTCATGAGGTAAATTACCCTACACATGATTTGGAATTAACTGTTGTTGTTTTCACTTTAAAAATTTGGAGGCATCATTTATATGGAGTAAAGTGTAAAATATATACCGATCACAAAAGTTTAAAGAATATATTCACTCGGAAAGAACTTAACATGAGATAGAGGCGATGGCTATAATTAATCAAGGATTATTATTGTACAATTCATTACCATTCGGGAAAATAAAATAAAGTGGTTGATGCTTTGAGTCGAAAAAGTAATGCTTCATTAAAAATGTGGCGTTTGGAACGTGATCCTTTGGATAAGGATTTAATGAACTTTGGCATGAAAGTTTTTGGTGCAGGATGTTCTTCTGTTTTGTTTCAGGTATCAGTGAAATATTCTCTATCAGACAGAATTAAGCAAGCGCAGAAGAAAGACAGTGGGTTGCATAAAATGGTAGAGCTGGTTCAGAAGGGTAAGTTGCCTGAATTTAATAATGATAATGATTGTGTTTTGAGGATTTGGAAGAGATTATGTGTGACTGGTGATTCACAGTTGAAGAGAGAGTTGTTATGTGAAGCTCATAGTTCTCCGTTTTTAGTTCATCCAGGAAGTACTAATATGTATAGTGATCTTAGGGAGTATTACTGGTGGGACGGAATGAAAAGGTATATTGCTGATTTTACTGTGAAGTGTTTGACTTGTCAATAGGTAAAAGAAGAGCGGCAATTACTGAAAGGGATGCATTATCCTTTACCAGTACCAGAGTGTAAATGGGAGAGTATATCCATGGACTTCGTTGTGGGATTGCCGAAGACACCTCGAGTTAATAAAGAAATCTGGGTTATTATTGATCGCTTGACTAAATTTGCTCGTTTCCTTGCTATAAGAGATGCTTTTTCCCTAGATCAACTTTCTCATTTGTATCTTAAAAAGATAGTCAGGTTACATGGAGTTCCCCTCTCTAATGTATCTGATCGTGATCCCAGGTTTACTTCTATCTTTTTGAAAGTCCTTCAGAAGTCGTTGGGTACTGAATTAAATTTTAGAACATCTATTCATCCACAATCAGATGGGAAATCAGAACGAACAATCCATACTTTGGAGGATATGCTACGTGCTTGTTCGATTGATTATCAAGGAAGTTGGGACCAACATCTTTCTTTGGATGAGTTTTCTTATAATAACAGTTTTCATTCCAATATACAGATGGCACCATTTTAGGCGTTATATGGGAAGCGGTTTCGAACTCCATATTTTTGGGATGAAGTTGGTGAAAGGAAGTTGATGGGACTAGAATTGGTATAAGAGTTGACAGAAAAAGTTCAGCTGATATAGAAACACATGAGAACAGCTCAGAGTAGGCAGAAGAGTTATGCGGACAACATGAGGAAGGATCTCTCTTTTGAGGTAGGTGATCATGTTTTTCTAAAAGTATCACCACGGAAAAGTGTGATGTGATTTGGTAATAAAGGAAAGCTGATTCCAAGGTTCATTGGACCATATGAAATTCTTGATAGAGTTGGATCAGTTTCATACCAAGTGGCTTTACCTTCGAGTTTATCTCAAGTACACAATGTTTTTCATGTTTCAATGTTAAGGAAGTACATGCCAGATCCATCTCTTGTTTTGAGTCCAGAGGTAGTTCAATTGGAAGAGAATATATCTTATGAGGAATAACTGGTTCAGATTCTTGATCACAGGGAGCAAGTGTTTCGGAATAAGGTGATTCATCAAGTAAAGGTTTTTTGGAAGAACCACATGAGTGAAGAGGCAACATGGGAATCTGAAAATGCAATGAGGGATAAATATTCCCACTTATTTGATAAGTAAATACATTACGGGGATGAAATTTTCTAAAGGGGGAAGGATGTAACATCCCAGGTAAGTAATGAATAATAGATATTCTTATATATGTCTATTTATGAATGAGATAGTGTTTTAGAGGCTTAAAATGAGAATAAATCCAATCTTAAGCATGGAATACTCTAAGATTTTTAAAATATTGGTTTACCGCCTTTTGATGGAGAACCATTTTTAAATCTATATTTTGAAAATTTTATAAGCTATATTTGTCAAAATAAAATTATTCTTTATGATTGGGACATTGAAATTTACTTTGGATAAATTTCTGGTATTTTTCTGATAATGTTCATTTTTTAATGAATAGTGAAAACTGTTGGATTTTAATTCAAACCCTCTTTTTAATATAATTTTTTTGTATAGTTATATTATCATTTAATTGGTTTTAAAGTGAAATTAGAATATATTTTTACCATTTAATCCAATGGTGGTCATTATAATTAATATCACTCTGATATTGGACATAAACCAGTGTCAATCTTTTGATAGATATTGTTTCTTAAAAACACGCTATTTGATTTGACAGCGGGATTTAATTATAAAATTAATTAATGAAACATATATGTTATGAATTTGGTAAAATAGACATCATTTTTGAATTCGGAATATCAAATATAGCTTAGGGTGAATTCATGGTATTTTTCTGAAAAACCTTAATTTTTTATGAATAGTGACACCACAAAGTGGTAGTTACAAAAACTGGTTTTTCGTTTAAATGGAGCTTTAACACTTATGTGATTTGAATTTCAAAAATCCAATATAAATGATTTTAATTATTAAGTAAAATTTTGTTCAATGGGATGAAAATATGTTTTGATGAAAAGTAACTTTTAAGTTTTATTAATCGTGATTAAAGGTAATTAGTTTGATTTAAGGTAAAAATGATATTATAATAAAATTAAAATATCTTGACACTTGTCCTAACCCTATTTTATTAGTCATGTCCGACCCATACAACCCATGGGTCGATTTTGGGGACCCCATGGAGCCACTTGGGTATGATAATGACATTAATTCCTTTTATTTAAAGTAAAAGTAAAAATGACACAAACATGTATTATTTTACTAAAACAATTTTTACATGGGGTTATACAAGTCAAATATTTGACTATAAATAATAATTGGAAATATAAAAATATTTACTAAATAATAGTATTTATTTATAATTTTTAGACATTAAATAAATTACAATATATATGACATCATGATGATGCAGCGATTACCTCATTATTTAACGATTTAAATAAAATGAAAAGATTATCTAAAATCTAAGCCCTACACATGTAAAAAACATATTGGATGGGTGTATTTCGAACTCTTATAACCTTATCCTATAAATAAATCAATGTGCTACCTTTAAAATCCGAAACTCATTTGAAAATAAAGTAACATTTTATACCTTTCCAAGAGTGCCCCTCCTCTCCTCTTATAAAAGGCCCCCACCTCTACCTCCTTACCCACACCACTCAAGCCTTTGGATCGGCCAAGATCTGATCATTTTGTCTCTCCACATCCCTCTCCTCATCCTAGAATCCTTACCATAGGCAGGAAGCTCTTCAAGAAACCCTTTTGGTTCAATCCAAAGGGAGTTACCATATTTTAAGGTAATGTCTTCACTTGTGTTCTTTTGTTTTATTTTGCTTCTCCAACCCAATAAACTCTTTTTTTTCAATTATTTTGTAAAAACTACAGTATATTCAATATACTATGATGTTTTTATAAGAAGGATTTTATCTACACTTACACACACCTTTGTCTAATGGTTAAATAACATAATGTTTCTGTGGATGGCGAATTTCTGCCTTACGAAATGATGATTGTTCAATATTCTTTTAACAACTTTAATGGTGGCCATTAATATGTAACTCTATTTATATATGATAAATATTATGTTTATGTTTTCCTTATACTTCTGTATTTTTAATTTGTGGAATAACTTTATGGTTTTCATTATGGGTAAACACGATAATTTCATTTTAGGAAATGCGGACTACCACCCCCTCAAAGTGATTTGATTTGTTAATGCCATATGTGGGACATATAAAGGATGGAGTTAATGGTATTATATATGATAATGTACTGTAATTATAATATACCTTTAAATTATTAGGATTTCACTCCATTAAATACGAAATAGAAATGAAAGTAGCGTTCATGCGTATGTACGGTTTACCATCTCCATGAACGGTGCATTTCATTTCTTACATCTAAATGTTATATAATATTATGAATACATGTATACGGTGGATATATATGATATATATGATATCCAAATAATGAATATCATTCTGGATATAATTAACCTTTGACCACCTGAACAAAATGTAATTATGAGAAGTTCATTTTTGACTTATGAACCAGATATTGCCAAAATGAACATTATTAACATAAATGATTACATAACGTTTATAACATGTAAATAAGTTATATAAAAGGAATAATAAGCTTGAAAAGGTTATTAAGCAAGTATAAATTAACTTTAGTTTATTATTCAGGATATTGAAGAGCAATCGAGTCACGTCAGACACGAGGTAAGGGACTTCGTCTCAATCTCCTTTCATTGAGGCATATTATGTTTTATACACAACTTTCTTTTATACTGTTTATAAACCCCTTTGACTTTTACATTTATTAAAAAGGAATATTTTTTATACAAAGCGTTTACTAAATGACAAAAGGGAATTTTTTTTGTCATACGTCTGCGGCGACAATGACTTCTCCGCTGTTGTGACCATTGTTTGAGTTTCGGCTTCCTCTACAAGCCATAACTTTTTTTTAATGAAAACTAAATACCATGTCTTAATTTTCTTTTATTTTTGTATTTAAAATGGTTTTGATAATGTTTTTATTATATCAATGTGTTATTGATATCTTGTGATTGAAATATGGAAATTTGTATGTTTCCTTTCTGCATGTTTTATGTGATATGATTATGTTATGGTTCTTGGCAATTGTTTATGAAGATGGGTGGTTCCGTGATAAACTAAGGGTGGGTGAGCCCGATATAGCTCTCCAATGCATTGGGTAATGCGAAGGAGTTAAACATTAAGGTTTCTCCAAAGAGATTTAGGGAATATACTGTGATGGGTATTCCAAACGTAACCATGAGGGTTACTCCCTACGTAAGAATGTTATGAATGCCTCAAGTTACCTTTATATCTTATAATTTCTATGATTTATTCATGATATGATGAGGTATGTTAAAGTGATTATGTTTTATGGGTAAAGTATGATTTCATTCTTATGTATATATGTACTCATGTTTCCTTTCCATATTTTTATATCCCTTACTGAGCTTTTTATGCTCATCCCATGTTTTTGAAATGTTTTTCACAAGTCAAGGGAAAGGTACATGATATGATGATAGTGTCAAGGAAGTTCCAAGAAAGAATCCATGTTTTATTTTAAATATGCTTCTGTTGATGGGAAAAGTGAATACTATCTTTTATGTAACCACTTTTTTTAAATGTCGAATGTAATCCATGTTTTATGATCTAATTATCTAAAACTCTAAACCTGAAAAGATCCTCAATGTGTAATCTTGTAATAACTCAAGATTAAGTAATGTTTATGGTTGGGGCCTTATAGTATTTTTATTACAAGTTCAATCCCCAATATATATAACACTATCTTCATATAAATACATCTCCTTACTCATTAAATCATTATAATACATTACCACTTTGGTCAATTTAATAATCTATGTAAACGATGTTATAACAATTAAGCCATAAATGATTATGGGATGTGATATAATGGTTATATCAGGTAATAATGATATATTTAATATTTATTTTTTTATTTGGGAAATTACTTGTTAATATTTTCAATATTGGTAAATATATCACATTTTCATCACTAAAAACCTCAAAAACTAGTTCATTAATATTTCTATATTTATAAGTCATGTTTACGTCTTCCACCAAATGAAAATAGTAAGTAAATTATAATTGAAAAATAATTATTGTTCTTTTATGAATTTTAGATGAATGATGAACTTTAAACAGTTTAGTGGGAATTGATCCCTTATTTGTGCTGTTATTATGAAACAAACAAGAAAATAATCAAACATGCAATAATAAAAATGAACTGTAATCCGCTAATATTATTGTAATATTTCAATATAAAATAATTAAAAAATGGGAATATATTTATATTAAGGATCTGAGATAAGTAATTAAGATATTTATAATCATTTTATTTAAATTTAGATTACAATAAATATAATGGAATACCAGTTAATGGTTTTCTCTAAAATTATTTTCTTTGAGACATGAATTTTATTAAGCAGCTAATTTTGTTTTAGTGGTTTATAATCTACCTAACTAAGATTTTATATCATGAAATACCCTTTATTAATGGAAACTAAATTCCTATTTAATTCTCCCACTTTTCAAAGGCTCTGGGTAAAATTCTCCTCTTGTTGTAAATGGTTCTTTGTCTGAAATTTGAAATCCATGAGACATGGTTATACTATACATTTTGTTTTAGTTTTCAAAGTGAAAGTATAGCCCCATTATCATTTTTTACTAGTATTACCTTATATTTTATGTTGATATATTTTATTTTTTAGGGTATAATGTATCATTTCATTTAGGGTTTCCTATTTGATTCTTCTCTTCCATAAATGTTTATGGTTATCAATAATTAAACTCTATATCTTAATTGGATATTTATTTCAAGTCCATATTTTCCTTCCCAAAAATTTTAGTCTATATTTTTTTGAATTATACTCTGTATTATTTTATATGATTACAAAGAAATCACTTTACTCATTTTAAAAACTAAAATATAATTCTCTTTTTATGATGTGTGTTTTCAAAAAACAAGATATTTCAAAATATCTTCCACACCAAATATCTTTTGAAGTTCTAGATGATTTTTCATGAAATCGTTTTTTAAATATTATTTTTCAAATATATATGTTATTAAATTTTTTCACATCACCATTTTGAAAATGGATTTTACAATTTACTCATAAATTGAAATTATATGAATATATTAAAGAGGTTATCCTTTATCATTTTCTATGTGAACATGCATTCTACCACCTTTGTCATTTTGTTTCAAGAGTTCTCTCTTTATCTTCATGTTTTTTAAAAGAAAAATAATTTTTCCTTTATTTACAAAGTATACATTTTAATAGAATTTCAAAATATCATGGATATTTCTTATTTTGAATTTGATTTTTCCAAAAGCACATTAAATTATTTTTCTTCTTTGTTGTTGCACTTGGAAATATCTTCTCCTTAATTAAGGATTTTATTAAATGTAACCATCAAAGTTATATAGATTAATTTCATATGTAATTTCATCCATTTTTTTAGAAATGATCTATCACATTAATTTCATTTCTTAATAATCTTCGTTATATATTCATAATTCCTATTCGAATATATTTCCTCAAGGATAAACATAATTTTGAATCCTCTTACTGATGGGTGTTCATATAGATTTGATGCGTTCATTGATTTTATAAATTATTCACTTGACTATATACCCTTTTTCAATATGGTATAAATACCATATTCTTGGTTATCTTGACTAAATTATATTTTCCTAGAATATAATTGAATATATTTGGATAGGGTTTTATTTTCCACTAGAATATCATATTATATTAATTTATGGAAATGTTAATTGTTTTCCTTGTATTATTTATTTTAATGGGATATAAAAATAATTTTATTTCCCTAGTTTTTTAATGATGTGATGATTAATTTTTTTTTTGTCATAAATTTGTGTGGATAATGATGGTCCGGGTCCTTTATTTACATATAATGCATTGGAGAAAGGTTTATATCTATTAATATACATAATAATGAGTATTTTTTAGTTTCATGTAAATATTTTCTTTGATGGTGTGCCTCATAAATTTAATATTCTATATAATAATGTATTTTCCATAATTCAATATTATTATGATGTTATTATCCAATGAAAAAATTTATTAGATTATGATTCCACACACTTTTGATTCCAAAATTTTTCATTATTTAATTATTCAATACCTATTTAATATTTGGTATAACATTATTGTGTGTCCATATTATACCCATATTCTCATCTTATTATCACTTACGATATTTGATTTCAATCACCTATGTTTACCCTTACTGGGAATCTAAGCTCACCCCTTACTTATTTATCTTTTCCCCCATGTTATGTAAGAAATTTTTAGAAGGGTATATTATGTGAATAATTTATGGGAGTTTTTGAAGTCTAACTATTACTTTAGATGCTTAGATAAATTTACATTAGTTGTAAAAGATGTAGGATTATTTCTTAATGTTTTAACCTAATTCTCTAAAAATATAAACCTAAAAGGTAATAGGAATTTACATAAATGACATATTTTCCTTATGTAACATAATTTAGAAGATCACTTCTATGGGATTATATATAAAATGGGTATCACAAGGATTTGGTTCTCATGTAAGGAAATTAGTATGTGCAGAGTTGCATGCTATAAAATTGTTTGGTTCATACAAGTTGTATAGTTTATAGTCATGCAACATGGATATCGGTCTCCTCGCATTTGATATGTTGTTTCTAAATAATGCTAATATAAGTGATTAATAAATCCATATAATATTAGATTATTCATGTCCTATGTGAGAAAAATGGGGTGATTAAACAATTTGTTCTATTCTCTGTGGGTTCATAAAAGGGATTAATGTTGACTATGTAACATCGTATCATATGACAAGGATGAAAATTTGTGATTTTTATAGTCATGAGTAATTTAGTTTTGGATTGTTTTTATTGAATCATATAAACACAAGATATCTAAAATATTTTCATAATACTTTGTATGTGAAATACATAATGTTAATGAGAGAAGGCTCATGCACAAAGACAAGCAGGTGGTATTTTCAATTTTTTAGCTTGATTGGGTTTAGGATTTCTAAGAATCGCGAAACATACCATGGTATATATATCAAGACACACCAAGTTATGGTAAGGTCCCCACATAGATCTAGCCCATATTTGATGTTATATAATTTTATTATTTTGTTTTAAAATTAAAATAAGGAAAGGGTTCCATTTTGTTGTATCATAGTAGATCATTAATTTTAAATTGAAACTTATAGTTGAGTTAATCATAAAAAATCAAGAAATTAGTAGGATAAGTACGTCCTATCATAGGGGATTCCTAGGATAACTATAACCCTTAAATTTCCAATAATAAAAGTAGGACCAATATATATATCAATAAAAGAAATAATGGATTGAGGAATTATTAATTTTGGGACAAATAGAATATACCCTCCCAAGAAGTTTTATGTAATGTAGGATGGTCCAAATATGTTATACAGTTTAACATCATACAATTAATTTTTTGATTCTTGATACATTGGTGGGATTAATTTCAATAAATATAACTAATAAAATAAACTATAACTACTAATCTCACACAATTCATGCATGGTGTGAGAAACAATGGAATATTGGAAAACATGTTATATCATGAAAGAGTGAATAATAGGAGGGATGGACCATAGATAGAAGTTCACATAGACCACTGTGATAGAACCTATAATATAATTTGGTAGATATTTACAATATAGGAATCTCAGGAGTAACTAAATATACTATAAGTATGGGAATTAAGTCATTCATAGATTTTCTAACCTATTCTATATTCATATCAGACTCTTATATAGGGATGAGGAAATATTATAATCTATGTACATTTGGATGAAATTTTGTGAATAGAAAATTAAAATTGAAAAGCATCGTATATTGAAAAGTAATAAAACCTTATGTGTATAAGGTCATAATTCCATGATGAGATGAGATAACTCTTCCCTAATGCATGGTTTTTGGAGAAAACTCATAATAGAAAGGTAAACCCATACACTGGAAACCCTCTAAACAAATATGTATCATACATAAAAGTATTAATGGTAAAAAAATGTAATCATATGTCATTTTATTTGTTTTCATGTAATAAGTACAATGATGCTATGAATTTTAAGGTATTTCATCCATGACATGCACAACACTATTAAACATCAAGTGTTAGGGACATTGTGAACCATCGCGAAATTATCAATGTAATTCATGGGGAGATGTCCTGTGATATTTTGGGTCCTCCAACAAGAACCAGGACTATGAAATTTTGAATCTTGTAGTGTGGACAATATTTTTTATTTTTGAAAGCTAAGTAGCTTAGACTTATTGGGAGGTTGTTCAGTTTAACATCACGAAGCATGTATGTCAGGATGTATAGGTCAAATTCATCCTTATAGTGTAATTTTTTCATATATTTTAACTTCATGGGAGAAGGAAACTACTCTATATAGATAAAATACATGAAGAAATGACTATGATTTCGTATAGTTTAATATCATGTGACAAGGATGTTTGGATATGCAGTTTAGATTCATGTGGTGAGGACTATGATTTCATATAGTTTAACAACAAGTGATAATGATTCAGATGACTTATAAAACCAATTATGATATAAATTTTCTATAGGAGTGATAATGGATAACATGTGTGTCACATAGGTCATAAGATTCTCTAACACTATCAATGATTTGTTTATCTATTTCTAGATCCAATCATTGAAGACATATAATTATTCATTCATATATCACAAAATTTTATGTTTGGTATAGTAATTGGGATAATAATTCATGACTTCCTCTTAAGGTATCTACATCTTTAGAAGATCCAAAAGTTATGCATGAATGAATATGTGAAAATTCAGAAACATACTCTAGATTAAAGTAATGTGACTTATATTTTATTTCAGAGAGATATGTATAATCCTAATCCATTGATACTCTTTCTATATTCTAATTAGTGCATCCACATTGATAATGTTGGGACTTGGGTTTTATTAGATCCAATATACCCTCATATAAGTGCTTCTAAAGGAAATCCATGAGTATAATGAATCTCTAAATTATATTTCCTAGTAATAAATGGTCATGCAAGTAATTGTAATGGACTCTAATATATGAATAATTAGTTATACTTCTTTATAAACTCAGGATATTGACCAAATTATTCTCCAGAGATAAGGATAAATACCTAATAAATTTCTTCAATTAGGAGGAATATTCCATGCCCCAGTTATCATTGATGTCACGATGACAAAGTTAATTCCCCTATATTCTACATATTCTCTAATAGGCTTGAACATGTGGTTTAATTTGGAATCTTAAATAAGTTCCAAAATATTTATCAATTAAGGGGGAATATTTTGAGGCTACTACTGACTATTAATTAACGCTATAAGAGTATGGAAAAAATAAAAATGACCTCATCCCCATGGTCTAGGGTGAGGTGGAATGATTTCTATAATTCACATAGTGAGTGGGTGAAAATATAAAAATTCCCCCAACTTCATGTGACAGGATACTTCACTTCAATGAATACCTAAGTGTTAGGATTCTAGAATTTTAGAATGATGAAAACATCCCAGAAGCATCACACTAATTAATTACTCGACACCCTCATTTTCCCCTACAACTAGTAAATTTTTTATTTGAAAATGATGGTCTTATAATTCTTAGTGGGATGAGAGGAAAAATGGAATATCAATACTTTTTTAAACTCCAAATGGAAAAATAAGTGGATGATAATGGGAGTCCTAGTGTAGTTCATAGTGATTGGATCTGTTTTCAAAATCTGTGATTTGTTATACCATTTTTTTATATGAGGTAAAAATATAGTTGATTGTTCCTACATTAAAGGTAGTTATAAGATCCATGAGTCCCTCTTCCCTGATGTTTGGTGTAGAGTATAGGACAACCTACTAATGATGGTATGATTATAAAAGTGTCTGATCATCCCTATCAAGTGTGAACTCATCAAAATGTGGTGAAAAATTTTTAAACATGATTGACTCCATATTGATAGAAACATAGGTGCACTATTATTCCTCGCTAGTGAAGAATCCCATATTTGTGGGTCACCACTAATTCACTTTTTTGTGGGTCAATTCCCATTCATTCATTTTTTTGGTTTTCACATATTATACATCATACTCCAAAATATCTTTAGGATTTTCCAATATAATTTTACCAACATCAATTACATAATGTATACAATTACTATTATTAAAGATTTTAGAGATCTTGTGACCCATCATGAAAGGGTTAAGGAAGTAATTTAGGTGATCTTTCTACTCTACTTCATCAAAATTCTCAATTTTGGAAATAATGATGATGTTTTATTCTAGAAAAAATGTTATGTACCATCGATCCTAAACATTATTGAAGGAATAGATTTTACTATTCTTACTTTTTAGGCCACATTGCCTCACACTATTTGGTTTTAGGGTGACAATAGTTTATTATACTCTCCCTAAGTCCCTTATTTGTGTGGGTGACTATAAAATATATCCTTTATTAGATTATCACATTTTATCATATACACATTATATCGTATACACAAATACTTTGAAAACACTAGTATGCTTATAGGTGATGAGTGTAGTTATAACTCATCCTATAAATTCTTTATGTAGATCGGTAGAAATTTTTTTAAGGGAATCTATGTTTCTATGGAATATTTCAAACCCTTCCATATTGAAATTAAATCCATGAGACTCCCATTTTTTCATTTTTCTTAAAATTATATGGGTAAATGATATATTTTTCCCTTATTATATATATGAGTTTGATGATAAATTGTTCAAAAGGATTACACCAACATGAAATAGACCTCGTTGAAAGGATATTCTATGAAGAAAATAAGGGAGCTCCCAATGTCTCTAAAAAGAATCAAACCTTTTTAGAAAATTATTATTCTATGAATCCCAACATTGGACTACACATGTAATAGAAATGTATGATTTGTTATTCTACCTCACCCATTCAATTGAATGTCAATAAGTCGGGGTTTCATAAGTTTGGTAGAGGTGGATTCAAATCCAACCATTTGGGATAATGATTTATCATTTGGTATACTAGTGGATGTAAACCTTTAAGTGAACCCATTTGATTTGATAGATCACACAGTAATTCCTAAGATAGCACCACCTGAGCCATCCATAAGTGATTATCTTGAATTAGAAGATAATGTTTCCCCAGTTGTAGTAACTACTGCTAACTAATTAGAACTATTTTCTACTAGTACGATTGATATGATCATATGTTAATTGGGTGTATCAATAATGATGATTTGGGTGAATAAATATCGCCCCATTAAAGAGGTTCAGCTGATCAATTCTTAGAGACTTCATCTTGATGACCATGTATAGTGAGTTGGTTTTCCAAAAGAAATTTTGCATTGATATTGGCAAGTGATTTTATTTAGGCTTTAATATGAGAAATCATTTCTTCTTATGGGATGAATTTGACATTGTATTGTGTTGGTGGGTATTAAATTCCACCACACCAATTTTTAATCCAATACTATCATGGGTTTCAGTATCCATTTCATGAATAATGATGACATTTATTGATGTGAAGCATGCGGTAAGAAGTAATGATTATTTTTAATAAGAGTATTATTAATCATGGTACATTCACATTCACATAATGATATATAGGAGGAATCTGAGTTTAAAATGGAAAACAAATATCATATCCTTGAAGTTTTTTTCAACCTAGGATTCCATAAACATCATGGACACCTGTGAAGATGCTTTAATTTTTTGGCTAGTGTAAATCTATAATATTTATTATATATCACTATCAGGATATTGTCATAGTCCTAAAAGAATTTTGTAGTATTAAAGAAAATGAATATATTAGGATTTTCACTAGTTCGCTTCCCCTGGAGGGCTCTCCTTCTAGGTGTGATGGGGTGAATTACCCAGACAAGTAATGTTTCCTCTACAGCATATCATATAATTGAGGTCAAACATTATTGAAGATGAAAATAATGAATAAAATCCTTATTATGTGGTTTTTCGGTTGGTTCCTTGATGTGGTGGGTTTCCTTCTCCATATTCCTCTGATAAGGAAGGTATTGTTTACTATACTCCATAAATAAGCTCCTAAAGTTGTTGGATGTGGTAATAGGGATGACCTGCTTATCAACGACATATCATTGATAGGATGGAAATTGGGACTTTATTTTCTAGAGGATATTATTAGTTTCTTCCAAATTCAAGATGGAATCATTGAAATTATATTTTATGTCCATTTTTTAATGAAAATTTTTAACTGTAAACATTAAAAAACGATAATTTTTTATTGATTAAGCCAAATTAATTCATTAGTTTATAATTTTATACATATTTTTTATTTTAATTATTTTTTTGGAAAAAATAATATTTTTATGACATATTTGAAGGATTTTCATAATTTAAATTTTTTATATAAAGGAGCATGGAGTAAAAATAGTGTTGGATGAGGCTAGATGGAACCATTCATTTCAACACTGGTCTACAAGATATGTGTACTATATCGGGATATCATCAATGGATTAGGCTTCTGGGCCTGGGAAATTGCATCCTCATTGATATATTATACCACTCTTATAATACAATAGATTTGGAAGTCCATTCCTATAAAAAAAATTTCTCTTAACACAATGTAACTCTATAAATTTTTAGTGCTTGCAGGCCTCCACTCAGAAAATTCCATTTCCCAATTTTTTAACACATAATGGCACTAAACACCATTGATTCGTAATCCAAACCCTCATGGACACTGCTTATGAGCTTAGGTTTGAGCTGAGAATCCACTATTGATACTGGGAACATCCTAGATGATATATGAGAACTCATAAAAACCACATACATCCATGTTGATGGAAAAATAATCCTCATAATTCAATGATTAATTTGACGCCATAGTAACGCTATAATTTAGTGAACTAGGAATCATTGATAAAGAAACTGAAACTAAAATTTCATGCATCCAATGGCCTACTACCCTTAATCTTCTACCATGGATCATTTATCTATCACCCACTACCATTAATATACTTCAACGGTGTGCCTTTTAATACATTCATAAATCTTTGGATATTCTACATTGAGCTTATTCCATTGATATACTAATATCAAGATAGTTCTACCAATTTATTTCAACATATGAAACTTTCAATCCTACTTTTTCCCTTTTTCATTTCTAACTACCGTCACATTGCATATGTGGATTATTTACACCACGAATCATTCCTACCTTTATGCTAATATAATATTCAATACCATATCAATGCTCATGAAATCATTTTGTTCCTCAATTTAGTTGAATTAAAAAAAGATTTGTTAAATTAATCTATTGATACTAAGTTTCTACCAGAATACTCACCCCAATTGAAGTTATAAATATTATCCTGAAATTTTCATTTAATTTATGTCTGAGAGTGAAGAAGGATCAGTTATGAGCTTTCCTTCAACATTTCTTATAATTATTCGAATAATTTAACTATATATGTTTTATTATTTGTTTAAAATAAGATTAATTCAATCTGAATATGCAACAAATAATTGAGTATAGTAGATTCAAAGTCTGGGGAAAACCACTTGATTAATATTGAAAGAACATGTTCAATGAGGATGTGTTCCATGAATTGATGATAGAATGTTGAACCAAAACCAACAATGGAAAATAATAATATTTTGGGTCCAAAGAGTAATATTTACAAAACAATGATGGAGATGTTGATGAAGAATATGTTGGGACCTCATGGTAGATGATTGAGGAACCTGAGGTGAAGACGCAAACATGTTATATTATTATATTGTTAAAATAGTTTCTTGATAGTTCATTCAATACATCAATAATGTTGTGTCCTAAGTATATTCATGACTCACATGTAACAAGAATATCAAGAAAGTTTTAAATAGATCCATGCATGTAAGGAAAGTAAACTTTTTCATGAGGAAATTTAAAAATGATGTAAATACAAAAAAATTATAACTTTCATGTTTCAAATCAAGATACACATATTGAATTTTCATTCACAAACTACACATGTGAATTAAAGTCCACCAGAGAATATACCAAATGATTTCATGTAATGATGTATGATTTTTTTCTCTAGAAGTTATATAGATTTGAAGATACCTTAGAGTATTTATAAGGAAAAGAGGGAAGTTTAACTAAAAATAATTTTTTAAATTTCTATCATAATAGACCAAAATGATGGGCTTTAATGCCGATAAATAAATGATGACTTCTAAATCATTAGGGGCAAAGGAAGAGGAATCTAAATTAAGAAGTGGATGAATTTTTTCTTCTCTGTTTATTTTTAGTTTTAAAAATCATTTAACTCCATTTGAATTTTTTTTATTAAGGTATATTTCCCTCAATGTCTCCCCCACTATGATATATTACACCAATTATGGTGAGTGTGTGGACCAAGGCCTGGAATTGGGATAGATTTTCCCGGTGTTCCTGAATTCTTTCACTTTAATTATTTATATTATTATTCAAATTGTGGTGAGGGAAAAATAAGTTCTTAATATGGGTGTGGAGATAATCCCCCACACTTTTTCAACCCTCTTGAACATATAATACTTTTTAATTATTTTTAATTTACTTTTTACATTATAATAACTCTCTATATGATAGATTTGAGTTTATTTTATAGATGAAATGGAATATGATGGATTCGGGTCTTGGAAGTTGTCAAAATCTTGATTGATGTGTGGCATTAACATTGAATAATAGAGGATCTAAGGTTTTGTGTAACAAGGAAATATCCTAGGTGGGATAAATTTCCCAATACAAAATTAGGGATAGTAGTTCATGAAATATATATCAAATAGAATGTTGGAAACATCAATAGATAACGAAGGAACCTAAGTAAATGACCCTATGACCAAGATCGTTCGTTCTAGATTCATTAATTATATCTTAATCATCATATACAAGTTTTATTTTCTATTTTTTATTCAAATTTTTCTTTACATTCATAAAATAATAAAAATGAAAAATAATACAATAAGGGAATTAAAAACTAGTGTCTGATAAATTCTAAATCTCATCAAGAGAGACAACCCTGATCAACCGATGTGCTACAATAAGGGAATAAATTTTATCATTTTCACTACCCACCAATATAGGATTTAGAAGATGGATTCATTTATAAATTTCTATTTGGTATGTCTGTCACATTTTTTATTCACATCATTTACGTATCATTTTTTATTTGTTTCTATAAAATAATTTTCTATGATTTGTTCAATTTATAAATATTGTACATCAGTTTATTATTCACCAGTGAAAAAAATATAAAAAATCTATTTACATTGATATATAGGGTAAGTATCAATGGATTAGAGAGAAGACTCAAGACCTGAAGATCCTAATGGGACATGTAGATCATGTTTATCAATATTAACCCAGACCTAAACTATGAAAAAAAATATACACGGGTGAAAGAAATTTTCCGACTAATTATTTAAATAAAATAACCCATGGAGTCTCAAAAGAAATTACAGGGTGATTTATTCCACCTTTTTCAATCATTTATTGAGAATAATTTTTTACAAAATTTTCATTTTGATACATTCATGGGATATAAAAAAGGTTTGGATAAATGTTTTGGTGAATATGAAAGTATTATATTGCAACATGACATCCCCTTATTTAAATAATAATAACCATCATCATTGTATCTCTCTATTTATTTGGATTAACAAGAAATAACCTAGGTGTTTTAATTTCAAGAAATACTGGAGGATCATGACTAATAACCTCCATTTACAAAAAAATAATCCAAACAACATTTATAATGGAGGAAATTTTTAATTAAAAAAAACTCAAGGTGAAAATACTCTCTGAAACTAAATTTTATCTAATTTTATTGAAACATACTTGATAATTGACTCATATAATTTTAAATTTTGATCTTTATAATACACATAGACTAATGTGGTGGAATATTTTTAGAGGAATGTTTCACCTAAGGAGGAACACATTAATCTCCTAAAAGTTATTAAATATTTACTAGAGGGAGTATATGTATATATCCATTAAAATTCCTAAGAAAAACAAGACATGTGTTCTTAATTTGAAGGGAATTATTTGGATATTGATTCTTAATCTTTTAATTTTATATAATTAAACACTTAACATTTCTTGTATTATTCATTTAATACAGTATAAATTGAGAAATCACTGGAGAATGAAGAAGACGTTCTGAAAGTGGAAGCTGAAAATAAGGGGGACACATTCTTTATGTCAACCTCTCCATTCTTGTTTTTTAAATTCCATGGGGATATATTTTTTGTACTCTATATATTCATTATTATTCATAAAAAACTATGGGATGAAAGTTCGATAAAAAAATGTGGTGGTTCAAATCAATGAAACTCCACTCACCATAAGACTATGGGTAATAGTTAGTACTGCCTTTATGTGGGTATTGAAAACACAATACCCATGTGGGGGTTTAAACATAGATTTATCCTTTATATTTTTTAATATATAGGACTTATTTGAGGAATATATTAGGACATAGCCTTTGATTCCCATTTCTAGTTTATTCAAAGTTACATGTTCCATACACTATTATGATTGGTATTATTTTGTAGATCAATAAAAATGATGGCATAAGGAATCCCCTCAAGAAGATTAAAAAAAGAGAAATATATTCATTTGAAAATGGGAGTAAACATTTAAATTAATTATTTATTTATTTAATACCCCATTTTGTTTTGAAAATATATATTCTGATTTAAAGGAAAATTTCATGACCACATTTGGAATTTTTCAATAAAAACAAATCAAGGGGAAATAAGAGATTGATTATAAATCCAATGATTTCATTTTCTTTATTTCTATGTTATTTAAATTTAATGATAAAATTGTGGTATTTGATTCTATTGGGAAATCATAAGAATATAGTTTAATGAGTAACAATTTAAGGGAATTTGTTGATTCATGTAAATTAAAGTTCCTTATCCTTATCACGATTCAAATTTATAAAATTCCGATAAATTTTATTTTTTATTATTACCCATCACAGGAGTGATTTTACAATTTCATATATTTCTCAATCATGAGAGTATTATATACATAATACTTTAAATTTCTTCATTAGAATATTTCATAAGAGAATTGGGGATTTATTGCCTATTAAAACTTGCATTAAAACTTGTCAAAGTTGTGGTTGAATGAAGTTTCATTTCATATGATTGAGTAATGTTCTTATTTTCCCATTTCCCTTGAGGATGTATTTTACATTAATACTATTTTTTCATATAATATAATAATGGACTTGATAGGAATGAGCCACATTGCGAGCCAAAATTTCTCATTCCTACACCACACTATTTATTTTCAATGGTGTTTTAAAATTCATGTTTGGGGTGTGGGAATTTATGGTTGAATGGATACATTAAATTTAAATTAATAAGGGTGGGATTCTCTTTTGGGTAATAGAAAATGTTCATGTTCATCAATTCATTTTATTTAATTTCTACGCCTCTTGAAACAAATGAAAAAATAATAATGAATTTTGGCTTGGGAGATTCAAAAATCACCCTACAAAAAATTATGATTTTTTTATATTGGGATATTTATGGGATTTCAGATTCATTGTAGTAATGGAATTAAGAAATTAAAAATGGACGAATTATTTTGAATAAAAAATTAATGAAAAGAATAAAAAAAATAACGTGGGTGTCCATGATTTATTGTAATCATTATATCATGAAAATTACTTTGAGAATGGGGAATTTGGAGTAGTCTCTTTGAAAATAGATTATTTTATTATAAATTTTATTTAGAATATTAGTTAAACCTCCATTGAACATTACATTTTTAAACTAAATTATCCATAAACCAGACTCCTTAGAGACATTATAACCTTAATTCAATTCCTCATTGATATTTTTGATTATCTCTATATTGGTTTTAGTTAGTAAGTCCTATAAAATCCAATGTAAAAGGAGAATATACTCGTGGTATGAGGATAACTCAACTTGAATTATTTTCCTTGAGTAATAAGAGAAATGAATTAAAAGTGAGGTAGATCACAAATTGTAAATAATAGTAAAAATAAATTATTATACGTGAATGAATTAAAGGTGAATAGTCAATAATTTATAATGGTATAATTTTAGATTAATGGGTTTATCGGTTTATTTTAAAAAAAATGGTGGCATTGGAGACCTTTTCAATTTCTTATTAAGGATCAATGCTTAAGGACACGAATGTGTTCAAGTGTAGGGGTACTTGATATCCTTATTTTAAATCCATGTTTTTAAATTATAAATAATAGATATTATTGATTCATAATTCATGACCACAATTTATTCATGGGTATATCATGTTATGGGTGTTCATAATTTTAATACGCTTTTTGGGAAAATTAATATTTGAATGATTTTTTTAAATGAATGTTTATTATATAAAATAAAAAGGGGGAATTAAACTCTTCTAAGGATAAGATCAAAATACAAACAGTATAGGGACAAACAACCTCATATACATGCATGGGCCCACACATAACATATCCAAGAGGAGTATGAAGTGTGCATAGTGTGTGTTGATGCCCGATCAAGCTGTGGATATCAGCATGGGTCGGTGAGGTGTGTGTATTATTCTAGGATCCTATAATTAGAGTAGTATTATGAGTTAGTTATGTGGAATCTTCATTGATATATTTATTCCCTCCAATGGACAAAACCAATGTGGGCCTCCATTGGGATAAGCACTGTACACTTGGCTCAATGTTACGACATCTCATGCCATCACTCTTTCATATCCACATGAATAATAAAAAACGAAATATTTTATCCCATAACACCACACCTATACAAGTATAAATATATATCCTTTATCCCATTCATCTCCATTAAAAATAAAATAGGAATGAATATTCTCTCCCTAACCATCTCTAAAGCCCTGCCAATGTGATCTATACCTCTATGTAGTCCCTCTCTAGTTCTAATAAAAGTCCTCTCAAAGAAAATATTCTTTTCCTCTTCATTTTAAATTCATGTGCTTATTTTTTATAATCCTTTTAATTAAAAATTCATTATACTTTGAACTATTTATAAACACCCCCATTTTTTGAATATGATGTCTTATTAATGAAATATTTTTTTAATTCTCATTAATTCAGTTTTACGATCCCTTTTCTTTACCATTTATGTTACAAAAATAAATCCTTGATTTTACATGATATATTTTCATTTCATGAATATCCAACCATATTTTCTTTCACGGTTATTCATTTAGAATTATCATTTAACTATTAATTTGGGACAAACATTTATAAAACCCACATTCCCAATTGTTTTGTTAGAAATGACATGTTCTTATAATTCTTGATCTATGTGGGGCACATAATGTCACAAATTTATAGTGTTCACCCTGATAGTTCTCCAATGCATTAGGTAAAGAAGTAATCTCACAAGATGACACATCAGGATACCGTGGAAGCAATCCTTGGAAATTGTTTATGATAACATGGTCCAAATCATAGATAATATGCTTTATGTAAACTTTTTATGGTCATTAGTGATATGTTTACAATTTTATAATATATAAACCCAATCATTTAACACATATTAATAAAGGATTACTAAACATAAATATCAGTTAATTCAACAGAAGGACTATAAATTTCTAGTGACATTAGAATACTGGGTTCTTAATATATCCTACGAAACTAAAACATAGAATCCTTATTTTATTCTCAATATTGTGCTTATAAAATAAATTTTACTATAAAAATATGTTTAGGATAACCTATGGAATACATGAAATAAGAGGTATATATAAACAGTTTAGTAAGGGAATAAGCATTATAAGGTGATATAACAACTGAGTCTAAAGTATAACATGATATGATAAAAGAGAGGAAGCATGAGTAATCCTATGGAAGTATAACGTAAATATAATCATGTCATAAGATGATGGAAATATGTTAGATTATAAATTACATAAATTAAGTCAACACTAATTACCATGATTACCCCACTTGGTGGAAAGAATCCCATAATGGATTCAGTTCACCCCCTAACCCTATACATGATATATCATGAGGAAAAAACATTTCCCAACATATTTGAGGGTTTTATAATTATGGGCCAACCCATAATAGTAATTTAATGTAAATTCATATGTCTGCCACATAATTATATCATTATTAATGCATAAAGATAAGGATAACCCATGTAAACAAATATCTTGCATAATATATTCTCATAACATAATCAAAAGAGATTCTTTAACGAAGAAAATAAAGAAATAATAATAAGGATTGTATTAACCCATTGAAGGATGGGTTATTGAGATAGGTATATATGTGAGATACATATATAAATAATTTATAAGCATTACATAAATTTTAAGAGGGATAAAGTGTGTTATGGAGATATTGGTCAATACCTGTAGAAAATGGTGGGCTAGAATGATCCCTTAACATGGGTAAGATTTGTGACATATGTTCTTTATATCCTTGAATAATAAAATTATGTTACCTAATTAAATTTTTTAAAAAGTTTCATGTTTATTATTTCCTTTTTTTTGAAATTTCTACCATTCCATATTCAGTTACATAACTAATTAATTTCAAAACAGTCGTTTTGATGATAAACAACTCATATGTCAGAAATCACTTTAGTGAGTGTACTAAGGTAAAAGGGACTATTAATTAATTATATACATAATTGAGACCAGGAATGAATTTTCATTTTTATATATAAATTAAAATTTTAAACTGACCATGAAATATGGTTATGAAAAATGAACAAAGTTACCATCATGGAGACGAGAGGTCATATGTACACATTATTAACATTTACATTTTTTAAATATCATTATGCAAATAACGTAAGTTTTATTTTATATTTAAATGATAATAATTAAATATAAAATATAAAATTATTTCATTAAATGCTCATACACACACCACATATTTGATTCGATGATAAAAAATAATAAAATAAGGAATCACATCTCTTAATGAGGCGGTAGTCAGCCATACACACCAACGATGTTATCATTTTCAATGAATTGTAAGGTAAAATGTTATACAATGTATTAGTATTAAATAATTTTCAATATTCCATTATTTTCATATATAAACATTAAATTAACACTAATTACCTTTCATGTAAAGAGTATGTGTTAAACGAATCACATCGCTTCACGAGGCGGCAGTCCACCATACACACGAGCGACATTATGATATTCTCTATGTAATTGAAAGTGAGAAGGTATGTGTGATATTATAATTATATAAGCATGTTTATATTACATATAAACTTTAAATAAATCGTTTTATCCATCTTTTAAAAGTGGTTATGGAAAATTAATTACGTATTTTCATGATGTGGTAGTCGGACGTACAACTAATCAACGATTTCATTTCTTATTTGAGGGAGAAGGAGATATTTTTACCTCATGACCATAACATAGAAAAATATAATTATTTTTAATATAATTGTGTTTTTATATCATAATGGTTTAATAATATATCAAGGATGTGGGAGAATAAATAAAACAAAGTGTTTGGTTAAGCATGTTACATATTCTTTGGACAACATCTTTATGTTTATAATAAAATCCTTTATATAATGGATTTATGATTTAATAAAGTATTATATGATAGGTATTTTTAAATGAGAAAGTTATTTTATTAAGCATTTTTTAACCTATTAGTTTTTAAAACATGGAATGGAGAGGAGAGCACTGTCCTTTTATATGTGGGGAAGAGGGGATACTTGAAATTATTGAAAAGAATAAATAACACAGACCTTTTTCTCAAGAAAAAAATGATAAAAATGGAAAATATCTAATATTTATAATATATAAGGTCCAAATAAGACCCTAAAATATGAAGTAGTCAAGTTTAGGTCATCAAGAACTCTTATCTTCCTAGTAAAACCCCAGGGTATACCTTAACCGCAATAAATAATTTTTACTATTTTCAATATTTATTATTTTCAAAAATGAACATAACCTTATTATATAGTATGAATTATTATGATTGAAAATATAAAATAAATGTTTCAATATTAATCACATAATACTAGGATAATTTAATTTAATGTTAAACCCATTGACGTGTCGAAAAAATGATGTTCAATATAAACATTTTAAAAAAAGATGATCTTTTATTAACCATATGAAAAGTAATCATAATTAAATCAATTTAAATTAATATATTAATATTTATATATAATCTATATATTTCATTCAAAAAATTCAAAATTTGTTTTTATTTTTATTTTATAAAATGGGGATTCATTGGGCACTTCAAAAATCATTTTCATTAAAAATGTTTTCTAAATCCTAAAGATAAACTTATAATAAAATATAATATGGAAATGTTTTAATTGTATTTAATTATATTTTATATAACTAAAAATTTATAATTTTAATTTTTAATCAAATTAAAATAATAATAGAACTTAATTTTTTAAAAATATATGATAATTTAATCAAAATCATTATTTTAATTATTCACTGAAAAACAAATATTTTCTCAAAAAACCAAAATATCACCCCATTCTAAAATAGATATGTTGGTTCAAAAACATATTTTCATTTTATAAAAAAATTCTAAGAGATAAAAAATTAATTATACTATTTTCGAAAAGAAATTAATAAAATTTATTTTTTAAGGAAATATATGTTTTCATAGAACAAAATACCTTCATTATATTTGTGTTCTCATTAATTATGAATTTTTAAATAAATTTATATTTAGTAGGACCTTCATATTAATTTCATAAATTGTTTAATACAATTAATTCCCACCAATATAATTTCATTTTCACATCATTAATTTTTAAAAAAAATATGTCACGGTATATTTAAACTCAATATTGTCTATCTCATATACTATAAGACATAGTTTTCCCTCTTCTAAAAACCCCATGGTTCTACATTCATCCACATTAAATAATTCATCCATAAAAATAGATATTAAATAGTATATTTAAAATAGGTGAGGTCATTTCTACTTCATCACCATTTCTTGTTGACATGGTTCTTCGTCAATCTTTTTGTTTCTCCATAGATCTTTCACAAGGTGACTTAAATAGTTTTGTAGAAATTTGTCTTTATGATCTAAGATCTTCACCAGTTGATCCTTTCATGAGAGGTATTTCTCAAAAGATACGTCCATAAGATTTAGCATATTTGGGGAGTCAGGTATGTAATTCCTAAATATGGGTACCTGGAACACATCATGTACTTGAGATATATATGGTGGGATTTCTAATTAATAAGTCATCACTCTGACTTGATCAAGGATCTCAAAGGGGATCACGTATCCAGGATTATGAATTCCATTCTTTCAAAACATCATGAGTTTCTTCCCTATTGATATATAGTGGAACACTCTATCTCTGAAATAAAAAATTGTGCCTTATTGATTATTGTCTTCATAGAATTTATGTTTGATTTTCATGGATTTAAATTGATATTGAATGTCTTTGACCTTCTCTATCATCTCATAGGAATGATCAGGTCCCATCATCTTCTTATCTACAAATTCATCTTGAACTCAAATTTAAATGAATTTCAATATATATTATACATTCATAATGTAATTAGTGTAGTTTTCAAATGTTCATCAAGACCCTCCGTTCTCTTACAGTATATCAGAAAATCATCTATAACGACTAACAAAAATTTTTAAAGGTAATCTCAAAAGGTACAATCAATTTAGTCCATAATGATTGGTGGAGAATTTGTGATTCTGAAAAGATTCAATATGAAATCATAGTTTTGATACCTTCTTCTAAATGTATTTTTGGGAATATATTCCTTCTCAACACTTAATTAGGGATATAATGACCAAGGGTAAACCATAAATAAATACCAAACCCCACATAGTTGATTGAACATGTTATCTGTCACTGGAAGGAGAAATGTGTAATTTATTGTGATATCTTTGATATCATGATAATCAAGATAGAGGTTCATTGATCCATCATTCTTCTATACGAAGAGGATTGATGCACCCCATGGTGATGAAATTGGGTGTATAATCACTTTGTCCGGATTCTCCTATAGTTTCTTCTTAAAATCCTCTTTTTTAAAATTATCCATTCAATATAGAGTCTTATATGTTTAAAAATAACCAGGTATAAGATCGATTGAAAATTCAACCTCTCATTTTGGAGGAATAATAGGAAACTCTTCTAGTGATACATCGGTTTAATCCCTCACAATGGGCATGCCTTAATGAATGACTCATTCCTTAGTCTCAATCATTTGAGAAATATATTCTTCCTCAAAAGCAAAAAATATATATTCTTTAGATGATTTTACCAACATATATTCATACTCCACATTGTACATGTGTAAAATAATAATGTGATTCATGATTCATAGGGTGATTTCCTTCTCTGGGAGTTTCATGTTGTCACTATAATAGGATAGAAAATGCATTCCCAAAATTCCATAAAATTATGCTAAAGGTAGTATCATAATGTTATCTATGAATTTCACCCAAAAAATATGGATAGGTGATGAGTTATATTCTTGATTTTCTATAATTGAATCATTATCCATCTTCACTGACAACCCAACTACCATGTTTCCAGGTGCTTATTGAATAGTTATATTAAATTTGTGTTATATAAAAGAATACATAGAAGCATATTCAAAAAGAATGTTTGATATTCATGAATAAATAAAAATTTTACTTCTCACCACTTCTTTATAAGCATCCAATTCTATGATTTTGATGGAATATTCCCATCCCTTCCCTCTATGCCTTATAGGTGGTTATCATTGGATGCCAACAACCACACTAATCATAGTGGACTAGTACGCATAGTTTCCTTTTCCCTTGTAATTGTAACATTGGATAGTAAGTTGTGGCGTGGTGGGAGAATTCCTTTATTCCATCACATTTTTTGGATTCTTCCCTTGGCAATCAGTATTTAGGTTACCTTACTTCTCACAAAAAAATCAAATATTTTTCCCCTTTAGAGTATTTTCAATATGGCTCTCCCCACACTTTTTAAAGTCATACATTGGAATTTTATTCACCCATTAGATTTATCAATCATACTTCTAGAGTTAAAATTCATTTTTAGCGTCTTATCATTATAAGAATGTTGAGATTCACTGATATTTATTTAAATATTGAGGTTACATCAAAAAAACACTTTGTTATCTATTATTATCTTTAATTTAAAAATATTTTCATAATCATGGATTTATCCCACCAAATAACTTGTGAAATTTACATTCTGATGAGATGAAAATGTATGAGGAGTATATTGAATGTTTTATTAAGTTTTATTCGTACTCCACAACAGATTTTTCATTATTTTTCTTTATGTGAAATAAATTCCCCTCCATTTTATATTATATAGTGTGAGAAAGTTTTTTTGAAAAAACAATTTTACAGAATTTATTATACTCTATCTCTTTGATATATCGTTAAGATTTATTTTTTTTATCCACATTCACCATTGATTGGAATCTCCCTCTATATGAAAAATAGTCATCACAACCGTATCTTACTCAAAACATTTAAGTATACAGAAAAAATTTCAGTAGAGTTGATCCATTATTATAGAATTATAAAGTTTGAAGATCCGTGGAATGTTAGAAGCCTTTTTATGCAATGGTTTCAATTACTATTTTCACTTTCTTTGGGGGGATTCATCCATTCCTCCTATTTGAAGTTTTAGCTAAAAACATGAATTAGCTAAGAAATTATTATCATGAAGTTATTGAATCCTACTTTAATATATTTTGGTATATCAATTGTAAATTCATCCCATTTCTAATCATATTTTTGTTGAAAAAGATTATCCTATTTCCTTCCATTTAACTAAAAAAAATGATAATTATGGATGATTATTTATAAACTATTAAACACATACATGGGAAAATATAAAAATTAATGGTATGAAAAATAAATAATATATATTCCTTAACAAATGAATTTATATGTTTTAACCTATATTATCCATGATCTATTTCATAATATAAAATATTATGAGAATTTTATTCACTTAATAATGGATTTTAAAGTTTGTAAATTTCAAAAACATATCCCACAAGAGTGTCAAATAAGGTGTGTAGTAAGGCTCATCATTATGTACTAGGTAATTCTCATGAAAATATTCACAAGTAATTTTTGGAATTATTACCCCTAGGTAAATTGGTTATAGAACCACGTACAATTACAGTAACTAAATAGGGATTTAATTTCTCAAAAACCACTCACTCTATAGACTACACAGAATCCCTGATATTTCTTTATATATAGGATTATCCTTAAAATTATCCCTATAATTACCCATATAGTTTTCACTATGGTTTTCGGACCATGGTTTAAAAATTATAACAAAACCTTTTCATCTGATACCAAATATAGGACCCCCATCCATTTACAAACACTATTACATGATTCTAAAACATGGATATTTGTTAATAAAACACAAGGATAGTAAAATTATAGTGTTTTTTGAATATTAGGTTATTAAAATATCATAGGAAAATAGAACATGGAATAATTATTTTATATTCCATAGGGATCTCCTAAAATAAATTTAAGATAATTATTCTAGACAAGATATCCTTGGAAAGACAAGAATGAAAAAAGTGAGCTAACATGTCTGGTATGGAATTAAATATGATAAGGATACATAACATGTGATTCAAAGGTATATCATGATATCGTAAAAAATAACGAATGTGATTAATAATATGGAAAAATAACATAAATATCATAAGGTCATAAGATCATTTAAACCTACGAAAGTGTAAAAAACACAACACATGACATAGATATAATTTGTGGAAAAATTCCCAGACAACATCACATGGTCGACCGAGTCCCATAATAAATTAGGTTCACTCCCTAACCCAATATAAGACGTCTTCTGAGACTAAAAATTACCCAATCGATTTTAGGGATATATAATTCTAGGACCACCTATCATAGTAATTTAATTTATATGAATATGTTCTCTATATAATAATATCAATCATAATTCCAAAACAAAATTAATTTCAAAACAAATAAATATGATGTGTAATCTTGTCTCATAAGATAATAAAAATAGATTACTTAAAAAATTCATTGGAGAAATAGTTATAAGGTGGGTATACGCTATAAAAGTAATTCCGAATAATATCAGTATACAGTTGATATATATATATATATATAAGTTAGAGTATTTTCACATCTTTAAATAGAAATAATGTGTGTTGGAGATATAATGGTCATAATCATATGAAAATGGTTAGTCAGACAGATCTCCAAACATGGGCCCAATACGTCACATATGTTTTTATCTCCTAAAATAATAAGAATTATATAATTATTTAATTAATTTAGAACCATTTTAAATTTTATTATTCATTTTAATTTTAATTTTACAATGTGATATTCAATTACTTATCAAATTAATTAGGCTCCATTTGTTTTAACGATTAAAGGGTCATATGTCCAAAATCACTTTGGTAAGTTGACTAAGTTCTAGGGTAATATCAATTCAATATCTAAATAATGGTAACCATGAAATAATTATCATTTATATAGATAAATTTTAATTTTAAAACCTACCATGAAATATGGTTATGAAAATTAAACAATGTTATAATCATGGAAATGATAGGTCATACATACAGAAGAGTAATTTTTCCATTTTTCAAATATCATGATGTAAAGAAGGAAAGTGTAATTTTATCTATATAGGATTATAATTATATAATAAATATAATATTATTTATCTATATACACTTAAATATACAATCCATTTTATGAAATAATTTAAAATTCAAAAAACAATTCACTTCACTTCGCGAGGAGATAGTCTGTTGTACATGTGAATAAAGTTTTAATTTTCAATCGATAGTAAGGTAAGAGATTTTATGATATAAATTAATTTTAAAACGGTCATAGTTTAATTATTATGTCATATAAAAAAATTAAATCTCATTACCTTCCATGTAAAGCATACGTAAAAAAATAATCACATCGCTTCACAAGGTTGTAGTCTGCCATACATTGCAGTGATCTTAACGTATTCTATAATGAATAAAAAGTATGATGGTATATTTTATATTATAATTATATAAATATAATTATATCTTTAATAAAAAAATATTAACATTAAATAGAACATTGTATCTATCGATGAGAATCGGGGATGTAAGTCTAATTGCATCGATTCTTGAGGTGGTATTCTAACGTACACACAATCAACAGTTTTGTTTCCCATTTGAGGGAGGATGAGATGGTTTTAGGCCATGAAAATAACATAAAATATTCTTAGTTTATATAATATACTATTAATTTTAAATTATAATATTTTAATAAGATTTTAATGACATGAAGGAAAAAATAATACAAAACACAATGTTTAGGATATCACTTATTCTTCAGGAAACATAAATAAGATTGCACAAAAATACATTCAAATATGGCTTTTTGATCAAACCAAGGATTATAGTATAAGGACAAATAGAACTAATAAAATTATTTCAGTAGATATTTACTAATATATTGGGATTTGTAAGTTTGAAAAGGATAAGATATGTGGTGGCCTTTTATAAGTGGGTGAGAGGACACAAATAGAATTTTTGAAAATAAAGAATCATGAACACATTCCAATAATTGAAAAAAAACACCAAGAATGGAATTTTTCTGATCCTTTAAAGAGATAATACTATAATATGACCATAAAATATTAATTAGTCATCTTTGGGGTCATTTTATACCATTATCTTTATAGTTTAACCCCATGTAAACCTATTTTCACATTAACCATGATAATTAATTTTTAATATATTCACAATTCATTATAGATAAAAATTATATTGAAATTATAATATAATGTAAATTATGATGATTAAAAATAAAAAATCTATTTTACTAAATCTATCCCACCAAAGTTTTCTGATTTAATTTAAAATTAAACTCATAGATGTGTCAAAAATAATTTTTCTATGAAATTATTTTTTAAGAAAAATTTATTCTCATATTAACTATATGAAAAGTAATCATAATTAAATTGAAATAAATACATATTTATAGATATATAATCTATAAATTCAATTTAAATAATTATTAAAAATGCGACATTTTAACAAGATAAAATTGAGAAACATTATGCACATTAAAACAGTTTTTAAGAAACAAAAATCTGTTAATGTAAAAAGATAAACTTATAATAGAACCTAGTATTAATATGATTTAAATTTAATTAAATTATTTTCATAAAAATAAATAATTCATGCATTAATTTGAAATAAAACTAAAATAATATTGGTACTAAATTTATTAAAAATAAATGGATATTGTATTAAGATCTATATTTTCACCATTCACTGAAAAATTAGTATTTTCTAAAATCTCACAATACTTCAACAAATGTTTATTTTAGTTTTATTATTTAAAAAAATATTTTCATTTTATAAAATAAAATTTTAAAAAAATATTTATTATATTTTCTCCATAAAAACAATAATTATCATTTTTATAGTAAATATATTTTTTATTGTACGAAATATGTTTTTTAAGGGTGACTTCTTATATATTAAAGATTTTTAAGTAAATATATATTTATTATAACCATATTATACATTTTATTAAATATTTTGTGTTATTCATACCAACTAATTTAACAGTTCTGTTATATCATTCTTGTTTAAATAATAATATTATATTATAGTTCAATTAAACTCAATGTTGTGTGTCACAAATGATATCAAATATAGTTTTCCCTTAATAAAAAATTGAGGGTGTTAAATTTAATTTTTATGTTTTAACCACAGTTCTACACATTGAATCATGTTATTGTATTCAGATTCCTACACTATTCCAGAAGCTCTTATGTACACATTCAGATGTTATACTTCGTGTTTCACCTTCGAAGCTCTATTACATTTTCAGTCCTTTATTGGGATTTATAATCACACTATTAATTTTAATAAAGTTCCTAGGATATCCATTGTAGTTTGATGATCTATGATGAGATAATAAATAATCCTTTTAAGGTAATTTTAATTTTTTTATTTTCCTTTGTGTACTATACTTTTCTTCTATTATATGCCTTATTTCCAATACACAAAACATAAAAAGATTCTTCAATTTAATTTTTATAATATTTTTTCATGTTATAATGTTTAAAATAAATTAATGAAAAGGTAGGTTATCCTTGTTGTTATAAATTATATTTTAATTATTTATGGAATCTTGGACTAGAAAGCAATAGTATGATCCCTAGGGATAAGAAGAACATATAGGAAAACATTATGAAAATTATCTGAATTATGAAGTGAGTGGTTTATAAGTGAAAAAATACTTGTTTAGGTACTATAAATTTATATCAATAGAGAATATCTTCACCTATGGGTAATAACATAAAATGGTTTCATTGTATATTAACCCAATAATCTCATGGTGCATGGAAAAGAGGCCTTGCTGAACACTAGGTTTCACACTCATATGGGGTTTTATTTTTTAAAAATATTCTTTTTATTAACCATCATGAAAGGATATTTAGAAAGTGTAAATTCCTATGTTTAAATAAATAAATGATTAAGGAACCCAATTCTAGAATCTGTGTGTTAGAAAAAACATTAGTATTAAACTCTCTATTGGAATATGTTATCTTAATTATTCAAAAAAAATGTCCTTATTTATGATTTTGTTTTTATAAAGTGCCTCGAAATAGTATTCTACATGTGAACAACAGAGGAAGTGGGAAAAGACATTATGGAATTCCTAATATGATGAAAGATTAGGTAAAAAATTTCATGATGATATTATCCTATGTAATGAATAATAACATTAATTTTTTTGATAATTCATCCTCACCTAGTATGAATTAATTAGTTGTTAAATCATTTATGCATCAAGAAACACTATCATTTTCAACCCTATGACCAAATTATTGTGGAATAGTGTATATATATTATTCTATTGTTGGTCAGATACATTCCCTTTCAGTGTGTTTAATTTAGAGAGATAATCTAGTCAATTGTATAAATTTATCAAGAACACTAACCCCAAGGAAACAATCATTCCTATGAAGTGGTATGTTTTGAGAAAGATCTTTTTCAAAGAGTATTTTCATCTGACCCTATGAAAAATTATGTAAAGATAATTCCTTGAGCTAAAATAATATGTAAGGAGAACAAATTAGAACATACAAGATAATAATCCTAACGATTTCATGTTACACTTAAATATTTATTATCAATTTTTATCGGAATATTGATTGATTATTTTATGGGTTAAGACCTCAACTATGGAATCATATAAAAATCCATGATATTAAGAGAATTAAGTTATAGTACCATGGGATCTCATGGTGGAGATATAATTTTAAGATTCATAGTGGCCTTGACGAAAAAATTTAAAAAATTAATTAATGGATAGAAACAATCTGAAAAATAATATACATCAAAACTCAGGGAAGAATGTAAAAATTATCTTATACAAAACCTTTTGAGAAATGAACTCTAAATCAAATCATAAAGATAGTGGAAAGTGATTCAAATCATAAATGTCTATCCAGATTGCTTGAAATGTTTTGGTAAAATTGAAACCTCAACTCATAATTTTAATGATAATGAGAAAACGGGGCTAGTGATTCATGTGGTATAGAGATTCATTTATGGGGATATTGGTAACATTTCCAAATATTTCCTAAATCATAGAATGGTCTAGGTAACTTACATTCAACCCTATAAGAGGCTAAGGGATCAAGTTAATTCATTTTCTATCATGAATTCTAAAGTAAAGTCACCAGATTATATGGTATAAGGTACCCTTATTATTCACACAAAGCATGTGAATACACTATTTGATTCTAGTTCAATTAATTCCATTATTTTTATTATATTTTCAAAGAAAATCAAATCAATATCAGATCTATTATAAATAGATTTATAAGTTAAAACTCATAGATGGTCTGCTTAATACAGAAGAGTATATTGGGATTCTCTTATTATCTTTGTTGAGAAAAATATAATTATAAATGTAGAAGTAGTTACATTGGTTGAATTTTACATAAAACTATGGATAGATTGTCTTTCAATGTATAATGCTATGATCAATTTTAGAGGTAAGGAAATTTCAGTTCAAATAGGGGTGCCTGAAATAATTTTAAAATGAGAGATATCCTAATCCAATTATTTTCAATAAATACATCCAATAAAATTCTTTGTAGAAATTATTTTTCAATAAGGGGAATAAATTTAATGTAAAAAAATTTAAATTTTACCCTTCTTTCAGGACTACACTTATTTATATATTGAATATTTATTTATACCCCACACATAGATAGATTGAAATCTCCATTGAAATCATAACTATATCAAATCTTATATCAAAGACCCCATATAGAATTTCATTCAAAGAGATTGAAGAATTGAATAAGAAACTTCACTGTCATTTAGAGAATGTTTTCATATATCTAGGTTTTTCTACTTTATGACCACATGTTCTCTTTGTGAAAGAGAAGGATAGAACAATGTCATTATTCATTGACTATAGATAACTTAATTGGATCATAGAAAATAAAAAAATACCCTCTTTACGAATAGATGAATTATTCAGCAAGCTTCATGGAGATTAATCTTTTCCAAAGATTTATCCTATATTAGTGAATCGTTAGAATAATGTGAGGAAAGAATATATCCCAAATATATCATTCTAAACCTAGTATAAAAATTATGAGTTCAATATTATTCCATTCTCCTAAAAACACTCTAGTGGTGTTTATGGATTTGATGATAAAAAATTTGTATGGATTTACTCAATATATTTATAGTAGTATTTATTGATGATATTAATATATATTCCAAAAATAATGAAGAACATGAGAAACCCCTAAGGGTAATACTACCAGTGCTAATCAAATAGGTGATTTTTTCCAAAATTATGTAAATGTAAGATATGTTTAAATAATTACAATTATTAGGAAACATCTTATCCAGTAAAGTAATCATTGTTGATATAGTAATGAAAAAGTTAGTAAATTAGTGGTCTAATAAAAAAATAGTGGTTTAGATTCATATTTTTCATGTATTATATGGGTACTATAGAAGGATTTTAAAAAATACTTCTTATATTTGGAATCCACTAACTATGTTAACTAGAAAGTGGTTCAAGTTAGTTTAGATGAACCAATGCTAAAAATGATTCCAAGAACTGAATATGAAGTTGGTTGGTACACATGAAATGTCTTTATCTTCTATTAGAGAAGGATTTGGTGTCTATAATGATGCACCTATTAATGGAATTGGTTTTTTAATCATTCAAAATGAAATGGTGATCTCATATGCGCCCTCATAGTTATATCCTCGCGAGTATAATTATACAACTCATGACTTGGATTTAGCTACTATTATTATATCATTAATGATTTGGAGCCTCCATTTTTATAGGGAAAATGTGATATATACATATTCCACCAAATTAAAAAATATATATTCACACAAAAATTTGGTGACCCTAACCCCAGAAGCTCAATGTCGATGGCTTCTACCATTACATTGGAATAATATACAAGGAACCACATCCTAAAGGACTGATCGGTTTTGAATTTGTCATATACTAGATACGTACTTTAGTCTTTAATTAAAATCGAATACACAAATTAAAATAAAATAATTCAAGAGTAAAAGTATTCCCTATACAATATCCTTTCATATACTTCATACTGAAATTCATGGAATCTGGGAGGAACTCAAACAAAATAACAGTGAGCTCAAATACTCAGTAAGGGTTAAGTACAGAAGATGTTATTATAAATTAAAAAACATAAACAATATTATATGGTAAATAAATGAACACACAAGCCATTTAAAATTATTTACAATAGAAAATAGATAAGTTTTAATCAATAGAAAAAGATAAATAATAGAAAACACATATCATTTAATCAATAAAATGAGAATAAAATGCATTCATAGATTTTATCATAGTGAAAATTTCATGGATAATGATAATAATTGAATCTAAATTGTGGAAATACATAATTATTGGAATCCATGTTTTTTGGTTCATGAAATTATTACTATTATGAACTTTCACACGATGGTTTAAATCATACTACTATCAAGACCTTGTATAAGACTGTTTGAAATACATAGTTACAAACATGAAGGGTTTGTGGATAATTAATTTCATCCCATGATATAACCAATGCATCAAAGGTATTTCTATAAATAGTACCCAACGTGAATTTCACATGTTCAAATCATTCCTCATCTATAGAATAATATATTTAATTCAAAAATAATGTCCCATAGCAAGTATCTCTATTGATTAAAGGATACTATGTTTTCAATATTTCATGAATTTATTGAATAACTATAAAAATAGATACCCTAGTAAAAATGGTATAAAGTTTAGTTAGTGAACATATCCATTATAAATAATATGTATACTAAAGGGAAGTTTAATTTCTATTGATCACTGAAAATTCGATATTTCAAGGGGAAGTTAACGACTACCAAATGAAATAAGGGGGTGAATTTTTATACTATCCTTGGTCAAAATAATTATTAACCATATAGAGTAAAAATAAATTTGGTATCAATATATACCCAATGAATTAATAAAAACATATTGTATTCATTGATTATAAATAATACCATAAATGGTCATTAAAAAATTATTAAGGAAAATATCATATTTATTTTGAAAAAAATATTGAATATCATTTTATATTAAAATCAATATTAGAAAAATAAAACATTTTACAAAGAATTATCATTGAAGATAAAATTGAAAACATATGAATTAATTTCTAAAACATTATGAGCTCATGGTGGTAAAAAATTATGTACATGTCATACATGTCAAAACAAATATTCATATCACATTTTCAGTTAAATAAAAATTAGAATTATTTATAAAACAACATAATATTCATTTTAAAAATAATTAAAGAATGAAAATGGGAGAAAATAATTTTTTAAATCATTTTTAAAAGTTCCAATACATTTTTGAAAACATTTTATGAAAACATGGTTTTGGAAGAAAATTGATTACAAATCGAAGAGAGGGATAAACATGGATTTTCATACAGATATAATCTAAAATTTTTATGACTACAAATGAGTGTAAAATTAGTAATATTACTTGAAAATTTTCTTTAATAACCCAATGATACAAAAATTAAATTTTTTATTAAATGATAATCAACTAATTTCTTTTAATGGCAATTTCATTGTCAACAATCCCGACTAAAATGAGATCGTAAATTAAACACTTGATAATATCATAATATTAAAGTGAAAATTAACCTATGATTTGATTATTTTTATCAACTATAAATCCTCAAAAAATATGTTTAAATACAATAATAGAAATTAAATATTCACTATACACATAATCTTATAACATTAATTTCAACAAGGATGTAATATAACCATGTAAAATTTAATTGAGCTATGAAATTCTTCACTAAATGGAATTTATAAATTCGAATCCAATTAGTGTAAATAATGAAAATTAAAACTTAAAGTACCACAAATAATTATTTTTTCAGGATATTAAAATTAAAAGTGGTAGTATATGAACCATATAAATGTAATTAGGTTCATTACATTATAATTTGCCGTAATGAACTAAAATTGAGATGAAATATCTTACCATACACATATTTTTGGTCGAATACTCATTAACCTAATGTATAATGGTTTTAATCATGTTAATATATTATACTAGGAAAATATTATTTCTTATAGTATCATATATGATCCTTCTATAACATCTAACCACCTATTTATTAATATTGTTTCATTATTTTCATTGTTTTGTGTGTTAATTTAGTATTTTATGAGCTTGTTTTCACTTGTAATATGTTTCCCCTAACTTAATTCAGGATTTAATCATCTCCATAATATAACCCAAAATTTACATCTAATATATATTCAGTATATATGAATTTATATTAATCTATAAAAATGGTGATAGAAGATGAAATAAACAGTTCATAGTGATGGTTGGCTGTATGTACGCATGGATATTGTTTCCATTTTCATGAAATATTGAAAGAATGAAAATTAAATGTTATATACATATATATATTACCATTATGTTATAATTTTTATTTCATATAAATCACATCTTTTATTAGATCCATCCTTACCCCATTTCATGTAAATCGTGAATGAATCGTATTGCTTCGTGAGGCGGTAGTCTTCCATACACACAAGCAATGATATCGTATTCTAAAATAATTCTTCACGTTATGTGTCATTAAATAATTCCAAAATAATAATAACATCATAAATATGATATATATTATATATAAACTACAAATTCATCATTATTCCCCACCTTGAAAGGTGGTATTGGAAAAATGAACAACATAATTTCATGACTCAGTAGTACGTCGTACACATGAACAATGATTTTATAACCAATTTGATGGATGTTTGTGAATTTATATGTAATAAAAATATTCTAATAAACCATTTAATATATTTATTCAATTATATTATCATTGTATAATAGTAATTGAAGGATATGAAGAATGAAATGAAATAAAAACTCTTTTAGAAGGACATTACCTCTTCTTCGGGTATCCTCCAAAGCATTTCACTAAATCCTTTAAAGGTTGGATTTATACCAAATATAAGGATTATATAATTATTAGATGGATTTTGAAGATTTATTTTGGTTGATATCTTCTTATCCAAAGTGGATTGGATGTGTGAGTAATTGATGTGCTTGAGTTCCCCTTTATAGATCCAGAGAAGTTTCATTCTTGAAAATACTCAAATGTATTCACTATTAGGTGGTCAATCATACCTAATGTGGATAAAATATTAATAATAAATTTTTTAGCGATCATATGTTTGATACACACCTACTCCACCCAATATAACACATTTATAAACATTTTATTCAATAACACTGAAGCTTCCTTATTTTTCTATTTTTGACTTTCATTATGGTAACTAGTTTTCTAACCTAAGTAATTTACATTTGAAGAAAAAATATCATAATTAATATAAACTTCATACCCATTTATTATAAATATTATATATAATTGGGTAAATATAAGTCCTGTGTTTTTTGTAAATTAATTTTAAAAAAAGCATAAGTTGCGGGAAAACACTACCTTAACCCTAACTACACTAACAATTTTTTTACAATTTAAGGGTAAATATTTTCATGAAAAAGAACAATTGGTCCTTAAATAGAACATATTTTATATTTATTATCAATTAAAAATTACTTGTTAGAATATAGTATTTTTAGTAATTTTAGATCATTTAATAAAATTTCATTTATTATAAAATAACATTACTGAGTTGGTATTTCTTAAGCAATTTAATTAATTATTTCAACCCTAAAATTTGCAGTTAAATTTTTTATATAAAAAACTAATTTATATTTGAAGATAATATCTATATCATAACCAACTTTATTTTCCCCTAATTTATAGATATTAAAATAAAGGAATATTCTTTTATTATCTTTCTCATTTCATAACATATTATATATGTCAATTTCATGACTTAGTATCCCAATAACTCATCCAAATTGACAGTAATTTGATCATAGTATTAATATGGATATAAAAGGTATTTTTTAAAGGTTTTTATGTAATTATATTCCTTTTATTCCCTGTTTTATCACTTTGTAAATTCATTTTTACCTTAATCACTATAATTAAGTTTAATTGTTTCCACTAATCATTATGGTAAAAAAAACTATGGTGACCTTATTAGATAATATAAAATATGATTATTAAAAATGTTGAATCTATGTATAAAAATTAAACTCGCATAAGTGGATCATGTAAATTTAAAATTAGTCCCACATAAGTGATCAGAAAGTTGGTTTTAAAGTGAAAATGCTCAAAAGGTTACATTGTGTTTATATCAAAATTCAATATGAAAATTATTCAAATGACCTAAATTGTTTTAATAGATGTATAATTGTACTATTTTTACCTTAAAACCAATTCAATTAATTAAAAAACTACATAAATTATTTAGATGATAAGGCAGCTTTCAATTAAAATCTTGTATTTTTCACTATTCATCAAAAAATGAAACTTCTCAAAAAAATAAAAAAAAACCACCCTAACTGAATTTAAATATTTTTATTTTAAAAAATAATTTTTTTCACTTACATATTTTCTAAAAGTGTTAAAATAAATTATAAATTAATTGTGTAATGAGCGATTAAACATTCTGTTAGAAAAATACTATTTTTTAGAAAATGTTTGTTTTTATTTTAAATTATTCTTATTTTCATACTTACAAAACAATCAGTGTAAAATTTATATTTTAATAGTTTATTTAACCCTATTAATACCCACCATTCAACATTATTGGTGATGACTATCATATTAAATTATAATATTAATAGTATATTGTTGTTTTGTAAAACTGTTTCTTGCGTGTAAGGCAATCAATCGAAGAAACTCATTGTTGGATGTACCGTTATCTAAAGAATAAAGTAAAATTATTATATAAGAAATATATCATAAATTATTGTGGTGTTACATTCTGTTCTTGGATAGGTATTATTTTTCAAATATCTAATTGAATAAAATGATACACTTTTAGTATTTAAGGGTGTTCAAAAAATTTAATGACCTTGAGACAAATCAAATGGTTGGAATATATTAATGACTATAAATATTTAATTTATTATATCCCTAGAAGTGAAAATATAATTAGGGATTCATTGATTTGGAAACATCTTAGTGTTCTTGAAATGATAATAATTTAAGGATATTCATTGATCAATGACCTAGTAAGGATGGAAATGGGAATCAAAATGGAACAGACATCATCAATCTGATCCCAAATAACTCCCCAACAATCATTATAAAAAACAATGATGAAATCTAAAATATATGATCCATTTAAGGAAAATAATATATATTATGTTAAAAATATGAATTTTCTTGAATGAAACATTGATCAAGAAAGAGTATTGACATTTTGTATAAGTCTATGTATCAAATATATTCCAAATACAAAGAATGAGTTATTGGATGAAGTTAATAGCTCTAAATTTTCTATAAATTATATAACAACTAAAATGAATATAAATATTTGAGATCATTATTGGTGAAAAAATATGAAAGTGGAAATTATTGATTACATTAAATGGTACTTTGTGTTTCAATAAGTGAAGGTGATGGGACAAATTCCCAAAGGTTTATTACATCCAAGACCCATACCTATATAAAATTGGGAAAAAGTATTATCTTTATACATGTCATATCTAATAAATCCAAGGTAAATAATTTAATATGGATAATCATTAATAGGTTGACAAGGTCTTCCCATTTTATTGTCATAAGAGTTTATTTCTCCCTTGAAGACCTAACTCACATATATATTCCAGAAGTAGTGTGGCTCTATAGAATACCACAATCAATTGTTTCTAAACATGATCCAAAATTTAATTCTAATTTTTCTATTTCCCTTCAAATTTTTATGAATATATAAGTAAACTTGAGTAGATAATATCATCATCTAACTAATGGGATGTTTTAGTTAACAACTCATACACTAGAATATATGTTAATGGATAGAACTCTTAAAATCTATGTGACTTGGGAAAAAAATTTGTTACATGACAAATTTTAATATAATAATACTTTACTCTCATGTATTCAATGGGAAACATTGGATGATCTCTAGGTAAATAATTGAATAACTTCAACATTTCGGGATGAATCTAAAGAAGAAAAATGGTTTGGGATAAACATTGTGAAGGTGACTACAGAAAAGATACAATTGGTTTAGAGACAAATTTGATCTACTCAATGTCGATAGAATGGTTATTTAAGAAATATAATAAATTGCATAGAATTTAATATAGGGAATCATGAGTTTCTAAAGATATCACTATGCAAAGAAGTCATTATATTTGGAAATAAAGGTAAACGGGGTCCAAGTTACATTCGACTAATTGGAATTTTGAAGCATGATGGAGAATTTTCTTAGCAATATAAAAACATCCAGATATTCCTACGGTCCAAGATATCTTCCATATATATCTACTGGTAAGTTACATGTCTGATCTCATGCATATACATTATATTAATGGTGTGTATTAGGATCACAAATTTTCATAGAAAGATGAACTGATCCCGATTCTTGATAAAAGGGAAAATGTGTTGAGTTACAATACAACATGACATGTGAATGTTCGGTGGAGAAATAACATATTTAAAGAAGCTACTTAGGATCCTAATAAAGAGACTAAGGAAAAACTTACCCAATTATTTTTAGGAAAGATTCAAATTTAAAGGGTGAAATTTCATAATTGGGTAATGTAATGACCCATAAATTCCTTTATGTAATTAATAGAGATACTCTTATTCGATAATTACTATTTTATTACAAGCACATAGAATTACTATTTCATTCATAATAAAATTTCAAATATTGTGTTGATATGGATTACTATGACTAATAATTGTGAAGGGATATACCCATATAAGAATAGTGAATTCACTAAAGTAAACTCCCTAGTATTGAATTTCCCCTTAGATATTTCACCTTCCATAATGATTATAAAAATAAAGAGAAGTGTAATAAAAACAATAGAAATTATGAAATGAATTGTCACAATAATTGTATGTAGTGAATGATGAAGTGTGAATGGTCGTGTATTTATAAGGAAATATGGTCATTTATTATCATGAATATTGGCCAGTATGGTCAGTGTAATTTTTTACCGCTAATCAATAAGATTGTTGGTAATTATTACTTTTTGTTACGAATATGCAATAAAGAGACTATTTGGATTATGAAGGAAGAAACTAAAATTATAATTTGGAAATTATGAAGATTTTTTAATTAAATTAAAGAAATTACTAGTGAAAAAAAATTATATGTTTTAAATATATATTATTTTTATGAAATAGTCTTAGAAAAATCTTTTTAATTGATAATATTCATTAATGAAGTACTAAGTAATTTTTAAAAAGGTTCAAACAGATTGTTATGTCATAAAAATTGTTACCTTTAAATTAATATTTTTTAATTAAAATATAAAAATATAATATATAAATAATCATTTCGTTAAAATAAATAGAATTTTTAGACTCAATACATATTAATTAACCTAGGGTGTATTTTTTTTAATTTTCTAACAATGTTGATTTTTTGGTGAAAAAAGAGAAAATTGTCATTTTACGAGTACCATGATTTTATGAAATGATTTTGATATGAGAATGATTAAAAAGTTATTAATCTTTTTATTAAATAAAAAATTAATTTATTAACGATTAAAATAAATTTTTAAATATTATTTTTAAATTTTCATATATATACTTTACATTCCGGAACCAAAAAAAAGTACAAATTTTTTTTTTGACAGTTTCATTAAAGGGGTTGGTGGGATGGTTAATTTTAAATTGGTGTGGATTTTAACATCAACCAACACCAACTTTCTCCTTAATAAGATATAAAATATTTTTTGTTGATTTCACCCACAGGTGGCTTATATATTAAAATAACCAATATTTTAACCATTAAAACTACCACACCACAAGTATAAAAAGGAACCATTTCTCCCATTAATCTCCACTAAAACCCATTGAGTGATAATTTACCTCCCATATCTCCCTTAAAATATTTTCCAAACTATTTCTAGGACTTTAATAAATTACTTTCATGAACTATTAATCATCCTCTCAAGTTACGGTTTTTTTTCCTCCATCATTTTAAGTCATGTTTTTCTTTCGTATAAGCCTTTTGATTCCCAACTTACTATGTTGTAAATTGTTTATAAACATCCCCATTATTGTTAATATCACAAATTTTTTATGAATTACTTCCTTTTTATCTCATTAAATCCAAATCATGATCCCTTTTTCATACTCATTAGTCTATCAAAATTAACGCTAGATTTTCCATGCCATATTTTCATGTTATGATTACCCAACCATATTTTCATTAAAGGGTATTAAATTAGATGTATCATCTAAATATTTATTAGGTTCATCCATTTATTAAACCCATATTACCTACTCATGGGTTATGAATGATATGTTCTAATGATTCTTGATTGATGTGCAACACATAATTGTAGACATATGAAGTGTGCATATGGATAACCCTATAATGAAGTGGGTAAAAATACTGTATAGATAAGGAATTTCCATGATACCATGATATAATACATTGGTACCATTTTATGATAATTTGTTTAAAATACATGGTAAAATTCTTCACAAAACCATAGTGATCAGCTTTGTTGATATGTTTACAAATGTCTCATGTTTATGGTTTATCCATATTTCCATGTTATTCCTCATTTTTTTATGTTTATGTACATATGTTATGCCCCATGTTCTTATATACATGATTTTATGTTATAATTCATGTTTCCCCTATGATGTTATCTTACATTTTTTATCTCTTATTGGGATTTATTCTCCCACCATTCATTTGAAAAATATATCGACCCTGCCTTTTATTACATTACTGTTACATCATTTTAAAGATAAAAAATATAATAGTATTACACATAGAAGATCCAAAGGTTTAGTTTCTTGGGAAAACTAGGACCATACATTACAATTACAACATCAATCATAAACATTTATTTAATTTCATTATCTCATGCTTCTTATTGGAACTTTTCCTCTCCTTAGTACATATAGCCTCCTGAGGATATACATAAAAAGGGGTGATGTGGAAGCCCAGTAAGAGGATAGATAAGAACAATATAGCATGGGTTGAGCATAATCATAACATGGGAAAAAGATCATGAACATGAGAGGAAGCATAAATATAAGACTTGAAATGTGGAAATGCATAAAAATGAAACATCATGTCTTAGTGGTTAATAACCACAGATACTTGTGAACCAATCTAGCATCTTTATCACACATAATTTCAAATTTACTCATGAGATTCATCACTTTACCCAATTCATTAAAGCGCTGTATAATTTTGGTTGCACCAGTTACATTTAAACTTTCATATTGCGCTATATAATTCCGGGTGCACCTGTCACATCATAACATTATCATTTATCATTCAAGACAAAATGAACATATAACATAAATGAAAATAAAGAACCCATTAAAATTAATGTGTTTCATTTCATAATAACACGTTCATAAACATTGGGTTCCCAAAAGAATGAGGGAATAACATACATGTTACAAGAACTTTCAATCTTGAATGAGAAATAAAAGGTGTGTTCTTGAAAGAAGTGTTCTTTTAGAAAACATTTGGTTTTTCATAAATACTAGTGACAATCATTGATATCCTAGAAAAGGAAAGACAATGATGAAAAAATTATCTTTAATGAGTAACCATATCAAAAAAATGGAGTGAAAGAGGGAGATCCCGAAGGATGAAAGTTGGGTTTGAGAATTTCCCCTTACCTTGTATTTGAATGTTTCCTTCTCTTTAATGTCCTGTATAATGACATTATATTAATTAATTAGAAATACATAACCTTGTTTAAATTAATATGGTTCATTATGGTTTCATTAAGTTATTTTATGTGCCTTTGGATGAGTTATAGAGTTTTAAAACATTGTTCGAGAATGTTTGTTTTTATGGTTTTCTTGAGTGGTTCACTGTATTATAAAATTGAAGTTTTGGTAGAACACTGGTAAACATAGAAAAATTATATTACATGTTATTAATGATATTATATGAGTTTTTATTATCTTATAATGAATCATATTATATCTATGTGGATGTATCATTAGATAAAAATTAAATGATGGTTGTTTGGGTTAATTTGAGCGATTTTTCGATCATAATGAACTTGTTTTATTTTATCACTAGAAATATGGTCATAAGTTAGTTACATAACTTTAAATAGGTGATAATACATATAAAATGTTCTGGTTAAACCATAAAAATGGTTTCATGACCTGATATGAAGGTATAAATGGAAGAATAAAACTTGTCGTTCTTGAAGGTGATAAATTAACACCTCACGAACCACGTTCTCCTTAATAAAATAAAAGGAAGAGGGAAAAGGGGTTGGATGATATAATATCTCATTTGCATCAAAACATTCTATTAAATTTATAATACTAGATTTAAAATACCATTTGGATGAAGATAGGTTTGTAGAGATCAATAAATTAACTTGAACTTGAAAAGAAATTAAAGGAGTAGTGGGAGAGAAATTACCTCTTAAATCCTCCTCTTGAGATTATCCTTAAGGAAGCTAGGATTGGTCTTTTGATGAGACCATCAGCTCTTGGAAATGGGAGAGGGGCTAGGAAAGATGTTTGGTAAGAATTTATATAAGGCTTGGAACTTGAGAGGTGTAAGGAAATGAGGGTGTGAAGGGTGGTTTTTATAGTGGAGGGGAGAGGGGTTTCCTTAATATAAAATTCATTAGATTATTAATTTCCCCTAAGACAAGGAATAGTGAGTCTTGAATGATGAAGAATAGTAATTTTGTCATGTGATACCAAAACAAGTGGTCTTACATCAACAGAACATCACACATGACTCTATAACTAGTTTATTTAGCTTATTTTTGTAAATTACGGTATTTCACTATTCATCAAAAATTCATGTATTTCAGAAAAATCCCCAAAATTTACCCCAACCACTATTCGATGTGTAGAATACAAATATGAAATCCATTTTTCAAAAATAATTTTCTAAATTAGATTAATTTAATATTTAATTAAAATCATGATTTATTACTAAAGAACAGTTTTAAAACATTCATTTACTTATTCTAAAATATAGGTACATCATACTTTCACTTGAATATTATTTTTATACTATAATACGTAAGGTTAATATTAATTAGGGTATATCACTATTCAAAAGGATCGGTTACTATTCACCAAAAATTATTTTTTTTATTAGACTCCAAATATCATCTTGAACACAATCGTGTATATCAGATTTTCAAAATTCCAAACCCAGAAGTGGAAAAATTATGTTCAAAGGTCTCTTAGAACTTAGTAGTTCATTATGTTGTGTTTTCATTTGATTTTATAAAATATTTATAAGAAGTTAATTTCAATTGAAAAACTTTGGGTCATTACATTCTTCCCCCCTTCAAAAAATTTCTCCCTTAAAATTTTAATTTACACAAACAGGTGAGGGTACATCTCCTTCATTACCTCTTATGGTTCCCAAGTTACTTCCTCAAACTTATGGTTTATACACAACACTTTCACAATATGGGTTTTCTTTTTGTGTAGGACCTTATCTCTTCGATCTAAAATCTTTACCAAATTCTCCTCATAGTAAAGATCACCTTCCAGCTGTACCACCTCTGATTTTAGTACATGTGAGGGGTCTGGTATGTACTTTCTCATGAGTGATACGTGAAACACATCATGAACATGATCCATATTTGCTATAAGTTCAAGTCGATAGGCCACAGCTCCTATGCGGTCAAGGATCTCAAATGGACCAATGTACCTTGGGCTTAGCTTCCCTTTCTTCCCAAATCACATGACTCTCTTCCATGGAGATATTCGTAGGAAGACTTTATCTCCAACATCAAACTCCAAGTCCCTTCGACATTTATCAGCATAGATATTTTGATGACTCTAAGTATCTTTGATGTGTTTTTCGATGAATTGAACCTTATCTATCATCTCTTGCACAAGATTAGGTCCAAGTAGCTTTCTTTCTCCAACTTCATCCCAAAAGGTTGGAGTTCTACATCACTTTCCTTAGAGACCTTCATATGGAGCCATCTGAATACTCAAGTACATGTTATTGTTGAATGAGAACTCAACCAGTGGGAGATGCTGATCCCAACCACCTTTGAATTCAAGAGAGAAGGCTCTTAGCATTTCATCAGGAATCTGAATAGTCCTTTCAGATTGTCTATCATTTTGGGGGTGATAGGTCATGCTGAAATTTAATTCAGAACTCAAATCATGTTGAAGGCTCATCCATAATTTAGATGTGAACCTTGGATCATGGTCAGAGACAATTGAGAGTGGAACACCATAAATTCTCACCACATCCTTCACATATATCTTTGCAAGTTTTTCAAGCGATACATCTTCCCAAATAATGATAATATGTGAAGTCTTGGTGAGTCGGTGAACCACAACCAATATCACATTATTTACCTTCGACGTCTTCAGGAGACTTGTGACAAAGTCCATAGTAACATTTTCCCATTTCCACTTGGGTATAGGCAATGGCCGCATCATACCTTTGTACATTTTTCACTCAACATTTACTTGCTGACATACCAAGCACCTTGATATATATTCCACAATCTCCTTCTTCATGTTATCCCACCAGAAGTGTTCTCAGAGATCACGGTACATCTTGGTACTCCTATGATGGATAGAGAAAGTTGATCTATGTGCATTATCTAGTAGCTTCTTCTTTATCCCAGGTGATGAAGGCACAAAAATCCGCATTCCAAACCGAATCACACCATCATCGTTGATAAGGAACTCTTGCATCTTCCCTTCCTTTATTGCATTCACCCTCTTTTGTATCTCCACATCATACCTTTATTCTTCCTTAATCATCTCTTGGATGGATGGTTGCACAATCATTTGGGCAAGGTAGGATAAATCCTCTTCCCTTATGGTTTCCAAATCCATTCTTTGCATATCGAAAAAGATAGGGACTTTCCCAATCAGCAGCATGGATTGAGTAGCAGGTTCTTTTCTTCTTAGAGCATCATCTACTATGTTCACCTTTCCAGGATGATAGTGAATTGAGAAATCATAATCCATGTTTATCTCTAACCATCTCTTTTGATGCATGTTGATATCCTTTTGTGTGAATATATACTTTAGGCTCTTGTGGATAGTGTATATGTCACACTTCTCACCATAAAGGTAGTGTCACCAGATTTTCAAGGCAAAAATCATGGTTTCCATCTCTAGATCATGTGTCGAGTATTTCTTCTCATGTATTTTCAACTGTCGTGAGGATTAGGCTATAACATTGTCATTTTTCATGAGTACGCAACCCAAATCTTTCCTTGAAGCATCACTGTATATCACAGAACGTTCTCCACTTTTTTGTAGTGCGAGTACAGGTGTAGTGATCAGCATTCTCTTTAGCTTCATGATGCTTCCCTCACATTCTTCCATCTAGACATACTTTATTACTTTCCTTGTTAACTAAGGTAGAGGGCTTGACAATCGTGAAACATTTCTCACAAAACGTCAGTAGTACCCAGTTAATCCAAGAAAACTACGGATTTCTATGACACTAGAGGGCCCGGGACATTCCTTAATCTCCTTTGTCTTTGAAGGATCCACATAAATTCCCTCACTTGTGATCACATGTCCCAAGAATGTGACTTACTTCATCCAAAAGTCACACTTTCTAAACATGGTGTACAAATTCTCCTTTCTCAAAGTTTCCAACACAAGTCTTATATATTCTTCATATTCCTCCTTGCACTTGGATTAGATGAGAATATCATCAATAAAAACTACCACAAATTTGTCAAGGAAATGTATTAGGACTCTATTCATCAAATCCATGAATATTGTAGGGGCATTAGTAAGTCTTAAGGGCATCACCAAAACTCATAGTGCCTATACCTTGTACGGAAGACAGTCATCTGAATATCTTACTTATTCACCTTTTACCTGATAATATCCATAACAAAGATCCACCATTGAGAAGTATTGAGCTCCTCTTAACTGGTCGAACAAGTCATAAATCCCTGGGAGAGGATACTTGTTCTTTATGGTGATCTTGTTGAGTTCCCGATAATCGATACATAGCCACATTGTTCCATCCTTCTTCTTAACAAAGAGCACTGGTGCACCCCAAGGTGATGCACTGGGGCATATGAACCCTTTGTATAGATTCTCTTGTAGATTCTTCTTTAACTCCTCCAGTTCGATAGGATCCATCTTATAGGGACACTTTGAGATATGATTAGATCCGGGTATGAGTTCAATTGAGAACACTACCTCAAAATCTGTGGGATTTCCGGGTAACTCTTTCGGAAATACATCGTCGTATTCCCTCACGATGGGCATTTCCTCAGAGTTGGCACTTTCCTTCGACTCAACCATTTGGGCAAGGTATGCTTCTTCATAGGTAATCAACACCGAAACCATTGAAAGATTTTTCAAAGGAGATTCATGATATTCCTTGCATTTATAGAGGAGCATGGGATGGTTTGGAATATGAAAAGATATTTCCTTTTCTTGATAGTTGATATGTTCTCTATATAACGAGAGTCAATCCATTCCCATTATAGCATCAAATTCCACAAAGGGAAGTATTATGGGATTTTCCAGAAGAATCTTCCCAAATATTCCAACATGAGAAGAGTCAAACACTTGGGTTTCAATGATTTCACCACTTGGTGTTTTTACAAATATCTCTACTTCAAGGTTTCGGGGAATCAATTCTATAGTTCTAGAAAACTTTCAAAATATAAAGGAATGCATAGAACTAAAATCAAATAAGACTTTTTCCATTCTTGAGTGAATAGGAAGTGTACCTTGTATGACTTCATTATCATGCTCCACTTCCGCAGTAGTGATGGCATAAGCATTCCATTTTTCCTTTGGCTTCGGTGGCTGCTGACGCTGATTACCCTCGAGAACTCGAGGTTTAGTGCACTGGTTTGCATAGTTCCATATCTCCCTACAGTTGTAGCATTGAACCATGATTGGTTCTCTCCTTTCATCATCTACATTCTCTATCCTTTTTGTGTCTTTTCGACACTCTTGAGCATAGTGTCCTTATTTCCCACACTTTAATCAGTTCCCCATCCCTTTGAGGTAGTTCCCATGGTGCAACTTCCCACATTTTTGGCATGTGGGTCGTTGAGTTTTCTTCACACTTTTGTCATTAGATCCTCTAGGTTGAAACTCCATCTTTCATTTATTATCCCCATAGCCATGGGACCATTCTCAAAAATTCATCTCCAATTTGAGGGCACATCAAACAACTTCTTCATAACTCCCAAAGTCTGGAATTGCAAGAGACTTTCGAAGGTGTGGTTTTAGTCCACTAAAGAATCTATCAATTTTTCTATTATTGTTGATAACAAAACCCAAAGTGTACCTTGAAAGCCTTCTAAAATTCACTTCATAGGTTGTGAAAGATTATATTTATTTTTTCTTGACCTCTATGAATTCTCTCTCCATCTTCACGCGAAGAATTCTTCGGAAATACTTCATAAGTAACATTATCTTAAAGTCTTCCCATTCAATCTCTTAAATTCTGTCCCTTGGATTAGTGTTCTTAATAAAATTCTACCATTGATCATATTCTTCATCAAGACAATAAATGGATTGGGTCACCTTCTCCATCTCATAATAATTAAGAACAGAAAAGATATTCTCCATGGAGTTGATCCACTATTCCGCAACTAAAGGATCGGAAGATCCACTAAACATCGGTGGTCGTTGATGCATAAAACATTCGATAGCCAGTTACTCCCTCTTTGTGGAAGTACGATGTTCCAAATTATTATGGTTATTGTTCATAAACTAAGATAATTGGGTAAGCATCTCCATGAAGTTATGAACTCCACCTCCCAAATCATTGGGGATGCCATTCGGGCATTCGTCGCATTGGCCCTCACAGGAGTTGTTGGCCTGATTTCTCTTGGTTCCCACCATTTTCTAAAATAGAAAAGGTTAGAACAAAACATAATTCAACAAGTCATGAATAACTTATTCATTTAAACAATTTATACCAAAAACATAACATTTGGGATCCCTATGTAAATATTCTTGTGTTCATGTTTGTACATAGTCTCATGCTATAGGTTTTCTCTAGGTTTCACTAATCCTAATTCCCAAATTAGCTAAACCATTCCTTTGACACCAACTATAGAGACCCTACCTTTTATTACATTACTATTATATCATTTTAAAGATAAAAAATAATATTCTTACACATATAGGATCAAATGGTTTAGTGTCTTGGGAAAACTAGGACCATACATGACAATTACAACATCAAGCATAAACATTTATTTAATCTATTCTTCTCTATCTTCTTATTGGCTATTGTCCTCTCGTTAGTACATATATCCACCTAAGAATATACATCAAAAGGGGTGATATAGAAGCCGCGTAATAGGGTAGATAAGACTAATATATCATGGGGTGAGCATAATAATAACATGGGAAAAAGATCATGAACATGAGAGGAAGCATAAATATAAGACTTGAAATGTGTCAATGCATAAAAAAAATGAAACATCATGTCTTAGTAGTGAAATACCACACGTAATTGTGAACCAAGCTAGAATCTTGTTCACAAATAATTTCACATTTACTCATGAGATTGATAACTTTACCCAATTCAATGGAGCACTGTATAATTCTGGGTGCACCAGTCACATTTAAACATCCATATTGCACTATATAATTCCGGACGCACCCATCACATCATAACATTATCATTTATCATGAATTCCACAATAAACATATAACATAAATAAACATAATGAACCCATGAAAAGTAATTGGTTTAATCTCATAAGAACACATTCATACATGTTGGTTTGCCAAAAGAATGAGGGAATAACATACATGTTACAAGAACCGTCAATCTTTAATGAGAAGAAAAATGTGTGTTCTTGAAAGAAGAGTTCTTTTAGAAAAAAAATAGTTTTTCAAAAATACAAGTGAAAAACATGTATATCCAAAAAAAATCAATGATGAAAAAATAATCTTTAAGGAGTTCCAATATCAAAAACAAATGGAGTGAAATATGGAGAACCTGAAAGATGAATGTTGGGTTCGAGACTTTCCCCTTACATTGTATCTGAATGCTTCCTTCTCATTAATGTCTTGTATAATGACATTATATTCATTAATTAGAAATATGGAACCTTTTGTACAATAATATGATTAATTATGGTTTCATTAAGTGATTTTATGTTCCTTTGGATGAGTTATAGAGTTTTAAAACATTGTTTGAGAATGTTTGTTTTTATGGTCTTCTTGAGTGGTTCACTTGTGTTTTTAAATTGAAGTCTGGGTAAAACATGGGTAAACATCCAGAAATGATATTACATGTTATTAATGATTTTAAAGGAGTTTTAATGATCTTATAATGAATCATATTATATCTTTGTGCATTTATCATTAGATAAGAATTAAATGATGGTTGTTTGGGTTAATTTGAGTGATTTTTCGATCATAATGAACTTGTTTTATTTTATCACTAAAAATATTGTCATAAGTTAGTTCCAGAACTTTAAATAGGAGATAATACATATAACATGTTCTGGTTAAAACATAAAAATGGTTTCATGACTAGATATGAAGGTAGAAATGGAAGAAGAAAACATGTCATTCTTAAAGGTGATAAATTAACACCTCGCAAACCACGTTCTCCTTAATAAAATAAAAGGAAGAGGGAAAAGGGGTTGGATGATATAATATCCCATTTGCATCATAACATTCCAGTAAATTTAAAATACTAGAGTTACAATACCATTTGAATGATGATAGGTGGGGATATATCAATAAATTAACTTGAACATGAAAGGAAATTAAAAGAGAAGTGGGAGAGAAATTACCTCTTAAATCCTACTCTTGAGATTCTCCTTAAGGAAGTTAGGATTGGTATTTTGATGAGACCAGCAGCTCTTGGACGTGAGATAGGGGCTAGGGAAGTTTTTTGGGTAGAGTTTAGATAATTCTTGGAGCTTGAGAGGTGTGAGGAAATGAGGGTGTGAAGGGCGGTTTTTATAGGGGAGTGGAGAGGGGTTTCCTTAATATAAAATTCATTAGTTAATTAATTTCCCCTAAGACAGGAAATAGTGAGTCTAGTATGACCAAGAATAATAATATTGTCATGTGATCCTGAACCAAGTGTCCATACATCATAAGAACATCACACATGACTCTATAATTAGCATATTTAGCTTATTTTTGTAAATTACGGTATTTCACTATTCATCAAAAATTCTAGTATATCAGAAAAATCCCAAAAAATTACCCCAACCACTTTTAGATGTGTAGAATCCAAAAATGAAGTCTATTTTTCAAAAATACATCTCTAAATATGATCAATTTAATTTTTAATTAAAATCCTGGTTTATTACTAGAAACCAGTTTTAAAACATTCATTTACTTATTCTAAAATATAGGTACATCATACTTTAACTTGAATATTATTTTTATACTATCATAGGTAAAGTTACTATTAATTAGGATATATCACTATTCATAAGGTTATGTTACTATTCATATAGGTAGGTTACTATTCACTAAAAATTATTTTTGTTTTAGTAGACTCCGAAAATCATCTTGAACACAACTGTGTATGTCAGATTTTAAAAATTCCAAACACAAAAGTGACAAACTTATGTTTAAAGGTCACTTAGAACTTATTAGTTCATTATGTTGTGATTTAATGTGATTTTATGACATATTTATAAGAAGTGAATTTCCATTTAAAAACTTTGGTTTGTTATAAAAATTGTCCCCTAGAAATCCCTTATTGTGTTTTGATCTATGATGTGATAACAAAGAATCATTCCAAGAGAATTTTAAAGTTGATTATGTTTAATTTCATTTAATATGTATTTATCATACTAAGTACCCATATTCAAAGGTACAAAACCTAAATAAGGTCCTTCTTGGTTTTTTATGTAATATTTTTTCAAGTAATAATGTTCAAATTCATGTAATGAAAATGTGGGTTGTCGAATCCTAGATCTTAGACGATCCCCATTAAACTATTTTTAAGGGAGAAGAATCCCCTACATGGAATTTTTAAAATTACACCATAGTGAGGCTAAACCATGTTTAATAGGTAATCTTGGAGGTTAAAATTTTGTTTCAAACTCCTTACATCCATTGGTATTCTTCTATCGATCTTCTATCACTATTCCTACTATTATCTCTCGCTACCATATGTCTTCTATAGTTGAGTGCCTACTTCCACTGCTTTACCTTCATATATCTTTTTTGTGATATACATACATTTATCTAATACCATTGATCTATTTTTTTGTACCTCCATCACATGGTACCATCAGACCAACTTCAAACACTTGGTTAGGTCACCTGTTGTCGTTGACTTGTATCTGTGGAGTCCTGCCTTTATGAAACAGTCTCTTCTCTATGATAACGGAATCTTCATGCTTGAATATGTTATTTTGGGACTGTGGTGTTTCTTTATTGAGTCTAATTGAATATATAATTTTTTTGACGTGGTGGTTTATGATTTTCATCAAGAATACATTACCCAATCGAATCCTTGAATCACATATAGTAATTTTCTTGATGTTAATGTATAAACATGAAGGATTTTAGGTTTTTAAATTATACAACACATTGGTCATGATTATTTTAATCCTTCCACACTATATATTTGATCTTTTTCCAAAAATAATAATCTAATAATCTGATGATTCCATCAGCAACCATGAATAGGGGATGTGGAGGCTGATGAATATAGCTTGATTAATGTTGAAAACACAAGTGTGATGAGTCCAAGTTTGAAAAATTTGGTATGGAATATTAGAAAAAAACCAAGATTGGATGATTGTGATTTTCGAAGAAAAACATGAAGGTTCATAAAATAATTTTTGGTATCAAGATGAAGAAATACTAGGACCTCAAGTCATAATTTTTATGGGATTAAGAAGAAGACATGAATATATCGTAGTATTTGGTTATTCTAAGAGTAAAACATTAGTTCATTTGATTCAATAATAAATTCGTGTTAAAATTCCATACATGAGTTCCATGTTATATTAATCTCAAAAATATCTTTAAATGATCCATGCATGTGAGTCATGTCAACCATGTATGGGGAAATTTTTAAATGTTGACACATGTAAATAAGGAATAATTTCCACATTCCCAATCAAGTAGCACATAGTGAATTTGTTTTTACATAACTCATGTTTAAATTTAAATTATCTAAATAATATATCACATAATATAATTTCATGATGTATAATGAAATGTTATTCTACTATTAATATGTATTTTATGATCCCCTAAAATCCTCAGAATAGAAATAAAGATGTTTCACCACAAATCATGATTGTCATGTGAATATTTGAATACTTATAAGAGATAAATATTTTTCTAAAATTAAATAAGGATTTTAATCTTTTGAGGAGGTTAATGAAAATGAACTGGAACCGAGTGTACGCTATTTTTTAGTTTATTTTCTATAATAGTTTATTTTTTGTTTCTCATGTAACTCCATCTGCATAATTTTATTTAAAGTCTATCTCACTCTCCCTATCTCTCTCTCTCTCTCTCTTCTCCATTTTGATCTCTTATACCCAAAATTGTGAGTGATTATACTGCGACTTAGCCTTGAGGAATGATTTTAAAGTCTTCCTCAATTATTTTACTTTAATTATTTATATTTTTATTCTTTCTTAGGGGAGGTTAAGGTTAGTTATTAAGATAAGAGTGTTGATCATCTGTTAATGTTTTGTAATCCTTTAAAACTCATTTTATTCCTTAAATAACACACATTCCCTCCCTTATCTTAGAAAAACTACTCATATGATCGAGTATATTTTATCTTATAAATGAAACAGTACACAATGTGTTTGAGTCTAGGAAGGTGTCACACTATCAATTTTGGTGTTCCATTAACATTTACTATTAGATGAGTTGAGGAATAGTGTGATGAAAAAAAATCTCTTTCAAATTCTAAATTACAGTCTCAAAAATTAGGGATATTAGTACATGAAGTAACTAAAAAATATATTTTAGACAACATATATAGACAATTAATGATCCAATATAATAAACCCTAGGACTAAGTCCTTTATTTCAAACTATATTCATTTAGTCTCCATCTGCATCTGAAATTGTTTTTCAATTTTTCATTCACATTTCTATTTATTTTCAGAAAATAATTGAATCACCAAAATATAATAATTTAATTTGAAATAGTGTGTGAATAATTTAAATTCATAAATAGAATTTATCCTTTTCAATCATTATGTCACACTCAGAAAATAAATTATAGATTTTTCACTGGCACGGGATAGGCCAGTCAATATTCCCATATAAGAAAATTCTTAAATCAATGGTGGAGGTTTTGGGTTGGTGAAAGTTTATTTCAAGGCCTCACGGTCATGTTATATATGTAATTAGAGGTCTATGTCTTTCATGTAAGGTGGTTTTTCACAGATTTATTAGATTTTATATGGGTAATAACATCTTTCCCCATGATCCTAGACATTTATTGGTGTGTTTAATGATTCCATTCAAATTTTAGGAATTTATTATGGTCCTGGAAATGACACATGAAGAATAAACCAATCATTTATAGATCAAAAATAAGATTTCATAGTCGATCGATCACCTTAAGGGATAAATGAATCATGTCAGGTTCATAGTTTTTGTTTGTGAGTCACATGTTAAACTAAATATTGTGATGTATAATTTCTAATCCTTATCATTTCATATTTGAAAGGATTGGAACTGTTGAACTATTCACATTGGGTTCACCATATTTTTTCTGATTGAAACTCTGACAGCATCTATCTCTATGACAATTCAGTATGAACATCAGTGCAGACCAGTGATCCCAAGGCTGGTGGTAACTAAGGTTGTTTTATTAGTGATTATTTATATTTTAAATTATTTGAGATGGTGGAAGTATAGTCTTGTTTCAATATTTTATGGGATTTATACATACTCTTAAAATATCCTATATATTTATGACATTTCATTGGTTCTATTACAAATCCCAATATAAGACTATTTACCCCAATGCCAATGATTTGATCAAAGTCAATAATATATACCAAATCTTCTATGTATTATTGGTTTTACATGTATCTATTATTAGTTCATGATATTTTGGTTCAAAACATAATAATTATTCTATCTAGAGATTATCACCAGTCAGGATGGTAGTAGGTGTTGTCGGGTTGGGATCATACATGTGAGAGGGATTCCATTGTATCTTTATGAAGGGAATCATAACCCACATTATTTAGTTCCACTTAAATTGTAATTTTTTACATTTTATGGTCATATTTCAAGGACCTATACATGAAGATTAAATTCATCTAAGGAATACAAGGTGAATGGTTTCTCGAAATTGTTGGTGTGATACTAATGCATTGGTATCCCATTTTGAATTTTCATGTTAGTGGGTAACTAAATAATATAAGGTATGGGACATCTATGGATATTCTGAAGATGCATCCATGGATCATCACCAAAGAATGATTCTTGCTAATCTTTTCATCATAAGGAGGTCTTATTCTCATAAAATAGGAGGTACCTAGATCCTATTTGGGATTACACCAAATTGGACGCATGTGTATGGGAACCTATAAAAATATATCGACTCATAGTAAATTAAGAAATTTTGAGGATAATTTCAACTCAATGTGTATATAGTGGGAGTAAAAGGAGTTTCTCAACTCACGGTGTGAATGGTCATCTTATGATATCCACATAGTATGAAAGTGAATGCTTTTTTGAATGTTGGGATTGAACATTAGATAAGATTCCAACATATCCTGATTAATAAGAATCAAATCCCATATATTTCCCATTACATAGTTTATAGTCATGCGTAAGTATTGGTCCACGATATATAACATCATGGAGGAAGGACATATGTTCTTTAGTTGAATGTAATGAATCTCAGACTTCTAGTAAATTCTGGTGATGCATCTCAATTTTGTTAATAGAATAATCAACTAAACCTCTATTCACACATGATTTACGCTCAATGTGATAAGTAAGAGATAGAGGATTAGTCATATTTCACTAGAGTTCCCAACAAGGCATTGAATAGGTCTTATGAATGATCTTCCATAGATACCAGACATAGTAGCTAAGTCAACAAAAATTATATTTTGGGGTTGAAACCTAGATAGAGGACCATATATATGATCCATATGTTATAAATGGGTTGATAACATGAGGATGAGTTTGGATTATGTTTGATCTGACCTTTGTGGTGAAGTCGGGTCTTACACCTTGAAAGAGGCCCGCATAATTATTATTGTTTCACTATAGGGTTGAAAATGGGAGTGATAGTTGGGATTACACGTGATATTTCCTTTGATTTCAAGTAGACTCTTATGACAATGAGGATTCTTATTGTGGTACATCATATTTATTAGTTATTATATAATAAGAGAAGGTATGTGTATGGATTAACTCTAGAGGAATCCCAATAAATAATAACATTTATGAGTTTATCTACTCATGTTTAATAATGATAACCTATAATATTATATCGAATTGAGCTATATAATGAGACAAATAAGATTATATCAACTGAAGGTAGTGATTTATTGGTGAGGAGTATATCAAATCTAGTTAATTATGTAAACTAGATGGGTTTATCAACTTAATATATTTTAAGAATCCATAAAGAATATCAACACTTAGTGAAATTATGTGTGGCTTACACATTAATACTTCTAGTGAGTCCCCAACCTAGTTAATGAATCATGTGAAGGAAGGTAAAGTTAGGTGTGTATACTAAGGGGGTTACCTTTTATAAAGAAAAAGATATGAGTATCTTGACATAATGAAATACGATGAAACTTATAGAAGAATATATACTAAATATGGTTGTGGGAAAAATCGGTAGCATCCTAACACAAAGTGAATGAAGACACCAAGAGGGGTATCATGACTCAAGTTGTTTTGTAAATCCATAGTGAGTTTTTTTTACCAAAGAATTTATTAGAATCATGGTTGGAGTCTTATATATTGAAACACAAAATACTTTTGACCCATATTGAAGTTTCTATGGTGTGACCCTTGATTTTTATTTGGGGTCACTAACCCTTGAAAAGGGACATGAATGAAGTCCCAAGACGACATTACATCACTGATCCTGAATAGTGGTGTAGGGGTTAATAACTCATGTTAGGAACTTCATGGATAAGGCCAAAATGTATTTTGGTCTATTTTTATATGAATTAAAATGGTATGTGAGTATATGGCTTTCATTATATATTTCATATAGAGTTGGTCACATAGCACCTCAAAAAGGGAGATTAGCATAGTTTTACTGTAAAAGGTTTTTTCATAGAGCACATTCACATAGAGCTGACCGCATAATATAGACTCTATAGGTATTTTTCATAGAAATGTTTCCTTCTAAAGGGATACCACATATAACACTTCACAAAGGAATATTATTCTCCATGTTTTGATATCTGGAATTTACCCAAGTATTTATTATAGGAAAATTTGTCATGTCTTATAGAACCATTCAGATGTTCCTATCCATATTTATAAGTAGTGTAAGGTAACTACATTCATGAAATAAGTATACGCATATAAATTTAATTTCTATGTCAAGAGAGTAAAATTCTAAGGGGTGTGTAGAATATTACCTCCTATTCTCCAAAAAAAATTAATTGCATTGGTATTAAATTGTTATAAAAAAAGAGAAAATAGCTATGAATACTTTTTTAAATGGTTATCTTGAAAATTATTTCTTGATGTGCTCTTATTTCTATATAGATATATTCATTTTTTCCTTAAAAAATTTTACTTTTCCACTTATATCTAGAGAAAATGGTTCCCTACATTACATGGTCTTAAGTTTTTATCTATATGTTTATTTGGGATCTGCGGCTGGTTGAATTGAACCTTGTGAAGAAAACTACGCTCCTAGATATAATTTATACACCCTAGTATGATTTTTAGGTAAAAGTTCATTAAATACCCAAAAAATAGGTCTTACGGCTTTGAATACTTTTTGTTAGCAATACGAGAAATCCATTTCCTACTTTTGGAGGGAGGTTATCCTTACCATGATATAGGATTGGGAAACAATTTTGTGGTATCTCCATTAACTAGTGTGTGATAATTCATGTGCTTCATGCAAATCAAAATTTCTTATTATTTTAAAGTTGAGATAATTTTCCAATCAAACTCGACATGTTCCATATAAGTGATGATGATATCATGTATTATATGTCAATGTTCATGGTTTGAATATTTTTATCCCAACATTGAGTTTCACACCAAAGTTAAGAAGATACTTAAATTATGGTAAAATAGGCCACACCATAGTCATTTTTAAGTAGTCCATGTATGTTAAATCTAGATATAGAAATATAGAAACAAACAATAAGTTGTACGATTAGATGGAAAAAATATTATCATGGTGTCAGAAATCAATGATGTTGAAATTAATAGACTTTAAAAAAAGGTTAATCTAAAAGCTAAAGAAGTAGTGTGATGAAGGTGAAATAATATAGGATACATTTCCAATAAGTACCTGAACACTTTACTAAAAAATTTGGATCTATTGAAAAGAAATGAAAAAGTAAAAAAGTGCCCTGGTTATAAACATGTTCATGACAAGAGGGTGTCTGCATAGAGTAAGAGGGAAAAATATGTCAATAAATAATTTTTATTTATATGGCCTGATTAGTTAGAAAATGTAAAGAGCCTTGAATAAGATGAAAATGTTGAACTAAGATTAAGTACCCAAAAAGATATTACAAATCTAGTTAAGAAGAAAGTTGAAAACAAAAATTAATCCATGCTATCACAAGGAGTTCATATTTAGAAACATAAGGAGATAAAAAGTAGAAATATTTCAGTATAGTTCATATCATAATTGGTAGTTTCTTCTAAGTTGAGAAAAGTGTCTTGACCCCAATCCTATAACTGAATACTAGTGAATGTGTAACTTATTACTAGAATTTTGTGACTATTGTTTTATTGTGTAATTGGAGGTGATGGTATAGTTAATACACCAATCATAAAATAATATATATTCATTAAGAATGGAAATAATCCCCTTTTGGGGGAAATGGATGTAGTTAAGGCCTCAAGATATTTTCAATTCCTCAAAATCTGAATTGCATACATCCTTTTAAAATTAATATAATTGAGGCATGATACTCACTATCTTATACCTATTATTTTTTATAATTTTTGAATCATTATGGGGGTGATTATCTTATAAAATGGGGAAATGAAATTACATTCACTTGAAATTTTATATGTGTTTTATGAAGTTATGAGTTTGTTTATAAATTTATAAAAAACTTTCATAGAACCCATGTGAAATTAATTTATTATTAGGAACCACATTGAGGTATATGAATAGACTACATTGTTTCTTTGGTAAATCCACTCTTTTTTCTACACCATTCTTGACCACATAGATGTCGAGATGATTTCAATAAGGATCATTGCTAAGAATTGTGTGGTGGATTCCATTTCTAATGATTGTAAAATATCAAAGGGGGGAGAATTTTCATTGATAAATTGAAGAGATAAATATTTTCCCTAACATTAAAGGGTATAAAATTTATTCCCCTTTATATTAATTTTTATCAAGATGGAATATAAAAACTGAATTGATGTGTTTATGTGGAATTGTGAAAAAATACAAATGGGTAGATTAAAAATAACTTTATGGACTATGTGATGATATTATTGTATTTTTTTAATTTTATTATATGAAATTAAATGTGTACAAGGAGATGGGTGGGTGGTGGATTGAGTATCCACCCAGTACAAGGTGATTAAAGGTGTTTCCCATAAGATTTGGATAAAGAAGGTAATCTTGGGCAACCATTGAAAATACAAATGGAGTCTCACATGTTGTCAACGTAATTTTGAACACATAGATTATTTAGATAAATTTTATACACAAATTCTAAGGTAAATCATTTAAATTGAATTATTTTTGAATTTCACCTCATGTTAAATAGAATTATAGGATGTGTGAAATTTATTTCAACAAAATTCCTATCATAAGTGAATCATTGTCAGGGTGAACATCTTATATAAGTTGTAATTTTTAGAATTTTAAGCTAGCATAATTAGTGAAATTTAAGAGCTAAGGATATGGGAAACCATCTAAAGTAACATGATTTGTCTGAGATAGGATAATGCTAATAGAATAGGTGATTATTATTTATTTTAAATAAATCGTTGATTTCTGTTATAGATTTAGAAATTTGAAAAAAAAGAAAAATTTATTTTTTTCATCACGTATTATAATTCTTCTACATGGAAGAATATTTCAGAAAAAAATCAAATGGGTTTTTCTAATGAGTGGTCAATATAAGTATATTATTAAATTTTAATCTTGAAAAATACTTAATGGCTTTATCTTATTAGGGAACCATGTAAGTAAATTGTTTTCTGTGAGTTTGAAAAATGTTAATGGTATTTTACCTTCCCATAATACAATATCACTATGCAGGAAAATAGGTTACTAAATTGAGTAGTGTGTCACCATATAAGAGTATTTTCAATAAGTAGAAAAATTTACTTTGTGAAAATATTAGATTGTATTTTTCTCACAACGGATTTTCACTAGAATTAAAGTTTCTAGAGAATAATTTCCTCAAGATGATTTTTTCATGTTCCAACGTGATTAGAAAATGTTTCTTATAATATCCATGATACAATATAGTTTTTAGAGAGATATGTGATATGAAATATAGATAATTTTATTTTTTGAAATTTTAGAATTTCAAATGTGAATATTTTAAATTCTATTTTTGTGGTCAGAAGTAAAAATAGTGATTTACTCAAATGTGATCCATAATCAATAGGGCCTATTTTTACGTAAATTATAATGTTTGAAGGTTTTTTAAGAGTCATATAAACCTATATAATAATAATATTGATGAATTTGTCTATGTATATCTTATCGTTGATCTATTTCAAGTTAACATCACTATTTAGGGACCCACATAAGGGATAATTTAGATGTTTGTAAAGGTGAAGTTGAAGTGAAATGTGTTGGGTAAAGGTGATAACAATCTAAATAAAGTAGGATTTGAAGAATTTTATAATGTTATATATTCAAATATGTATTATAAGACATTTATTCCAATTTTTTAATATTTTCAAATTAGAAAATTTTAAAATAAATTATTGTGGTCAAAAATAAGATAAACATAAATAGTTTGGTGTTCTATTGAATTTTTTTAAACATAAAAAGGAATATTCTAAATCCATATTACTGATTAAGAATATAGGAAGATGAGGAGTGTATTAATATTGAATACACTACATCATATTTTATTCATTATGGACATTTTTAGGAGTGTTGTGTCATAAATAAGTTTCAAACATTTTCATTAACTTGATGATGATGTATGTCTTTGTTGAAGATTTAAATGAGTTTCTTTTATAAAAATATCACTATATGATATTAATTAAAGTTCTAGTTAAAAAAAAGAGTCTAAAGTATCAATATCCAAGAAAATTTTGATAAAGGAAAGGTAACTCCTATAATATACCAAGACATATCCATTGAGCGATAATGAAAATATTTAGATCATGGTACATTTCCTGCATATGGAAAAAGTGAGAGGCACGTTCCTAATAAATGATTAATTATCTAATTTTTTGTATTCTAAAAATATACAAGATATTTTTTTAGTGACCTGTGTTTAAAATTAATAAAATGTGAGTGAGTGTATATAAAAATTAGTGAGAAGATGAGACCTATAGATATAGGTTGTATTGAATTTAAGTATCTAAGAATTAATATGAGAAAATAGAACCTATACTAAAGTAAAGATCGAATGGGTGTCAATGTGGGAAGAAGAAATTAATCCAATAATTTGTAAAAAATATTATCAATGAGATAATGTTTATAAAAGGAATATATGAGAATAAATATGAGGATAGAGAAACACATTTATACATTGAATTGGTCTTGGTGTCAAGACAATTATAATATGATGATATTCTATGTTCAAAAATCACAAGATCCCATTGAGTTATGGAATTTGGTGAGAAATTCTACCTATAGGAAATGATCAATTTAAAAAACATTATTAACAGTTTAATAGAATTTAGAGAAGTTGTGGTGGGGAAAGATATGTAATATAGTGGATATATTTCTGTCCATGTGTTAAACTTATGCATTCTTAAAATAAGGTGTTGGAAGTAAACACTTATATATAATTAGAGGGATTTCATAGAATTGTTGTTTTGTGGGGATATCATCATGGGAATAAATCAAAATAGTATAAAATTATTAAGAAGTCCTATAAGAAGTAGGAAACTATTTACACAATTGGATACTATGTTTTTGTGGGATACACCAATGGTTTTAGGGAGATACCATGTCAAATATGCTTATATTTATATAAAATATTACAGTAGATAATCTCTAACAAGGAAATTCCAATCAAAGTAAGGAGTATGTATTTAATTCCAAAACCTTTAAATCATATGTGATACTTTTATTTTCCATATTTCATTATATATAGAAATTGATTGAATTTTTAATGATAAGAGATTAATATGCACTATTTGGAAACATAGATTAAATTATAATATGGTTGGAGGATTTATAAATAATTTCTAATTTGGACAAAATATGAAACACTAGTCTCACCCCCCCCCCCCTCTTACGTAACTACACTAATAAATTCAGAATTTTATTTGGTATTAGAAAAAAAATTATTTTATGAATATATCTAATTTTAATAACCCACTAAATTTAATTTGGTTTAATAAAGTCCATATTTAAGATAGTTGAGGAATATAATATGATATAAAATTTTTTCTCTTCATCTATTTTTATAAATAGTGTTTTCACTTCCAAGACAATGAAAAATAGGATGAAGCAGAAAAAAATGATAATGGAAAAAAATCATGATCATTGAGGATCATCCACTAGATGAATTTAGTAAAAGATATTTGTGTTCCATCATATTTAGTGTGATATATTCATGAAATCAATTTAGTTTAATCTATATAGAATTTAATGTTCTTGAAAATTAAAAATCACTCATTGATTTTTATTCTGAGATAAAGGCGTATCTTAAAATGGTCAATATTAATGTATCTTCATAAATAATGAAAATGATAAATCAGTTAAAATTTTAAATAAAATAATTTCATTAAAAAATGAAAAATTTAAATGATCAACTTATTAAATGGTTGTTTTTGGATAAACAATTCATTCATTTGATAGCCATTAAATAATTTCAATTAACATCAATGAATCCTAGATGGGTGTCAAATTAAAGAGAGTTAAATAGTTTGAATGTTCTTTGATGGAAAAAGAAGGATGAATTAATAAATTTTATTGAGGATGATATGTCACTAGGATTATAATATGATATCAGTTGTGACTGTTAGTAATACACTCAGTTAAAAGTGTCTAAAGTTGAAGGTAAGATTGAAGAATTGAAATGTGATGCAATTTAAGTCCTTCCATGCTATTAAGAAAAATATATTTTCTTCAAATAACATAGATGATATTATAAATTAAAGAAATAATAAAAATAGTGTTAATAAGTATTTGAGATAATATAGATAAGTCTCCACCTCATGTACACTGAAAATTTCATACCACAATAGAATTCATTTCATTGTTAAATATCCTATATTTTTTAAAAATGTGGGACAAAAGATAAATTTTTTAAAAATATGGATGTGTAAAAATGATGGGATATTTACCATTATAAAAAAAATTTGGGAGCACATAAAAAATTGTGGTTCTAACAAAATAATATTAATCATGAAAATCTAGACAATAAGCATGCCCAAGTAAATGAAAGAGATCTATAGGAAAATATTAATGCTACTGGTGGTCTAGTTACATGTTCATAGATTGTTGTTATAAAGGATCAATTATTAAAACTGGTTGAAGGGTAGAAAAAAAGGGGAGAAAAAATTAAAATGGAAAAAAAATTGATGAATAGAGTCCGTTGAAAAAATATTTATATTTTCTATGAAAAAAAATTATAAACTAGAGAATTTTTATGTCAATTGGGAAACTTTTTGTCACACATGTAATGAATAGTTGTTTGATCTAAACAAACATAACTAATATTCTCATGAGAAGAAAATTCCACAATATTATCGTAATAATAAAACCAAAAAACAAAGGAAGTTATCATTGACTAATGAATAAGTAAATAAAGTAGAATAAACCACATCCAAAAATTCGTTGAAGAAATATGGTAAAATGAGTGTCACACTAGATAGAATAAGACTCATATATGAGTTTAAGAGAGGAAACACCATGTACGTTTATAATAAATCCATGTAAATAAAACCTACCATTAATAATATAGAAATATATAAGAATAAAACCAATGGGATACTCAAGAATATTTGTATGGTGGAAGATATCACTGATGATAAAATTTAGAGGTTGAATACTAATTGTAATCTAAAATCTAAAACTTTTTTTCATGGAATGTGTTAGAAGGTAGAATAAATTTCATATTAGTAAATCACCACATTACCAGAATATATGGTGTTGTAAAATAGAAATTTATAATAACAAATGCATCCTAGTTCTAAAAAAATTAATGAAAATAGGGGGTTCAAAAAAAGGAATAGCATGAAACAAATAAAGAAATAATTCTTAGTAATATGGCCTAATCAACTAGAAAATGAAATAAGGATGGAACAAGTTGAAGGGGGAGAATAAATTTTAATAACCCAAATAGAGATGATAAATATAAATTTATTAACTCTAATTTATGTATTTTTTTCATTTGAATACTTATATGTATATTGATTGATTTTTTCTTGGAGTTTTTGTGTTGTTTTTGAGATCTGAGAATCCTATAATTAAAAAAAATATTGATGTATATTAAATAATGTGAACACATATTTTTGAATAAATGGTACTCCCATCATCTTGGATCTAATATTGGAATCCTAAAACCATTGTTGATTTTGAAATGCGGGGTTTACCCTAGTAATGAGAAAATATTGTTCTGTGTTGGGTTTCCTGTTATGGGAAACCATTGGGGGTTATTTAAATAAAATAAAAATAATTTTAATTTTTTAAAGACCTACAAACCTAAATATCCCCCTTAAATACATTATTATTATTATTTGAAAGTTATCCATATAACCCTGGGATAATTAGAGGAGGTGGTGATATATTTCATTATTTTTCATTCAAGATTGATGATCGATGATGAGTGGATAGAGGCGAATTAGAGATGGATAAAGAATAAATAGAATCATCATCTTCAATTATAGTGATCATTTTATTGACCAATTATCAATCCAATAATTTGGTTGTACCCTTTATTTTTGGGTCTTCTCAATAACTATTTACTTGAAAAAAATGAATTATTTTTCTACATTGGTTTTTAGTGATCGCTATTCTTTTTACGAGCTCAATTATTCATTTATTTATAGAATAATAATTTATCCTTTAATATTATTGATTTATTTATCTAATAATATATTCGAAAATGAAAAATGGACATGTTTATTCCCAAAAATGTTGTTATGTGATTTTCTCATATTTTTCTTCATTTGATCATCATCATTAATCCTTGTTTAGTGGTTCGATGAATACTCAATAACTGATCATCGCGCAATTAGTCTTTGGTATGATGGTTTTTTTCCATAGGTCTAGATTTTGGATCAAGGGTATGATCCAAGATTTATTTGGTGTAACGGGTGATCTTAGATAGATTGGAGTCCAATCATGAATAATTTTTTCCTATATTTTGTCTTATAAAGAAGCGGCCATATTGGATTTCTTCCCGATCATATTCGGGTGGTCAAAATCTAGACATTGGCGATGATGGGGTTTGGCCAACAATAGATCTGAATTCTATGGTCACATTCATGGTGGAAATGGTGGTAGAGGTGTATTCTAGAAAACCATAATATAAATGGTTTATATTCCTAGAACACATGTTCTAAAGTAATCTAGTTGTGGAAGCTGGAGTTTCTGATGAAGATAAGTATAACATGACTTGTATGGAATATATATTTTTTCTGATATGATGATAGAGGCTTGACATGTACCCAAATTGTACATAGTCAAAAATATGGGCAAGTACATGGGAATACCTACATTACACAATCACGGATGTGTAGTTGGACACAACCATGGCCATTATTGAAAGCATGTCCAGTGTACACTGGGATAGGATAAGGTAAATGGGCCTGGGCTAGAAGGATACAGGCAGGTTCTAGGTGGAAACATACATGCCCTGAACCACTTGTACACATTGTATTGTCCCATATGTTTAGTTAATCTGCATGTAGGTGAGGACATGGCTAGGTGTCCATGTGAGGTCACGTGTTGTGTGACCCAATTTACATATCATATACCTCCCTTAGGAACATACCCCTTGTGTATTTCCTTCTTCTAAATATGGATTTCATCCCATAAGTAGCCCATCCTGGAAAATTTTCAGCTTTAATTTGATAGTGGATTTTGTTTTTGAATCAAAGATATGACATGAGGATATATAACAATGACACTTCTTTTGTTGATTCTTGGTCCATGATAGTGATTGGGATGGATTATCATAGGGATTTCAAGGTTGGAAAATCCCATGTAAAATTATAGAATGGGTCCCACAAACTCTTTACAAAGGTTGAGTCAGTACTCACCCATAGTACACAATGGTTAGTTTCCTCGATCTATGGAGTGTTATAGCCCATATTTGAGATCTTGTGGATAATAGTTTCTCCATGGGAGTTATTTCTCTATTTTATGTAGAGTGATGTTGTGAGAGGAACATTCAACTCATGTTCTTGTGAGGTTTCTCATGGTGCTCTTCACCAATGGTAAACTCTTGGAGCAACATTCCGACTCATCATTCATAGTTGGGGTCTAGAGATAGATATCCTCTTTCTCACTCACTTGTTTTTTTATGAACATATATGTGTTCGGTTTTCATTTCCATATTTCTTATTGTTTGAGTAACTATTAGATATTTTTATTTCCCCCTTTTTTCGTTTTTGGGAAGTCCTACTTTTAATCTATACACTCACCCTCATAGTGTATTTTCCCACATTCTATGTTTCTTATGAAAAAAATAGAAAGATCGGTGGTGACCTTGGAAGACCAGGTTTTGGAGTTGCATAGTTGTACCTATAATATATTACCATGTTTAGTTGTTAGCCTTGGAGATTTTGATTTCAGTTCTCTCCATTTCCCTTTTTTCATTAGATTTCTTGTTTGGCCCTCATTTCTGGTTGGGTGTGTTTTTTCTACCACATTACATTCATATTAAACTTTTTTAGTTGGATGATTTCCTAGAGGTTATTGCATGAATGATTTTGACACGATATTTTCAATTTCATATTATTGATACACTATTGTATGGAGTTGGTTGTGTGTGCGCAAATATGTTTTTAGTATATGGCCTACCATATTAGTATATCCTTATTATAAAATTTCACCAACCACTATTCTATGAGAGGTGATCTTGGGGATTTCACATTTAGATTATCACCAGCCCAGAGGGACTTAGTTGATTCGGCAGTGAAAAAGTGGTATCAAATGGGGTCTATTCCTTGAGTTTGTGTTTATAATTTCAATTTTTTTAGGATTAGTTTTGGGACTTAGTGAAATTGTGTCTGATTGTATCAAGTTCAGATTTTAGGATAGGGAACCATGTGTTGTTGTGGATTGCAATGTATCCATTCACCAGGACTCTGATTATGTTCATTTAAACTCTATACACAGAGATAGTGATTGTAGGAAACAAATAGTATGTGAATCATAGTGGATTGAGTGTTTTAATTTCATGTAATCCTTATGTTAGCACTCTATATATGCTTATCTAACCATGGTATGTCTTTATATTTTTCATGATTTCTCCATGATAACATCTAGTTAGGATACCCATATGGGATCATGAAGTTGATCAATTGAGGGATAATGTCTTGGGTCAAGGACCTTCCTAAGAGGAGTTACCTCAAGGAATACATAGATCAGTACCACTTTATGTCGAGTAGGGTATTGTTTCAACAAGGTAGAATAATGATTCTCTTAAGCTTAGTACATTATGTGGGTTCCAGCAACAGTGACAATTGAGGATTCACATCGATCTAGACACTTAGGTAGTGGAGGATTATCTTGAGTCTCTAATCTATGTTTTCAATCTTCTTCAAACCCTAGCCAATAAGATGGTTGTGCAAGCACCAAGTATTCTTCATCGAGCAATAGGTCTATAGTGGAGTTTGATCATAGGGACTAATGATGAGATGATTCTCTCATGGTTAAACATAATGTATATGTTCCATTATGATAATTTTTCTTCCTTACTGTTATTTTTGTGTATTCAAGAGTCTCTCAAGCTATAGTATAGTGATATGACAATTGTAGACTACTCTATGTGCTTTACCAACTATACATGACACTCCCACGATATAGTGGGACAAAGTTTCTGATAGGATTAGAAGATTGAATATGGCCTTAGTAGAGACATTTGTTCAAGTTTACTATCATTTCGCATTCCTATTTTTTTATGAATAATGGAATGGGATATGGTTTTAGAGTGATTCTTGGAAAATGCATTTCAGTGGTTCTTAACTGGTTCTAGTTTTCATGGGGATGATTCTTTAGCATCATCGAGACTTTTATAGTCATCAAGGTCTCACAGAAGGTGGAAACCCCATGCCCAAACCAAGACCAAAGGATCTGTAGACTAAGGTTTATGTAGAGGATTGGTTAACCAGGAGAGAGGTGATTCTATTCGTATGATATGAATGGTCATATGGATCCTGATATCCCAATCATTTGTGATTAGGATGGAAACTAGACAGTGGTTGGACCTCCATGATAGAGGCATCATCGTGATTCGGGATCCCCTAGGCATAGCCAGGGTAACTATTAGGTGGGTAGTACTAACAGAGGATCGGGAGGAGATCCATAGGTAGGATCTTCTAGTATAGGTAGACATTATGAGATACTTCCAACACTACCACTACCATGTGGCCCACTCTAGGTTCGTAGAGATAGAGATTACGGACCAGGGAAATTGTTGCTTAGAGATGGATTTGACGTGGATTCTAATGGTATAATTTGAGGTATCATATTTTTCCTTTCTTATATTTTTCTAGTAGTTGTGGAGATAGATATGATTCATTAATTTATCTATATATTTCCCATATGATATCTATATATTATCATTGAGACTTTTTTCAAACAGTTATGGGTATAATATTCCACATTAAGTGATTCTACAATATCACACATATTCCAACAATGTGATTTAATGTTTTGGGGACTGATTTTTTCAAGGGACTACTTATTCATCATGATTAAACCATTTGATATCATCTTGGTTATGGACCGGTTCTTCATGGTTCATTCTCAGATAGACTATAATCATAAGAGAGTTAGATGATTTCAAACATATGGCATGAGGTTCTCCTTTGTAGTGAGAGATATCTCATGTCATAGTGAGTGGGGATCATGATTAGGAAACTGAATCCCATCACCCTTTAGTTGGTGAGTGTATCCCTTGGTGTATAAGTCACTTTAAACTTTTAGATTCTAGTGGTAGTAGAGGATTATATTGATTTGAATCCTGATGATATCATGGGACTACATCTAAGGTGTGATATGGACTTCTACATCAAATTTCACCCGAGGGCCACAAAAATATCTTCTATAATATATTAGATGGCCCTTATTGAGCTTCTGGAGCTGAGGGTGATATTAGAGGACCTTCAAGAGAAAGATTTTATAAGGCCCATTTTTTCTCCCTAGGATGATCTTGTTTTTTTCACTAAAAAGGTACATGGGAGTTTTATGATTGGTTTTTTACTACAGTCTCCTAAATCTGGAAATTATAATGAAAAATTACCAATTTTAGAGTATTGATGACTTCTTTGACTAGTTGATAGGTTTTTTTTAGTTCTCCAGGAAACATCTCATGTCTATATATGAATAATTGATGTTTATCAAGGTGATATTGTGAAGAAACCATCCTGATATCAGTATGGACACTCTATGTTCTTTGTGATGACTTTTGGTGTGACAAATTACACCTACTGTTAATGGGTCTTATTAACGGGATGTTCTATCCATAAAAATAATGATTCTTATATTTTTTTTCATTGATAGAATTCTCAATTAATATTTTTTTTAATAAGGAGCATAAAAATTATTCTAGGATAGTCCAAAACTTACTTCAAGAGAACTAGCTTTATGGTAAGCTACTCACATGCTAGTTTTGGATCTATGAGGTTTATTTTCTTAGTAATTTCATCTATGACCATGATATATCTATGGTTATAAAAATGATTAATGAATTTATTTCATGCGAACATCCCAATATAAATTTTTAGGTGCGGAGTTTTGTTGGTTTTTTGGGGTACTATATGTGGATTATGATAGAATTTTCAAGGATAGTAGCCACTTTGACTACCATGATGTAGAAAGGGTATCTATTTACCTGGAATGAGTAGTGTTAGAGAGTATTCAAGCAATTCAGAGTGATTTTTAACCAAGCATATTTCCCGAGACAACCAAAAGAGGGATTTGAGTATGGGGCTTCTTTGATACCTCTAGAAATTGGATTGGTTGTGTGTTAATGAAAATTAAAGTTTTCATCACTTAAGGGTTGAGGTATTTGAGGCACCAAGAGAAGAATTACATGAATCACAATTTAGATTCGGCAGTAGTTGTCTTATTTATTAATATATTAAGGCATTATAGTCTGGGTAAGGATTTTTTTTCTCAGACTTCCAAAGTATTTGGTACAATATCAACTAGAGAGACACCAAATTACGAGAGAGATATTGGATAGGGATCGTGAAAGAAATTGAATTTAATAGAATTTATACATTGAGGAAGGGAAACATTAAGGAATATTCTCTTTTAATAAATACATGTTCTCCCTTAGTGGAGGAGGAACCTGAGCAGTTGGACACTTTATAGTTAAACTTGGTAGATGGGAGGGGTGTATTTTTTCTTCAATTGATTGTGGTGACTCCTCCACTGCTTCAGCTTGTTAGTGTTTCTCAATTGGGTGATATCCATTTTGATGTCCTATGTGAACATATATCATTTGGATATGTTCCATACGAATTTAATGAATGTGGGGGAAAAATTTTACTTTTCTAGGGATGTGCATTGATTCTACTCACATTTAGTTTGGAGGTGTTAAGGGAGCTCCACACATATCCCTTGGATGTACATCCCAGAGTAGATAACATATAAAGGGCCATTTAGCAGTAGATTTTTGTGATTTCATGAGGCATAGGATTTATGATTTTATCTCTTGGTGTCTCACATATCTACAGGTAAAGGCTAAACATTAGGTTCCAATAGGTTTGACTCGACCCCTAGAGATCTTGTAATATATGTAGAATGGAATATTAATAGATTTTTTATGGGGATTTTGTGAAAAGAGAGATTCCACAATGCTATTGGGGTGATTTTTGATCAACTTACTAGGTCATCACACTTACCTACCATCAGGGAGAATAGTTATATTGAGAATTGGAATAGTTGTATGTGCGTGGCATCATTAGGCTTCAAGGGTTTCCCTTGATGATTGTCTCTGACCATGATTCTTATCTCATGTCATATTTATGGAGAGGCTCATAAGAGGAATTTGGGAACTACTTATGGATGAGTATAGTGTTTCAACTCCATGCTGATGGGTTGGATTAGCTGACTAAATACGTGTTGGAGGATATTCTAAGAGCCTGTAAGTTACGCTATGGCTGTAAAGAGGAGGATCACATGACATTGGTAGAGTTCACTTATAGTAACTGCTATTAATCAATTATCAATGTGTGACTATTCTAGACCGTGTAAGGGAAAACTTGTAGGCCACGCATATGCTAGATTGAGATTGGAGAGACAGCCCTTGTTGGTACTAGATGGTGTAGGTAATGACTGAGAAGGTTCAAGAAGCCAGTGAGTGTATGAATATAGCATAGAGATAATAAAAATGTTATACAGATTGATTTCATATACCATTGAAGTTCATGTTGGGAAACCATTATTTCTTATTTTTATTCCATGGATTTTTGACTTTGGTGACTTTTATGGGGAAGCATGTTATCCATGAGGTTCATTGTGCTATTTGAGATCCTTCAAAGGGTAGGCAAGGTTTCTTTACACTTGGACTTACCAGCTCTATTTTATTGAGTGTATGTAATCTTCTATGTGATGTAGCTAAGGAGATACATTCATAACCCTACACACAAAATTAATTACTATGAGTGGGACATTGAGGATAGATCTAGCTTTGTTGAGTACTCGATGGTGATTAAGGACTGATATGAGAAGATCCCAAATAGATGGATCAATCCTTTAGTTTGAGATATTTGGAATAATGAGATAATGTTGCAAAGATCCTAGGAGTTTGAGAGTTATATAAGTACCTAGTACCCCCACCTTTTTGGAAGCGTGTTATTTTTATGGTAAAAATCTTTTATGGTTTGTATAATGTATGTATTTAAATTTTGTTTATTTAGTCCTTTCAACATTTCAATGAATATCTATGGATTTTTCATCAAAGTCATCATAGTGTTTCAGTATCTTGGACCCTAGAATTGATATATTAAAAATAATAATATATTGAAATCATGAACATGAATCATTTAATAATAAATATATTTCTAATTTTCTAGACCTTGGATGGGAAATATGATACCGTAGTTTATTCTAGAATGTGGGGTTTACTCTAGGTACAATATTAACATTGTCTTCATTGGGTTTTTTATTGAGGGAAACCATTTGCATTGTGTTAAATAAAATAAATATTATTGTTTATATATATTTTAATGACCTAGATACCTAATTATCCTAAATAAATACATCATTATGAAATTTTTATAGGGTTATCCATGTACCCCTAGTAGAATTAGATGAGGAGGTGAGATTTTTCATCCTTGGTAGTTCAGGATTGAAGATAGTTGATGAACAGATTGAGGTGAATAAGAAACGGGACACCATTAGAAAGGGATCATTTCTATCATCACTAGCGAATGTTCTCTTCACCAATGATTGATCCAATCATGAATATTGACTCATTATTTTTTTCTTTTCCACCATTGATTTATTTCACAAAGAATATAATATTTATCTTATTTGGTTTCCAATGATTTCATTCTTCATACAAGAATAATTGTTTATTTATTTTATGAATAAAATTTTATCCCTTAAAATCTTCGATTTCTTTTTCTACAAATGGAAGCTGATGAAAACAATGTCCATGTGTGATCCTCAAATTTATGTTATTGGATTTTATCCCCTTGTTCTTTAGGGGATCAACTCTGGTAATACTTAGTTGGTGGTTCAATGAATACCCTAGAACCGATCATTGTCTAACTAGTCATTGGAATGATGGTTCATTTCCATGGGTCTATATTTTGGATCAAGAGAATAATAAATGTGTGTTGTGGTGTGATGGGAAAGCTCCCATAGATCAGAGGAAGATAAGACGTTCTTTGATAATGGCTTATGGCATGTGGAAGAGCTTCATGATATGACTAATTCATGATCATAATAAGGTGGATGTAATCTGTATACTGACAAAAATTATGTTTGATCAAGCCCAGATCAATGTTCTATGGTGACACTCTTCATAGAAATGATGGTGTAGGAAACATGGGTGATATACGTGAAAGTTTATTTGGATTCTAGAAAAACCTAAAATACATTATGTATGGTCCCAGAACACATTGAATGTTGTCCAAAAGCTGTGAAAGCAAGATTTCTGGGTAAAGATATGTATCACATGCCATTTATGTCAAATAAATTCCATGTGAAACCATACTGGTGGCTCGGTGTCCACCCAAGTGGTACACATGCATAAAAATGGCTCAGGACATGGGCATAGCCAAAGTAAATGGGCATAGCCATGTACTATGACATGGCCAAGGCACCCAAACATGTCCATATTACTCAAAAAATAGCTAGTATACATGTTCAATGATAGTGTACATGGGTATAGGCTAAAGTTAGCGAACATGGTCCTAAAGGATACGTGTATGCCCAAAGTGGCCAAGACATGCCATGTACTACAAATACACACTATGTAGTACTACATGGCCCACCATTCCATGTGAAGAAAATTTCCTGACTAGGTGTACAAGACAGATTAGATTCCATGTGAACCTAAATACACATCGTTTATGGCCCTTTGGAACATCCTCATTTATTATCTCCTTCTAGTGGACTCGTATTTTGGCCTATGGGTATCCTTTTCTTAGCATCTTTACATGTAAAATGAGATGTTTACCTATTTTTGGTGTTAAATATATGACACAATGTGATATGAGTATGAAAATTATTTCACCAATGCTAAACTAAAACCTGTTATTGGATCAGGTTATTAGATAGACATTGGGATTGGAAACTCCCCTATCGGACTAAGGTATATGTCCCATATACTCTATACATAGGTTGATTTTTTACTCCCACATACTACATAATGGAATAGATCCTATATATATAGAGTGTTTCTCCCCTATCATTGAGCTCAGGTAGTAAGTGCGTCCTCCATGGTATTTTGTTCTCCCTTAGCTATAGTGCATAATAGTATGTATCAAACCCCGCAAATCAAGTTCTTATATGGTTTCCCATGGTATTAGGAATCATAGATAGATTATCAGATCTATAGGATGAATTTTTATTCCTAGTTGGGTTTTTGATATAGAGATCATGTTTCTCACTCTCATGGGTATCTTTATAGGAATATATGTATTGGGTTTTCATTTCCCTCTTTCTTATGGCTTGAGATGCCGATTATTTATTTCTATTTCTCTAATTTTGGTATTTGAGGTGAACTAATTTGTATTTATATACTCACCCCTTCATGTTCTTTTTTTTCATGTGTTATGTCTTATGTAGATGAAAAACATATCAGCAATGACCATGGTGGACTAGGTTTTGAACAAGCATAGAAATTCCTAACAGAGATAACCATGTTTCGTGGTCGTCCATTGAGATTATGAGATAGTATCTCTTCATGTAGACATTTTCTAGTTCATTTCATGATAGTACCTCATTTCTAGGTGGGAAGTTATTTTTTTCCTAATTAATTTCAATTTCTATGTTCTACGTTGATGCATTCATAGAGATTGTTGTATGCATAGTTTACACACTCAATGTTCAGTCTTTTATATTATATCTTCACTATAACATTGAGTTTTTTTATTCACGCATATAGGAACTTATTCTAAGGCCTCTTGTTTCACTATTTTCTACTTGGTGTTTTCACCAGCCCCTGCCCTATTAAAGGCGGGCTAGGGGTTGCAGACTCGACTTACCATCAGCATGGAAGGCCCCAAAGGGTTAGGTCCTGACACCAGCAACGAAATAACATGAAAACTAAAATAACTATATTATTACAAAAGGTGTCATATTTAAAAAAAATAAGGAGTGAAAAATAATTAATAATATGATTCATTTCCAAGACATAAAGTAAAGTGAATTTAGATTGAGAAATTAGTCTCAACCCTAGTTCTATAATTGTTGAGAAGTAGTTTTCCACCTTATTCTTACACTATTTTTATTAGGAATTAAGGAGGGAATTAATTTTAAGCTAGAGTCAATACATAAATCATTAAATAATCTACGTTGATGATGTATGGAAGGAATATCCTTAGGGAAAGAAACAAATGTAGTCTTGGATGCTATGGATTTATTATTTTATTATAATCTGAAATTTATACAACCCCTAAAAATTTAGAATTTGAAAGTTCTTACAAGCCCTAAAATCCCTATTATGGTTTTTCCATTTACAATAATTAAGGGGGATAGTTTTTATAAGAAAATAAGGAAGTAAAATTAATTGAACCTGAAATTTTTGATGTATTTCTTAAAGTTGAGTATGGTTATACATTTCTAAATGTCTATTTCCCACCCCAAAAGAAATGAAATTCTCAGTTAGTACCACACTGAGAAATATGAATTGAAAGCTTTTTTGCATTGTTCAATTCCCTATTTTTTACTAATTTTTATTTTCCTATATATAATTATAAATTATTTATATAATGTGTATTCCTAATAATTTCACAGTGCCTTTATTATCTATACATAGTATAAAATAAAAGTGGAGAATATATTTCTTTGAGATAATGGATAGAGATACAATTTCCCTACTATTAATGGGGAGAAAATATATTCCATATTTTTATTAATTATTAATAAGGGGGATAAGGGAGAAATTTACATGTGTTATTTATGTTTTATTGAGAACAAATCAAATAGTGGATATTAGAGTGCCCTTGTGGATTGTGTGATACTAATATTTAATTTATTATCAATTTATTTTATTGATTTCAATGTGTACTTGGAGGAAAATGGTTGGTGGATTTCATATCCACATATTACATGAATATTTAAGGTTTTTTCCGTATAGTTTGGGATAATAAGATAATTTTTTCTTTTATTTCAAATAAAAAGGGATTCTAACATGTTGGAAAATGAAGATTGAAGTGCATGTTGTCTTAGAACATATTTCTGGATATGTTATAATGGAATCCCTTCAAATCAAATGATTTTTGAACAATACCTAATATTAAATAAAAGTTATAAGGTTTTTTAATGTTCTATAACAACATTCCCATAATAATTAATCTGATCAGTTGGTGAATATCCTGAAGAGGCTATGCTTTTCAAAAATTAAACGTTGATTAATTACAGATATTAAAGACCCAAGGAGTAGGTAACCCATTTAATTGAACATGAGTGGTTTTAAACTGGTTGATTTGACTAGAATAGGTCGCAATATGGGTTTTAAAGATATGTGAAATTTTTATTATTAATATGGAGAGATTAAAAATGAAAAATGTATTTTTCCTGCATGTAAGAGAATTCATTTATAAAGAAGAATTAATTGAAAATGTATTGAAAGGATTAATCTTAAAAGGGAAATGAAAAGGTAAATAAATCTACGTGATTTTGGAAAAAGGAAAATTAATTTTACTATATCATAAGGGAATTTATCTATGAGATCTATCACATAACTAAATTCAATTACAAGTCACCACATAATTGAATTTTCTACTCATAGAGGAATTTCCTTAATGAAAATATGAGCTTTTTAAAGACATAAAACTAATATTTTCTAAAATTAAAGATTATAAAGAAAAATTTAATCAAGTTTTTTGATTAGTTTTTCCGACGTGATCTAAACATAACAATACATATGATATTCATAATTTAAACATGTTTTGAGTAAGATTAATTATATGCAACATAAATAATATCTTTGTTCTAAATTTTAAACTTTTGAGTGAGAATATGTGAAATTATATTTTAGTGGTAAGAAATGAAACTAGTCGGCACTGTAATGATAAGATATGAAGTCTTGTACCTACATTAAGGTTACTAGGAATTTATGAAAGTTATTTAAGGGTTATATAGACCTACGTAAAGGTAAAATTAAAGTAAATATCATTGTATATATTATCACTAGGTTTTGTATGGGTAAGCTCACTATTCGAGGACTGGCAGAAGGGTTAGTTGGGAACTACATATAGCAGATGCTAAAGTGTATTTTTCTACATAAAGGTGAAACCAATATATGTAAGTGTAACTTCACTATAATGACCCCGAAATTACATGTATTTTTTTAATTATATTGGAATTTTACGAGTCCCTAAAAATTGAAGATGCGTGATTCTGAGGGCCGGTGTGCCCAAAATGAATTGCTGAACTTTTTTCCAGGTACGTTCAGTAAACGTGCGAGTGGGTTTTTGTAACTTTTAAACTGGTGCTCAGAATTGAAATTTGAGGGTACTGTTGAACTCACAGTGCCGGTATTCACTTAAGGTGACATTCACCTTGACGACAGTTGGTCAAGGGTGAAAGTTAATTTTTTCTCTTTTCGTGAAATAATTGAATAAAATAAATTTGTCTAACATTTTAATTTTAGAAACCTCCCACATGGGTTATGGTGTTTGGGAACACCAAAATTAAAAACTCCCACATGGGTTATGGTGGTGGCGACCACCCAAGCCTAAAACCCCCCAATTTTGAATTCCTAATGTTGGGGCCACTTGAACCCTCATAATGGGAGAAACTCTTAAACTCCCTTTTAAATTTGGGGAACTCTCTTTAAACTTCCCTAACTTTAATTTGTCCACCCACTTTGATTAATTATACCAACTCGTCAATTAATTAATTAAGCCAATATGAAATTATGACAACAAACAAAATTGATAATATATTCTATTATGTTGGATATTTCATTTTTGGTGGGGATTTGAAAAATGTTTTTGGAAAAGGAGAAGGAGAGAGATTTTGGGAGGATTACACTTCTCTAATGAAGAACTTCTTCCATGAAGAATGCTTCTCCAATAAAGAACGTTGATGTTCTCCAACGTCTTTGACTTCTTCCTTGAGAAATCCTCCAATGTGGGATGTTTTTAATCGACGATCATCCTTCCCTCCTCATCGACGTCAACTAACAAACGAGGTAGGGGTTTGATTTAAATTGATCAATCATAATTTTTCTCCTCACATTGAATCATCCCCCTTGAGTCGCATGTTACAGCTCTAACATGGAGGGTGCGGCCCAAACCAACTTGGACTGACCCCTATGTCATTCTTCATGAATGGTGTGTTCTTTGTGATGCAACAAGGTGGATTTGTTCCATGGTGAAGAACGAAGAGAGGTCGGTCAAACCAGACACCGGTGAAGGCGCGGTGCGCAACCGCACTGCGTGGAGAGGACAGCTGGCCTTCTGGCCTGCCGCAACGAACCGATGCACAACAGCTGCCCCGCCGGACCGTAGCCTCTGCACCGCCTCATGCCACCCTACAGCCTCCATGGCCTCTCCCGCCATGTGGCCTCCGTGGCCTCTACTACCCCCACGGCCTCCGCTGCTCTGCAACCCCCATGGCCCCGCGCCGCCAGAGGCCTCCGCTGCCCCCGCGGCCTCTATGGCCCCGCGGCCTCCACCGCCAACGCGGCCTCTACTTCCTCACGGTCTTTATGGCCCTGTGCCTCCCGTATCCCCCATGACCTCTGCCGCTCTACAGCCCCCATGGCCTCTTCCTCCCCACGGCCTCCACGGTTGCATGCCACCCGCGGCATCCACGGCCACCCCACCACCTCGTGGGCCACTGCCCAAGCTGGGCCACCAGGTCGGTCCGCCCAACGGGCCGTACCGCCCAGCGCAGGCCAGGCCAGAACCAACGGGTTGGTCCGGGTCGACCTGAATTGGGTCGACCTAGGCGGGGTTGGGCCGGGTCGGTCAGACCGAGTCGGAACAGACCCGGACCAATTTCGACCCTATACTCTCTTTTGGCCATAACTTTGGCACCGAGCACCCGTTTGATGAATTGTATGTGACACTGGAAACCTTGGAGTAAGACCGTCCTTTTGGTATACCCTACATTAGATTTGGATAAATTTTGTGTATGATCAGGTTGGATCAAACATGAAACCAACCGGGCCCTCTGAACTAAAAAGCTAATAACTTACAGACCGGGTGCCCAATTGGCACACCGTCTATTGCATTGAGACCCCTATTACATGGCCGAACTTTGGGATAATTATTTGTGGGGCATCATGACAGTTGGATTATCGACCAGTGCTAGAGGAGAGGACCCTCCCGAAGACAAGAAAGATTAGTGCGTGAACCCAGTAGCTAGTTGTGACGTGAAGAATGAGTAGCGATTCTGAGTGGGTCGGCACCGAGAAATCCTGTGTGGGTCATCACCGAGTGATCCTATGTGGGTCATCACCTGGCGATCCTGTGTGGGTCAGCCCCAACAGATCATGTGTTGGATAGCACCGAGTGATCCTGTGTGGGTTAGAACCAAGTGATCCTCTGTGGTTCAGCACCTAGAGATCCTATGTGGGTCTAACGACATAATAGAAATGTACTAGGATCCTGTGTGGGTCTGACGACGTACTGATGAGGTACGAGGATCTTATGGGGGTCTGATGATGTACTGTGATCCTCTGTGGGTCTAATGATTCTTAGGGATCCTTCGTGGGTCTACCTCTTAACAGACTAAGATGATTCAGTAGTAACATCTAATCATCTCTACTAGTGTACCTAAGAAATACCTGGTGTGAGCTTAGTATGTACCTAGTGGTACTTTACCTCATGGTAATACCTTGGTAGTATTATTCTTTGTGGCATACATGTGTGGTACTTACCTTCATGGTATTTCTTCCTTTATGGAAAAGTTGAGTTTTGGGATTTGAGTTAGACTCTGTGTTTTCCTCATGATTGAGATGGCAATTCATGATAACTTAGGTATATGTATGGGAATATATGTAAGTAGGGTTTTTAGTTGATTTCATGCCTTGTGGTTTCTACTTGGTGGATTTTGCGAGACCTTGAGTGTCTTGGGGTCCCTAATGAGTATCGTTATACTCACCCCTTCATGGGTTATGCCCGCACCTTGTTGTGTTTGGTGCAGACGACGGATAGCGCTGATCGAGGTTGAGGGTACTAGGACTAGAAGGGGCCCAGAGGTGGACCATACGGTGTGATGGTATTCAGAGGAGACGGGAAGACGTGGAGTGCTGAGGAGGCAATATATACCTACCCTTCAGGTAGAAACCTCAGAGCATGACCCAGTAGCAACCTTTATTTTTCTTCAGTTGTATTATATTTCAGTTGTACATGTACTATTACTGTTGGGCTTGTATTCCAGTCCCTTTTCACTTTCAACACACTTTTTTCTATAAAGTTGGCTTGTGTTCGTACCTTGTTGTGTTTTTGGTTGCGTGTGCTTATAGGTTATAAAGGAAATTCATTCCCATTTATAGGGAAAACACCTTTTGGTGCTAGTCGCCATCCTCTGGCCTATGGAAGGTGGGCTTGGGGTAGTCACAGCACGGGCCCCAGGGGACAGGTCATGACATTCATATAATTATAGAATGATTGATATTCTGGGGTGTATGAGGAGATCAAAATAAGAATATTTTTGGATTCTCAAATTAGAATATTTGAAAATCCATTATTTTGATCCAAATGAAGATAAATATGAAGATATTGATGTTGTACACAATTTTTTTAAACATAATAAAGAATAGTTTTGTTGAATAGACTTGATTGAAAAGAGGGGATGTTGATTTTTGGATTAATATGAAAGATAATATGCAATATTTTATTCACTATGGTCATTTTTATGAGTGTTGTTCCACAAATAAGTTTCACAGACCATTAACAGAATAATCAGGATATATTTGACTGTTGTGTATCCCAATGAGTTTCATTGAGAATAATTTTAGAAGATTAAATGATTTAAATTCGTATTTAAAATTATGAGTATATAAAATTTATAGCCAAGAAAAATTAAATAAAGATAGATTAACTCTTGGAATTCTCTAGGAGACCGTTGATGCGAGACAAATAGAATATTGTGATCATTGGACTTCACCCACATTAAAAAAACTGATAGGGTCATGAGAATGGAATGATTTTTTATGGGATTTTTTATATTATTAAAATATAAAGAATATCATTCAAGAGACCTATGTTTAAAAGGAAAATAAAGTTAGAGATTGTATATGTGGACTTGTGATAATCTAAGAGTGAATGTGTTGTGTGATATTGAATATAACTCTTGAAGAAAGAAGGTGGTGATGTTATGACTTTATTCATGTGAAGATCAATTATAAATTCACTCTAAATATACAAGAAATATCAAGTAAATTTTTCAATGATTATATTAAATATTTGAACATGATGAAAAAATATAGAAGAATAAATATTAAGAGAGATCAACATTATTCCACATGGTAATGCTCATGGAAATGATAATTTCATAATATGGGTATCTTCTGGCTTTAAAGATCATAAGAATTCAATTTTTTTTAAAGAAGGCGGTGCCTCAGTCAAAATACCAAGGCACAATTTATTGAATATTAAAGAAAGGAGTTACATGTGTTTGAAAGATGGGAGTTTCTTACAATCTTTGTCATAAAAATGATGAAATTCAGGAGGCAGGGTATCAGACCATGTTAATTCATGGTTGATACCTTTGTTGGAAAGAGCATCTGCAATCATGTTCGCCTCCCAATACGCATTCATGACAATGTAGTTGATATCTCGAAGCATATCAAGACATCTCATCCAGTGGGTGGTAAGCGGCCAAGTGAGATGAATCACCCCATTCCAGTTATCCAGGATGATTGTGGTAGAATCATTCTTGATCTAGATCTTCCTACATCCTTTTTTAATAGAAAAATTGATAGCATGTATTTCAGCCTGCATTTCTACTTCAAGGGAGGAGGTCATGCCACAAGTACCACAAAAGCATCCATGGCATTGATCCTAGTAGTCTTTGAAAATATCTCCACAACCCACAGGGCCTAGATTTCCTTTCGATCCACCATCAATGTTCACATTAATCCATCCAGGGAGCCGGACTTTCCAGAAAACTTCAAGGGTATGTTTTGGTTACTTGAGGATTCCAATAATCCGATGTTTGCGAAGAATCTCAAAGTCATTAACATAGTTGTTGCAGTGTGCTTTCTGGATTGAAGCTGCTTCTTGCACCGCAATTAGAAACGAGTTAGTTATTAAATTAAAACTTTGTAAATCACATTTTCTGTGGTTACTTTCCATCCAAAACTACATATAAAAATTAATTACCTGTTAAAAAGATAAAATATCCATTTTCATTAACTTTGAATATTTCTAAAGAATATTTAATTTTTTAAAAACATTCAACACGTGATCCCCCTATAGGTGGCATCACTGAACCTATTTGGAATTTAATAACTAAAATTATGACCCCTTTTATAATCTATCATATCTATTAATATACTAATATCTGTACTACCTAATAAATGATTATTCTATTGGAATTAGTATTTCTGTTAAAGGTAGTCTATCAATCCAATAATATCATATATGAAAATTCTATGGTTTAAAAGACAACACTTTTTCCAACCCATCGTAAGGATAATGTCACTATAATTCCTCTATTATCCTTCCCAAGGGTTTCCCAACTAATTTTATCCAAAAGAAAATGCCAAAAATGATGCACCCAACTCTTAAGGTCACCTCCATACTTTCATGTATTATATAAGATAATCTAGCATAATCTTTATTTAGAAACACCAATATGGATAGATGGTCATGGACATGAAAATGGTTCACTTAAGAATAATTCTGACACTTATTATTATAAAGGGTACTGAATTAATACATCATACCTAATGTATTTAGTTTACATGTATGCATACTTATAATTATTTAGTTTATAGTTCAATTACATTCACAAAATAAATATGTTTAATACAAGATGAGGTGTGGCTATTTTTCACAGTGCATAATATTTTTCATTAGTCCAAATTAAAAGACAACATTATTTGTATACCTCTAAATCCATCTCATGTATAAGGTACCTATAACGAAATGACCCATGTTACCCTCAAAAACTGGAACATGACCTAATCTTCCACATAGAGGAACAGTGTTCTTGATCCCCATGGTCTAGTGACTAGTATCCAAACATCAACAAATAATAGATGGAATTTTTTAGTCTAACCTAAAGTAGATGACATGGAATATATATACATAGTTGAAAGAAACAATGGTAGAAGAACCTGAAAATATATATATCCAAACTTAAAGAAAATAACTGAAGTGATACAACTCAAGTATTTAGAACAAACTTTAAGAACAATTCCAATGGTAAAGGAATGCTTAAAAAGAAACTAAGTACTCCATGTGATGATGTAGGAATTTCCCCATCATCTCACCTTGAACTACCTAAAACTGGATGAAAAAATCCTCTTTGACTCTCTATGTCACCTTTTCAGTTCCTGCATCAAAAGACATTACCAAGTCTATATGTCATCGAAGGGGTATGCATGGAATTACCCAAACAGGCTTAATAGGATCCCTCACAGGTGTTCCATATCAAGTCTCTATAAAAAAATACAACTATACTGATTATAAATAAATCATGCTATTATATATTCTAAATCTATTTATATCAAAAGATTAGTAAAATTTTTGCCTTTATCACGGTTCCAAGAATAATCCATGGAAATTAGTTTCAAAGAAAAATTTTAATGAACAGTTATCAAAGAAAAAAAATTTATAACAAGTCCAAAATAATAAAAATAAAAAACATAGGTAAATCATGTCAACAATCATAATAGGCTTGTTAATAAGAGTAATTATAACAAAAATCATTTACTAGTGTGAACTCAATCCCCAAGAACAATAGGTTTAGGTAATAGAGTAATGCACCATGAGAGAACCCCCCCCCCCACACACACACACACAAATGATGTAAATATTGAGTTCCTAGAATAATTGGCCTAGGGAGTACAGAAACACCCGATGAGTGAACCCCCGAATGATAAAATAGAAAATTTCCCTAATCTATAGATTCTAAATAAATACCCAATGATTCATGTGTTCTGCATTTCACAAATCATTTCAAAAGGTATTTAGAAATAAATTTCAAACTACCCCTATCTTTTATTAAATCTTCCTTAAAAACACATTTCTAAATGCTTATAAAACACCCAATTTTCATTACAAAAACCAAGGGAAACCCCATATTTGATTGAAAATACATTTATGCACACCCAAAAATCATCTCAATTCATTTATAAGACAATTTATAAAATAGGATAAATCCTGGTTAATCCGGTAAAGGATGGAGCTGGAAATACCAACATCCACATTGTTTGAACGCTAGTTCGAACGGGATCCACCAACACCTAAATGAAATAAAAGATAATAAAAGATATTCTAGAATCAATTCCTACATTTTTGAATCATATTAATGAAAAATGGTCAGCAGAAAAGGTTAGAGCACCACATAACTTAAGAACCACAAATGTATCACCATTACCAAATAAAGCACTAACCCATTTAAGAATATTATAATAAATCATAAAGAATCACATGTAAATCAATACATAATCAATAGATTCTATAACAATATTCAAAAATCACTACCATGGACGATTTCAATGAAGAAGCTGATAATTTTCTTCCCTTGATAGATAAGGTGAAACCACAATAGATATAATGCATCGAACAAAGCAATATAAAATGATCAGAAACACCAAAAATTGGTAAGAAGGAACTTGTGTTTTTGGTAGGGAAGATAGAGATAGAATGAATTAGGATTCAGGATTTTAACACACAAAAAATACTATATATGAAGGGTATACATCTAAAAAATCCATTAATAGTGTAAACTATTCCTGAAACAAGTATAGAAAAACATGTCACCTTGGGTAAAAAATATCTCTGATGAAAAATTTATTATGTAAAACAAGGATTATAATATACATATAACTATGTTGTAAAGAGTTTTCACATCTTGTTCCCTAAAACCCATTTACATCGTAAACTATATATTAAGCTATAAATTTTCTTAACATGATTCATCCATCCGAAGTTATTATAAAAAATTTCCAAAACCACTCAAGTTCTAAAAAACAAAATCATAAACATATAAAAGAGAATAATTTTATATCTATTATGTTACATTACATGAAAAAAATTCTTGTAATTTCATGGAATCATATGAAATCTATTATACCTTTAACATTAGGCTTTAAGTGACATATATCCAACCTCTAATATTTTATAAAAAACATATGCCACTAGGCCACTTAGTATTACAACCAAAAGTACCTCTACACAATGACACTTTAGTCAATAGAAACCTCAGTTCCATCATACCTGTAAAACCTAATATTTATAAACTATAATTAACTTATTAACTAAAACTCATAACCTAGTACAAGTAAAATTAGAGGTAAAGAAAATAAAATCAATTATCACACCTAGAGTGTAACATCTTATATTCATAAATTAAAATCTATATAGTTTTTTTAATAATTTATAATAATACATACATTAATTAATAATTTAAAAATTATATCTATGAATAAAAAATAAGGGAATGAGCTAAATAAATGTACAATTCTTATATTTAAACATAAGATAAACTATCTATGAATAATTAATTAATAAATGAATTGTAAACATTAAATTATTTATAAATTCAATTTAGAGGTTTCATAATTAAATAAATATAAAAAAAATTAAATTTATTTGCAATATGAACTCCTTTATATTCACATTTATATAGAATTTTACTCTTATATAAGATATTGAATGTAATATAAAATTTTTATATTCTTATTCCATTAATAATTTAAATAATATAAATATCACATATTTAAAAATATTTAATCTTTAATCATATCAATTATCAATGATCACTTTGATACCATGTATATAATTCTTCAAATAACATCTTTTTTTGACCAATTCAAATTAAAAATTATTATAATTTTCTAATTTCAAAAATAAAATATTTAATATTTTCCTTTATTTTTTAATTTATTGTTTTTTTAAAATTTACACTTATAAATTATATATAAGGACTTTATATCCAAAATATAAATTATTTCATATAACATGAAAAATATATTTTAATATCAACAATTAATATTACGGAATATTTATCTAGAAAATATTTTAAAAAAATTAACAAATAATTGAAAAAAAATAATTATTTATTTCTAAATGCCACAATAAATTAAATAAACATCTCAAATTACCTTTTTCTCATAATTTATACCCAATTTATAATTTATATAATTCATTTCATAATAAAAAAAAGAAAAATTATATTATTTTTCAATATTATATTTAATGATATCACCTATAATATTGAATATAAAGTATGGCTTCATATTGGCCATGATATCGCGGATCGGTCTAGAAAATATATAGGTATCCCCTATGATTCGAAGATTAATGAGGTTGGATAATGTCTTTATTTTTCTCTCTTTATGTTGTTATTTTTTTTATTGATGTACTACTATTTTTTCAGTTTGGGCGCCCCCTAAACCAACCAATGTAGTTCCATAAGTACAAAAAATAAAGAACTATAGAGAGATATCATTCAACCTTAATTTACAATTGATATTCCATGGCTCTCAAAACCACTTTTTATACTATTCATATATTTTTATTAAAAATATGGTGTAAGATAGGTGTGGTAGCTTTTGGTGGAATAATCTATCTTGTGTTGGAAGTTATAGCTTATTATTTACATATGTGAAAGAGTAAAACCAAAAAACCGAGACCTAAGTATGGTTTACTCGTGATTTCTATGTATTTTATACTATGATATACATTATATCATTTTAGTGTGCTCTAATTTTAAAATTTTAGTTGGAACTATCAGGATCTACGAGTGGTTTATATCTTATGGTATGATATACCAAAGGTTTTTAACTTTTCAATAACGTATAAAGTATCATACCATATTATTTATTCATATTGTTTCTTAGGATATATCATATCATAAAATGGGTCATAATAAAAAAATTATATCATTTTTTATTAAAAAATCATGCTTTTCATAATAAAATTTTAAAAATAAAATAACATTTTCATTATATGATTCCACTGATGGGTTTCTAAGGATCAAATAACACATGTTCAACATAGTATAAGTAATAAGAAAACTCAAATATTATGATAAAAATGTATGAAATAAAAAACCATTTATAAATTGAATATTAAGAATCAGATCCCTCACACAAAATATTTCTATTACTACTATCTTCAAATGATATTATTGATGAAGGCCCCTTTTATGTGTCTATAGAAATAATTATATTGTGGTGTACCATTGGGTTGATATGAATCCCTTGATGCTCAGGTGGGATTCTTCTTCACTTATTAATAAAATATTATCTCTTGAGGTAAAGTATAGATAATAAGAGAGATTTTCATGTGGGAGAATCAAAAGAAACATGGGTTCACAAGAACACACCAACTTAATGCCTCGACTTATTTTAATATACCTTGAGGATGCTCCTATAATTTTAACATGTTAACTTATATGTTATGAAATGTATGAATTAGGTATGTAGTTAAAAAATATTTTCAAACCCTATAAAAATCCAATTCTACGATATGTTTCATCTCTTGAAAAACATATTAATGATATTTATCTTATGATAGTTTCGAATATTAACTTTTTAATATTCAACCTTCTGTACTTATTAATAAATCGTAATATGAATCACAAAAATAAAATTAATATTTATTTAGGATATAGAACATAATATAATATAAATGATAAATAGTAGTCATTATATCATATACCATGCCTTATGACACATCCATATTATAGAATACAATATAGAAAAATATATATCAAATTTATATGGATTTGGGTCATATCTCCATTGTAATACACATGTTTTATGATTCATTGAATATTATAACTTGTTTGAAAAAGATAAATGGATAAAAATATATAATCAAGGACAAAAATTTTTATCCATGATCTTTGTTAAAAATAAAGGATGTTATCCCACTACCCATTAGTTACATATTTGAAAGAATAAATTATTCTATTCTGAATAATTATTTAAACACATAGAATTCTATATAGGATATGGGTAAAAAATTGGTTAATTGTTCCCACTAATAGAAATAAGTGATATTTCATAACAAAAATGGTTTTTTCATATTAGAATAATATTCTGAAAAGAATATAGTTTCTAATAGCCTATTGGGAGTACGTTTGGACATAATAATGTTTAAATATTAATAAGTAAATATTTATTCAAATAAAAATTAAAAAATAATTTCACTTATTATACTAAATTAACCTAGGGTATTTGTAAAGAGTAATCTGAAGACTTATATTTTTTTACAATAAAAATGTCAATATAAGATTATAACCTAAAGTGTTTTGGATGAATTGTTAAAAATAACAATGTAAATGTTACATTTGATAATAAAATGATATAAAGGAAAAATTTTGATATAAAAGGTTATATGAATGATGATGATAATCATAGAAATGTTGTAAGTAGAAAATATAAATTATTAGAATAGTAACAGTTAATGTTGTGAAGTTTTGTAATTTGAGTACATTGTTCAATGATTCTTGAATTAGTAAGATAATTATTTATTTTCATTAATATTTAAACTGTATTTCCTTAAAGATTTTACTCACTAAAAGTTTTAGTATAAGGGTTTTATCATATGAATCAATATATATATGTGGATGGAATAGTATTTAGATTTAATGAGCATATAAAAACATAAAATCCGCATCATACATAAGTCCACTCGAGTGGATTATCATATATGATATGATTATATGGGATATTATGTATGGATTAGTTAATATTCTTAAATAGATTATAAATATAAAATATATTATTTTGAAACAAAATGTATTCTCCACATAATGATTCTTTCACATTGGATATATATATTTCTTGATGTTAAATAAAAATTAACTTCTAAAAATATGACTTTGAGTTATCCATAAACAATGTCTATCATGGATTATTATATATTGTGGTGAAATATTGAGGTTTTTCATTTACTGATTTCGGTTTACATCCAACCTGACCCCCAACCTTGCTCGTGGAATGGCATGAGGGGAATTCCTGATCCCCAAGGGCTATAAAATAGTGCATGGGTATCAACGCTTCACTTTTTTGGAAGGATTTCACCCAAGGTAAACAACCATAAACAATAAACAAGAAACAACCATCAAAATATAACCGATAAAAACAATCAAAAGATCATAACTATCATTTGCTAATAATTTTACAAATTTAAATAGAAAATGAAAAATGAAAAAATGGGGAGTGTTACCAAATAAACAACAACCAAAATCTCTATCCAACAAGAGCACCATCACCCTCAAGCCACCTCCTTGAACACCTTATTCAAATAGAACATTATAAAATGGATCCACCATCACCATTATAGAATGTCTTTACCTTACCTGGGTCAAACATAACAAGGTCAACCTACACCAAAGGGTTAATTAAGGGTGTGAGCCACATCCTAGTAGGATATCACCCAAAAGAAATATTCCATACCAAAATATCATAATACAAATAAACAATTATGATTCAAGAAAAATATTGGAAACATTTCTAATAAAATAGTTCAAGGAAAAAAAATTTAAAGAAATAATGCTTTGGAATTAAAAATGAAAGGAAGGTCTACCATATGTTAATGGTAATCACAACATCCCAAGAGCACTATGGATAATCTTTAATGGCACTATAAATAGTGGGACACTAGGAAACCTATATCTTGGGGATATGGTATAGAAACCTTGACCCACAACATCCTCATTCATGAGCTATTAAAGAGGAATCTATCCAAATATATCATGGAATACCTTAAGCATCATAGTTTAGTAAGTGTTGCATTTTAAATCCTTCTAAAAATAACCTAGCCTTATCCCCACTAATCTGACAATAATTCTAGTCCTATTCCGACCATCTAGTCAAATAGGATTAATATTGTGCTCACATACATTTCTCAGGTCACATGGATCACCTCTTTCACAGACACACACCAAACAGTAACAATACGCATGAACAACCACCATATTCCAAAAGAAAAACCTCATTAAAATCCATGCACTAACCAAAGTAATTTAAAATCATTATTTTCACCACTTGGATGATTCATGGACAACATTTAGAAGGCATGGTCAGAAGTTACCCATGAAACCCATAAAATTTCATAAGGAAAAACGTCTTCCATCCCATATCCATCTCGAAACACATTGAAAAATAAAATTCACCATTCACAAATTTCATAGAAAATATATTGAAAGACATAAAACATACCAAATTCATCCAATAATGCTAAATCATAGAATCACCTACCTCAATCTTGGAAGCTTCTGGAATCTATTGGAAAACCACAACCTCTCCACAAGAGGACTCTAAAAAGGAATGATCATACAAAGAACATCAATATTAATACCAAATAATAATTATTAAACCATTATTTGGTCAAAAAATAAAATGAAGAATGAATAACACAAAGAGTAATAGAGGATTAACCAAGAAGAAGGAAGAAATTAGAGGATAAGAAATATACTTGATGACTCCTTGAAGATCCATGTCTGAATTCACCTACTGATTGATGTAAAAGGGATCCAAGAGGTAGAGGGAGAGGCACTTAGTTCTAGAAATACTTACTAGTAACGAAAAGGGGTGGATTTAGGATAAAATAATGTAATGAAAAAAATTTTAATTCTATATCTTTAATAACATGGATAGGTTGCAAGTTTTCACCACTCCATCATCCCAACTGTGTGGCTACCGTGCATACCTCTATTTCCAAAGAGGAAAGAGGTTTTTTGGTTTAATGGGGGGAAATCACCTCTCTATGTGGTCAAACATGTTCTCCAGTTAGAATAAATAATCTGGGAACATAGTTAGTCACATGACCGTACGGAAATTTGTGCAGCATGGACAGTGAAAATTTATAGGTTGCATGGTCTCTCTTAGGTTGGAGCATGGTTTATACTAACCATTCACCAATCATTCCCCATTATATATCATTTCCAAAATTTCTATTTTTCTCTATGAAATCCCAGTAAATAAATACAATAGAGATAAGATCAAAATAAACAAGTAAAATACCTCAAAATAAAATCATGGATGTGATAATTATCCCTAACTTGAACGCTTTCCATCCTCAAAATGACATCTTAAAGTCTGATCGGAGAACAAAAATGGGTATTGTGACTCAACTGAATATTTTCTTCTCTAATGTATCATTATTATCCTTATCATTTTACAAATAACCCAAACCAATGGTATGTACTACCCAAGAATAACATTCCCCGGGTGATCCACAACCTACACTGGCTGCTGAAACACATACAAATCAGGTTCCTACTCTAACTCATCCTAAATCAGGACATGATATGGGTCTACATTATACATATTAAGATATGAGACATTGAAAAATTCATGAAGTGATGTCAACTGAGATAGAAAAGGTAACTAGTATGCCAATTTACCAACTCTATCGATAATCTCAAAATTTCCAACTAACCTTATCATTAGCTTCCCTTAACTTATAAAACAATGATGACCCAAACAAGGATCCACCTTCAAAAACACATGATCACCAAATGATAATTCCATAGATAAGAACCTCTAATTGGTATAATACTTGGGGAAACTATTCTGTATGAAAAATATTTTACAGATCAAACAGACCTTCTCAGGTGTCTCCTTCACGTTTCTTGACCCCAAGAATAGGGTCTCATCAACCTCCACCCAACACAAGGGTGACTGGAATGGTCCACCATAATGTGCCTCAAATAGAGACATCCAAATTGAGTATTGGTACCTATTGTTATATGAAAATTCAAAAAACACCCAATATCTATCCCACGAGCCTCCAAAATCCAACACAAATTCCATGATAATTTCAAACAAAATATAATTATCCTGCTCTATTTGGCCATTTTTTAATGTTGGTGTGTCATCCACAGCTGGATCTCGTATACCATTTCTTTATTAAGTACTTCCCAAAACATAAAGGTGAAATGGGGGTCTCTGCCTAAAAAAATAAAATGGAACACTGTGAATCCTCACTACATCAAAAACATAAAACCATCTCAATTCCTCTACGTTGGATGAATCCTTTATCAGAATAAAATGTTCTTACTTAATCAGACAGTCAATCAAAACTCATATATAATTCCATCCCATGGTGTACAAGGTATGTCAATAATGAAATCCGTGGAGTCCTCTTCCCACTTCTAGGTAGGAATGGTAAAATAAAAAAGAAAATTGTAGGTCATTTTGTGTTATTCTTTAACCTCTTGACATGTATGACGCCAAGATAAAAATTATGTTATATCGTGTCTCACACACATCCACCAAAACTAACAACACCCATTATAAAACATCTTTGGGTCCTTGGATGAATGGTCCACTGATAATAGTTGTTATCCTGCATCACCTCATTCTAAAACAACAGTAGAACCAAAAAACGTCCCTTGATGCAAAGAACACCATCTAAAGACAAGGACCATTCAATGGACACCTCCCTATCATTTATAAACTGAATAGACTGATAACACATCTCATATCTAGACTTCTCTTGGTGAATCTAATCCAAGAGGTATGGCATTGAATGAACACTATCCAAGAATTAACCTCTTTAATGATCCTTAGACTCTGTATCCATCTGGGAAAAAAGGCACATCAAATTCCACTCATCACTACACCCATTCACTACTTTCACCATAAGTTTCCTATTCAAAGAATATACTACCATGTTACCTTTATTGAGGGTTTTCACTATATCAAAATCAAACCCCCGATGGTATTTAACTCAATGGTACTGCCTCAAATTCAAATTCTCCTTGGGTAAAATTTATTCCAAGATATTATGATACGTCTAGAACACAAACTTATCCCTAATTAGGTAATCAATCCATTTCCTTGAGGCATGAATCACTACCTATAACTACAGGTCACTAATTTGGTAATTATTATTCATGTGGTTGGAGATTACGATAACCATATGCTACCACATTCCCATCCTGTATCGGCACACACCCAAGACCCATACTGGAAGAATCATAGTAGACCACATACCTCTTTCCAGACATTGGTAAGATCAAAATAGGGGCATTTTTCAACCTTAACATAAGCTCCTCAAAGGAGTATTGACATTCTGGGGTCTACTATAACTTCACCCCTTTCCAGGTAAGCACCTCCATGTGTGAGGTGAGCTGAGATAAATCTGTAAATAACCACATGTAATTCCCTTCCATGCCCATAAAGCTTCTAGTTTTAAAATATTTTTTTGTAATATCCTATTTTATCACTGAATGGATCTTCTTAGGGTTCATAGAAACCCCTCATTTTGAGATCACATGACACATAATATTCACCTCCCTAAACCATAAAGTGAACATAGAAGGATTTTCATTGAGATGATGATCCTCAAGAGTGCCTAAAACAATCCTCAAATGCCTTTATTGATCTTTCTCGATCCCTGAATAATCTAGGATATCAACCATAAAAACCATGAAAAAAGATTCAAGGTACTAATGAAACACCTTATTCATGATCACCATAAATATTTCTGAACAATTTTTCAAAACGAAAGGCTAGAAAAAATACATTAAATGGACCCTCCTACTTCGAAAGGCTGTTTTTGAAACATCCAGCTCTATGAATATGACCTAGTGATTCCTATAATGAAATTCAATCATAGAGAACAACTTCTCCCCTTGAGTTGATCATAAAGTTCATCGATGCAAGGAATGGGGTATTTTTCTTTATTGATACTTTATTAGACTTCCAATAATAAATACACAACCTTAGTGATTAGTTATCCTTCATTGTAAGAAAAATTGGGGAATCGTAAGGTGAGATGATCAGGTAAATTACTTCATTGGATTCCAAATTTCTCACCTATATCTTTAATTACCTCAATGTGATGAGGTTCATACCATCTGAGGGAAGATATATTAGTTGTATTTTTAGGGAAAAATATATGATGACATCCACATCCTTATCTAGAAGAATTCCACAAAATAATTCAGAAATACCTCTAGGAAATCGTCCACAATAGAGATAACCCACTGTTAGAACTACCACCATCATCCTCCAACATGAGTAAAGAGATCAAAAGAACAAGACTACATAATTTTGGAAGTAGAGGTCTAGCATGTCCTAGCTAAGGATCCCATTCACCTTGAAAGACCAAAGGGTTTCCATTATGCTCCATAAAACTCAATCATCATCGATAAAAAACAATGTGTGCAGGAAAATGCGCCCTCCAATCAGTACTAAGGATCATTTCAAATAGTCCCATTTTGAAGACAAGGAAATATCATTGAAACTCAACCCCTGATATGGTGAGTGTATAAGATGGACACCTGAAACCATGCACTCGCTTCTTACCATGCGGCATCACTAACTCCATCACATATGACATGACCTCAGTTGGAAACGTCAGAAAATACACAAGGAAGATAGAAATAAATGAAATAGAGGAACCTATATCAAAATGAACATAATCTTGGGATGATGAAATAATAATCATAATGAAAATTGTTTCAGCTAATGCCTCATATTGCACTGGTGTTTGGTCCATAGGATTATGATACTTGATCTATACCTATTCTTGAGAATGACCGCTAACATTAATCTACCCCTAATGTTTCCTCTTCTTATAGGTATATTTGAACCTACCTCCATGACCCCCAAACCAAGAAGCTCATTACACTAGACAATTCTGACTGGGCTAGCATTCCACTAGAGGATGTGCAACCTGCGCACCCAGATGTGGATTTGTAGCTCTACAAATCGCTTCAAGGGGCCTTTAATTACACACTGATGGAAATTACTATGTGCATATGAACACATTGACCACACATATCTCACCTTTCCACACTGATGGAATAGAACTAACACGGAATCTAAATCCATAGAATAAAATGGTCATGAAGCATGACTTGAGCTACCAACTCCCCTCTTCTTCTGATTTTCATGGTTCTTATTTCGTTCTTACGAACTACCACTACCTTGGATTACTAATAAATCGAAACCAAAAAACCCTGAATTTCCACTATGAATGATCTCTACCTTCAAATAATGGTCAACCACCTCAGCATACATTTTCATCTTAAACAAGAAAACATTAGATCAAATATCCAGATTCAAACACATTTCAAACCATTGAGCCTATATCCGTTCATTGGAAATCAATTTGGGTGTAAACCAAACTAAGTGAAACAATTTTCATAATATAACATTGTTTCATCCCCATGGTGGGGATCCATGAACTCCCAACACTTATCAAATGCCAATGTCTTAGGAAATTATTTCTTATTGAAGATGACCTTGATGTCCTTCCAACCCATTTGATCATTCTTCCTAGTGTGAACCATTGTTTCCCACCACCTCCAACTTGGAACTTCTACAAAAACAAATAACAATTCATTTTAACTATATTAGTAGTATAAAGGAACCCAACCATACTTTCATACTTCCCAATACACTCTGCTAACTCATGGGGATCCATGATACCCTGTAATGTATGAGGTTTTTTCTTAAGAAACTCCTGATATTTTTCCTTTCATGGAGTTGGTTCAGATTCCTCGACCTAAATAGGACACGATCCCACCCCCTTCCCCAAGGCTTTTATAACTCAAACCACTACATCCACTAGTCTTTGATCAATTGTAAAGGGATACCTCTCTCTTACCTCTTCCCATAGTTTCATAGGAAGTATCTAGGGGAGGCATTATACTACAACAACTGATAGACCTAATACAACCATGAATATAATCACTAATAAATAATTACGAATTTTAGTAACAACAAAACATTCCAAACACGCCCATTGATTAGAAAACCCCTAAGAACTCATTAACAGGACCACCCACATCACCCTTTCCTGGTGTCTATGCAGAGTCTGCATCTTGTATGTATCCCCTAGGGGATAATTCAAACCAATTTCCAATATCCTATGGTGACCTAAGGTCTATCACGAGGTGTGTTGGCTGAAATCCCCACATGATACTTGAACACCAAGCCCTAATAGTCGTAGATCATATCTATCAAGACTCTCCCAAATAAATTGACCTAATTAAAAGGTAAAACCATGGTCTCATATAATATTTTTACAAACTAGTCTGATTTTCCATCTGACCTGACACCCAACCAGGCTCAAGGAATGGCCTGAGGGGAATTCCCGATCCCCACGGGCTAGAAACTAGTGTCTAGGTATCACCATTTCACTTTTTGGGAATTATTTCACCCAAGGTAAATAACCATAAACAATTCATAAGAAAAAAAAGAATCACATGAAAGCCAATAACAATAATCAAAAGAGAACAACTATGATAAGTTAATCATTTTATATCTTTAAATAGAAAACAAAAAATTCCAAAAATAGGGAGTGGTGCCAACTAGATCATGAACACAACATTCAAGAAACAAGGTCTACATACACCTATGTTTGTATGTAGGGTGTGATCCAAAGCATAGTAGGATATCACCAAAAAAAAATTTGCATGCCAAAACATTATAATAAAAATCAACTTTTAGGTTTCAATAATGAAATTGGAATCATTTTTAATAAGACTATTTAAGGAAAACTTTTTTAGGTAAATAATTCTAGGAAATTAAAATGATATCAAGGTCTACCATATACTAACGGTAATCACAACATCACAAGAGTACCATGGGTAATCCCTAATGTAACTAGAAAAAGTGGTACCACAGGAACCCCGTATCTCAGTGATAAGGTACAGAAAACATGACAAAAAACATTCTCATGAATGAAACAATAGAGAGTAATCCATAAAAAATTTTAGTTCTCTCTAATAATAATCCTAGTTTATTTACTTTTGTAGCTTCAAAACTGATAGAAGGAACCAGATCTTGGTCCCGCCGATCTAACTAGTGTACTAGTCATTGTATGCACATCAAGTCACATAGGATTCAATATGTTTTCAATTCCATTTATTAAGTCCCGTAGATCACCTCTTTCACATACACACAACAAATAGTATGAATACACATGAAAAACCACCATTTTCCATAACAAAAACCTCTTTTAAGTCTATAAGAACATCAAAGTGATTTGAAATCAAACTTCACACCACTTACACAATTCATGAAACACATTTAGAATGCATGGTAAACAAGGAACACATGAAACCAAACAAATTTCATTTGGAAAAACATATTGCAACCCATATTTTTCTCTAAACTCATTGAAAACACATTTATCTCCATTCTCACATATTATAGAACACACTTAGAAATCACATCAACCATACTAAAATCATTGAATAATGCTAAAACATGGAATCGCATGCCTCAATATTTGAAAATTCTATAATATAGAGGAAAACCACAATGTTTTCTCAATAGGAACCAATAAAATAATTATCACATCAAGAACATCCTGATTAAACCTAGAGAATAAATATTTAACCCTTATTAGGTAAACCAATACACTAGAAGATGAAGAACCTAAAGATTAAGGAAGGAAGAACCAATAAGAAGGCATAAATTAATAGAGAAGAGACTTACTTGATGACTCCTTCAATATACAAGGCCAAATAATCCCAAAAAGAAGTTAAAAGGGATCCAACATGGATAAAGAGAGGCACCTAGAGTTCGGTATCACAAGTGGGTAAGAAGAAGCGTGGATTTAGGTTAGAATGAAGGAAGGGAAAACAAAAAATAACGCATTTTTACAGACATTGACAAGTCGCATGGGTTCTCCACATGGTTTCCCAAACCTAGTTCAACCCACACATCCATATTTGTCCAAATCGGAATTAGGTCGCACAATTTTATAGGGAGGACTCATGCCTGTGCAGTCTACCATGTGTCCCAGACAGAACCACTAGTTTGGGTTCTTGGTAAGTATCATGCTAGTACGGTAGGCCATGAGACCTGGATAATGCCGCAATCTAGGACACAAAATTGATCCTGTGTTGGGGCATAGTTTTTATTAACTATGTTCCAATGGTATACCACTAGATGGCACGTCAAAAATTTATATTGTTTCCAAAAACTCCCTTGAAATCTATATAAAAAATTAATACATAAATAAACAATAAAAATAAATCCAAATCAAATCACATATATGACATGTTTTTTGTGAGTCTGATTTCATATAGATATATGAAATTTGATTATGACTTACAAAATGATTTTTATGTTGGATAGGCCACCATGTATGCCACATGGGTGTCATGAACTATGTTATTGGTATACATGGGGTACATGTTTTATATTTGGATTTTCCCATACCAGTGGTTTCCAAGAATCATAGAATGAGAACCATTATAATTTTATACCTTAATTATGTTGGCCTAGAGTCTTATATAATCAAGGGTGATTAATAATGTTGTTGATTATGTCATCGATTGAGGCATAACCAAGACTATATTTGTGTAATCAAATAATGATTATGAAATTTTGGCACTATATTGAGATATACTAAAGAAATATATGGTCATGCCCAAATAAGACATGTGATGTACCTATATTTTGGATTAAGGGGAATATCATGTGTATAGATATAAAGGTTAATGTCATGTGATATATTCATCAACATTGTGAATCAATTATTAGAGAATCAATAATGTATGAGTAGGCTATATGTGATTGATATAAGTTTTGTCTCCTTTTTACTCAGTGACTTGGATAAAAAAATATTATAAAGATTCGTTCCTGTATATAATAAAATGGGTGGAAACTGGTATAGAGAAACATTTGTTTAATAGAGACCATGTGACATCCCTTTTTAGATTGGTTAGAACTAATTCTTTCTGTATGTTACTCAAAAATATTTGTACTATTATATCAATGTGTTATGATATAAAATTAAATATTTATATAGAGGTATATTTTTTACTACTATGAATTTGAAATTACATAGTTTAAACTATTTTAATATCATATTTATATATCAATATATGGATATATTCTTGATACTCTTAATTTGGAGGAAATTTTGAGAGGAATCTAAGTAATCTATTTAATAATTTTTTGATTTTTTAATATTAAAAAAGTAATATTATTGGTATAACCCGCCCAAATGCATGTTTTAATTATCATAAATCATATTTAATAAGTCTTTACTATTATTTTTACATTTGATGGATGGTTTGGGAGTTGATATGAGGTTTTTTTTATTATGAAAATTTCAATGTTTTTCAAGTCACAATCAACTATGAAAAACAGCCATGGTGTCCATAAAATACTTTATCAATTTCTTAGATGATCTCAATATAGAGAGTAGTTAAATTATAGTTGATCTTTTAGTTTGTTTGAGTCTGATGAAAACGTTTTCTAGTCAATTGTGATGTGTTTTATATTTAACCCTCTAGTTCAATGTGTTTAACCATACATAACTATTTAGTCAATCATGAATAACTATTCAAAGGATGGGTAAATAGTTAAGAAATCAATTCAGTCATGTATTATAAGTATAGTAATGGATAAATCCCTTAAATACATAAATATATTGGAATTATTTAGGTTATATGATATGTGATGATATACATATATTTTAGGCTATTACAATATTATATATAAGGTATATTGTGACCCATGGTTGGGGATATCTTATGGTGTGATATGAAGATATCACAACACATCCATTTTTGACTTAAACTTTTCATAGTATATGGAATAATAACATAATATAAATTTTTTAATATAAGTGAACCATATCATATGATTAGAATTTGTAGTAAAACATTAAATTCAAACATCTAAGAAATTTTCTATGTAAACTTATCACCAGTAGAGACGTTTTATAAGATAAAAGGCATGGGATAACCAAGTGAACATAATTTTTATTCTTATATCAATTGTAACCCAAATAATTTACCTATAGATTTAGGATTTAATGATGTTGAGGTTTGGGGAAAATATAGGATACCTATATAAGAAGGTATAACCCATTTTGATATATTATTTGAAGCTTACCATTGTCTCATATAAGTTTTATCTTCTGTTTCTCACTCAACATTTTTTCATCATTACTGGAGATACTAGTATACAGTGGTTGTGAGGAGGGTCTTAACTGATTATTGGGTGATTTAGATTATAACACGGATACACCATGAAGGGTATAATATGAGGGTCTTTCCTAGTGATCTTCATCAACAAACATTGATTAAATGTAAGACCAGTGGTAATCTGTCGTGAAATATAGATTTTCTTCATTTATATTATACATGCTATTAATTTTCTATAGAAAAGTTATATTATGAATGATATTTAAAATATCTTATACTAAATTTAACAAGTTTTTTTTATTCTGTAAAACCCATAATAAAGTTACCTTTAGGTCTAGAATTTTGAAAAACATCCAAACTAATTAATATATGGATTATAAGTGATAGTAAGGGGCCATTAAGGTATCATTTACAATTTTATAAAGAATTTTATTTAAATATTACCAATTGTAATTTGACACCAAATTTAATATCCTCAACTACTAAGATAAAATATGAATTTGGATAGAGAAAACTGTACTTAAGTTTTTTCGTTTGATATAGGATTTTATAATTATTTTTTAATGGTGTTTTTTAGAAAACAAAATAAAGTTAGGAATACCAAAAAAAAAATATCTTCTTGTGTATTGGACTATAATATTGAGAAATATAAAACATATTGAAATATATGGATCTTACTTTAATGAAAATTCTTCAATAAATAATTTGATGTATAATTTTGTGAACTCAAAGTTGATCGTTATTTATTTTACTACATATAGTGTCTTTATGAGTGTGAAGGAATATGAGTTGCAATGTTACAATCATATACATCTTGGGAAGGTAAGAAAAACATAACACTATTTTTTTCTATTCTATTAATTTTACACTCTTATAATGTATTTTATACGTTATCATTTTTTTCTATTGATTCACTCTCAATATAAAATCCATGTATTTCTTAGATCTTATTCATTCATTAATTTTATTTTTTTATTAACCATATAGAAATTTGGAAGAGTTTATTGTGTTATGAATCTAAAAAATTTGTTATTTGTATCTATTAAACACATTTTATGTTTTGGGAATGTGCATTTCATATTTAACAAATCTCTCATATAAGAGTGTGTTAGAAATTTTTTTAGTCAAGATGTTGGGGTTATAATATAAAATCTTACCCCAAGATTAAAATTTTATTAAAACAATTTGGTCCAAAAAATTGATCAATTCATATTATACCTTGGATATGCTAAAAATAGTTAGTCCTTGGACACTACTACAAACACACATAAGTAGAGGTAAATTCTGTGTGGTCAAACATTACCAAAGTCTGATTTATTTCTATATCTTTATAACCCCTTTGTACCATCAACCTTTGTTTCTTGTTAATATTGGTAGGTAATTTAATTTTTAACCTTGAATAAACCTATATTAAATACAATATGAATGTAAATTACTGAACATGCATTTTATAAGGTTTTTCCCCTCTTTGAAATACTAATCCTTATTGTGATAGAGATATAAAATTCACAAATTATCTACTATAATTTTATCATTAATACACATGTAGTAGGGTAGAGATCATCCTATACCCTCTCACAGTATGACTCATGTGATTTTCTGACTATATTAAACAAGTGAACTAATCTAATTTGGATGGTTATTTATATTGTTGACCAACTAGTTCACAATACTTCTCTATTATCTATTGAACTAGATATCAAAGTTGTCCAAATTTTAAAAACATCTAAAAAAATGATTCACTTATTCAATATCAAATTCATTGACTTAATTATGTTTCTTCAATAATTAAGCATACCACTTAGCCTATACTACTAGCCTTACTTCCAAGGTCTTATTAAAATCTACTAATTTGATTCTCACAACTTGGCCTTCAGGATCATAACCCCATAAATTCTTACTTAAAAATAATACAATGAATTTCATAGCTTCATATTATTTCATAGTGATAGAGTTATGAACTAGGGTCTATTTTGGCTCACTGCATTAAAACCTCTTGAGGGTATATTTCTTCTCTCTTCTTCTTTCTCAAAATTTTTCAATTTTTGTGCATAGTAGGAATTGGTATCTAAATCCGGATTCTTCGATTTATTATTTTTCTACTCTCCATAAATTCTGAAATGATATACAATGTTATCACAACATCAATAGGTTATTCATATTCCTTGAGAACTTCTTCTTTCTCTCTACAATCACCGCCTATATGTGTTTCCCGTTTTATTTTTTGGGATACTTAAAAACTTCTATAAATAGAAATACTTAATTTCATGCAATCAATACAAATCACATGAGCCACATATTCATGCATCCAATTACGTCACCCATAATTTTAAATGTTAATTTCAGTAATGGATGTCTCCAAGTAATTTCTAGTAATATCATTATTTTCATTTTGTACCCATTTTTTAATTAATTGAACTAATCTTCCATGAAACATCAATCAAGAAATATATATCATGATTTTTCCATACAATAATAAATAACACATGATTTTATGGTTTTATAAAACATATAAAGTAGTATCATACATCATGTATTTCTATTATGGCATGAGAGTATCCCATGAAACATACACATATTCACCTTACATAATGAAATAGAAATTATCAAATCAACTCTTACTTTGTATTATCTTCCCCAACATGAATCACATTTTCTTTGGGATATTTAAAAAATTAAACATAGCTCTAGACTTTTACACTTAATTTATTTTGTATATAATATTCTAAAAATATCACTATTCCAAAAAACTCATTCATATTTTATATTCTCTCCCTCAAACATGAGGATCAGCTTCTCATTACTTCAAACATGAATCAATAATAATATTGTGATATTTAAAACACTTGAGAACAGCTTTAGAACTATATAATTAATTATTTATAATGATCATTAATAAATATTAAAAAATAAACTTATTTGAAAAAATTAGATAAATTATACTAACTATCTCTTACCTTAATCTATTTTAATATAAATCAGATAATAATTATTTCATGACTTAACATAACTTCAAGATGTTTTGTGTACGAACATGGAGCTTTGGAATCATCACATTTGTTTTTATCTTCTGAATATTTATTTGGGAAACATGAATTTTTAATCATTATAATATTTTAATTTTAACTAAGTCTTGATTATAATGAATACCTCAAATGATGTTAACATAGAGCATCATCCTTACAATAATCCAATTCATACTAACGTAGAATATAATTGATTCTTACAAGGGTTAGAATAGCTCATATAAATATATGAATGATTATTACATAGATATAAATGACTCATTAACACAGAAAAATAATGTTTATGTAGAGTCAAATAACTCACGCATAGGTAGATATGATCTTTTTGTAGAACAAAATATGACCCAAAAACACATCAAAATGATGCTTATAAAAATTCAAATAACTCACACACAAGTTGATATAATCCATACATATAACTATAAATGACTCAAACATGCATGAATTTTCCATAGAAATAATTCTTATGTAGAGTTATAATGACTCGTATTCATATTCTGGGACTTATAAAAATTTTCAGTTGTAGCTTCAAAATTCTAGAACATTTAAAATTAATTCTGAATCACTTAAAAATAATCTTAAACATCCTTTTATTCCATAAAATCATCTAGGACTAGATTCTAGAAAATATAGTAACTTTTAAAATAATTTTAAAAAAATTTATCTATCTTACATGGACTTTTTCAAGATCTAAATACCCAAGATTGTGTAGTTTAGGATCCTTCACTTCTTTCTCCATCTATTTGTCAAATAATTATTCATTTAAGAGTGTTCATAATTGATTTTGGAGTCTACTGACCAATTATCCAACTTCATTAGTCTTTACTTAAGTACATGGGTAGGATATTAAATTCCTTTTGATGGATTATTACAATATCCTCAAAACTTCACCTTCACATAATTACAATGAAAATATCTATGAAAAAAATGATAATTCAAAAAAACACAACATAAACCCATAGGGAACTTCATTTATTTATTTTTTATAATATAAAATATCTATCCATATATTATGTCTAATTTCAAGAATCATATAATAGCCACCCCCAAAATTTACTTCAATAGATATATAATGACTACCCTAAATGATCACATTTTTTCATATAAGTAACCACAATTTCTATTAACCTTGTTCATACTAAAAATTCATGCATATTTACACTTTTTCCCTTCAATATATAATTATACTCAGGGGAATTATTTTTAATGGGTACCACAATGAGGATTATTTCAACCTTATAATTTTATTTTATATTTTTTTATTATCCTATTACACTGGTATTTATCTTATGAAGTGTATTTGTATTTAATATGTGTTATTATATCATTGTATAATATTCATTTCTTTTCTATTATACTATCATTATTTTCCTAAATGGTAGAATTTTTTATAACAGACAATTTATGAAAATATAAGGCATGCTAAAAGATATGTTATTTCATATTCAATTAACATGGAAAGGACAAATTCGTTCTTGAACATTCAATTATTTTATGTCACTTAAGGCATGACCAATTCATTATACATCATCAAGAGAATATGTTATCAATGTTTTCATCCATTCATCGAAGTACATGATTAGTTATACACATTAATTATGATCTCAATTCAAAGGACTGATACACATGTTCACATATAGGAATATCCAATTACACATAAAACATGTGGAATTACTATTGTAAGGATTTCCATCATTACCTCCCTTCTTAAGGATCACCAAGTATGGGTTTTATGAAAACATACCTCAATGATTATGATCCCTTGACACTTGATATTCAAAAATAGTCTTTGTCTAGTCAAATTGGTGTAACTAGACTATTGGATGTATTTATTTAAGAATATTATCATATAATATTTATTTTATCATAATAGAAATTAACTGTTATATCCCATTGATGCAACAAATATTTAAAGGTAATTATCATAATAATATTCCACATAAGGATAAACAATATTTAATAAGATTGAACATGTGTTTATATATATATATAATAGTATATATTAAGAGGTAATAAAAAGTTAAAATAATTGGGGGTTCTAGGCCACCAACTTCAATAAATTTTTTATAAAAACCTTTAGTACTTGAGAATAACTAAGGTTATTTTTTTTAGTCTTTATTAGTGAGGAATATCTCATTATATGGGTGTACAGTAATGGTGTCTTCCAAACCAATTAGAATGATATGAAATCATAATATGGTTTTGTGTTTTTCCTCAACCATTGAGATATCAGTTTGAATAGTTTCAAAACAAAACTCCATGGTGAACTCAATAATAGAGGTAGAGTATATAATTTTATTTTATGCTATTAAGGAATTTATAGGGATCAATAATTTTATCACTGAACATGGAGTGGTTCCAAGTGTTATGAGAGAAATTGAGCATTACCATGACATTAATGGACTTATCTTGAAATCTAAGGAACCTCAGTCTCGCCGAATGACAAAAAATCCTTCAAAAATACCAACTCATTCAAAAAATAATTAATAGTTTCAATGTAATGATATAATGGGTGGATATAAAAAATATAGAAAATTCATTCAAAAAACCATTAACATAGTATAAGTATGATAGTTATGTAACGTAATTTGGTATTAGATACATAAGAGACTAGATGTAATGGTTTTTATTAATGGTAACATATCATGACATTATAATAAAGGTAATATCCATTTATAATTCATTAATTTTTTTATGTGTATTACATAAAAAATTAAATGATAGAAACTTCACTAACTATGACTTTCAGTTTTCCATAATTTATTATCTTCATTGAGTATTATGGGTTGTGATGGTATGTCAAGATGACCATGAGTAGAAGCATGTATACAGCACTAATTAGAATCATTATATAATAAATAGATACATATGACCTGACTCACCCACTAAATTATATCTCATTTAATATCATTCAGTCATTTATATACTTATGGATGCATATTTTATATGAATTCTCATTACCTAAGGTTGATAAGAAACTATTCATGTAAACCGTCATACATTGATAAATTTATTATGTTCTCTCCAATATTTTTCTGATTCTGAGGGTGATTGTGTCTGTTGTTGATCATGCCATTAATTTATTTAAATTAAGATGCTATTTTTCCCATTTTATTATAAGTATGACATTTAGTTCCTCGAGTGATTTAAATTTAGTAAATTCACATCCACACTTAGTTGAGTGACAATTTGAAGTCCTCAAATACTTGGATAAATGAAACATGAAGTATTCACTAAAACTAGTCGGTCTATTTTATAGAATCAAGAAATTATAATTCACCAACACATGATTGACATATTCCTTGCCTAGTAGTTAAATTGATTTATACGATAAAGGGATAATATAAGCATTCATATAATGTGTAGATATATAATTTATATAAAAAATGTTCATATGTAAATATAGATTTGATTTATCAAAATCATATAAGACCTCATTATAGATTGAGTAGCCGTGATTTTTTTAAAGGTTTTACGTTGATTATAATTACGGAATAGGTAATTCATAATTATTTTCAATATTATAATGGACCATAGGGTTACATTTTATGTTATGGGTTAAGGATTAATTTTGGTAAAATATTTTTTCCATAATTTGAGATATTTTATATGATAATTATATCTAAAGGATTTTAGATGGAATAATAAAGTGTTATAATGTTTTCCATAAAATATGTGAGGCTTTAGTAAAATTTGAAAAATTTTAACAATACACACTAAATATAAACCATGAAATGGTCACTGTAACCACATTATGATTTTTTCTATGTCATTGTTCTTGATAGTATGTCCTAGTGTAAATAATGAATAATATTGGATATTATTTTACAAATTCTTCTTTAATTGTTATCAAGATTGATTTATCTTGTAACACATCATGAGGTTATGTGTATATTTTTTATTGATTATTACTGGAGTTTAAAAATCTCATTACATAAAAGAGTGACTATTATAATAGTTATAATAGAGTATCCAAGAGTTGTACATTTCATAAAATAAGAAGTAGATTAATTCTAACAGGCTCCTTCACTCAATAAAGGATCTCTTTATAATGGAGTTAAGGGATCTCATTGGAAATGTACACATAATAGTGGAGATTAATTTCTTTGTTCAATCTATATCAAGATAATATCTTTATTTCCCGTAAATGATGAGGTTCAATTACACATTTTAATTTTAATGAGTCTTATTATAGTACTTAGTGATTCTAGTTGTTGTGGATACCTTTGGATCCAAGAACCCGTTGGTTGTTGATGAGAGATCTCAATCAAACTCACTGTTATGAAAGATTCAGAAACGGGAGTAAGATATTATTTTTTATGTTTTTCATTTTATTTTATTATTTCCTCTCTTAAAATATCTTATAGAGGATTTTTTATTTATTATCCTATATTTTTTCATATATAAGTCCAAAAAACCATTTAGTATGGACCAAAGTTTATTAGAGGTGAGTGTACAGTCGGATTATTAAGGTTCATGGAAGATATTATTCTAAATATTTTATTTTAAATATTTAGAGTATTAAACATTATAGTATATAAGGTATTATTAATGTCTAGTCAAAGAATAAAAAATTAGAAACAATAAAACCAAGACCACCATGCCTTTTAAACCGAAACTATATCTAAATAGGAAATGAAGAAACTTGTTTTTTTGTATCGTGCACAATTATTCCCACTAAACTATCTAAAATAATCATTGTATGTTCTTTATGATGATCACCAATAAGAAGCTTAATGTCATACCTCCTCCAAATATATACAATAATTAGACTGGAATCAATTGTCGCATTATGGGGATCATTCTTTCAACTACAGTATACTAGTAAAACACTATACAAAATATTAAAAATTAAAGAGCTTAGGTAATGTAGTGTTTTTTGAAAGGAATTAATGAGAGGTAACAAAATCATTTACTGGTAGTATTTTATTTAATAAATCCTTCTAGGACACTCCTCGAATAATAATTCATTTATCATGCATTATAAAGAACATGATTAATGCATTGACCTGTTATGCCTTGATCATATGAATGTAACCCTCGTGTGTTTAGTCTTATTAAATTGATATTTACTTTATAATATCCATGTATGAGAGATTCACATAATAATCCTATTAATATTCTACTTTAATTCTTATGCAGTGGCTTTTTATTGTATAACAGTCCATACAAAATCATCATATCATGTAAAATAATATTCCCCAAAGGCCCATACAAAAATATTTAGATCTATGAAATTCATATTAAATGACTGGTAATATCGTATCAAATGATATATCATATATATAAATATATTATTTAAGGAATATCTCTTTTGGTCCCTCACTTTTACTAAATCATAAAACTCTTACACATTAGTTCACCTTCTATCATGTCACTTATAATAACTTGTGAAATAATATCCAAAAAACTTTTGGATATATTCCAAAATAATTTTTGAAATCTATCATAAACTTCCCCTCGAATTTCATCATATTCAATACCTTTATAATACCAATACATAACTATTTTGGATTTACACTAAAACACTTTTACAGTATCTATCCTAGTCAATCCCAAACCTTATTTAGTCCACCACGAAGTGTAACCCCATAGGCCTTTGGATCATTGATAACAAATATGAATCAACGGATCCATAAATGTAAGAATAGATTGGAATAAAGAAAATCATCAATGTTAATTAAGTTAAAATGGGATTTGGTGCGATCTCTGTCAAACACATGTATCTTTATACCTATATCCACTCGTTTCATCACATTCTCTCATGAATAATAATATATTTAATTTTTATAACACATCAAGTGACCGCGGGTCACATAGTATATCAATACCATATAGAAAACTCATAATTTTTCAAATATCTAATTATAGACTAACCAGGTCGATGAATATATCAAATTTCATTCCCCTTTATGGATGAGCACATCACATATCCCTCACTTGAATAGATAAGTATGTCATTTATTATATCTAGGTGAGGTGGAAAGCTCCCCTATCAATATTAATTGAGGACCCTGGGTGTTATGCTTTTCATACAATGGGAAAATCTCATCTTAGATGATCTCAAACTGATAAAAAAACAGCAATATACCCAACCACCCACTAATTTTCTAAGCCTCAAGGTTTGCGTAAGAAAGGTAGAAAAGTATGAAGGTTCACATGATCGGTACCTTGCCATCCTCAATTAGTGGTGATTTCAAATATAATATAGCCACCACTAGAATACCAAATACATTGTGTATAACACTCTATGTGGTCTACCTCAGGGTTCATCCATTATAAAAACCCCCTTTTTATGCCTGGTAATTATATTTTATATCTCTATACAAGAATAATACCCATGTCAACCATTAAATATCATCATAACCTGTGATAATACATGATAAACATCAAGTATGAATGATAAAAGTTATAATTCAATAGTTCGATTATCATTATACATCATTTAATGTAAATTTACATATACATATATGTATATAATGTTAAGACTAACCAAGAATGTATATACTTTTATATGAAATATTTTATATTTTTAAACTCTTTAAATAATAACTTAAAACCCTATATAAGTATCTTTCTAAAAATTCATATATGAAAATATACTATATTTTCCTTAACATTTCTACAATTTTAGGGGTTTTCTTAATTATTTATATCTATATGTAATTCCTAACACACCACTATAAGACCTCCTGAAAAAAAATCTAACAAAAATATTTTTTGGGTAACATTTATGAGGAAATAAAATATTAATAATTGTGAAATTTAGGACTCAAATTGATAATAATAAACTACTTTGACTATTAAAATTCTTTAACCAACATCATCAAATGATTTTCTGTCAACTTTTTTCCCTACTAAGTACATTATCGTCATTATTGAAACCTATGACATCAAACACTTACTTAGAAATATATTGGTAAATAATGTTACTATAAAAAATATAACATACCAACACATCCAAAACTCATTTACAATAGAGTAAAATTCATATTTTTCACTAAATAAATGTAACTCTTTATATTTCTCTTTTCCATCATACCTTAAAAATATTTTCAAATATTGATTGAAATTGAGGTTGTATTTTGACTTGTATAATCCTTTAGAAAATTATGATAATCACTTTCTCTTGGAAACTAATTTTTACTCTTTAAATTTTTGTTACATTCACATTTCCAAAATTATTATGAAAATTAAGTTAAAATAACTTTAATTTTGATTGGTATAATAATTTATTTTTTAATATTGAACATAAATAAGTTAAAAATTACTCCAAATAGAAACTTAGACATTATATTCTCCACAAAGTATCATGATAAGTTACACAAACTCCTTTATTATTAATATATAACGATTGTTATTTTTATTGGAATATTTAACAAAAAAATAATTATTTTTATATCATATATTTTATTCTATGTGTTTTGTGTATTTTGTCAGAAAAAAAATAATTTATTATTTATAAGAAACAATTGACAGGTGGAGAAAATATCATAATTTTTATTTTAAAAATATATGATAAATTCTTTTATCTAGGATAAAAGATTTTCATCCTTGTCTCCTTATCAAAAAATGTTATAGAACATGATGAATCATAAAACATGTGTATTGAATTCTACATGTTGTTCATAACAAATATTTGTTAATGAACAACACCTCTTATCAAAAAAGAAAAATGAGATAACATTACAAATCCTTTATTTAGATCCATGTGATATTTATAAACTCATTTAAATTCACATATTTTATATAAAACGCTTTTTTCATTACATGAATGAAAATTATAATATTTATCAGTTTTTTCCCTTGATTTTGAAATCAAGTATACTAAAAACACATATAAAAATATAGTTGGTATCACGTAACCTTAAAAACTATAGAATAAAATTCTATAACAAGGATTATAAACTTGTATATTCTATATAGTTTTTAAAAACACTTTTGGTATTATAATGATCCACTCTCTTCATACATATATATTACATCTAAATTGATGAATATTCATTACATAACATGAAACAACCATTCCAAAATCATATGGGTTTAGTATTTTAGGAAACATGGAAACATAAACAATAGTTTCATAAAACTTCTACATCATATTTTTCTTATTTATTTGTAACTATTACCATTTTGACATATCATAATTAATGCCTTTCTTAGTATCCTGAGGTAAAATAAACCTAAGAAAAGGGTGATCCCAGATTTTAATTAAGGGTAAAAAAGGGAAATATTAATCATAACATAAACATAAGTGTATAGGAATTTGAATAATAAAATTAAAAATTACACACAATATATCAAATATAATAATCTTGAGTCATAGAATAAATCAAAAAAATAATAAGAAATGAATCATAAAAGAAAAACATTGGAAAAAAACAAGAAATCATGGAAAACACATAAGTATAAAAAAAAATTGTATTAGTAATCAAGGATATTTTTAAAGACTATAATAGTGGGATGGGTCCACTCTCCAAACCATCTTATTAGTCTAGTTTCACTCCAAATATTTTCAGGGAGGAAAAATTCCTTTACTTAATCGGTGGTGATTCCTACTCCAGTTCTATTTTTCTGAAACAAGTTCAATCCACATTCTATTCGAATCTATATCAGGAGATATAATATCATTACACAATGAATTGGATGGGGATAAAGGTCTAACCAATCACATAATTTAAACCATATATATATGTTCCACAATAATATAAATCATTCATCATATAAAAACCCATGAAAATAAATAGACTTCACAAACATTTCATCATAGTATAACCCATAGAAATGAAATAGGTTTAATAAATAAAAATCCACTATAAACCAACAGTAAAATTAATAAGAATAATTTCATTTATTAATATACCTATAAAATTATAATTAACATCAAATTATGTTTTCTTATATGAAAAATAATTTTTAGAGATCACCTAAAATAATTCTTGAGGGAAGTATACATTCAATTTTAAAGACATTTTTTTTAATTTTTCATAATTATAAAAGAAAACTTTTATTATAAAATAACATTTAAATATTGTAAATTAAGCTTCATGGTATTAAGGAGTAATAATGGTGGGAAAATACACTCATTTTTTATAACTTAAAAAAATATTCCTTCCTTATTTTTTGTCGCAAAAGTCAATAAAAACATATTTTAAAAATGTAAAAAATAATACTTTAAAAACATTTTATAAAAATTAAATCATGGTCGAAAATTGATTAAAAATGATAATATAATAGTAAAAAAATGTAATAAATTTAATAAAACGTAGACATGGATGAAAAATAGAGTTTTAATGAACCATTTTAAAATATGATTTTTTTAAGAAAACCTCTTATAAATATTCTCTCAAAGAAATTGGGATTAATAAAATGAATAAAATATGTGTATAATCTAAAAATACATATAACAAAAGTGGAAATATAAAATAATATATTCAAAATTCATTTCACACATACTCTTTGCATGAAATAATCTAAAAGAAAAATTTTAACCAAAAGAATAGAAGTAGGGTTAATAAATCTTTTACCACTTTGTAATCAGTCGAATCGAATTTCCCATTAAAGTAATAATTATCAAATTTAACCTTTAATACCATGAATATTGTGAGATTAATGATATTATATATTAAAGTGAATTATATATACACCACAAACAAGAAATAAGTGATTAATAAGTCATATATCTCACCGATGTAAAAGCGATAAGAGAAACCATTACCACATGAATCCATTCTGTTTTTCATGCATAATCCACCTGTATAATGTTTTAAAAAATGTTATTTTTCTGTTCCATAAGTATATTCATATTTATAATATCTTATATTTCCCTTTTATAACATCTTACCACCCATTAATTCATAATATTTCGTAATTTTCATTATTTAGGGTGTGTTTGTTTCATGGAATCATGATCGGTGCATTTGTGTATAATTGGGGATTTTCTTCTAAAATGAAAATAAAAGTCCATAAGTGAAATGAAATGGTATTAATTAACTTATATAAGTTTAAATTGTCCCATATAAAATTTTTCTATCTTACATGAGTATGTTTCATTTGAAAAAATGTTAATGATAAATGTTTAGTTTAATTTAGTAGGTTTTTCGACCATCACAAACAAGTTTTGTATTATTTAATATTGTGTATATATATTTTTACATAAAATGAAATGGATTATAATATACCCATTAAAATTTTATTTAACCAAAATAATATTTTTATGACCATCCATGAAGGCGTTAATGGAAAATAAAAAAAAATCATTATTCACAGAGACGATAAACCTGCATAATTTGGACAATAATTTCTATTTATTAAATTGGAGGAGGTAATAATTGGAAGGGATATAATATATTAAATTATAAAAATAAAATTATAGTATTGAAATTATTATATAATTTTTATTTCATTATGTATTATGGATTTTGGGAGGAAATAATATAATAAAATAAATTAAGGGAGGTTATTTGAGAAAATTACTCCTTGAATATCGCCTCCTTGAGAGACCCCTAATGACCATGGATTTTGTATTTTGATGATACCAAAAGTACTAGGATGTGGGAATAGTGTGTAGAAGTGTTTTGTGCCAATATTTTATGATATTGAAGGCTTTTAAATCAAAATGGGGTGGTGAATATTGGTATTTATACTTGAGGATAGGTGGGTTTAAGTGATTAATATAAGGATTATTTTATATTTAAATCCTTCCTCATTGAGTTGGAATTAATTTACATGAACTTGGATGTTCATTAATACGATATATTATAGTTGGTATTTATCAATACCTAAAACTACCCTTAAATTTTTTAGTTTATAGGTATTGTAAGCCTTTACCATTTTAGCTTTAGCCTATTTCATTTTTTTAACCAATACCATGATAAATAATTGTTACCATGGTATGTTTTTATACCTAAAAAATAGACTTTACCATAATACCTAATTTTTAATTATTATTCAAACTATATATTCTATTTTACAAAAATTAAATTCACATAATTGGAAATTTTTTACTTATAATTAGTTCTACAGATGCAATAGAGAGGTGGGTTTTTAAAGTGAAAGAGTACAAATGTTAGAAATGTTTTTATGCCCAATTTCAATATAAAATTGATTAAAATAACCTATAATGTATTTATTTATTTATAATTGAACTAATTTTACATTTAAACCATTTTAAAATATAATTTAACAATATAAATAAATTAAATGAAAATGCAGCTTTCAATTAAATTGTAGTATTTTTTCACTATTCATCAAAAAATGAAACATATCAGAAAAATGAAAAAAATAATATTAATATAATTTTGATATTCTGATTCAAAATTTAATTTTATTTGATTAAAATATAGTTTATAAAATTTTTAATATTTAGTTTTTGAATAGGTGCACCATTAAATGACGGAAAAATTATCTTTTAGAAAATATTGCTTTTTATGCTTAAAATTAGATTTTATTTGTTTTCTTGGGACTATAAAACTTATTGGATGAATTTAAAAGCATTTATTTTAATATATAGCATAAAATTTATTTTATTTATTTCACTAATATTGGTTAACTAAATTTATTAAGATAAAATTTTATTATGAGCATAATAAATGATTTTTAAGAAAACAAACCCTCTATATTAAATTTTTTAAAAACAATTATTTATAATTAATTGTTAACCAATGAATTAATTTAATAAACATTATTAAACTATATTTTCATAATTCAATTAATATCATTCATTCCTACTATTTAAATAGATAGATGATAATTATCATAGTTAAATAATAATATTTTAGAATTCCTTTAAGCTTAGTGTTTTTTGAAGGAAAATATATTAGAGATATTAAATTTATTAAAAAATTGACATACTATAAAATTTTGAGGTGTTACATTATACCACCCCACCCCACTAAAATTAATTTTTCCAAAAAAATCATTTCTCGTATATAAATATATGATAACACCTATGCCTCATCACATCCTCAGGCTCCTACATAGCTTGCTTAAATTGATGGTTTCGCTACAAAATTTTAAACAGGTGAGTGGTCTTGTTTTGTAGAACATTATATCAATGATCTAGAATATATATATATTATTATTTATAAGAAATATATTTCTCCATTTTTATAACCTCTGAGTTTAGAATATGTGAATGATCTATTATATACTTACTCAAGTAAGATACATGGAACACATAAAGAACATGAGAGAGATTTGGTGGAACCATCAATCGATACGCTACCATCCTGACACAATCAAGAATTCCAAGAAATTTAATACACAAAATTTTAAATTTCAATTCAAAAATAAAAGATGGATATTTTAAAAAAAATTGTGGAAACCCACATCATAAAAGGGGTCAGTAAAATATCCCTTTAAAAAAAGGTAAAGTAAAAGGATAATATCACCACATAACAAGGACTCTGATTAGAAGAACATTTGTGGAAAATTAAAACATGTACATGGAATATAATTTCAAATATCAAGTTCAGATGGATAATGATAAATAACATGGTAATTAAAAGGTTAATGACCAAAAACCATAGACCCAATAGGTCTGAAAAAGGTCAAAAATATCCACATAAATGATGATAATATGAAAAAATTTCATTTAAAATACATTTTGGAATATATACTTAATTTTATCTCATAAGTACAATATCACTCTTTGGTTTTCCCTTGATCAATCATCACTTCATTTATTACTCCGTGAAATGAAGTTGGTATTTTAATTCCTATAGAACTAGTGGATCATAATATCCCTAATGGGATGAAAAGGCGTTCCTTCTATCTCTAGTTTCCATCATAGAAAAAATGGTTAGCACCAGTTATTCATTATGAATAAATATTAATATCATTAAGTAATAAATTAATCTCTAAAACCTTTTTTGATGTTCAAAATAAACAATTTCATAAATTGTTACCCTTATAAGCCTTCTAAAAGATCAAAAATCCAAGATTTTCGAATGAAGGTCCATAAATTTTCAAATTCAACTTATAATTAATCCCCCAAATAGCATGATGTAGCTCTTAATTATTATACACCAAACATGTGGATGTTGTTATCATATATTTACCATAAAACCTTAGTGAAAACATGCATTCTTTCAAAAATAATTCTTTCCAAAAACCATAAATCCCAAAAAACTATAAAATCAATCCCTAAACTAACTTTTTATCATGTTAATAATAATCTCCAAGGTCATAGATATTATCCCATTTATTTAATAACAATAAAAAAATATCTTTATCACATTATTATTAAAACATCATGCACAAATTAAGGGTAGTTTTTCCCTTAATCATGTGTTCTCCAAAAACATCACATTACCATTAAATGACTTTTCTTGTCCATAAATATTATTACACATATCCTTTAAAATCCTTAATGAAATACTTATTTTGAACAATATTTTTTATGATTAATATAACATAATATTTGAATTACAATACATAAATACTCAGTTCATCCCACTTCCTCCTCATACAATTAACTAAGCTTCATTGGCTTGTTCCTTAACACTTATTCCCTTTCACATGTCATTTTTAGTATCATCATAACCATTACCCATACCACATTTCTTATTTTCTTCAAAAACATTCCCCCAAGTAAATCAGTTTTCATAATGCCCATAAATTACATTTTTAAATCATTCATATATTTATGATAACTTAGAGAGACCAATATTCCCATATATTATGTTAACTAAACCCCTCATTTTTTTTCTTTATAGTTACTTGATTTGTGTCTTTATTTTAAATAGTTAAAACATCTTCTCGTTCTTCTGAGGAATCCACTTGTGTGTTTCTTCCCACACTCTCTACATGTAAGAAACTCAATCTTCATTCAATCATGGTTTACACTACCCTAACACTTAGCGAACAGTAAGTGAACACATTCCTTCTCTTATTTGGTGAGTCAAAGCGTTTTTTGAGGTATACATTGTTAATCACATTCTGTGAAACTCATTAGAAAAAATCACAATGTCCTTTACTCCAATGATCATCCCATTTTAATTCTCATCAGAAAATTGTTCATCAAATTCAATGTTAACCCAGTTCCTTCTAGTTTTCTCCATTGACTAAAACCAAAAAGATTATTTTTATTATCACTAATCATACCGGTAAAACTACATAGTTAATGAAAATTACATAAAAAATTTCAATCTAAGAAACTTTAGGTTATATCCTAGGTTATTCATGATATTTGAAAAAACTCGAGGATTGTAACCTAGACATACATTTAGGGTTCTAAATAATGTTTCCTCCTCTAAATTTACAAAGGATAACTATTCCTTGCTATAATACTAACTATAATGACCCCCTACTTTCATACATAAAAATTACATCTAAATATATGTATAGTCAATTCATAACATGAAAAACACATGACATAATTGTATGGGATTAGTTTATTTGGAAATATGAAAAAAAAAATTCATATAATGTCTACATTTTCTCATGCTTATTCCCTCATAAGTAGAACCCCTTTTACATATCATACTTAGTACCTTTCTTCATATCCTCTAGAAAAAGAAACATAAGAAAAGGTAGATCACAGATGCTCATTAAGGGTAAAAAAGGGAGATATGAATCACAATATAAACATAATGATATAAGAATACAAACATAAAAATTGAAAATTATACCCTGTATATCTAATATTATAATATTGAGTTGTAACAAAATCATAAAGATTTATAATACATGAATTATAAAATAATAACTTTGGCATAAAACATAGAATTGTGGAAAACACATAAGAATATAAAATCATTTCATTAATAATCAAGCCTCTTTGAAAAGACTTTCATAGTGTAATGGGTTCACTCCCTAAACCATCATAGTCATCTAGGTTTACTCCTAAGATAATCATGGAAGAAAAATTCCTTTACTGAACTTGTTACACATCCCATTCCGGTCATGTTTTACTGAATTGGGTTCAATCTTCATTCTATTCATGTCTATCTTATGAGATATAATATAATTATCCAATGAATTGGATTGGTATATAGGACCCATCGATAAAATAATTAAACCCATACATACATGTTCCATAAGAACATAAATCATTCATCATATAAGAACCCATAGAAAGAAACAGGTTTTATAAACAATTCATCATAGCATAACCCATGGAAAAAAATATGTTTCAAAAACATAAATCCCTAATAATCTAAATATAGAAGTAATAAGGATAATTTCCTTGAATAATATCCCCATTAAAGCATAATTAATATGAAATAATTTTATATTATATGGAAAATTATTTTTAGAGATCACTTGAAATAATTATTCAAGAAAATATCTTTTTTCTATGAAAACATCTTTTTAATGCCTCGAAATTATTAAAGAAACTATTTTATTAAAAATAATATTTTTATGATTTTAAATAATTTCCTAATTAATTAATTAATCTTCACATCAAGAAAATATTATCATGCTATATAAGTTAAAAAATCATCCATTCTTAATTGTTTTCGGAATAGTCATTAAAAAAATATTTTAGAAACTGAAAAGAAATCAAACAATAAAAAAAATTAAAAAATTAATACATGAATGAAAATGATATAAAAAATTAATCATATAATATTTAATATCTTTTTTAATAAATTTAATAAATTATGGACAAGGAAGAAAAATATAGTTTAAAGGAAACTTTTAAAAATATAATTTTTTAAAGAAAGTCTATTATAAATATCGTCTCGATGAAATGGGTATTAGTAAAATGGGTCAAATATTTGTATACAATGTAAATACACCTAAAAAATCTTAAATAAAACATAATATTTTAAAAATTCATTTCACGCATATTCTTGTCATGGCATAATCAAGAAGTATAATTTTAACCCAAAGAATAGAAATTGGGTTAAGAAATATCTTGCCACATTGTAATTAGTCGAACCGTATTCCCCATAAAAGTAATAATTATAAAATTTTACATTTAATACCACTAGTATGTTTAGATTCATGGTATGATATATCAAAGGTCAGTATATATACCCCACACACAATAAAAAACTGTTGAATACGACATATATCATACAGAAGTAATGTGAGAAGAGAAACTCTTACCTCATCCTTTTCTTTAGTATTTCACACTTAGACCTCTCATTTAAGGGTTTAAAGAATGTTATTTATGTTTTTTAGAATTTTATTCATATTAATGATATCTTATTTGTACCTTTTATAACATATTACTACTGATTAATTAATAATGCTTCATTATTTTAATTTTTTTGGGAGCATTTTTTCCATGGTTTCAAAGTCGGTTCATTTTTGTATAATTATTGACATTCTTATGAAATGAAAATAAAACATTAGAAGTGAAATTGAAAGGTATTAATGATATTTAAGTAGATTAAATTGTCAAATACATTATTTTTCTTTATTACATTAGGATTTTTCAATTTATAAAATGTTAATGAAAATGTTTAGTTTAATTCAGATGGGTTTTCAACCATCGCGGTCTAGTTTTGTTTTATTTAATATTATGAATATATATTTTTCCAGAGCATTAAATAGGATATCATATACTTATTAAAATCTTATTTAACCATAATAATATTTTTATGACCATCCATGAATGCGGTAATAGAAAATGAAAAAAATCATTATTCATGGAGATGATTAACCAGCATAATTTAGAAAATAGTTTCATTTCTTTAAATAAGAAGATGTAATAAAAGTAACGGATATAATATATTCCATTATAAATAGAATATTCAATTATTTAGCTTATTATAGAATTATTATGTCATGATTTATAAAGGATATGTGGAGAAAATAGAAGAAGATAAATTTAGAGTGGTACTTTGAGGAAATTATCTCTTGAATATCGCCTCTTTGAGAAACCCTTGAGGACCTTGGATTTGGTATTTTTGTTATACCAAAATCACTTGGATATAGGGAGAGTCATTAGGTGAGGTTTTTTAAAATATTTTATGATATTCAAGTCTTGTGAGTTGAAATGGGTTGGTGAGGGGTGGTATTTATAATTGAGTAGAGGTGGGTTAATGTGATTAAAATAATGATTATTTTATATTTACAGTCAACCACAATGAGGTGGAATTAATGCCCATGACTTTAGATGGAAATTATTACCTTATTTTATATTTATTTTCTATAAATACCTCATAAAAAAATAAATATTGTAGTCTTTTTGAATTTTAAGCCTTTACCTTATTAACTTTAAATTGTTTCAATTTTTTACCCAAACTACGATAAATAATTTTTTTACCACAGTAATTCTTTTATATATAAAAAATGTAATTGACCCAAAAACATGATTTTGACCTTATGATTCAAAATATATAACCCATTTTACCAAATTAAATTCAAATAATTGTAAAATTTATATTTAAAATTAGTCTCACAGAGGTAATAGGAAAGTGGGTTTTTGAAGTGACAAAAGTAAAAATATTAAAATGTTTTTATATCCAATTTCAAAGTTAAATTGGAAAAAATGACCTAAATTTGATTTATTTATGTATTATTGAACATATATTACTTTAAAACAAAATTAAAATATAATTTAACTATATAAATAAATTAGATAAAAATATTGTTTTCAATTAAAATGCATAATTTTTCATTATTCATCAAAAAATGAAGCATGTCAAAAAATACAAAAAATTAACCCTAATATAATATTGATATCATAATTTAAAATATAAATATTTTTTTCAATTAAAACATAAAAATTTGTAAAATTTTACTTTTAAAATTAGTGCATCATTAAAAGGCAAGCAATTGCATTTTATAAAAATATTGATCCTTTATGATTAAAATTGGATTTTATTCTTCCCATATGAATGTAAAACAAATTAGATGAATATAAAAACATTTTGAATAATATAAAAAATATAAATGACTTTAATTTATTTCATAAATAGTGATAAATTTCATTTATTATGATTAAATTTCATTATGAGCATAAAAATTGTTTTTTATAAAAACACACCCTTTATTTTCAATTGTTATTTTCCTTAATTAATTGGTATCCAATAAATTAATTTTATAATAAAAATAAAATATATTTTCATAATTTAATTAAAATCATTCATTTCATCTCATCCAACATCTAGGTGATAACTGTCATAGTTAAATAATAATATTTTTGAGTTCATTTAAACTCAGGGTTTTCTGAAAAGTAAACTATTGAAGTGATTAATTTTTTTAAAAAAAAGAGATAACATAAAATCTTGGGGTGTTATCGTTATACAAATAAATAAAACCTATTGAATAATTAATCCTCCTATTTGATAACGCTTGGTGTCAATGACCTTAAATAGTTATTCAGAAAAACTTTCTTAGACACTCTAACTAACTGTTTCCTTCCGATTTAATATTTTACCCACTTGGCATATCAATATAATACCAAAATATTGACATCATATGCCTATATAATTTAACTTCAACACTTTGAGAATAATAGTGTAAATATTTGTTGAACTCCATTATATAATCATAACATTTTCATATATGAAAAGGGGATGAAATCTTTTACCATAATAAGACTCAAGAAAACCATTATCCACACCAGGACATTGATATACCCGATCATACTTAGTATATAATTGGAGACTAAAATTACAAAGTTCTCATTATATAATATGACTTTTAAAAATTTATTGAATAATTTTATGCTTCTTACAAGCATCTATATTTACCTATTGAACAACTTCAACACATGGTTACACGAGAATGGTTTTCTATAACACATAGTAATTTTCCATACATATGAACTTTAATTAAGTTACCAATCTTAATATTTTCTTATATTAATCTTATTATTTATCTAAGGTAGGTCACAAAGTTATTTTTTATGATTATGATGTTATTTATCATTAACGGAATGTTTTATCAGATAATTATCATGTTTTATAAGAATTTATAAGGACTTTTATTAAATTGGATCACACTAAAATGATAACCCATTTTGAAATATATCATATCCATTAGTTGTCCAATATCCATGTTTAATTAAGAAATGGATCCAATCTAGTATACATCTCACAAAATGTCTCTTTAGGTAGTTTATCGTGCCAATCGTATTAGACATAACTCTTGGATAGTTCAGAAAAAACACTTTTTATAATCTAACATATGGATAAACCCAACTCTATACCTATACTAACCTAACACTCAGGGTTTCCCAGATATTTTTAACCCTAATAAAACAAAAATAACACGTATATAGTCTTATTATGGTCACTTGTTACTAGAATACCATACATAAGAGATTCTAAGATCACCCAATATTAGCATGAATATACCTAGTTAGATGATAAAGTTCTTAACAAGTGATTCTTTAGAAGGAATAAAACACTTAGTAATTTAAAGGGGATTTAATGTCACAATATAATATCATGTTATTCCCTTTATGTATAAATTATTTTATTTATTTATTTTGGAATAATATTTCCTCAAAAAATCAATTTCTTTAAACCATATTAATGTATAACTCTTCACACCACTCCAAGTTTGTGTTACTCACCCAAAAAATATAAAATCCAACCATATTTACAGATATCCAAATGTATATCTTGTATATGTTATGTGTACCCTTCTAGTAAAGGCTTATAATTTTATGAAATTTTCAATCCCCTCGTGAGTAATCCTAGATCCATAGATAGCTGACCCCAACATTATAGAATAATACATAATCCATTAGGATAGTGGGAAGTCCAACCCAAATTCCCTCTACCTAGGGATAATTTACTAAAGATAGATTCCAAAAAACTATAACTCTAACACATAATATATATAGTGTACATTAAATAACAAAATTCAAGATAATAACTTAGATTAAAAATTGAATTATACATACATGGAAACTGAATCCATTTTCATTTCTAGCATGTAACTATTTAGATGCATGAATTATAATCTCTAGAGGTAGTTTAAAAACATTAAACTAAAACATACTAAAAGGCCCCAACCTTAAACATTACATAATGTTGAGTTAAGACAATAATTTGACCTTATTTCACATTGAGGATATTTTCATGTTTAGAGCTTAAGATAATTATTCCATAACTAATACATGACAACTTAAATATTAAAAAGTAGACACTTCTACTCATTGTCCATTTTTTCATAAAACAGAATCTTTTAAAAAGAAACATGGTATCATTTCATGTTTAAACATCATAACTTTTCCTTGATCCCATCCTTGAAAATATTATTTTTTTAATCCTATAAAAAACATTTCCAAATGTTTCATGATAATAAAATGCTCTATAAAAGATACACAAAGAAAGAAAACTATTAGTCATGTGAGAATATGAATACATTATCATAAAGTAACACTTTTTACCTTTAAGAAGTAGTAAATACACTTCACTAAATATAAGATCATTGCATACCATTTTTTAAATTAAAATATTACCTTAAAACCCATATAAATCAAATATAACATATAAATGTAACTTGGGACTTAATCATAGTTAAATTTAATAATCATATGATCGACTTCCATAAATATCACTAAACATAATAGCCAGATGGGTGACTTCCATACCCAATTCATTAGAGGTTATAATGTTAACATCCACCCTTGGTTTATCATGGAACCACCAATATTTTTTTATCATGTAACCACCCATATTTTGTTTTTCAAGTAACCACTCCTCAAATGTCCAAGTACCTTTCTATAATCATCACACATAAAAGATTTTAATTATCAATATTTCAGTTATAAAATTTAATTTTCAATTAAAATAAATCATTTCAATATATTCAATTATTCAATCCATTTTCAAAACCATGTTCAATTCCAAAATACTAAAAAAGGGAATACGGGATTTATTTTTTCATTTAAAAAATATTAAGGCTTATAGAGGAATCCAAATATCAAATAGTAGTTATGGTAGTAGAGAGGTCATTGTAACTTCATATGTTAAAAACATTCCTTTATTCATTTAGATAAACACATCGAATAAAAAATATTCCCTTTTGAAAAACATTTAATGAAATTATAATTCCCAAGGTTGGTTATACACAATATTGAAGAAGGAGTTTTATATTGTCAAATTATGCCTCAATAAAAGGAGATTGTGACGATGTCCCTTACCTTAAGTTTGATTTGTCACATATGTTCCTTGTTCTTCCTGGATAATAAAATTAGGTTAATTTATACTTGCTTGAGAACCCTTTTCAAATTTATTATTTCTTTTAAATAACTTATTACCTTTTTATAAAAATTACATAATTCATTAATTTCATATCGATATTTTTGTTGAAATTCAGTACTTCAATAAAAAATGAACATGGTTTGATGTCACTAGTCAATGTGGTCATAAGTCCATCATCTCCATAATAATATTCATGACATTATTTGTAATGACCCAATGTTTTATAAATGGAAATTACTTTCACATAAACATGTCATAAAATCACATGAAAACACCACATAGTGAACTACTATGTTCTTTGTGACCTTTAAACATAGGTTTGTCACTTATGTGTTTGGAATTTCGAAAATATGACATAAACAGTTCTGATCAGTAAGTTGTTTGGAGTCCGATAAGAAAAACATAATTTTTGGTGAATAGTAATATACCCTTATGAATAGTAACAAACTCTTATGAAAACTGATATAATATAATAAATATTAACATTACCGATGATAATATATAAATATTATTCTAGTTGAAAGTACGATATACCTATATTTTAGAATAAGTAAATGAATGTTTTCAAACTGGTTTTTGATTATAAATTAAGATTTTAGTTAAATATTAAAATAATCATATTTAAAAAATTATTTTTGAAAAATGGACTTCGTTTTTGTATTCTAACCATTTAAAAATGGTTAGTGTTAATTTTTTAGATTTTTCTAAAATACTTGAATTTTTTATGAATAGTAAAATCCGATAATTCACAATAAATGCTAAAAACATAATTTCTGCGTCATGATTGAGTCATGGATGATGTAAATGGCATTTGGTTAAAAGTCACATGCATTTATTACTATTTGTGTTCATGTAATACTTACTATTCCTTGTCTTGTGAAGAAATAATAAACTAATGATTAAAAATTTATGAAAATTGACCTCTCCTCCACTATAACCCCCCCCCCCCCTCACTCACTCTCCTCTTCACTAATCTCAAGCCTTGTACCTTGCGAATATTTTGCTGAAATATCTCCCAAATATCCTCCCCCACTTCCAAAATCACCTAGACTCTTCAAAATACCAAAACCTCTCCCCTTAAGAGGTTTTCAAATGTGGAAGTCTCAAGAGGTAAATTCCTCTTTCCAATTCCTTCGTTTCATTTAAGTTCTTTTATTTTTGTTTCTTTCCACAACTCCCTTCATCCAAATAGTTTGATAACTCCCGTAACATACCTGTAATGGAATTTTTTTATGCTACTGTGATATTTTATTATCTTCTCTCATTTCCCCACCCTTTTCTTTGAAAGAAATGAAAGCGTCATTTGAGATGCGCTAATTTAGCACATTCAAGAATAACAATTTGTCAATTTCATTTGTCATCTTTAATTCTGTTCATGAAACCATTTATGTTATGGTTGAACAAAATTATTATATATTTAATATCTCTTATTTTTGGTTCTGTAATCCTTTTGTACAAATGGTATTAAGTTATAAATAAAAACATGGTCATTGTAATCAAACCCATCGATTAACTAAAACGGTTGTCACTAGGGTTATATATATAATAATTCAACTTCACTATAAGTAACCAAATTAAATTTAAAAAATTTTAATCTTCTGGATGTTCAATAATATCATATAACTTCAAATATTTACAACCACTTTTATGATACATGTTTATCCAAACATGAATATAAGTGAACCAATCATTAAAACCAAGTAAACAAATGAGCTCGAATAATGAAATTGAACCACATAACCAATAAAAAAGGTTCTAAATGAACATAAAATAATTATACTAAACCAATTACTAATATAATAGGTTCTGTAATTATTAATTAATAAACCTAATTTGTTTATTTAGGTCTTTAATAACAAGTGGAGAACACCAACAGAATAAAGGTAAGGGATCCTCTCCTTTTCACTCTTAAATCAAGATTTTCCTTTATGTTATTCCTTTTTATGTGTAATCCCTAATGATGGGGTATTATTACACCCCCCCCCCCATACTTCCCTCATTTTTTCTAAGTGATGAGAAATCCCATTTATCTCTCATCAATCCCCCTTAGGTACACCAGACACCATGCCGATAAACCGTAATGAATTCTACATGAACCATCCTTGTTCTTTTGGGTTGCCTTATCAATCTTTATATCAAAATGGTGTTACATTCTATTTTTATAAAAATATTCTAAATACTTTTTATTTTTAAATAATTCATTTATGAATACCCCTTCATCACTCTCTTTTTGGGATATACATGTTTTTAAAAGATTCTCTTCTTAGAAGTTTCTGATAAGCAATCCTATTTTAGGGGAACTTCCAAAAAAATTACCCAATTTAAAGTGAACTATATACTCTATTTTAAGCCACAATTATCTTTATAAAATCAGTCTTTTTATTAGTAAAATATTCTTGGTTCAATTATGGTTTTATATAAAAGATTGTCCTCTATTCTATTTTAAAATCTCTATAGCATTTTCCTTAAAACCGCACAAAAATGTTTTAATGCTAATGTTACTCAAATACACTTCATATATGTTGTCTCTTATACTTGAAACCACATACCATGATATATTCCTATTTTACACTATGAACATCTATGTTTGTTATAGTCATTTTCTTTCATGGACACTTTCATGATACGCCCATTGGTTATGATTTATGTCATGATTATGGTACCCAATTCATTCCATGGGTACCCTTATGTTTATATATTGTTGATTATGTATGATTATTTATGTGGAAAGAATATTTATGTGGAAGTAATATTCATGAAAATTTTGGGATGGGTGCACCCAGATAGCGCTACAATGCATTGGGTAAAGTTAAGTCCCATGAGATGCAATGTGAAACAGGTTTGGAGGTTTGCCTTGACCCATAATAAAATGGAAAATGGGATTGGTGGTAAACCTTCACCCAACTAAAATTGGAAATGGGATTGGTGTTTATCAATGACCCATACTAAAGACATGCTTTATGATCCTTCCACATTTATATGATTACATGTTTATATGATTCCATGCTTATATTATACGATTTTATATGTTTCATGCTTTGGATATCATTATGCCATGCCTCCTAAATCACATGCTTAAGAAGTATCCTTATGTTCATTCCCTTATTGGGGTTTTCATCACATCCTTTTGTTCATGTGTTCCCTAGGGTACCCTATGAAAATGTAAGGTCCCAAAAGAAGTTAGGATCTCTTTATGGAGATTAAATCAAGAAATTATTTGCCCCCATATTTTGTGTTTTATGTACCAAGTCTTCTAAGAAACTAGACTTAATGATCCTTCGCTTGTGCCCTGATGTATGATTATGATTAAAATCGTGTAATCTTATATGTAAAAGGCTTGGGTCACTATAGTTGGTATTAGAGGATAGTCTAGTCATTTTTGTAGATTAGGAATAGAGCACCTCAGTGAAAAACTTAAGGGTGAGACTAAGTATGAGAAAACATTCCTAAATTTTGGTTATTATTGAGTAAGTAATTTATCAAGAAAATAAATCCCTATCTGGATACGAGTAGGTTGAGGTGGATCTGGTACAGATGTACCCAGCAATGAAAACTCCGATAAGGAGTTTCGAGCTTGTACTAGGGTATCCTAGTAAACGAAAATGGTCATTTTTTCACTCTTTGTTACGACACTCCTAGGGGATAATATTTGGTAGATTCACGAGCTTAGTACAAACCATTGTTAAGGGACAAAAAACCCACAAGAATATAAATTAATAAATAGATCGAGCATAACCTAGATATAAACCTAAGGAATCACAAGTTAGGATATACTTCTTCTTTATAATTTTATCCTTTTATGTTCAAAGTTTCCTTTTTATTCTCAATACCTAAGTACTTAAGACCACTAATTATGCATTATTTTTTGTATTTGATGGCGGAAAATAGAATAACACTTTCCAAAAAACAATGTGATAGGTAATGTGAAGATTTTCATAATGATATGCCTGATGAAATGGGAGCGGGTGCTCAAAAGTTCATGGTAGTACTTGCTCAGCTGGATCGAGTAATGAATAATAACATCAATTATGTGGAATTACCTCCTCCACCAAGTAAAGAGAAAGTTTCTGTAGAATCTTTCAGGTGGCATAGGCCTCCCATTTTTATTATATCTTCTGATCTCCTCCTCGCGGAACAATAGATTAACTCCATTGAAAAGATATTTTACATCCCCCAGTGCTCAGAATAAGAAAATGTTGTAATGGTGGTCAATAATTTTGATGGGGAAGCTGATCAGTGGTGGCCACTAATCAATAATACAATGTCCCAAGAAGGAATTGATTCCATTGATTGGAAGGAATTCAAGAGGATGTTTTTCAAAAAATATTTTCCCTGAACCCTCCGATTGAAGATGGAAAGGGAGTTCCTCATACTCAAAAAAAAGGAAGAAGTGTCCATCAGGGTGTATGAAGAAAACATTATGAGGTTTTCAAGGTACGCCTCTGGCTTTTTCATGAACACCGAGAGCAAGGTGGGTCGCTTCTTTAATAGCCTAAAGTCGAGTCTACGAAAATCATAGTCAATTATAGACTTTGACAGTTATGATAAGATTTTCCATTGTTCCCTGAAGGTTGAAATGGATATTAGAGACTCTTATTGGTCTCATGGGCATAGTGACAAGAAGAAAAAAAATGGACAACAATAGGGGTGGTTCATCAAACAAATCCCACGATGGAAAGAATCCTAACTTTTCCCCTTGTAAAAGTTGTGGGAAGAAGAATCATAGTAACTGTCTGAAGGGAACCACGAATTGCTTCAAATGTGGAAGGTTTGGTCATCTGGCCAAGAAATGCTGAAGGGATGTGAAAAAATATAAGGCCCCGGCCTTAAACATTACTTATTATTGAATTAAATGACTAATTCACATTGAGTATCTTTTCAGGTTTGGAGTTTTAGATAATTAGGACATAACTACTACATCTCAAAGATTACAAAGTATACACTTCTACTAAGTTTCCATAAAATAAAAACTCTTAAAAAGAAACATGTCTAGTTCCATGTTTTAGATAGCATGTCTTTTTTTGATACCATCCTTGACCCTATTCATCTTTAAGTCCTGTGGAAAACATTTCCAAAACATTGGATGAGCATAAAAATCCCAGTAAAGGATACACAAAGAAGGAAAATTGTTAGTTTTTCCAAACAAAAAGTAAACCAAGAATGCTTTATCAAAGTAATACTTTACACCTTTATGAAGTAGTAAAAAAACTCTTCACTGAATAAAAGATCATTACTTACCGCTTTTGTAACCAAAATATTACCATAAAAAATCATATAAAGAAAACATAACATATAAAGGTAACTTGAGACATAAACATACTTAAATGGAATAACCATACGGTCGACTTCCATACATATCACTTAATGGAATATCCATATGGACGACTTACATACCCAATGCATTGGAGGTTATAACGTAACCACCCATCCTGGTATTCACGGAACCACCCGTTATATGGTTTATCACATAACCGCCCATCAAATGTCCAAGTACCATTATAAATTCATAAGACATAAAACAAATATAATGGAAAGAAATCATTTCCACACTTTGATCACAATATATCACTAAAATATATTGACATAACAAATACACTATAAAAACCCATTTTCAATACCAAAATAAATAAAAGAGTATATGGTATTTATTTCATTTTAAAATCATTACGTCTTGTTGAGGAAGCCAAAGACCAAATAATACTCGTGGCAGCGGAAAAGGTTGTCGTCACCGCGTACGTAAAAAGAAACATTCCGTTTTGTCGTTTTGTAAAACGCATCGTAGAAAAATATTCCTTTTGTATAAAATTAAAATTAAAAGGGGTTTATAAACCGTATAAAATAAATCCTTGTATTAGAACAAAATATGCCTCAATGAAAGGAGATTGAGACGAAGTCCCATACAAAGACGGTATCCTTGGATTAAGGATAAATCAATTACATAATTATGTGTGACAAAAGAATACACCAAATATAAGTGAATATTAAGTGTAAAACAATCAGAGTTTATTCACACATCTTCATAGAACGACATATTCAAGTAGTACAATTTTATCCCAAAGAATCAAAATTGGGTTAAGAAGTTCCCTTGCAAAAATTCGACAGCCTAACGGCGTCACTTCAAAATTCAGAAAATGAGTTGATGAGAGATAAAAAGGGTATTTCATCACTTGGACATAAAATTTAAATCAATAAGGATATAGAAGAACATATCCCAACATAATAGTATGTTAATTAAAAGACATAACAAAATAAGTCTTTTAAAAAGCGGAGGGTGAAAGGTTCCCTTACCGACCTGGGTAACTTTCGAAACGTACACCCCATTGAAGAAGGGTCATACAATGAATATGTAAATACCCATAAAAGAAATTATACTACACAAAGAGTATAATAATGGGCATTACATACACCACTCAAAGTAAATGGTGGAAAATGTTTCATAAATCTCACGGGACTAAAAGTGAGATGAAAAATCCCTTATGAAAACTCGGCAGCCTAACGGTGCCACTTAAAACATCCAAAAATGGATTGATAAGATAAAATAGGGTCTCTCATCATATTAAAATAAAATGTATAGAAAGAGGAATATAAAATAACATCCCCCAACATAAAAAATAGGATCTTAAAAGAAGTGACATATAAGAGAGTACATAAAAAGAAAGAGAGAGAGGTTGGATCTCTTACGAAAATTCGGTAGCCTAACGGCGCCACTCAAAACTTCAAAAATGGATTGATGAGATAAAATAGGGTCTCTCATCATATGAACATAAAAATCACAGTAACAGTAATATAAAAGAACATCCCAAACATAAGAAATTTGAGCTCAAAAGGAACGACATAAAAGAGTGTACTTAAAAAGAAAGAGAGGGGTAGGATCCCTTACCTCGGGTCCGACTTGACTCGATCGTTATTTAACCTCCTGAATAATAAACTTGAGTTAATTTAAAATTTCTTAAGAACCTTTTTAATGTTCATTATTCATTTTATATCACTTATTACCATGTTATGAACACTATGTAATTATTTAAGTTAATAATGGTCGTTTTGTCGATCATTGCTACTTGAGTCAAAAATAAACTCTTTATAATTACAAGTTTGTTCATGGGGTAAAATATCCATTATATCCAGAATTATATTCATTATGTAGATATAATATATATCATATATATCCATTATATAAATTCATTTATAATATTACAAAACATTTAGAGGTAAGAAATGAAATGCACCGTTCATGGAGACGGTAAGCCGTACGTACGCATGAACGCTACTTCCATTTCTATTTCATATTTAATGGAATTAATACATAATGATACATAATAGTATTATAATTAAAGTATGGTATCATATATAATATCATTAAATCTATCCTTTATACTTACCACTTATGGTTTTAACGAATCAAATCACTTTGAGGGGGCGGTAGTCCGCACTTCCTAAAATGAAGATATAATGTTTACCCATAATGGAAACCATAAAGGTATTACATAAATGAAAAATACAGAAGATTAAGTAATAAATAAACATATTATATATCATATATAAATATAGTGACATCCTAATGGATACGTTTGAATGTGTTAAAAGAATATTGAACAATCATCGTTTCGTGAGGCAGAAATTCACCATCCACAGAAACAGTATGTTCTTTAACCATTAGATGTAGGTGTGTGTAATTTTAGCTCGAATATATCTTATAAAAACATCCTAGTATATTTAAGATACTGGTTTTGTTACAAAATAAATTAATAAAAAGTGTTTAGGGGGTTGGAGAAGCAAAATAAAACAAAAGAACACAAGTGAAGACATTACCTTAATATCGGGTAACTCACTTTGGTTTGAACCAAAAGGGTTTGTTGGAGAGCTTCCTGCCTAAGGTAAGGCTTATAGGATGAGAAGAGGGATTTGGGGAGACAAAATGATCAGATATTGGTCAAGCCAAAGGCTTGAGAGTTGTGGGTAAGGAGGTAGAGGTGGGGGCCTTTTATAAGAGGAGAGGAGGGGCACTCTTGGAAAAGTATAAAATGTTACTTTATTTTCAAATTTGTTTTGGATTTTAAAGGTCCCACATTGATTTATTTCAAGGATAAGGTGATAAGAGTTCTAAATACACCCATACAATAGGTTTTGACATGTGTAGGTCTTAGATTTTACATTATCTTTTCATTTTATTTAAATCGTTAAATAATGAGGTAATCGCTGCATCATCATGATGTCATAAATAATTTAATATATTTAATGTCTAAAAATTATAATAAAGAAATACTATGATGTTGGAAATATTTTTATCTTTCCAATGACCGTTTATAGTCAAAAATCTGACTTGTATAACCCCATGTAGAAATTGTTTTAGTAAAACAATACATGTTTGTGTCATTTTTAATTTTACATTAAAAAAAAGGCATTAATGTCATTATCTTACCCAAGTGGATCCATGGGGTCCCAAAAATTGACCCACCGGTTGTCTTGTTCGTCCATGACTCATCAAATATGGTTAGGACAAGTTTCAAGATATTTTTATTTTATTATAATATCGTTTTTACCTTAAATCACATTAATTACCTTTAATCGTGATTAATAAAACTTAAAAGTTACTTTTCATCAAAAATTATTTTCATCCCATTGAACCACATTTTCCTTAATAATGAAAATAATTTATACGGGATTTTTTAAATTCAAATCACAGAAGTGGTAAAGTTCCATTTAAACGAAAAATCAGTTTTTTTAACTACCACTTTGTGGTTTCACTATTCATCAAAAATTAAGGTTTTTCAGAAAAATACCAAAAATTCACCCTAAGATATATTTGATATTCTGAATTCAAAAATGATGTCTATTTTACCAAATTCATAAAACAGAAGTTTCATTAATTAATTTTATAATTAAATCCTGCTGTCAAATCAAATAGCATGTTTTTAAGAAACAACATCTATCAAAAGATTGACACTCGTTTATGTCCAATCTCAAAGTGATATTAATTACAATGACCACCATTGGATTAAATGGTAAAAATATATTCTAATTTCACTTTAAAACCAATTCAAAAGATAATCTAATCATATAAATAAATTAGATTAAAAAGAGGTTTTGAATTAAAATACAACATTTTTCACTATTCATTAAAAAATGAACTTTATCGGAAAAATACCAAAAATTTACACGAAGTAAATTTTGATGTCCCGATTCTAAAGAAGAATTTTATTTTGTCAAATATAACACATAAAATTGTCAAAAGGTGGATTTAAAATTGGTTCGCTATCAAAAGGCGGTTAATCGACCTTTTAAAGAATATTATAATGTTTACAATTAAAATTGGATTCATTCACATTTTTAATCCTCTAACATTTATTGTAAAAAGTAAAAATATTTGAGAAACATATATAATCATTTTGTAGTTATTTTTGTTAATTCCCATCATTACAATGGCTAGGTGTTAACTACCATTTAAAATAAAGTTATTTTATTATTAGTGTGCAACGTAAGATTTCAAAGGAACTTGTTGTTGCGTACTGGGTAAGCCATCGAGCATAGCGTTCCCTTTAAATTAATTTTAACATTTTGTTCACAAATATGGATAAATATAAAAATTTCATATTCTTTATTTACCTAGGGTGTTACATCCTTCCCCCCTTTTGGAAATTGCATCCTCGCAATTTTAAAATTGGGCTCGGAAACATCATTGAAAGTCCCACATCGGAACAAGAGTCAGTAAAAATGTCACTTTAAAAGGAAGGGAGAGAAGTACAAAGGTCACCCCAGTTAACCCATACTAGGATTGCAAGTATGAAAATATGGATATGGAGGAAAAAACAAAGGGTCATGTTCTGATGGAGAGTGATAGTAAACATGTTTAGTAGAAAGTTAACCACCAGAAAATCACAAACTTGTGATGGGTTAAAAGGTATTTGATTCCCCAGTTGGAAAATTTAACAGACAACATTTTTGTTTTATGTTACTTTTCATTGAGGAATTTATTTATGAGCTTAACAAAAGGAAACATACTTACTTTTCATGTTGAATTTCAACTTTTACTAGATTTCTTACACGAACTCATATCTTCTCCAAAAGACAAGTATTTTGGATGACTTGTTCACATTAAGAGAGCTATAATCAACTTCTAGAGAACCATCTATTCCACAAAATAGAACTATACACTTCCCATGTCTTTAGACCATAACCAAAAATAAAACCAAAAAGGTTATTATGAGATCAGATAATACCCAAAAAGGATAATCCTTTATAAAAAAAATTATTCTTAATCTCCAAAATATGTCAAACAATACCAAAAGTTCAACAAAGACCATTCAATAAACATATATCCATAAAATTATTCAAATTAATAAAAACTAATACTGAAACACAAATCTCTGAAGGATTTAATCACATAGTCTTCTAAGATAAACATTAACATTTATCTCCAAATAACATCAGTTACTCTTAAAGATTCAAACTAAAAAGTAATTAACCTAATCATGTATCCTCCATGATAGGTTAGTAATTTCCATAGATAACCCAAAATAAACTTACTCTTGATTCCTAAAATCATCTAACTCAAAAGAATTAGTCAAACTAAACAGGGACTTCACATAGTCCAGTGGTAGGTGATAAATAACAGTTGCACTTTGGTTGTGGGTTCGATTCCCGCAGCTTTGTCCGACACGACGGGTTGCCACACGGTCTGCGTGTTGTCCTTTTTCCAAAACGACATAATTCTTAAATCATTATCCAAAATGAGATAAAATCTTCAAAAATGATCATAACATATTTTAACCTCAAGTTTATATCATGCCTTTCATTTTCCATCATATCATAGAGTAACCCATAATTACCTAAAAAGTAAGGATCATACAAACCCTAATGGTTACCTTTATAATTATTACATGAACTTCCACGTTGAGTTGCTTCTCTCATACATGAGGCATTAGAGAACTCACCAAGGTTCAAGTGGTTGATCATGACTCTTGATAGTTGGTTTAGAATAACCATGATATTTCTCATTGAATCCCCCATTTCATCCAGTCTCTTAATCAGAGAACCACCACAGTTTCCTTCAAACCCATTTTCACTTTGGTGCCTGCTAGATCCATCCATTTACTAAAACCAAAAAATTCAGTGTGAGTATATCAACAAAATCATCATGTACTAATGAAAAATATAATCACTAAGATATACTTACTCATTCACTTTATCTAAAAACTATGAGTCTTTCTGAAATCCTAGCCATTATGGTAATGTCACTTATGCTTATAGAATACCCTATCCTCTAAAGTTATCTAAACCGACCTTTGATACCAACTATAAGACACCGGCCTTAAACATTACCTATTATTGAATTAAATCAAAAATTCACATTGAGGATCTTTTCAGGTTTTGAGTTTTAGAGAATTAGGACATAACTGTTACATCTCAAAGATTACAAAGTATACACTTCTACTAAGTTTCCATAAAATAAAAACTCTTAAAAAGAAACATGTCTAGTTCCATGTTTTAGATATCATGTCTTTCCTTGATCACATCCTTCACCCTATTCATCTTTATGTCCTGTGGAAAACATTTCAAAAACTTGGGATGAGCATAAAAAGCCCAGTAAAGGATACACAAAGAAGGAAAACTGTTATTTTTTCAAAACAACAAGTAAACCAAGAATACTTTATCAAAGTAATACTTTTCACCTTTATGAAGTAGTAAAAAAACTCTTCACTGAATAAAAGATCATTACTTACCCCTTTTGTAACCAAAATATTACCATAAAAAGCCATATAAAGAACACATAACATATAAAGGTAACTTGGGACAAAACATACTTAAATGGAATAACCATACGGTCGACTTCCACACATATCACTTAATGGAATAGCCATATGGTTGACTTCCATACCCAATGCATTGGAGGTTATAACATAACCACCCGTCCTAGTATTCACGGCACCACCCGTCATATGGTTTATCACGTAACCACCTGTCAAATGTCCAATTACCATTATAAAATCATAAGACATAAAACAAATATAATGGAAAGAAAACATTTCCACACTTTGATCACAATATATCACTAAAATACATTGACATAACAAATAAATTATAAAAACCCATTTTCAATACCAAAATACATAAAAGAGTATATGGTATTTATTTCATTTTAAAAACATTACATCTTGTTGAGGAAGCCAAAGACCAAATAATACTCATGGCGGTGGAAAAGGTTGTTGTCACCGCGTACGTAAAAAGAAACATTCCTTTTTGTCATTTTATAAAACACATCGTAGAAAAAAATTCCTTTTGTATAAAATTAAAATTCAAAGGGATTTATACACCGTATAAAAGAAATCCTTGTATTAGAACAAAATATGCCTCAATGAAAAGAGATTGAGATGAAGTCCCATAAAAAGATGGTATACTTGGATTAAGGATAAATAAATTACATAATTATGTGTGACAAATGAATACACCAAAGATAAGTGGATATTAAGTGTAAAACAATCAGAGGTTATTCACACATATTCATAGAATGACATATTCAAGGAGTACAAGTTTATCCCAATGAATCAAAATTGGTTTAAGAAGTTCCCTGGCAAAAATTCGACAGCCTAACAGCGTCACTTCAAAATTTAGAAAATGAGTTGATGATAGATAAAAAGGGTATCTCATCACTTGGACATAAAATTTACATCAATAATGATATAGAAGAACATATCCCAACATAATATTATGTGAATTAAAAGACATAAAAAAATAAGTCTTTTAAAAATAGGAGGGTGAAAGGTTCCCTTACTGACTTGGGTAACTTTTGAAACGTACACCCCATTAAAGAAGCGTCATACAATGAATATGTAAATACCCAAAAGTGAAATTATATTACACAAAGAGTATAATAATGGGTAGTACATAAACCACTCAAAGGAAATGGTAACAAATGTATCATAAATTTCACAGGACTAAAAGTGATATGAAAAATCCCTTATGAAAACTCGGCAGCCTAATGGGGCCACTTAAAACATCCAAAAATGGATTAATGAGATCAAATAGGATCTCTCATCATATTAAAATAAAATTTACATAAAGAGTAATATAAAATAACATACCCTAACATAACAAAGAGGATCTTAAAAGAAGTTACATAAAGGATATTACTTAAAAAGAAAGAGAGAGAGGTTGGATCTCTTACGAAAATTCGGCAGCTTAACGGCGCCACTCAAAACTTCCAAAATGGATTGATTAGAGAAAATAGGGTATCTCAACATATGAACATAAAAAGTAAAGTAAGAGTAATATAAAATAACATCCCAATCATAAGAAAGACGAGATAAAAAGGAATGACATAAAAGAGTGTACTTAAAAAAAGAGAGGGGTAGGATCCCTTACCTCGGGTAATACTTGACTCGATCGTTATTTAACCTCCTGAATAATAAACATGAGTTAATTTATACTTTATTAAGAACCTTTTTAAAGTTAATTATTCCTTTTATATCACTTATTACCATGTTATGAACACTATGTAATTATTTAAGTTAATAGTGGTCGTTTTGTCGATCATTGCTACTTGAGTCAAAAATAAACTCTTTATAATTACAAGTTTGTTCATGGGGTAAAATATCCATTATATCCAGAATTATATTCATTATGTAGATATAATATATATCATATATATCCATTATATAAATTCATTTATAATATTACATAACATTTAGAGGTAAGAAATGAAATACACCGTTCATGGAGACGGTAAGCCGTATGTACGCATGAACGCTACTTCCATTTCTATTTCATATTTAATGGAATTAATACATAATGATACATAATAGTATTATAATTACAGTATGGTATCATTTATAATATCATTAAATCTATCCTTTATACTTACCACATATGGTATTAACGAATCAAATCACTTTGAGGGGGCGGTAGTCCGCACTTCCTAAAATGAAGATATCGCGTTTACCCATAATAGAAACCATAAAGGTATTCCATAAATGAAAAATACATAAGATTAAGTAAGACATAAACATATTATATATCATATATACATATAGTGACATCCTAATGGCTACGTTTGAAGGTGTTAAAAGAATATTGAAAAATCATCGTTTCGTGAGACAGAAATTCACCATCCACAGAAACAGTATGTTCTTTAACCATTAGATGTAGGTGTGTGTAATTTTAGCTCGAATACATCTTATAACAACATATTAGTATATTTAAGATACTGGTGTTGTTACAAAAGAAATGAATAAAAAGATTTTAGGGGGTTGGAGAAGCAAAATAAAACAAAAGAACACAAGTGAAGACATTACCTTAATAGCGGGTAACTCACTTTGGTTTGAACCAAAAGGGTTTGTTGAAGAGCTTCCTTCCTAAGGTAAGGCATATAGGATTAGGAGAGGGATTTGGGGAGACAGAATGATCAGATATTGGCCGAGCCAAAGGCTTGAGAGGTGTGGGTAAGGAGGTAGAGGTGGGGGCCTTTTATAAGAGGAGAGGAGGGGCACTCTTGGAAAAGTATAAAATGTTACTTTATTTTCAACTTTGTTTCGGATTTTAAAGGTCCCGCATTGATTTATTTCAAGTAGAAGGTGATAAGACTTCTAAATACACCCATCCAATAGGTTTTTACATGTGTAGGTCTTAGATTTTACATTATCTTTTCATTTTATTTAAATCGTTAAATAATGAGGTAATCGCCGCATCATCATGATGTCATAAATAATTTAATATATTTAATGTCTAAAAATTATTAAAAAAATACTATGATGTCGAAAATATTTTTATCTTTCCAATTAACATTTATAGTCAAAAATATGAATTTTATAACCCCATGTAAAAAATTGTTTAGTAAAACAATACAGGTTTGTGTCATTTTTAATTTTACTTTAAATAAAAGGCATTAAGGTCATTATCTTACCCAAGTGGATCCATGGGGTCCCCAAAATCGACCCATGGGTTTTCTTCGTCGTCCATGACTCATCCAATAGAGTTAGGACAAGTTTCAAGATATTTTCATTTTATTATAATATCATTTTTACCTTAAATCACACTAATTACCTTTAATTGCGATTAATAAAACTTAAAAGTTACTTTTCATCAAAAATTATTTTCATCCCATTGAACCACATTTTACTTAATAATGAAAATTATTTATATTGGATTTTTGAAATTCAAATTACCGAAGTGGTAAAGTTCCATTTAAACGAAAAATCTGTTTTTGTAACCACTTTGTGGTTTCACTATTCATCAAAAATTAAGGTTTTTCAGAAAAATACCAAAAATTCACCCTAAGATATATTTGATATTATGAATTCAAAAATGATGTAGATTTTACAAAATTCATAACATAGAAGTTTCATTAATTAATTTTATAATTAAATCCCGCTGTCAAATCAAATAGCGTGTTTTTATGAAACAATATCTATCAAAAGATTGACACTCGTTTATATCCAATATCAAAGTGATATTAATTACAATGACCACCATTGGATTAAATGGTAAAAATATATTCTAATTTCACTTTAAAACAAATTAAAAATATAATCTAATCATATAAATAAATTAGATTAAAAAGTGGTTTTGAATTAAAATACAACATTTTTCACTATTCATTAAAAAAATGAACTTTGTCGGAAAAATACCAAAAATTTACACAAAGTAAATTTTGATGTCCCGATTCTAAAGAAGAATTTTATTTTTTCAAGTATAACACATAAAATTGTCAAAAAGTGGATTTAAAAGAGGTTCTCCATCAAAAGGTGGTTAATCGACCTTTTAAAGAATATTAGAATGTTTATGCTTAAAATTGGATTCATTCACATTTTTAAACCTCTAACATTTATTGTAAAAAGTAAAAATATTTTAAAAACTTATATAATCAGTTTTTAGTTAGTTCTGTTCATTCTCGTCATTATAACGTCTAGGTGTTAACTACCATTTAAAATAAAATTATTTTATTATTAGAGTGCAACATAAGATTTCAAAGGAACTCGTTGTTGCATATTGGGTAAGCCATCGAGCATAGCATTACCTTTAAATTAATATTAAAAATTTATTCACAAATAGGGATAAATATAAAAATGTCATATTCTTTATTTACTGGGGGTGTTATAAAAAACCCTGCTAACGTTGAAGAAGAAAGGAAGGTTCTGATAAACACTTAGCCTGTAGTGTAGTGTTACAACTACAACGGGCATGTGAATTATGCAAACAATTTCCCTAAGTCATGGGTTGTCAGAGGTAATCAGCAACAACCTCCAAGGAAATAAGGAAGGTATTATTATATCACTATTGTTGAGGTGGAGTCGGATAACTATGTGGTGACAGGAATGATATTTATTCATTCAAGACTAGCGAACATACTATTTGATTTTGGTTCTATGCATTATTTAATTCTAGAAAGTTTAGTAGAACTATTAAAACATCAACTCAAAATTTGGAGGAAAATTTATCTATGAGAACATAAAATGGGGAAATTATTTCATCCATGGTTTATAAATCCTCCTCGATTAATGTTTGTGGACTGAACCTCCCTTATAATCTCATCATACTTCCTTTGGTGGAGTTTGATGTTATCTTGGGTACATATTGGATATCTCTATACAAATACAACATCAATTTTTAGGAAAGGGAGATCACTATTCACATCCCAAAGAATCCTCTGATTCTATATATGTATAAGGAGGAAGATGAATCTCCTTTAGAATCATCATCTCAACTGTGGATATTGATGCCTTATAAGCAAGCATATCAAGCGCAAATGATTGAGGCAAAGGAGAGAATCATGCTTGAAGAAATTCCCATTATGAGAAATTACACTAATTTATTTTCTGAAGAGTTTTCTAGTCTTCCTCCTAACTGAGAGGTTGAGTTCCCAATTGAACTTATCCCTGGATCTCTACCTATCTCAAAGACACCTTACAAAATACCCACCCTTGAGCTGGAAGAGCTGAAGAAGCAGTTAGAGGAGAATATGGAGAAGGATTTTATATGCCCGAGTTCTTCACCATAGTGTGCGCCAGTCCTCTTCATCAAGGATAAGAACGGATAGATGCACCAGGCATTAATTATTATAATCTCAAAAAAATCATGATAAAGAATAAGTACCCACTTCTACGGATAGATGGCGTGTTTGATCAACTTCGTGGGGCCAGTTATTTCTCTAAGGTGGACCTTCGATCGAGATATCAATAATTAATTATGAGGAAGGAATATATTCCCATGACTGCCTTTCAAATGAGGTATAGACACTATGAGTACATAGTGATTCTCTTCAAACTCGCTAATTATCCAGAACTTTTCATGGATTTAATGAATATAGTATTTAGATATTACCTCTACAAATTTGTGGTAGTCTTTATTGATGATATTATGATATACTCCAAGAGTATGGAGGAACATGAGGAGCATTTGAATACTGTGTTAAATAATTTTCAAAGGGAGAATTTTTCTGAAAATTACACTAAATGTGAGGTCTACATGGAAAAAGTATCATTCTTGGGGCATGTTATCACCAGAAAATGGATATCTGTGGACCCTTCCAAGATGAAGGCAAGTAAAGAGTGGCACGGGCTAGAATCTATAATGGAGATGCGCATCTTCTTGGGTCTAGCTGGGTATTATCAATGATTTGGGAATAACTTTTCGCGATTGTCAAAACCAATGACCAAGATGAAACGGAAGGGAGTAAAGTTTGTCTGGACAGAAGAATGTGAAGACTGTTTCAAGGAGTTAAAAAATGGGTTTATCACTACGCCAATACTCACACACCCTATAAGTGGAGAACTCATTGCGGTGTATAGTGATACCCTTAAGAATAGATTAGGCTGTGTGATAATGAAAAATTATAAATTTATAGCCTATGCCTGAAGCAAGCTGAAAATCAATGAGAAAAACTATGCTATGCATGATCTGGAGTTGGACACTTTGATATTTGCATTGAAAATATGGTGGCATTATCTCTATGGGAAGAAATGTGCGATATATTCTGACCACAAAAGTCTTAAATATATATTCATGAAAAAAAAATCTTAATATGCCCTAGCGATGATGGATAGATCTCATCAAGGATTATGACTACTCAATCCACTACCATCCTGGTAAGGCAAACTAGGTAGCGGATGCTCTAAATAGAAAAGATCCTACATCTTTATCAATGATGAGAATTGAAAATGATCTGATCTTATTATATTTGCAAAGGATGGACATGGGAATAATTATGGAAGGAACATCATCAATCCTTTCTCAAATTATTTCCCAACCAACCCTCTTGGAGAAAATAAAGGATACTCAAAGAAAGGATATGAAACTTTTGAATAGGGTGGAAGCTATCATGAATGAGAAATCCTCCGATTTCAAAATTGATGATGAAGGAGTTGTAAGATTTGGGACACGATTATGTGTACCATACTATCTGGAGATAAAAAAGGAGCTATCCAATGATGCACATATCTTAACCTTCTCTATCCACCCAGGGATCACAAAGATGTATCGATATCTCCGAGAAAACCTTTGGTGGGACAACATGAAAAAGGGAGATTGCAGAATATACATCAATGTGCCTCGTATGTCAACAAGTGAAGGCTGAGAGGAAAAAGTCTAAGGGAACGATGAAACCACTACTCATAATATCATGGAAGTGGGATAACATTTCCATAGGCTTTGTCACTGGACTTGCAAGGACATCTAGACGAAACAACGCTACATGGGTAATTGTGGATCGTCTTACAAAGACATCTCGCTTTATAGTGATTCGAGAGGACTTCTCATTTGATCAACTTGGGTGGATTTACATCAAATAAGTGGTAAGGATACATGGATTACCACTATATATTGTATTTGACCATGATCCTAGATTCACCTAAATGTTATGGAAAAGTCTCCAACATGGTCTAAGAATTGAACTGAACTTCAGTACGGCCTATCATCCTCGAACAGATGTCCAATCTAAGAGAACTATTCAGACATTGGAAGACATGTTGAGAGTGTGTTCTATGGAACTCAAATGAGGATGCGACCAACAAATTCCACTTGTGGAATTATTTTACAACAACAGTTTCCACTCGAGCATCTAAATGGCACCATATGAATCCCTTTATAGGAAAAGGTGTAGAACACCGGTGTGTTGGGATGAAGTCAGTGATCGTAAGCTTCTAGAACCCGAAATGGTCGAAGAAATGGTGGAGAAGGTGAAAACCATTCAGCAGCATATCAAGGTATCCCAAAGTCGAAAAAAGACTTATGGAGATAACCATCAATGAGACCAGGATTTAAAAGTTCGAGATATGGTATTTCTACACATATCTCTGTGGAAAAAGGTTATAAGGTTTGGGAATAATGGGAGGTTAAGTCTCAGGTACATTGGCCCCTTCGAGATCCTTGATCAAGTTGGAGTTGTGGCCTACCGACCGGCACTTCCACCTACCATGTCGAAAGTACATGATTTCTTTAATGTATCCCTCTTAAGGAAGTATATATCGGACCCTTCACATGTACTCTCTTCAGAGGTGGTATAGTTGGAGGATGATCTTTTCTATGTCGAGAAGCCAGTGAAGATCTTGGATCATAGAGACAAAGTTCAACGCAACAAGACTACTCATCTGGTCATGGTACTATGTCAAAACCATAAGTATGAAGAGGAAACATGGGAACTTGATGAAGAAATGAAGGAAAAGTATCCCCACCTGTTTTTGGCTTAAAATGTAAAAAGAAATTTCGAGGGTGAAATTTCATAAGGGGGGAAGACTCTAACGACCCAATGTTTTATAAATAAAAATTACTTTCATATAAACATGTCATAAAATCATATGAAAACACAGAATAATGAACTATTAAGTGCTAAGTGACCTTAAAACATAAGTTTTTCACTTCTGTGTTTTCAATTTGGAAAATCTGACATACACAATTGCAATAAATAAGTTATTTGGAGTCCGATAAGAAAAACTTAATCTTTAGTGAATAGAAACCTATCCTTATGAATAGTAACATACCCTTATGAATAGTTATATACCTTACTGAATAGTAACCTTACCTATGATAATATATAAATACTATTCAAGATGAAAGTACAATATACTTATATTTTAGAATAAGTAAATTAATTTTTTAAAACTAGATTTTGATAATAAATTATGATTTTAATTAAATATTAAAATAATAATATTTAGAAAATTATTTTTGAAAAATGGACTTCGTTTTTGGATTCTACATGTTGAGAAATGGTTAGGGTAAATTTTTGATATTTTTCTAAAATAATTGAATTTTTATGAATAGTAAAATCTGATAATTAACAATAAATGCTAAAATATTAATTTTGGCATCATGCTTGAGTCATGGATGATGTAAATGGACTATGGTTCGAAGTCACATGAATTTATTACTATTATTGGTCATGTAATACTTACTATTACTTGTTCTGTGGAGAAACAATAAACTAATGATTAAAAAATTATGAAAACCCTCTTCTTCTCCACTATAAACCCCCCCCCCTACTCCCTCTTCTCTTCACTACTCTCAAGCCATGTTCCTTTCCAATATTCTGCCCAAATTTCTCCCCAAGATCATCCCCCATGAGAAAAATCTCTTATCCTCTTAAAAGTACCAAAACCTCTCCCCTTAAGAGGTTTTCAAAGGAAGAAGTCTCAAGAGGTAAATTCATCTTTCCAATTCCTTAATTTCTTCTAAGTTCTTTTCTTTTTATTTATTTCATCACCTCCCTTCACCAAAAGAGTATGATAACTCTCATAGAATACATTTACTGGAATGTTTTTATGCTAATGAAATATTTTATCATCTTCTCTCCTTTCCCCACCCTTTCATTTGAAATAAATGAAATCACCATTTGAGATTCTCTAATTAGTAACATTCAAGGATAATGGTTTATCAATTTCTTTTATCATCATTAATTCTGGTCATGAAACCATTTGTGTTATGGTTGAACCATATTATTAAATATGTAATATATCCTTTTTTTGGTTAGGTAATCCTTTTTTACAAATTTTATTAAGTTACAAAGCAAAACATGTTCACTGTAATCAAACCCACCAATTAAACAAAACAGTTGTCACTAAGGTTATATAAATACTAATTAGACTTCACTCTAAGTAACCAAATTAAATTTAAAACCATTTAATCTCCTTTATTTTCACTAATAGAATATAACATCATTTATGTAAACCCACTTTCATCTTACATGTTTATCCAAATTGAAATATCAGTGAACCGATCATTAAAACAAACTAAACAAACAAGCCCGAACAATGAAATTGAACCTCATAACCAATCAAGACAGTTATAAATTAACATAAAATTATAATACGAAACCAATTACATATAAAAGAGGTTATGGAATTATTAATTAATAAACCAAATTTTTTATTCATGTATTTAATAACAAGTGGATAACACCAACGGAATTAATGTAATGGGTCCTCTCTATTTCACTCTTAAATCAAGATTGTACTCTATGTTATTCCTTTTAATGTGTAATCCCTAATGATGGGGTATGATTACACACCTCCCCCATACTTCCATCATGTTGTCTAAGTGATGATAAACCCCTTTTATCTCTCATCAAGCCCTCTTAGGTACACCTGACACCATGCTGATAAACCCTAACGAATTCTACCCGAACCTTCTTTGTTCATTCGGGTTGCCCTATCTATCTTCAATTTATAATGGTGTTATCTTATCTATTTTTATAAATATTATAAATTATGTTTAGTTTTACAAAATTTATTTATGAATATCCCTCCATCACTCTCTATCTAGGATATACATGTTTTTAAAAGACTCCCTCCATAGAACTTTCGGAAAAGCAAACCTATTTTAGGGGAACTTCCCAAATTTTTACCCAATTTGAAGTGCACTCTATCCTTAGTTTTAATCCACCATTATCTTTATAAAATAATTATTTTTATGATGAAAACATTATCGGTTCAATTATTGTTTTATATAAAATATTTTCCTCTATTCTATTTTAAAATCTCTATAGCATTTTCATTAAAACCGCACAAATTGTTTTTATGCTAATGTTACTCAAATATACTTCATATATGATGCCCCTTATATTTAACACCACATAACATGTTTTATACCTATTTTACCCTATGAACATCCATGTATTTTCTAATCATTTTCTTTCATGGAAACATTCATGATAAGCCCCTTGGTTATGATTTATGTCATGATTGTGGTACCCAATTATTTCCATGGGTACCCTTATGTTTAGATATAGTTGATTATGTATGATTATTTATGTTGTAAGAATATTTAGGTGGAAAGAATATTCATGAAAATATTTATATGGGTGCACCTAAAAAGAGCTCCAATGCATTTGATAAAGTTAATTCTCATGAGATGTAATGTGAAATGGGATTGGCGGTTAGACATGACCCGTACTAAAATGGGAAATGGGATTGGTGGTTAGCCTTTACCCATACTAGAATGGGAAATGGGATTTTTGGTTATCCTTGACCTGTACTAAAGACATTATTTATGATCCCTCTACATTTATATGATTCCATGTTTATATGATTCCATGCTTATATGATATGATTTTATATGTTCCTTGCCTTGGATATCATTAGGTCATACCTCCTAACTCATGTGCTTAAGATGTATCCTTATGTTCATTCCCTTACTAGGATTTTCATCTCATCCCTTAGTTCATGTGTTCCCTAGGGTACCCTATGAAGATTTAAGGTCTCAAAGGAAGTTATGAATTCTTTATGGAGATTAAATAATGAAAGGTTTTTTATCCCCATGTTTAGTGTTTTATGTACCTAGTCTTCCAAGACACTAGACTTAATGATCCTTGGATTGTACTCAGATATATAATTTCTCTTAAAATAATGTGATGTTATATGTAAAAATCTTGTGTATCTATAGTATTATCATGTTTATACAAAAATTATACCCTTAAATATAACCATGAATTATGGTTTTGAAAAATGAACAATGTTATAGTCATTGAGACAGTATGTTGTGCGTATTCATGAGTAACGTTTTCCATTTTTCATTGATCGTTATGGAAAGAAGGTAATTATTATTTTATATTTCCATAATTATAATAACATAATTAATATAATATTAATTCTTTAAATGTACTTATATATATCATACAAGTGATATAAAAGAATAAAAAAGACTCGCATCGCTTTGTCGAGGTGATACTTCACACATACACATGAAAAACGTTATCATTTTTATTTTCATGGAAGTATGAAATTAATTGATTTATTATATCTTATAATAATTAATATTTCATTAATATCACTTATTAAAATTAATTCTATTTTTATAACAATTCATGATATATGGTTATGGAAAATGAAATAGATAGGTTCGTAGATGTGATAGTTCACATGTACGCATGAACTATTAATTGCATTCCCATTTAATAGAAGTGGAGATGTATTTAGGTGATAATATTAACATAATAATATCTCATAATATTTATGATAATGTAGATATTATTTCATCCTGGATGGATTAGATTTGAAGATGTGTAATAAGAAATTAAATAGAAATACTTAAAGAAAATGATACCTCTTCTTCAGTTGGTCACCTGGGAAAAACAACTTAACACTTCTAAAGAGGGTGTTATGCCTCACATAAGGAATCAATAACGTATGTATGGATTATAGGAAGGGTTTTGAGAAAATTTTGGCTGAACCAAATGGTTTTTGGAGTGTGATTATTGGAGAAAAATGTTTCCCTTTTTATAGGAGAGGGGATGGGCACCCTTTAAATTTTTAAAATTATTAAATTAATATAAATTTAATTTTGACTCCAAATGGATAAAAACACATTTATTTAGAATATAGTATGATTATAAGCCTAAATATAATCTTAAAATAATAATTAGACAATTTTTTGATATTTTTTAATCCCTTCCTTTTTGTTTTAAAAACTTTTAACTTTTCATATTTTATCAGGTAATTTACATTTTGAGAGTTAAAATAATTACCAAATCATGCCAAATGACCAATTACTAAGTAATTAATGAAATTAATATATTTATATAAACATTTTTCTATAATATTTTATTTTATTAATTTTATATAATTTAATAAATATTTTATATTTTAAAATATGTATTATGTCAATTTTGAAAATATTCATTACATGACTTTTAAAAAAAATCATAACAACTTGATTACTTTCAAAAAACTATGTTAACAAAATTATAACATGTCATATTATTCCTCAAAATTGCTTTATGACATTAAATATTTCAAATAATATTCATTTTAATATTAATAATACCATTTTTTATTCTTTCTTTAATAAATCAATCACTACATCATCATTGTGTCATGATTAAATTCAATTAACTAATGCCTAAAAATTATATATAAAATATCATGATGTATTCAATTTTTTTATATTTATCATTACTATTTATATTCTAATATATCACTTATATAACCCCATTTTAAAATTGTTTTAGTAATAAGAGTCATGTTTATGATATATTTTCCATTACTTTAAATTAAATGTTATAAATGTCATTATCACACCCAAGTGGCTCCCAAAGACAAATTTTTCATCCCAAGGGTTTTATTGTTCTAAAATAACTCATCAAATAAAATTATTACAAGTTTTATGGTTGTTTTATATTATTATAATATTATTTGGACCCTTATTTATCTGATTTACCATATATAATTGGTAAATAAAATACTAAAGTTAATATTCACAAGAATTGTTTTTCTCTAATTAAACAAAAAAAATTATAATAATTATTACCATTCATGTTAATATTTTAAAATAAAATTCATAGAAGTTGAACAAATAAATTTAAAATTTAGTCTCAATGTTGGAATGAGAAAACGGGTTTTTAAAAAGTTAAAACCATCAAAAGATTAACAAGTTTTTATATCACATTTCCAGGTGAAATTTCTTCAAATGAAAAAAATTTGATTAAATGACAAAAACATATTCAAAATATTATTTAAAACCAATTAAAATTATAATCTAACAATACAGATAAATAAGAAGAAGAGTAAGTTCTGAATTAAAATACATTATTTTTCACTATTCATTAAAATATGAATTTTATCAGAAAAACACCCAAATTTAAAAAAAATGATTTTTGATATCCCACTTCTAAAAAAGACGTTTAATTTGTAAAATATAACTTATAAAAGTGAAAAAACTATATTTAAAAATGGTTCTACATTAAAGGGTGGTAAAACTACATTTTGAGAGAAATAATCTTTTTATACATAAAATTAAATTTGTTCAAATATAATGTCTATAAAACATATATGATTAATTTTAAAAATTAAATTAAACATATTACATATATATTTAATTAATAAAATCCAATAGGAGTGTTTTTATTGTTTTATAAACTAACTTATTTTTCATTTAAATAGTTTTTCATAAAAACACATCCATTATAATCAATTGATTTTATTTGATTTCCTATTTAATTTGGTAACCAATGAATAATTATATAAACATGTGTAAAGAATTTTTTCATAATTTTTGTAATCCTTTTAATTCCCACCATTATAATGTCTATCTGATAACTATGATATTAATTAACAATATTAATCTACTTTTTTAAGCCAAATGTGGTGAATCATTATGCTATTAAACATAGTATTTCCTTTTAAAAATTCAAGATTTTATATTCTCCCCTCTCCCTTTTGTAAATTGAATCCTTGAAATTTTAATTTTGGGATGGTAACTAAGGTATGACTTTTCAAAATACCTTTATTGTAATCCCACATTGAAAAAAGGATTGACAAAATAACCACTTTAAAAGAAAGAAAAAAAGTATGAATGCCACCGGATATAACACATACTAGGATTCCATATAGAAAAAAATTTATATAGAATAAAAAATAACTATCATGTTTTGATGGATAGTGATAAAAACATGATTCGGATAATTTTAACAATCATAGAACCATAAATTTTTGATTGGTTAAAAGGTCATTGATTTCAAAGTATGAAAAGTAAATAGAAAACATTTTTATTTTAATATCATTTTCATAATGTTGGGGAATTATTTTACTACGTAAAATAACAACACAAGGAAATATACTTACTTGACAAATAGTTTTTTATCCATTAATCGAATTCCAACACAAAATCATATTTTTTCTCTAATTGATGAGTATTTAGGATGACTTTCTCACACCTGAAGTGCTTGAATCAACTTCTAGATAATCACATAAACCAAACAAAATAATCTATATATTTCCCATATCTTTATACATTAACCAAAACCTAAATGGGTAGTTCAATATTAGATAATTACCTCAAAAAGAATAATCCTTTACAAGGTTAAGGACTACTTTTAATGTATAAAATTCTATAGTAATACCCAAGTTCTACATATACCATTGAACAAGAAATGCCCTTAAAATTCATCAAAATAATCCAAAATAAAATTGAAACCCAAAATTCATAAGGATTTGATCATATTGCCTTCTAGGATAAGTTTTAACATTTATCTCCATAAATCGCTCTTTATGTCTCATACCAAAAGTAATTTCCTAATCACATGTTCTCACTAATAGGTTAATCATTTCCATAAATAACCCTAATCACTATAAGCCCACAATAAAATCATATATTATTCCAAAATATAATTCAACCATTACTCCTCCATTAAAATACTATATTATACAATTTAACTTTATTATTTAGGGTTCCAAAAATGGTGAATGTCTTCCTAAATAACTTAAATCACTTAATCTCTAAATAATTTTCCAATCCCATGTTTATCTATTACGTAAAATATATGTATCTAAAATAAACTTATTATTAATCCATAAAATCATCTAACTAAAAAAATTCATACTTACCAGGGACATCACATAGACCAGTGGTACACGAGGCGTCGTTGTCTCCCTTCGGTTGTGGGTTCGACTCCTACGGACTTTCGGGATGTGACGGGTTGTCACCCATCCTAAGGGTTGTACTTTTTATAAAACTATATCATTTTTATAACATTCTAACAAAATATAATATCCTCAAAAAAATCATAACCTGTTTTAACCTCAAAGGTTATCTCATGCCTTTCATTTTGCATCCCAAAATGTAATAAAACTTAATCACCTCAAAGATAAAAGATCATATAAACCCTAAAGGTTATCCATTGATTTTATTATTATATCCACACAAAAATAAAATTACTCCTAGAATAACATTTTATCATAACCAACTTCATGGTTACAGATACTATAAAAATTCTTCCAAAGTAACCACATCATCAAAAGATCATTAATACTTTTAAACATTTTTTCATCCTACAGTATACAATCTCTCCTGACTCCTTTATATTGAGACTTAATAATCATTATTTTTTATTCATGATACTCTAATGGTTCTTTTCCATATTATTCCTTAATAACTATTTCCTATAAACAAAAACATGAATCCTTTCAAAAGATTCAATAATGCCAAAACATGAGACAAGAAATAATCCATGCCTTTCCTAGGTCATTTTAAGTTTCCTAATATTAAATTGGAATGGAATTAGGTATTTCTAAACATATATTTTTACATTCCTCCTTATCCCATTCTTGAAAAATCTTCATAGGACATTGGTTTGAATAATTATCATACTCCTCACATTTAAAACATTCAATTCATAACTAAAAATAATTTCATTCCCTTACCTCGAGTAAACTGAACACTTCCTTTTTCCTTAGAAGCTTATTGCTTTATGGCCTTCATTACCACATCTATAACACCTTCCCATACCTTGAAACATTATCTTAGGTGTTTCTTTCCACATCCATGGATATTGTTTTGATGAATATGCTTGCATTTATGATCGTTACCTGAACTTACATAGGGATTCATTTCTCTCATATATGATGCATTAGAAAACTCAACAAGCTTCCAAATGTTAATCATAACTCCTAATATATGGTTTAAAATATCCAAGACACTTCTCATTGAAGCTCAAATTTAATTTGGTTGCTTATTCATAGAACCACCACATTTTCCTTCACATCCATTGTTTCTTTAGTGCCTGTTGGATCCAACCATTTACTAAAACCCAAAAATTAGTGTGATTATATCAAAAAAATCATAATACACTATCTTATAAAGAAGATAAACACTATGATATACTTATTAATGTTATATAAAATGCATCCAATTTATCTAAAATAACTATGAATATTTTCAATTTGATTACCTTTGTGGTTAATACCACTTGTCCCTTAAGCTTAAATAACAACCAAACCAGTAAATTTATCAAAACTTAACTTTGATACCAATTATAAGGCCTCATGATTAAACATTACATAATCTTGAGTGAAGTCAATAATTTGATATTATTTTACATTGAGGATATTTTAAAGTTTAGATATTTAGCGAATTATTCCATAAATCATACATAAAAAAATAAATATTACAAAGTAGACACTCCAAATTACTATCCATTTTTTCATATAATAAAATAAAATTAAAAAGAAACATGGTCTCGTTTTAAGTTTAAACATCATAAATTTTCCTTCATCCCATCCTTGAAACTATTCTTATTTAAATCTAGTGAAAAACATTTAAAAATTTGTGATGAGAATAAAGAACTGAGTAATGGATACAAAAATAAAGAAAATGGTTAGTCTTAAGAAAACATTAATACCATGAATACTTTATCATAATGTAATACTTTTACCTTTTAGAAGTAGTAAATACACTTCAATGAATAAAATCTCATTGATTACCCTTTTGTAATAAAAATATTAACTTAAAACTCATTGAAACCACATATAATATATAAAGGAAACATGGGGCATAATCAAAGTTAAATAGAATGATTATATGGTCGACTTCCACACATATCACAAAATGGAATATCCATAGAGCCAAATTTCATACCCAATGCATTAGAGGTTGTAATGTAACACCAATCCTTAATTTAGAATTTAACCACCCATATTTGGATTATCATGTTACCACTTGTCTTTTGTTTATCAAGTAACCACCCTTTAAATGTCCATGTACTGTTATATAATCATCCCTCATAAAAGATTCCAATTATCAACATTCTAGTCATAAAATTTCATTTGAAATCACAAGAAATAATTTCAAGATATTAAATTATTCAATCCATTTTCAAAACCATTTTAAATACCAAAATACCCAAAAAGTGAATAAGGGGTTTCTTTTTCCTTTTAAAAAAATTTAAGGCTTATAGAGGAATCCCAATTTCAAATAATGGTTATAGTGGTGGAGAATATTTTATCACCGAATACATTAAAAAATTATATTTTCCTTTCAGTGAAAAAATTTTTGTAAAAAAAATATTCTCTTCTAAAAACCATTGAATGAAATAAAAATTTAAAGGGTTTATTATACACCATATAAAATAAGGAGGTGTATATTATCAAAATATGCCTCAATGAAAAGAGATTGAGACGAAGTCTCTTAACTTAAGTTTAATTTATCATGTTTGTTCCTTGTTCTTCCTGAAGAATAAAATTATGTTAATTTATAATTTCTTTTGAAATTTTTTCAATTTTATTATTTCCTTTATATCACTTGTTACCATGTTATCAAAATTACATAATTATTTAATTTCATATCGAATGATTTGTCGATATTCAGTACTTGAGTCAAAAATGAACATGGTTTGATTTCACAAGTCCATGTGGTCATAATTCCAAAATCTCAATAATAATTTTACTTAAATTATTATCATTTTAATGCATAAATTATACCCTTAAATATAACCCTAAAGTGTGGTTATGAAAAATGAACAATGTTATAATCCTTGAGATGATAATTTTTACGTACACATGAGTAACCTTTTCCATTTTTCATTAATCGTTATGGAAAGAATGTAAGTAATATTTTTTCATTAAAACGTTATTATAAAATCATTAATATCATATTAATCATTTAAATATACTTATATATATCATAAAAGTGATATAAAAAATAAAAACGGGTCACATCACTTCATGGAAGAGAGAGTACACACGTACGTACGAATAACGTTATCATTTATATATGCGTGGAAGTATGAAAGTAATTGACTTATTATAACAAATAATAATTAATCTCTCATGAATATCACATAGGAATATTAATTCAATTATTATAACTGTCCATGAAATATGGTTACAGAAAATGAAATAGACCGATTTGTGGAGGTGATAGTTCAAATGTACGCATGAATGGTTAATTCATTTCCAATTTAGTTAAAGTGGATATGGATTTAGGTGATGATATTAACATAATAAAATCTAAATATATTAAGGATATTGTAGTTATTATTTCATCCTGGTTGGAGGATATTTGAATGAAGTGGAAGAAGAAATAAAATATAAATACTTAAAGAAAATGATACATATTCTTCGGTTGATCACCTTTGAAAAACATATTAACACAACTAAGGAGGGTTTTTTTCTAACATAAGGCCTCAAGAATGTGGATAGGGATTATATAAAGGGTTTGAGAAGATCTTGGATGAAAAAAAATTTGGAAGTGTGATTAACAGATATAATTGGGTTTCATTTTATATGAAAGGGGAGGGGCACCCTTAGAATTATAAAAAGTATTAAATTAATATAAATTCAATTTAGATTAAAAATGGGTCCAAACTAATTTAGTTAGAATATATAATGATTATACGTCTAAATATTTTCATCCAATAATAATTATACACTTTTTGGATATTTTTGTATCCTTACCTTTTTGTTTTAACAACTTTTAACTCTTACCGTTTTATCAAGTAATTTACACTTGGAGAGTTAAAATATTTACCAAATCATTCCAAATGAATGATTCATTAGTGAAATTTTTAGATTTATATAAAATTTTTGGTAGAATATTTTATTATATTAATTTTATATCATTAAATTAAATATTGTATATTTTAATATATGAACTATGTCTATTTTGACAGTATTCATTACATAACTTTTAATAAAATCATAACCAATTGATTTCTAAGGGAAAATAAACTATATTAAATAAGTCATAACATTTATTATTCATCTAAAAAATATTTGATGGAATAAAATAGTTCAAATTATATTTATTTTAATAATATTAATATCATTTATTTGATTCTTTATTTAAAAAGTTAATCAATACATCCTAATTGTGTCATAATTAAATTTAATTATCTAATGTACAAATATTATAAATAAAACAACATGATTTAGATAATGTTTTTCTCTTTATAATGACTATTTATAGACGAATATATTACTTATATAACTCCATATTAAAAAAATTAGTAATAAGAGTCATGTTTATGATATATTTTCCTTTAAATTGAATTAAATGTTATAAATGTCATTATCACACCCAAGTTTCTCCCAAAGTAAAAATTTTCATCCCAAGTGTTTTCTTAGTAGGTCATAACTCATACAATGTGATTATGATAAGTTTTATGATAGTTTTATATTATTATAATATTATTTTTATCCTTATTTGCCTGATTTACCCTTTAACTATAGTAAATAAAATACTAAAGTTATTATTCACCAAAAAATATTTTGATCCTATTAAACAGAATTTTTTACACTAATTATAAAAATGTATGTTATTTTTTGAAAATTAAATTTACATAAGTGGAAAAATTAAATTTAAAATTTAATCCTGTTGTCAGAATGTGAAAATAGGATTTTAAAAAGTAAAAAAATCAAAAGATTGACATGTGTTTATATAAATTTTCAAGGTAAAGTTACTTAAAATGACCAAAATTGGATTAAATAATAAAAACATAATCTAAATATACTTTAAAACCAATTAAAATGATAATCTGACAATACAAATAAACTAGAAGAAAGGTCAGTTTTGAATTAAAATGTTGTATTCTTCACTATTAATTGAAATATAAACTTTATCATAAAGATACCAAAATTTCAAAAAAATAGAATTTTTATTTCTATATTCTAAATAATAATTTTATTTTTTTCAAATACAACATATAAAAGTGACAAAAATAAGATTTAAAAAGGGTTATCTATCAAATGGTGGTAAAACTACATTTTGAGAAAAATACTTCTTTTATTCGTAAATTTGAATTTGTACTTATATAATGTCTATAAAACATATAAGATAAATTTTAAAAATTAAATTGAATATATGAAACATATATTTCATTAATAAAATCCAACAATAGTGATTTTATTATTTTATAAACTTAATTACTTTTCATTTAAATTGTTTTTTTAGAAAAACACATCCTTTATATTCAATTGGTCTTTATTTTATTTCCTATTTAATTTGGTTTCCAATTAATGATTATATAAACATGTGAAAACCATATTTTCATAATTTAGTTAATCCTTTTTATTCCCATCATTCTAATGGCTATGTGATAACTATCATATTAAATAATAATATTAAGTTATTCATTTAAGCGAAATGTGGCATATCATGTATGATATCGAACATTGTGTTTCCTTTTAAAAACATGGGATGTTACACATACACATATTCACAATATAAAAAATTATATCCATAAAAAGTTACTAAATTTTAAATAAATGAACAATTCAAATATTTAAGCATGAGATTAACATTTATGAAAAATTCATAAATCAAAGTTAAAAATAAACCCATTATAATTTTAGCTATTTATTATGGAAATTCCATAATATTGAATATGAAAAAAATTATATTAATTTCATAAAATATTTACTCATTTATATAATTCATTATACTATATTTCACATTTAATATACAATGTTAAATGAAATATAAATATTTTATATTTCAATTTTGTTATATAAACTGTTTTCATAATCCAAACATCACACATTACCTATACCTTGAACAAATTTATCATCAGAAATTGTATTAATGTATCTTTAATAATATAGGAAATATGTCCCTTAATATGAAAAATTAAAATTATTTATTTTGAAAAATTCCTAATATTAAGATAAATTATTTAATATTCTAACTTTTTCGCTAATTTAGGACCATTTTATAAATGTGCCTTATGATTTCTAAATAAAAAAAATTCTAAGCCATAAGTCGTAACAACCCTAACTCTAGTAACCCAGATACAGAGTCATTATCGCTATAATGGCATAGATATTGGGTATTTAATTCAGAAGGACTAATTAGTTTATTAGTCTTGAAGATCCAAATACATATATGATCCTAATTATTTAATTGGAACAAAAACATAAAACATAGTAATATAAAAAATTCAGAAGCATTAAACTCATACAAATAATTTCTATTTATATCCTATAAAAATTAAACAAAATAAGGGTGAGCTCAAATCCTTAGTAATGGTTACATACATTTGTCATACTAAATAAGTCTTAATCAATATGAATTGTTAAATAACTGAAAACACATTGAATTTAATCAATAACTTGAGCATGAAATTCATCCATGGATAATATAAATGAAATAATATCATTGGTACTAATAACTAAATTCTCAATGAAGTAAATGGTTAATGTTTTAATTAATGATAAAAATAATCATGATAAATTTACCATCAAGTCCTTAGGCCAAGACAATTTAAACTATGCATATTCATACACCAAAAACCCATTTAGTTTGGAAAAAAGATTTATCTCATGAGACCTATTGATGAATATATGGGTTATCTATAAATGTACCCCGCCATTTTCTACATTTTTAATTAATTTATCATATACATAACAATTAATTAAATTCATAAAAAGTATTTTATATCAATAAATCTATATATTGAGTAAAGAATGTAGATTTATCAAGATTTTGAATAGTAAATCAAATAACTTTTAATATAAAGAATCACATGTAAAAATGATATATTATTTAGCTGATAATCATATCCATAATATAAATAATGAGGATATTTAAGATAAATTAAATATCCAATAATATAAATATATTTAAAGTTTCAAGATAAAATAAATTACCAATAAATTTATTAAGAGATAAGATATGACCAATGGATCATCCAAAATATAGGTTTTTTAATAAAATCATGTCCTTTGGAAAAATAAATAAAATAGAATTGAAATATTAAAATAATATTTAATTAAATATTTGTATTTGTATAACCATTGAAAACATTTAGAAGAATCTAAATATCATAAAACTATTGTGGTGGTGGGTAATTATATTAGTTTCATATACATTAAAACAACCCTTTTGATGTTTTATAAAGACAGATGAAAATGAACCATTTAGAAAAAATTAGTAATATTTCTTTCAAGCATTTTCAAAATTAAACAATAATATAAAATTTCATTTGAGTGAATTAAAAATACTTTTTTAAAACCATTTTAAAAAATATATACAATGGGGAAAGTTTTTCCTGATCAAAAAGATAAATAAAATCATATATTATTTTAAACATTTCATCATTGGATTCAAGTACCAAGCAGGGTAAATTTTAGAATAAAATTATTAAAATTAATAAATTTCCATAGGATAATAAAATAACTTGATTTAATGAATTATATAATATAATATTCCTTCAATAAAAATAAAATAAATCCCAAAAAATCAGATCAAAAATATATCTTTACCTCTTTTGTGACTTTTAAATTGTAACCCCATGAAATAATAAACTTCATTTGAAACATTAATCATAATGAAAAATAGGTATTTGTGTAAAATATATCAAAGGAGTATTATGTACACCAAATAAAAGTAAATATGTTTGTAATACCAAATATATCTCAATGGAGTGTAAATTGATACAAAATCTCCTACCTCATGCAACCCTTTAGTTGAACATTCTTCATCCTATTTTCTAAACTGATAAGGGTAAATTAAAAATTCAACCATTCAATGGGGTTTTAGAAAGTTTTTAGGTTATTTTAACCCTTGTATTTTCAGGTCCCCCCCAGTAAACCCATTTTAACCTTAAACATGGTGAATTTTGATTACTATTTTTAATATTAATTATGAATGTAACATATCTTTTTTATACATGTAAATATTTAAAATATATCTAATAATGTTCTTGGATATTGGCATAGATATGATGTTATATTTTGAGAGCCAATGGATCCAAAATTTATATTTTAAAAATACTAAATATATTAATATCGTACATGCACAATTATACTAAAAAGTGGAATAACTATATATTGGCGTCTTATATAAAAATATGAAAGTACTATTTAGTTTCTAAGGTGGAATTTAGCCTACTCACAACATAATATTTGTGAGTTTTGAGCATTTGTAAAAATGTTGTTGCAGGCGTAAACAATAAATATATTTATTTATTTATTTATTTTATTATGTGTTGATGTAGTGACTGAGAATCCCTCTATAAATATACAGTTATAACCTAATCACAATGTTAGCTGCATAACCTTAAGGTTTTTATAAGATCTATTGGACAATGACTGGACGAATGAAAATGAATTGAGGTCGTGATCGAGGATCATTTTTCCAATGGGGGTTATGGATCTCTCCACTGTTCTTTATCAGTGAAACATATAACATGAGGTAATATTTTTTATTATTTGGATTTCTCCCATGTCTATTAATTTCATGATTAAAAAAAATCCAAGAAACCAACATATTGATTTTTAGATCAATTGTATTATTGGGGTGGTTTTATTCTCAGATTTATTAGAAGTTGATTATTTTTAGTTTAGATCATCAATCATGGTTCTAATGGAAATTGATTGAGGAAAACCCAAACCTGGATGAGGTTAATTCCCCTCTTGTGCATATTTATTTTCTACCACCATTCTATTTGCATTCATCTCTGTCATTCCTTTTTTTTTTGTGGTTTGAAAAATTCTTTATAATTAATCATTATGTCACTTGTTTTTTGGAAAAAAATATTGATATCACATTTCCAGGTTTGAAAGTGATAATGTGATCTAGTTGTGATATCCTGAAGTTAAATAAAGACCATATTAGAGCTCCTAATGCATGTTTAGTAATGTGTTGATGTGTTAAAATTATGGGATAGTATCCTTCTAAATAAAATAGTCAGATTATGACGATCGATAATGGAAAGGAATGGTCGGACCATATCCATGATCATCGGTGAGAATCGTGACTAGATGAAAGTCTGAAGGTGTAGTTGAAGACATGTAAAGGAACCCATTGGATTAAATAAATTCCACATTACACGATGTGTAATTAAATAAAACATGTTGTGTGGGAACCCTGTCTATGGCACAAGGTTTTCCATGAAAATTATATATCACATGACATGTGAGACATTTCACATGTAGTGTGAACCTTCCCTTTAGATTTAACATGTATCTGATAGGATACATGAGCATATAAATTAATAGGAACATTGTAATGGTTAGAGTACACATACCCACACAGAAAATAAGACATGACCAATTGTATAAAGGAATAGCCCAGTGTACATGGGAAAAGAATGGAGTATATAAGCATGGCGTAGAGAACACAGGTAGACCCATGGTTGGAAAGACATGTCATTAACTTTCTTCAAGTTGGATTGAGACCACAGTTCTCTTTAGCATAGACAGGTTTTCTTAGGGGGTATTCCCTTGATCCATCCCTATGAGGGTATAGTTTTCTAGTATGTTAGGAACATTAGATTTTGATCTTCTATAAGGGATTATTATCAGATAGAGTAATTGGAATTCTTTCATGAGGTTGAGGTGGAATCTTCTATCTTCATCTGTCTTATGTGGGGTTCTGAGAATTGGTGGTACCAACTTCAATCTGGTATAAATCCTCTATTTAATTGGTTATTCCAGATTAGGTTGTTGGTATACCTCATGGACCCGAGTGTGATACCCATCTGTGTATTGATCTCTTTTGACTTTTAACATGTAATTCATTATAGAGAGGCACGATAAGAATGATATCTTGGAGAATATAAATCATTGATATTAGACTCATGGAGTGAGTTCTCCCAAGTGAGTGTTACTATAAACTCTCGAGCTGAATCATAGGTAGGAAATGTGGTTGTGACCTTTCCTTGAGACTTGGTGTCTACCATGAGTATATCTAGATATGTATTCGGTATTTCTCATGTTTTCTATTAACATTACCTTATGATGAGATAACTACTCACTATGTAGATTATGGACAATTCAATGGGGTTCTTAGTGAATTAGGATATGATGGAGGTTAGATTGGGATAGAAACCCTATGGATAGTACCATGAGTCAGATTTGATAGTAGTCACCTCATTCTAAGAAGGTTGGGCTCCTTTTCAGTTTTGGTTGGGCTTGTAATTATCCCCTTCTCTCTTTTAGTACTTTTTAATACACTGGTTGTGGGACAGATGTTATGTATGCATTGGTATTAGTTGTTTTATTTTATATTTAAAAATATTATAGGATTTGAATTGTGTGTGTACCTATAGGTACATTTAGATAATGCCTCCAATGTGTGTGATATGCCTAAAGGATGATGGTCTCTATCCCTTGGCCTATTTTAGGTGGGCTTGGGGCAGTCACAATTAGATTATCGCCAGCTAGGCGGGCCTTTGTGGGTTGGGTCATGAAAAATTTGTATCATGGTTGTTCCATCTTAAGACTGAATTTTGGATTTTTCTCTAACTGTGATATTGTTTTGGGTTTTATGGAAACAATGTTAAGTGCTTCGAGTTACACTCTCACCCCAGGGACACAAGTATTGGTGCAGTATCTAACTTATACATTCACTAGGACTCTAAAAACATTCTTGTTTTCTTAGTATATTCTGGCACTAGTTTTAGGGAAAACATTATAAAATGCATTATATAGGAATCGGTTGTGGATGTCATGTCTTTCTTGAGTTAGTTACCATTATATACTCATTAACCACAGTACATCTTATCTATTTCAAGATTCCTCCATAATTATTTCCATCTAGTATTTAGTAATAATATCATTAGGATGATCCTCTTGGTGATGAGTCTTTGATGCAAGGACTTGTTTAGGAGGTGGTACATGAAGGTGGGTTTCCAGACATAGCTCCACCTATCTAACTATAGATGGTACTAGAAGTACTATTGCATGATTTTTTCAAGATAATAATGCTTCAAGAGTTAAAAAAATTAATGACACCTCGAGTTCTAGGGTGAGATAGACCCCCAGGTAGTTAAAGATTGTCTTGAGATAGTTATGTGATTCTTCTTCCTCATTAGGGAACCTATAGATTAAATGATAGTCCTAGAAATGAGTCTCCTTCATGGGTATATTAGACAGTGGTGGAGACTAGTTTCTTTATCATAGAATGAGATGAATCTTTCTTGGATTTATTTTGAGTGCCTTTTAGAGAGGAGTTTTCTCTAGAATCATTTTGGGTAGTGAGCATAAAAAAGGTTTTACATCATCGACAGGGAAGCACCACTATGGATGACTATTTGTTGAGAATTACAAACCTCTCATGACACTTCATGGATATGGTTCTGGGTCTATTCTTATTGTTATGGTCATTTGAGACAGTATTATGTAGAGATATTGGGTATACTTTGATACATCTATACATATCTACCTATTCTAGGGTGTTGGAACGTGCATTGGTAGTACAAATATTTCTAGTTGAGAAAACACCAATAGTGGTTGTCAATTATGGGAATACGAGAGTTGAGAATTTAACAATAGGTAGTTGAGGTCATAAGCAGGGATCTAGACATGAAATATTATTCAAGATATGGTCTTATGAAATAGGGTTTATGAATCACTGCTCAAAGGATGGTTCTTTTCAACCAAAGGATAGGTGGTGCAACTCTAGTAACAGATGGGGACATATTGCATGATACTATTTGACCATCTATAAAGATGATAGGGAGATACCAGATGTTCTTCCTAGGTAGAGGCAGTGGTAGGAGAAGGGTGGTTTGTAAGGTGTTGGATGTGGTAGGGGAGGAGCTGGATGTGAAATATGGTTTGACTTCTTTCCACCACCACCCCCAAGTGGTCCCTTACAAACATATGGAGCTGGTGGATAGGGGTGAGGGTAGTTTTAGGGTGTGAATGCTAATGACCTAGATGCTCTAGGGATGATTAGATATATGATATTGTTCTATTATACCTTAGTTGTAGTTCTAATATACACATTCTTGAGCCACACTTTTCTTACTACATCCTTCATTCGAGGCCTAGATATTTCTGTTGAGCACTTGGCTCGACCTTTATGCATGGATACACCTACCTGAGATGACTCAATGATCACACACTTTTTTTAATAGTGTGATCTGACACATGGAGGAGTTAATTTTTCATATGATCTCTTTATAGTAGAAACAATCCTTATAACATCATATTATGTAAAGACTCTGACCCAATTAGCCTAGATTCAATGCCTTACTTTATTAAATTGAAACTAAGTACAATAGATCTCATACTAAATGAATGAATAGAACATTAGATTTGGAAAAATAGATAAAAACATAAGTATTTAATTACAACTCGAAATGAAATACAGCATCATAACTCAATTAGAAACACCCTTATTCTCCTAGATTTTCCATGTGTTTCAATCATAATATAAATCACAGAATCCAAGGGAAAAATAAAACATAAGAAAGGGATAAGCTCATAGGATCAGTATGGGTAAGCATACAGTGAAAGAAATAATAAATAAACATAAACAATAAGGCAAGGTGAGTAACTAAAAACGCATTCCATTAAAACAAAATCTTGAACCCAATATGGAAGGAATAAAATCTAATCAAATAATACCATATAAATAATCACATGAGAATGAAACTTAACCATGGATATTCTACCAGTCAAATAATCACTTGGATTATCAATAAATAATAATATAATTTGGGAATTACTAATGAGTGACATCATAAACATACCATAAAGTAATTTTATAAGACTCTATATATAATCGTGTAAGACATCAGCTAATACCCAAACTAGTTTTCCTCATGAAACCTACCAATTCGTTAAGGGGATATAGTGAGCACTACTCATCACATGATACGACCAATGAATTAAGCATATGAAAGGGGTGAAACAAAATAAACATAAACATTCATATTGAAATTATCATATAAAATAACTTTCCCTAAAAAGTAAACATAATCATAAACCACCCTGTTTAATATGATGAATAATATCAAAATAGCACATATATAATCAAATTGATCATAAAAAATTCAATAAAATATAGTAGATTGTATCATAAGAGATCAACATATATTAATCATAATAACCAAAAAATCATGTTGACAGAGATGAAAATACTCTAATAAAATCATTGAGAAATTATTGATAGCAATACCACTTTATATTAAAATCATTTATTAAAAAAAGATACGCAATTATAAAAGAAAATATTTTATTTGAAAACTTTTAAAGGATTCCTCATGGAATTAAGGTTTCATGAATGAAGTAAAACTTTCTCATTCCATATATGTTAAAAAATATTATTAATTTTTTATGAACAAACATTTAAAAGAGTATTTTTTTAATGAAATTTTGAGCATTGACCAAATGATGGAAAAGTCGCTCACAGTCGATGTTGTCATTTTAAATTAAGAAAGAGAGAATAAAGAAATTGGTGATGGATAATACCTTATCATAATAACATCCAAGTATATATATTATAATGTAGTTACCATTTCACTTTGGATAGGGGAGGTGAGGATAGGATGAGGAATGAAATAAAATTAAGAGAGAAAGAATGAGTATTTTACCTCTTGATTATCATCTCCTTGGGGAGCCTCCTTTAGATACTTGGTTTCAGTCTTTAGGCAACTCTAAATGATCATGTACTGGGGGAAGAGTATTTGGAAGGGAATTGTACATAATTTAGCCAATCTTCAATGCCTAGAATGTGAATAGAAGGGGTGGTGATGGGTGGTGTTTATAGAGGAGGAGAGGGGTGTTATTTTTTTATTTTATTAATTTATTTATTATTTTGGCTCAATACAATCAATAATGTTGATTCTTGTGACTAAGTACAGTAACTAGTTCATGTTAGTTCTAACAAATGGGTTCTTACATCATCAATGATGCAAAGGTTCAGGAATTTAACTTATAGTGTTAAATACCATAAATTAAAGTATTTCACTACTCATAAAAAATCAACTATTTTAGAAAAATCCCAAAAATATAACCTGACCATTTTTTTCAATATGTATTGTAACACCCCAAGCTTCAACGGTACGCTTCTCTTTGAATAATACAATATTGTGTGTTGTATACAACTTTGAGTTCTAACACACCACAACCAATAAAACTAGCCGTTATGAATAGTAAAACCCACTTTTTGAAATTGTATAAATTTTATCTTTCAAAATGGACTTCATTTTTTGATTCAGAATATCCAAATTAGCTTAGGGTCAATTTTTGGTTTTTTCTGAAAACTTTCAATTTTTGATGAATAGTGAAAAACACTAAGTTATAGTTTAAAGCCGAATTTTTATTTAAATAATTATTTATTTTATTTAAATTTATTTTAGGTCAAAATATATACATAATACTTATATAAGTTCAATTTAATTCATTGGAGTCAGTTTATAATAATTTTAGATATATAAAAATTTTATTGAACTTTTCACCATCTTTTACCCACCTCCTAGGAGAATTTGCAAATTTACATAAAACATAATTTTACCGCTTCTGTGAGTGGAATTTCAAAACTCCAAGAGACGCGGTTGATATCAATATGAAAAATTTGGTTCAATAAAACGAAAATAATTTTTGGTCAATAGTAACTTTTTACTTTTATTTAACACGGTTAAAAGTAAATAGGTTAATTAAGGGTAAAAATGATATTATTATTACCCTAACACATGTCCTAATTCTATTGGATAAGTTTAATTCGACCAAAAATAACCTTATAAATAAAATATGAACCTATTTGGTCTACTTAGATTAGATTACGACATTTATTATTATTTAATTCAAAGAAGAGTTAAAAGTTTTCAATTCAAAGTTTAATAACTAAACCATTTTTAATATAGGGTTACACATAAGATAAATTCGACTATAAATATTCATTATAAAGCTAAAAAAATTCCTACATAATGGTATTTTATTTATATTTTTTATACAACAAATAATTTAATATATTTATGACATAATGACGATGCAGTAATTACCTAATTAATGAAATATTAAAATAATTGATATTATAAATATCCAAATAAATGTAATTTGAGTCTTTTTATGAATTACAATAATTTATAGGTTAATATGACATTTTAAGGTTGTTTAGATGAATTTGTTTTGAAGTAATAATGCTGTTATAAATTTAGAAAAAACAAAATACCAAATAGTGTCAAAATTGACATAAAAGAGTTTCTAAAACAAATATTATATTATTAATTGATATTTTACTCCAAAAAATCTAAGGTTCTATAAAATGACTTATATAATTATAGGGGTATCATTAATTAACCACTTGGGGTTCACTTGGAAGTATATAGTATGTTTATTAACCATATAATATAAAAATACAAAGAGACATGGTAAATGTCATACTATTTAACTAAGAGTTAAATCTAAAAGATAAAGTTAATATAGTAACCCAAACATGTCTAAAACCTATTAGTTGAGTGTTTCTAGACCCATCCCCACCTTAGACTTTAAATAATTCATTTTTGATCCATTATAAACTGAAAATGATTTTATTATAAAATAATATTTCTTGTTTTTCCTAAGGTTCCCCTCACCCCTCTTATAAAAGGGCACTCCCCCTTCTCTCTAATTCACACATTCAAAGCCATTTGTCTTGGACAAACCCTGCCCAAATACCCTCTAAACTATCCTCCCTTCATCCTATTGGCCTTAATTTAGTCATAAAGCCAACCTAAAGATCCGTTTTGATCAAATCAAAAGGTAGAACCCGAAGAAGAGGTAAATATCTCACCATCTCTTTCAAGTTTCTTTCTCTTTCAACATTATTTTTCTTTGTTGTTTCCATTATAAAATAATTACTCAAGTATATTCTATATACTGTGATGTTATTATAAATATGGTACAGCCAAATTCATTATTCTATCCATCCTTTGAATGACATGTCACCATGCGTGCGTACGTACGTCTTACCGTCTCCACGTAGTGGTGTAATTGTTATTCAATACATTATCATTTGTATGGGTATAATAATGATGTGTAATTGATGTAAATAATAAATATAACAATATAATGACTCTTTATATATGATATACCATCCAATTATATATTATTTTAATATCAAAAGAATGATATTGCTGCTTGTGTGTACGCATGGATTACCGTCTCCACGAACGCGATGAGATTCATTCCCCATCATATCCATTCAAGACAAATTTTCATTAGATGATTAAAAATAATGTTTAAATACTTAGAATAATTCTGAATATGAATAAGATACATCCTATCCATAACAATAATTACTTACATAACAAATCATATAAAGGAAAACAAATTAGTTAACACCCAAAATGATGGTAATATTAAGATATTAATAATAAAGCAATGTTAAAAGATAATATATGATATCATATTAATGTATATGATTATTGTATAATTTAATAAAAATTATTTCACCATTATACATGAGTTTAACCAAACCCTTGACCAAGGAAAATTACAAGGTAAGGGTTAATTTCACAATCTCTTCATTATCTGAGGTTGTTTATATGTAATTATCTACTGGGACCTCTTTATCATCCACATCAATGTTTCTTAAAAATGTATTTCAAATAAAAATTAATATTTACTAGAAAAAGGGGTAAATTCATTTATATCCTTATTTGACAATATATGTTTTTAAAGGAATCTTTCCATCATTTTCCAAACAAGGTACTTTATGACCTTTTCGACAAAATTAAGGTAAGAATGTTTTTTTAGCTTATACAGCAGGTGTGGATATTTTCTGCCATTATAACATCGTTGAAGATTCCCTTATAAGCTAATAAGAATATTTTCAAATGTAAATGTTTTCTTTTATAATTACATTACTTTTAAATGATTTCAAAATAGAAAGAGATATTTCTCTAAAAAGGTTTTGATTTCATCTATGTCAACATCCTTTGAGGGATTTTAAGTTTGTTTGAAGTTGATTTATTATGATACCAAACATCAATATTGTATTGAAGGTTTTGTGATATGTTTGAATGTGGATTTTTTATTTCATACCATTCATGGTTTATGAATAATGTATTGACATTTCGTATTCCATTTTTAATACAAATGTTTATGTTAAGTTTAAACCTTTTCATATGAGGAATGCATTGGACTTAGTAAGTGACGGGTGGAGCCCGATATAGCTCCTTGATGCATCGGTAGGTCTCATGAGATGAACTAGTGTCTTGGCACAAGGCCTTGAAAAAATCTTATTTGTATTCATGGCACAAGGCCTTGACTATGTAGTTATGAAAGTCTGGAATTATGCATTCCGTCATTATGAACGTGGCTATTGATATTGCATGTGATTATTAGAATAGTAAAATATACATATGAGTAAGTAACTAGAATCATTTTGGTTTATATTTTCCATATTATGTTGATGTTTATGTTGAAAAGTCTTTTGTTTTAGTTTTATACATTTCCTTAAATGTTTATGCTTATTTATGAAAGTTTCTACTATATTGTTATCCTTACTGGGAATCTGAGCTCACCCCTTTCTATGTTTTATTTTTCCTAGGATGCGAAGAATTATATTTTGACTGAACTATAGGGATTGTCTATGGGATCTCAGTGTTGTCTATGGAAACAATGTTGTTGTAGTTTTCCATTTTATGATGTAATGTAAACCTTATGAATGTATCTAGTCCATCCAAGGCTACTAAACTAATCGGTCTTTCAAGACTTAATATTTTTTAATCATGAAAAAATTATGTAATAATGTACTGACACTGGGTAACTGGGGTCAGGGCATTACAGTTGGTATCAGAGTAAGTTTAGTACAAACCTTGCAAACTAGATTTAGATAAACTCTAATTAGAGAAAACAGCTCTAAGATAGACTTTGAGGATTATAATAGAAGAACTTCCTAGAATTTTGGTATTATAGTGATTTTGTGAGTTTTCGCAGCAATACATCCATGTCTGGATATGAGAAGGTAGAGGCAGCTCTGGCACAGATGTACCTAGGGGTAAAACTTGAAAACACCGCTTTGATCTAGACTCGAACAGGAACTGGTGCACGACAACGGGCCTTTCTGCACTCTTGGTTACGACACTCCTGGGGGATATGCTTAGGATAATTCTCATTTTCTTTACAAACCATTATGAAGGGTTTATGAGTATATAATTTCTCAAAGAAAACATTTTTTATGATTAGGGATTATATCCATAAACTGTTCAATTTATGTTAAGTGTTTTACAAATTTGAAATTATGTATTTTGATTTATAAACTAATCTAGTTTATGCCATTGTTTAGAAATGGTGCCTATTGGAAGTAATGGAAACCGTATAAATGAACGCACTCCATGTAGGGATTTCCCTCCTACTCAAGATAATTATAGTAGAGCAAGTGATACAACTGGTACTGATTAGCTAATCACCATACTGGGACAACTCACTCCGGATATGAATAATAACCTTACCCGTATGGAGCACCCTGATCCACAGTGTGGAGGATCGATGTTAGATCGCTTCATGAGGAAACAACCACCAACATTCAATGGGGGTACAAATACATTAGTAGCTGAGAAATTGATAAATAACTTAGAGAAAATATTCCACGCCTTGGCAGTAGTGGAAGGGAAAAAATTGTCATGGAAGTTTATCACCTCACTGAAGATGTTGATCAATGGTGTTCATTGATTCAAAACACAAAGGAAGATTATGAAGTATCAAATATTGAATGGTGGGAGTTTAAAGAGATTTTCTTAGAAAAATAATTTTCTCGTGACCATCGAGCGAATATGGAAAGGAAATTTCTGAGTCTGAGGCAAAAAGAGGATGAGAATGTCGCAAAGTATGTAGCTAACTTTACAAGGTTAGTGAGGCATGCTGCATATTATATACGTAACCCAAGAAGTAAGATCGATCATTTCTTTTATGGGATTGTTATTTATAGTGATGTATCGAAGAAAGGACTCGGTTGTGTCCTTATGGAGAATGATAGAGTTATTGCCTATGCATCACAATAGCTGAAATTCATGAGAAAAATTATCCTACTCATGATCTTGAGTTAGCAACTGTAATCTCTGCATTGAAGATTTGGAGACACTATATCTATGGTGAAAATGTGAGATTTATACTGATCACAAGAGTTTTAAGTATATTTTCTCAAAGAAAGAACTCAACATGAGGCAAAGAAGATGGATTGAACTACTCAAGAATTATGATTGCATGATACACTGCCACCCGGGGAAGGAAAATAAGTTGGTTGATGCTTTGAGCCGAAAAGATATGGAGTTCTGAATAAGATGAGAGTTGAAAAAGATCCTATATACATTGATCTAGTAAAGATGGATATGGGAATAACTATGGAAGTTGAAATATCAATTCTTTTTCAAATGGTTGTCAAACCATCTTTACTAGAAATGATAAAAAGTTCTTAGGCTGATGATGAGAAGTTTCAAAATAAGATTAAAGCTATGAATAACGGGAGATTGAGTTACTTTATATATGAAGATGGAATTTTGAAATTTGGGAAGAGACTTTGTGTTCTCGATATACCTGATCTAAAAAGGGAATTTTTTGATGATGCTCATAGTTTCAATTTCTCTATACACCCTGGTGGCACTAAGATGTATAGAGATTCCAATGAACATTTTTGGTGGGACAACATGAAGAGGGAGATTGCTGATTTTGTGTCAAGATGTATGGTTTTCTCAATAAGTGAAAGATGGAAGGAAACAGCCTGGAGGAGTCATGCAACATCTTCCTATACTGGAGTGAAAATGGGATAATATTATGATGGACTTTGTCATGGGACTACAAAAGACTCCTAGAAGGAATGATGAAATATGGTTCATTGTTGATTTTCGTACCAAGTCAGCACATTTTCTTGCTATAAGATAAGATTTACCACTTGAACATATATCAAGAATATATATTAATGAATTTCTGAGACTTCGTAGAGTACCACTGTTGATTATTTTTTATCGTGATCCCTGTTTTACATCAAGATTCTAGAAAAGTCTTCTGAAGTCCCTGGATACTGAACTTCGTTTGAGCACTTCCTACCACCCCCAGACTGATGGAAAATCAAAACTGACTATTCAAACCGTAGAAGACATGTTGAGATCATGATCACTTGAATTTCAAGGTATGTGGGATCAATATTTTCCTTTGTTATAATTTTCTTATAACAATAGCTTCCATTCAAGTATTCATATGGCACCATATGAAGCGTTATATGGAAAGAGATGTCGCACACCAACCTATTGCGATGATGTTGGTGAAAAAAACTCGTAGGCCTGGAACATGTGGAGGAAACTATAGAAAAGTTGAAGGTAATCCCAAACCACATCAAGGCAGCTCAAAGTACACACAAGAGCTATACTGATAACCGAATTAGGATTTGGAATTTCATGTAGGAGATCATGTTTTCTTGAAGGTATCTCCAAGGAAGGGTGTTATACATTTCGGTGAGAAGGGAAAATTAAGTATCAGGTGCATCAGACCTTTTGAAATTCTAGAAAGAATTAGGGTTGTATCTTACCATTTTGCAATGCCGCCAAGTCTCTCCAAAGTTCACGATGTATTCAAAGTATCTGTGTTATAAAAATACATGTATGGCCCAACGAATGTACTCACCTATGAGGAATTAGAACTGGAACCTGATGTCCCTTATTATGAAGATCCTGTCAAGGTTCTTGATAAAAGATAACAAGTGTTGAGAAACTAGACAACTCGTCTAGTAAACGTTCTATGGAGAAACCATAATATGGAAGAGGCAACGTGGGAAACTGAGGAACATATGATGAAGAACCACCCGAGTCTTTTTACGCAGTAATACTCAATAAATTTCAAGGAAAAAATTATTTGAAGGAGGGGAGAATGTAACACCCCAATATTCCATGGTACTCTTCTCTTTGAATAATACAATAGCGTGTGTTGTACACAAATTCGAGTTCTAACACACCAAAACCAATCAAACTAGTTGTTATAAATAGTAAAACCCACTTTTTGAAATTTTATAGATTTTATCTTTCAAAATTGACTTCATTTTTTGATTCAGAACATCGAAATTATCTTAGGGTGAATTTTTGGTTTTTTTCTAAAAACTTTCAGTTTTTGATGAATAGTGAAAACCCTGAGTTATAGTTTAAAACCATATTTTTATTGAAATAATTACTTATTTTATTTAAATTTATTTTAGGTAAAAATAGATACATAATACCTATATAAGTTCAATTGAATTAATTGGAGTTATTTTATAATAATTTTAGATATATAAAAATTTTATTGAACTTTTCATGGTCTTTTACCCACCTCGTAGGAGAATTTTCAAATTCACATAAAACATAATTTTACCACTTCTGTGAGTGTAATTTCAAAAATCCTAGAGACACGGTTGATATCAGTAAGAAAAATGTTGTTCAATGAGATTAAAACAATTTTTGGTGAATAGTAATTTTTTACTTTTATTTACCACGTTTAAAAGTAAATATGGTAATTAAGAGTAAAAATGATATTATCAATACCCTAAAACATGTCCTAATTCTATTGGATAAGTATAATTCGACAAAAAAAAACCTTAGGTATAAAATATGAACCTCTTTGGTCCACTTGGATTAGATTAGGACAATTATTATTATTTAATTCAAAGAAGAGTTAAAAGTTTTAAATTCAAAGTTTAATAAATAACTATTATTAATATAGGGTTACACATAAGATAAATTTGACTATAAATATTCATTAGAAAGATAAAAATATTTCCTACATAATGGTATTTTAATTATATTTTTTGACATTAAATAATTTAATTTATGTATGACACAACGATGATGCTGTAATTACTTAATTAATGAAATATTAAAATAATTGATATTATAAATATCCAAATAAATTTCATTTGAGACTTTTTATGAATTACACTAATATTATGGGTTACTATTACATGTTATGGTTAGTTATATGATTTTTTTTTTGAAGTAATAATTCTGTTATGAATTTAGCAAAAACAAAATACCAAATAGTGTAAAAATTGACATAAAAGTGTTTTTAAAACAAATATTATATTATTAATTTATATTCTATTCCTAAAAAAATAAGGTTTGTAAAAAGGACTTATATAATAATATTTTTTCATTAATGAACCACTTGGGGTTCAATTGGAAGTATATAGTAAGTTTATTAACAATATAATATAAAAATACAAAGAGACATGGTAAGTGTCAAACTATTTATCTAAGAGTTAAATCTAAAAGATAAAGTTCGTATAGTGACCCAAACCAATCTAAAACCTATTTTTTGAGTGTTGTTTTACCCATACCCACCTTAGACTTTAAATAATTCATTTTGGATTCATTAGAAACCGAAAATGATTTTATTATAAAATAATATTTCTAACTTTTCCTAAGGTGCCCCTCACCCCTCTTATAAAATGGAACTCCCCCTTCTCTCTAATTCACACATTAAAAGCCATTTGGCTCAGACAAAACCTGCCCAAATACCCTCTCAACTATCCTCCTTTCATACTATAGGACTTCCTTTAGTCAGAAAGCAAACCTATGGAGCCATTTTGATCAAATCAAAAGGAAGAACCCGAAGAAGAGGTAAATATCTCACCACCTCTTTCAAGTTCCTTTCTCTTTCCACTTCCTTTTTCTTTGTTGTTTCCATTCTAAAATAATAAATCCAGTATATTCTATATACTATGATTTATTATAAATATGGTACAACCAAATTCATTATTCTATCTATCCTTTTAATGGCATGTCACCATAAGTGCATACGTACGGCTTATCGTCTTTGTGTCGTGGTGTAATTGTTATTCAATACATTATTATTTGGATAGTTATAATAATGAAGTGTAATTGATGTAAATAGTAAATATAACATGATAATTATTCTGTATATATGATATAACATCCAATTGTATATTATTTTAATATCAAAATAATGATATTGTCCCTCGTGCGTATGTACGAATTACCTTCTCCACGAATGCGATGAGATTCATTCCCCATCGTATCCATTCAAGACTAATTTTCATTAGATGATTAAAAATAATGTTTATATAATTAATATAATTATGAATATGAATAATATACATCCTATCCATAAAAAACATTACTTACGTAACTAATCATATAAAGGAAAATGAATCAGTTAACACCTGAAATGACGATAATACTAAGATATTATTAAGAAAGCAATGTCAAAAGATAATATATGATATCATATTATTGTATACGATTCATGTATAATTTAATAAAAATTATTTCACCATTATACAGGATCTTAAACTACCCTCAACCAAGGAAAAGTACAAGGTAAGGGTTAATTTCAGAATCTCTTCATTATCCGAGGTTGTTTATGTGTATTTATCTACTGGGACGTCTTTATCATCCACATCCATGTTTCTTAAAAATGTATTTCAAAACATTTTTACTATTTACTAGAGAATGGGGTAAAGTCATTTATACCCTTATTTGACCTTATATGTTTTTAAAGGAATCTTTCTGTCATTTTCCAAACAAGGTACTTTAAGAGCTTTTCGAAAAATTAAGGTAAGATTTTTTTTTAACTTATACGGAGGGTGCGGCTATTTTCTATCATTATAACATCGTCGAAGCGTCCCTTACAAGCTTATAAGAATATTTTCAAATATAAATGTTTTCTTTTATAATTACTTGACTTTTAAATGATTTCAAAATAGAAAGAGATATTTCTCTAAAAAGGTTTTTATTTCAACTATGTCAACATCCTTTGATGGATTTTATGTTTGTTTGAAGTTGATTTATTATGATACAAAACTTCCATATTGTATTGAAGGTTTTGTGATATGTTTAAATGTGGATGTGTTATTTCATACCATTCGTGGTTTATGGATAAATTATTGACCTTTCATATGCCTATTTTAATACAAATGTTTATGTCAAGTTTAAACCTTTTCATATGAGGAATGCATTGGACTTAGTGACGGGTGGAGCCCGCTATAGCTCTTTGATGCATTGGTAGGTATTATGAGATTAACTAGTGTCTTGGAACAAGGCCTTGACAAAATCTTATTTTTAGACATGGCACAAGGCCTTGACTATGTGGTTATTAAAGTCTGTCATTATGCATTCCATCATTATGAAAGTGGCTGTTGATATTTCATGTGATTATTCGAATAGTAGAATATCCATGTGAGTAAGTAAATGGAATCATTTGGGTTTATATTTTCCATATTATGGTGAAGTTTATGTTTAAAAGGATTTTTTTAGTTTTATATATTTCCTTAAATGTTTATGCTTATTTATGAATGTTTCTGCTATATTGTTATCCTTACCGAGCATCTGAGCTCACCCCTTTCTATGTTTTTTTTCAGGATGCGAAGAAGTATATTATGACTGACCTGCAGGGTTAGTATATGGGATCGCAGTGTTGTATATGGAAACAATGTTGTTGTAGTTTTCCATTTTATGATATAATGTAAACCTTATGATTATATCTTTTACTTCCAAGGATACTAAACTATTCGGTCTGTCGAGACTTGATCTTTTGTGATCATGCCAAAGTTATGTAATAATGCACTGACTCTGGGTAACTGGGGTTGGGGCGTTACATGTATATTTCCAAATTAGTCAAATTTTTATGAAAATAATTTTATATATATGAGAATTTTAATTTTTAAATAAAATCTGCATTTATTCGAAAAATAATCATTTTAAATATTATAATCGATTTTACGACACCTTGAAAATTTATTTGTGGTCACATAAAATTATCTTATAATTTTAATGAAATGAAATATTATTTTTTTAATCTATTTATGAAAATAAATTTTCTTTTAAATCATTATATTTATAATAAAATTTTAAATAAACATTTATGTTTCAAAAAAAATACAAACACTTAATTTATCATTTTTAAAACATTTATTTACTTGTTACATGATATAAATATATCATATTTTAATTTATGAGATACAAAAATTTTATTTATGGTTTTATAGGTGAGGTTTTTACTCTATTATCTACATTACTATTCATAAGGGTTACACTACTATTCCAACGGTCATGTTAGTATTTAATAGTATATCATGATTTGTTACATCTCGGTGTTGCATGTAATAAAAGATATCAAATAAATTGAATTTTTTTAATAAGATACATACCATAAAATATTGGGGTGTTACATTCTCCTCTCCTTCAATAAATTGTTTCTTCACAATTTGATCTTTCTATTGGTAATCATGGAGTTTTCATTATAAAATTACACTGTAGAAATACCAAATCATCGATAGGTTACTAATACTTCCTCATAAAAGGAGGGGAAATACAATGTGATGGTCACCAATAAACTAAGTTTCCATACAGGATAACATTAGTGTGATGTGAAAATATAGGCATGGAAAAGAGATATAACTGTCATTTTCTTATGTAGAGTGATAGATTAAATGAACATTATAATGTTTATCATCAAAAACCGTAAATTTACGATCGGTTAAAAGACCATTGATTTCTTGGTAATAAAAGTAAAAGGATGACATTTTTGTTCCAAAATCCTTTTCCTAGAGTTGGCGTAATCATTTAATATATAGATAGACACTTAATAAAATAATCTTACATGATTTATTTCCATGTCATATTCATAATATCAGCATTTTATTCGGCTTTGATATACATCCAATTCATTTTATAAACCAAAATATGGATATTCAAGGTGATTTTTTATACATGAAGAACTTTTATCTAATAATCCATAAGGAATTAATTTGGCCTTTAAATATTTAGAAAAAAAATGTTTGAATATGTTATCCAATATGATAAATTATACCTTAACCAACGTTAAACTTCATTCATTCCATAAGTATTTACCTTAACAATCATTCAAAATACATTTTTCCAAATTTAGTGTCCAAAAATTTAGAAGTAAGGTCACTAAAATTTCAAAAATAAACAGAACATAAGATTTCCCCAAATAATTTAGCTCTTATTTTAACATAAAAATTATAATAATACCTTAATATCCTTCAAACATTTATGAAACATTCGTACTTACTAGAGTAAAATCTCAGGTTTTTAATATATTCCATATATCCAAACATCTAATAATTTCAGCATAACATTAACCATCAAATCACTAACCACATTCATGGTCACCAAAACAATCCCATAAAAATTTATTTATTCTTATCACAATATCAATCACATATTTAGGGTTATTTATACCAAGTCATGTGTTTTCAAAAATATCAACTTACAACAAAAACACTTCTCTTCATTACCAGCGCTAGGCATCTCATGCATCCAATTCCTTAAAGAAGAAGTATTGCAGTACAATCCTAATATTTCTCATAATTATTATAACCAGAATATAATTAATAAAATAATTTTACAACATACTTCCTTAATCCAAAAACACAAATACTTTAATTATTCCACGTCAATTATAGTAATAGTATAATATTGATCTTGATCTCATTGCTTCTTCTGAGTTATATTCCCTTGATGCTTGGGAAATTCATTTTCATAGTTCCACATATCCTTATAGTAGAAGCATCGGATGTTTTATTTATTTCCTTATAAATCAATATCCTAGTTTTCCTGATCTCCACACTTTTAGAAAACTCTCATTCCCTTCAATAATGTACCAGGGTGCTTTCTTCCATAATTATCACAGTTGGAAAATCCTTCTTTCCCTTCATCCCTTTATCCCTAATTTTCTATATCACCACCTTCTTCACTTTATTCTTTTCAAAGTCATAAATCATTGATAATTATTTCTCAATAATGATACAACATGTTATTATATCTTCATATGATGAGAATCATTGGGAGATTAGTGCCCTTTGATGGATTTTTTGAGTCCCATAAAAGAAATGTTCAATCATACTCTTTGTATTATGTATATCATCTTCATTATTCTTTTCTAACCTTATAATGTTAGATTTGTACATATCAATATTTTCTATATCCTTTTTTCCAAAAACTCAATAATTTTCTCCCCGTCTCTTCTCGTTATTCTCCCTTTTATTACATCCCAAATTGATAAATATCTTCTCTAAGGAGCTAATCCATTGCTCAGCTACAAATGGGTTTGTAGTCCCATTGAATAACAGATTTTGTTGTCACATTAAATTAATTAACATTATTAGACCATGTTCTGGATTAGAATGATCCATACAGGTAATGGAATTCCTCATAACGTAAGTGGTTTATCTAAGTACGGTTATAATTTGTTCATCTACAATAGTAGTTATAGATCCAACATCATTATCTTGTATAAGAGGGAAATCCCTACATAGATTAAGTGCATTGATACAGTTTCAATTCCTTCTACTCAATTCCATTTATAAATAATGTAATACGCTATATTAGATCATAAAACAATGAAACATGTTGTATAATATAAAACTAGTGAAAGAGTTAATGTAAATGGAAATTTAGGTATAACTAATCTCTAAATCATAAGCTTGGTTACTTTGGGAATATTATCAAAGTCCATTATATGGTTATATTTCCCTAATATATGTTTTCATAAATGTAGATTCTAAATTTTCTACTAAACTTGATCTGATACCAACTATAATGACCTCAACCCCTATATCTAGAAAGATGGTTCCTTACTCTATTACATTGGTAAAAAGTACATTCAATCACATCTGAAAGGATTGTATATGTTAGCATCTTTGGAAAACTAAATACAAAAATAAGAATTACCTTACCACTTAAAATAAAATAAAACAAAATAACTCTATTGGAAACACACCTATTTTCCATGATTATCCTTGCTTGTCAATCATAATATTCATCTTGACATCTTGGGAAAAAATAAAACATAATAAATTGGTGATATCATATTCTTAGTAATGGTAAGAATACATTGGAAGATAAAATAAATAAATATAAAAATTGTGAATGGTTAATAACTAAAAACACATGCCAATAATTCATAATCTTGAGCACAATATGGTAGGAATAAAAGTCGATCAAATAATGTCATATAAATAACCACATAGTAATGAAACATAACCATGGATATTCTACTAGTCTAATAATCAATTTTATTATCAATAACTTGTCTCCAAATGATGTAATGAATAATGAATAATATCATAATCATACCTTCAATTATTCAACTAAGACACTATACATAATTGGGTAAGACATTAGCCAATACCCAAACTAGTTTGTATAATGTGACCTACTGATGCATAGAGGGGCTATAGTAAACCTCAACTATCACTTACTAAGCCTAATTCATTCCTAATATTTAATGGGTTAAACATAATCCGCATATACATTCATATCTAAACTAGAATATGAAATAACATTCCCTCACAATAAAAATTATCATAAACTATCCAATGTAACATGATGAATGGTATCAAAAAATCATATTCGCAGTCAAACTGGTCATAAACAATTCCATAAAATATGGTATATGGTATCATAGTATATCAACCTCAATTAATCATAATATCCAACAAAGGTTGTTGACATAGATTAAAATACTCTAACAAAATCATTGGGAAAATCTTAATAGAAACACCACTTTACTTTAAAATCATTTATTTAAAAAGATACACAATTATAAAAGAAAGATTATTCTTTGAAAATAACCATGTAAACATGTAATTTATTCCTAGATAAATTAATGTGTCATTAAAGTGGTAAAAATTTATCATTTTTTGTATGTAAAAAAATTCATTTTAAATTTTTATGAAGATTCATTTAAAAGTTTATTTTTAATATAAAGTTAAAGCATTAATCATATGAATTGATTTTTTATATTAGCTTTAAATCCTCATAAAACAAGTGAAAATACAAAATAATATAATTAAAGTTTGTTTCACATTTAATCATAGCGTGAAATAATCAATGGAGTAGATGTTTAACACAGATAATGGAAATTGGGTTAAGAATTCCCTTACCACTTTGTAATGAGTCAAACCGTATTCCCCCTAAAACTAATGATCATGAAATGAAACATTGAATTACATTAATATAAATAGATTCATGATATGATATATTAAATGTAATTATTTACAACACACATAATAAATACGGGTTGAATAAGGACTATATCTCATATAAGTAAAAGTGAGATGTGAAACCCTTACATTATGTCTAAAAGCATTCTTCACTTGTACTTAATTCCATGGATAATAAAATTATATTCTTTAATTAATTAATTAGGAACATATTAAACACAAATTTTATTTATTATAGTTTTATTAAGTTCCCTTATGTCCATTTTTATTGGTTCTAATGATTAATTTTGTTTTTCCGAGAGCATTCGTTTCATGGTTTTATGGTTGGTTCACTTGAGTATAAATATGGGATTTCTTTTCAAATGAGAATAACTTAAATAGAAGTGAAATTATTTAGTAATAATGTACTTCCATTAGTTTTAATACTCTTGTATATCTTTTGGTTATATGGTATGAGGATGATTCATTAGATAATATGTTGATTAAAATATCTTAATTAATTTTGGCGGTTTTTTCGACCATCATAAACTTATATAATTTTTAATATTATATTAATATAATAGTTCCAAAATAAGATATAAATTATTATATGTATATTTAAATATTATTTAATCATAATAATGTTTTTATTACAATCCTTGAAGGTAGTAATGGAAAATAAAAACATGTCGTCCACAAAGGCTGTGAGTTAACACATCATGGACAATGTTTTCATTTTTAAAATAAAAAGAGAGGGGAAGGGATTTTATGATGTATAATCCATTATAAAAGTAATTTTATAGTATATAAATGATACTATAGTTACCATTCCAATTTGTATAGGGTATGTGAGGAGAGGATTAGAAAATAAATCAAATTAAAAGAAAAATAAGGAGGACTTTACCACTTATTATCGTCTCTTTGGGAACCTCCTTAAGGGACTTGGATTTTTTATTTTGGTATGAATAGAAGTTCTTGTATGTCTGGAAGAGTTTTGTGAATAGAATTAGTCATCATTTATAAAATATTAAAGGCTTATAAGGTGTGAGGATAAGTGGTGGTGAGGGGTGGTATTTATAGGGGAGGAGAGGGGTGTTTTTTATATTATTTTATTGATTTATTTATTATTTTGGCTCAAGACTATCTATAGTGTTTATTATTGTGACTCAGTATAGTAAATAGGGAATTTGAGTTAGATATAATAGGTTCTTAGATCAAAAATGACAGAAAAATTCAGGTATTTAATGTATGATGTTAAATACGTAAATTACTGGATATCACTATTAATAAAAAATTTAACTATTTTAGAAAAAAACCAAAAAATCACCCCATCCATTATTCTAAAAGTATATTTCAAAAAGGTATTCTGTTTTATGAAAATAATTTTCTAAATATGAGAAATTGATTTTTTAAATAAAATCAGCATTTATTCAAAAAATACTGATTTTAATATTAAAATAGATTTTACAACGCATTGAAAAATTATATAGTCTCATAAAATTATCGTATAATTATAATGAAACAAAATATTAATTTATGAATATATTTTATGGCAATAAATTTTATTTTAAATTATTATATTAATTAAAAAATTCTAAATGAACATTTATGTGTCGCAAAAATACCAACACTTAATTTATTATTTTTAAAACATTTGTTCACTTATTACATGATATAAATACGTCGTATTTTCATTTATGTGATATAAAAATTTTATTAATACTTTTATAGGTGATGTTATTATTCTACTGGCCAAATTACTATTCATAATGCTCACATTACAATTCCAGCAGTCATGATTATATTTAATAGTATATCACGGTTTGTTTAATCTCGGTATTGCGTGCAATATAAGCTATAAAATAAATTGAATTTATTTAAGAAGATATATACCATAAAATATTTGGGTGTTACATCTTAGGTATGGAATGGCTATATTTCATGCACATTTTTACTATTTTAGGATGAGGACGTGTTTTGTCAATGTAGATATGATGAGGTTTTCCATCAAGGGGGAGAGGGAGACCTATGTAGAGAGGTATGTACTCATACATAAGAGGATAGATCTGATTACTAATTAGTTGGCTAGAATGACTCTTGGAGAGGTATATATTATGGGCTACCAGTTTTCTATCATGGTGGTGGAGTATGAGAACTTCTTTCCTCATAACATTTTTGTCTTACCTACTAACTGAGAGATATATGTCTACATTTACTTGGACCAAAGGATATCCTCGATATATTTTCAAGTAAATAGGATTGAAACCATATTACTTTATGAGCTATAGTTGTAATTATAGTAATTAAAAAGGAAGTAATTTCTGGGACCCAGTGTTTCCCCTAGTCATCCACAATGTTATTTAACAAGAAGAAAAATAAGAGATAGAGGTCATTCATGGATTATAAGCACCTGAACAAGGTTATCGTAATGAATAACTATCCACTATCAAGGATCAATGACCACTTTGACCAATTTATAGGGGCATGATGGTTCTTGAATATTGATCTCTAATTACACTATCATCAACTGTGATTACGGGATGAGGATATACCAATGACGGAATTATGATGTCTCTATTAACACTATGAGTAGTTAGTGATTTCCTTTGGTGTGACAAACGCCCCAATGGTGTTCTTGGAACTCATGAAATATATCTTCTAGCCCTTCGTAGACTGGTTCAGGATAGTCTTTATTAATGTCATCTTAGTGTAATAGAGGTTTAAGGAGTAGCATGTGAGACACTTGAGGATGGTCCTTGATTTACTCCGAGATCACCATATTTATGGGAATCTCTTAAAGTGGTTGTTTAGGATTCATGAGGTCTACTTTTTAGGATGTGACATCTCAACTGGTGGAATAGCAGTGGACCCACTAAAGGTTGAGGCAGTGTTATCTTGGGATACACTTAAGAACATGATGGAGGTACGGAGTAACTTTAGGTTAGTGTATTACTACAAGATATTTGTGACCAATTTCTTTAGGATATTAGAAACATTAACTTCTCTAAAAAAAGGGAATCCTTTCATGTGGACCTAGAGGATCCAACAAGATTTTTGAGAGTTGAGGAAGAGGTTATCGAGCACCCCCATCTTGATATTTCTAGAGGAGGGTGTCAAGTATATAGTAATCTACAATGCTTTGGAGACCAAACATAGTTTTTTTCTGATACAAAGGTGCATGACCATTGCTTATGGCTCTAGATCATTGATTATTCATGAGTAAAACTACACAAAACAAGACCATGAGTTAGAAAAGGTAGTATTGGCACATAAAATATGATTACACTACCTTTTTGTTGAGTGGTTTTTCATTTATTAAAACCATTAGAGTCTCAATTATATCTTCTCTCAAAAGGATCTTAACATGAGATAGAGGTGATGGAAATAGTTCTTCTAGGACTATGAATTTGAGATTTTCTATACACCTGGGAAGTGGAGCATGTAGGTAGATGCACTTGGTAAGAGATCTTTTCCTTAGTTTTTTGTTAAGGCACTAGAGCACATAGCATTATTACAATTATCCCTATGGAAGAGGATGGTACAGCTTACATCCATCTGATTATTGTTAACACATTGCTTTAAAAGAGTTTTTGGGAGGCTCTATAGAGAAAAACTAAATGTGATACTGTGCACACTCAAATATCCTATAGACATGCATCTAATTGATTTTCTAAAGGTGGGGGCACATCATCCTTTTTAGAGGGTGGTTTACGGTACTAGTGATGTTGCAGTAGGAGGATATGTGGGAGTTTCATACATCCCTTAGTTTTTATATCTAGATGCGTAAAAAATTCATGAGGGCCTTCATTGTTACTTTTTGTGGCCATGTATAAAGAATTCATTTACATAGTTTGTCTCTCGATGCCTCAATTATTAGTAAGTGAAGGTTGAGTACCATGTTCCAATGGGTTTATCTCAACCCCTTAAGGTGCTAAAGTGTAAGTGGGGTAGAATATCTATGTAATTTTTTATTTGGTTACCACGTACATCCATATGACATGATTCCATCTAGGTGATTGTATAAAAAAGTCATCAATTTGAACCACTTCCTAGAAATCTGATAGTAGAGATCGGTAGAGATATTGGGACACCTTTATTTTTAAGAGATAGTTCGGCTCAATGGAGTTACCTCGAAGGTAATTTTAGACTATGATTAATGATTCATTTCATTATTATGGAGAGGATTAACTAAGGTATTTGGGATTTATTTATGGTTTATAATGGTGTTCCACCCACAGACCAATGGGATAACTAAACAGACCATTCAGGTTATGACAACAATTCTTTTATTACAAACTTAAACATGATTTATTACATAAAACTTCACTTGATACATCAAATAAGATCAAGAGTTTTAGTGTCTTTGGGTCTTAGTATCATTACATAGAAACTTAAAACATGAAATGCAACATCTTTATTGAAAACTTCCTTTACATGACCACTATATTCCCTCGTACTTAGCATTGCATGGGATAACCTGAGGACATGCATAAGCAAAGGGTGAGCTATAAAGCCTAGTAAGGGAGTACACATGAAATAACATGTGGAGTATATTACATGTTAGGAAATAGGCATGTCAATAGAGCATAAGAGAAACAAGAACATAAAGGCATGATAAAGCATGATAATCATAACATGGAAATGTGGCAACAACACTTAACATGGAATTAGCATGAGCCAAGGCCCATTGCACATGGAGAATGAGTAAATACTCATTGCACATAAATCACGAGTAAACCCTCATTTCACTTGAATTATCATGAGTCAAAACGCATTGCACATGACGTATCATGATACTATACTTTACCCAATGCATTGGAGTGCTATAAGGGCGCACCCTTCTTAAACATTTCATTTCATGCATAAGTGTGCCACATGGATCATAAAACATGGATTCATTAAACATAACCATTTATTCCACAATAAAGGAATGTGGAATTAATACATGAAACTTTACAATCAATAAGTAAATGTGCATAAAGGTGAATACCCTTGATGGAGAAATGTTCATGGTATTCACTACACAATGACATTGGCTTATAAAATCGGTGCGATTTCGGCAGTGTAACGGCGTGACATAAGAATTCATAAAAATGGTTGATGAAAGAGAAAGGGGTTCCTCATTATATTTACATGTAATGGAAAGTAAGTAGTTCATATAGATACATGTCCCAACAGTTGTAATGGAATTTAGATTCATGATACAAAAGTATTGCTTGAATGTAAAAGAGGAGAGAGAAGTTCCTTTCAGAATTTCGGCATAGTAATGGGTGTACATGGGAGGAATTTAATGAGAGAGAAAGGGTCTCCCATAATTAAAAAATAAAGTAGGAAGTATGAGGGAGGTGAGAAACCATACCCTAACATTTATAATTGAAATTAAAAGGGCAAAACATCTTAAAGATAATTGGACAAAAATAAGAAAGGAAGAAAAAACCCTTACTTGGAAGTGTGCTTCCAATGGCTAGAGAGAGGCTTGTGAGAGGCTTCTTGGGAGCTTGGGGAACCTTGGGAGGATTCTAGATAGGGTAGGTCAGAGGTTGGAAGAACTTCAAAGTCTTTGAGTGAAGAGGAAGTGGGAGCTTGGGTGGGTATATATAGGAAAGGTGAGGGAATTATTTATTATTTAGGTTTGGGACCCCTTATATTAAATTAATCCAAAACACAAACCATACCATGGTTTTTGCCCATGTTTTTTTGAAAAGGGAAGAGGAAAATAATATTTTATAAGTCAAAGGTCCGAAATTCTTAAAATAATATGGTTTCTTAAGTGGATGTGAGTCACACTCCCATGGAAATTAATTTAAAAGGACAAGGTGTCTAATAAGTCTTGAGGGGTCCATTAATGCTTTGAAAAGTAAGCCAAACAAACCCAAAATCACATTATTTTAATGGTAAAACATATATTTTCCGAACATAATGATTATATTATTTTATTACGTCACTATTGGGTCATTATGATGTTATAAAACACATTATATATTTAAACGATATTTAATTTTTACTCAAAAATTTGACTATCTCAGAAAATTATGAAAAATTCACCGTTGGATAATTTTGACGTCCTGATTCCAAAAATAACATTTATTTTATCCAAATAATTTTCTAAATATGTTAATTTTCAATTTTAATATAAAAACCGACATTTATCAAAAATTCACGGGTTTTGACAAAAATGGCGTTCAAACCTTAATAAAAATTATAATTGCATTCATACAATTAAATGATCATTTATATATAATAAAATTAATCTAATAATAATAATAATGATATTTTATTAAAATATTATTTAATTAAAAAATCCCTTAATTCAATAAAATATATTTCTTAATTAAATAATAACTAAAAACACCATTTGTACTTTAAAAACAATTTACAATGTATCAATAATGACAAGAAATTATATTCATTATTATATACAAAAAAAATGTACATGAACATAGTACTATCAATTAGTTACATAACCCCTTAAAACAGCCACATAAGACCTAAGGGTAAGGTGTGCGATGGTGACAGACTCTTGGGGTGGCTCGGATAACATTGCTTGAGTGGTAATTTCTATCAACTTCCACTTCTCCCATAGACGGTCTCGTTCGAGCTTGACATGGTGAAGCTCAGCTTGGGCTTGGTCAATTGCGAAGCCCAACGACGCCACCTCTTTTCCGAACTCCGATAAATGGGCTTCTTATGGGGAAATTCTACTGGATGAGGCCATCTCTTCCTTTGTCTATGTAAAATTGGACGTGTTAGAGACCTATATTTATACTAATCATGTGATCATTGTTCAATGGATATAAAATTAACAGTCACAATTCTTATCATAAAACCAATGGAGTTTACATTTTATAGAGACATTTAATAAGATCAAGAGGGATTTTCCATTAATGAAACTTTGGGTCGTTACAATATTCCCCCCTTGTAAAATTTAGCCCTCGAAATTTTCCTTTTCCCACACTAAAACAGATGTGGGTAACTCAACTTCATCACTTCCTATTATTCCCATGTTTCTTCTTCAAACTTTTGGTTTCTCCACAACACCTTGACGAGGTTCATTGTCTTATTTCATAGAACGTTTTCTCTATGATCTAAGATCTTCACTGGTTGCTCCTCATAAGAAAGATCGTCTTCCAATTGTACCACCTCATAAGAGAGTACATGTGAAGGGTCCGGTATGTACTTCCTTAATAGGGATACATGAAAGACATCATGTAATTTGGCCATAGTAAGCAGAAGAGCTAGTCGATAGGCCACATCCCTGACACGATCAAGAATCTTGAAGGGGCCGATGTACCTTGGACTTAAATTCCCTTTCTTTCCAAACCTCGTGACCTTCTTCCATGGAGATATGTGTAGAAAAACCATGTCTCCAACTTTAAACTCAAGGTCTCATCAACGATTATCTGCATAACTCTTCTGTCGACTCTGGGCTGCCTTGATATGCTGCTGAATGGTTTTCACCTTCTCCACCATTTCCTTGACCATTTCTGGTCCAAGCAGCTTACGTTCACCGACCTCATCCCAACATGCCGGTGTTCTACACCTTTTCCCATACATGGCTTCATATGGTGCCATTTGGTTGCTCAAGTGGAAACTGTTATTATAAGAGAACTCAACCAGAGGAAGATGTTGATCCCATCCTTTTTTAAAGTCCATTGAGAACTCTCTCAACATATCCTCAAGTGTTTGGATAGTCCGCTTGGATTGGCCATCAGTTTGAGGATGATAGGCTGTACTGAAGTTCAGTTTAGTATTCAGAGGATGTTGAAGACTCTTCCAAAACTTAGAGGTGAATCTTTGATCTCGGTCAGACACAATAGATAGTGGTACTCCATGAAACCTTACCACTTCCCTAATATATATCTGTGCCAGTTGATCCAATGAGAAAACATCCCGAATAGCAATGAAGTGTGCAGTCTTTGTAAGATGATCCACAACAATCCATATTTCATTGTTGCCTTTGGATGTCCTCGGAAGTCCAGTGACAAAGTCCATGGTGATGTTTTCCCATTTCCATTCTGGTATGGGCAATGGTTGCATCATCCCCTTAGACTTCTATCTCTCTAACTTCACTTGCTGACACACCAGGCACTTTGATTTATATTCATAAATATCCTTCTTCATATTATCCCACCAAAAGTTTTCTCGGAGATCTCGATACATCTTTGTGCTCCCTGGGTGAATAGAGAAATTTGAACTATGTGCATCATCCAAAAGTTCCTTCTTCAGCTCCAGACTTGATGGAACACATAGTCTTTTCCCAAACCGCACAATTCCTTCTTCATTAACATTAAACTCCGAGGATTTCCCTTTTTCAATATCACCCACTTTTTCTTGAATTCTCACATCATCCTTTTGAGCATCCTTTAACCTTTCCAAAAGATAGGGCTGAGCAATCATTTGTGAAAGGATTTATGATGTTCCCTTCTCTATGATTCCCATGTCCATCTTCATCAAGTCTAAGAAGATTGGATCCTTCTCAATTCTCATCATTGATATAATCGCAAGATCCTTTCTACTTAGGGAATCTGCCACCTTGTTCGCTTTCCCAGGGTGGTAATGGATTGAACAGTCATAATCCTTGATGAGTTATATCCATCTTCTATGGTGCATATTAAGCTCTTTCTGTGTGAATATATATATAAGACTCTTGTAGTCAGTATATATCTCACATTTCTCTCCATAGAGATAATGCCACCAGATTTTCAAGGAAAAGATCACCGCCTCCAACTCCAGATCATGCGTTGGATAGTTTCGCTCATGGATTTTCAACTTCCTTGAGTCATAGGATATCACTTTATCATTCTTTATCAGCACAAATCCTAAGCCCTTCTTCGAAGCATCACTGAATACCACAAAAAGTTCCCCACTTGTGGGTAAAGTGAGAACGGGCGCAGTGATAAGCCTCCTTTTCAACTCCTTGAAGCTTTCTTCGCATTCATCACTCCAAGAAAACTTTACTCCCTTTCGAGTTAGCTTGGTAAGAGGGTTGGACAATCGTGAGAAATTTCTCACAAATCATCGATAATATCCAGCTAACCCCAAGAAGATATGGATATCTGTTACCAATGTTGGCCTCGGTCATCCCTCAATTGCATCTGTTTTGGAGGGATCCATAGATATCCCGTTGCTTGTGATGATATGGCCCAAGAATGAGACCTCCGTCAACCAGAACTCACACTTATTGTACTTTGCATAGAGATTCTCCTTGCGCAAAGTCTCTAGTACAGTTCTTAAATGCTCCTCATGATCCTCCTTGGTTTTCGAGTATATTAGAATATAATCTATAAAAACTACCAAAAATTTTTCTAGGTAATCGGTAAAGACTCTATTCATCAAGTCCATGATGATTTCTGGAGAATTAGTGAGTTCGAAAGGCATTACTATGAATTCGTAGTGCTTTTATCTTGTACGAAAAGTAGTCTTGGAGACGTCTTCCTTCTTCACCCTTACATGATAATATCCCGACTGCAAATCTACCTTGGAGAATAATTGTGCTCCACACAGCTGATCGAACAAGTCATCAATTCTTGGGAGAGGATACTTGTTATTTATCATGATTTTGTTAAGTTCACGATAGTCGATTCAATGCTGCATTGACCCATCCTTCTTCTTGATGAAGAGGACTCGTGCACCCCATGGTGAAGCACTTGGGTGTATAAACCCTTTATCCAGATTCTCCTGTAGTTGTTTCTTCAGCTCTTCAAGCTCTACAACAGCCATTCTATATGGATTCTTGGACATTGGTAAAGCCCTGGGTATAAGTTCAATTGAGAATTCAACATCCCTTCTAGGATGAAGACCAAGAAGTTCCTCGGGAAACACTTCAGTGAATTCCCTCACAATAGGCATTTCTTCAAGGATGGTTTCTTCCTTGGACTCAATCATCTAAGCCAGATACACATGCTTATAAGTCAGTAATATCCACGCTTGAGATGATGGAGCTAAAGGAGATTCATCTTCCTCCTTACACTTGTAAAGAATCGGGGATCGATTCTCCATATGGAGTGTGATTTCCCTCTCCCAACAATTTATGTTGGCTCTATATAAGGAAAGCCAATCCATGACAATAATTGTATCAAATTCCACCAGAGGGAGTATGACGAGGTTCGCTAGGAAATTCAATCCACATATTATAAGAGGGGAGGAATTATATTCATGGGATACAATGATTTCCCCATTTTCCGTACTCACCGACATCTTCACTTCCATGATTTGTGGTGGTGATGGGATTGTTCTAATAAACTTTCAAGATATAAAAGAATGCATAGAACATGAATCAAAAAGTATGTTCTCTATTCTTGAATGAATAACTAGCGTACCTATCACCACTTCATTGTCAGGGTTCACTTCGGCAGAAGTGATGGAAACAGCTCTTCCTTGCTGCCTTAGAGGTTGTTGGTTGTCTCCGAAAACCCTTGGATTAGGGCACTGATTTGCAAAATGACCCGGTTCTTTGCATTTGTAGAATTGAACAATGCGTTGAGGTTCGAACGGAGCATTCCTCTCCTATGTCGCAGCCGTAGGTCTTTCTTGACGAAAGTTAACAACTAGGTGCCCTTCTCTTCCACACCTGAAGCATTTCCTCGTCCCCTTAAGGTAATTTCCAGGGTGCTTCTTTGCGCACTTTTGGAAAGTGGGGTTCTGGATCTTCTTAGCACCATTGGATTTATCCATCAGCCCACCAGTATTGAAGTCCACCATATGCTTCTTATCCCCATGATACCTTTGTGATTCTCCGATCTCCATTTCGACCTTGAGGGCACATCGGAAAATTTCCTCATAGCTGTCGAAGTCACGGTTCGCCAATGCTTTCCGCAGGCTAGGCTTCATCCAACCAAAGAAGCGGTCAACCTTACATTCGGGGGTAACGAAAAATCCGGAAGCGTATCGTGCAAGCCTTGTGAAGTTTTCCTCGTATGCTCCAATAGATTCTTCATCTTTTTTCTTGAGGGAAAGGAAGTTCCTTTCCATCTTAAGGCGGAGGGTGCACGGAACATATTTATTGAAAAAAATATTCCGTAAATCCTTCCATTTCAACGCCTCGATCTCCTCCTCAGGCTTCGTATTTTTGATCAATGTCCACCATTGATCAGATTCACCCTCCATACGATAAGCTGTCAGGAGAACATTCTCTTGTTCAGAACATTGAAGGACGGAGAAGATCTTTTCAATGGAGTTGATCCATTGTTCAACAATCGTGGGATCAGATGATCCACTAAAAGTAGGAGGCCTTTGTCTCATGAAGCTCTCAATAGCGACTTGTTCTTTCTTAGGGGGGCTTGGACATTCCTCTTGACCCATGTTTTTATTCAATGATTCAGTTAGCTGAGAGAGAAGCGTAACAAAGTTCACGATTCCTGCTCCCATTGGATTGGGCATCTCATTAGTACAGTCATCACACTGATCTTTACATCGGTTGTTAGCCCGAGTCCTCCTATTACCGGCCATTGGCTGGAATAAAAGGAATGTTAGGGGTAACTCATGAAGGGTAATCCAAAGACAAAATTTGATGACTTATAAATAAACTTTTATTTCCTTAACTCATGAGTCTATAGGCTTCAATCTATCCTTTTCATGATATACTTTCTAACATATATTCTTAGGGGCATTTTTTTAATTCCCTTAATAAGGGTTCATACTAATCTTGTGAATTTACCAAAGCATATCACCCAGGATTGTTGTAAATAAGAGTGCAGCAAGGCCCGTTTTCGTGCACTAGTTCCCGTTTGAGTCTAGCTCAAAGCGGTGTTTTCGGGTTTTACCCCTAGGATACATCTGTGCTAGAGCTGCCTCTACCTGCTCGTATCCAGACAGGAATTTATTTTCTTGATAACCCACTTACTCAATACTCACCAAAACATAGGGACGTTTTTATTGTACTTAGTCTTGTATATATGGATTTAATAGGGTTTTCTAATCCTAATCCCAAAAATAACCAAACCTATCCTCTGATACCAACTATGACAACCCTGCTTTTATTACAAACTTAAACATGATTTATTACATAAAACTTCACTAGATACAATAAAGAAGATCAAGAGGTTTAGTGTCTTTGGGGCTTAGGATAATTATAGAAAAACTTAAAACCTGAAATACAACATCTTTATTGAAAACTTCCTTTACATGACCACTACATTCCCTCGTACTTAGCATTTCATGGGATAACCTGAGGACATGCATAAGAAGAGGGTGAGCTATAAAGCCCAGTAAGGGAGTACACATGGAATAACATGAGGAGTATATTACATGTTAGGAAATAGGAATGTAAATAGAGAATAAGAGAAACATGAACCTAAAGGCATGATAAAGCATGATAATCATAACAAGGAAATGTGGCAACAACACTTACCATGGAATTAGCATGAGCCAAGGCCCATTGCACATAGAGCATGAGTAAATCCTCATTGCACATAAAGCACGAGTAAACCCTCATTTCAGTTAAATTAGCATGATTCAACACTCATTTCACATGACGTATCATGATACTATACTTTACCCAATGCATTGGAGCGCTATAAGGTCGCAACCTTCTTAAACATTTCATTTCATGCATAAGTGTGCCACAGGGATCATAAAACATGGATTCATAAAACATAACCATTTATTCCATGATAAAGGAATGTGAAATTAATACATGAAACTTTAAAATCAATAAGTAAATGTTCATAAAGTTTAATACCCTTGATAGAGAAATGGGCATGGTATTCACTACACAATGACATTGCCTTAGAAAATCGGTGCGATTTCGGCAGCGTAACGGCATGACATAAGAATTCATAAAAATGGTTGATGAGAGAGAAAGGGTTTCCTCATCATATTTACATGTAATGGAAAGTAAGGAGGTCATATTGATACATGTCCCAACAATTGTAATGGAATTCAGATTCATGATACAAAAGTATTTCTTGAATGTAAAAGAGGAGAGAGAAGTTCCATTCAGAATTTTGTCATAGTAACGGGTGTACATGGGAGGAATTTAATGAGAGAGGAAGGGTCTCCCATCATTCAAACATAAAGAGGGAAGTATGAGGTAGGTTTGAAACTATACCCCAACATTTATAATTGAAATTAAAATGGAAAACCACTTAAAGAAAATTGGGCAAAAATGAGAAAGGAAGAAAAAACCCTTACTTGGAAGTGTGCTTCCAAAGGCTAGAGAGAGGCTTGTGAGAGGATTCTTGGGATCTTGGGGCACCTTGCGAGGATTATATAGAGAGTAGGTCAGAGGTTGGACGAAGTCCAAAGGATTTTAGTGAAGAGTAAGTGGGAGCTTGGGTGGGTTTATATAGGAAAGTTTAGGGAATTCTTTATTATTTAGGTTTGGGATCCCTTATATTAAATTAATCCAAACCACAAACCATCCCATGGTTTTTGCCCATGGTTTTTGGAAAAGTTAAGAGGAAAATAATATTTTATAAGTACAATGTCCGAACTTCTTAAAATATTATGGTTTCTTAAGTGGATGTGAGTCACACTCCCATGGAAATTAATTTAAAAAGACAAGGTGTTTAATAAGTCTTGAGGGGTCCATTAATGCTTTTAAAAGTAATAAAAACAAACCCAAAATCACGTTATTTTAATGGTAAAACATATATTGACCGAACATAAAGATTATTGTATTTTATTACATCACTATTGGGTCATTATGATGTCATAAAACACATTATATATTTAAACGGTATTTAATTTTTACTCAAAAATTTGACTGTCTCAGAAAATTATGAAAAATTCACCTTTGGATAATTTCGATGTCCTGATTCCAAATATAACATTTATTTTATCTAAATAATTTTCTAAATATGTTAATTTTCACTTTTAAAATAAAAACCGATATTTATCAAAAATTCGCGGGTTTTGACAAAAATGGTGTTCAAACCTTAATAAAAATTATAATTCCATTCATAAAATTACATGATTATTTATATATAATAAAATTAATCTAATAATAATAATAATAATATTTTATTAAAATATTATTTAATTCAAAAATACCTCAATTTAATAAAATAGATTTCTTAATAAAATAATAACTAAAAACACCATTTATACTTTAAAAACTATTTACAATGTATCAATAATGACAAGAAATTATATTCATTATTATATATAAAAAATGTACATGAACATAGTACTATTGATTAGTTACATAACCCCTTAAAACAGCCGCATAAGACCTAAGGGTAAGGTGTTCGATGGTGACAGACTCTTGGGGTGGCTCGGATAACATCGCTCGAGTGGTAATTTCTATAAACATCCACTTCTCCCGTAGACGGTCCCGTTCGAGCTTGACATGGTGTAGATCAGCTTGGGCTTGGTCAAGAGCAAAGCCCAAGGATGTCACCTATTTTCTGAGCTCCGATAAATGGGCTTCGTATGGGGAAATTCTACTGGATGAGTCCATCACTTCCTTTGTCTAAGTAAAATTGGATGTGTTATAGCCCTATATTTATACTAATCATGTGATCACTGTTCAATGGCAATAAAAGTAATGGTCACAATTCTTATCATAAAACCAATGTAGTTGACATTTTATAGAGACATTTAATAAGATCAAGAGGGATTTTCCATTAATGAAACTTTGGGTCGTTACATAGGTTCTGTAGGACTTGCACTGATCCTACATGTTAGACTTTAAAAGTAGTTGGGAGGATCACCTAGACTAAGTGGAGTTTACATAAAACAATAAATACTATTAAACCATTAGTATTGAAGAATTTGAGTCCTTGTAAAGGAAACCCTAAAATTCACAACTATACTATATAAACCTTGTAGAGTCTGCATTTATGGTCCCATAGTTGGTGAATGCTATGATAGAGAAGGTTCAGATCATCCAAGAGTGGATGAAGACAATATAGAGCCATAAAAAGTATTATTTGAACTGAATAAGGATGCCTTTGGAGTTTGTGGAGGGAGATCATGTGTTCCTAAAGGTATAACCTCGACATGGATTTGGGATATTTGGTCAGGGAGAAAATTTTTCTATGAGATTCATTATCCATATCCAAATGTTATACTAAGTTAGCGATATGGAATACCACTTGGCTCTACCACCATATTTAGGTTGGGTACATAAGATCTTCCACATATCTTAGCTGAGAAGGTACATGCATGACCCATCACATGTTATCAATTAGGGTAAGTTGTACATTGAGGATACAGCTACCATTGAAAAGTACCTGATCAACATCAAGGATCAGTGGGAGAAGATCCATTGTGGGTGATCGATTCCCTTGGTTCATGTTCGGTGGTATCATGAGAATCTTCATGAGATAACTAGATGTGATCCCATTACCCACATCTTTTTGAGTAGTCCTTTTTTTGTTTTGGGATAAAAATCTATAAGGTGGGGATAATGTAAAATCTTTATTTATTCTATGTAAATATTTCAAACATATCTATTATTCTTTTTGGACCTAGGCACTATGATAGAGTGAGATTATAAGGCCCAGTGAGCATGTAATTTATATTTTAAAAATATGAGACATATTAATATCATGCAAACATAGTTTTCATATCAAAGTTGAATTACACCTGAATGGATTCTTGGATCCAAAATATGTGACCACCATTGAGTTCAGAACATGGGTTTTACCCTTGATGTGACATAATATTTTTTGGTATCAGGCATCTGTAAAAATGAAGTTGTGTGTGAAAATAATAAATAAATATATTTATTTATTTATTTTATTATGTGATGATGCATTAAATTATAAAACCTATAAAAATATATTATTATACCACCATCACAAGGTTAGATTCATAACCTTGATATTGGGATGGGATCCATTAGAGGAGGACTTGGTGAACGATAACGAATTGACATTATGATTGAGGAGTTTCTCCAACGGAGGTCATGGATCTCACCAGTGATGTTAATGTGCGATAATTCTTCATCAACAACTGATCCAACCTAAGGTATGATTTTTTCTATGTGTATGTATTCCCTATTTATTTATTCTAGGATGAATAAAAATCCAATCAACCAACATATATATTTTTGAATCTATTGTATTGCGGGTCTGGGTTTTTTCTGTGATTTTGTAGAAATTCAGTTTTTATTTATTTTTGGGTATTTGCTTTTTGTTCTAATGGAAAAAAAATTTGTGTTAAACCAAACCCAGTCAATGGTCTTTTCTATCCTGTTTTTTATGTTTTTCTCCCATTGTTCATCATAATTTCTTTTCTAGAATTCCATTTCGTTTTTGTTTTGACTAATACCCAGTATTTAATTGTTGTGCAACCATTTTTTAAAACAAAGGATTGACATCATAGATCCAGGTCTGAAATTGATGGTGGGATATATCTTTGATGACAAGATGTTGGATCAAAATTATATCAATGATATCTATGTAAGTTTTAGTGCATGATGATGGGTTGGTGTGACGGGATGGTCTCCACACAAATCGAACTTCCAGATTCTAGTGAGTGGACACAAAAAGGCTCAACCAAACTAGATCCATAATAACGAGTGAGGATCATAGATAGAGAAAAGTTTGTAGGTTTGGGAAAAGACACATATAAGAACCCATGGTATTCTTGAAATATTGGGTTACATGGAATGTTCTGAAAGAATGCACACCATGTGGAACCTTTGATAGTGGCACTGGGGTTTCCATGAAAATAAAATATCACATGATGTGTGACACATGTCACATGTTGTGTGACCCTTATATGGTGGTTTGGCATGTATCTAAGATGATGGATGGAAATAGACATGTCTAAGCACATGGACATGGGTAGATTACATGACCATGGCCTGATACATGGACACATCCAAGTACATGGGATGTCCAGTGGAACATGGAATGACCAAGTGTGCACTAGTACACCCTGGAGTACATGGGAATGGGATGGAGCACATAGGTAGATCCGGGGTAGGAAAAACATGTTTTCTACTACTAGTACATGCCATGTGACTTCCTTGTGGTGGATTGAGACCCTTTTTATATTTAGAATAGACCTTTTTCCTTAGGGTTCATTCCCTTGATTCATCCTTATGATTGAATAGTTTGGCGTTATGTCATGTACATATGATTGTGATCCTCTCTAAGGGATTTGTAATAGATAGACTTATTAGAATTCTTCCATGCGGTTGGGTGGAATTTTCTATTATATTATACCCTAATTTGGGTTCTTGGAATTGGAATTACCAACTTTACCATGGAATCAAATGCCTACTTAGCAGGTTGTTACAAATTGGATTATTATTATACCCCATAACCCTAGGTGGGACTCTTATTTGGGTATCAATCACTTTTGACTTCCAGTGTGTGATTATTTATGTTGAGACTAGAGAAGAATAACATCACAAATAAATGTCATCATTCCTACCAGACTCACATAGTGAGTTCTCTTGAGTGAGTGTTACTATGTACTCTCAAGTAAAATCTTAGGCTAGCAATGTGGTTGTGACCTAACCAAAAGACTCAGTGTCTATCATGAGTATATCTGGATGTATATTTTTTATGAATCATATTTTTTATTTTCATTCCCATGTAATGAGTTGAATACTATATTGATGCTTTATTCATGGTGATTTCAGGGTGTCCTACTGGGTATTGTTATACTCACCCATGCATGGCTTCTTCCCACACATGACATGTCTTATGTAGATGAAAAGACATTTGATGAGGTTAATAGTGGACTCGGAGTAGACGAAGCTTATATTAGGCTACATAGACCATGTTTGGTACCAGGAGTAACATTCGATATTATTTCGTTCATTCTGAGTTGTTTGGACTCCTTTTCAGATTTGGTTGGGCTTTTATTTGTCCATTTATCACTTTTAGTGGTTTTTTTGTACACTAATTTCGGGATAGATGTTATGCACACATTGGTATCAATTGTGTTATTTTAAATTTCATCATTATGTGATCCTGAATATGTTTGGGTTTATACATGTACATTTGGCTAATTCCTCTCACATGTTTTATTTTTCTACCTAGTGTTTTTCTCCATGTAACCACCCAGAATTTTAAAAATGAAATAACCCATCATATAATTATTTCATGTAGTATAAATCACATACATAACATAGAGAAACCAACAAAACAATATTCTCATAAATAATGAATAATAAATTAGACAGCAACTAGATCAATAATAATGAAAAATCATATAATGGGATAATAAATTGAATGTAAGAAAATAAGTATTGTATAATTTGGATATGTTTGATCAACCAGATTGGTCATACTCACAAACAAAGTTGTAGAAATAAAACAAAATGTTAATAATAAAATATTCATTATGAAGATGAAAGTCCATAAAAACATGGGATAAAATATAATTTAATTAATAATTAATTGAATAAGAGGTATTTATAAAAAGTAGGGGACCCATATTACCATTATAAATCTGATCGTAGTAATAGTAACCTAACAATTGAAAGAGTAATCTAATTGTTAGGAATAGTGATATTATAGTAGGATAGTAAACTCACCTATGGAAATGTAAAATAATATTTAGGTATCATATAAAATTAAAATATGATATATCTATATAATGTTACTGGTTAATCAATGTTTTAAGAAAGGAAAATTAAGTGTTTGTCTTTTTGTAAAATGGAAATGTTTTATTTGAGATTTTATAATGAATATAATGATTTAAAAGAAAATATATATTCTTAAAATAGATAATTAAATAAATATATTGTTTTTTATAAATATGAGATAATATTATAAGGCCATAAGTAATTTTTCAAAGGATCATAAAATCGATTATAATATTAAATCGATATTTTTTTAATAAATGGTGAATTTATTAAAAAATTAAATTTTTCATATTTAGAGAATGATTTTCATAAAATTTATACCATTTTCTAAATCTAAATTTGGAAAAATTATTAGTGTAAAGTTTTGTTATTTTTCTAAAATAGTGGTATTTTGGTCAATAGTAAAGTATGATAATTTACTGTATTTAACATTATAAGTCAAATACATGAATTTTTGATTCATGGATGATGTAAGAACCCCTTAGTTTGAACTCACATAAACCATTTACTATATATAGTCACAAGAATAAAAACTATTTTTATACTTGATACAAAATAATAAACTAATGAATATAATGATCAAAAACACATCTCTCCACCCCTTATAAATACCACCTCTTCTCCTCACGCATTATATGCCATGAAGATTCCCAAATCTTTAAAAATACCTCTCCTACCGACTCTTATATTTCCTATGTTCTATTTGTTTCACCAAAATACCAATTATATGTTCTTAAAGGAGTCCTTCATGGAGGTGATATTCAAGAGGTAACATTCTCAAACTACCACTTTTAATATCTTTTCTTCTTCTAACTTATCCTCACCTCCAACATTGAAAATACTCTCATAATTATAATATAATTTATATGAAATAATTTTATATTTATAATTTAATATCTTCTGTCCAACCCTTTTACTATCTCTTTTCGTTAAAAGAAAAATGAAATCATTAACCATATTATGTTTGTTAACCACCTTCATGGATGATCAGTTTTTTTCCACTAATTCCATCATGAAAGGTTTATATTCACTTATTATTATCTACAATTAACTAATTTTTTATATTATATGTTATTTTAATATTCCATAAAGATTATATGTCCATAAAATTAAATAAACTGAAACCAGTTTAAGATGGTCAGAAAAACCACAAAAACAAACTATATATTTATCATTAATGTTTTATCAAAAGAATCATCCATATTTTAGTGAAAAATGATATATGGGTAAATTTAAAATTATATAATTTCATGAATACAATTTTACTTCTTCTATATTATTATTCCCATTTAACAATAAATTCCATAATTATAAACAAGTGGAACGACCATGGAACTATAAAACAAACACACCTGAAACAATGAAATTAAACTTCATAACTCAATGAGATAGCCATAAATGAACTTAATAAAATTATAATAAATAAAATATATTTTTAAGAGGTTATGAATTGAGTAATTAATGAATATAGTTTTGTTATAAATGTCATTAAGTTCAAGTGCAGACCACATTTGTATATAAGGGAAGGGATCCTCCAAACCTCTATAATTCGTTTGAGTTAGGCATTATCTCTCTCTTTGAATCAATATATATCTTAATTATTTTTATATAAGTATCCTATATTGTGTATATATGTTCTCAAAATATATATCTAGCTAAATTAATATTTATTTGATGGGGAAACACATGTTCTAAAAGGTTCCCTTCTCAATTCCTCTCGATAAGTAAACCCGGTTTAATGGAACTTCTATGTTTCATACTACTTTTAAAGTAAACACCACAAATTATTTTATGCCACTAATATTTTATAAAATATTTCGTTTTATCCTTCAAAAATATTTTATTTCATTTTCATTTTTATGTAAATAATTATTCCATTATCCTCTTTAAGGACTCTTTATTCTTTTCTATAAAACCACACCTAAGAGCCACATTTATAAAGTTACCTAACCACTCTTTCATGTTTTCACTTCAGTTAGACATTTTTATCCATTGAAAATTACATTTTTATTATTTTATTAATTTCCAATAATTATTTAATACCTCATTTCATGTATACCACTATGATATTCCCTTTGGTTATACCTTATGACATGATAATGAAACATGTTTCTTTCCAACGGTAATCCTTTTGTTTATGCCTTATTCATGGTTTCATTATATGGAACACATATGTATGTACATGTTATGATGGGTTCTCCCAAATAGTTTTACATTGAGTTGAATAATGTTTTAGTCTCGTGATATGTTATATGTAGGATTAGGGAGTAAACCCAATCCATTATGGGACTCAGCCCACTATGTGACATCATCTTGGTAGTTAGCCAAGACTCATGTTTATGTCATGATTTATATTTCTACCACATTCCTATATTATAATGATCATATGATTATATGCTCTATATTTTATTAATATATATGTTTATTCATGATCCATTCCTTTTATGTTATCATTTTATACCTTCTAACTCATGTTACATGTTTCATTTTTATGTTTATTCCATTACTAATATTTTTAGCTCACCCCCTTCAATATATGTATTCAAAAATTTATCCTATAAAGTTATTGGAGATTAAAGGGAGTTAGGATAATGTTTTGGAGATTAATAAAAAATGTTTTATTCTAGTTTCATGTTTCCAATTTTGTACCTATTCTTCCAAAAACCCTAGGATTTTCAATACTTAGCTTGTATTTAATTGATATTTATGCTTAAAAATATGTAATAATATCTATAAATGGCTTGAGTCTCTATAATTGGTATCAAAATATGGTATAATTATTTTTACAGACTGGGACAAGAAACCTTTATTAATAACCCTAGGGATGTGTCTATGTATAGGAAAAATTTTCATGGATAACCTAGATTGAAACATAGGGAATCATAAGTTAGGATATAATTTTCATTTATAAGTTATTACTTCTATGTTCATATTTTCCTTTTTATATTATAATTAGATATGTATTCAATCCACATAATTTTATTTTTATTTTTTACTAAATAGAGGGAAATATGAGAACTTATTCTAACAACTAATGTGATAATAAATGTGATGATTTACCTAATGAGAAGCCAAACCAGATGGGAACAGAAGCTCATAACATTATGACAGTATTGGATCAACTGGCTTAAGTTATGAATAATAACTTAAATCATGTGGAATTCCCTTATTCTTCAAATAAATATCATGTTTTGGTTTAATAATTTATGCAATAAAGTCTTCCTACCATTAGTAGACCTTTTGATCCCCTTATCACGGAATGATGTATTAATTCCATCGAGAATATATTATATATCCCCCAATGATAAAAATAAGAGGAAGTAATTTCAGTGATATTTTTTTGTGAAATTTTATTAGTGGTGTAAACTAATCAAAAACATCAAGTCTAAAGAGAAAATTGATTCGATTGAATGGGAAGGATTAAAGAAAATATTTTTCAATAAAGATTTTCCACATCTCAACATATTAAGATAGAGAGGGAGTTCCTAGGACTGAATTAAGAGGATGATGATTCTATTCAGCTGTATAAAGAAAATCATAAAAGGCTTTCACAATATACCTCCTGATTTTTCATTAAAACTAAAAGAAAGTTGGATTGCTTCTTTAGTTGATTAAATTCGAGTCTAATAAAATCCATGGTGATTTGAGACTTTGATAGCTATGAGGGGATTTTCCATTGTTCCCTTAAGGTAGATATGGGGACTGAAGACTCTCAGCGGTCTCATAGACTCATAGATAAAATGATGAAATGGATTTTAATATGGTAGGATCAATTGATTAATCCCATGGAGGAAAGAAAACCCAACATCGCACAAGTGAAAAGTGTGGGAAGAAGCCTCTTGGGAACTATCTAAAGGTAACCAGGAGATGATTCTAATGTGGAAAAGAGGGGAATCATACTTAAATTTTCTAAAGGGATATGAAGAATCCCACTAATTTAGAATATAAAATTAAAGTTCTGATCAACAATGAGCCTAAATTATAGTGTTTCAACTATAAGGAACACAAGAATTAGGCAAGACAGTTCTCAAATCCATGGGTTATCTGGGATAATTGAAGAAAACAGCCTCCAAGGTAGCATGTAGGGGAATATTATATCACTACTGCTAAGGTGGATCTTGAAAATGAAGTGGTGATAGGTATGCTAGTTATTCATTCAATAATAGTAAACATAATTTTTTATTCTAGTTCTATACATTGTTTTATATCCTGTAAGTTTAGTTGAACTATTCAAGTACCAACTCAAAATATAGGGGTTGATTTATTCATGAGAATAGTTAATGGTTCAATTATTGCATCTAAATTATATAAATACTCACTAGTAAATGTTTTTGGACTAAACCTTATAAAAAATATCATCTCACTCCCTTTTTTGGGTTTAATTCTATATTAGGCATAGATATGTTGTATTTATATAAATCAAGCATCGACTATTAGGAAAGGGAGATCAATCTTCATATCGAAAGGGATCCCTTGATTTTGTAAAAATATAAGGAGGATGAATATCCTTTTGAATCTTCCTCTCAATCATAGAGAATATTTCCTTATGATAAATCATATATGGATCAAATGATAGAGAAAAGGTAGAAGATCATTCTTGAAGACATTATAATTTTAAATTACTACATAGATGTGCTACCCAAAGAATTGATTAGTCTTCCTATTGATCGAGAGGTTGAGTTCTTAATTGAACTTCGTCCTGGATCTCTACCCATATCAAAGAATTCTTATAGGATGGCCACCATTGAGTTTTATGAACTAAATAATCGATTGAAATATAATCAAGATATGGGTTTTATATTCCCAAGTGCTTCACCATGGGGTGTGATGGTTCACTTCATAAGAAAGAAGGATGGTTCAATGTGCCTCTCCATTGATTATCTTAAGCTCAACAAAATCATGATAAAGAAAAAGTATCCCTGCCATGGACAGATGTCTTGTTCGACCAACTAAACGGGGACAATTATTTATCTATAGTGTCCCTTCAGTCAAGATATCACAAATTAAATGTGAAGAATGAAAATATTCTCAATACTACCATTCAAATGATGTGTGAAGATAATGAGTTCATGGTGATTCCATTTAGAATCAAAAATTCTCCAATAATATTCATGGAATTAATGGATATGGTCATTAGAGACAACCTCGAAAAATTTATGGTAGTATTTATAGATTATATTTTGATAACTCTAAGATTTAGGAGGAGAAATGGGGATAATTTTAGTATTATGATAAAGTCTTTGAAATGGCTGAAACTATATGAAAAAGTATAGTCAATATGTGTTTTGGAAGGAGAAAGTATCATTCTTTGGTGATTTTATCACCATTAAAGGGATATATGTAGACCCTTCTAACACAAATAAAATTGATGAGTGTCCTAGGATAGTATATATAATGGAGATCTATAGTTTCATTTGTCTAGATGGGTATTACCTATGATTTTTTAGGAACAAATCATGATTTTAAAAATCACAAACAAAGCTAACTTGTAAGAGAGTAAATATTGTTCAAACTAGTGAATGTGAAGACTACTTTAATGAGTTGAAAAAGAGACTTATACGTACACCAGTAATTACACTACCCACATGTGGGGAACTCTTAGTGGTATACAGCGATGCATCAAAGAAGGGATTAGGCTTTGTATTGAAGAAAAATGATAAATTGGTAACTTACATATCAAGTTAATTAAATGTTCAAATGAAAAAGTATCCCAATAAATATCTAGAGTTGGTTGTTGTGATATTTATATTGAAAATCTTGTAGTATTATCTCTTGTAACATCCCAGTTCTGGAAGCCACCCAGTGGCACCCTGTACCCAGTTGGTCACATGGCCTCAAGTGTATTTCCATGAATGATAGAGGCTGCTGACTAGCAACAAGGTCCTTGGGTGTGGTAATGGGGAAACTATTCTTTCATTGGAAGAGTACACAATGGAAGTACACAAATACGTACAACAACGGAAGCAGTAAATACCAACAACAGTAACAACGGAAGACTGAAGAAGGAAACAACTGGAGTAGATATATATATAAATGATGCATGATACATATATGTCTAGGAAAATAGCCAAAGGAGTCACAGTGTTGAATACAATACTAAACCAAAGAACAAAAGGAAAACATATGAGCAACTCCTCAGCATCGCAAGCCTCGACTTGGTCCCATGCTCTCCATCTCCAATGAAATCAAGTACCTGAAGTTGAAGGGCACTTACCCTTATCTATAGTTGCAGCAATATAATCTGTTTGGGCCCAAAAGCATGGCCAAAACAGGGTGTGAGAATAAATCCCAGTAGACAACCACACGAAGATCTATGCCTAATATCCAGTGAATATATGGAAGGTAAAAGTACAGAAAGCATTAAATAGGAAAATAATCAGCATCAAACAATCCTCAGTTTCTAGCATTTAATTTAAAAACAATTAAGTTTCATCTCAAACAAGTAGAACAAACAGGTAACCCACTGAGTAGTTCTCACAACCTAACCTCTATGGTTCAACCAACAAGTACTATCAACCCTCTGGGAGGCACACACAGTATCACCCCTCTGGTTTAGCTAAATAATAGACTCTCTGGGAAAGCGCTCACCATCAATTCCCCCTATAGTATCATATCGTACTAAATGCGCTCTGTGGAAGCACACAACGTCTCATTCCCCTTGTGGCCTACATCGAGGAACTACAGACACTCTGAGGAAGCACTCAACATCAATTCCCCATGTGGTCTCGCATCGTATTATAAAGCCACTATGGAGAATCCCTTACATCCATTCTCCATGTGGTCTACTACACTAGGTTCTCATAGCCCTGTGTAAGTCAAACATGTATAGTGAATGTATCACCCAAAGTAACCACAAGAACTGCCTGTATACCATTCTACACCTTTTCAACATGGAAGAATAACAGTCAAACCATCCTACAAACTAATCATGGAACTGGAAAATTCCTAACAGGAAAAACTAGACCAAACGATCATAAATAGGAAAATCTTGCATGGGAAAAACATCCAAAGAACAGAAAAATTATCCTATTCATAAACAATAACCTCTACTCAGGCATACAAGAAAAATTGGAAAACAACAGGGGCAAGACAGTAAAGACTCAATACCCCATTCAAGGGTATTGGTGGAATTTGCATATAATACTCAAAGACTTTATACATAAAGGCACAAACCACCTACCTTGAAGTTAAGAGATAGATATACTTAAACCACGGGGCTTGAATCTCTATAGAACGTCAAAAATATTCAAAAATTCCTAAAACATTCAAAACACGATAACATGGAAAAGAGAAGGAATTGGGAAACGATGCTCTAGGAGAAGAGAGAACTCATCGCTGCAATTCCAATGCACTCACTAGTGTTAAAATCGGAAAACGGATGAAGGTTCAGGGGCTTGTCGGAGATCCATGGGTGCTCGGTGGTCTTAGATGAAGACGGTGTAACAGAAGTCGATTCTGGTGATTAGACGCAACCCCGGTTCATTTAATGAAAAAAAGTACACGTTTTGTACTTTTGGAGTACATGGCGTGTACTCTCCTTTTCCATACTCCGCTTTAGGCGGCCTCCATGTCACCCCTACATGGACATGTGTGTGGCCATGATACGGACTGCACACGGCCTCCAGCGGCATCGCACTACATGGCATGTACTTATAAAGTACACGGCGTGTACTTCGAAAATTTCAAGATTTTTCTCTTTTTCTCAAAAACAACCAGAAAAGGAAAACATACCAGAAAAGAAGACCATGGTTCTTACAAACTTCCCCCTTAAAGAAATTTGTCCCCGAATTTCCCTAGCACGGTGTAGAAGAACAAATCCCAAACAGTTCTAGCCACTGGGCTCGCACATCGGCCTCCCTCTCCCAGGTCTCATCATGTACCCACCTGTGCTTCCATAGCACTCATATCAGAGGAACAGACCGGCCATGGAGAACCTGTGTACTTGGATAAACAATCTGGATCGGATACTCCTCGAATGATTCATCCACATCAAGCTCAACCTCCTCTGTTTGAAGGACATGAGGTGGGTCTGAAAAGTAATTTCGGAGCTGAGAAACATGAAAAACATCATGCATATCCTGGTACCTCTGAGGTAACTACAACCGATAGGCAGCCGGCCCAACTCTCTCCAACACCTCAAACGGTCTAATGTACCTCGGTGAAAGCTTACCATGTGATGATAACAGTCGATGACTGCCTGGAAGGGATCTAACCAGTCCATTCTGAGAATGACATCATAGCCTCTCATCTCTATGAAATAGAGGTCCCATAGAAAGTGATACTCATCCACCTCTATAGGGAACTCCTTTCACTGACGTACACTAGTCGTCCTAGTCTCCAACGGTGTTTCTAGTGTCAAAGTATCGGTAGAGGAAAATATGCAGAGCCCAAGGATCTCCACAACATCAACAGAGATAAATCTATGGGAATCCCATGTATCGTAAAGAGAAGAAGATAAAACTGAGGCTACTAAGATCATACCTCGAAATATAGAGGGTTCGGGATCCTACTCCAACTGGGTCTGCTCTACTACAAAATCCTGACTTGTACCATGGCCATGTAACCCTGCCTGACTGCTCTAACATGATCTACTCTATTTTTGCTAAAATACCGGTGACTAACCACCACTTCCTTGACCTCCACCTCAGCCTAAACGGATGAAAGAACTCCATTTCCCAGACTGGTGAGAAATTGGTGGCGCTGCTTCTGAACGAGGAGTCATGGATGAACCCTTGTCACTAACTGCTGGTGAGAAAACCTAACATAAGCACTAAAGGTGACCCATCTTGCTGCAAGATCAGCACTCCATAGGGTCTCTCTGGCATTGCGGCCTCGTATGCCCAGCCCTTCCACACTAGTAGCATACCACCTGGCTACTTGAAGATGTGCCTCACTGCCTCGGATCACCACCTGTAGACTTCTTATGGTGCTTCCTGCTATCAGTTGGTGAAGAACTAACTCTGGAAGCAGAAATGCCATAGCTCTCAACTCTGAAATCTCTCACATTGCGCTCCACAATCAGTGCTTGGTTGACGATGGAAGCGATGGAATTCAGCCTGAAGATATTCACCTATGAGCGGATCTCCCGTCTGAGACCATCCTCAAACTTCCTTACCAAGAACAACCCATATCCACCCTAGAGGGGTGATAAATGATGAAGATCGGTGAAACAAGAGGAATAATCCGTGATAGAAAGAGTACCCTACTCTAGGCTCATGAACTCTCAGGCTCGGTCAGTCCTCAATGTCTTCAGATAGAAGTAGTCATAAAAGACGTGCTGAAACTCCTCCCATGCCATAACTTGCTGATGACCCGCCTGTGAGATCACATCCTACCACCTCTTGGAGGAGTCTCATAGAATGTAGGTAGCGAGCTTGACCCGCCTTTCTGGAGGCGTCTCCAGATGCTCGAAGATCATCAGAATGGCTTCTAGCCATGACTCTGCAGCCTGCGGTCCTTTTTCCCTTGAGAAGGTGGGAGGATGCTACTGCTGGAAAACCCGCGTCAAGTCTTCCATAGACATGGCAGAAGGCGGAGCTCCCTATAAAGTCTACATCATCCTAATAAAGCCCTCTCTAACTGAGAATAAGCTTATGTATCAGGTATAACGGCTGGTGCCAAGACTGGCATGACATGAGGATCTGCGGGAAGTCCCTGATCAGCCATATCCAGCATCTGATCACCGCCTGGAAACTGGCATGCAACTGGAGGACGTCTCGGTGCCATGACTCTATAAGGTCAAATGCACACCTTAGATCAAATTATCAAGGAAAAAATACTAGGATCTCCAGAATGGAACAGGGGAAAGAAAGCATTTAAAAATTTACAAAACATAACTACACTGCATGTATAAAGACTACACGGCGTGTTCCCTAAAGTCATTTACATGGGTGTGTACTTTTTCCAAAACTGGTCGTGTAACACCCCAAACACACGGAGTGTTATCCTAACACATGGACTGTACCTAAATCCTCTTCCCTTTCCCAAGTCCTTCTACATGGTTAAGCCACACGACTCTCCTATGAAAAAACTACACTGCGTGTTCAAGGAAGACACGATGTGTACTCCGCAAGCTTCACCTGGCCCGTGTTGTTAGTGACACGGCCTGTGTACCTAGGTCACACTACACAGCGTGTTCCATAAGGACACGGCGTATACTAAGAAGTCCCAAAAGACCTTGTGGTTAGCTACACGGTCGGCTACATGGCTGACACTACACGGCGTGTTCCAAGTGGACACGACATGTATGAGATAGGAAAACACCTACCCGTGTTGTTCGTGACACGGCCAGGTACCTGGGTTAGACTACACGGCGTTTTCAAGGTGGAACCGTCATGTATAAGAGGAGACTCCATTAACCGTGTTGTTAACCACACAACTGGACTCCTAGGATTACACTACATGGCGTGCACAACGGGTACACGGCGTGTTCCCATGAGATGTTCCCTATCTCGTGTCTCTGCCCACACGGTCTGTGAGACGGTTAGAGAATACACAACATGTACATAAAGTACACGGTGTGTAATTAAGAAAAAATATTTCTTCCCAAAGAGAAGAACACATGGTGTGTAGTCAAAACTACAGGGCGTGTATTCTGGGTTTTTCCGGACAATAAGCCTCAAAAACTACTCCAGAGCCCAGAAAACACTGAAACGAACACTGAAAGTGCCAAATTCTGATCCGTGAGGGGCCATACTCCCCATGAATCAATATTTGGCATCTTTAACAAGTTAAAAACAAGGTAAACAAGTCAATGATCCACCAAATTCTGGTCCATGAGGGCCCATAACACCTCGAGAACCAAACTTGGGCACTCATTCAGGTAAAACCTCACACAATCAATGCTCTAACAAGAATCAGATATTTTTATCAAGGCATCTATCACAACAGCATGCATATTCTACATAACATCTATCACAGAAACATGCAATCGCTAATGCATACCAGATGACATGGCAAGAATGCATGACATGTGATTTCTAACAAGTGCTTATATGATGCATGAGATGACATACCCTCATCTCATCAAGTTGCGATAGAAATAGAACCTCAATAACATCAATGGTAATAGCACAAAACATGTGAATCACTCAAGGTGAAATCAAATCAACTTTAATAATTGAAAAACCATAAAAATAGAAATTAAACAAGGTAGATTGGATTTTCCTTGTATACGGGTTAGCTACTCCCGGGCACAACTTATTACCAAGTACCTATTCCGTATTATCCCTGGATAAAGGCTCCAAATAGTAAATCAAGAGAAAAGAGTCTCTATGATACCATTTTGTAACGTCTCGGTTCTGGAAGCCACCTAGAGGCGCCCCCGTACCCGGTTGGTCACATGACCTTAAACACATTTCCCTGAATGCCAGAGGCAGCTGACTAGAAGCGAGGGCCTTGGGTGTGGATATGGAGAAACTATGATCTCATTGGCAGAGTACACAGCAAAAGTACAGAAATACAAACAACAGTGTAAGCAGTAAATACCAACAATAGTAACAGTGGAAGACTAAAGAAGGAAACAACTAGAGCATATATATATATATATATATAAATAAATGATGCATGATACATATATATCTAAGAAAACAGCCAAACAATTCAAAATGATGAATACAGTATTAAACCAAAGCACAAAAGGAAAACAGATGAGCAACACCTCAGTATCGCAAGCCTCGGCTTGGTCCAATGCTCTCCAGCTCCAATGCAATCAAGTACCTGAAGTCGAAGGGCACTTGCCCTTATCTATACCTGTAGAAATATAATTCGTTTGGGCCCAAAAGCATGGCCCAAATAGTGTGTGAGACTAAATCCTAGTAGGCAACCACCCGAAGATCTGTGCCTAAAAGTCAGTGAATATATGGAAGGTAAAAGTACATAAAGAAGTAAACAGGAAAATACTCAACAGAAAACAATCCTCAGTTTCAAGCATTTAATTTACAAACAAGTAAGCAGCCACTCAAGCAAGTAGAACAAATAGGTAACCCTCTGGGTTGTTCTCATGGCCTAACCCCTATGGTTCAACCAACAAGTAATAGCAACCCTCTAGGATTCACACACATTCTCACCCCTCTAGTTCAGCTAAAGAATAGACTCTCTGAGAAGGCACTCACCGTAAATTCCCCCTATAGTCTTATATCGTACAAAAGGTGATCCAGGGAATCACTCAACATCTCATTCCCCCTATGGCCCGCGTCGAGTAACTACAGACACTCTGAGGAAGCACTTAACATCAATTCCCCATGTGCTCTCGCATCGTATTATAAATACACTCTAGAGAATCCCTTGCATCCATTCTCTTTGTGGTCTACTACACTAGGTTCTCACGGCCCTGTGTAAGTCAAACATGTATAGTGCATGTATCACCCCAAGTAACCTCAAGAACTACCTCTATAGAATTATACAGTATCTCGGAATGGAATAACAACAGTCAAACCATCCTACAAACTAGGCATGGAACTGGAAAAATCCTAATAGGAAAAACTATACCAAACGGTCATAAACATGAAAAAACATGCATGGGGAAAACATCCAAAGCACAGAAAAATTACCCTATTCACAAAAAATAAACTCTACTCAAGAATAAAAGAAAATCAGGAAAACAACAGGGGAAAGATAGTAAACACGCAATACCCCATTCAAGGGTATTGGTGGAATTTTCACATAATACTCAAAGACTTTCTATAGAAAGGCACAAACCACCTACCTTGAAGTTATAAGATCGATATACTTGAACCAAGGGGATTGAATATCCTTATAACGTCGAATATCTAAAAAACGTATAAAACGTTCAACCCACAATAACACGGAAAAGAGAAGGAATTGGGAAACGATGCTCTAGGAGAAGAGAGAACTCACCGTTGTGATTCCAACACACTCACTGGTGTTCGAATCAGAGAACGAATTGAGGTTCAGGGGCTCGTCGAAGATCCATTAGTGATCAGTGCTCTTGGATGAAGATGACCTAAAATAAGTCAATTCTGATGATTAGACGTGACCTCAGTGCGTTTAATGAAAAAAATAAAGTACACGGTGTGTACTCGCCTTTTATGTACTCTGCTTTAGGCGGCGTCCATGTCACCCCTACATGGTCGTGTGTGTGGCCCTGACACTGGTAGCACACGGCCTCTAGCGGCATCGCAGTAGAGGGTGTGTACTTATAAAGTACATGGCGCGTACTTCGAAAATTTCCAGATTTTTCTCTTTTCCTCAAAAACGACCATAAAAGGAAAACATACCTGAAAAGAAAACCATGTTTCTTACATCTCTATTGGGAGAATTTTTAAAATATGATGATCACAAGATGCTCAAATATATATTCACACCAAAGGAGCGTAATATGTACCTGAAAATATGGTTATTTCTCATCAAGTATTATGAATTATCAATCCACTGACATCCTATTAAATAAAATAAGGTGTAATATGCTTTAAGTATAAATGAACCTATAACTTTATCAATGATGATAATTGAGAAGGATATAATCTTCTTAGAATTTTAAAGGATAGTCCTGGGAATCATAAAGGAAGGAAAAATATAATTCCTTTCTCAAATGATTACCCTACCATCCCTTTTAGAGAAGATAGTGTATTCCTAAAGAGATGATGTAAAAATTTAGAAGAAGGTGGAAGCTATCAAAAATGAAAAATCCTCAAAGTAAAAAAATGACAGAGAAGGATTCATGATATTTGGTTCATGACTATGTGTGCCATAAAATTTTTAGATAGAGAGGGATATTTTGAATGGGGTGCAAAGCTCAACCTTCTCTATCCCCCCATGGATCACAATGATATATTACGATATCTGAGATCATTATTGGTTAGACAATATGAAGGAGGAGATCACTATATTTGTAACACCCGAGATTTTTATGAGAAATATTTTGTAATTATCAAAGGAATCTTTCACTACACACGATTCTAGCTTGTCTTACTTTACATGCAATCGCAACCTTCCTCGATAGCTTGCGTTGTACGCAATACCGAGTTTCACTAAACAACGATATGTTATTCCAATATTATTAAAACTAGCTGTTATAAATAGTAATACCCACTTTTTGAAATTTTATAAATTTTATATTTCAAAATGGACTTCATTTTTGGATTTAGAATATCAAAATTAACCTAGGTTGAATTTTTTGTATTTTTCTGAAAACATTCATTTTTTGATGAATAGTGAAAAACTGGTTTACTATTTAAAAACCGACTTTTTATTTAAATAATTATTTATGTTATTTAAATTTATTTTAGGTAAAAATTGATATATAATACCTATATAAGTTCAATGTAATTCATTGGAGTCATTTTATAATAATTTTAGACATATAAAAATTTTATTGAACTTTTCACCGTCTTTTACCCACCTCCTAGGAGAATTTGAAAATTTACATAAAACTTAATTTTACCGCTTCTAAGAGTGGAATTTAGAAAATCCGAGAGACACGGTTAATATCAAGGAGTAAAATATGGTTCAATAAGATAATGATAATTTTTGGTGAATAGTAACTTTTTACTTTTTTACCACGGTTAAAAGTAAATAGGGTAATTAAGGGTAAAAATGGTATTATTATTACCCTAACACATGTCCTAATTCTATTGGATAAGTTTACTTCAACCAAAAACAACCGTAGAAATAAAATAGGACCATTTAGGTCTACTCGGATTAGATTAGGACATTTATTATTATTTTATTTAAAGAATAGTTAAAATAGTTAAAATCAATGTTTAATAACTAAAATATTTTTAATATAGGGTTATACATAATATAAATTCAACTATAACTATTCATTAGAAAGCTAATAATATTTCCTAAATAATGGTATTTTATTTATAATTTTTAGGCTTTAAATTATCTAATTTATTTATGACACAATGATGATGTAGTAGTTACCTTATTAAGGAAATATTAACATAATTGATATAATAAATACCCAAATAAATGTAATTTGAGACTTTTTATGAATTCCACTAATTTTATAGGTTAATATTCCATGTTAGTGTTTATTTATGTAAATGTTTTCGAACTAATCATGCTGTTATGATTTTCACAAAAATCAATTACCAAATAGTGTCAAAATTGACATAAAATAGTTTTTAAAAAAAATATTATATTATTTATTGTTATTTGATTCCTAAAAATATAATGTTATGTATAATGACTTATATAAGGTTATATATATTAATAATGAACAAATTGGGGTTCTTTTGGCTTGTTATAGTAAGTTTATTAACCATATAGTGTAAGAAAACAAGAAGACACAATAAAAGTAATATTATTTAACTTAAAGTTAAATCTAAATGATAAGGTTAGAATAGTTACCTAAACTTGTCTAAAATCTATTGGTTGAGAGTATTTCGACCCATACCCACCTTAACTTAAAAATAAATCAATTTTGGAGCTATTAAAAACTGAATATGACTTTATAATAAAATAATATTTTATGTTTTTTCTAAAGTGCCCCTCTCCTCCCTTATAAAAGGGCACCTCCTCCCTCTCATCCTCACACCACTTTGAGCCTTCAAGATCAGCCAAAACCTACCGATTTCTCTTCTAAACTTCCCTAAAAACATACTGGAGGTATTGGTATTCTTCAAAGACCATCTTTAGTGCCCTATGAGGAGGTTAAGAAGAGGCGCTTCAAAGAAGAGGTAATGCCCGTTACCGATTCATTCAACTTTATTTCTTCTTCTACTTCCTCTTATTTAGTTGTTTAATTATGAAGTAATAACATAAGTATAACTCATATACTGATATGATATTATAAATATGAAACAACCCTACTTCACCTTCTATCAATCCTACGGAAAACAAAATCACCACGAGTGTGTACGTACGTAATACCGTCTCCACGCCGTGGTGTAATCTGTTTTCCACCACTACCATACTTGGATGGGTATAATGGTGTAAAGAATAAATATATATGATTATTTTAAAGTGATATTGATTCTGAAATATTATACATACACTTCAATACAATTCCACGATCATGGGAACGATATCATTGCTTGTGCGTACGTACAGCCTACCGTCTCCACGATGTGATGCGACTCGTTCTACATGATCTTCAACGCATAATGATTATATAAATGAATTGAATGAATAAATATGATATATATAACACTAATAAAATTATGGAAATGAGGTATTTATAACCTAAAAATAATAATAAGAATTTATTCGACAAAACATGCATAAGAACAAAAATCAATAAGCACTTGAATAACAAGTAGCAATGAAATATTACTAATACGAAGCTAAGAATATGACCATATATGATATCATAACAATGAGTATGATTATTTAATAAGTCAATAACATTATTTAAATCATTATACAGGAGGTTCTGACACGTACAAAGCAAATCAGACCTAAGGTAAGGGAAAATCTCGCAATCTCATTTTTATCCGAGATTGTTTATACTTCAGAATTTACTGGGGAATATTTATCATCCACATCCATGTTTCCTCAATATGTAATATTATTTCTATCCTACTACAATTTTTTAAATCTAATTTTACCCTTTGGTGAGTTTTTAGTAAAATATATGAAAGGAATCTTTTTTCATTTTTAGTATGAGGTACTTTTGTGACTTTATCGGCCAAAGTATGAGAAGAATGTTTTTTTATCTTATACGGCATGAATGGATTTTTATGATTTCTTGAAAGATTATTTCCATGAATCTTCCTTTACAAGTTTTCATGTTTATTTTTAATCAGCTTCTGTTAGTTTAAAATTTTATGACATGTTAAGAAAGGAAAAATGTTTTTGAAGTCGAAAGGATATTTTCCTCATGAATGAAGTTCAAGTGTTTTATCAAAATTATTTTCCATCTAAGATAATATAGGGTTCTATTTATATCCCTATTTTTAAATTGATTTGATTATGTTATGATGGAATTAATTTTATGATGTCTTTTTATCTTACATGGATTATGTTATGATGGAATGAAGTTTAAGAATCCCATTTTTATTACATAGGTTATGATATGATATATGATTTATGATTTTGTGGAACACATAAGAATGGTATAATTATGAAATGTGTGGAACCTATATCTCCCTCCAATGAATTGGGTAAATATTTATATCTCATGAGATAGACATGGCTGGAATGGAAAGTTAAACTAGTTCAGTGATACAGGACTGGAATGAGGAGTGAACTCAGTTCAGAAATGGACTTTTTCCACTAAGATAGTCTTGGAAATGAGTCTTGACTAATAAGAAATGATTTTCTATGATTATTTGTGTATGCCACAAAGTTTTAGGTTTTAATTTATGATTATTGGGATTAAATTTCACTACTATGATTTATCCCATGATATGATATTATGATCTCTTTTGTAGGTTAAGATTTCCAAAATGTTATGTTCTTATGATTGACATTTCTTTTCTTTACCCTTACTGAGCATTTGAGCTCACCCTTTTGTATGTTTTCTTTTCCCCAGGTCAGGAAGAAGGGTATTAAGTAAGATATGCCAAAAGGGACTCTAGATATGATAAAATAAAAGGGAGACAGTGTAGATGATTTATGAACCAATTGTTTATGTTTCCCAGTTTCCAAAGACACTATACCTATACGGTCCTTTTAGGGTTTTGTTATATGTTGTAATAAGTGTGCTTCAATTCTGAAGTAATAACAATGTATGTAAAGTATGGTTCGTTATAGTTGGTATTAGAGGAATGGTGTAGTCAACCTTTGGAAACTAGGATGTGAAATCCTTAGTAATAACTCTAAGGATAAGTCTAGGCATAGAACAAAATCTCAGTGTTTTAGAAATGGCCATGAATAACCTATGATAAGACCTTAAGTGTAAAATTTTATTCTTGATTATGTGTTTTTCTTATTATAATTAGTGTTTCTCACACTATTATTCTTGGTTTTAGTCAATGGTTGTAACCCGAAGGAACCGTGTTAATGCGGAATGCGATGGGAAATGCAATGATTGTCCCCCTGAGCAACCAAACGTTATGGGATCTGGAATGCAAAATCTTGTATCCATGCTCACACAACTTTCTCAAGATATGAATCCTGTAGGAATTCCAAATGAGAAAAATAAGGAGAAACATTCTATTGAATCCTTCATGAGGTAGCGCCCACCCTCATTCAGCTGGTCTACTGATCCATTCGTGGCTGAACAATGGATCAGTACCACCAAAAAGATATTTTCAGTTCTTCAATGTTCTGAACATGATAAATTAATCATAGCAGTATATCGTTTGAAAGGTGAAGCTGATCAATGGTGTAATCTTATCAATAATATAAGGCCAAGAGATGAAATTGAGTCCATGGAATGGGATGAGTTCAATAACTTATTTTTCAATAAGTACTTCCCTCGTATTCTTCGAACAAAGATGGAGAAGACGTTTCTTGAACTGAAGAAAAAGGATGATGAATCTGTTGGTACCTATGAAGTAAATTTTGACTTGAAAAGTACTCTTTTGGGATTATTATCCAACCTAAGAGTAAGACCGATCAATTCTTTATTGGCTTAAAACCAAGTCTTCGAAGGGCGTTATCCATAAGGGACTTCAATAGCTACGAGGAAATCATTTGATGTGCTCTCAAGGTTGAGATGGATATTGGAGTAACTCATCAGTCATATGGGTTTGATAAGAAGAAGAAAATAGAATTAAAAGGTAAATCTAAAGAGCACACTGAAAAGAAGATAAGTTTTCCCTTATGCTCAAAGTGTGGAAAAAAACATGGAGGGAGTTGTCTTAATGGGACAAGTAAATCTTTCAAATATGGAAAGGAAGGTCATAGGGCATTTGAATGCTGCAATGATGGGAAGAAGATGTCTAATGATGTGAAAAAATAAAAGGATACACAGAGTGCACCTCTTACACATCAATGTTACAAGTGCAAGGAAATGGGGAATTATGCCAATCAATTCCCTAATCCAAGGGTTTTTTATGATGATCTACGTCAACAAACTCTTAAAGCTAAAGGCAAAGGAAAGTCACATGCAATTTCTATCAGCGATGTGGAGTATGATAACGAAGTGGTGAAAGGTACACATACTATCCACTCTAAAGTAGAAAATGTTTTATTTGATTCTGGATCCACCCACTCTTTTATTTCTGAAGAATTTTCTAAGGGTATCGCCGTATTACCTCAGTAGTTAGATGTTTAGTTAGCTGTGAAAACCCCTAATGGTACAACAGTTTCATCAAGTTTATAATTCTTCTCTGATTGAATTCTGTGGGAAAGTGCTTCCTGGAAATCTTGTGATCCTTCCTATAGTGGAATTTGATGTGATTTTTGGCATGGATTGGCTTTCTTTATATGGATCTCATATAAATTTTCAAAGAAGGGAAGTCACATTTCATAATCCAGATCAATCTATGATCGTCTATCGATGCAAGGATGAACATAATCTTCCAGTGGAAATTTCTTCCATCTTATGGGTCCTGATTCCACTAAATGAAGGTTATTTATCACAAATGGTTGGTGAAAGACTCATGATTAAGAATATGCCCATTGTACAGGAGTTTTATGATGTCTTTCCGGAGGAATTTCCTAGTCTTCCAGAAAATCTTGAAGTTGAGTTTTCAATAGAACTCATACCGGGTGCTTTACCTATTTCAAAGACACCTTATATAATCTCCCCAATTGAGTTGCAAGAATTGAAGAAGCAACTCTAAGAGAATCTTGATAAGGGATTCGTACACCCTAGTGCGTCACCTTGGGGAGAACCTGTTCTGTTTTTTAAGAAGAAAGATGGATCAATGAGACTCTGCATTAATTATCGAGAACTTAACAAGATCACTATCAAGAACAAATATCCTCTCCCACGCATCAATGACTTATTTGACCAACTACGTGGAGCTCAATACTTTTCCAAGATTGATCTTCATTCAGGGTATCATCAATTAAGGGTCAAAAGAAAGGATATATCAAAGATGGATTTCTGTATAAGGTATGGACACTATGAATTTATAGTGATGTCATTTGGTCTTACTAATTCCCCTGTTATCTTCATGGGTCTAATGAATAGAGTCTTTAGAGACTATCTTGATCAGTTTTTGTTAGTCTTTATAGACTATATTCTTGTCTATTCAAAGAGAAAGGAAGAACATTAATATCACTTGAGAATTTTATTGAAGACCCTGAGAAAGGATAAGATTTATGCCAAATTTACCAAGTGTGAATTTTGGCTTCAAAAATTTGCATTTTTGGGTCACATAATCTCAAAAGAGGGGATATCTGTGGATCCAGCAAAAACAGATGTTATCGAAAGATGGTCGAGACCAACAATAGTAACTGAGATCCAACGTTTTCTTGGCTTGGTTGGATATTATTGACGTTTTGTGAAATATTTTTCATGATTATCTAATCCACTCACCAGGTTGACTCAAAAAGGAGTTAAGTTCATGTGGATGGAGGAGTGTGAAGAGAATTTCAAGGATTTGAAAAGAAGGTTCTCCATTGCACCTGTGCTCACACTGCCTTGTAGTGGAGAAAGGTTTGTGATATACAATGATGAATCCAAGAATGGATTGTGGTGTGTTCTCATGAAAAATGATATGGTGATAGATTATGCCTCACAAAAATTGAAAATCCATGAGCAAAATTACCCAACTCATGATTTGGAGTTAGCTGCGGTAATCTTTGCATTAAATATTTGGAGGCATTATCTTTATGGTGAAAGGTGTGATATTTATACTAATCATAAAAGTTTAAAGTATATTTTCACACAAAAGGATATAAATATGCATCAAAGAAGATGTTTGGAGATAATTATGGATTACGACTGCTTAATTCATTACCACCATGGGAAAGAAAACAAGGTGGCAGACGCATTAAGTCAACAAGACCATTCTAGCTTATCCATGATGAGGATCACAAAAGATCCAATATTTATGGATTTACAAAGGATGGATCTTGGAATTATAATGGAAGGGGAAAATCTTATCTTTCTCAAATGAATGTTCAACCATCTATACATGCAAAGATTAAAGAGGCATAGAAAGAAGATGTAGAGTTACAAAAGAAGGTGAGAAATGTTCCTGAATTCAACCTTGATTTTGATGGGATAATATGGTTCATGAATCGGGTTTGTGTTCCTCCCATCCCAGAATTAAAGGAGCTGCTGGATGAGGCTCATAGTTCTTCATTATCTATTCATCCTGGAATTATGAAGATGTATCGGGACCTGAAAGAGTACTTCTGGTGGGATGGCCTGAAAAGAGATGTTGCTGAATATGTCTCTCGAGGCTTGGTTTGTCAGCAAGTTAAAGCTGAGAGATAGAAGTCTAAGGGGATGTTACAACCAATACCCATACCCGAATGGAAATGGGAAAACATTACTATGGACTTTGTCACCAGACTTCCTAAAACATCCAAAGGCAATAATTCTATCTGGGTCATAGTTGATCATCTTACAAAGTCGAAACACTTCATTGCTATTAGAGAGGATTTCTCTCTTGATCAGCTTGCCAATATATATGTGAAGGAAATGGTAAAATTTCATGGAGTACCACATTCTATTATATATGATCAGGATCCGAGGTTTACCTCGAAGTTCTGGCGAAGTCTTCTAGCATACTCTGGATACATAGTTGAGTTTCAGCACTGCTTATCATCCTCAGACAGACGGTCAGTCTGAGAGAACAATTCAAACTCTAGAAAATATGTTAGGAGCTTGATCTATGGATTTAAAAGGTGGTTGGGATCAACACCTACCTTTGGTGGAATTTTCATATAATAATAGCTTTCACTCCAGTATTCAGATGGCTCCTAATGAAGCTCTCTATGGAAAGAAATGTCGAACTCCAACTTGCTGGGATGAAGTTGGGGAAAGAAAGCTATTAGGACCTGATCTTGTTGATGAGGTGGAAAAAAAGGTCCAATCTATTCAACAACACATAAGAGCAGCTCAGAGTCAACAAAAAAGTTATGCCAATAACCGAAGAAAAGACCTAGAGTTTCAAGTGGGTGATAAAGTGTTCTTACGAATATCTCCTTGGAAGAGAGTAATGAGATTTGGAAAGAAGGGAAAGCTGAGCCATAGGTATATCGGTCCTTTCGAAATACCGGATCGTGTTGGGAAGGTAGCTTACCAATTGGCGCTTGCACCGAATCTCTCTCAAGTTCATGATGTGTTCCATGTATCTCTCTTGAGAAAGTACATACTCGATCCTTCACATGTACTCAGCTTAGAAGTTATACCGCTAGAGCAAGATCTTTCTTATGAAGAACAGCCGATAGAGATTCTGGATCGTAGTGAAAAAGTTCTACGGAACAAGGCCACTCGCTTGGTGAATGTTTTATGGAGGAACCACCAATTAGAAGAAGATACATGGGAGCTTGAGGATATGATGAGGGAGAGGTATCCTCGTTTGTTTGTTACAAAGTGACGAATTTTGAGGGCAAAATTCATTTTAAGGGGGGTAGAATGTAACTCCCGATATTTTTATGAGAAATATTTTGTTATCATCAAAGGAATCTTTCACTACACACAACACTATATTGGCTTTCTTTACACGCAATCGAGACCTTCCTCGATAGCTTGCGTTGTACGCAATACTGAGTTTCACTAAACAACGATATGCTATTAAAATATTATTAAAACTAGCCGATATGAATAGTAATAACAAATTTTTGAAATTTTATAAATTTTATCTTTCAAAATGGACTTCATTTTTGGATTCATAATATCGGAATTAGCCTAGGGTAATTTTTTGGTATTTTTCTGAAAACTTTCAATTTTTGATGAATAATGAAAACACTGGGTTACTATTTAAAAACAGACATTTATTTAAATAATTAATTATTTTATTTAAATTTATTTTAGGTCAAAATTGATATATAATACCTATATAAGTTCAATATAATTCATTGGAGTCATTTTATAATAATTTTAGACATATAAAAATTTTATTGAACTTTTCACTGTGTTTTACCCACCTCCTAGAAGAATTTGAAAATTTACATAAAACATAATTTTACTGCTTCTGTGAGTGGAATTTCGAAAATCCGAGAGACGCGGTTAATATCAACTAGTAAAATGTGGTTCAATAAGATAAAAATAATTTTTGGTGAATAGTAACTTTTTACTTTCTTTACCACAGTTAAAAGTAAATAGGATAATTGAAGGGTAAAAATGGTATTATTATTACCCTAACACATGTCCTAATTCTATTGGATAAGTTTAATTCGACCAAACACAACCTTAGAAATAAAATATGACCATTTAGGTCCACTAGGATTAGATTATGACATTTATTATTATTTTATTTAAAGAATGGTTAAAATAGTTAAAATCAAAGTTTAATAACTAAACCATTTTTAATATAGGGTTATACATAAGATAAATTAGACTATAAATATTAATTAGAAATATAAAAATATATCCAACATAATGGTATTTTATTTATAATTTTTAGTCTTTAAATTATTTAATTTATTTATGACACAATGATGATGCAGTAATTACCTTATTAAGGAAATATTAACATAATTGATATTATAATTACCCAAATAAATGTAATTAGAGACTTTTTATGAATTACACTAATTTTATAGGTTAATATGACATGTTATTATTTATTTAAGTAACGTTTTCCGAACTAATCATGCTGTTATGATTTTCACAAAAATCAATTACCAAATAGTGTCAAAATTGACATAAAATAGTTTTTAAAACAAATATTATATTATTAATTGTTATTTTCTTTCTAAAAATATATGGTTCGACCAAATGACTTATATATGGTTATATATATTAATAATGAACAACTTGGGGTTATTTTGTCTTGTTATAGTAAGTTTATTAACCATATAGTGTAAGAAAACAAGAACACAGGGTAAAAGTACAATTATTTAACTTAAAGTTAAATCTAAATGATAAGGTTAAAATAATAACCTAAACTTGTCTAAAATATATTTGTTGAGATTATTTCGACCCATAACCACCTTATATTCGAAATAAATCAATTTGGAGCTATTAAAAACTGAATATGACTTTATAATAAAATAATATTTTAAGTTTTTTCTAAAGTGCCCCTCTCCTCCCTTATAAAAGGGAACATCCTCCCTATCCTCCTCACGCCACTTTGAGCCTTAAATCTTGGCCAAAACCTCCCAATTTCACTTCTCCACTTCCCTAGAAACATCCTATAGGTACTGTTCTTATTCAAAGACCATATTTAGTGCCCTAAGAGGAGGTTAAGAAGAGGCGCTTCAAAGAAGAGGTAATGTCTGTTACCGATTATTTCAACTTTATTTCTTCTTCTACTTCCTCTTATTTAGTTGTTTCATTATGAAGTAATAACATCAGTGTCACTCATATACTGATATGTTATTATAAATATGAAACAACCCTATTTCACCTTCTATCCATCCTATGGAAAATGAAATCATCACGCGTGCGTACGTACGAAATACCGTCTCCACGTCGTGGTGTAATCTGTTTTCCACCACCACCTTACATGGATGGGTATAATGGTTTAAATAATAACTATATATGATTATTTTAAAGTGATATTGATTCTTAAATAGTATAAATACACTTAAATAAAATTCCATGATCATGGGAACGATATCATCGCTCGTGCGTGCGTATGGCCTACCCTCTCCACGATGTGATGCGACTTGTTCTACATGATCTTCAATGCATAATGATTATATAAATGAATTGAATGAATAAATATTATATATATTACACTAATACCATTATTTAAATGAGTTATCTATAACCTAAAAATAATAATAAGAATTTATTCGACAAAACATGCATAAGAACAAAAAGCAATAAACACCTGAATAACAAGTAGCAATGAAATATTACTAATACGAATCTAAGAATATGACCATATATGATATAATAACAATGAGTATGATTCTATAATAAGTAAATAACATTATTTAAATCATTATACAGGAGTTTCGTACACGTACTAAGCAAATCGGACCTAAGGTAAGGGAAAATCTCACAATCTCATTTTTATTCGAGATTGTTTATACTTCAAAATTTACTGGGGAATATTTATCATCCACATCCATGGTTACTCAATATTTAATATTATTTATATCCTACTAAAATTGTTTAAATCCAATTTTTCCCTTTCTGTGAGTTTTTAGTAAAAGATATGAAAGGAATATTTTGTCGTTTTTAGTACGAGGTACTTTTTTGACTTTTCTGGCCAAAGTACGAGAAAAATGTTTTTTTAACTCATACGGGATGAATGGATTTTTATGATTTATTAGAAGATTATTTCCACTAAGATTCCTTTACAAGTTTTCAAGTTTATTTTTAATCAGATTCTTTTAGTTTAAAATTTTATGACATGAGAAGAATGGAAAAAAAATTGAAGTTGAAAGGATATTTTCCTCAAGAATGAAGTTCAAGTGTTTTATCAAAATTATTTTCCATCTAAGATAATATAGGGTTCTGTTTCTATCCCTATTTTTACATTGATTTGATTATGTTATGATGGAATTAATTTTATGATGTCCTTTTATCTTACATGGATTATTATATGATGGCATGAAGTTTAAGAATCCCATTTTTATTACATGGGTTATGCTATGATATATGATTTATGATTTTGTGGAGCACATAAGAATGGTATCATTATGAGATGGGTGGGACCTATATCTCCCTCCAATTCATTGGGTAAAGATTAATATCTCATGAGATAGACATGGATGGAACGACAAGTTAAAACAGTTCAGTGATACAGGACTGGAACGAAGAGTGAACTCGGTTCAGAAATGGACTTTGTCCGCAAAGATAGTCTTGGAAATGAGTCTTGACTAATAAGAAATTATTTTCTATGATTATGTGTGTATGCCAAAAAATTTCATGTTTTAAGTTATGATTACTGGGATTACATTTCACTACTATGATTTATCCCATGTTATGATATTATGATCTCTTTGGCAGGTTACGATTTCCAAAATGTTATGTTCTTATGATTGATATTTCTTTTCTCTACCCTTACTGAGCATTTGAACTCACCCTTTTGTATGTTTTCTTTTCCCCAGGTCAGGAAGAAGGGTATTAAGTAAGATATGCCAAAAGGGACTCTAGATATGATAAAATAAAAGGGAGATAGTGTAGATGATTTATGAACTAGTTGTTTATGTTTCCTAGTTTCGAAAGACATTATACCTATACGGTCCTTTCATTGTTTTGTTATATGTTGTAATAAGTGTGCTTCAATTCTGAAGTAATAACAATGTTTGTAAAGTATGGTTCATTTTAATATCCCAACTAGAAATTTCACAATTTTTGATGGGTAAATTCCAGCAGGATCTCTTCATAAAAGTTTATTTGTGATAGGGTCCCATCGTAATTGCTTTGTCACTGAAAAAGACATCACAAATACATTTTTTTGCAACGGTTTTTTAGAAATAAAGATATTTGCAAAGATAATCCATCATGTCACAAATAGTTAATCCAGGTTTTTAAAAACCCCCCTTTTGTGATGGGCTCATCGCAAATAACTTTCTATGATGGGCTGCTCACAAATAAGTATTTTTGATGGACCTATTGTAAGAACATAAAAATTAAAAATTAAAAAATATTAATATTAATAAAATTTAATAAAATAATAAAATTATGATAAAAAGATTATAAAATTATAAAATAACAAAATAAAAAAAATATTGAATAATAATAATCATAATAAAATAAAAAATAATAAAATTAGTCAAAATATAAATAAAATTATTAAATTTTAGAAAACACTATATTCCTAAAAATATAAAAAAAATAACAGTAAAATAATAAAAAAATATAATGTAATAATAAAAATAATAAATAATTTAATTTAATATAATATAAAAAATATAATATAACAATAATAATAATAATAAAGAGTATAATAATAAAACTAATAAAATAATAAAAAATAAAATATTCATAATAATATAAAAAACACAATATATATAAATATAAATATATGGAATAACAAACAAATTACAAAAAAATTACATCCAAATGATTATCATAAAAAAGTAAATAAGTCACTAGGGGGGAGGGTTATCTAGAGGAGTTGGAGTAGGGAACTACATCCCTAAACCCTAATTCAAATGTCACATGTATTCCATCATCTACTTCTACTACTACTACTATCATCGACGCATCTCTTATTACTATTGTTTCTACTGTCGATGGAGCTCATCATGTTCCCTATACAAATTCTTTATAAGTTCACCCTAATCTCACATCCAAAAATGGCCCCGCACTCCCCCGGCCCGCTCCTCCCCCTCGCGCGCTCGATTTTGTCTCCTTCTCCACTCTAGGGTTTCTAGTAGAAACCTTTTCCACTCCTGTGTTCTTCTTTCATTTCATCTTCCTCGGCTCTATCTGATCTCGTCCATGGATTCTCTTAGGGTTCATCCCCCCTTTTCAATCGCAGTTGGTCTATTCTAGAGTTCCGCCCCTCGCTTCGGCTTCAACGAAGGCGCTTCGGTTTTACCCTAGGGTGCCGCTACCACGCTCTTACCTTGTGTTCCATTGCTCCACTCTATGTCAGATCTGGAGCGATGGAATCACATAGGTTTTGGGACTGAGGTTCGGTGGCTATCATTTTTGATCGGTGTCTTCCCCATTTCCCCCTCCTTTCTTCGAGTTGGTCTCGGTGTGGGCTTCTTCCCTGTTTTCCTCTTGCTCGTGTTCTCTATGGGTTTTACCCCCTATTTTCATCTTAATCACGGTGTTGGTTCGGAACCCTCAGAATTCAAATCTATGCCCTGGCCTCAACGTCCATCTGCTTCTCTCCGAGTAATATTTGAAGTGGTGGTTCCTCAATGGCTTTGGGAGTTGGGATTCGGCTGCTGAAGGTGCTCCTCGCACGGTTTTCGGTGTTGGTTTTTTTTCCTCCACCCACTTTTGAAGTTGATCTGATTGAGTATTGCTCGTTGAATTTTAGAAAGTGATGATGGTGGAGATGTTTCCTCTATCGGTGATGATTGTTTTTCGTTTCTGTGTTTTTGTTTCTGGTTTCTGTAATGGATGATCGATGACGGAAAGGTGATGATGTTTCCGTGGTTGGTGAAGGATCTAGATGAACTGGATATCGTTGAATGTTTCTGGTTACCTTCTCCGATGGTGAACGGAGAGATGATGGTACTAACGATGGTGGATTACGCTGGGTTTTCTAATTGAGGATCCATTACGATTTTTTCATGATGATTCAAGTGATGACTACTAATTGAAGAGGTGATATCATTTATCAGTTTTCTGGGTTATTATTTATAGTTCATGATATTTGAATGATTTAATTTAGAGATCATAATATTAGTTTTTGTCATTTTTTTGATGTAAAAAAAACCCTAAGCTCACATCCACTCCTGATATTGTGCAGCAGAAGATGATGACTCTCCATGATCTCCTCTTTCTCTACATGATGAAATCGCAACAGTACCATAATAACCCTCAGGAATCAATCGAGAACTGATACCAACTACTTGGCCTTTCTCAAAGGCATACTAGGTAGCCAGTATCCATACAGACTCATCAAATCTTCATGCACTGTTCTGGTCCTATGCCTCATCCTAACTCTCATTCTATATCTGAGATGTCATGGGATCATATGACTCCTTCAATTGCAATTTAAAAATAAAATAGTAAAAATACTGTTTTTAATTAATTCTAAATCCCAAAAATATATACTTACCACAATCTGACACTGGAGATCACCTCTAATATCTTCATTTATAGGATCATTGTACATACTCCTATTAATTTCAAACTCTATAATATTAGGTTGTTTGATTGCATATATGAATATAAAATAAATATTTTATATTTAATGTTATATAAATTATTTAAAAATGTATTTACCAGATGTTCCAAATGAGTATTGAATGTAAGAACACCAACTCAATGTGCAATCTTCTGTCTCCATTGGTTCATTCGACATACTGATAATGTCGTTTGAAAATTACCACATGTCCAATGTGAACATAATCTATCCCAAGCCTAAGATTAAACGTAATCAGGTTGGTAGTAGCAGTAAGACTGATCAAATTCTCTGACTCCCACTTTCCTTATTGTTTTCCTCCCCAAATTCTATAAAACTGATGGCAAAACTAACATATAGAACCCTCACATGCCCCCCAAATAGCTCCATTCATGATATCATCGATGGTATGTCATAAACCCTAAAAATAATTAATAATATCAAGTTATTAATTAAATAAATTTAAAAATAAAATATTATTTATTTACATACCATCTAATGATCGAACATGTGGTGTTGAGAATTAATGGGATTCTGATCACATGTTACCCATGCTCTAGAAAAATAATTATGCAATATAGCACTCCCCTTTTGAACAACTAATGTGAAAAGATATGAAAAAAGAGAACAAATAATCAAAAAAATTAGTATATAAATAAATTAATTAAAATTAATGAAAAAAAACCTAAAATAAACATGTAAACATACCTCTATATGTGTGGATAGAAGTCAAGACATGGACATCGCTTGGGGATGGGGAAAGGAATCATCAATATTTAAAGACCATTACCCCTCAGAGTCATCACTAAAAAAACAGTATTCTAATGGATAGATGATCCAACATCATGCTCATCACCAAGTAGACCAGCCTCCTCCAACTCACAAAACAAATTAGCTTCAATCTGAAACATGAAATGATTGTTGTTATCTAATAGTTAATGATTGTTGCTAGAAAATAGTTAAAAAATATATATATAGATATATTTTATATGTGATTATAAATAGCATTTAATTGTGTCAGTATTCATCTCCACCCTCATATTCATTAATGACGGTGTCAATATCTTCATATTCCACCTCAGTATCATCAATTTCAAGAGTTTTAGTTTCATCGTCTCTTTTCATTTTAAATTCATTTATTGCAACAATAACATTGTTGTCACCATCGACCCTTAACTATGACGTGTCATCATCGATATTCATGTCTCTTCATGGAAAATATGTATTTGGAGTAGTCCCTTGAAAAATTTTAATTCTTTTCACTTTAGTGGAACCACATTCACTTTGAATAAAGTGATTTTCTAGATAATTCATTTTTATTGTGTTCTACTAATCACATAACTCTCTTTAAGTAGCACAACATTTTTCATAATAAATTTCATGTGTCTAATGAGCCAATAAAAATGGTTCATTTACTACAAGAATGCTTTTATATTTAATATTAACAATTTTATAGCTTAGATGAACAAGAATGCATATCTGAATATCTAACCACTAACATTTAAACATCATTATGTAATATTTTCCCAGATAATACAGATCAATTATTTCTTCCAACATGTTGTAAAAGTCAACTTCAATTTATCTATGATTTGATCCTCTCAAAAAAACACCACTATTCATTGTTTTTTTATTCCCCATATTATTATGTATGAAATCGAAAACCATTCACCACAATTGCATTATAATATTTAACCCTTTAGGATGGTGGGTTACTCAGTACACAAAATTGATTATCATTTTTCTTAGTATGTTAAGATATCTGAAAATTTGTAAAAAATTATCAATAAAACAAGTAATAAATTGATTTTATCTATTAAACCATAAATAATTTATGTTACCAGTTGTTGAAACTAATAAGAATTTTTTTTTCCCACATTGTTCAAGAGTGGCTGCTATAATTTGTGGAAGTTGTTTCATGATATAATTATCATATAATCTACAAATAAAATAATATAAATTTATTATAACAAATATTATAGAATATGTGATAGGATAATTCATAATAAAAATGGTGTCATATCTTCACAGTTGAGCATAACATATGTATGATATTTGTGATGTTCTCTATCTGTAATCCATCGTCCATGAACTCCACCAAAGATAAGTTCAGGCATATTAAAAACTAATAATTGATTTTTCATTTCATCATAAAAATTACGATTATTATGGCCCATGAAGTTATGTTATGAGGGAAATTTATATTAAAAATAACGAGAACAGTAAAAAAATTCCTTTTGTAAATAAGATTCTGTAATTGATCATTCAGCTGATGCTTTGTTGTGTACTTTTTCATCTACTTCTAAATGCATATCTCGAATGTGTACATCAATAAAAATAGTAGTAGACCTCCACATTTTTATTTATGTATAAAATAGAATATCAAATGTTCCATTGAGACAAAAAAATTATTGGGGTGGTTTTTTCAATTTTACATAAAAATAAAACAACATATTGTTTCATTCTACTTAGTGAATCATATTCTATTTTCATCACACAAATATCTCAAAAATAAATATGATATGTCTATTAGCGCATCCTAAATAATAGAATTCAAAAAACCTATTTATCCAATATTTATAATTCTTTCCATTATAACATTATAGTCATGAATTTTTAATCTAGTAATATGACCATTTCTAACACATCAGGGCAAATTGGAAACATAACCATATAGAAGACTCAAATATGAAATCCACTTTGAAAATAATAATCTTCTTTTTGGAAATTGTATAATCTAATTTTGGATTTATTAACTTCATTGATCTGACATTTCAAAATAGTTCATGTTTGGCCGCCTGTAAATTTGGGAAAGATATGTTCATGCCTTTATATTAACTTTGGTCTTACCTGGGGTATCCAAAACTGTATAAAATATATTATAAAAATTTTTCTTCTTAATATTCATGATATACAACATGTTACAAACCAATAAATCATACCAATATGGTAGATCCGAGAAAATGGTATGTTTTATCCAATTGTGTTTTTTCCTAAAATCCATCAATTTTTATTGGTCCGTAGTTTGTCCAAATATAATGGGAGGTAATGAAGATACAAATTTTTTTTAACTCTGTACCTGAGATCATTTTCTAGGATCCATCTCTTTTTATTGTTCCTCTTATGAAATTTTATTTGTTCCTCTAAAAAAGGATGATTAATTAGAATAAATCTACAATAACAATCAAAAAACAAGGTTTTCTTCCATTAATAGTCATAAATGATTGTCTATCTCTCATACAGTACGGACATCATTTTCGACCATGTGTACTCCATCTAGATAAAATTTCATATATTGGGAAGTCAATAATTTTCCACATCAATGCAGAATTCAGTAAGATATTGTGTTTCAAAGCAACATCATATGTGCTGACACCATTTCTCCACAATAAATTTAACTCATCAATCAATGGATTCAAATAAACATCAATATTCTTTTTCGAATGTACTTGAATTAATAAGGCCAGAAATATTTATGGATCCTTCATCAACATTCAATGAGGTAAATTTTACGAAGTTATAAAGATAGGCCAATAGGAATATTGACTGCCAAAAGAACCAAATAGATAGAAACTCTTTGTAGAAATATCCAATCACATTTTTTTGGATTCTAAAGCAAAAGACGGATTTACATGGTAAAAATGTTTCCATGAATCACCATCATAGGGATGATATATTCTTTTACCAATTGAAATATTGGTTTTTTTCCATGACATCAATGATGTTGTGTTATGAGACACAAATAATTACTGAAATATGGGTGTTAGTGGGAAATACATTAATAGTTTTACTCGAATCAATCCATACTTCCCTATTTGAGCCTCTTTATGCCTCGATTGTCCACATGTAGGACAACTATCCAACAACTCATTTTCACCATAATATAATATGATATCATTTGAAATTGTTTTAATCTTATGATAACTAGGACCCTGATTACGAACCATCCTCTTGCTCTCATAGAAATTTGTAGGCAACTCATTTCCTTTAGGAAACAATGTTTTAACCGAAGAGAATATCTGATCAAAAGAGTTATTTTACATTTCATTATCTGATTTAATCACCATAAATTTTGTAATCAATTAAAATATTCTAATCTTGCAACCAGGTTAAAAGTTATCTTTATCAGGCCTCAATAACTCATAAAATTGAGATAGTTTCAACATAGGTGTTAAATCAATATCATGATGAATTTTATTTTTTTTCAAAAGACAGACCTACAACATCATGTACTAAATTTGAAAAGTGTGATGGATATAGAACCAAAATATTAGTATCTTATCTAAATCTTCATTCACCATGTTTATAGTAAAAAAGTAATCTATTCAAAAACCAAAAGGTAATAGATTACCTCCAACATTTTCAAATGTCTCAAAAATTCTCAAATCACATTTCTTAAATCAAAACTGTATTGTCCCTTTTGAAACATATTCTAGTTTTAATGATGCAAATGATAAGAATGTTTCAACAACATCAATATATATATGATTTATACCAAAATATTTTGGATTCTTATGATGATTTATCCAAGTTTGATCATCTAATAATGACTATTATCGACTTCATTATTCCATATTTCTCTAAGAAATATAAAATAATTAATTTTTTTATGATTTTATTGATATAAGAAAAACTTGATCCAAAAAATGATAACTATTCCTATGTATTCCTAATTATTAGAAATTATTACTATTTATATCTAATTATTCCAAATTATTGATAATTATTCCCAGTTATTCCTAATTATTTGTAATTATTAGTAATTATTTCTAGTTATTACTATATATTTCTAGTTATTAGTAGTTATTACTAGTTATTTTTAGTTATTTCTATGTATTGTACGTTATTACTAGTTATAACTATTTATAATCAATTATTCCAAATTATTCCAAATTATTGCTAATTATTAGTAATTAGTACAAATTATTTCTAATTATTTCTAATAATTCAAAATTATTTTTTAATTATTATTAATTATTTATAATTATTGATAATTATTTCTAATTATTCCAAATTCATACTTTTTATTACTAAGTATTTCTAATTATTAATAAGTATTTCTAATTATTCCTAATTATTTCTAATTATTCCTAATTATTCCTAATTATTTCTAATTATTCTTAATTATTCCTAATAATTGATAATTATTTATAATTATTAATAATTATTTCCAATTATTTCTAATTATTACTAATTATTGCTAATTATTACTAATTATTCTAAATTATTGGTAAAATTATTCTTAATTATTTCTACGCATTCTTAATAATTTTGATGTGTTTCTAATTATTCCTAATTATTCCTAATTATTTCTAATTATTCCTAATTATTCTTAATTATTTCTAATTATTCCTGATTATTAGTAATTATTTCTATTTATTTCTATTTATTTCTAATTATGGTTAATTATTGCAAAATATTTCTAATTATTCTTAATTATTCAAAATTATTCCCAATTATTGAAAATTATTCGTAATTATTTGTAATTATTTCTAATTATTGCTAATTATTACGAATTATTTCTAATTATTCTTAATTATTTAATATTATTACTTATTATTGAAAATTAGTTCTAATTATTCCTATTTATTCCTAATTATTCAAAATTATTCCTAATTATTCCTAATTATTGCTAATTATTCCTAATTATTTCTAATTATTCCTAATTATTCCTAATTATTCCAAATTATTCATAATTGTTGCCAAATATTACTAATAATTTTAAATTATTCCTAATTATTGCAAATTATTCTGAATTATTTCTAATTATTTGTAATTATTTTTTAATTTTTACTAATTATTCAAAAATATTGCAAATTATTCCAAATTATTACTAATTATTTCAAATTATTTTTAATTATTCCTAATTATTTCTAATTATTCCTAATTGTTCATAATTATTCCAAATTATTCCAAATTGTTGCTAATTATTACTAAGTATTCCAAATTATTCCTAATTATTCAAAATTATTCTTAATTATTTTTAATTAATCTTAATTATTCCTAATTATTTTTAATTATTGCTAATTATTGGTAATTACTCGTATTTATTTCTAATTGTTGCTAATTATTCCTAATTATTGCTAATTATACCTAATTATTTCTAATTATTGCTAATTATTCCTAATTACTCCTAATTATTACTAATTATTACTAATTATTTCTAATTATTCCTAATTATTCTTAGTTATTGGTAATTATTCCAAATTACTGCTAATTATTCTTAATTTTTGCTAATTATTTCTAATTATTGATAATTATTCCTAATTTTGTATAATTATTCCTAATTATTGATAATTATTTTTAATTACTGATAATTATTCTCAATTATTTCTAATTATTGCTAATTAGTTATAATTATTACTCATTGTAACTAATAATTGTTAACTTTTTGTAATTATTGCTATTTTCTGTAATTATTGCTAATTTTTTGTAATTATTACTATTTTTTGGAATTATTACTAATGTTTTGTAATTATTACTAATTTTTTGTAATTATTAAGAATTTGTTGTAATTATTAAGATTTTTTTATAATTATTAAAAAAAATTGTAATTATTACAATTTTTTGTAATTTTTATGAATTTTTTGTAATTATTATTATTATATATTTTTTAAATTATTACTATTTTTTGTAATTATTAATATTTTTTTTAATTATGACTACTTTTTTGTAATTATTTCTACTTTTAACTAATTATTATTTGTACTAATTATTACTCATTAACATTAATTTTTACTATTTTTTATTAGTTTGCAAACAATCTATTAATAATTTATATAATTTTTTACTAATTCTTACAAATTACCACTAATTATTACTAATTACCACTAATTATTAATAACTTCAACTAATTAATACTAATTTCCACTAATTTTTACTAACTTCCATGGATTTTTATAAATTGCCACAAATTATAATAAATTTTTATTACTGATTTTTATTAATTATTACTAATTAGTACTAATTATCACTAACTATTACTAATTAACATTAATTTCTACAAATGCCTAACAGTTTATCACTAATAGTTACTAATTAAAAATTATTAAAATAAATTATTTCAAATTAATACTATTTAATTTAAATTAAAAACATTAATTCAAATTATTACTAAATAGTTCTAAAAAAATTAATACATAAAAAACTAATTAATTTTAATTAAATCTAATTATTTCTAATCCTTAATAATTATACTAATATTAAATAAAAAAATACATAGAAGCAGAATCTTTTGGTGAATGTAAAACTTGAAAGTTAATCCTTTAAAACGTTTCAAACTCTCGAAAATTTAAACAAAAAAATATTGGAGCAGATATGGTGATATAAGTTCAGAAATGTTTTGAATGAAAAAAAATCGAGGGGGGGTATATACAGGTTTGATCATTTGCGATGGGATCATTTGCGATTGGAGTCCCTTCACAAAGACTATTATTTGTGGTGAGACCCATCACAAATAGTTAGGTGATTATTAATTGAGGCGGCAATACAAAATAGTATTTGTGACTGGATTCCTTGAAAATTCTATCATATGGACACATTATTTGCGATAGGTCATCACAAAAAAATAATATTTGTGATGGGACCCGTCGAAAATAGTTCACCGGTTATTAATTGAGGCGGCGGTAAAAGATAGTATCTGCGATGGGACCTGTTGCGAATACTATCATGGAGAAAAATTATTTGCGGCGGGAGTTTAGTCCCCGTCACAAATACTCATCCTGCACTAACATGTGCATGGCACACCGAAGGTATTTACGATGGACCATCGCAAATAGAATTTTTCGATAGACAATTTGTGACAAGCCCTCGGCCCATAGCAATAAGTCTTTTTTTATAGTGAATATACATCAAATTGATTGGTATATTCGAAAGTGAAGGTTGAAAATAAAAAAGTCTAATGGGATGATGCTGCCATTACCCTTACCTACACAAAAATTGGAAAACATCACCATGGACTTTTTCACTATACTTCTAAAGAAATCCAGATAAAATAATGTTATATGGGTTGTTATGGATCGTCTTACAAATAATTCTCAATTTATTTCAATTAGAGAGGACTTCTCACTCAATCAACTTGCACGGATATACATAAAATAAGTGGTAAGGCTACATGGAGTACCATTACTGATTGTATCCGATCAAGATATAGATCTACCTCCAAGTTCTAGAAAAGTATCAAACATTCCCTAAACTCTGAGATGGACTTCAGAACAGCTTATCACCCTAAGACTGATGGCATATCTAAGTATACCACTTAAAAATTGGAAGATAAGTTGAGAGCATGCTCAATGGACTTCAAAGAAGGATATGAACAACATCTTCCTTTGGTCAAATTCTCTTACAATAATATTTTCCACTAAAGTATACAATTGGATCGATATGAATACCTTTATGGGAAAATATGTATAACACCAAAAATTTGGGACATGGGTGAACATAAGATTATGGGACCTGAAATGGTTGAGGAAATGGTAGAAAATGTGAAGACAATTCTGGAGCACATCAAGGCTTCCCAAAGTTGATAGAAGAGCTATTTATAAAATCATAGATGTGAGAAAGAAGTTAAGGTCGGAGATAGGGTATTCCTCTTCATATCTTCATGGAAGAGAGTCATAATATTTGGAAAGAAGGGAAAGATAAGTCTCAGGTACATTGTCCTATTTGATATTCTTTATCACATCATAGTTGTGGCATATCAACTAACACTTCCAACAACCATGTCACAAGTACCTGATGCATTCCATGTATCTCTCTTGATGAAGTACATACTGAATCCCTCTCTTGTTTTGAATTTATAGGTGGTATAGTTGGAAAATGATCCCTCTTATGAGGAGCCACCAGTGTAGATCTTGGAATGTAGAAATAAAGTTCTAGATAACAAGAAAACTCACCTAGTCAAAGTAAAATGTTGAGACCATATGTATGAGGAGGCGACATGGGAACCGGAGGAATTGGTGTAGGGGAACTACCCTCCCTTTTCTCACCTCATAATGTAAAACGAATTTTTGAGAATGAAATTTCTTAAGGGGGAAGAATGTAATGACCCATAATTTTATAAATGAAATTTCCCTTATTATAATTATGTCACAATGTATAAAGCACATAGATCACATATAGAAACAAATAAAACATTATTATCATAAATGAATAATGATACATTAGTCAACAACTATACCAACAAGAATGAAAAATATTACAATTGTACAATAAATAGAAAATAAGTGAATAATAATAGGATAATTTGGATATTCTTGATCCACCAGAATGACCACACACATGAACAAAGATGTAGAAATACAACATAATGTTAATAATAAAATATTCATTTTGAAGACAACTTTATATATATAATTGAGGTAAAATATAATTTAATGAATAATGAATGGAATAGAAGATATTTATAAGAAGTAGGGAACCCATATGACCATTATAAACCTGACTGTTGGAATATTAATTTGATCATTAGAATAGTTACCTAACCAATAGAATAGTAAACTAACAATTATGAATAGTAATATGATAGTTAGAATAGTAAACTAACCTATGAAGATGTAAAATAATATTTAGTTATCTTAGAAAATGAAAATATGATATATTTAGATCATGGTACAAGTAAATAAATTTTTAAAAATGGTAAATTAACTATTGGTATTTTTGTAAAATGTAAATGTTTTATTTTCAATTTTATAATGAATATAATAATTTAAAAGATTTTTTTTCTTAAAATGGATTCATAAATTAATATTAAGTTGTATTATAATTTTAATAAAATTTTATGAGATCGTATTGAATTTTTCAAAGATTCATAAAATAGATTATAATATTAAAATCTGTATTTTTCAAAAAACTGTTAATTTTATTTAATAAATAAATTTATCGTATTTAGAAAATTATTTTCAAAATATTTATTCCATTTTTGAAATATAGAAATCAAACAAAATGGTTCAGGTGAATGTTTTGTACTTTTCTAAAATATTGGAAACTTTGTGAATAGTTTAATACGATAATTTACGGTATTTAACATAATAAGTCAAATACATGAATAGTTGAGTCATAGATGATGTAATAACCCATTATTTCACACTCAAAAGAAAAATTAACAGTATATAGTCCCAATAATCAATATTATTTTTTTTATTGATATAAAATAAAATTCTAATAAATATAATAATAATAAACATTCCTCTCCTCCCCTTATAATTATAGCCCCTTTTCCTCACATGTTCTAACCCATGAAGATTTCCAAGTATCTTCCATAATATCTCATCCCCACTCTCTCCAGGTCCAGTTACTATTAGTCTCACAAAATACTAATTCCATATTTCATAATTATTCCTTCAAGGAGGTGATATTCAAGAGATAACATTTTAAAACTACCTCTTTTAATTTATTTTCTCCTTCTACCATTTCCTTGCCTCATTCATACAACAACGTGTAATAATTTTAGTATCATTTATATAATATAATGTTATATTTCTAATTGAACATATTCGTTTCCAACCCTTTTCTCATCTCCTTTTATTCAAATAAAAGTGAAACCATTTTCCCTATTATCTCTGTTAATCGCCTTCATGGACGATGAGTTTTAATTTTCCATTAATTCCTTCATTAAAGGATAAAATTAATTTATAATTGTTTATAATGAACTAATTGTTTATATTATATGTTTTTTCACATTATAGAAAGATTATATGCCCATAACATTAAATTAAATGAAACTAGTTCCAGATGGTTATAAAACCCCAAACATAAACTAAACATTTACCATTAATGTTTTACTAAATGACTTAGATGCATTTCAAAATGTAAAATAAAATTTAGGACCACATAAACTTCTTAAATTTCATCAATAAAATTTATTTCACTTATGTATTAGTATTCCTATTTTAAAAATAATTCCATAATTATACATAAGTGAACCAACCAGGAAACCATTAAACAAATGCTTCTGAAACAACAAAGCGGAACACTATATCTCATTGAAATGGCCATAAATAAACTTAATAAAAATATAATAAATAAAATATATGTATATAAAGTTATAAATTAATTAATTAATTAATATAATTTGATTATACCGGACATTATGTGTAAGTGCATAATTCATTCGGACATAAGGTAAAGGATCTCTACAAACCTCCATATTTATTTTGGGTTATCCTCTCTCTCTCCATATTTACCCCAATTTATCTGTTAATTATTATTATATACTTCTCCTAAATTTTTTATATATGTTCTAAATATATATATATATATATCTCAATTCATCTTTATTTTATGGGTAAATACATGTTTTAAAAGGTTCTCTTCTCAATTCCTCTCGAAAAACAAACCTGATAAAAGGAAACCTATATGTTTCATACCCCTTTTCAAGTACACCCCATAAAATGTTTCAAGACGATAATATTTTATATAATCACTAATTTTATCCTAATAAAACTATTTTATTTCATTTTTGGTTTTATATAAATAATTATCCATTTATCCTCTTTAAGGACTCTTAATTCATTTCCCTAAAATTGTGCCAGAGTGGAACCTTCCTAAAGTTATTTAACCACTAATTTTCTTATTTTCAATTTATTTGGATATTGTTATTAATGATATATTCTTTTTCTTCTTTTATGAATTTCTAATAATTATTGAATCCCTTATTTCATAGATACCATTATGATATGCCATTTAGTTATGTATTATGACAAGATTATTAAACCCATTTCATTCCAAGGTTAATCATTCATTTTATGCCTTATGCCTAATTTCTTTATGTGGTACACATATTCGTGTGCATGTTATGATGAGTGCACCTAGATAGTGGTCCATTTCATTGGGTAATGTTTTAGTCTCATGATATGTTATGTATAGTATTAGGTTGTAAACCCGATCCATTATGAAACTCTATTAACCGTGTGATATCATCTGGGTAGTTAGCCTTGAATCTTGTTTATGTCATGATATATGTTATGGACACATTCCTATATTTTTATGATCATATTATTCCATTTTCTATATTTTATTCCTCTATATATTTATTTATGATCCATTCCATTTATGTTATCTTATTATTCCTTCTAAATCATGTGCCAAGTTTCATTTTCATGTTTATTCCCTTACTGGGCTTTTAGCACACACACATTTGTCTATATATTTCCAAAGTTATCATATGAAGTTATTTAAGATCAAGGGGAGTTAAGATCTTGTTATGTCAATTAATGAAAAGTTTTTTATTCTAGTTTCATGTTTTCTAATAGTGTACATAGTCCTCAAAATATACTAGGATTTTTTATCCTTGGTTTGTATTTAATGGATGTTTATGATTAAAATCATGTAATAATATGTGTAGAAGGATTGGGTCACTATAGTTGGTATCAAAGGATAGTTTAGTTATTTTTAGGGATTAGTACTATAAAACTTTAGTAAAACCCCTAGGGTTAAGTATAAGTATAGAAAAAAATTTCATAAATAACCTACATTGAATATTAGTAAATCATAAGTTAGGATATACTTTTCATTTTTAATTTATTTCTTATATATTCATAGCTTCATTTTTTTTTTGCCTGTTAGATAATTAATCAATCCTCTATTTTATTTTTATTCTTTAGTTAATGGTGGGAAATAGGAAAACCAATACCAATAACTAATTTTATAGGAAATGTGATGATTTCACTAAGGAGATACTAAACATAATGGTAATGACAACTTTGAACTTCATGAAAGAATTGTATCAATTGTCTTATGTTTTGAATAACAACTTAAATCATGTGGAATGCACTCCTCCTAAGAAAGATCAAGTTTTAATTAAATCCTTAATGAGAAAAATTCATCCTACCATTAGTGAATCTTCTGATCCCCTCATCACAAAAAAATGTATTAACTTCATTGAGGATATATTATCTATCCTCCAATTCTCAGAACAAGAGAAATTTGTGTTTTTAGTCTATTGTTTTTTTGGGGAAGGTGATTAGTAGTGTAAATTAATCAAAAACATGAAGTCTAAAGAATAAATTTATTCAATAGAATGGGAAGGATTCAAATAACTATTTTTCAATAAATATTTTTCCCTAAATCTTTATCTTATGATTGAGATGGAATTCCTCAAACAGAAACAAAATAAAGATGATTTTATCAGTGTGTATGAAAAACACTTTACAAGGATTTCACGATATTCCATTGGCTTTGTAATAAACACTAAAATCAATGTAGTTGTATTATTTATTGGATTAAATTCAATTCTACTAAAGGCCTTAGTGACTTAAGACTTTTAAAACAATGAGGATATTGTCCATTGTTCCTTTACAGTTGATATGGAGATTAGATACTCTTAGTGGTCTCATGGGTTTAGAGATAATAAGAGGAAAATAGAGTTTAATATGGTAGGATCAATGGATAAATCACATATATTAAAGAAAAACCAACATCCCATGTGTCATAATTTTGGTAATAAGTATACTAATAACTCTCTAACGGGAACTGGGAGATGCTTTAAATGTGATAAAAGTGGTGTGTTAGGCTCATCATTGTCAAAGGTATATGAGGAATCCCATAAATTTGAAAGAATAAAGGAGGGTTTTAAACTACACTCATCATTCATTGCATTGTTTCAACTACAAATAACATGAGAATTATGTAATTCAATTTCTTAAGAGAAGGTTTGTCGAAGATAATCAATGACAAAAACCTCCAAGGCCAAAGGGAAGTGTACATGTTATCACTACTGGTGAGGTGGATCCTGAAAATAATGTCATGATAGGTAGGATAGTTATTCATTCAATAATATAAAATATAGTCTTTTATTATAGTTATACACATTCTTTAATATATTTCAGGTTTAGTAAAACTATTCAATTTCCAACTCAAAATATGGACATTGAGTTATCTGTGAGATAAATGAATGGGAAAATTATTTCATCTAAAGTATATAACTCTAGACTATTCATTGTTTCAAGACTAAACCTCTCATAAAATCTCATATTACTTCCTTTGGTGGGTTTATATGCTATATTGGGAATGGATTTACTATCTCTAAGTGAATATAACATCAACTCTCTTGAAAGGGAGATCACTCTTCAAATACCAACACATCCTATGATTCAATAAAAATTTAAGTTAGAGGATGAATATCATTTCATATCTTCTTCTCAATCATGGATACTATTCTTATATGAGTACTAATATCTAGATGAAATTATAGAGAAAAATTAAAGGATAATGCTTGGAGAAATTCCCATTGTGAGGTACTACACTGATGTGTTCCTAGAAGAATTATCCAGTCTTCATCATGACCGATAGGTTGGGTTCTCAATTGATCTTATACATGGATCTATACCCATATCAAATACTCCTTACTGGATGGAAACCATTATGTTAGAATAAATTAAGAATCAATTTCAAGAGAATCTAAACAAAGGTTTTATATACCCAAGTACTTCACTATGTGGTACATTGGTCCTCTTCATAAAAAAGAAGGATGGATCAATGTGCCTTTACATTGATTATCATAACCTCAACAAGATCATGATAAAGAAAAAGTATCCCCATCCATGGATAGATGACTTGTTTGATCAACTATATTGGTCCAAGTATTTCTCTATGGTGGAACTTCGATTGGGATATCACCAATTAAAAGAGAAGAATGATGGCATTCCAAACACTATCATTCGAATAAGGTGTGGATACTATGAGTTAATAGTGATTCCCTTAATACCCACTAATGTTCAAAAATATTCATGGACATAATGAATGGAGTACTTAGATATTACCTTGAAAAAAATTGGAAGTTTTTATAGAAGATATTCTTATATTCTCTAAGTGAAAGGAGGATCATGATGAGAATTTGAATATTGTTCTTAAAGACTTTGCAAAAGGAGAAACTATATGAAATGTACGGTAAATGTGAGTTATAGATGGACGGAGTATCATTATTGGGGCATGTTATCACCATAAAAGGGATATATTTGGACCCTTTTAAGACAAATTCAATTGAGGAGTGGCCCGGGAAAGCATCTATAATGAAGATTTGTAGTTTCCATGGTTTAGATAGGTATTACCTATGATTTATAGGGAACTTATTGCAATTTTTAAACCAACTAACAAAGCTGACTCAGAATGGATTCAAGTTTTTATAGACTAGTGAATATGAAGACTACTTCAAAGAGTTAAAAAAAGAGACTTATCACAACACTAGTACTTCCACTACCCCTTAGTGGGGAACAATTTATGTTATACATAGATGTGTTAAAGAAGGGATTATTCTACGTATTGATGAAAAATGATAAAAACATACACCTCAATGTAGCTGAAAGTTCATGAGAAAAACTATCACACAAATGATCTTGATTTGGAGGCTATGATCTTCGCTACAACTACAAAACCCACTATATACAACACAATACTTTATCAGTTCTACAAGAAAAGGCTGATAATGGAATCCTTTATCAACACTAAAAAAAGCCTTGATAAAGGGTTCCTTTTATCAATGAAAAAAACACTAATAAAAGGTCTCATATTTCAGTGATTTTTTTATCACTGATAAAGGGTTACCTTTATCAGTACTTTTTTTAGCGCTAATGAAGGATATCTTTATCAGTTCTTTTTTGAGTAATGATAAAGTTGTCTTTATTAGTTCTTTATTTGTAGCGTTGATAAATGGTACCGTTTATCAGAGCATTTTTAGAACTGGTAAAGATCATGGTCATGCATGTGAGTCCCACATTGAAATAGCGCAAGGGAGGTCGCTTCTTTATATATCATTCCATCACATGGTAAGATCAAAATCATGCTACTGGAATGGTATCTCACATACACTACACACTCGTATAAGGTCTCATTCATAGGACCACGTGGGCCTCAGCCCACCTTCTGCTTCCCTCAGTTCTTGGACCACCATCATACACCCAATTAGGTCACACAAAACATGCCCCACCTATATGATCAATTAAACAGCCTGGCCCAGTCTATCACCCAACCTTTTTAAATAATTAAACAAATTAAAAAAAAGATATTATTAAACAAATAATATTAAAAATGAATAAATAAAAAAACATTAAATTTTTTAATTAAATAATTATTAATAAATTTAATATATATATTATAAATGGTAATAAATAGTATATATTAAATATAGATATATAAAATTAATAATTTGATATAAATGAAAAAAAATATTAAAAATGTGTAAACTAAAAAAGGTATTAAATTTTTTTTAATTAAATATGTATTAATAAAAATAAATAAATTTAATATAAATATATATAAATTATAAATATTAATAGATATTATATATTAAATATAGATATATAAATGATTAAATTTTAATAACTAAACAAAAAATTTTAAAAAAAATTGAAAAATTATTGAAAAATTATTACTAAAAAAATTATTACTAAAAATGAATAAATTTAATATATATATATATATATATATTAATTATAAATAGAAATAAATAATATATATTAAGTATTAATATATAAAATGAATAAAATATAATAATTAAAATCATATTAATTTCTTATTCATTTTTAATGGTTTTTATACATAATGATTCTTTAGTATACTTTAAATTTTTAAAATATAAATATATTAAATTATATTTATATATATATATCAATATATATTATTCCCTAAAATATTGTTTATATATTACAAAATATTTATTCGTAGATTAAATAAGTCATATATTTAGTGCAAATTGCATATAATTAAAAAATAATAGTAGTTAGAAATATTGACTAATTGAATCGAGTAATGGAAATTTAGTTGAATGTAATTTGATTTTTAAATTTAACATATAATAGAAATTTGTTATAATGATTTCACACACACACACAAATATATATATATATATATAATTTTTAAATACAACGCACACACACATAATATTTCTGTAATTTGATCAATTTTTAATATTAATTTTAGAATTATATTTATTAACATAATATATTTAATATAATCAGAATGGTGCAGACCATGGAAAAAATCCTTGGCCTAGTAAAATTATTATAAAATAAAAAATAGAATCAAGGAAATAAGTGTTTTACATTCCTTAATAAACATAACCAATAGTCATTCCACATTAACTTTATTTTGAGTTGACCACCCCTTCCATGAAAGCCATCCCAACCTCTCGGGTGTCTTCCTCTCTTCCATTGCTTTGGATCCTTCCATTTACTATCTTGATTATCCATTCCTAATGATTTGTCTTCCATATAAAGTGTCTTAATGTATCCAATTCCATGGACATTGAAAAATACCTCAGAGAAGACTTCCAACTATTAGATCTATTTAAAATATCAAGAAATGAAAATTTATTCAAACTGGGACCAAAAAGCTGATGGGAACTCTCCTCAGTCCCCATACTTTCCAATGTGCCACTAAAAGCTGGAACACCCATTACATCCTCAAGACCAACCTTCTCTTGATCATGTGGTTCTAAATTTTGTTCATTCAAAGACTACCTAGGCACAAGTGAAGGAGTCATGAATTTCCCAAAAGTAACCAGTTGAAAGCCATCTTTATCAATATGGGTGGATTCCCCTTTAACTATGGTGGAAACAACATTAGAAAAAGTCTGTTGAGAAGCTTATTTGGGAGGTGAAGTAGTAGATCCTTCATAGGTTCCCAACTCCATCATATTTGAAAATGCAAGATATGAATTGACTGGATCATTAGCTAGGAGAGGAGAGCTCTTTTCACAATCTAACCTATCAAGGTCCAACCCATGACTACCTCAAGACCACATTTAATAGGCTAGGGGATAGTGACCAGTTCCTAGTAGGAATATTCAACAGATGAGAGGCATTAGCCTAAAGTACTAGTACACACACACATCTCCAAGACCACATAATGCTAAAATGTAAAACAACCAAAAAAATGCATGAATACATCTAAGATCCCATAAAACAGTATGGCAGTAAATTACTGAACGTGGAAGTTAGGGCCAAATACAATCCCAAACAAACACTATAGAAAGTCCAACCTACTCCAAGAGAGTGTTCTAATTCAAATGAATGATCCTGGTAATCTTTTTAGTCTGACAAGCTCTAGCTAGGCTCCAACTGCTCCCTGTCCTCCAAGGACACCATCAAAGGGGTCATCATCTATATAAGACATGACACATGTGGTAAAATCCCATGTAAGGGTGAGTATTAAAATACTCAGTAGAAAACCCTAAAAACACTAATCATGAATCACCAAGTATAGTCATCTCAATACAAGTTATGATAAAAAATGTATAATAGAAATACCCGGATATACTTAGAAAAGAAACCATGCCACCAGGAGGTCAAAACCAACTATCAGCCACAATATAATTCTTGAAGAAATGATCATTCAGGGTGAGTCATATCTATTATCCATGTTATAATCAAAGACATTGATGAAAAATCCTAGATCATCGGGGGCCATCCAAGAAATATCACTTTTCAAACAAGACCCGGATACTCAGACAAGGGGTGACACATAGAGAACATGAGCCTCATCCCAGTTGATGAGGACTCTTAAGTGCATCCAGGCGACCCAGGATCAAATCTAGGTGGAGGAACAATTTCCGGGTACTTTAGCAGTACTGTAGTGGGAAGTGTAGCAAGCATTGTTTGGCACTGTAGCAACCACGAATTTTCCCTCGTTTGGGCCTTCGGGACACCGATTTGGTCCTCGGGTCCTTTAAGGCCTTCGGGCCACCCAAGCCTTCAAGCTAGTATGGCCTTTGGGCCATCTCAAGGCCTTCGGGCCACCTTATGTACAGATGCAAATCAGAAAACCTACAAGGAACAAGCTCTATAAGGAGGATGAGCAAGGAGCTTTCACGACAGAAGAGGCTACATGGATTTCAAGAATGAGAGGGTATGGCACATGCCATCAGTAAAATCCTACGCATGCATGGGATATCATAGCCAAATAGCCATGCGAAGGTGGAGAGCTGATTTCATGATGAAGATGCTGGGGAGGAGCAGTTCCAAGTAGTTAGTCTGTGTTGTATGTAATGTTTGAAGCCTACGGGCAATGAATTCTTCTAAGGCCTACGATCCATGTAATACATACATCTACGGGCATTGTAAGGGTTCCATCTAACCCCTTTAAAGGTGGATTATCAAAAATCAATGAAAAATGAAGGCCTTCGGGCCATTGGATGGGTGACACACAGAATCATTGGGGACACCACAAACCCAATCTAGATCAACCAGCTACATAGGGGATCGTATGTAAAAAATACCACTAAACCTATCGAATTATTCCTCTAGATAGAGGATAAAATCCCTACTCAGGGAGGTCTCATTGATTCCACAAACCCCACATGTGGAACAAAGGATGATAAAGGGTTTCACTCTAGTCTCATAGAGGAATACCACATATTTATCTAAGACTCTGCCTCTCGAGGGGATCACAGTCATGTGATATGGATGTAATGCTACACTATACCCTCAATGGAAAGGTTCAAGGGAACACAGTGAACCTATACAGGTCCAAAATAATGAAATGAAGAGATATAAACACTCTATAAGGGGGTATACGGAATGTACCAGAGGGTACACAGCATGTCCAGCTATCCCCAAGTCCACCCATGTGGAAGATCTTCACATGAAGTGTAAGTCTCAAGATAAACAATGTGTAAAAGGATAACACAATATTTATAAACACATGACACCATTACTATATAGCACATTAGTGTCTGTGTGTGGTGTATGTGTCCGTGTTTCATCACATGTACTCCTGGTCAGGTCAATTTCCAAGTACACAGCATGCCACTGGTCATTTAGTTTTTCTTGTATCCATGTACTTCTGAAACTACACATAGAGCCTTCATGTAGGGGTCACATTCCTTGTGACTGATTCACATTTCATGTTGTATTTAACTTTATATATAACCCTAGCACTATAGTCAGGGGGCCACACTTCTTGCAATCCTCGAATACACATCGTGTTTCTCATAAATTTCAAGGTTTTTTAGTGATCTCTTCCACGTAATCCCATGAATAAATTGATCTACCACCCTAGCCAAAACCTATAGTTCAGAGGTCATTAGAGCCTTTACATCATCAGATACCGAAATCCTGGTTCAAATCTTCTCATTAAATTATTTCTTGAGGAAAAATCATCACCACATGCCAAAACTGGGAAAAACAGGAACTGAAAATACATTTGTGATGATCTTGATCATCCACCACCATCATCACACCTCATCCATAGAATGGATCATTAACCTCACCCACGGTATCGATCCTTTACACTGAAGAACAGTCTCGCAACAATCAAATATCAGGAATCTTTTCAAACCACGTTCTAAAAGAAAATGATTGTGATGAACATGCAAAGAACTAGGGAAGAAATGAAAATTCAAAAAACATGAAGAAAAAACCATGGTCTTTGTTCATTTTTCAATGATCCATTTTCATAACAGGGTGTGAGAAAATATGGATAAATTAGTGAACAAAACAAATAATTCTATAAATTTTAAATCCACTGACAATGTGTGTATCAATTCTATTTATGGAATTGAACTTTGTTTATCCGTGACTAAGAAACTCGATGGAAATCACAAAAAAATATCCTAAATGGTGTTTAGATCTATCATTGGTGAAAATGGTTGTGTTACCATGGTTGATGAGATCCATGAACATCATTGGTGCAATGATCCATAATCGGATCTCAATTTAGAATTTTTTTTCCAATAATTCTCTCCTCCAACAACTTCTAGGACTCCATGATTTAATAGACAACCCTAATAAAACATCTATAGATTTATATTTAAAGACAAATCAAACAATTTTTTTTAAAAAAAATTATTTATTTTATTTAATTAATTTCGTTCTCACGACAACATTTTAACAAATGACCTGCGACGACAATGATTATATCATCCCTAGAGTGAAAACCATCTTCTTAACTCAAAAGTGCCCTTGGTTTCTTGATTTGGGCCCCCATAAAATAGTTCTTCCACATTTTTAGGAAAAATGTATGTGTGTTATGTTTAATATATTTAATTTTTTTCAAAGATTTCTCTCTGGAACATCGGGCCTTGAAATCTCATTTCGTCTCTCCCCCTGGTCTCAAAAATAATCTATATCATATCCAAAAATAATACATGGAAAATATGAGTCAAAATTCTCCCAAAATTGGGGATTTTCATCTTAAAAATAAAAAACCTACTCAAAAAGGTTGGGGCAATGGGCTCTCATTTGGGTCTCCCACCCCCAAGTTATCTCTTGAATATTCACATGCTTCTATAATACATTAAAACGGGGAATCGATCACCCACAAATTATCCTATCTTGTTGATCCTCGACCCACACCGGGTACTCAACAAAGGTAACTCCATCCACGATGTCCATATTACCCCAGTTGATAGTGTGTGATGGGTCATGCACGTATCTTCTCAGTACGACACATGGGAGACGTTGTATACCCATACAAACTACCTCAGAAGAGCTAAGTGTAATGAAACATTGACAACTCTATGTTGCATCTAAAAAGGGCCAAATAATAATAGAGGAAACTTGTCACCATAGCAAAATATTTTTAATCTGCATCAAGGTTATACCCTTAGGAACACATGGTATCCCTCATCGAACTCCAAATATCTCCTTTATCAGATTGTATAAGACTTATTATGGATATTTATAGTCTTCATCCACTCCTGGATGGTCTAAACCTTCTCTATAGTAGCTTGAACCAACTTTGAGACCATGAGTACTAACTCACCTAGACCAATCAAACAAAGTGGTGACCTACAGGGTCACCCGTACAAAGCCTCAAATGATTCCATACCAGTGGTTTAATGAGAGTTTTTGTTGTATGTAAAATCCTCGAAGGGTATGTGATCCTCCCACCTATGTCCAAAGTCTAACATGCAAGCCCACAACAAGTCCTCCAAGACCTAAATGGTCTGCTCTGTATGGTCTTCACTCTAGGGGTGAAATGATGTGCTCAATTGTAACTCAGTCTCAAAATCCCCCTACAATCCCCTCCATAACAAGCATGTGAATCAGGTATCCCCCTCAAAGATGATCATCAAGGTAACTCTATGGAGTCATACTATCTCGTATACGTAGAAACACCCCAATACCTCTACTGAACTCTCCTCTTGAATATCTTAGAAGTGGACCAACTTGATGAGTTGGTCTATGATCACCCAAATGGAATCATGTCCCCTGAAAATTCATGTTAATATCATCATGAATTCCTTAGATACTCCATCCCAATTTCACTCAGGCACAACAAGGGTATGAGCTAAACCCACTGGAACTTGTTACTCAGTATTCACTTGAAATAAATTGAGGCATAAAGAGACAAACTCTACAACTCCCTTCTTCATTCCTAGCCACCAAAAATGATTTCAGAGGCCCTGGTACAACTTTTCCACACTTTCATGTATCTCCAAATTGGATGTATGAGACTCTCACACCACCTCTTCCCATAATAAAAAATGTACCATTGTCTATCCTCTAAAAAGGATAGCATACTCCCCACCTTCATAATATCCATCAGGAGCATGTATTGTGGATATTTGAGTATGTATGGTCTCACAGTCAGTATCTGCTCACTAATAATCCCTAACACGATGTAAAAGATGTGCGGTGTAAAACCCATCAATAGAAGATATGAATAACTAATTTTGTCTAATAAGGACAACTATAATGAGCTTAACTTACCTGACTCCTCAGCCAACAGTTGAGAATAAGATATTCTACTAAAAGAATCTACCAACATGTTCCCCTTACTATGATTATAGATAATCTTGAAGTCATATTCCTCGAGGAACTATATCCATCCCCTATATATCATTTTAATATCCTTTTTTGAGAAGATATACATGTGACTCTTATGGTCAGAGTAAATGATAATCTCCTTGCTCATCAGTTAGTCTTGACACATATTCAATGAAAATATTGTCGCTTCTAACTCAAGATCATGGGTCTCATGGTTCTACTCATGTGGTCTCAACTGGCATGAACCATATGCTATAAACATATACCTCTACATCAAAACACAATAATGTCTAGTCTTATATGCATGGAATAACACTATGTATTTGACACCCTCCTCTAGAAACCTCATGATGGGACCGCTAATCAAACTCTGCCTGATCTCCTAAAATATCTATTAGCACCTTACCATCCACAAAAAAGGTTTTTCCTTTTCATTTAAAGTTTTCAAGTGTTATTTAACTTAGGAGAAATAAATTATAAACCTTTTATAGTACCCTAAAACCCCAATAAAATGTTACACCTTGATAACACTCTTTGTAGGCTCCCAAGAAAGCATTGCCTTGGCCTTTATAGGGTCCACTGCTACTCTGGCCTCTGAGATAACGTATCCCAAAAAGTGGACCTATCAAAACCAAAACTAACTCTTTGAGAGCTTCACATAAATTTGGTGGTATGGGATTGTATCTGAGATCATCCTCAAGTGTATCACATGTTCCTCATTAGATGAAAAATACACTAGGATTTCGTCCATAAAGACTACTATCAACTGATATAAGAAAGGAAGAAATATCTAGTTCTTGGGTCCCATGAACACTTATAGGGAGTTTTTCATGAGGAACGGAATCACTAATTACTCATAGTGACTATAAAGACATCAAAATGTAATCTTCAATATATCCTCATGTAGTACTCACAACCGGTGGTAGATTGATCTAAGGACAATATTTTATAACCATCACACCCCTCTGAAATGATCAAAGACATCATCGATCCTCAGTAGTGGATACTTATTCTTCACAGTCACTTGATTCAACCTTTTTTTATCCTCACAAAACCTCGGGCTCCCATACGCCTTCTTGGATAATAGCACTGGGGTTGCCCCAGGGGAAACGATGGATCTTACAAATCCTATCTCTTGTAAGTCCACCAACTGCACCCTCATCTCAAAAATCTCTACAGGAGACATGTGATATCCTAGTGAAGATATTGGTGTCATCCTATTATGATATTTAATTCATAAGTATAACACTTTATGGGAAGGTAAACCCTGTACATCCTCAGGAAATACTTCCTCATACTCTACCACCACTACAAGAAACTGATAGCCCAAAGCATACACTTCTCCATGTGTCGTCATTTCTAGATGGTGAGTAATTGGATGCAATTTTCTATGCCTAAGCTCATCCTTCTCTACTAAGGTTTACTTTTCATCCACAAAGGGAAGCCTCATTATTTCACTATAGACACATTTCATCCCCTCCTAAGATAGTCAATATAGTCATTAATTGTGGATATCCATTCCATACCTAAGATGACATCGTAATTCCTCATTACTAATACAAAGAGATATCATGTGAAACTCTCACCTATAAGTGTAAGATAACACTTTTGTAAAAAGTGTGGAATCAACTATTCATCGTATATCAAAGTATCTAATCTCAATGCTTGAGAAAATGACTCAATAAAAATCTATAAGTCTTAAACCAAAGAAGTTGAAGGAAATGAATGACCCACAATTGTGTCTATAAATACTGAAGATAAAGTATAAAATATACATATCATACCTCGTATCATCCATGGATCCTTGGGTTCATTGGCCTCCATAGATTATAGCTGGACTCATCCCCACCCACCAGCTCCCTGAGCCATGCACTGACCACCTAAGGGTTGTCGTGGTAATAGGTCGAAACTCATACCACCTCCTACTACCATGCCTACCCATCTAACATGTATTCCTTCCTACAAATCACCCTACTCAAACCTATGTATCTATCACTAAGGTCCCCTAATTGTATCATGATTATTTGTACGATATGTTGGGAAATTCTGATCTATATGTCCCTGTCCATTGTAGTTGAAGCACTACCTGTCTCTATGATGATTCGAGACAACCAGAGAGCCCTGAACTGGTGACCTTATCTCTCAGGATCACCTCTTGAACAACCTTACCTGTTTGGATCCCTGTGACTGGCATTGTTTTCCTACTACCGAGGTCTCAGATACTAGGTTCCCAATATTATCTCCCTCTACCGGTGCCTACCATTCCAAAAATACATTCACCGCCAAGGCTCGCTCAAGTACCCCATCATAGTTGGGGATGTAAAGGGATACTTATGAAGCCCTCATATTCCCATGAAAGCCCTAGTAAAAGGTCCTAGATTTGAAGAAATAATCCTTAACCATATCTAAGGAGTAATATGAGATATCATTAAACCTAGTTTATTACACATACATGGTCATGCTTCCATGTAGCATATGTAGAAGCTCATGTATGCATATCAATCGTAAAATGGCTAGGTAGAACTCTTCCATGGAGAGACTCTCAATGTTTTTTCATGAGATAATTGTCTCATCGAGTGACTGAGTCTATAAGCTCCACCATCATCTAGAAGAGACCTAAAGAAGACTCTCTATGAGGACTTCCATCTGATCCGTAGGCATCCTCACAAGTTACTTCCTCAATCTAGTCCTCAGTCACCTAGGGCAATGGCACACCCCAAAACCTAGGATATTTCTACCTCTGAAACTCATGTAATGCACTTATCCTGCATGCATCCTTAGCTGGTACTACTAAATCTATATACTTTTCAATGGTTTATGGTACAGATGGTAAACCACCTGGAGGTTTTATCTCTGGTACATGCCCCGGTATCAATGTCTCCCCACTTGGTGGATCATCCTCATGATCATGCAGTGGACTCCTAGCTGACTGTCTATGTGGAGGCATCCAAAAATAACACAAGATATACCACAGTCAAAAGAATATATGTAGAGGTATGACTCATGAATTACATGGAAAAACACAGCCATTCTTATATGATTCATGTACCAAAAAATTTCCCGGTTACCAATGTTTACATGTATTGAGTCAAAATGAAGGTGATCATAGCCCTAGTGCATAGTTTCGACAGCCAATGTAGCAAAACTAGATTACCTGGCGGGAAAGTAAAACTTGAAACACTAAAAACTGTTTCCCCAAACTAATCTCACTGACTCAAATCCTAAGTTATAAATGACAACCATTTTCTACCACTCTATCATGACTCATCCAACTGAGGTCTGGACTTTAACTGCCCCAAGTCCACCTCCAATAGGACAGGGGTTGATGACCAGCACCGTGTAGGCATATCCCATAGATGGGAGTCGTTTTCCTAAATTACCTTTACACACGCACACATCTCCAATCCCACACATTTTTAAATGTAAAACAATTGAAATAATGAATTCATGTGTCTAAGATCTCACAATAGAGTATGATAGTAAAGTACTGAAAGTAGAAAAAGGTGCCAAATACAATCCCAACCAAAAACTATAAAGAGTACAACCTATTACAAGTGTGAGGAATAAGTTAAATGAAATATCTTAGTAAACAACTTAGTCTGGGAATATCAATCTATTATTCACCCACTCCATGTCCTTCTAGGACACCATCAAAATGGTTTTCATCTGAAAAAGAAACTACACATGCTGAAAAATATCATGTAGGGGTGAGTATAAAAATACTCAATAGGACACCCCTAAAACACAAAAAATGAATCACTTATTATATTCATCTAAATTAAATATATAACAATCAATTAATAATACAAACACCCAGATATACATAGGAAAAACACAATGCCACCCGGAGGTCAGAACTAACTATCAGCCATAGGATTCTCCCTAAATAAATGCTTGTTTTGGGAGAGTCCACTCCAGAGGCCATTCTATCATTGAATACATTAGATGAAGAGGTATAGATCATTTTTTCCCACTCAAGAAAGATCACTAGTCTAATAATATCATAATAATCATATAAAGGGTCACACCCAGAACCACTAGGGGACACCATGAACCCAATATAGATCAACCCTCTACGTAGGGGATCATATGTGAATGATACCACAAACCCTACCAATACAACCTACTAGATAGAGGATCAACACCCTTATCAAGGTGTTCATTCCAATTCCACAAACCCCGCCTAGGGAACAAAGGATTATAGGGGATGGCGCTCCAGTCTCACGGAGAGACAACACAACTCTATTTGAGACTCGACCACTAGAGGGGATCACAATCTCATGATGTGGATGTAATTTCGCACTGTACCCTTAAGGTAAAGGACAAAGGGAATAGAAATAACCTATACTAGTCCAAAATAATGAAATAGAGAGCTAAAAACACACATAAAGGGGTACACAGTGTGTGCTAGAGGGTACACGGTGTGTCCAACTATCCCCAAGTATGTCCATGTGTAAGAACTTCACACGACAAATAAGTCCCAAGATTCATAGCATGTCGCGGGAGTAAATGGTGTGTGTATTAACATGACACCATACCCATGTTGCATGTTTGTGTCAATGTAAGGTGTTCTTGTTCATGTATCAGCTCATGTACTCTTGGAGGTGTATGTGTCCAAGTACAGAGTGTTTCACTAGCTGTGTACTTTTTCCAATGTATGTTTACTTCCTGAAGTACAAGCTAAGCCATCAAGAATGGGTAACATGGTGTGTGGTCGATTCACACAACATGTGATATTTAACATCAAATGGAACTGTATCACTGTAACCAGGGGGCACATGGCATGTGATCCTAAAATACACACCATGTTGCTCAGGATTTTCTAGATCCATCAAGGATCTCTTCCACATAATTATGCATGTGTCTGGAGCCACTTCCATTTAGGGAACATTTAGATCAAAGATTTTCCAATCCTTTCCATCATCACCAGCTAGAATCCAGGTTCAATTTTGTTTAGAAAATACTTTTTTGAGAAAAACCCTTCACTGCATGTCAAAACTAGGAAGAACATGAACCACAAATCTATTTGTTCTGCTCCCTACCATCCATCTCAGTTATCGCACCTCGACAGCACCATCGATCATAAAACATACCCATAGTACCAATCCATTTCACCGAATAACAGTCACATAATAGTTAAACATCGTGTATTTCATCGAACCATGGGCCAAAAGAAAAAACTTGTGATGAACGTGTTAAGAAAGATAAAAGAAATCCAAAATTCACAAAATGTGAGGAATGAAATTTAGTCATTGTTTGTTCATCCTTGATCTATTTTTATAGAAGGATACAAATGAGGAGGTATAAATTAACAAAATAAACAATTATATCCATTAATTTTAAATTTAAAGATGATATGTGTATCAATTATATTCATGGAATTGATCTGCATTTGTCCAGAACTAATAGACAGGATGATAATCACAAAAAAAACATCCTACAGGGATTTTGGATCGATTTTTCATGAAGAAAGGTTTTTTTTCATCATTTATGAGATCACAAACATTTTTGGCACAAGGATCCATGATCTGGTCCCAATCTGCCATCATTTTAAAAGAATTCTCTCCTCCAACTGCTTCTAGGTTTCCAGGGTTTAGCATCCAATCCTAAGACAAAATATATATTATTATATGTACAGAGGAATCAAGTTGATTCATTGAAATAATAAAATAAATTCTTTAATTAATTTATTTTATAAATTTCATGTCCATGGATACTTTTTCAGAAATGGACCATATTCAAAACGATTATGCCATGCCTTGTGTAAAACACATGTTTTGAACTCAATGGTACCCTCATATTTTTGATCTGGCACCTTGTTTGGGAGTTATTCCACTTTTTCTAGAAAAATATTCTTTTATACTATGTAAAACCCCAATATTTCATATTACGTTATCTATTCAAAGTAATTCAATAACTTGTGCTACATGCAACACCGATTTTGAGCACACCACGACTTACCAAACAAGCCATCCAAAAAGCAGTTATGAATAGTATTCACTGAATTTTGAATTTTATATACTCCATATAATTTTAGGATCCATATTATGTGTTTATTAGACATAATATAAGAACAAATTCATTTTTTCAGATAAAATAAGTATTTTTTTTAAATAAAATTTTACCGCATTTTAATGGAGAACCTTTTTTAAAACCAATATTTGACAGTTTTATATATTTAATTTAAGGAAATTAAATTATTCTTTAGAATCGGGACATAAAAAATTAGTTTGGATAAATTTTTGGTACATTTTTTATAACTTTTGTATTTGGATGAATTGTGAAAAATACTAAATTTTAATTGAAAACAACATTTTTAATCGAAATAATTTATAGAGTTAAATTATGAATTTTTATGGTTTGGAAGTATAATTATATTATATTTTTTATAATTTAATACAATTTAGGTCATTATAAGTAATTTCACATTTAAATTTGACATAAACACATGTCAATTTGTTGATAGTTTTTACTTTTTAAAAACCCTGATTTCTGGTTTTGACAACGGGAATTGATTTTAAATTAATTAAATAAACTTCTATGTTTCAGATTTGGTAAAATAGACATCATTTTTGGATTCAGAATATCAGAACTATCTTAGGGTTATTTTTGGGTATTTTTTTGAAAACATTCATTTTTGATAAATAGTGAAAAGCACTATGTTATTGTTTAAAGCCGATTTTTTATTTTAATAATTATTTATTTTATTTAAATTTATTTTAATTAAAAATAGATATATAATACCTATATATGTTCTATTTAATTCATTGGAGTCATTTTATAATAAAATTACATGTATAAAAGTATATTGAACTTTTTAACGTCTTTTACCCACCTTCTAGGCACATTTGCAATTTTGCATAAAACAAAATTTTTCCACCTCTGTTAATTGAATTTCAAAAATCCAAGAAAATATTAAAATCAGTAAATAAAATTTGATTCAATAAGGGAGAAATAATTTTTTGTGTGTAGTAACTTTTGACTTTTATTTACCACGGTTAAAAGTAAATAGGGTAATTAAAGGAAAAAATGATATTATAATTACCCTAAAACATGTCCTAATTCTATTGGATAAGTTTATTTAGACCAAAATCGACCTTAGAAATAAAATATGATCCTTTTTTACACTTGTATTAGATTTGGACATTTATTATTATTTTATTTAAAGAAGAGTTAAAAGTGTTAAATTCAAAGTTTAATAACTAAACTATTTTTAATATTGGGTTATACATAAGATAAATTCAAATATAAATATTCATTAGAAATATAAAATTAATTCCTACATAATGGTATTTTATTTAAAAAATTTATAGATTAAATAATTAAATTTATTTATGACACAATAATGATGCACTAATTACTTTATCAGTGAATGATTATAATAATTGATATCATAAATTTAAAAATAAATGTAAATTGAGTATTTTTATGATATCCAATAATTCTAGATGTTAATTTGACATTTTAGGGTTGATTAAGTAATTTTTTTTATTTGATAAAGTTTTTATGACTTTAACAAAAACAAAATACCAAATAGTGTTAAAATTGACATAAATGAGTTTTTAAAACAAATACTATGTTATTAATTGATATAATATTTATAAAAATTAATCTTCAGATAAAGTAATTAGATAAGGTTATATATATCAATAATTAACCACTTTGAGTTCTCTTGGATTTTTATAGTAAGTTTATTAACCATTTATTATAATAATTCAAGAGGACATGGTAAAAGATAAACTATTTAACTAAGAGTTAAATCTAAAAGATAGGGTTAACATGGTGACCAAAAATTGTCTAAAACCTATTGTTTGAGAAGATTTATACCCATCCATACCGTAGATTCTAAATAAATTAATTTGGATCCATTAGAAACCAAAAATTATTTTATAATAAAATAATATTTCAAACTTTTCCTAAAGTGACCATCACCTCTCTTATAAAAGGGCACTTACCCTTCTCTCAAATCACGCCACCAAAGCCATTTTTCTCAGACAAAACTGGCCCAAATCTCCTCCAAACTTCCCTCACATAATCCTAGAGTCATTACCCTGATCATAAAGCCAACCTAAGGATCCATTTTTTTAGATCAAAAATAAAACACCCAAATAAGGGGTAATTATTTTATCACCTCTTTTAAAGTTCTTTTCTTCTTCCACTTTCTCTTTCTTTGTTATTTCCATACCAAAAAAATAAATCTAGTAAATTATACATACTATGATATTATTATAAATTTGGTACAACCATACTCATTATTCTATCCATTCTATGAATGATAATGTCACCATGTGTGTGTACGTACAGCTTACTGCCTCCACGTCGTGGTGTAATTTTCTATTCAACACTCTGTTATTTGGATGGATATAATGATAAGTAATATGTATATAAATAATGAAAATAACATGATAATTTATCTATAAAATTAATATACCATCCAATTTCATACCTTTTAATCATTAAGGAAATGATATCATTGCTCATGTGTACGTACGACTTACCGTCTCCACGACGCGATTAGATTCATTTCCAGGTTCACCATTCAACGATGATTTTAAAAAAATATATTATTAATAATTATCTAATATATGACATAACAATTCTACTAGATATATGTGTGTTTGTGTGTGTGTAATTACATATATCTTATTCACTTACTTCCGTTCAATATGATATGAAAATGGAAACAACATTTATGTGTACATACGGTCTACCATCTCCATAAATGATGTTTTACATTTCCTATATCTATCTATTATACATATTTAAATTCTAGATATATATTATATATAAATAATGTTTTATATTCTGGAAGTATTTAAATCATGATCGAAATGATACGATCAAGAATAACAAGTTAAAACACGTATGATAAAAAAAGCGATTATTACCTGAAATGTTAATTTAACATGGAAATCATTTTTAAATGGGTAGTATAAAGTCATAAATGAATCATGTAAGATATAATAAATATGAATATGGTTTTTTTATAATTTAATAACGTACTATTATCATTATACGGGAGGTTAAACATACCCTCGACCAAAGGAAAATGGAATGTAAGGGTTAATTCTTCAATCTCATTATTATCCAAGATTGTTTATGTGTAAGTAAGTTCTAGTACATATTTTATATCCATGTCCATGTTTCATAAAATAAATTTCAAAATGATTCTTTTAAGGTGATATTTAAATAAAACATCATTTTAAATGTATTAAATATTTATTCTTCTAAATCATTCTCATTAACGTCCTTGTTTTCAAAATGGTTTTAAGGATTTATTTATATAGACATTATTGTTTTAAAATGTTAATTATTTTCAAAATATTAAAATTGGTATGGCACACTTTGATTCAAAAATATCTTTTAAATTAATTCCTTTATAAATGTGTGACTTTAAAATGATTTCACAAAAATAGATATTTCTCTCAAAAAGTTTTACTGATCATTTTGAACTATGTCAATATACTTTACTGGACATTATTCTTGATTAAGGTTGATTTATTATATTACCATATTCCATATTGTATTGAATGATTTATGATATGTTTTACTATGTATGTAATATTTTTATACCCTTTATGGTTTATGGTTGAATTATTGATATTTCATATTCTAGTTTTAATATGAATGTTTATGTTATGTTTCAACATTCTCATATGAGGAATGTAGTGGACTTATTAAGTAATGGGTGGGGCCCACTATATCCCCTCGATACATTAGTAGGTATCTTTAGACAAATTAGTGTCTTGGAACAAGTCCTTCGCAAAAAAGTTATTTGTAGTCATGGCACGAGGCCTTGATCATGTGGTAATGATGCCTGGTGTTAGGAATTCCATCATTATGAAATTAATTATTCCTTGTGATTATTCGACTAGTAGAATATCCATGTGCATGGTTATTTGGAAATTTTTGATTTATTTTCTCCATATTATGTTAAATTTTATGTTTAAAAGTCTGTTTTTTTATTAAACATCTTGCTTTAAAAGTTTATAGATTCTACTAAATTATTTATCATTACTGAGCATCTGAGCTCAACCCTTTCTTATGTTTTGTTTTCCCAAGATTCCAAGAAGTGTATTATCTTTGATATTCAGGGTTAAGATATGGGAATAATATTATTCTCAACAGATTATTTATGTTGTGTTTTAGGTTTGAATGTGTAATATAACGTTCATGTATGCAATCTATTTTCCAAGACTACTAAACTGATCGGTCCTTCAGGAATTGATTCCTTATAATCATACCAATTTATTAAAATAATGCACCAGCTATAGGCTTCTGAGGTTGGGACATTATAGTTGGTATCATAGGAATTTTAGTACAAACCTTGGAAACTAAATTTATAAAAACTTTGATTAGAGAACATTACCCTAAGATAGAATATAAGGATTAGTATAGAATAACTTACTAGAATTTTGGTAATGTAGATATTTTGTGTATTTTCCAAGAAATAAATCCCTATCTAGATATGAATAGGTAGAGGCGGATTTGGTACAGATGTACCTAGGAGTAAAATTTCCAAAAAGGAGTTTCGGGCTTGACTCGGGGTATCCTGGTACACGACCACGGGCCTTGCTGCACTCTTGGTTATGACACTCCTGGGGGATATGCTTAGGATAATTTACATTTTCATTATAAAACATTATGAAGTAGTTAGGAGTAAATACTTCCTCAAAGATAACATTTTTATAATATTATAGATTATATGTATAATCTTTTCAATTTACATTAGGTATTTTACAAGTTTTTACTTATACATTTTGATTCATAAGCTAACCAAGTGTATGTCATTGTTTAGAAATGGAGCCCAGTATAAGGAATGATAACTCTAGTAATACGCATGATCCAAAGAGTAAGAAGGATCATATCTTTCATGGTATTAATAAAACATTTATAATGTAAATAGTCTCCCACGTATTCTCATCATATGAAGAAATAATATCATGTGTTAATATTATAAGTAAATAATTCTTTGATTCCTCGGTATTTGAAGGGAAGAAATAGAATAAAAGGATGGTATAGATAAATATGGATAAAGGGAAGAGGGGGAAATGATTTTCCCATATGTGATAATTGTGGAAAGAATATCCTTGGTAAATGGTTGAAGGGAATGGGAGTTTGTTATAACAGTAGAGAAAAAGGCCACCAATTACATGATTTCATGGGTAAGAAATAGGTTTCAAATGTACAATGTTTCACCTATAAGGAGTTGTGACACTACGCGAATCAATGTCCAATCATCAGAGTATGCCCCAAATGATTCTATTGGATAATAATCATGTTATGATAATACCACAGATGAAGAGGATTGACTAGTGTTCTTATGTTGTTATTAAATAATTATTTCATTTGAGAGTTGTATCAACGATGTAATGGTTATATGAATTATGGAAATAAATAAGGATTGTACTGCGGTACTATTTCATTAGAGATTGGGGATTATATGGTTTGAAGAAAAGTGACTCAATAGCAAGTTAAATGTTTTGTAAAATACATGGTTAAAGGAAACATAAACATTAATATGGTTCTAATATTGAGATAGTGATTTTGTAATAAGATATGATTTATTTGGATAAATTATATTCGATATTCTTGACTGCTTTGAAATTAATTAATTGTTTTTTTTATTCCATTATTGTTGGAGTTTACAAAATTTTTGGATATGAGGAGTATATCCAGTATTATATAAGGAATAAGAGAGCATGAATGTAATCAATAAGGTCTTATGGTAATTCAGGGTGTTTCCGTGTTTTAAAATAATACATGATTAAGTTATTCACATGTTATTACGTAGCAAAAACGATCTTCATTGTGTTTATCTCCCTTATAAATTTTGGACTGTGACTTGGGATGGAAGTATTTTGGATAAGTTTAAAGGTTGGAATCGATGAAGTTTGACATTGGATACAATTTTTAAGGTTAAATAATTTCTTAAGATTATTTTTGAATTCTTATAAAAGGAAAACCTGGAGGTCGAAGGATAAACCGTCACATCCGGCAAGGCCGCGAGACTTGAACCCACAACCGAAGGCCAATAAGGGTGCATCACCTACCACTGGCCTATATGGTGTCCTTGTTTTTATAATGTAGTTTTTTTTTTAATTTCCTGATAAATGAATTATAAATTCATTATTTTTTGAGCCCTATATGATTAGGATAAATTGAATATTTTTGAGTTCTAATATCTTTTGGAGTGAAAGATGAGTTTTTGGTAGAAATTAGTTAATGGGTGGAAATATACTTGTCAAGTATTCTTTTTTATGTATTCTATGAAGAAATTAATTTCTAACCATTATGGAAAGGATCATAAAACCAAAAATTTGTTATCTTAATACTCTATGTTTGGTTGAATTAATGATATTTTAAATCATCGTAGATTGATGGATTTGAGGCCCACAATTTTACAGTTTTTTGTGATTGATGACCTCAATCACTCCCTATAAATATTTATGTTTTTTCTACAATTATGTGTCTCTAATTTCCACCAATATTCTCCTAATCAGGATCATAATTTGATGGTGACTTTTTCATTTCCCTTTCCCTCTTATTAAGAGTAAATTTTTTTTACCCAATTTACCATGTGGCTTTTCCACAAAGGTATTTCTCTATTTTAACCATTTATTTTTTAAGAACAATTTCAAATTGTGAGGATGTAATTTATTGAATGAGGGTATAATTTAACACCCTAAGATTTCATTGTACGTTATCTCTTCAAAGTAATTCAATAACTTGTGCAACACGCAACACCGAGTTCGAGCGCACCACGACTTACCAAACTAGCCGTTCAAAAAGCGATTATGAATATTATTAACTGAATTTTGAATTTTATATACTAAATATAATTTTATAATATATATTATGTGTTTCTTAGAAAAAATATAAGAACAAAATAATTTTTTTTTCAGATAAAAGAATTATTTTTCAAAAAATGCAATTTTATTACCATTTATTGGAGAACCTACTTTAAAACCAATATTTGAAACTTTTATATATTAAATTTAATGAATTTAAATTATCCTTTATAATTGGTATATAAAAATTTATTTTAGAGAAATTTTTGGTACTCTTCTGATAACTTTCACATTCTGATGAATTGTGAAAAATACTAAATTTTAATTGAAAACAAATTCTTTAATAGAAATAATTTATAGTGTTAAATTATGCATTTTAAGGGTTTATAAGTATAATTATACTGTATTTTTATCATTTAATGCAATTTAGGTAATTTTAAGTAATTTCACATTTAAATTTTACATAAACACATGTCAATATTTTGATAGTTTTTACTTTTTAAAAAACCTGCTTTCTGGTTTTGACAATGGAAATTAATTTTAAATTAATTAATGAAACTTATATGTTTTTAATTTGGTAAAATATACATCATTTTAAGATTCATAATATCAAAAAAATTAGGGTGAATTTTTGGTACTTTTATGAAAACTTTCAATTTTTGATGTATAGTGAAAAACATTGTGTTATTGTTTAAACCGGACATTTTATTTAAATATTTATTTATTTTATTTAAATTTATTTTAAGTAAAAATAGGTATATAATACCTATAAAATTTCAATGAAATTAATTGGATTAATTTTATAATAAAATTAGATGTATATAAGTTTATTGAACTTTTTAACATCTTTTACCCGCCTTCTAGGAACATTTGCGAATTTTCATAAAACATAATTTTACCACTTCTATGAATTGAATTTGAAAAATCCAAGAGTCATGGTTGAAATTATTAAGTAAAATTTGGTTCAATAAGATTAAAATAATATTCTTTGAATAGTAACTTTTGACTTTTATTTACCACGGTTAAAAGTAAATAGGGTAATTAAAGGTAAAAATGATATTATAATTATCCTAACACATGTCCTAATTCTATTGGATAAGTTTATTTCAACAAAAAACAACCTTGGGAATATAATATGATCTGTTTGGTCCACTTGGATTAGATTAGGACATTTATTATTATTTTATTTAATGAAGTGTTAAAAGTGTTAAATTCAAAGTTTAATAACGAAACCAATTTTAATATCAGGTTATACATAAGATAAATTCAACTAAAAATATTAATTAGAAATATAAAAAGAGTTCCTACATAATGGTATTTTATTTATAATTTTTAGAGATTAAATAATTAAATTTATTTATGACAGAATGATGATGCAGTAATTACTTTATCAATGAAAGATTAAAATAATTGATATTATTAATATAAAAAAAATGTAAATTGAGGATTTTGATTCCAGCCAAAAAAAATTAGGTTAATATTACGTGTTAGGTTTCATTAAATAAATTTTTTTTGAAGTGTTAAAGTTTTTATGGCTAACAAAAACAAAATTCAAAATAGTGTCAAAATTGACATAAATGAGTTTTTAAACAAATATTATATTATTAATTGATATTATATTTCTAAAAATATATGGTTTGGAAAAAAGAATTATATAAGGTTAGATATATTGATAATTAACCACTTGGGGTTCTCTTGTATTTTTATAGTAAGTTTATTAACTATTTATTATAATAAAATAATAGGATATCGTAAAAGTTAAACTATTTAACTAACAGTTAAAGCTAAAATATAGGGTTAATATGGTGACCTAAAATTGTCTAAAACCTATTTGTTGAGTGTATTTCTACCCATACCCACATTATCTACTAAATAAATAAATTTTATCCATTAGAAACCAAAAAATATTTTATAATAAAATAATATTTCAAATTTTTCCTAAAGTGACCCTCACCTCTCTTATAAACGGGTACTTCCCCTTCTCTCAAAATCACACCTCCAAAGTCATTTGTATTGGCCAATCCCTGCCCAAAAATCCTCCCAACTTCTCTCAATTCAAACTAGAGGCCTTATCTTTAGCATAAATCCAACCTAAGGAGCCCTTTTGTTCAAATCAAAAGGAAACACCCAAAGAAGAGGTAATTATTTTATCATCTCTTTCAAACTTCTTTTCTTCTTCCACCTTCTATTTATTTATTATTTCTGTACCAAAATAATAACTCCAGTACCTTATACATACTTTTATTATATTATAAATATTTTAAAACCATAATCATCATTCTATCCATCCTATGAATGATACTTTTTTCATAAGTGCGTACGTACGACTTACCGTCTCCACGCTGTGGTGTAATTTGTTATTCAACACTATGTAATTTGGATGAATATAACGATAAGTAATATGTATATAAATAATACAAATAACATGATAATTTCTCTATAAAATTAATATACCATTCAATTCCACAGCTTTTAATCCTTAAGGAAATGATATCGTCGCCTGTGTGTACGAAGAGATAACATTCTCCACGACGCGATGAGTTTCATTTTCAGGTTCACCATTCAACAATGATTATAAAAATATATATTATTAATAAGTATATAATAAATTACATTATAATTATACTTGAGATATATATATATATATATACATACATATATCTTATTCACTTACTTCTGTTCAATACGATATGATAACGGAAACAGCGTTTATGTGTACGTACAGCCTACCGTCTCCATAAATGGTGTTTTTAATTTAATATATCTATCTATTATACATATTTATATTACAAATATATATTATATATAAATAATTTTTTATATTTTGGAAATATTTAAATCATTATCTAAATGATACGATCAAGAAAAACAAGCTAAAACACGTCTGATAAAGAAAGCAATTATTACCCGAAATGTTAATTTAATATTGAAATTATTATTAAATGTGTAGTATAAAGTCATGAATGAATCATTTAGGATATAATAAATATGAATATGGTTCTGTTATAATTTAATAACATATTATGGTCATTATACAGGAGGTTAAACTTACCCTCAACCAAAGGAAAGTGCAAGGTAAGTTTTAATTCCTCAATCTCATTATTATCCGTGATTGTTTATGTGTAAGTATTTTCTGGGAAATATTTGTTATCCATGTCCATGTTTCATAAAATACATTTCAAAATGATTCTTTTATGGTACTCTTTAACTAAAACATCATTTTAAATGTTTAAAATATTTATTATTCTAAATCATTCTCATTAATGTTCATGTTTTCAAAATGGTTTTATGGATTTATTTTTATGGACATGATTGTTTTAGAATGTTAATTCCTTTAAAAAGTTTCAACATGGTATGGGATACTTGGATTCAAAAAATATCATTTAAATTAATTCCTTTATAAATGTGTGACTTTAAGATAATTTCACAAAAAGGGATATTTCTCTCAAAAAGTTTTACTAATAATTTTCAACTATGTCAACACCCTTTACGGGATATTATTCTGGATTAAGGTTGATTTATTATAATAAAATATTCCCTATTTTATTGAATGATTTATGATATGTTTGACTGTGTATGTACTAATTTTATACACTTCATGGTTTATGGTTGAAGTATTAACATCTCGTATTCTAGTTTTAATAATAATGTTTATATTATGCTTCAACATTTTCATATGAGGAGTGAAGTGGACTTAGTAAGTGATGGGTGGGGCCCAATATAGCCCCTAGATGCATCAGTAGGTCTCATTAGAAAAATTAGTGTCTTGGAACAAGGCCTTGACAAAAAAATTATCTGTAGTCTTGGTATGAGGCATTGACTATTTGCTAATGATGTCCGGCGTTAGGCATTCCCTCATTATGAAATTAATTTTTACATGTGATTATTTGACTAGTATAATATCCATGTGCATGTTTATATGGTAATTTTTGATTTATTTTCTCCATATTATGTTCATGGTTATATTTAAAAGGATGTTTTTTTATTACACATCTTGCCTTAAAATTTTATAGCTTCCGCTAAATTATTTACCTTTACTGAGCAACAGAGCTCTCCCCTTTCTTATGTTCTGTTTTCCAAGGATTCAAAGAAGTGTATTGTGTTTGATATGAAAATTTAATCTAGGGGAATAATGGTGTTCTAAATAGATTATTTATGTTGTGTTTTATGTTTGAACTTGTAATGTAATGTTCATGTATGTAATCTATTTTCCAGGACTGTTAAACAGATCGGTATTTAGGGACTTGATTCCTTATAATCATGCCAATTAATTAAAATAATGCACCGAATCTGGGCTTCTGGGGTCGGGGAATTATATACTATTTAATATATTTAATATATTTTAAGGATTTATTTCGATCCCACTAAGCCTCAGAATCGCACACAGTCTTAGTTCCTAGTCTCAAAATTAATACATATAATATCAAAAAAATAATAAAGGGAAAATATGATTCATTAAATCTCTTCCCCTTCTTATCCTCCTTCTCACCAGCTTCCAAAAGATCAATAATTTCTATGCCTTCATAAATCAACCCTTTTGCCTCTCAGAGTGAGATAAGGAAAATATCATCTGCTAATAATTCAGAATATATGTAAGAAATTTCCTCCACTGTTTCAACTTCCAATCCACATTACCCTATACATCATTTTCAAGGTATAATTCACTATGGGTATCCACTCTATAATCCACTACCTCCTTGTCATCATAATCATACCACAAACACAGCTACTCTGGGATTAATGGAGGGCTCTTCTACTATCTACCTATAATCTATTGGGATTTTTCTTTCAAACCATGCACTCAAAAATCCTTCATAGCAGGACTATGTACACCAAGACTCTCAACCATTAGAAGTTTAAAACAATTGGCCAAACCAAAACCATTATTAAAGATGTTAACATATAACCCAACACCATCATTGTTGTTCTTATTCCCCTCTCGAATAGGGGTCCCAGGAGCTCCACCCCCATACTTCCTAGACATCATGGAATATGTGAGGATACTTGTTTTTTTAGTGGCCTTATGCACTCTTCTTCCAATTTCCCTTACATTCCACACTTTAGGCATTTAACCAATCTTTGAAAACCATTTTGTTTATGCCCAATCAAACCAAAACCCCACATAGGTGAGAAAATTTTTCAAATTCCACTCTAATATTAATCTCATCATTACAAGTTGATAGGATTACCTTGAATATATGATTCTCACTAACATCAATTTCAACCACGATTCTAGAATAATGGTCAAATCTTACCAATTCAGTTTCCCTATCAAGGAAGATAGGAACACTGATAGATGTTGCAATATCATGGATAATTTACATGTGGCATAAAAAACATTTGAGACAACAAAGATAAATCCAGACCTATGAAACTGTGTTCTTGACATTGGAAAAATAAAAATCATAAGACCATTCATCAACACAGAATAACTAAACATTCAAAAAATAGATCTAAGACTCTAAGAATTTTACTTCAGAGCTTTGGAAAGAAATATTAAGTGGAATAAACCTCGTCCAAGAGAGACGAAACTCTAATTAGAGAAACACCAAAGTTCGAAAATTCAACATATTAGATCATCTTGATGCCATGGATTTTTAACTCATGGAAGAACAATCCTTTTGATGATGGAGTTCTTGCACATCGCTAATCTTTCAGATGCTACATTCAATATTTCCCCAACATGAACGATAAATATTTTTATGAAAATAGTTCCAATTATATAACCATGATAGGAAGCTAAGTGATGATATCTATAATTATCTGCCTTCAGTAGAATCACATCTAAACCCTTATTTACTTGGGTATCACCTTTGTGAGATTGATCATTCCAACTCTATCCAGTGAGGAGCACCTTAGGATCTGAAGATCGGTAAATTTTATCACTTTTTATATTTTTATTCAATATATACAATTTGTTACATTATAATATTTTTTCTTTTTTTTCTTTTTTAATACACTTTATTCATTAATAGTGTTAATTTATTTTTTAATATTTTTAAAATTTATTCATTTTCAAATTTTTATTGTTCAATATGTTTTTAATTTTATCCATTTTCAATATTTATTTATAAATGTTAATTAATTAACATTTAATTTTTTTAATATGGTAGTATTTTATATAATTAACATATATTCATTAAAGTATATAAATATTCATAATTAATTTTTTCAAATTATCTATATAATTAATGACGGTTAATCTTTTTTAAAATTCATTCATTCTTAACATTTTTATTTCATTAATGGGTGATACATATTATATTGTGTCATTTTTCAAATTAACATATATAACACTTGTAAATATATATATTTGTATATATATATGTGCACACACATTAATTTCAAAAACAAATTTATTTACATAATTAATAAAATCTTATATAGAAACCCACACCTAATATTTAAATAGTTTATTAAAATTTTAATATTCACTTTAGATTTTAATTTAGTAAAATAATATATTTAATATATTATGTTTTTAATTAGTAAATTTTATTTATTCATTTTTAATATTATTATAGTTAGTATTATTTATACATTTTTAATATATATTATTTTTTAAAATTTAGACATTTTCTAATATTTATTTATACATATTCATTTATTATCTATTAATATTTTAAATATTTATAAATCTTTATTTTAATATATATTTCCATATTTTATTTTTTTAATAATTAGTATAATTAATAAAACTTATCCCTTTTTCAATATTTTTAATGTCTACTCATTTTTAATTATTCAATTTCACTCATTTTTAACATTTAGGCATTTAAGATTATATATTCAATAATAACGTTAAACATATATTTGTAAATAAATATTTATAAATTAAATATTTTTAAATAAATATTAATAAATAAATATATTTATAAATAAATATATCTATAAATAAATATATTTATAAATTTAAATTTACCATATTTATAAAATTATATAATTATAGTTATAAAAAAAATATATAATTTTTTTTAAAATTATTCATGTAATTATAAATAAATATATAAATATATATATTCAAAAAATTATAAAATTATAATAAATATATTTAAATGATGAATATATTTACTATATTTTCATATATTTTTATATATATTTGTTAAATATATACAATTATATTAATATATAATGATATAAATATTTTTATAATTATAAATTTATAATAAGTATATTTAAATAATGAATATATTTACTATATTTTTATATTTTTATTTATTTATTTATTTATTTATTTATTAAATATAAATAATGATATAAATATATTTATAATTGTAAATAAATAATTATAAATATATTTACAAATATATTTATATAATTTTATATTTATAATTATAAATATATATATATAATTTTTATAATAAGTATTTATATAATTTTAAATAAATAATTGCATATTTGAAAAATTGTAAGATTATAAAAAATATATTTAAATAATGAATATATTTAATAGATTTATATTTATATTTATTTATGTTTACTAAATACTTATGTAATTATATAAATATATATAAATATATAAATATATACAAATACATACAAATATTTATAATTATATACAAATATTTATAAATATATTTATTTATAAATATAATTATAAAAATTTATTGAAAATCTCTCTTTTTGAGTGCTTTCTTGAAAGCACTGATAAAACTCTCCCTTGACTTTTTAAAATGACCCTAACCGAATAGATTTCAGCCACACCTCTCAAGATCTCATGGAAGTCCAGTGCTATTGTTTCTTCATCTCAACCTTATCTCGGGCGAATCATGCCTTCAATCTAAGGTATGTTATTTCTTTCTCCTCCTATCTCATTGCTTCCATGTTCGGGTTTCGTAGTGTGTATTAGTGTGGCATTTTCTTGGCTAGGTGCTCTGGTGGTTTTTGCGATTTCCTTATCCTTCATTTTATCCTCCATCCATGTTCTTCTTTCTCCTCCCTTGCAACTTCGTGTTATTGTATGAACCCCAGTTGGGTTCATATTCTAAATTTTTAATGTCTCGATCTATAAGGTGTTTAGGTTCTATTTTTTGATATGTTTTATTATTAGTTATTGGTTTGTATTTTTGTTATTTGTATTTATGGTGTTTTTATGGTTATAGATTCTTGAATTAGGTTGAATTTTAATGGGAAAGTTATGGATGTCCAAATTTTCTAGTATTTATTAATCTCTTTCAGTTTTGGGGATTTTGAATTAGAAATATGATGAATGATTTGTGGTATAATTCATGGTGTTTTTTGAGTTATTTATTGGAACTATTGTTATAGTTTGATTCTTTGGGATCTAGGTTTGGTTGGATTTGGTGACATGGGAACGATTTGGATTTGTGTGTCATAGGGTATGGATTTCATAATTAGTGGTTATCTAAAATCATGTAGATATTGCCTATAAATTATTAGGGAATAGAATTCATATGATGGTTAGGATCTAATAGTTATATCACGTTTTCCTTGATTAGTAATCCATTACAGTCTCATTCATCGAATTTAAAAGGATATTTTCTTTTTTAATGGTAAATTTTTATAATCAATTATATCTTTTTTATTTGGTTTATCATGTTGTGGAATTTAAGTTCCAAGGGTTTAGGGGCTACTGATGATCATTTATAATTTTAAAATATCTATATTAATATTGGTAGGTGGTCTCAAATCAACAAGAGATTCTCAAGCTATGCCTGTAACAATTTCTCACTCTGTTTTCAAAATATTTTTATAAAATTCATATTATACTTTGAAAATATCAACAGATGGTTTACAATTATATTTTTATATAAATTATTAAATTTATTCAATGGTTACATATGATGGTATGTAGTGATCATCACTCTATCTTTCTTATTTTTGGTGAACCATAATTTACGAATTCAACTTTAGTGATCCCCTACAAACCTATATCATAATTTCATAGACTATTTGTTGAAATTAATATCTAGTAACTGATATTAAATCATATCAAATAAACCATACTATTAAAGTGTCACACACTTTTTATTGACTTATACTTGGGTAGAAATGTAACCCTTGGGTATGTTTCTAAGTCATTATATTTTATAGAAAACTTGTAGCTTAGTGTCTCTACTTGACTTATCACCGTGGTTAATTTTCATATAACTAGAGTGGAATTCATTTAATCTAAACCAAATTCTATAATTAGAGTCACTTATTCAAACTTAAACATGAATAATCTAACATTCAAAAAACCACACTTGACATATGGTAAATATTTCTTCAATGATGATTTGGAAGCTGAGTTTAATATGAGAAAATAATTGATTTACTATGAAAAACAAAAATATATATATATATACCCAAAAATCACACTTAACAACTATACTAGTTTTATGAGTGTTAAAGTGTGGAAATTTTAATTAAAACCTTATCTTAGAAGTTGTTTCCCTTAGGATATGCTTTATAGTTTTTCCTCATTTTCATCTTTAATTCTGCTTCAAATGTTTTTATACAATATTTTCAGTTGATACTCACATTTCTATTCTAAAACATGGCCAATTAAATGAAATTTGGTTACATTTAGTATCTATAATATGCATTTTGTTGATTGTAGGGTAATAAATTTTAGAATTGAACCTAAAAATTTAATAAATATGGTCTATTATTAACAAATAACATTTTTTTGAATTTATGTTTTTCAATTTCTTCCCATGTAATACCACTATAATTCCTAGGTTTAACTATTAAAACAATTTCACTCTATATCTTTGTAAATTTGTAGATATTTTTATTCTCACAACTGTTTTCTCTACTGTGCCGATACATCATTACAAGTTTCCAACTATATTGTTTTTTCTCACACCCTAAATGGACTCCTCGGGGGATATACAACCTCTCTTATACTAATTTCCTTGTAATTATGTAAAATGGTTACCATAAGACCACCTGGTTGGGTAATTTATTTTTGACATAGAATATGGATTAGTTCTTGTATCAGAGTATAATCTAATGGAGGTTATTCGTGATCCTGTTTGGATCTTATCTAATTCCTCTTATTTTTTCCTCTATATCAGAATGAATTTGGATTGAATTCAATTTATTAATTCTGTTATATTATGAGGTTTATGTTTTTAGTTGTGTTTTCATTTATGTAGAGAGTTATGGGTGGTTTACATTCTATTTCTTTCCTCATATGGACTTTTTGTTAATGTTTTGTTCTTGGAATTTTTAGCTTATTGATGAGTCGTTGTGAATTTTATGTAAGGAATAAACATGACATATCTCTAAATAGAAATGATTAAATCATTCCCTAACTATAAGTTGAGACCCAAAACACTATCCACTAGTTTTTGGGGACCAAAGAGGACTCTTAGGGTAGTAGTGAATATGAATCAAGTGTTTTATAGGTTTTCAAGTTATGGATAATATATGAAGAGTCATTTTTTACTAATATGATTATTATTTATATCATGGATTAAAATTCATAACAATTTAAATACAATGATAACAAAATTGAAGATAAAAATGAGTAAAAATTCAAATATTGATAAAAATAAAATGGTTGAACAAACATTCCCCCTCCTTTGAAGCTCCATTTAGATTGTGAAGGAAACACCACCTACCCACCACATACTAGGTAAATAATTGAATATACATAAACTCCTACAACTTTTTGGACTCCCGTCTAGAAAGGCTAAAAACCTTCCTAGAATTACTGCCTTTTTTCCTGGGAATCTAAGCACTTTTGATCTCTAGTCCTTATACTAGAGGTCTTTTCCTTTTCACTGAGTAATTGAAGGAATTATTTGAATGCTTAAACTATAATAGATATATTATCATGAGTGTGTGTAATACCATCAAAATAATCATTCTCATAGTCACACCATTCAAGGATCCCCTTATTGGGATTAAACTATTGTTGATGCTTTTTTCAACTTTAGGAAAAAAACTAAGAAATGTAAGCCAGTGATTATCTAACTCCTAACATAGGATCATTTATATTTAGGGTGAAAACTATCATTCACATAAACTTTATCTCTCAAAAAAATTATTTCATTTTTTTATTCGTACGCATCCCCCATCTCTTCTGGACATTCAACTATTTTTTTTGAAATACTTTGGATAGTATTAATCCCATACCGAGTACTGGTGATCATTTTAGAAAAAAACATAGGATAACACCAACCACTAGTGGAGTAATTCTTTTCTTAAATTAAATTACCCATTTCCTTCAAAACCAAGAAAATTATTTGAAATAATAAAATGTTGGGTTTCCCTTATTATAATTATCTATAACATTATCCTTTTATTATGAACATATTATGTGTATTTATATATTTTTTTGTTCAAAATGAATGTTTTATGAACCTAATAGGATGGATATGAATCCAAAATGGATGAATACTAATTGTATGACAAAAAAATATGAAGATGGAGATAAAGAGTTCATCAAGTTTAAAATATAGTATTCATAAGACCCTTATCAAATAATTTATATGTTTTTACTTATTAGTAATTCAAGATACATAAGTTTATAAGATTTATAGGAACAATTTATTTTTCACAAAATAGATCAGAGACAAAGATGTTTAAATTAACATAGGTAAAAAATGAATGTGCACACTGATTGGGATGATACAGTATTTTATGGATCACTTGATATGAATACCAATGTAAATAATGGTGGAGATTTCATAGAATAAATGGAAGTGGAAATTAAAGATGACCTTTGGATTTTCCAAAGTTGTTTGAGAAGTTAAATAGTTGTGATAAGAGGCTATTGTATACTGGTTGTCCAAAATTAATAACATTTTTAGCAATATTGAAGTTATATAATTTGAAAGCTGGAAGAATATGGAGTGACACCAACTTTACATAACTACTCGGTCTCTTAAAAAACATACTACTAGAAGAAAATGAACATACCTATCAATAATATTATGTTAAACCAATTCTATGTTAAATGGGAATGATCTCTAAAAATTACTCTCTTTTCCAAATGATTGCATACTATTTCCTAGGGACCATGAATCAGTCATGCAATTCCCAAAGTATGTCATAGATCAATACACGAAATATAAATCAGTTCCTTCGAATGTTTTATGGTATATTCCTATCATTCCATATATCAGAAGACTATATGGATGTTAGGAAACCACAATAAAATTGACGTGGAATGTGGTTATAATAATTAAATATGGGAAACTACATCATCTAGTATATTATCCTTAGTTGAAGAAAAATGATTATGATTATACTAAATTTAGAAATGAGTTAAGAAAATTATTTCTTGCCTTATCTAAATATGGAATACACCCTTTTGGTTTATAGAGTATTACTCACAGTGCTTGTCCCATCATGTTGGTAAATTATAACTTACCTCTATGGTTATGCATGATGTGAAAATACATTATGTTTTCTCTATTTATTTCTATACCAATGAAACCCAGTAATGATATTGATTTCTATTTGTCTCTATTAATTGAATGTGTGAAATTGATATGGGATATAGGTGTTAAAATGTATGATTCTTATAGAGTTGAATAACTCATATTGAGGGCCACATTTTATGGGATGATAAATGACTTCCCTACTTATGGAAATTTTTTAGGCTATAGAATTAAAGGAATATTGGGGTGTCCCATTTGTGAAGAATGCACACGCTCAGTTTGGTTTAAACATTCCTTGAAGACAATGTTTTTAGGACATCATAAATTTTTACCATAATGAAATAAATTCCAATAATGGATGACATCATTTAATAGGAGTACCAAACAAGGTACAACACTGTTTCCACTAATAGGTGATCAACTCTTTTATAAAATAAAAGATATTAACATTATTTTTAGTAAAACATTTTCAAAAAACATTAAAAAATAGTCTAAAAAAGAGATAAATTTTATTTGAATTAAATTATGTTAATTTTTTATACATAAAACATTTTCATAATGACATGAATATATAAAAAAATATTTGATATTCTTATTAGAATGTTACTAAATGTTCCTGGAAAAAATATGGCATCAAGGGTGGGCTGGACATTATTGACATGGTGACAAGAGAAGAGTTTGCATCAGTGAAGGGTAATGGGTGTAAATTTCTTCCTCCAGTTTCATACACTCTATATAGACAGGAAAAAAAATTATATTCCTTAATAGTGTAAAAGTTCCAAAGGGGAATTCATCAGAAAACAATAATGTTTCATAAATTACTAATTTGATGTTATAGAGACTAAAATCATGTGATTGTTATGTTTTGTTGCAAGATTTGAAGCTCGTTTCATTACATTTCATTCTACCTAAAAATTTATAACATATAATAACCATAATATGATTCTCTTTAAAATCCATATGCATTAAATTTTTAGACCCATCAAAGTTAACAATCATGACTAAGTAGGTTATAGTCATATTATGTGAATTTTAGATACTATTCCCACCATCATTATTTGATATAATGGTCCACTGGATGTTTCACTTGGTTAGGGAGGTTCAACTATGTATTCTTGTCCATTATATATAGTTTTACCACATTAAATGGTATATAATGATTTTTAAAGGGTATGTCAAGAATTGAAGTTAGTCAAAATGTTGCATTTCTAAATTATATATTATTGATGAATCTATTGCGGTTTAAACTGATTACTTATCAAATATTGATATCATTAGTCTCCCAAAGTCTGATCACATCAGACCCCTTATGAGAAAAGGGATTTTTTGAAGTTAAGTCATTATAATTACCATCACAGAGTGAGAAAAAGAGAATGTTTTCATTTTACATAATAGTGAAGATGTTGATTCATACGTTGACTCCCACAAAGCTATTCATAGAGGTTTTAATTAATCAAGGGTTTAATGATGGATATAAAATATGGATAATCATTATTTTATAGGATAGTTATAAAATTAAATTTATAATGAGTTATCTAAAAATATGAATTCAATTGTTGAAATACTTTGATGGCTATTCATGGGACCAAATGAAAATGTTATATCATACAATGGGTTTTTAATAAATGTTTATACGTTCTATATAAAAGAATATGATGATAGTAGTATGATAAAAAATAGTGAAGTTATGCTTGTGGCGGAAGTGAGGAACATATCTAGTTCCAAGTATTAAAATAAAATTTATGTGAATATTTCATATTTTAGCATTATCGAATATATATAGGTGTTGGATTATACAACATTCCAAGTCCCAATTTTCCATTGCAAATGGGTTCTCAATAGGAGTGCAGTCAAAGTTGATCAAATGGGCTTAGTGAATGTGAATTTTAGAGTGGAAGGGGAATAGGATGAACCATTGATAATAACATCCCAAGTAGTGCCAGTATTTCATGTTTAAAATCTAGAAACCATGAATTGTTCGAATTTCCTATTGGATACTAAAACAACTCTTGGGTTAGATGAAAATTCAAAAGAGGATGACCCTTTCATTGGTAGATCACAATTAGTTCATGGTGGTCCTAATTTAGACAAATTATTATATGTTAGAGTGGATTACAAAGAGGGGATTTGGATTCTCAGTAGAGGATCCAAATACCATAAACATTTATAAAAAATAGAGTTCAATGAGAGGGTTAAATTGGTTTTTAATATACTCAATTTTTTCTCAAAATATTATGTGTTCTCTACTTTATTAAAATAATATAAATTAAATGTTTGACTACTCATGTAGACAGTATCTCCTGCACATGATGATGTTAATAATATTATGGGATAACAGGTTGTTGATTCCAAAAATACATAATTATCAGGGGATCAACCACATATTGTTGAAAAAAATGACACAGCTTCACAGTGTTTACTAAAATTATCTTGGTAATAAATAGGGGTATAAATTTTGAGGTTGGCTAGAATCAACATAGCTTACCTATTAACCCCAAAAATTCAATGTTCATTAGTAATGTTAGGGTCACAATTAGGATGAATGTGTCGATTTATATAGATTCATGGCACCATGTGCATCTTGAAATGAAGGAAACCCTTTGGGAAGATATTAAGGTAATTTTATGATAACCATTATCTATTTTAATTGTTCTTAGAGATGCTGAGGGGAAAGTAAAGCCCTAGAAACCAGTTACTTATGCACACATTATAATGAAGGAAACATCAAATGCCTTAATTATTCATCATGATGATAAATCATTTTGGGTAAATTTTAGTTGATAATATATTATTTCGTAGTATTTATTTTCTCTAATTTGATTTAAAATTTTCAATTTATGTAACAGTAATGGAGTGTTGATAATAATGAACGTGCATCAAAACCAATGTACCCTTATCATAAATAAAGGATGGGGTACACTTCACTGGAGAAGAAATTGGTATATGTTTTAAATCAAAATTAAATGTTATATGTGATATGAAACAACATTTTTTCCTTTTTTATATAAAAATTGATGAATAAAATTCTTAAACCACTTCAATCCCATGTCATGTGCAATGTAATGGGGTTCATGTAAATAAGGAGGGTAAACTAATTATTGAAAACAAAAAAAATGGTATGTAAAACATCTGTAAGTATGACATAATAGTAATTATTTATGCATGATAATGTTATTACATATTTATTTTCACATGTTTTTTATATATTTTAGACACAATAATAGATAGTGAACTTACCAGAAGAAAAAACTACTATTAGTAGCTTTGAAGTGGTTGAAAAAATATGGTCATGTTAGAGGTGTAGGTTTTGGAGTGTACACTAAAAAATATTTTGAGAATACAAAACCACAATAAGAAACATATAATATGATGAATGTATTTCTAGAACAAGTAGATGTTTTGCAAGATATTATTCTCTAGTCTGGTTTGGAAGACCAATATACGAAAAAGGATCAAAGAGAATTGGATGTGAAAAAAAGATGAGCACATGAACAACCAAATAACTCTACTAGCTTTATGGATAGTCTTTCCCCCAAACACATACCTTACCTAAGGTAATAAGTTTTTTCATTTATTTATCTCTTAAATATGAATCAAACAATTTTTGATAACATTATATTACTAAAATTAAATAGGGTAAAGTTTTATGTGATTTTAATCTATCAACACCCACACACCACTTTATTATGAGGGGAATGGTGTATAATATAATAGGAGACATGCTACACAATAAATAACTCCCAAAATATCACATAAAAGTGGAAATTTTGGTAGTTCAAGGGCCACTATTGAGTTTCATGTTCCACTTGAAGATCTAGATATTTAAATGGTAAAAATTATATTATAAATTTCGTATCATGGTCCTCAAATAATATAAAGATAAATGAGGTATTTCTTTAATAAATTTTTTCAAATTAAAAACCTGTAACTATTGATGAAAAAGGGTCTGAAATAAGGGATTTTATTAAAGATAGAAAATGCATTGGGGAAATGAAAGGTTACATCAATACAATATAGTGTATTGAAGAAAAAAATAAAAGGACCTTCTAAGAGTACCTTCTCCCCACCAGTTACACTACAATAAATATTATCATTACAAATACATATAAAGACCACATTCAAAGATAAAGATATGTCCTAAATTCTATATGCAGAATAGATATTTGGAACTGTCATTATAAACACAATTGTTCTCAAGTGTATAAATAATATTCTCAAGTGTGAATTGATGGGAGTCTCATTTTTTAATACATATATAACATACATTTTCATAATATGTTTGTCTAAAAAAAGATCTAATATATTCATTAAAGTTAGTAACTATTCATATTTTCTATGGTAATTTATAATTCTACAATATAAATGGAAAACCCTTAAAATCAAAAACTAGATTCATTAATCCCTATAACATTTCTATGGAAGAAACTAAATTAGAGTCGAAATAAATTAATATGGAAAAATTTGATCTAAACGAGGTGTTTGAGAAGAAAATAATAGATGAAAAACTCTTTTTCATTCCTACAAAATAGGGGTAAAACTCTACAACATAATCATATAAAATATATATTGTTTTCATTACAATTTTTTTAGAAAGCACTAGATGTTGACAAAAAACAATCTAGATACCCCAAATATATAATTTTTAGATCCAATGTATGGATATCCATCAAACTGACCACCCATGACCTATATTGTGAATTTTTAATGCACTACGATCATCATATTATAGATAAACATAAAATTATATATTTCAAAATATTTTTTAAATATAATTTTTTTATGATAGGGAGGTCACTAAATATAGGATAAATCATGGAATGAGTTCAGTTAATGAATATAAGAAGCCTATGGATTTCTTAAAATGGAAATATATTAAGGTATATATTGAAATAGTTAACTATTAAAACATATTTCAAAACAATTTACTTATTTTGGTTAGTGTTTTGGTAGTGTCCAAAGCAAAATAACAACAAATATTTTAGTTATTATTTTTATAAATTAATTAAAGATATTGTAAACCACAAGAATACTAGAATCCTTTAGTAGTTAATTTCTGACAGGAATTAAAATTTCATTAAAAATATTTTTTAATAGTTTTTTTCTCTAAATTTTCTCAGTACTACTAAGATTGATGAAAGTATAATTACTTAAAAAAATAATTAAATTTTTTTAAAGATGATTCGAAAGCATACATAGTGTCAGAATGATTTCTAACCTCAAATTTTAGAGATTAACTACTATTATTATGATATATTATGGGCTATGAACTTTGAAATATATTTTAGGTGTGAATAATTAGTATCATAATTCTTATATATTATTTGTTTTCTGTTTCTCATAAATATATATAATAGAGGAAATGATTTTATTTAAAACAAATGGGCGGAATATATGGTGTAAGAATGTATAGATACATAATAAATATGGGAATTCTTAATATTTATTCAATTAAATTTATCCTCATTTATTTCCTTTTTTTAGTTAATTTCCTATTCATTTTTATGAGATACTTATTATGTTTGATTTATATATTAGTTCAAAACACACAACACAAGATCAAAACCGAGAAAACGAGCATGGATTATCTTCAAAGTTTAGGAAAATGATCTATAATTAATTCTTCAGATGTAGGAATTTAACCCACATAAATCAGACACCTAATGTAGTTGGTATGACTCAAAGTATGTATTTTCAATAAAAAAGTGTCATTTTAGTTTAAAACATACATCAAATTCTCAAAACTGAGAAAATTTTATTGGATTATTTTCAGAAAAATTGAAAAATAATCTATAATTAATTTTTCATATGTAGGAATTAAGAGAACATAAATACGACACCTAATGTTGTCGGTATGACTTCAAGTATCTTCTTTCAATACAAAAGTGTCATTTTAGTTTAAAATACACATCAAATAGTGAAACATGAGGAAATGAGCTTAGATTTCTTTTAAAATTTGGGAAAATGATCCATAATTCATTTTTCAAAATATAGAATTAAAAAAAATCAATTTGAGGAACAATGTGGTTGATATGACCAAAATTATGTGTTTTCAATATAAATGTGACATTTTAGTTTAAAAATCATGTCACATGGCCAAAAATGAGAAAACAAGCTCAGATTACTTTAAAAATTTTGTACAATGATCCCAAATTCATTTTTAATGTATATGAATTTATCACACATAAATATAACACATGGTGTTACCGATATTACTCAAATTGTGAATTTTTAGTTTAAAATTAATATTTTAGTAAAAATGACAAGTGACATACTCAAAATTGAGAAAACACATTCAAACTTTTTGGATACTTTTGGAAAATAATCCCTCTATAATTTTTAACATTTAGGAGTCAACCATACCTCAATATGATACATAGAGTACCTTGTATGAATTAAATTTTCTGGTTTCTGTTTCAATTGACATTGTATTAATGTATTATTTCATATTTAGGTTTAATTTAATTATTTATAGTAGTACTAGCAAAGGAATTGTTTTCTTATACAAGTATATCTTTTTCTCAAGTTAGTGTGTATTTTTTGAAGCTACTCATGCTTGTGAAAAATTGGACTTTAAGGATGAAACTAAGATAATGTCAATAAGTAAATGGGTCAAGAGTATATATATAGGAAACATGAAAAGATAAATTCCTTCTACTTATTCTATTAATTTTTTTTATCATTTTATCTATTATTTTTAGGTTAATTACGTTATCATTTTATTCTAATACTTATTTTGGTTTTTTCACAGATCTCTTAGAAATTCATACTTTTATTTCAACAATCTACAACAAGAAAAACATAGAGAACATTTTCCTTTTGGATGGAAGAGGAAACCCCATGCCGCATAAAACGTGAAGTATTTTAGGCAGCATGGGTTTCCTCTTCTTTAAAAATGGAACATGTTCTATCTTTTTAGTCTTGTTTCACAAATTTGAAAGAAAACACCCATCACATACTCAAGAAACCACATCTTAATTAGATAAACAATGTTCTTAGTATGACTTGAACTATACTTTTCTAGTTTACAATTTACATTTTAGTTTAAAAAACACATCACATATTCTTAAATGATCAAACACAATCATATTATTTTGAGAAATTACTAAAATGATGCATAATTCATTTTTGATGTGTAAGAATCAAATGCACCTCAATCTAACACACGGTTGACAGGTATGACTCCAAGTGTGTCTTTTTATTTAAAATTGACATTAATTTTATTAAAAAACATATGTGTTATTCTCAAAGATGAGAAAACTCATTTTATAGTTTTAATACTTTAGGAAAATGATTTGTGACTTATTTTTTATATTTAGGAATCAGACACACATCAATCTAATACATAATGCACCTGGTACGACTCAAAGTGTCCGCTATCAGTTTAAAAATTGAAAATTTAGTTCAAAGTACATTTCACTCACTTAAAATTGATAAAATGAACTCAGATTGAGTTGATAATTTATTAAAACTATTAATAAGTCATTCTTTACTTTTATTCATCAATATCACTTAAAACAGCACATCATATGACCATTGTGACTCAAAGTTCATGTTTCCAGTTTAAAATCAAATTTTAGTAAAAAAATATAGGTGACCTGATCAAAACTAAGAAAACATATTCAGATTGTTTTAATACTTTAATAAAAATGATCCAAACTAATTTATTATGTGTAGAAATTAGCCTCACCTCAATCTGATGCATGGTGTGACTAATATGACTCCAAGAATATCTCTTTATTTAAAATTAATAATAATTTTAGTAAAAAGGAAAATTGACATAATCAAAAAAAAACAAGTGGATTGTTTTTATACTTTAATAAAATGATCCATAAGTCATTTTTATGTGTATTAATTATTCTCACCTAAATCTGATACACTATGTCCCTGATATGACTCAAAGTGTTTATTGTCTATTTAAAATTGAAATTTAAGTTCAAAATGTGTGTTGGTAACTGAAAAATAAGAAAACATGCTCTTATTATGTTGATAATTTAGTAAAATTGATTCATAAGTCATTTTTGATTTGTAGGAATTAGTAGCAAATCAAACAAACACACTATGTTCCTAGTATGACTCAAAGTTCTCGTTATCAGTTTAGAATTTACATTTTAGTTCAAAACATATACCAATCACTAAAAACCAAGGAAAATTATTTTCTTGTGTTTATAATTTATGAAAATAATTAATAAGTCATTCTTGACATGTAATAATCATCCTCATATCAAACTAACTCAGTAAGTGACCGATATGACACAAAGTGCGTGTTTTCAGTTTAAAATGACATTTTAATAAAAAACACAAGTGGCATACTCGAAAATGGGAAAAAATTGGATTGTTTTGATAGATTATTACAATGATCCATAAGTCATTTTTTACATGTAAGAATCAGCCTCACCTCAATTTGATACTTGGTATTCTTGGTATGACTCAATATTTCTGTTATTAGTTTAAAATTGATATTTTAGTCAAAAACATGCATCACTTATTGAAAACTAAGAAAACACGCTCTCATTATCTTGATAAATTATTAAAATGATTCATAAGTAATTTTTTATGTGTAGGAATCAATCTCATGTCAAACTGACACATTATGTGATTGGTGTAACTCAAAGTGTGTGTCTCAAGTTTAAAATTACATTTTTGTAAAAAAAAGTAGTGACATACTCAAAACCAATCAAATGAATACAAATTGTTTAGATACATTATTAAAATGATCCATAAGTCATTTTTGATGTGTATCAATCATCCTCACCTCAATACAATGCATGATGTGACTAGTGTGACTCCAATTATGTATTTTTATTTAAAATTGATATTGATTTTAGTAATAAAGTCAAGTGACATTCTCAAAGCTAAGAAAATAAATTTATATTGTTTCAATACATAAAAATATAATCCATGAAGAATTTTTTATTTTTAGTAATCATCCTCAAGTAAATATGATACACGGTGTTCTAGGTATGACTCAAAGTGTCTATTATCAGTTTAAAATTTATATTTTAGTTTAAAATGTGTGCTACTCAATAAAACTGAGAAAGTGTACTATAATTGTATTTATAATTTATTAAAACCATTCATAATTATTTTTTGATATATAATAATCATTTTCACAAAAAATCAACTCATGATGTGATCGGTATGACTCAAAGTATTTTTTTTTAGTTTAAAATGACATTTTATTAAAAAAACATAGGTGGCATACTCAAAACTGATAAAATACATTCAGATTGTTTTCATACTTTAGGGAAACAATCCATAATTAATTGGTGATTTATAAGAATCAAATTAACCAAAATATAATACATTTTATACCTGATGTGACTTAAATTGTCTGTTATCAATTTAAAATTAACATTTTCTTAAAAAAGACATGTGTCATACTCAAACTAGAGAAAACACATTCAGATTGTTTTGATGCTTTATAAAAACAATCCAGAAGTTATTGGTGACATGTATATACCATACTCCCATCTATAGGGTACACAATGTGCCCAATATGACTCAAATTATATGTTTACATTTTAAAATTGACACTTTGTGTTTAATTTATTTCATTATAGTATATCTAAAATAAGAATTTGTTTCTTATAAAGGTTCATTATTTTTCACAAGGTGGGGTGGTTTTTTTGAAAACTAATAGCATGATAAAAAGTTAGGAAACAAATAAAATAGAATATTGATTTTTTGAATGCCTTTGAAAATTTTTATTTACTCTTGTAATTGTATAAACCAGTGTTTTTAAAGTCAATAATATAGTGTTTTTCTTTTATTTCTGTTTTAATTATTATTTCAATAATTTATGTATTTTCTCAAGTATTTTATTTATATTTCTATTCCTCGTTACATATTATAATTGGTTTTAAAGGGCTGGTTTAGGGATATTGTATGGTTACAGCTATGTAGCAGCTGGAATGGCCTTTATTAGTGCTAGATGAAGCGCTGATAAAGGGTCTCTTTACCAGCACTAAATAAAAAACACTCATAAAGATAACCATTATTAGTGATTCCAAAAAAAATTGACAAAAGAGTCCTTTATTGAAACTCTTTGTAACACTGATAAAGTCTGCTGGAATTTAACATCTCTTGAGTAGTCTGTGTTTTTAAGAACAGACAGATTTCTTTTTTGGCATTATTAAAAGTGAATTTTTCAGTAGTGCGTGTTGAAAATTTGGTGGAATTGTCTCTATGGGGAGAAGTGTGACCTACATAATGATCAAACTATCTGCAAATATATATATTAACATTTAAGGAGATTAATATTCTCTAGTGAAGATGGTTATCTCCCATCAAGTATTATGACTGCTCAATCCACTACCATCCTGGTAAAGAAAATAAAGTGGTAGATGGTCTAAGAAGAAATGATCCTATAACTTTATCAATGATGATAATTAAAAAGGATCCAATATTATTATACTTTCAAAGTATATACATGGAAATAGGAAAGTAATGAACATCCTCATTCTTTCCTCAAATGATTTCTTAACCATCCCTTTTAGAGAAGATAAAGGATGCTCAAAGAGATGATGTGGAAATTCCGAAGAAGGTGGAAGCTATCAAAATGGGAAATCCATAGAGACAAAAATTGATGAGTAATGAGTCATAATATTTGGTTCATGAATATATGTACCATAAAATCCTTAGATAAAGAGGAATATTTTTAATTATACACATAGCTCAACCTTCTCTATCCACCCAAGCATCAAAAATATGTATCAAGATCTATGAGAGAATTATTCGTGGGAAAATATGAAGAAGGAAATGATTGAATATACATCAAATTTCCTAGTATGTCATAAAGTGAAAGCTGAAAATAAAAATATTAATGGTATGATGCAACCATTACCCTTAAAAACGTGGAAATGGTAGAGCATCACCATGAACATTTTCACTAGACTTATGAAGGAATCTATATGAAATAATGTGATATGGGTTGTTGGGGATAATCTTATAAATACTGACCACTTTATTGTAATTTTAGTGGACTTCTCACTTGATAAACTTGTATGAATATACATTAGATAAGTGGTGAGGTTTCAATGAGTACCATTATCAATTATATATGATCAATATATTTGATTTACCACCAATTTATAGTAATTTCTCCAATATTACCTAAACACTAAGTTGAACATCAGTATAGATCATCACCCCTTTACTAATATCTAGTATGAGTGGATAGTTAAATCCTTAGAAGACAAGTTGAGAGAATACTCAATGCTCTTAAAAGGAGGATGTGACCAACATCTTCTTCTAGTTAAATTATCTTACAATAATAGTTTCCACTTAAGTATGAAAATGGATTAATATGAATATATTTATGGGAAAAGATATATAATACCTACATACTCATATGATGTTGGTAAATCAAAGTTATTGGGAACTAAAATAGTTTAGGAAATGGTAAAAATTTTGAAGACCATTCAACATCGCATCAGGGCTTCCCAAAGTTGATAGAAGAGCTATTCAAACAATTATTGACAGGACTTAGATTCTAAAGATAAAGATAGGGTATTACTTTATATATCCCAAAGGAATATTGTCATGAGATTTTAGAATAAAGGAAAACTAAGTCCTACTTACATCAGCCCCTTTTAGATTCTTAATCTCTTCGGAGTTGTGGAATATTGACTAGCACTTCCACCAACCATGTCTCAAGTAAATGATGTATTCCACATATCCCTCTTGAGGATTTACATACTTTATCCCTCACATGTACTGAATTCATAGGTGGTATAGCTGAAAAATGATCTCCCTTATGAGGTTCATCCAGTGAATATATTGGACCATAGAGAATGTTCTACACAATAATAAAACTCACCTAAGTTAAAGTACTATCGAGAAACCATAAGTATGAGGAGGTGAGATGGGAATCATAGGAAAATATGATAGAGATGTACCCTCCCATTTTTTCACCTTATAATATAAAATGAAAATTCAAGGGTTAAACATCCTAAGGGATTAAGAATGTAATTACCCATAATTTTATCAATGAAAGTTCCCTTCTTATAATTATATCATGTAGTATAAAGCTCATACATTACATAGATAAACAAACAAACATTATTCTCATAAATGAATAATGATAGATTAGTTAGAAAATAAACTAATAATAATTACAAATATTACAATGGAACTATAAATAAAAAATAAAAGAATAAGAATAGGATAATTTGGATCAGCTTGATCCACCAGAATGATCGTACTCATGAACAAAGCTATAGAAATAAAACATAACGTTAATAATACAATATTCACTTCGAAGATGAAATTATAAACATACTTGAGAGAAATTACTATTTAATTGAGAATTTATGGAATAAAAGGTATTTATAGGAAGTAGGGCACCCGTATTACCCTTATAAATTGGACCATTGGAATAGTAATCTGACTGTTGGAATAGTAACTTGATTGTCGAAATAGTAATCTAACTATTAGGAATAGTAATCTAATCATTCGAATAGTAACCTCACCTATAGAAATGAAAAATAATATTTAGGTATCTTAGAAAAATAAATTATAACATATTTATATCATCGTGCAAGTAAATATATGTTTTAAAAATGATAAATTAAATATTGGTAATTTTATAAAATGTAAATGTTTTATTTGAAATTTTATAATGAATATAATTATTTAATAGAAAATTTATTTTCATAAAATGGATCCATAAATTAATATTATGTTTTATTATAATTATATGATAATTTTATGAGGCAATAAGTAATTTTTTAAAGGGTCATAAAATTGATTTTAACATTAAAATGTTTATTTTTTTAATAAATGATGATTTCATTTAAAAATTAAATATCTATTATTTAGTAAATTATTTTCAAAAAATGAATTGAATTTTTTAAATCTAAACATAAAAAATGGTTATGTTTTATTTTTGGTATTTTTTTAATATAGTTGAATTTTTAGTAAATAGTGAAATCCTTTAATTTATGGTATTTAACGTTTTTAGCTGAATACATGATGTTTTTAGTCATAAATGATGTAATAACCCATTAGTTAGAACTAAAATTCACCATTTACTATATATGTCATCAAAAATCAATATTATTGTTAATCTTGTGCCAAAATAATAAACTAATTAATATAATAATAAAAAACAACCCTCTCCCCCTTATAAATACCACCCCTTCTCATCACAACTTATAAGCCTTGAAGCTTAACAAATATCTTCAAAACCTTTTACTCCCCAGTCTACCCCCATCCAAGTGTTTTTTGTCTCACCAAAATACCTATGAAAAACCCTACCCAGATACCCTCTCAAACCAATAACCAACCTGAAAAATCACATCCCTGAATGGTGTTCCTGATCCCCACAGGCTGGAAACTAGAAACCACACATCAACAATAATAAGTGGGAAATAATTTTCCCAAAGTAAAGTACAAAACATGAAAAATATATATACATGATATGCAGAAACATAGGAAGATAAAAATATTTTTCATAGAAAAAGGGAAACAAAAGAAGTGATGAAACTCAAATATAGTTCAATAATATCTATGATTTATGTCCAACAACAAATGAAAACTACAAATGAAATAGCTACCCCATGTGATAGAACATGGAAACTCCCTTATATGTTTATTTCATGCATGTGTTTTAGGGTGTTTTAATGCATTGATTTATGTAATTTAATTGATATTCTTTCCAATATTTATACTTTTTGACTTGTTTTGTGTTTTATGGTAAGATACAATAAATATATGTAAAAAGGAATAAAAAGAGATAAATTTAGGAGCTAAAAGACACTTTCCACCATGATTCAAAGTAACACAGTGCGACACTATAGTATTGAATCTGGAATCAAGCATCATATGGAGTAGAACCAGACTAAATAATCTAAATGAATATATTTTCACATCATGATATACTTTCATGTTGTGACTTTCTTAGGAAAAGCATCACCCCCTCTAGTAGTGAAATGGATATTCATGGATTGTGGAAATACATGATGTAAACCTCATTGAAATCATTGGAGTTTTGAGATATAAAATATATAAAGATACCAATGCTTCCAGATATTACACACAGTTTAATGGATACATGAAATTATTTTATCATTAGATTCATATTTTCAAAAGTTTCCACAGCCTCTTGTTACATTCCATATAACAAATACACATCATAAACCCTTCTAAAAGGATTCTTTTTTATATGCTGGACTGAGGGTTTTCTATGTGAGGCTTATAAATTGATCCCTTCAACTACACAGTATAATATCTTGGAGACTGGGGGAGAGTTGGATGACTTCTAGAGATGCATACACCACATTAGAGCCCTATTCTACATCCACCTTTATTCTCTAGTATCTAGGTTTCTCATTCTCATCATGTCTAGAATGTGTGAGAAATTATCTTTGTGTCAAGTTATGTGATTGTAGGGGTGATGTGTTTTTAGGGATTACTTATATTCTTTTTCATGTTTTGGATTTTAGAAACTCTATTTATCAATTCCAATTCCTCTTCATTTTATTTTTCGTGACCATTGTTTTAAATTTGAGGAGATTTCATTTAATAGAATTAGTTAATTACCTAGGGTTCTGCATGACCATTATGCATTCTAGGAGGTTATTTTTAAATAAGATTTTAAGTCACCTTGTTATGTGATTGAACCAAGTAGATGACCATTCCAAATCTGCAATTACATGATTAGTGTGGGGTACCTAGAACCAGGATCCTTAAGGACCAAATTATGACACCAACTCATGAATGAACACCAAATCAATTGAATCCCTAGAATATGATCCTGAAAATCAATGAACCTAGAACACATCATCCTTTGATTTCAAAACCCAATATATTCTCATTTTTTCTCTCTTTTCAAGTAGTCATACAATTTCAATTTTAATTCCTTTAATTAATTTATGTCATATGGATCATCCTTGTGGGTATAACACATAAGATTATTGAATACTACCATTTTAATTAAATTATCAGATTTTTATATATTAATAAAAAAATTATCCTCGTAGGAATTCAATAATTATCTATGCGTTGTAACTCCCACTATCTCATCACCATAAACCCAGAAACAGCTGATAAAAACTCACTACCTCACTGTGGTGCCTTTTCTTTCCATAAATAGAAATATATACAAAGGTTTATGCACTACAAAAGGGGGTCCTATGGTGTGACCTAAATAGGATCAGTTAGATCCCACCTAGGTGTTCCATATCAAGTCTCTGTATTACAATATAAGCACGCTCAACATTAAAGAAAATAAGACATGATAAATAGTTAAATAGTTTTTATATCAAAAAAGGTAAATCATTTCCCTTTTTCCACATTTCCAAATAATCCAAGTAAAAAAGTTTCAAATAATTTCATATACGTCAATGTAATCAAACAAAATAATGTATCAAAAAGGATATAAAATCTGAATAAATACTAACTAAAATTATAGGTAACATCATTCAAGTATCACTATAATTTAGGCTAGCTAGAACACTCATAAAACCATAATCCTTTTTTTGTATTTTTTAAAAATACACTTTTGGGTAAGTGGGAACCATGAAAAGAGAGTCACCACCATAATATGAATACTTAAACCACAACAAACACATTCAAAATTAAAAAAATTGACATAAAAATTTCAAAAGGAAAATTTCAAAAAACCCACCAAATCCACCTCGAACCATGAGCTAACCCATCTCGAACCACGCACCATCATCCTCCACAAAGAGTCATGTCATTGTATTATTTCAGTGTCATTGTCATTTTCATCCTCACCACCATAGAAGAAATCATCACTATCAACATCATCTATACCACCTCCGTTATCACCATATGAACTTCACTCCGGTATCCAAAAATCACCAGAGACGTTCATAACCACCGATAACAACACGTTACAAACCAGAAACATCCAAAACACCAGTATGAAAAACCCAACAAGAAAACACTATCAGTACGTTCACTGAGATGGTTTCAATTTTGAACTGTCATCGTCATCCTTATCTGTTCAACATCGTCGTCATCTAATTCACCGTAAATCACCACCATATCCAGAAAAAAATCCACCAGTGTCACCGATCAATCCAATGGAACACCAAAATCCATCAATCATGATAAAAACAACCACACCAATTAACCCTAAAAGGAAATATCACGACCACCAAAAAGAATATCCCAAAACCCCTGTGTAACCATTTCTCCAGTACTGACCTGGAGAGGAGCGGTGGAACCCTAGGTCAGAGATAGTTTGGGTGGCTGGGAATGAAATAGATCAAACAAACGGACCAACTCTGATAGCATCAAGATCCTACCATCCATCGCACAATAAATCCCAAATCCTTGATTTAAACACCATACCAGCTCTGAACAGGATAGGAAAGGAGAAACTTGAGGCCAGAGTGAGGTATGGAGAAGGAGTTAATCCACAAAACATACCTTCTTCGGATGAGAACAAACATGCAGATAAATCCCACAGTAGTGAGAACCAAAAAGAGTACGAGTTTGAGAATGGATAGGAGAATCTAGGAGCCAAAGGTGAGACTGAAAATGAAGGGTAAAATCTGAGGAAGGGATCAAAAACCCCTATATGGTAGTAGAATCTAAGAACAAAGAGCGCTCTCTGTAGAGAGCACTCCAAAAAGGCTTCCCAACTAGCTAGAACAGTTATTCCCAATCATAAACAATTTTTCACATCATATATCTAGATATATTCTTTGAATCGTTAGAGTAGAAGAACACCTCAATAAGTGAACCTCCCAACAGATCTAACAACTCCATAGAGAAATTGGCCTATGGAACAGAGGAACACTCCATGAGTTAACCCCTTATAGTAGCAAAGGAATAGGCCTATTACTATACCATTCACCTAATTACCCAAGGATTTCCATGTGCTATATTTTACATACCATTTCATCAAAACCGTGATTTGAAAACCATTTCAAAAATCTATTTCACAATGCTTTGAAAATACCTTTTCTTTTACCAAAATAGGGGAAAACCATCTTTTCTCAAAAACCAATTTCCACACACACAATTAAATCCTGATATTTTGTTTATAAAATAATTTATAAAACCATAGAAACAAAATTCATCCAATATAGTCTAGATATAGAACCACCTACCACAAACTACTGTTTCACAAGACAACAATAGGATCCAGCCATATAGAAGAACAAAAAAACAACAACATAGACCCTCAAATAAATCCCTACATCTCAGAACCAATTCAATAATAAAAATGGTTGGCAGAGAAGATAACACAACACAAACCACAAGAAACTCACATGTCGCACCACAACCAAAAAAAATTTAAAACTCTGAAGGAATATCACAAAATTATCTATAAAAATAAAAAGAATCAACATCACAATACCAATGGATCTAAAAACATAGTTTGATGGTTCTATTATGTCCAAGGGAAATAAATAAATAGAAAGATCCCTACCAAAGAGGTGAATCAAATCCATGATGAAAATCATTAACTAAACAAAATGATCCAGAAGGAGTAGATATCCCCAAAATCACATGGGAGAGATCCTAGGTTTTGATAGAAACTCCTGAACATCGAATCAAAACAAAATCATAAGTGCAGCATGGTTAAAACCAAAAATTCTGAAATATTCACAAAATGAAACCCTTTAATAACGTAAATTCCATAATTTTCAAGATACAACAAAAAATGTGTTGCCTTGAATTAAAAATAACTCTAATAAAACTTTTGACAATGTGAAAAAATCTTACAATGTTTGAACATTTCATGCTCTGAACCAATTCAAGTTATCATCCCGAAAACAAATTCACATTGTGTAGCCCTTTCATGATATGAACCTGTTCAGAATATAGAATGTGAAAAAACACTTTTAAAATCCCATATAGTAAAATTGGACCACAAAAGGACATCCTCTTCACCATTTTACACATTTATACCTAGACTATATTATTTCCAAAAAACATACATCCCCAAAAATTAGGTCATTCTCCTCAGAAAAGGATATCCATTCTTGGATTCCCCAAAACACACCCATAAAAAGAGGGTAAACTAAATTAGAGATGATAAATACCTAAAAAATTAATGGGATATTACCAACTCCCCATCATAAGACTTTTCACCCCTAGGAGGTTTGTGGAAGAATGGTGTCTGGAAAAAAGTGAGGCCACTGCTCCCTCATCAACAACTTTCACTACCAAGTCTCATGAGAATTTGATCCATGTCACCATAATACTATAACCATTATAATTTTATTCAAAAAAAAATACATTCACTTGAGAGTCAATGATCTTCACTGGCTAGTCCACAATAGAGACATATGGATCTAACTCAATCTCCTCCCAACTCAGAATATGATAGAGGTCGGGATGGTATTTCTTAAGATGAGATATGTTGAAAACATCATGAATTTCTAAAACTAAATTGAAAATTCCAATAGATAATAAACATTCTCATGTATCTAAATGACCTTTAATAACCCAACATATCTTGGATCAAACTTTCCCAATTTTCCAAGATGAAGGTGACATAACTAAGGAAAACAATTCAAGAAAACATGATCATAAATGGAAAACTCCAAAGGACAACACGAATGAAAATCATATGATTTATGAAACCTCTATACTAAAACCATATACAGATTTATATCATAAATACTCAAAAATGTCACCAGAACAAAACTCAGTCATACATGAGAGTTCACTCCCATCTCTTCACAATAAAGAGGTGACCTACATGGGTGTCTATACAAAGCCTAAAGGGGGTCCATTGTGATAGATGAATAATAATTGTTTTTATAATAAAACATAACCATTCCCATATAGTTATACCATGATCCACCAAAATCCAAGATATAGGAATGGAGCATATCCTTTAAGATCTAAATAGCATGCTTCATCTGACCATCTATCAATGGACGGTAAGTGGTAATATACCTAACCTAAGTCCTCATGACCTCTTGGATACTCTTCCAGAACCATTATTAAAACCTAGGATATCTATCTAAAATAATATAAGAGGGAACCCCATGTAACCACACAACCATATTTACATATAGCTTACTGAGGTATTAAACATTAGTGGTGTCCCTGATCAAAATGAAGTGATCTAACGTTTTCAAATGATCTATAACCACCGAGATAGAATTCCTCCCTTGGGGGGTCCATGGTAATATACAAAAAAAAACCATGAACACATCATTCAATTTACAAACTAGCTCTATAAGAGGATAGAAAAATATAGAAGGTTTTATATGTTTTTCCCTTATCTATTGGTAGGTGTAATATCTAGACACATAATCTGCAATATAATTCTTCATACCCAACCACTAAAATAACAGTATCATGCCATAATACATCTTCATAGTTCCTTGATGAACATCCCACAAAGAGCTATGGTTGTCAAAAAAACTAAGATCATCACAGATGCTGGGAAAACAAACCAATCCCCAAATGTAGAATACCATCTGAAGAGAAAGACCAACAAGAAATGGTCTCCCTTCTATAGAGGGTTTCTCAAATTCCTATAAACTCGTCATACTACTATTGATACTACAAAATAGACATAGGGGTAGATGATTATAATTAAAAAGTGGTCATACCCATACCTGAAACTTCCTATTGAGCATCCATGTGAAGCTGAAAAAAGATCTCTATAAGGTTCCACTCGTCCTTTGATTCCAAAATAGCATGTGATAATACATTCCTCTTGAGATCACATGCGATGACATTCCCCTTTAATAGAGTGCAGTAAATTTATAAGTCAAATATATAAAGGTATTTCACCCACTATCTTCATATAAGATTCAATTATTTTTTAGAAAATATATATCTCAAACTCTTATGGTTAGAAAATACTATAAACCTCTCCCCACAAAAGACAGTCCCGCCAACATTTAAGTGTATGAATAAATATGTAATGATCTAAATCAGGATTGGGGTAATTATTATCATGATTTCAAAGCTAGTGAGAGTTGTAATCCACCACATGGTCATCCTACATAATACTAAAATCAAGATCCGCACTAGAAGAATTGTAGAAAAAAAATATACCCCTTACTAGTCTAAGGTAAGATTAGAATAATATCTAATGTAAATATTCATTTCATATCATCGAAAGAAGACTATCACTTTTAATCCCATATAAATTTAACACCTTTCTTTGTAGTATCATTTAAAGGTGACACCAACTTGGATAAATCCTTGGAGAATCATCATTAGTATCTAGTAAGACTAATTAATATCTAAAACTCAAAAGATGTTTTGGGGATCTTCCCATGACAATAAAACCTTCACCTTGTAAGGATCAACTGATTATCCTTTACCATAAATCATATTCCCAAAAAACATTACTTCTTGGATCCAAAATTTTCATTTTTAAAGATTTCCATAAAATAGGTGACTCCTCAAGATCTCCAGAACCAAACTCAAATAGTGCTTAAACTCACAATCATATCACAAATAAACAAAAATTTCATCCATGAACACTACCAAAAAAGTTTTGAGACAATTGTGGAATATTCGGTGCATTGAAGAAAAAAAATTGTAGGATCATTAGTCTGACCAAATGACATCACAATATATTTTAATTGGCCAAACCTACTCCTAGAAGTCGTCTTCTTTATATCAGACTCCCACACACTGATATAATGATAACTAAACAAAATATCGAACCTAAAAATCACTTTTCCCATATAACTAGTAAAAAATATTCCATGTGAGGAAAATGATACTTATTATTAGCTATTACCTAGTTAAAATTATGAATGTTCACACACAATCAGAGTGAACCATCTTTTTTCTTGGGAAGGATCATAGGGGATACCCAAGGTGAAACACTAGGGTGAAAAATAAATTTAATTTCCAGATCATCAAAATGAACCATGAGATCCTTTAGATTCATTGGTGCTATATGATTAGAGGGTATTAAAGTTGGATGTGTACATGTCGCTGGATCAATTGGAAACTCTACCTCCCTCTCTAGAGGAAGGCCAAAGAAATCATTAGGAAAAAATTGCAAAAATACTTGACAACCAAGGTAAGATTACCCCTAAAATAATTTTCATTAGGATCTACTATGAAAGAAGGTAAAAAACTCCTAACATATGGGTGAGAAGGTCCTACATAAAGAGACCTTGGATCCCACTCTCCCTAGAACACTAGAGAGTTACCATCATCTATGATAAATGATACGTACCAATGATAATAACCAAACTTATCACAATGAGTTAAAAGCCAATCCATCTCAATTATGATTTAAAGTAGATATTTATAGAGAAACAAGAAGTATCATACTAACTCTGCATCACTTATCAACAGTGAACAAGAAGGACATTGAAACCCTTTCTCTTTCCTCTTCCCAAGAGGTCTCACTAAATCAATAAAATAGAAGATAAATTTCATTGTAATTTTAAGAATATCCACAAAATATATATATATATATAAATGAGTCAGAGGAATATATATCATATAAAGCATTCACTACTAAAGTTACAATAAAAATGGTACAACTCACTATCACTTGACACACATCTACCTTCATTTGAAACTCATCCACTACATGAAGTTGCTTTACTCTTGAGGCCTATGTATGGAGTCTTATAGTATTTGAATCATATACCTGCACCATAGTAACCATTATATATGATGATCATTGAGCATAATGTGGAATATAAATAGACTAATAGAAACATTTTAGATGATAATAACATCCACAACTGTTAAAAACCTTCATAGGTGAAGAATAGGAATGTCAAGTGTGCTTGAACATGACACACTGAAAAAAAGTTAGGGGAATAATAAAGGTTATAAATGAAGTTTCATAGGAGGACCACTACTAAGAACCACACCCACCACTCCTACGATGATCATTTAACTTCCTCTTCCTTCCCCTTGTGCCACTGAAGCTTCCACTGGGTGGAAGATAAGGGGATGAATAACCAACTTTTCCTACCATATCAATCTCTTCCAAAAAAATTAAATATACTGTCTCTTCATAGGTAAAAATATTTATCATAAATACATATGATCTAATATCTGATCTCAAACTCTATAGGTACTTTGGAGCCTTTAGTTGGACACTCATTACGACCTTCAGAGCCAAAAAAAATAGATCTACAAACTGATTAGTGTATGCTAAAACCTAATTCTCTTCATTATATAAGGATTGGAACTCCAAAGACTTCTCCATCATCAGTTATTGTATTCAAAACTGTAGAAACAAGTCGGTCTTGAAACCTTTCTAATTCAATCCCGCTTTTCTATCTATCTGTACCACGGAATCCCACCATCACTTACTGGTACACTAGGGTCTAAATGTTGCGAATTTCACCTTGATACTCTCAGGGGAATCTTGGAATTAAAATATCATATAAATATTTTCATGTCAACCCTCTATATATTTAGGTTCATTTATACCATTAAAGGATGGTGGAATCTCATGTTAGAACTCTCACGATCGATCCATTACTCTAGAAACTCCTGGTTGTACCTCAACAACTTCTTTCTGGACTTTAGGTACATTTTGGTCAATAACATAAACTGGATACATGATAGCCTTGATAATATTCTGATATAGATGAATATTCCCTTAGGAAGCATCCATCTCACCCTCCAGAGGAACCCATGGAATAAGTCTTGGAGGCATAAGATTGCACACCTAAATAGAATAAATGATCACAAAATAGGATAATATCAATTAAAATAATAAAACCGTAATAAAAACTAAGTTTAAGATCAAGAACATAGAATAAGAGACACAAATCCCAATATCGCATGGTAACTTGAGTCTCTTCTTGGAAAGATCTAGCCAGAAACTCAATGCAACATACCTATCAAGTCACAAAAATCTTATCTCTAGTATAAGAACTTCCCAAAACTAAGAACACATCCTCTAATACCAAAAAGTGATTAACCTAACTAGGATACCCTCTCAAACTGGTACCTGACCTGAACTGTCACATACCCAACTAGTGTTCCTGTTTCACATGGGCTAGAGACTAAGACTCAAGCATCAACAATAACCAAAGAGTATGATTTCTCCCAACTGAAAGAAAATAGTGTGACACATATATATACAAACAATGAGTAGAAATAGTGGATTATAAAACAAGAAATATATGTAATAGCAAAGGGGAAACAATAAAAGTGATACAACTCAAAATTAAGTAAACAATCTCCAAGATACAATTCCAACAGTAAAGGAAAACTAAAATAGAAACATCTACTCCATGTGATAGTATGGGAAAACTCCCACCATATCACCAAAACCTACCCAGACATAGTTGAAAAAACCTCACCAATTTCTGGTGACAAATTTCCTTTCTTTACATAAAAAGATAGACAAAGTTCAATGCATTGTGAGATAAATAGGCTCAGTAGGATCTCAACCATGTGTTTCATATCAAGTCTCTATACAAAAATACAAACATGCTCAACTTTAAAGAAAATAAGGCATGATAAATATTTAAAAAAATATATCAAAATCATGGTTAAACATTTCTCCATTTTCCAAATTTCCAAATAACCCTGGTAAAACATATTCAAATAATTTCATATATGTAAAATCAATCAAACCAAATCATATATAACATATCATATCAAATCCAAATAATTAAAAACTTAACACATAGGTAACATCACACTAAGGATCACTAAAGGATAGGGTAGCTAGAACACTCATACCCAATTATAGAAAATTTTGTGCATCATGTATCTAGATACATAAATTGAATATAGAGATTAGAGGAAAACTCTATCAAGTGAACCTCCCAAAAAATCTAACAATTCCCTATAAATCCATCTCACAATTCTTTGAAAATTACTTTTATTTTACCAAAACAAGGGTAAACCCATTATATCTTAAAAACCCATTTCCACACACACAATTCAATCATGCCAGATCATTTACAAAACAATTTATAAAACCAAAGAAATAAAGTTCATCCAACAAAATCTATAGATGGAACCACAAACCTAAAACTCAGGTTTTACATTCTCACAATGGGATATCCCAACACAGAAGAATGTAAAAGAAACCAAAGAGGTCCTAGAATTAATCCTTATATCTCATAGTCAATTCAGCAAGAAAAATGGTCAATGGATAAGATAACACAACATGTACCAAAAGAAACTCATGTGCCTTAACACAATCAAAAAAATGTCATCCTTTAAAATAATATCTCATCATGAATCTTGAAAGAATCAAAAGAATCAACACCATAACCAATGGATTTCAAAATTTAGTTCACTAGCATTATTGTGTCCAAGGGAAATGAAGAAACAAAAAGATCCCTTACTTGGAGAGGCATAACACAACCATGTTGAATATCAATCATAAAAAAACAATCCATAAGGAGAATAGATCCCAAAAATTACATGGGAGAGCTCTGAGATTTTGAGAGAGAGTCATGTATTCCAAATGAAAATAAAATCATACATGTATTTTGGTTAAAACCAAAAAACAAGAAACATTCATGATGTGAAACCATTTCATGATGTCAATTCAAAAATTTACAATATAATCTAAAAACTACACCACCTTATATTAAAAATTAACTATGATTGAACTTTTATCAATGTTAACTTGTCTCACGACATGTGAACATTTCAAGCTCTAAACTAGTTCATGGTATCAACCTAAAAATTGATTCTTATCGTGTAAGCCTTCCCCAATGTGAAACTATTCAGCATGAAGAATCTGAAAAAAAAATAGTTATAAAAAGTACCTATAGTAAACTTAGGACCCAAAGGACATCCTCTTAATCATTTTTCACATTTATACCCATACTCCATTAATTCAAACAAACATACATCCATGAAATTTAGGTTATTTTCACCAGAAAAGGATCTCTATCCTTAGAACACCCAAAATGAACCCAAAACAAATAGGGGAAACAAAATGAGAGATGATAAATACTAAAATATGGTTTTGATATCTTATAATACCAATTCCAAGTTCTTTAATGTTTCCTTCAAGAAGATCATATTCAAGAGGTAACATTCTCATACTATCTCTTTTAATTTCTTTTCTTCTTCTACCATATCCTCACCTCCTCTATAAAAGGAGTATAATAATTACAATATAAATTATATAATATATTGTTATATTGATAATAAAATATCTTATATCCACTCCTTTTGTAATCACCTCTAATTCAACTAAAAATGAAGCCATTTTCCATATTATATCAGTTAACCTCTTTCTTGGATGATGAGTTTTTTTTCAACTAATAACTTTATAAAAGGTTAAAATTAACATATAATTTTTTATAATTAACTAATTGTGTATATTATATATGGTTTTAAATTGTGTAAATAGTAAATGGTCATAAAATTCAATAAAATAAAAGTAGTTTGAGATGGTTGGAAAAACCACCAAAACTAGCTAAACATTTATCATTAATGTTTTTCCAAATGAATCTGTCACACATCAGAAAACAAAATAAAATATGGGACCATTATAACTTATGGAATTGAATTAATATAATTTCATTTCAATTCTAGAGTATTATTCCCATTTTAAAATAACTTTCATAAATTGATGGTGGTACGAAATGAGCGCTCATTGAAAAATGAAAATAATGTTTAAAACTCATAAAAATAGTAATAAATGAACTAAATAAAATTATAATAAATAAAATATATGTGTAATTAGTTCTGAATTAACAAATTAATGAAACTAATTATATTATCTTGGATAGTAATTTCAAGTGCAGAACACATTCACACATATGGTAAGGGATCTCTCCAAACCTCCATATTTCCTTTGGGTTATGCTCTATCTCTCTCTATATTTCTCTATTTTACTCAATTTATCCCTTAATTATTAATAAATAATTATTATATATTCTTTATATATGTTCCAAACATATATATCCTTCTCAATTTATATTTATTTAATGGTTAAAAATAAGTTTTTAAAGGTTCTCTTCTCAATTCCTCTCGATATGCAAACTCGATTAAAGGAATATTCTCTATTTATTAAACATTTTCAAGTACACTCCATAAACTATTTTAAGCCTCATATATTTTATAAAATCACTCATTTTTTCATAATAAACTATTTTATTTCATATCTTGTTTTATAGAAATAATTATTCCTTTATCCACATTAATTACTCTTTATTCTTTTCCCTAAAACCGCGTCTAAGTGCCTTATTTACAAAGTTTACTAACCACTATTTTTCATGATTTCAATTTATTTGGAAATTTTTATTCATTATATATTATATTTTTTTTATTAATTTTTAAGAATTATTTAATAACTTATTTAATGGATACCATTATGATACACCCTTTGGTTATGCCTTTTCACATGATAATAAAACCCATTTATTTCCAAGGGTACCCCTTTTTTTATATCTTATTCCTGATTTATTTATGTGGAAAACATATATATGTACATGTTATGATTGTTGTTACTTGATAAATCTCCAATACATTGGGTAATGTTTTATTCTTTTTATATATTTCTTACGGGATTAGAGAGTAAACCTAGTCCATTATGGGACTCTATCCACCTTGTGATGTCATATTGGAAGTTATCATTGACTCGTGTTTATGTCATGATATATATTTATTCCATATTCATAAATTTCCATGATTATATGATACATGTTATGTATGTTATTCCTTCATATTTTTATTCAAGATCTAATCCTTTTAGGTTATCAAGTTATTCTTTCGGACTCATGTGGCATGTTTCATTTTCATTTTCTCCCTTAATGGGAATTTTAGCTCACCTTGTTTTGTCTATATATTACCTAAGTTATCCTATGTGGATATAGGATATAAAATTGAATTAAAATATCATTATGGATATTAATAAAAATATTTTTTATTCTAGTTTCATGTTTTCTAATTATGTATCTAGTCTTCCAAATACACTAGGATTTGCAATCCTTAATTTGTATTTAATGGATATTTATGCTTATAATCATGTAATAATATTTGTAAAAGGCTTGCGTCACTATATTTGGTATCATAGGATGGTATATATATTTTTGGGGATTAACATGATAAAATATTATTAAGAGCCCTAGGGATAATTCCATGTATAGAAAAAATTTCTAGGGATAACCTATACTGAAACTTAGTGAATCAAAATTTAGGATAAAATTTTCATTTATAAGTTATTACTTAAATGTTAAGAGGTTCCTATTTATATAATAACTAGATAATAGTTCATTCCCACTTTTTTTTATTTTTTAAGTTAATGGATGGAAATAATAGAACTCTTACCAACAAACTTTGTGATGGTAAATGTGATTATTTCGCTAATGATATGACAAACCTGATGGTAATGGGAGCTCAAAACTTCATGATAAAACTGTATCAACTGTCTTCAGTTATGAATAATAACATGAGTCCTATGTAACTTTCTCCTTATAAAAATAAAGATCATGCTTTGGTTGAATCCTTTATGTGAAAAAAATGCCACATTCCTTTAATGGATCTTCTGATCCTCTCATCACAGAACAATGGGTTAACCCTTTTGGAAAGATATTATATATCCTATGATTCTCAGAATAAGATAAATTCATGTTAGAGTTCTATAATTTTTATGGGGAAGTTTATTAGTGGTGGAAACTGATCAAAAAAATGAATTCTAAAGAGGAAATTGATTCCATGGGATGGGAAGGATTCAAGAAAATATTTTTCAATAAATATTTTTCCTAAACTCTTCATCTTAATATAGAGGGTATGTTACTCATACTAAATAAAAAGGAATATGAGTCTATTGGGGTGTATGAGGTAGACTTTACAAGGCTTACAAAATATTTCTCTAGCTTTTTCAGGAACACTACAAGTAAGGTGGCTTGGTTCTTTAGTATATTAAATCCAAGTCTATGAAAATCCTTAGTAATTAGAAACTTTCTCAACTATAAGAAGATTCTCTATAGTTATCATAAGGTTGAGATGGATATTAGAGACACTCAGTTGTCTTTTGGGATCAGAGATAAAATAAGAAAATGTAGTTGAATATATAAGTATCAATAGATATATCCCATGGAAGAAAGAAAACACAACATCCCACATGTCAAAAGTGTGGGAAGAAGAATACTGATAATTGTCTAAAGGGAACCAGAAGATGCTTCAAATATAGAAAAGAGGGTAATTTGGAAAATCATAAATAATGGGATATAAATAATTCCAATAATTCATAAGAATAAAGGAAGGATCATATCAACACTCAACCTATATTATAGTGTTTAATATTTAAGGAACATGTGCACTATGTGATCCAATACCCTAATCTGAGAGTTATTAGAGAAAATCAACAAAAACAACCTTGAAGGTAGAAAAGAAGGGAATATTCTATCTCTATTTCTAAGATGGATCCTAAAAATTATATAGTGATTTGTATGGTAGTTATTTATTAAATAATAGTTAATCTACTTTTTTATTCTAGTGCCACAAATTCATTCATATCAGGCATGATTACTAGAACTATTAAAACATCGCCGCAGAATATGGTTTGAGAATACTAAATGGGGATATTATTTAATCTAAAATATATAGCTCATCCCCATTCAATTTTTTTGGACTAAAACTCCAAGAAAATATCATATTAATTCTTTTGGTGTAGTTTGGTGTTATATTGGTCATGGATTGGTGATCTTTATATAAATCCAACATCAACTGTTGGGAAAGTGAGATCACTCTTCACATCCAAAGGAACTCTATGATTCTGTAAAAATGTAAGGTGGAGGATGAATATATTTTGTAATATTCTTATCAAGAATTTATATTTTTAACTTATAAACAAGAATATCAATCTCAAATTATTAATCCAAAGTATATGATCAGGCATGAAAACATGCCAATTGTGAGGGACTACACCTATGTGTTCTCAGAATAATTGCATGATCTTCCTCCAGATCGATAGGTTGAGTTTTCAATTGAACTTAAACCTAGATCTCATCTCTTATAAAAAACTCCTTATGCCTCTATTGAGTTATAATAACTGGAAAAAATAGTTACAAGAGAAAATATACAAGGATTTTATATGCTTTATTATTTTATTATGGGGTGTGCCAACCCACTTTGTCAAACAGAGGGATGGATCAATGTGCCTCTACTTTTATTATCATTATCTCAACAAAATAATTATAAATAATAAGTGTCTCCCACCATAGATATAATACTTGTTCGATTAACTACATGGGACAAATTATTTCTTAAGGTGTAAATTTACTTAGGATATCCCTAATTAAAGGTGAAGAATGAATATATTACAAAGACTACATTTCAAACAAGACATGGTCACTATCAGTTAATAGTGATGCCCTTTGGACTCACTAATGATCTGTAAATATTCAATGACACTATTAATAGAGTCTATATATTAACTCAAAAAATTTGGGGTAGTCTTTATAGATGATATTTTGATATACTACAAGATTATTGAGGAGAATAAGGGGAATTTTAATATTGTGCTAAAGAATTTATGAAGGGATGTCCAGTATATATAATGGATATCCATAGTTTCCTTATTCTAGCTGGGAATTAATGATGAATTTTGAGAAACTTCATAGGATTTTCAAATCCACGAACCAAGACGAATCAAAAGAGAGTAAAGTTTATCTAGACCAATGAATATGAAGACTAATTCAAATATTTGAAAAATAGTCTTATCATTTCACCAGTATTTACACTACCCACAAGTGGGTAACACTTCATGGTATACAAAAATGTGTCAAGGAAGGGATTAGGTTGTGTACTGATGAAAAATTATAAAGTGATATCATATGCCTCAAGGTAGTAGAAAGTTCCTGATAAAAATATCCCATGCATAATCTAGTGTGAGTGGATGTGATCTTCACATTGAAAATATAGAAGCATTATCTCTATAGGAAGAAGTGTGAGATATATACTGATCACAAGACCCTCAAATATATATTCACATAGAATGAGATTATTATGCACTAGTGAATATGGTCAGATATCATCATGGATTATGACTATTCAATACACTTACATATTAGTAAATCAAATAAAGTGGAATATTCTATAAGTATAAAAGATCTTATAACTTTATCAACGATGATAATTTAGAAAGAATAAATCTTATTATAATTACAAAGTATGGACATGGGAATCATATAGGAAGGAACATAATCATTCCTTTATCAAATGATAGCCCAACCATTACCTTTAGAGATTATAATGGATGCTCAAATATATGATGTGGATATTATAAAAAAGGTGGAATCTATCAAAAATGAGAAATTTGCAGATTTAAAAATTGGTGGGGAAGGAATCATAATATTTGGAGAATGATTATGTGTACCATAAGATCTTGATAAAAAGAGAGATGTTTCTAATGATGCACATAGCTCAACCTTCTTCATCAAACCATATATCACACAGATGTATTGTGATCTCTAATAGCACTATTAGTGGGAAAATATGAAGAAGGAGTTCATTGAATATAAATAAAAGTGCCTTTTATGGTATCAAGTAAAGTTTTAAAGGGAAAAATTCAAAGGGGGTGATGCAACTATTTACTATACCAACCTAGAAATTGGAAAACATCACTATGGACTTTGTCACTAGACTTCTTAAGACGTCTAGAGAAAATAATGATATATGGCTTGTTATGGATCATCTTACAAAGACTTCTCACATTATTTCAATTTTATAGGACTTATTAATTGATAAACTTCTATAGATATACATCAGAGAAGTGGTGAGCCTATATGGAGTACCATTATCAATTGTATCTGTTTGTGATCTGAGATTTACCTCCAAGTTCTAGAAAAGTCTATAATATTCCCTAAACACTACGAAAAAATTCAGTATGGATTATCACCCTCATACTAATGGCCATTCTAAGTAGAATATTTAGACATTAGAAGATATGTTGACATCATTATCTATGGACTTTAAAGGATGATGGTGCCAACATCTTTATATGGTCAAATTCTCTTAAAATAATAGATTCCACTAAAGTATTAAAATGGATCTTCATGAATACCTTTATCCGAAAATATGTGGAACACATGAATTCTAGGATGAAGTTAGTGAACACAATATGTTGGGATCTAAAATGGATGAGGAAATTGCAGAAAAGGTGAAGACCATTTATTAGCACATCAGAGCTTCCCAAATTCAAAAAATAGCTATGAAAACAATCATTTATGGGACCTAGATTTTGAGGTTGTATGTAATATATTACTTCACATATCTCTATGGAAGAGAGTCAACACATCTAGGGATAAGGGAAATCTAAGTCCCAGGTTCATCGAACCCTTTTAGATTCTTCAAAGCATCAGATTTGTGGCATATCGACTAGCACTTACACCAACCATATCTCAAGTACATAATGTATTCCATGTGTCCCTCTTGAGGAATTAAATATCATATCCCTAGAATGTATTGAATTTATAGGTGGTACAGCTAAAAAATGATATCTCTTATGAGGAGAATCCGGGGAAGATCTTGGATGATAGAGATAAATTTCAATGCAACAATAAAACTCACCTATTCAAAGTACTATGGAGAAACCATAAGTACAGTGAGGTGAAATGGGAACTAGAGAAAGAAATGAAGGAGAATTACCCTCACCTATTTGAGCTTATAATGAAAAATTACATTTTGATGTATAAATTTCTGAAGGGGGAATAATGTAACCACCTGGAATTTTATCAATTAAATTTCCCTTCTTATAATTATGTCATGTAGTATAAATCACATTAATCACTTATAGAAACCAACAAAATAATATTATAATAAATTAATGATGATAAATTAGTTAGTAACTAAACAAATAACAATTCCAAATATTACAACGAGCCAAAAAAATATAAAATAAGAGAATAAGAATTGGATAATTTGATCTATTTTATCCACTTGAATGACCAAACTTATAAAACAATATGTACTGATAAAACATAATTTTAATAATAAAATATTCATTTTTAAGATGAATGTATATATAAATTGATAGAAATATAATTTAATAAGTAATATGTGTAATAATAGATATTTTTAGCAAGTAGGGAACCTATATGATCGTTAAAACTTTGGCTGTTGGAATAGAAATCTGACCATTGGAAAACTAACCTGATTATTGGAATAGAAAACTGGCTATTAGGAATAGTAATCTGACCATTAGAATAGTAACCTCACATATGTAAATTTAAAATAATAATTAGATATTTTATTAATGTAAAATATGATATATTTATATCATCGTACAAGTAAATTGTTTTTTAAAAATGATAAATTAAGTGTCGGTATTTCTGTAAAACATAAATGTCAAATTTGCAATTTTATGGTGAATGTAATGATTTAAGAGAAAATTTATTTTCATAAAATGGATTAATAAATTAATATTTTATTTTATTATAATTCTAAGATTATTTTATGATTCCATAAGTAATTTTTTAAAGGGTATTAAAATCGATTATTATATTAAAATCGATATTTTTTGAATAAATGATAATTTTATTAAAAATAATACTCATATTTAGAAATTTATTTTCATAAAATGTCTTCCATTTTTAAAATATAAACATTGAAAAAAATTTAGGGTGAATATTTGGTATTTTTATAAAAAAAATTGAATTTTTTGGTGAATAGTGAATTATGGTAATTTATAGTATTTAACATTAAAAGACAAATACCTAAATTTTTTAGTCATAGATGATGTAAGAGCCTGTAATTTTTAACTCACATGCAGCATTTACTTTATATATTCACAATTATTTATAATATTATTATTCTTTTTCCAAAATAATAAACTAATTAATATAATAATCCAAAACACCCCTCTCCTCCCCTTATGAATACCCCCCCTCACCACCCCTTCTCCTCACAACTTCTAAGACTTAAACATTTCAAAATATATACCAAAACGTATCCTACCCACTCTCCCAAATTCCAAGTTATACTTTTCAAACTAAAATACCAATTCCACGTTCCTTAAGTGGTCCTTCAAGGAGGTGATATTCAAGAAGTTACATTCTCAAACAACCTCTTTTAATTTATTTTCTTCTTCTACTATCTCTCACATTTTTCATCCAAAATAGTATAAGAATACAAGTATCATGTATATAATATAATTTTAAATTTCTAATGGAATATATTTTTTCCACCTTTTTCTCCTAACCTCTTATTTGAAAAAAATGAAACCATTTTCCATATTATGTCAGTTAACTACCTTCATGGATATTGAGTTTTTATTTTCCATTAATGCATTAAGGAAGGTTTTAAATTTACTTATAAGTGATTATAATGAACTAATTATTTATATTAAATTTGTATTAAAATTCTAGAAATATTATATGTCCATAACATTAAATAAAACAAAACTAGTTTGAGATGGTTAAAAAACACCAAAATAAACTAAACATTTATCATTAACATTTAATCAAATTAATCATCCACATGTCAAAAAAATAAATATGGAACCATTTAAAATTATGGAATTATATTAATACCATTTCATTTAATTTTTTTAGTTGTATTCTCATTTTAAAATAACTTCCATAATTATACACAAGCGAATCATCCATGAAACCAGGAAATAAATGCTCCTCGAACAATGAAATTGAACTTTATAACTCGTAAAAATGGCCATAAATGAACTTAATAAAATTATTATAAATAAAATATATTTGTAATAATTTCTTAATTATGTAATTAAGGAATATAATTTTATTATCTCGAACATTAATTGTAACTGCATAATACATTCAGATATAGGGTAAGGGATCTCTCTAAACCTCCATATTTCCTTTGGTTTACACTCTCTCTCCTTTTGCCTCAATTTATCTCTTCATTATTATTATATATTCCTCAAATATTATTTTTATATGTTATAATAATATATATCTAGATAAATTCATCTTTTTATAATATAGAAATATATGTTTTAAAAGTTCCCTTTCACAATTCCCCTCGATTAGAAAACCCAATTAAAGGAAAATTCTTTATTTCTTAACCATTTTAAAGTACACGATATAAAATTTTTTAATCCAATAATATTTTATAAAATAACTCATTTCAAGAAAATATTGATAGTGGTACTCCCAGATAGTGCTCCAATGCATTGGTTAAAGTTAAGTCTCATGTGATGTGATTTGAAACGAGATTTACGGTTAGCCTTGACCCGTACTAAAAATGGAAATTTGATTGGCAGTTAGCCTTGACTCATTCCAAATTGGGAAACGAGATTGGCGGTTATCCATGACCCATACTAAATATAAGTTTTATGATTCTTCCAAATTTGTATTATTCCATGTTTATATGATCTCATGCTTATATGATATGATTTCATATGTTCCATGCTTTGGATATCATTATGGCATGCCTCCTAACTCATGTGATTAAGATGTATCTTTATGTTCATTCCCTTACTGGGATTTTTAGATCATCCCTTTTTTCATGTGTTCCCTAGGGTACCCTATGTTTATGTAAGGGCTCAAAGGAAGTTAGGAGATCTTTATGGATATTAAATAAATAAGTTTTTTTTGTAGCCCCATGTTTTATGTTCTATGTGCCTAGTCTTCCAAGACACTAGACTTAATAGTCTTTGGCTTGTACTTTGATGTATAATTATGCTTAAAATCATGTAATGTTATATTTAACAGGCTAGGGTCTCTACAATTCATACTCACCCTTTCATGTTATTTGTGACCAAACGTGGTATGTCTATACATATGACACATTGGTTTGGAGATGGTATTAGTGGATGAGGAGATGGTGTGTATTTTTTAAAATATTTCACTTAGTGATTCTTGTAAATACATGATGGATCTCAGTTCTCCTTGATGGTGGAAATGACTGTTAGAGTTGGAAATTGTACTGTGATTACACATAGTGAAGTGAAGATTTTCTATATTTTTATGTGTCATATTCTAAGAATTTTTAATTATAAAATTCCTTTATATTTTCCTTTATGGTGGTCAATTTATATTTTGTGTCTCATGTATGTTTTTTATATATTCTGTAATATTATATATATATATATATATATAAACTACTAGTGTTTTTGTTTTCTTTAAGCATTACAGATATATATTTTATATAGTTTGTATCAACAAAGGCCTCCCATATTATCAGATATTACAACACTATAATATTTATCATCCACTTTCCTATTAGAGGTGGTCTTTAGGTAGTAGACATGACCGACCTATGGCATGGGTGGGGCCTTGGCGGGTTGGGTCATGTTAAAGTGGCATCAAAGTGCGTTTCCTGGGGTTGGATTTTGTAGGTAGGTATTATGTGAAGATGGATGGGAATTTATTAAAATGGTGTTAATACATCTAAAATTTAGATTTAAGGCTTAGAAACATAATTTTGGTGTGATGGATTATGTATCCAATCACCAAGACTCAGATAACCAGCTTATCAACTCAATACACTATGGCATTGGTTACGGGAAAAAATAATGGTACATGATTCATAAAGAAATGGTTCATTTAATTCCTTTTACTTCATGATTATTCTCCACAAATATAGATTTATTATCATGGTTCATCTTTTTTATTACATTAGGATTTCATGTTGGAATAAATCTAGGACTCTGAGGAAGTATTGTGGTATACATTTACCTATAATTAAGATTATTTCTAATAATCATCTGAGCATCAAGACTTTCGTTTATGGGTCCAATACCTGTTATGTGCTCTCATATACTATTTATGATCATATTCTATGTACTCTCACCTACTATGTGCTCCCATATTCTATGTTTGATACTTTATTGTTGTATGTCTTCCTCATATATTGTGTGGTATCCTACAAGGATTGGGTTATCCTTTACTATTCTAAAGGGGTAATAAAGTGTTGTTTCCAAGAATAAATTGGTTGACATTATTTCCTATGATATGAGGTATGTTCTATATCCTTTTCACTTTGTTTGGATCTTATAGAGTATATAGTAGTTCATATTGAGTTAGGCAAGACAACTAGTAGACCGGGTATACTATGTGTGTCGCGATGATAAAGACCTCATGGACTTATGAGTTGAGCCTAAACATAGAGTGATAGGGGTTTGTCTTGAGTTAAAGATTCATGGTTCAACTTATTTTGGACTTTCATTAACCAGATAATGATTCTCCCATTGAGATATTTCTATGAAATAGTGATTCATTATTTTATGATGTTTCCTAAAATCCATGATTGGTTTATGCTATTGTGGAAGGAGTTTGATATATTATATGGGTCGAGGTCTTATCTGAGGGTGTTAACCCTCCACCGGGTAGTGTATCCAAGTCTGAGTATGTGTTGTGGGCCATGGACCAAGTTAGGTGTTCCTTAGAAAAATTTACTAATAAAATTATTTTATCCTACGAATTGGGTAGATTCTTTGGAGGATGATTTTTTGAGATGTGTTTGTATTTTCTTATAACATAACATGTGTCAGTGTCAACTGAGAAAGTGTTGTCTTGGAGGAGAAGCAACATGGATGTTCGAATGGAAAATATTTCCTCCTTAAGATATCTAGATTGGTTTTATGGATGGATCACTACATTGAAGATAGTGAAAAAATCAATAAAATATCCTATTTATGGTAGTTTCCTAGTAGGGGGTGGTTTCTTCTGGGAATCATGTGGTATAAGAGAAAATAAGGATGGGTGATGCTATAAACTCCAGCCATCATCCCTACCTTTGGTTAGTTATTTTCAGGCATAGAGTGTTGGCAGTTAGATCTATGGGAAGATGCGTATAATGGATGGCTATGTTCAGGCACTAATGAATACTTTCGAGTCACAATTGATGTCCTCTTATTTAGTGATACTAGTAATTGAAGTATTATAAATGAGTTATTCTTCATGTACAAGAGTTTATGGAGTTTTAGAATCTAGTGTAACCCCTATCTAGAATATTTTTAACTGAATAATCCATTTAGGGTGATAATATTTTCACCCAATCCTTATAGTGAAGTGAAATAATCATATTAAAAAATGAGGTAAGTGAGTCATTGTTTAGTAATGTTTTAAATGTATAAAATTATCATATCATAGAGGTCAACAATTTCCCTGATAGAAAGTGGTGACCAATGTTTTTCGTGATAATTATCTCTCTATGGGTGAGGTAAAAGCATATAATCCTCTTAAATATGAATTCAACTACCTATTTGATGGTATGGATTGATTTATACACTATTTGCATGGATAAGAAATTCACTTCCATTCAATGTGTACAAAATCATGAATGATTATGAAGGGAAGCCTAGTTTTTTCCCTCAGTGGGTAATTGACATATAAAACATTTTATATTTATATTAATAGAATTATAGTGTTTCTAAGTGGAATAATGGGAACCTTTTCTATATTTTATAGAGCATCAAAATCAAATTATCCCTTATTTCTATTTGTGGAAGTTATAGTTAGGTGTTCGAAGAAAATTACCTTTATATTACCATGAAATTTATATCCATGAAATTATATATTATATTAAGGGATCCATATTCATATATTAGTATTGTTCTTAATGAAATTGAATTTGTGTTTATTTATAATATCTTGGTTCCACAGCAGCAGTATAGTATTTGATGCTTCAGGTAAATAACTTGGTGTCTGGATGATGAAGTGGTGAAAGGGTGGGATGTTTCTATTCATTTGATTATTATGTGGATAGGGAGAGGTTTCTCACCTTTTTCAATGGAAATAATCCTCACATTCATCTCTTATATAAGAGAGTTCCACAACAGTGATGTCTACTTAGTGGTCCACTATGACTGGAAGTTCTCAAGAGATAAACCTAATGGGTTTTCTTGAATGTGGGGAGTATTTCATCCAATTCCCCATCTGTATAGTGATTTTATAGATATTTATATTAAATACTAGGATGGACATCTAAAGTGGGGACCTCCCAGGTATAGGGTTACCCTTAGTGTTGTATGTCTAGTGGATCTTTGTTGGTGTACCCCTCACATGGAAACTATCGGTGTTCTTTGGAGGAGGAGGTTATCTAAAAATTTTGTGATTCTTTTTCAATAAAATTTTGGTAGCTATTATCCTAGGTTCTTGGGATAATGGATTGGATTAATATAAATGGTTAGTTCCACCTTCTTAATATTATGGTGGAATGGATAAATCGATATAAAGTTCTATGATGTTAAGCAGTTTGAGGATTTTGGTACTAATTTTAGATATACTCATTGGTATTTTTCATAAAAGAGCAGTGACATCATAGCTAGGCTATCATTTTTAGTAGATGAAAAATTGATTAGAGATTTGGGTGTGTATAGATTATTAATATGGCTGGTTATGAGTATATTGGGAAGGAAGTATCTTGCCTCTATTATTCCACAAGATAGTGACATTGGTGCCAATACTTTTATAGATTGTGATGTCATAGAAGCATACTTGGTACTGGAGGATAATTCTAACTTTTAACTCTTCAGGTTTCAATTGAAAATATTTATGATTTCTATATGTTTGATTATGTAATGCACTGGTTTTTTCTTAGATAAAATCCATTCATAATTATCTTTAAAATGTAGTGAATAGATTTCTCCCACTACAAGTATCCTTGAAGATAAATTAGTTCGTGATAGAAATGAATCCTTCATGGATTCTCTTTATCCCAAGTGGTATAATGACCATCAGCTAAGGAAATTTTTCAACCACTGAGTCTTAGAAAGGCTCACATAGAGCAGATACATTTTCAATTAAATTATTTCTTTGATATTAGCTTTAGCTGATAAGTTTTATGATGGAATATAATGTTTCCTTAATAAGTGGTTGAGTATTGACTTTACTTAGATCTCAGACTTCTATAGGAAAAGAAGGTCAGTGAGATGGTTGTAGTTTTACACATGGGGTTGTTTTGTATGCTTTCTTTTTTAGGGGCTCAAGCTGATTCCTTTTCAGGGATTGAAATTATTTACGGTGGGGGGGGGATGTAGTGACTTATAATTTTCCTAGATAGGACTTAGGTATATTTTGAGTTTTTATTTATCGATACCTATATAGGTGTAAAATGATAAATTTACCCTAGTATAAAACATATGAAAAAATATTTTATGTTCTATTGATTTCAAGGTGTGATGTTTACCCTCTCACTGATCTGATGTGAAATTTTAGGCACGGTGGTGCCTCGATAAGAATATATTATGTATAAAAATATTATTTTTAATCCATGAATTTTTATTTTTGAGGAAACACCTATATCATTTAAATTGTTCATTGGATGGGGAAACCTATGTCATAGTTAGTTCTGGAATATTGGGTTTACTCTAGGGGTCATATAATTTTTATACACATCAAGGACCATGGGATATGGCCATCATTGATGGATTTAGAAATTGTTTAAAAAGGTAAATTAATAATATATAGATTATTTGTTTTATAAATTAAATTTAATAACCCTAGATGATTAATCTATATAGTCATATTTATCTCAACCCATAGGGTTATCCATGTGAACCCATGTATTGAGAGTGCCAATAGATAGATTTTTGGTGGAATCGAAGTGATCGTAATCAAGATCATCAGTGAAAATAGGTACGAGCACAATATTAAACTATAAGTTATTCAAACCTAAGTTATTGATCATTAATTTATTTCCCATGCCTCACTAGATTTTTTGATTCGATCTCTTTCCTTACATGATCAAAAAACTCATATTTTTTTGGTGATTATGTGATGACTATTTTGAAAGAAAGTTTTTTAAAAGATATTTCATTGATATTGAATGGTGATTTAATCAATGATTTAATTTAAGAAAAACCATGTCATGAGGGACATATTTTATGTGAAATTTTAAAATATATATATTATGATAAATCTAATATATCAAAATAAATCATTAAAATATTTTGAAGAAAATTTATTTAAAAATTTTCCACTAAATGATTTCTTGAATCTATGTGTAGTGTTGATTGAGTAGTGAGTTAAATAATATTATTGTTGTTGTTGTTATTTAAATTAGATAATTACACATGTTCATGTGTTCATTTATGTACTCAATGATTCATTATAATATTTTACAAATGGATATTTAAAATTTTATTCTTTATCCTTTATTTCATTTTATGGTTATTTATCTCCCTCTAACCCTCATTGAATTTTTTTGATAACTCTATTTAGGGACACAAAGCCTCATTCCATGGATTATTAGGGTAGAATTTATCTAACCATAACATATTTATTTTTTTAGAATCTTATAATAAATCAATGAAAGAAAAGGGCTTGATTATTCCCCCATATTTCTTCTATCTCTCTCCCTTCTCTATCTACTCTATCTCATCCTCTTTTTTCTCTTTCTCACATAAAGGGAAGATAGAGGATTGACGGGGTGTCCAAAATTCTAGGTGGCTCAAGCATGGTGTGTGGGCTTCATAGGGGAGTATAATAGAGTAGTTGAACCAATAATGGTTTATAACTACCCAAGCCTCTTACACATATTATTTCATGATTTATAACATAAGTATCCAATAAACATAACCCAAGGATCCATAGGACTAGTGACTTTGTAAGAATAGGTTCATAAAACATTAGAAAGAATCTAAAATACAACATCTTTAATTTAAACTCCACAATATGTACCAAGATCCCTCTGATCTACTAAAACTGGATAAGATAACATATGGAAAGACATAAAAAAAGGGTGATCTATAAATCCTAATAAGGGAATAATCATGACAATGAATCATAAAATATGATTCAAATTCCATAACATGATATCATAAAAGAAAAGGCTCATGAATAATCATATGGAATCATGAAAAAAATAATATTCTATCATAAGATCGTGAAATCATAGGAATGTGGAAAATTTATAATACATGACATAATAAGAATAAGTCAAGCTTCAATTCTGAGACATCATAGAAAGGTGGATATAGTCCCATAATGGATTATGTTTACCCACTAATCCCATTAATATCATCTCAATAGATATAAACATTATTCAATGAATTTAAGTGACATACAAGAACACTCATAATATCATGTACATGCATATTTGTGCCATATAATGGAATCACACATAAGTAATAAGTATAAGAAATACCTATAGAAAGTAATAGGTTACATAATATTACTTCAAAACATAATCAAAGGATATTACATAAGGATTACAAAGTGAAAAAGAAATAAATATTGTGGATGTAAATATTTGTATTAATAAAAAAAGGTATCAAATATGGATTTCATTCAAAAAAATTCATGATAATGCGTAGAGAATTGGGTATAGAAATGAACCTTTAAAATATCATTTTAAGGAATCAGTAAAATACTTTTAATAAAGGATGGAATATGGAATTTTATTTGAAACCATAGTTAAATAAAAATGGTTAACCCTAAAATAGTTCTCATTTTATGAAATCATGAAAGGGTAAAAGAATATAAAATAATTTTATATAAAATTCTTAAGTGATATAAAAGTTACTCTTAATTGGGTTTGACTTTAAAGAATGTATTGATAAATGAATGCAAGGCATGTATAACCCCAGAAACGAAAGGGAGAATAAAATAGGTACATATATAATAGACATATATATATATATATATATATTTTAGAATCATTACATGATTTCAAATAGGGATATAAAGTGAGTTAGAGACAAAAATTCATAGCCTAAATAAGGAGGGTGGTTCAGAGAGTTCTCTTACCTCATTCCCCAGTTTGATCTGCACTTTCACATAATATCATGAATGATCAAATTAAATTTATTAAACACGTGACATAGAGAATTATTAATCTATATTTTTTTATTATTAATCTTTTATTTTATTTTAGGTTTATTTAATTTAGATAAAAATTCTATTTTCACTGTCCTATGGTCATTTATTTAAACGTCGAATTAGTTTTATGTAATTATGAGAGTTAATTTGGTTGGTTATATAATTCCAAAGTTGTGATGAAAATGATTTAATGAGTTTCAATAAGTTAATAAGTTTTATAATATCCTATATTATTCATAAATAATCATTATTAGAGAGTATAGGTTTTATTGTTATATGATTAGTTCGTTTAGGGGAGTTTTCTAACCATAATGAACTTACTTGGTTTTATATAACTTTAAGAGTATTTATTCATTCCATAATAATAATAAAAGTAAAATATACTTATTAGTATTATTTTTAACTATAAAAATTGAATTTAAACCATACATTAAGGTGGGGGTGGAAAATGAAATTCATCGTTCATGGGGGCAGTGGATCGACCATAATATGAATGAAATTTTTATTTTAGAATTGATTGAGATGAGGGTAAAAATAGATATTACACCCTAATAATAATAAATTTGTATATTTAGGATATTTATGTTACTAATTAAAGGTGTATAGAATTAATTTATGGGTTGTAGATAAATAAAAAAATCAAAAAAAGTGTCAGTTGAGGATTATGCCTCTTCCTTTAGGAGTCTCCTCTTGGATACCCCTTAAGGATCCTTGAGATGGTCTTTGTATAAAACCAAAACTCTTTAGACTTGGTGATGAGGTTTGGGGAGAGACGTTGGATTATTTTTAGCTAACTAAATGGTTTATAAGTTAATAAGAGAAGGTTTGGTATTTACAGGAGGCAGAGAATGGTGTTTTTGAATATAATATTCACTGGTTTATTATTTTTTCTCAAGACTATGAATAGTTATGAATATTATGAAAAAGTATTGTAATTGGTGCATGTGGTTTTGATATAATGGTTACTTAAATAAACCTATATTAAATTACTCAATTTTTAACTTATAATGTAAAATAACGTATTTTTCATATATTACTATTCTCCAAAAAAATCAACTTTTTTAGAAAAAATAGAAAAAAAAATTACCCTAAGCTAATTTAGATGTCTTGATTCCAATATTGAAATAAATTTTATTAAAAAAAATTAAAAATATTGTAAATTTGTTAAATGATCATGTTTTTAACACTTAGAAAATTTTTTTATGGTTTCAAAAAATTAAATTATCATATTTATAACAATATATATTTTCTTCATGAAACCAATTTGTTGTAGAATTTTATTTAAAAGTATAAATTTATCATAAATAATTATTTTAATGGACATAATCCATATAAATTTTATCAAAATATAATTATGATTTCATTATGTTGAACATTTATTTTATCATATTTAACATTATTATTTAATTATATTTTGATAAAAATAGATTATATTATTTCTTAAATATTATTTTACTATTCCACTAGTCGGTTGGATATTCCTAATAGTTATATTATTATTCTAATGGTCATATAATGGTCACATTGTGATGATCAAATCCTAACTATAATATTTCCCATTATACCCTATATATACACCACCATTATCATACCTCATCATTCACTACTTTGATTACAAGATTTTATACTTCCCTTTATAATTTATATCATATTACAGACGCTTCTTGTAAAGACCCGCAAATTTCAAGGAAATTTTTTTTCTTAATTTTCTTTGGAATTTTACAAGAGCGCAGCTTCAGACGGCACCTGATTCCGAGGCCCGGTGTGCCCGGAATCAATTTCCGAAGTTTGGCTCGGGTACGTTCAGTGAACGGACGAGCGGGTTTTTCTATCTTTTGAACCGGTGCCCGGAATCGAATTCTGAGGGCACCGATGAAATCGCAGCGCCGGTATTTGCTTAGAAACGCCTCTTCCGGAGTTGCGTTTGCTCAGACGTGGTTTTTAAATTTTACGGCTTTAAGTCAGAAATAAAATAAAGTTTGTGCGACAACTTTATTTTATTTCACTTAAGCTGCTTGGAAGCCACTTGAAGTCACTTAATGGCGGCTTGAACTGAGTTGAACTGGATAGGATGCTATCCAGAAATATCCTACCCCCTTTGGTAGGATATTTGTGCGGTGGGACCCGCACGAGCCCCGCCGTTTCTTTCGCTAAGTAACGCACCCGCGAAAACCCGTCAAAGTAACTGAAAAGTCAACCGACGCGTTTTCTTTAATTCTTAACAGACCATTTAATTGGGCGGTTTATTTCGTGAATTAAATGGACTGTTTCTTCGTGAATTAAATGGGTCGTTTCTTTCGTTGAATTAATTCAACGAATTGATGGATCGTTTCTTAACCGGTTTCGTGTTGGCATGTTTATAAAATAAGACCAACCCAAAAATCCTTGGAAAGGATTTGAAAGAATCTTCGTTCCTCCACCCTCTCCGCGAAGAACGCGAAGAACGCGAAGAACGCGAAGAACGCGAAGAACGCGAAGAACGCGAAGAACGCCGGCGACCGGAATTCGACGACGCACACCAAGATCTGCGACGTCGACGAGATCTACCCGCGACGTTCTTCGGCGACGTCTTTCTTCCGCGGCCGATCCTCGTTCGGCAACAAAGGTGAGAATCGGATCTTTTCTTCTACCTTTTTAATTTCAATATCAACGGATTTAAACTAATTAAATCCGTTGATCTTGATCCGGAGATTGGCGACGCGACGAGCGATTCCGCGACGACGCGACGATCTCCTTCCTCCACGACGAGCGATTCCGCGACGACCCCTCATCCGACGACGACGATAAGGTAAGGGATGTTGGAATTCTTTTTAAAATCCCGTGTTTATTCTTTTGAAATATAGAACCCGATCACGAAACAATTTTAATTTATTTAAAATTGTTGATTGGTTTCTTTCCTGTTTCTCCCGTTGATTATGACTAACGCGGAGGGTGCGGGTCTAACGAACAAGACCCGGCAACCCTCCGTCGATCTTCCTTTGTGTGCGGATTTGGCGAGCGACGGCAAAAGCGCGACGCAAGGGCCATATGTTGATTCCGCAGTGGAGGACGCATCCCGGGAGGAACAACGGCGCAGACGGGAGGCAAATCGGGCCACCGGAACATCTCCGGCGGCCCGCGGAAGGAGGCGGCGGCGCGGGTCGCCGGCGCGGCGGCGCCGGCGACCGGGGGCGGCGGCGCCCGGCGCGCCGCCGGAGGAGTCCGCCGCGGCCGAGCCGCGGCGGCGGCGAGCCGCCGGACCGCGTCCGCGGTCCGGCCTTCCAGCACGCGGCCCGCGCGGGCCGCGTTTTCTCCAAAGCCGCGGGTTTGACCCGCGGCGGCAGCGCTTCGGCCGCTCGGCCGAAGCCGAGCCGGTCCGGTCGGCCGGGCCGCGCCCAGGCCGGACCGGACCCGGCCGAGCCGGTTCGGGCCGGGTCGGGCCGACCCGGTTCGGGCCGACCCGGTTCGGCCGACCCCAGGGGGGGGTTCGGGCCGGGTCGCCCCGGGCCCAGTACCCCCGTTTCGGGCCCTCTACGGTCTTCCGCCCATATCTTGGGCCTGGGACCTCCGATTGACGAACCGTCAGCGGCTACGCGATCCTTGGATCGAGAAGGTCGTTTCGGTATATTATACTCAAGGTTTCGGAAGACTTTGGGTTCGGCCGGGTTGGTTCGTACACGAAACCAACCGGGCCCTCGGAGCGGAAACGCTCATAACTTGAGCTACGGACGTCCGATCGACGTACCGTCAGCTGTGGTAGTTTCCTCTAAGTGAGACGGAACTTTTGGCATACTCCGCCCGAGGATCGGATACAGGCGGAGTACGGTCGGGTTGGTTTTGCCCTAAAAACCAACCGGGCCCCTGGGACGAAAATGCCAATAACTCTCAGACCGGGCGTCCGATTGACGCGCCGTCTGTCGCGTTGAGATCCTGTTGTCGATACGGAACTTTTGGATACATCAACTTCGGACTACGTGTCAGTTGATGTATCAGCCCCTCGGCTCGTGGAGCGGACCCTCCTAAACGAGCTCGCTACGTGCGGGAACCCTAGCGCTGGCTGTGACCTCGACGACAGAGCAGAGATCCTCCGTGGACTGCGACGACGGCAGAGCAGAGATCCTCCGTGGACTGCGACGACGGCAGAGCAGAGATCCTCCGTGGACTGCGACGACGGCAGAGCAGAGATCCTCCGTGGACTGCGACGACGGCAGAGCAGAGATCCTTCGTGGACTGCGGCGACGACTGTGCAGAGATCCTCAGTGGACTGCGTCGACTACTGCACTCAGCGATCCTACACGGATCAGTGCCCGATCCTATGTGGGTCCTACTACCGGTTCTGTGTGAGCCACTGCCTACCGGTTCTGTGTGAGCCACTGCCTACAGGTTCTGTGTGAGCCCGATCCTGTGTGGGTCTTCTGCGGGGGTTAGTACCTATCGATCCTTCGTGGGTCCGACGACTGAGACGGATCAGTGATCGTCTTTGACGTCATCTGAAAAAGTATACCTGGTTGAGCTGAATCTTATGTTACTCTCCTTTGTGGATTGTGTTGAACCATCCTTTGTGGATTTACTGTTTACTCTCCTTTGTGGATTTGGGTCTTGCTTTCCTTTGTGGATTGAGTTGTTCTTGAGCTCGTGAGCAGAGCTAGAATTGGGGACTTAGGTATATGTATGGGCATATACCTAAGTCGAGTCAGATGTTACTTCGTGATTGCATCTTTCTTTTGTGCTATATCCTTTGTGGATTTCGAGAGACCTTCGGGGGTCTCGGGGTCCTTACTGAGTAGTTGTACTCACCCCTGCACGGGCTATGCCCGCACTTCGTGGTGTTGGTTGCAGACGACGGACAGCGCTGATCGCGGTTGGGGCGTGGAGCAGGACGGTACCTGGAGGTGGACCACTGGGCGGGACGTGCTCGGAGCGGACGTGGGACCCGAGGAGCCTGGAGGCTATCTGTACCCACCCTTCAGGTGGGATTGCCAGTGGACGACACGAGGCCGCCGTCTTTTCTTCAGTTGCTGTACTTTACTTTTCAGTTGTACTTTACAGTTGGGCTTGTATTTCCGGCCCCTTTTCTTTTCTGCACTTTACTTTCCGCTTGCTGACTCTGTGTGGTTGTTACTTATAAAGGCAATGCCTTCCCTGTTTACTGGGATTTTACGCCTTGGTGCTAGTCGCCAGCCCCTGGCCTATGGAAGGCGGGCTTGGGGTAGTCACGGCACGGGCCCCGAGGACGGGTCGTGACAAATTGGTATCAGAGGGGTCGGTTCTACCGCAGACTCTGATCGTCCTTTCTTTCTATGTGAAGCAATAGTGTTTAGTGTATTGAGTGTGGTTATCAGTTCAGGGAGCCCAGTGTTGGTGCGGCGGCCGACGTATCCATACACCAGGACCCTGACTCCTGATTTCCGACTTAATGCATGAAGACATTGATTGCGTGTACGTTTCAAGTTTTCTTTGTGATTACTTATGTCAGCTCACCGGGTATACTGATCTGCTTTATGAAAGTCTCAAGTTTTCCTTGTGATTACTTGTGCCAGCTCACCAGGTATACTGTTCTGACTGTGGTGCTCTTGTTCTCCTTTTCAGGATGGCCCCGCGACGACTGCCAGCTAGGGTTCCGAGTGTAGGGCGCGACGGCAGCCCACCGAGCGACGAGGCCTCGGTGCAGGGCCCTTTGCCAGCTGTGGCACCGGCGGTAGCTTTACCCGCCGAGCCACCGATGCTACCAGTACCAGACGCTGACGATGCACGTCGCCTCAGGGCACTGCATGAGTTTCAGAGCCAGCGACCGCCCAGGTTTCGCGGTGAGGCGGACCCCCAGGCCGCCGAGGACTGGCTAGAGGCGGTGGTACGGATCTTCAGGCTAGTGAGGACACCAGCGGATCTCATGGTGATCCTCGCAGCGAGCCTCCTGCAGGCGGCGGCAGGACGATGGTGGAGCCTGATGCTCCAGGTTCACGATGAGGCATCCCTGCTCTGGACGGACTTCGAGAGCCTCTTCCGCTCTGAGTTCGTCCCGGCCACCCTCCGAGCGGTGCGCATCCAGGAGCTTCTCCAGCTGCGCCAGGGCAGCATGACGGTCGCTCAGTACGCGGCGAGGTTCACAGACCTATCTCGCTACTCGACCGACATGGTACGGGACCCCTTCTTCCGGGCCCGGACCTTCGAGCAGGGCTTGCGACAGGAGATTCGGGCGTCGCTGATCTCCCTCAGCATTCCGACCCAGGCGGGAGTACTGGAGCGAGCCCTCCTGATCGAGAGCTTCCTGGCAGAGCCTTCTTCAGCGGCGAGACCTAGCGCAGGGCGGCAGGTAGCTGAGTCATCGGCAGCTGGTAGCCGACGGATGACTCACGGGTCCAGGCAGACCAGACCCCCCTCGCAGACGGCCTCAGGACACCAGCTCAGCAGTGCGAGGCACACAGCGGAGTGCCAGCCTTTCGAGAGGCAGGCTGTGCTACTCTTGCGGCGGGCAGGGTCACATGGCTCGTGACTGCCCGACTCGCCGACCAGAGGAGCAGCAGACGGTGGAGGGGCCACCCAGGCAGAGGCAGAGGGTCGATCGTGGCGGTCCGCAGGGAGGAGGCGGACGAGGCAGAGGAGCTGGCCGAGCAGCGGGTGGTGGGCGACGCTTCCAGGCTCTACCCCCACCACCACCAGGAGGGCCACCTCGACCACAGGGAGCTGGCGGGCAGGGACAGGCCCAGCTCCAGGCAGTGGAGGCCTACGACCCCGACTTGCCAGAGATGATTCGAGGTACGATCTGTGTCTATTCCACCCTTGCTGCAGTACTTATAGACACAGGAGCGAATCACTCTTTCATAGCCTCTGCCCTTGTTCGGAGCTCGGAGATTCCGACTGAGCCGTTGGCTCGATCCTTACGGCTAGAGACTCCTACGGGAGCAGACTCGACGATTACGCACTGGTGCCGGCAGTGTGAGCTTACTCTAGGAGGCGAGAGCTTCGGCTGGGATCTCCTTGTAGCGGCGTCGAGGCCTTACGACGTCATCTTGGGCATGGATTGGCTATCCACGGTTCATGCCCAGATCGACTGTTTTAGGCGCAAGGTGCGATGTGTTCGTACCGACGGGAGCAGGTTTACCTTCACCGGCGAGAAGGGAACCTTTGCAGCACAGGATGGACTTCCGCGGAGGAGAGTGCAGCCTATCTCTCATCAGTTGGCTAGCCTCATCCTAGGAGCAGTGGACGTGCGGAGTCCAGCTTTTCCTGCAGTGGTGGACCAGTACGTGGACGTCTTTCCCGACGACGTTCCAGGGCTACCTCCTCGTCGAGAGGTAGACTTTTACATCGACTTGTACCCCGGGACAGCCCCGATATCTACTCCAGCATATCGGATGGCCCCCGCCGAGCTTCGAGAGCTGCGGGTACAGTTGGAGGACTTGCAGAGCAAGGGGTTTATCCGACCCAGTGTTTCACCCTGGGCTTCCCCGATTTTGTTCGCCAAGAAGGCGGACGGGAGCTTGCGACTATGTGTCGACTATCGTCGCCTGAACCAGGTGACAGTGAGGAACAAGTATCCGCTGCCACGGATTGATGACCTCTTCGATCAGCTCAAGGGAGCGCGGTGGTTCTCGAAGATAGACCTCCGGTCAGGCTATCATCAGCTCAGAGTTCGAGACGAGGACGTTCAGAAGACGGCCTTCAGGTGTCGGTATGGCCATTATGAGTTCTTGGTTATGCCATTCGGCGTAACCAATGCTCCAGCAGTGTTCATGAGCCTCATGAACAGGATCTTCCAGCCATACCTCGACCGATTTGTCGTTGTCTTCTTTGACGACATTTTGATATACTCGACGACTGAGGAGGAGCATGCCTACCACCTGCGAGTTGTGCTAGACACACTCCGAGAGCACCAGCTTTATGGCAAGCTCTCAAAATGCCAGTTCTGGTTACGTGAGGTCCATTTCTTGGGGCACGTCATTTCTGAGGCGGGAGTTGCAGTGGATCCCGCGAAGATCGAGGCAGTGCTAGCTTGGGAGCCACCCAGGAGCGTGACAGAGGTGCGGAGCTTCTTGGGCCTAGCGGGATACTATCGGAGATTCGTGCCAGACTTCTCCAGAGTTGCAGCACCACTCTCAGCCTTGACGAAGAAGGGGAAACCCTTCGTGTGGTCAGACAGATGTCAGCAGAGCTTCCAGGAGCTGAGACAGAGATTGACCAGCGCACCTATCTTGAGGTTGCCTGAGGAGGGAGTTGGGTACGTAGTTTACTGCGATGCATCAGGGACTGGACTCGGGTGCGTCCTGATGCAGGAGCGGGCCGTGATCGCCTACGGATCACGTCAGTTGAGGCCGCATGAGCAGAACTACGCCACTCAAGACCTGGAGTTAGCAGCAGTGGTCTTCGCTCTGAAGACTTGGCGGCACTATCTGATGGGCGAGCGCTTCACAGTCTTTTCTGACCACCAGAGTCTCAGGTATATCTTCTCTCAGAAGGACCTGAACCTGAGACAGCGGAGATGGCTTGAGTTCCTCCAGGACTATGACTTTGAGATAGTCTATACTCCTGGGAAGGGGAACGTGGTAGCCGATGCCCTCAGCAGGAGGACGGGCATTCAGCTGCTTGAGGAGGCGACGGAGCAGCTAGCCTCCTTGCAGATATCCTTCGTGGATAGAGACGGAACAGCCTTTCTTCAGTCTCTCACAGTCTCTCCTCCACTTCTACAGCGGGTCAGAGAGGCTCAGCGTGGGGACGCTGACTGTGAGACCCGGCGTGCACTGATATCCTCAGGTCAGGCGCCTGATGGTTTCTCCCTTGGAGCAGAGCACGACATCCTTTTCAGAGGACGTACCTTCGTACCAGTCGCTTTACGAGAGGAGGTGCTGAGAGAGTTTCACACTTCTCCCTTGGCGGTACATCCCGGAGTGGCGAAGATGTACCAGGATCTCAGGCGACAGCACTGGTGGCCGGGTATGAAGAAAGCTGTGGCAGAGTTCGTTTCACGATGCCTCACCTGCCAGCAGGTGAAGGCAGAGCACCAGGTACCAGCAGGTTTGGTACAGCCCTTGGAGGTCCCGGAGTGGAAGTGGGACGGCATATCTATGGACTTCGTGACTGGACTTCCACGCACTTCCAGAGGTCACGACTCCATTTGGGTGATTGTCGACCGACTCACCAAGTCGGCACACTTCTTACCCATCAGAGAGCAGGGCTCAGTAGAGAGCTTGGGACGTCTTTACGTCCAGGAGATCGTACGGCTTCACGGTGTGCCATCGTCTATCGTCTCCGATCGAGATGCTCGTTTCACTTCCCGGCTCTGGAAGGGGTTGCAGGAGGCGTTCGGGACGCGGCTCCATCTGAGCACAGCCTTCCACCCTCAGACGGATGGTCAGACGGAGAGGACCATACAGACACTCGAGGACATGCTCCGTGCATGTGTTCTCGACTTTGGTCGCAGCTGGGAGGACCACCTACCCTTGGTGGAGTTTGCGTACAACAACAGCTACCACTCCACCATCGGGATGGCACCATACGAGGCGTTGTACGGCAGACCCTGCAGATCACCGTTGTGCTGGACAGACCCTGGGGAGTCAGCACTCGTGGGACCAGAGATGGTCCGAGCCACGACAGAGAAGGTCCAGATCATCCAGGAGAGGATGAGGACAGCTCAGAGCCGGCAGAAGTCATATGCTGACAGGAGGCGGAGGCCACTAGAGTTCGAGGATGGCGACCACGTCTTTTTGCGTGTCTCACCTCGACGTGGTTTACGGAGATTTGGCCGAGGCGGCAAGCTGTCTCCCCGCTTCATCGGGCCTTTCCAGGTCCTCAGCAGGATAGGAGAGGTGGCTTATCGCCTGGCTCTACCACCTCAGTTGCACCGGGTGCATGACGTCTTCCACGTGTCTCAGCTGAGGAGATACGTGCACGACCCGACGCACATCATCGACTTTGGGGAGCTGGACGTGGACGATGGGGCGACTTTTGCGGAGGTTCCAGTGGAGATCGAGGATCGACAGGAGCGGGTCCTACGTGGGCGGTCGATTCCTCTTGTGCGCGTCAGGTGGCAGCACGGGAACCTCCAGGAGAGCACTTGGGAGCGGGAGGCTCAGATGCGTGCTCAGTACCCCCTTTTGTTCCCCTAGTTTTTGATGTATCTTTACGGGGACGTAAAGCCCTGAGGTGGGAGTAATGTAAAGACCCGCAAATTTCAAGGAAATTTTTTTTCTTAATTTTCTTTGGAATTTTACAAGAGCGCAGCTTCAGACGGCACCTGATTCCGAGGCCCGGTGTGCCCGGAATCAATTTCCGAAGTTTGGCTCGGGTACGTTCAGTGAACGGACGAGCGGGTTTTTCTATCTTTTGAACCGGTGCCCGGAATCGAATTCTGAGGGCACCGATGAAATCGCAGCGCCGGTATTTGCTTAGAAACGCCTCTTCCGGAGTTGCGTTTGCTCAGACGTGGTTTTTAAATTTTACGGCTTTAAGTCAGAAATAAAATAAAGTTTGTGCGACAACTTTATTTTATTTCACTTAAGCTGCTTGGAAGCCACTTGAAGTCACTTAATGGCGGCTTGAACTGAGTTGAACTGGATAGGATGCTATCCAGAAATATCCTACCCCCTTTGGTAGGATATTTGTGCGGTGGGACCCGCACGAGCCCCGCCGTTTCTTTCGCTAAGTAACGCACCCGCGAAAACCCGTCAAAGTAACTGAAAAGTCAACCGACGCGTTTTCTTTAATTCTTAACAGACCATTTAATTGGGCGGTTTATTTCGTGAATTAAATGGACTGTTTCTTCGTGAATTAAATGGGTCGTTTCTTTCGTTGAATTAATTCAACGAATTGATGGATCGTTTCTTAACCGGTTTCGTGTTGGCATGTTTATAAAATAAGACCAACCCAAAAATCCTTGGAAAGGATTTGAAAGAATCTTCGTTCCTCCACCCTCTCCGCGAAGAACGCGAAGAACGCGAAGAACGCGAAGAACGCGAAGAACGCGAAGAACGCGAAGAACGCCGGCGACCGGAATTCGACGACGCACACCAAGATCTGCGACGTCGACGAGATCTACCCGCGACGTTCTTCGGCGACGTCTTTCTTCCGCGGCCGATCCTCGTTCGGCAACAAAGGTGAGAATCGGATCTTTTCTTCTCCCTTTTTAATTTCAATATCAACGGATTTAAACTAATTAAATCCGTTGATCTTGATCCGGAGATTGGCGACGCGACGAGCGATTCCGCGACGACGCGACGATCTCCTTCCTCCACGACGAGCGATTCCGCGACGACCCCTCATCCGACGACGACGATAAGGTAAGGGATGTTGGAATTCTTTTTAAAATCCCGTGTTTATTCTTTTGAAATATAGAACCCGATCACGAAACAATTTTAATTTATTTAAAATTGTTGATTGGTTTCTTTCCTGTTTCTCCCGTTGATTATGACTAACGCGGAGGGTGCGGGTCTAACGAACAAGACCCGGCAACCCTCCGTCGATCTTCCTTTGTGTGCGGATTTGGCGAGCGACGGAAAAAGCGCGACGCAAGGGCCATATGTTGATTCCGCAGTGGAGGACGCATCCCGGGAGGAACAACGGCGCAGACGGGAGGCAAATCGGGCCACCGGAACATCTCCGGCGGCCCGCGGAAGGAGGCGGCGGCGCGGGTCGCCGGCGCGGCGGCGCCGGCGACCGGGGGCGGCGGCGCCCGGCGCGCCGCCGGAGGAGTCCGCCGCGGCCGAGCCGCGGCGGCGGCGAGCCGCCGGACCGCGTCCGCGGTCCGGCCTTCCAGCACGCGGCCCGCGCGGGCCGCGTTTTCTCCAAAGCCGCGGGTTTGACCCGCGGCGGCAGCGCTTCGGCCGCTCGGCCGAAGCCGAGCCGGTCCGGTCGGCCGGGCCGCGCCCAGGCCGGACCGGACCCGGCCGAGCCGGTTCGGGCCGGGTCGGGCCGACCCGGTTCGGGCCGACCCGGTTCGGCCGACCCCAGGGGGGGGTTCGGGCCGGGTCGCCCCGGGCCCAGTACCCCCGTTTCGGGCCCTCTACGGTCTTCCGCCCATATCTTGGGCCTGGGACCTCCGATTGACGAACCGTCAGCGGCTACGCGATCCTTGGATCGAGACGGTCGTTTCGGTATATTATACTCAAGGTTTCGGAAGACTTTGGGTTCGGCCGGGTTGGTTCGTACACGAAACCAACCGGGCCCTCGGAGCGGAAACGCTCATAACTTGAGCTACGGACGTCCGATCGACGTACCGTCAGCTGTGGTAGTTTCCTCTAAGTGAGACGGAACTTTTGGCATACTCCGCCCGAGGATCGGATACAGGCGGAGTACGGTCGGGTTGGTTTTGCCCTAAAAACCAACCGGGCCCCTGGGACGAAAATGCCAATAACTCTCAGACCGGGCGTCCGATTGACGCGCCGTCTGTCGCGTTGAGATCCTGTTGTCGATACGGAACTTTTGGATACATCAACTTCGGACTACGTGTCAGTTGATGTATCAGCCCCTCGGCTCGTGGAGCGGACCCTCCTAAACGAGCTCGCTACGTGCGGGAACCCTAGCGCTGGCTGTGACCTCGACGACAGAGCAGAGATCCTCCGTGGACTGCGACGACGGCAGAGCAGAGATCCTCCGTGGACTGCGACGACGGCAGAGCAGAGATCCTCCGTGGACTGCGACGACGGCAGAGCAGAGATCCTCCGTGGACTGCGACGACGGCAGAGCAGAGATCCTTCGTGGACTGCGGCGACGACTGTGCAGAGATCCTCAGTGGACTGCGTCGACTACTGCACTCAGCGATCCTACACGGATCAGTGCCCGATCCTATGTGGGTCCTACTACCGGTTCTGTGTGAGCCACTGCCTACCGGTTCTGTGTGAGCCACTGCCTACAGGTTCTGTGTGAGCCCGATCCTGTGTGGGTCTTCTGCGGGGGTTAGTACCTATCGATCCTTCGTGGGTCCGACGACTGAGACGGATCAGTGATCGTCTTTGACGTCATCTGAAAAAGTATACCTGGTTGAGCTGAATCTTATGTTACTCTCCTTTGTGGATTGTGTTGAACCATCCTTTGTGGATTTACTGTTTACTCTCCTTTGTGGATTTGGGTCTTGCTTTCCTTTGTGGATTGAGTTGTTCTTGAGCTCGTGAGCAGAGCTAGAATTGGGGACTTAGGTATATGTATGGGCATATACCTAAGTCGAGTCAGATGTTACTTCGTGATTGCATCTTTCTTTTGTGCTATATCCTTTGTGGATTTCGAGAGACCTTCGGGGGTCTCGGGGTCCTTACTGAGTAGTTGTACTCACCCCTGCACGGGCTATGCCCGCACTTCGTGGTGTTGGTTGCAGACGACGGACAGCGCTGATCGCGGTTGGGGCGTGGAGCAGGACGGTACCTGGAGGTGGACCACTGGGCGGGACGTGCTCGGAGCGGACGTGGGACCCGAGGAGCCTGGAGGCTATCTGTACCCACCCTTCAGGTGGGATTGCCAGTGGACGACACGAGGCCGCCGTCTTTTCTTCAGTTGCTGTACTTTACTTTTCAGTTGTACTTTACAGTTGGGCTTGTATTTCCGGCCCCTTTTCTTTTCTGCACTTTACTTTCCGCTTGCTGACTCTGTGTGGTTGTTACTTATAAAGGCAATGCCTTCCCTGTTTACTGGGATTTTACGCCTTGGTGCTAGTCGCCAGCCCCTGGCCTATGGAAGGCGGGCTTGGGGTAGTCACGGCACGGGCCCCGAGGACGGGTCGTGACACTTCTATTTATTTTTATAGTCTTTATGGTAGCAATGATCTTCATGGGAGAATCTGGGCCTGTGGATTTTATAGTAGTATGTGCATCATTATTTTTCATGTATCTCACAGTACAATTTCAAGCTATTATAGTCAGCATTATTTCATGATGTGTAATTTTCCTTTGAAATGTGAAAGTATTTCTATATGAAACTATTATAAAACAAAATAAAACAACCATAGTAAATTTTTAATTATTTTACTAATAGAATGAATTCTTGTGTTGTTACATTCTTCCACACTTAAGAGATTTCATCCTCTCATTTTCATTTCATACATTAGGGTGAAAAAATGAGGGTTTTTTTGGTTTGTTTCTTCTTCAGGTAACAAGTCACCTCTTATTATTTATGATTCTACTAAATTACTATGACTAGGTGAGTTTATTGTTACATATAAAGTTTTCTATATGGTCTAATATCTTCTTTGGATGATCCTCATAAGATAGATCATTCTCCAAATATACCACCTATTTATTTTGTAAATGTGAGTGATCTGGTATGTACTTCTTCAATAGGGATACATGGAACACATCATGTACTTTGTATAAGTTTGGTGGGAGTTCAATTTGATTTGATATATTTCTAATGCAATCAAGAATATTAAAGGGGCCAATATACCTATGAATTAGATTTCCCTTCTTATCAAACCTCACAAATCTCTTCTAGAAAGTTATAAAGGGATAACTTTATCACTAAACTCAAACACTAGGTCTCATTTATTCTTATGGACATAACTATTATATTTAATTTTTGCTTCTTTGATGTATTATTTAGTGGCCTTGACCTTATGAGTTATTTATCCCACCAGTTCAGGTCTTAATGGATTTCATTCTCAAACTTAATCCTAACATATTGGAGTTCTATATTTATTTCAATAAAGGGCTTCATAAGGATACATTTAAATGATTGAGTGAAATATATTATTGTATGAGAACTTGACTAAAGGAAGATGTTGATCCCAGCCTTCTTGTAAATCCATTGAGTAAGCTCTCAACATATACTCAAATGTCTAGATTGTCATATCATATTGACCATCAGTATGAGGGTGATTGTCCATACTAAATTTCAACTCTATGTTTAGATAATGTTGGATAATTTTCTATAATTTTTAGGTTGATCTAAAATCTCAATCATATAAAATTGATAGTGGTGTTCCATGCATCCTCAACAATTCTCTAATTTATATATTTTAATGTTTATTAAGTGATAATTCTTCCTGAATTGATATTAAATGAGTAGTATTTGTAATTTTTTCTATGACAACCCATACGGAATGTTTCCATTTGGTTATCTAATAAAGGCCGAAGAAAAAATCCATGGTGATGCCCTCCCATTTCCAGGAATGTATGGGTACTTATTACATCATTCCATTGAAATTTTCCCCTTATATCATCACTTACTTCCAAGCCAGATGATTAGATGAATATTATGTGATCTCATTATTCACATTTTCCCACAAATAGTTCTCTAAGATATCTTGATACATCTTCTTTATTCCATGAAATATGGATAATCTCAAGTTATATACATCATTCAATAGCTCCTTCTTTATCTCAGGCTTTAATGGTATGGGTAATTGTGACCCAAATCATAAAACACCTTCTTCATGAATTTTTATTTCCAATTATTTCCCTTTTCATATAGTTTCCACCTTCATATGTATTTATATATCATCCCTTTGAGTATCCTTTATGTTCTCCAAAATAGATGGTTGACTAATCATTTGAGTTAGGTAGGATATTTTTCCTTCCTTTATGACTTCTATTTTAATCCTTTTCAAGTCCAAAAATATTAAATCCTTCTCAGTTATCATCACTGATAAGGTTTTATGATCCTTTCTAGTTATAAATTGTATCACTTTATTCACCTTACCAGGATGGTAATGGATTTACAGTCATATTCCTTTATCATCTCTATCCATATTTGTTGGAACATATTAATCTCTTTCTATGGGAATATATACTTGAGGCTCTTATGATCTGTATATATTTTCCAATTCTCTCAATAGAGATAATGCTACCAAATATTCAATGAAATAATAACTACTTACAACTCTAGGTCGTGTTATGTCTTGTTATTCTTATGGAATTTCAACTACCTTGAGGCATAGGCTACCACTTTATCATTTTTCTTCAGTACACAACCTAATCCCTTATTTTAAGAATCATTATATACCATGAAAATTTCCAAACTTGAGGGTGGTATAAGTAGTTGTGTGGTTATAAGAATAATTTTTTAATTCCTTAAACATGTATTAACATTCCTTGGTCTAAAAAAAAGTCACTCCCTTCCAACTTAGCATGGACGGTGGGTTTGAAAATCATGGGAATTTCCTCATAAATCGTCGATAGTACCCATATATTTCAAGGAAACCAGAAATCGTTGTTACATATATTGGTCAGGGACTCCTCGATTTGATTTTTCATTAAAGTATCCACAGATATTCCTTTATTAGTGATAGAATACCCTAATAATGACACTCCCTCCATCTAAAACACACATTTACTATTCTTTTTGTATAGATTCTACATTAGAAATTTCTTTATCCTAGTACTCAAATGCTCCTCATATTCTCTATTACTTTTGAAGTATATCATAATATAATCTATAAAGACTACCATGAATTTTTCAAGGTAATATCTAAATACACTATTCATTAAATCCATAAATATTATTAGAGTGTTATTAGGTCTTGAGGGAATCACTATGAACTCATAATTTCCATAAATTATTTGAAGGGTAGTATTAAAAATATATTTCCTCTCTACCTTAAATTTGTGAGATCCCAATTGGGGGTCCACTATAATGAAGTACTAGGCCCAACATAGTTGATTGAAAAATTAATCAATTCATGGAAACATATACTTTCTATTTATCATTAACCTTTTTTAGTTCATGATAATCGATGCATATGAACATTAACTCATCCTTATTCATGATGAAGAGGATCGGTACGCCCCATGGTAATGAAATCAGGCATATGAAACCCTTGTCCATATGATCTTTTAATTTTTTCCTCAGTTCTTCTAATTACAAAGTGGCCATTATGTAGGGACTATTCAATATAGATAGAGATCTAGGTATAAGTTCAATTGAGAAATCAACCTCTTGGTCAAGAGGAAGACTATGAAACTCTTCAAGGAACACATATGCATATTCCCTCACAATGGGAATCTCATAAAGAATGATTATCTCTTTTTTCTCACTCATATGAGTTATATATGCTTTCTCATAAGGTAATAATATATATTATTGATAATAATATTCAAATTGAGATTCATACTTCTCCTTACACATGTACAAATAGGAGGATGATTTGGGATATGGAGATTGATTTACTACTCATGGGAGTTGATGTCTGGTTTATGTAAGGATAGCCAATATATTACCAATGTTGCATCAAATTATACTGAAGTAAGTATGAAAATATTTTCTCAGAGGTTAATTCCATAAACATTGACTGGGGAGGAGTTATATACATAAAATGCAACAATTTATCCATTTTTTCTCATATATAACTCATCCTCTATGTTTTTAGTTGGTGTTTAAATTGTTATACTAAACTTTCGTGATATTAAATAATTTTTAGAACTAGAATTAAATAATATGTTCTTCATTATTGAATGAATATCTAAAATACTTATTGTAAATTCACTTCTAGGGTCCACCTCAGTAGTGGTGATAGCATAATACCTTCACCTCTCTATTATCCACAGAGTTTTTTGTCATTGATTATCTCAAAAAAAATAGATTAGGGAATGGATAGTATAATGTGTATATTTCATGAAATTGAAACACTAAACTATAGGTTAAGGGTAGATCGTAACCTTCTTTTCTTCTATCACGTTAGTTATAATGACTCATTTCTTATTCCATCAATAAATACATAGTTTATAATAAGGTTTTCCCTTTCATACATTTTTATGATATTTTTGGTTTAGAGTTTTAGAAAATTATGTAAAAAATTAAAAAAAAAAGTGGATGTTTTCTCATATTGTCTGTTTTTTACAAAAAAAATAGTTCCATATAAAGAAAAACTAGCTTCATTCAAGGTAACTCCCATAACTATAACTCTTACTTTATTTAAATTTTTACTCATCCTTAAGTACTATGAATTTTTTTTGAATACATATGATGAGAAAAAAATATATAATTAAGTTTCATAAAAGAAAAGAAACTCATCAGTCTGTTTGTAAACTTGAAAAATCTATAAGAGAGTTTCCCTTCCTCATAATAAACATTTGAGCTCAAATATCTATTTACTTCTCCCTGAAAATAAATTAATTTCTCAATATATTTCATAGGAAAATTTAATATAAAATCATAATGGAAAACCATAAATATAATTGTTTCATGTTAAACATGAATACTCATGAATACCTCGTTTCACCTTTGATTTAAAAAAATCATATCCTTTCCTTAAAAACATAAGCTCATTTACTTACCATTTGAAATCAAAATGATTCCTTTAAAAAACATTACAAGTATATTTTATATATACCATGGGATATAATCCTTATAAGAACCCATACAATGGAATCACTTAATGAGATAATTCCCATATCTCTTAATATTAATCTATCATCAGTAAGGTTTGTCACTTTACCCAATGCATTGGATAGATATATCAGTATCACCCATCATCAAAGATATATTGGGATCACCCATCATTTATATAAAATTCATAAGAACCATAGAATTAATAAAACACATATTTATTGAACTTTAATCATAAACCTCATCTAAATTGGAATTCAAGCCCATAAATAATAACATTTTTAGATATATCATAAAGATGATAAAAAAATTTATTTCCTTACAAAAACCTTTTAAAACAAAATATTCACCGAATATTAAGAGAAATATCTTATTTGAAAATAACCTTGTAAATTTATAAATGAAAATTTATAATGAATAATTTCTATGATATTTTGAAATAGTGGTCAACCAATATATGTTTAAAACATTCTCTTTTAACATTTTTCAAAAGAAACAAATAACTCTTACAATTTTTTTTTAAATAATGACCCTTATAAACCTTTGAATCATAATTAAGAATATTTTTGAAATTCTTAATATAACCTTGACATGTAAGAGAAAGATTTGGAAGAAAAACTTTAAAATATGATTTTTAAAATAAATACCCTTACTTCGAGTCCTAACTCATATCATTCATATGTCTACCCTCTTCATCAATAAAATTATATTAGTTTTATACTTTATTGAGAACCTTTTTCATATTATTTCAATTTTTATTTTTCCATTTATTTTATTTTTAACCATATTTTATTTAGTTACTGGAATGGTTGAGTTTATGTTGGATGTCTTGAGGACGTTCAGTTTATAAGTCCAAAATGACATAGGTAGGTTGCCTAAGGTAAAAGGGATCATGGTCCCATAATATCCAAAAAATTAATCATGATAAAATTATTTTTTTTATACATTTAAACCATTTTTATAACCTTAAATGGAATGTGGGCATGAAAAATGAAATACATTGAATCATGGAGTTGGTATTCTGTACATGCACACAAGCAACGCTTCCATTTTTATACTAGATGGAAAATAAATAATATATATATATAATATTTTAATTTTATAAAACTATAATTATGATATAAATCAAATATTAATTCATTATTTATATCCTTATTACTAATTATGTGAGTTATTAATGAAAAATAAATCGCATCGCTTCGTGGAGGTGGTATTCCACATGTACACACGAGCAGTGTTATCAATTTTCTATGTATGGAAAGAGTAAGAAGGTAATTAATATCTTACCTTTAAATAATAATAAAAATTTCAAAAAAAATATTATATATTCTTTAATTTCATATTTATAACCAATTTTGTGGGGTGGTGATGGAAGATGAAACATGTCACTTTGTGGATGTGGCAGTCCACACGTACATACATGAAATGTTTTCATTTCCCATAGGAGGGAAAAGAGATAGAAAAGAGTTATTACCTAAATATAATAACATTTAAGTATAGATAATATACATAATTCATTATTTTATAGTTATTATAATATATTTTAATAAGCTATAAGATGAAATTATCTTTAAATAACTCAGTTAGGACTTATACCATCTCCTCAAATATCTCCCTTTGGATTACACCTTAAGACTCCTAGGAGTAGTATTTTGATAATAATAGTGCCTCTAATTGAGGAGTAATGTTGAGAAGTTATTTAAATAGGTATTATTTTAGATAAATGGCTCATAAAGTGTAAATAATTGAATATAGTATATGTCCTTTTATAAGTGAGGGTAGTGACACACTTGTAATTTTTCAAAGTTTTAAAACAGTTTAAAGTTTTAATCATGGTAAAATGGATCTAAAACTATCCAATGTAGAATTTAAGGTGATAAGGGTTGAAATAAAATCGTCTAATATAAATTAATATAAGATTTTTGGGTTTTGTCAATTATTTTTTACCTTAATTAAACTGATTTACCCTTTTAACAATTACTAGGGTGATAAAGTTTTAACAATGTTACTATTCACAATGACCAAAAATGAAATTGAACACATTAAAAAAAATAATCTTATAATTAAAAATATAAAATCCAATTTTCAATATTTAATTTTTATAAACAGACGAAACTAATTTTTAATATAAAAATGCAAACCACAATGAAAATAGTTTTTAGAAAAATGACCTTTTAAGCCAAAAAAATATTTTATACAAAAATAAAATATAATGTTCATTATTATAGAGTTAATTTGATTATTTTTATTCAAATATGAATTTAACTTTAAAACCAATCCAAAATAAAATATATCTTTTAAAATACTTGAAAATGATATTTTTAATATAAAAAATCAGTATTTTACACTATTCACCCAAAAATAAATATTTTTAAAAAAATCATAAAAACCCACCCTAATGCAATTTCAATATGGTGAAACTTAAAATTAAGTTAATTTTTTGATTTTTTAACAATAAAATTTATAAATTTAATTCTAAAATCAAACAATATATGGCATGGAAAACATTTCAGCTAGAATAAAACCATTTCTTTTCCAAATGAACAATCATATAAAATTATCATATTATATATGAATCTATAAAATATATTTTTAAACATTAATAAGACATAAAATTGATTCATTCTTATAATTTCCTAGATTTTCACATTCTTCTCCAATTCAGTAATTACATCCTCGTAATTTTATTCATTACTTAAACAATTGAGGGTATTTGTCCCTCATAGTTTTTTCTAATTCCAATGTTTCTTACTCAATCATATGATTCTTCTATGAATCCTTAACCAAATGAATCACCTTATTTCATAGTAACTTCCCTCTATGATCCAAAATCTGAACCATATTTTCTCTATAAGAGAGACTATCCTCTAATTGTGCCACTTAAAGGATCAAAATATAAAATGAATCAGGTATGTACTTCCTTAGAAAAAAACATAAAACACATCATGTATCTAAGATAAAAATTTTGGTAAGGATTCCTGGTAAACAATTGATCCCACATTATCTATAATTTCATAGGGTATAATTTATCATGGGACCGAATTTCCTTTTTTACCAAAATTAATTATACCATTCCAATGAGATGTTTTAGGAAAGATATGATCAACTACCATAAATTAAAGGTTATTCATCAAGTTATTTGTATAAATCATTTTCCCAGTATGTTCTATGCTCATGTGTTTTTTAATCATATTTATTTTCTTAACCATATATTCTACTAATTAGGATATCCAAAATATCCTCTCACTAAATTCACCCTAATGCACTAGAGTATGACACTATTTTCCATATAATTCCTCAAAAGGTGATATTTTTATGCATGAATGAAAACTATTATTATAAGAAAAATCAATTGAAGATAGATATTGATCCCAAATTCCTTGATAATCAAATGATAAATCATGAAAAAAATTATCTAAATTTTAAATTATACACCATGATTTCCCATCAAATTAAGGATGAATAGTTATACTAAAATTTAATTTAGTACCCATCAACTTATGAATTTTTTTCCAAATATTTAATGTAAACCTGGGATCATGATCAGATACAATCGAGAGGGTAACTCTATGTAAACTAACTATCTCCTTATCATAAAATCTTGAAAGATGATTTAAATAAATAGTATCTTGAATAGGAATATGATGAATTGATTTAGTCAAACAATAAATAATTTCCTAAATCATATTATTACCACAATATTTTTTTATTAATACCACCAAGAAATCCAAAGATATGTTTTCTCATTTCCATTTTGGAAGTGAAAAGTTTGATGCAACCCCTTCAGTGAATGTTCTTAAGTTTTAACCTGCTAACAAGTCAAACATTTCATAATAAAAATAGATATATACTTCTTCATCATTTACCATAAAAAATATCACTGAAGGTATCTATACATATTAGTGATATCATGATTAATATAAAATGTATGTTTGTGAGCTTCACTTGATTATTCATCCTTAAAATTGGAATCACTTGAAACACATAACCTCTTTGTAAATCTGATAACACCTTATTTATCCACATTAAAATTTAGAAACATACCTTTTTTGATCAATTATACTATTTCCTCTAAACCATGGTCTTCCTTTTGAGCCTTCTTATTTCTTCTTCACAAAGATGATTACATTGATACCTGGGTAAAAATATAAGGTATTTATATATATATAATTTCCAACCCAAAATTTATTAAATCATTGACTAAAATATTATGTTTCATACATAACATAGTTAATAATGAATTATCTTTTTGAATCAAAGCATCAAATACCATGTTTTCTTTACTTGGATAATAGTGAATTGTGCAATCATATTTTTAATTAGTTCTAACCATATTATCTAGCTCATGTTTAACTCTTTTTGAGTGAATATATTCATTAAACTTTAATAATAAGAATATATTTAACATTTCTCCCCATATAGATAATGCCTAAAAAATTTAAAAAAACTACTACATATAGTTCAAGTACATTTGATGGAAAATATTGGTAATGGGGTTTTAATTGATGGGATACATATGTGATAATCCGATCATTCTGTATCATGACCTAACCAAGTCCCATTAAATAAGTAGCATAGTAAATAAAAAATTCATCATTTCTTTCTAGCAAGGATAACACTGGATCATTAACCAATCTTCTTTTAAATTAATTAAAACATTAATTACATTCATTTATTTAGATTAATTTTACTCTTTTTTTAGTTTACGTAGTTAGTGGGTTAGATAACTGAGAAAAGTTTTCAAAAAACTATCAATAGTGACCAAATAATCCAAAATAACTTCAAATCTAAATGACATTTATAGGCCTTGGAAACTCTTCTATAACTTTAGTTTTATTAGGATCAATAGTTATTTAATATTTAGAAACAATATTCCAATGGAATAAAATCTATTGTATCCAAAATTCAAATTTAATGATTTTTTCATACAACTTATTTATTTTAAAGTTTCTAGAATAATCCTTATAATTTTATCATGATATTCATAGATTTTAGAGTATATTAGAATATCATAAATAAAAACATCCAAAAATTTATCAAAAATGCTAATGGACCGCTCTATTCATTAGATCATTAAATACAGTGGGTGTGTTTTTTAACCCAAAAGAAATAACTAAAAACTTATAATGTCCATACCTAGTCTAAATGTAATATTCATAATGTATTTTTACTTTAATTTTAGCTAACAATACATGGACCTGAGATCAATATTTAAGAAATATTATGATTCTTATAGCTGATCAAATAAGTAATCAATATGAGGAAAAGAATACTTTTACTTAACAGTGATGTTATTGAGTGCTCTATAATCAATGCAAGTATAATAGAACCATACTTTTTAATAAATAGAATAGAATAACCACATGGTGAAGTGGTGGAGTGTATGAAACTCATATTATGAAATTCTTGTAATTGAATTTTTTATTCTAACAACTAAATTTAATCCATTTGATAAGGAGGGTTTAAAATTTTCATAGTCTCAAGAACTAATTCAATAGTAAACTCATCTTCTCGATCAAGAATAACAACAGGAAAATTGTCAGAAAATACATCAAGTTATTCACTTACTATTGGAACATGATCAATTTTAATCACTTATTTAATTTAAACAATATGTTCAAGATAACTTTCACTTGCATATTTTATCATTTTATTAACATCTTAATATATTATCAAAGTTATGAATTAATTCTTACATACAAAAAAATATCATTCTACTAAATAACTTCTTTGGATCTACAATCTATCTTGTTATGATAAACTAAATGTAATTCCATACCCAAAATATAATTAAACTATACAATAGGAAATATAACAATGTTTAGAGGAAAAACCATTCGAAAAATGATAATAGGAAGACTTATATAAATTATTATTTCCTTTATACTACCCCCAATATTTTTACCCAGAGTTATGACTTTATTTCTTAATATGGTATTTCCATTTTACTTGAAAATTTATTATATATCAAAGAATATGTGGATCACAAATCAAACCCGACATTTTCATAATCTAAAGAGAAAATTAATGTAATTATCACCACTTCATTTGAGGCTCCCATATTTTTTGTGGTAGTAGAAAAATAGTTTGCTTTAATTTTTTATTTCTAATCTTGATAATTCTCACCTGAAATAACTAACTTCAAACATTATTAAGCATAATGTCCCAACTCATTGAAACTAAAACATTCCATTTCCTACTATTCATTACCGATCTGACCATTACCATTGTTCTTTTCTTTACAGACATGGATATGTGTCCAAGATTTCCATATTAGTAACACTTCCCAGATCTCATAAGAAATTGTCCAAAATGATTCTTTCCACACTTATCATAAGAGGGAAATTTAATTTTATTACCTTAGGGTTACCTTGAAGAATAATTCTCTATTTCCAACCCCATGGATCAATTCTTATCCTTATTTTAAACAAACCATAAAATCTATCTTTACTTTATTAGCACACATCATAATTTACTCATAAATTCTAAACTCATAAGTTACTAGTTCCCTTCATAAACATGTCTCAACTCCTAAGTAAATTGGATCAATTTTAATATCATGTTCTAGAATGTAATTCAATGGATACATGTTCAATATAGTAAAATTAGCTTCATAGGTAGCAATAGAGTCCTCCTATATTTGATTCAACTCTAGGAATTTCCTTTCCATTGTAAGTCAAAAAAATTAGGAAAATATTTTTCCTAGAAGAGATTTTTAAATAGTATGCTTTACCTAGAAAAAAAATTATTTATTTTCCTAAATGTTCTTAATCAAAGGCCAGCATTAATCAACTTTACCTTCAAAATAATAAATTGAAATTGTTACCTTATGATGTTTTTAAAATCTTATAACTTTAAATATATTTCTATAAAGCATTAATCTGTACTTTAGATTTCATTGGGTCTAAGGATCCACCAAAAGCTGGAGGGTTTTGTTTCATGAAATAATCCATTGTATACATGTTCCTATATGTATAATTAAATCACTCACTATCATGGTTTTCTCTACTAATATCCTACACCAATGGAATTAACACTACCACAAACAACTATGTTCGAATCATTCTAATTTTCTAGTTTGGAGGGATACAATCCTCCTGATTCCTTTCTACCTCAATACCATGTTTCCTATATGGAAATAAATCATTAATAGTAATTTATTAGGTAAATAATCATGTAAATATTTAAAATCTACTTCATGATAATATAACTATAAATTAAAATATCTTAATACTATATTTTAATATCTTTGAAACCTAAAAAATTATCAAAAAAATTGCATTGTTACTAACTATAATGACCAATACTTTATTCAACTCATAAATACATGATTTATAATAAGGGTTTCACATTATTACACTTCCAAGATAATTTTTTATATATTTTTATAGAATTAGGTAAAACATTACATAAAAAGGTTGAAATTTCCACACAGTGTCTATTTTCCCCACAAAACAAGTTTTTTATAAAGACATAATTGATCTATTTAAGGTAACCCCCCTAACTGGAAATTTGAATTTAACAATGTATTTACTCAACCTTAAGCCTTCTGAAAAAAAATTAAAATATGGGATTAGAAGAAAAAAATATCAATAAGGGGCATAAAATAAAATAAACTTATTGGTCCATTTTTTTAAATTGTAAAATCCATTAAAAAAATTCCTTTTTCATAATAATCTTTTAAGCTCAAATATTAATTTAATTTTTCATGAAAACAAATTAATTTTTCAATATATTTCATATAAAATTTCATATGAAATCATAATGTCAAAATAATAAACATAAGTTTTTCTTGGAAAAAATGGGTTATCATGGATACATTTCCTTGAAAAGTACTCTTTTCACATTTTATTTAAAAAAAGTCACATTTCCTTACATTTTTAAATAAAAATGTTTCCTATAATAAAATTCAATCATATCATATAGGTACCTTGAGAAATTATCCTTACATTAATCCTTGAAAGAACCCTTATAATGGAATCACCTAACTTGATAATTCTCATATCTCTTAAGAGTATCCAACCACAAGTAAACTATGTTACTTTACCCAAAGAATTAGAGAGCTATATCAGGATCACTAATCGTTCATATAAAATTTATAATAACTATATAATAAATAAAATAGATATATCTTTCACTTTAATCATAAAACCCATTTGAATTGGCATTCAATCCCATAATTAATAACATTTTCAGTTATCTCATAAAGATGGTAAAAAAATCATTTCCTTTGAAAAGTCTTCTAAAAAAAGCCTAAAATATTTTTTGAAATATTTTCCTTAAAAATGAACATGGAAAATTGTAATTTAATATTGATAATTAATAATTTAAATGAATTTGTGAAATTTTGTTCAATACATATACATTAAAAACATTATTTTTCACTTTTTTAAATAGTCAAAAAATAACTCATACGGAAAATGTTTAAATGATTTATTTTTAATACTTTGAAAATAAATTCAAAAATAATTTGCAATTAAATTTATAAAACTTTTAATAATAATTATAAACCTTCATCAAAATTTAAAATATCATCAACATGGAAGAAAAATATGTATAATGAATACTTTAAAATAGGATTTTTTTTAAATCCCTAACCTAAAATCCTGACATGTATCATTCTAATGTCTACCCTCCTAGGTAATAAAATTATATTAGTTTCCAAAAAATTTAATAACCTTTTAAATTTTAATTAAATTATCTTTATTCCCATTATTTTATTTATTTCCATGCTTTATTTACTTACTAAAATGGTTATATTCACGTTGGACATTTTGATGGCGTTCGGCTTATAAGTCCAAAATGACATTGGTAGGTTGACTAAGGTCAATGGGATCATGGTTCAATAAACTCAAGAATATTAATCATGATAAAATTATTATTTTTATACATTAAAAACTTTTTAACAACCATCTATGGAATTTGAAAATCAAAAATTAAATATGTCATACCTTGTAGGTGGTATTCTGAACATACACACGAGCAACATTTCCATTATTCTACTAGATTGAAAATAAATATGGTGTATAATATTTTAATTTTATAGAATCATAGTTATGTTATAAATATTATATTTATTTATTATCTTCATACTTATTAATATCCATGTGAGGTGGTAATGAAAAATGAATCACATCACTTAGTGGGGGTGGCATTCCACATGTACGCATAAGCGAACAATTAAATTTCAAATAGAAGGAAATAATAAGAAGGTAAGTAATATATTATCTAAAAAGAATAATTATAATTTCATAAATATATTATATATTCATTAATAACATCTTTATAACCATCTCTGTGAGGCGGTTATGGATAACGAAACATGTCACTTCACGGAGGTGGTAGTCCACATGTACGCACAGTGGATGTTTTCATTTCCCATAGGATGGAAAATAGATGGAAAGAAGTTGATAAATCAACATAATAACTTTTAATTATATATAATATTCTAGTTTAATTATTTTATAGTGGTTATATTATATTTTAAGAAGGTATAATAACAAATAAACTTGAAATTGGTTGATTATGACTTATACCTTATCCTCAGATATCTCCCATTGGCTTACACCTTAATCCTTCTAGGATTGGTATTTTGAGAAGAACAAGACCTATTGGATGTGGGTAGAAATTTTTTAAAGGTATTTGGGTTTGTCTTGGTAGATCTAACTAGATAAAAGTATGTGAATAAGTGAGGAGATGTGTCACCCCTTTAAAAGTGAGGGGAGTGTCACACTTGTAATTTTTCAAAGTTTTAAAAAATATAAAGTATTAATCCTGTGATAGAGGATATATAACTATAAAATTTCAAATTTAAGGTGATAAGGGTCGAAATAAAATAATCCAATAATAATTAATATTATATTTTATGGACTGATCACTTAGTTTTTACATTAATTATCTGATTTTACCCATTTAACATTTACAGGGGTGATAAAGTCTTATTAGGGTTTATATTCACAATGAAAAAAATTTGATAACATTTTAAAATTTAAACCTCATAATACCAAATATTAAATACATTTTTCAATATTCAATTTTTATAAGTGTAGGAGATTAATTTTAATATAAAAACACAAACTCCAACAAAATATTTTTTAGAGAAACACAATTTTAAGCATACAAATGATTTTATACCAAAATCAAATATGTTATTCATTAATATGGAATTAATTAGATTATTTTTCTTCAAATGGAAATAATTTCAATTTAAAAAAAAATATACAATAAAATGGTACTTTTTAAATACTTTAAAATAAATGACATTATAATAAAAATTGGTATTTTTTCACTATTGAACTAAAAATAAATATTTTCAGAAAGATACTAAAAATTCACCGTAATATAATTTAGATAAAATAGATCCAAAAAATAATTTTGTTTTATCAATTTAGAACACTAAAATTTATGATTTTACTTTTAAAATAAAACCATATATTTCAGGGGAAAACATTTCAGTTATAATTAAATCATTACTTTTCCAAATAAAAAATCATAAAAAATTATAATATTATATATTAATCCATAAAATGTACTTTTGAACAGTAATAAGACATTAAATTGATTAAATATTATAATTATCAATATTTTCACACTATTTGTCTTCTTTATATCCCTTCATTATTTATTAGCATGATACCCCTCCTTCCCACACTTGAAGCATCTCTGTATTCCCTTGAGACAGTTTTTGGATTGCATCTTCCCACACTTTTAACATTTGAGAAGTTGAGTTTTATTTCCTCCATTTAATTTATCTATTGATTCACCTAAATTAAACCCCATTTTATTGTTTATCTCCATCCCCTCATGACCCATTATAATCACTAATATTTATCTCAACCATAAGAGCACAACAGATAATATTTAAATATTTTTAAAAGTATTGAATCACTAAATATATTTTTTAAATCTTATTTAATACACTAAATAAGTGGTCTAAATTACTTTTGGTGTTGATTAAAAATTCAAAGGAATATCATGAAAGCCTTATGAAGTTTTCATCATTAGACCCAATAGTCTTGTCTTCCTTTTGCTTCAGTCTAAGGAACTCCCCCTCTATTTTAAGATGGATAGTTTAGGGAAAATATTTATTAAGAAATATTTTTTAAAAATCCATTTCATTCAATGGATTCAATTTCTTACATGGAATTCATGTTCTTGATTAGAATCTACCACTGATCATCTTCTCCCTTAAGAATATGGATGGCCAGTATGAGATTATCTTATTTAGAGTATTAAAGAAAAATGAATATCTTCTCAATGGTGTTATTCCATTGTTTCATGATGAAGGGATCAACAGATCCATTAAAAGTGTGAGGTATTCATTTCATAAAGTACTCAACCAAAACATTATATTCCTAGGGAGAATAATGGAATTACCTATGATTCAAGTTATTATTCCTAACATGAATTATTTTACCCAAAAAATCAAAAAAAAACCAGTTACCACTCCCATTAGATAAATAATATCATTAGGGAAATCATTACATTTCCTATAAAATTGGTTGTTATTGTCTCTATTGTGTTAAATACCTTGGGTGGGAGTGAATCAGGGAGGGTAGGAAATATTAAAACCTTCCCCCATTTGGATCTTTTTTAATTATTAAATAAAAAACTATTCTCTTCCCTTCTTATAGAAATGTATTAGTAGAAATAAAAACATGCAGGAGACCCAAAAAATTTACTTAGTTCACCCACATTAGGCTAGAACCAAGGAGGACACGTCAATGTTGTTTCAATGTACCAAAATCCAATAATATTTAATAGTATTTTGGATATAATGTTTTCGGATATGGTCACTCTATACCAGGCTCACTACCTTTAAAAGATTTAGGGATTAGATCACTTCCACCTAATGATCACTATAAGATCCCATCTTTTTTTAGGTATGTTCCTATGAGTTTTTTTATTGAAACTTGGTGGCTAAGTCTTTTTCAGAGGTAGGTAGCCTTTTGGGGGGAAATAAACTAAATTTGAGCAATTTATGTTTATTTTAATTAATATTGTACAGTTTTAAATGTCTTCAATGGGATTATGAGGGTTTTCCATGCTTTGGGAAGCTTTGGAGGTGGTTCAGGTCCTTATGTAGAATTTAGACCAAAATCTGTATATAGAGCATTTACACATCATGGTCAAGTTACATGATGTGTAATTGACACCAAACACACATAGTAAACTAGTGCAGGGTGTGAAGTAGTTGCACATCATGTAAACTATTCACATCATGTAAATTTTGATCGGGATAAATATTAACCTGAGGTGATGGATTTTTCAGCGTATCCCTTTAAAAATAAATACACAACATGTAAATGGATTACACATCATGTATTTATCATAATTATTGGTTTTAAGTGGGAATTTTAGATGATTGTTTTTTAATTCATTTTTTTCTACCCCTCATATCAAGTCCTAGGTGACTAATGGAGACTCTTATGAAATTTCATCATCATCGGGCATTATGGTTTGGTGTTTGATCCTTGGGGGGTCTTCTAGATTGGGTTTTCTTCCCCTTTTCTTCATTTTTCCATTGAAGTGTTATTTTCATTTAATCTCTGTTGTGGAATCATGTTTATCTTGACCTGGGTTAATCTAGGTTCTTCTTACGATGTTTTGTGCCTTTATCCTCATTGGTGTTTGTTGTTAGAAGCATTGCTAAATCACTAGTTAAAGATAGGGGTCTAAATCTAACCCTATAGCCTATTTAATTGTGATTTATATGAAATATTATGATTGCACTAATATAAAATTCACTATATTTAATTTATTCATTAATTAATGGTAAATTCTGGATTGGAATTTTGGTTGGATACCTTTTGATTCAATTGTTGATGAAACTTGGATTATGGCTACCCTTTATGTGAGAAAAACTTGAATAATAAGAACATGGATAATGGTTTAAAGTGTTTTTATCATAACATGATATTATAGGTGATTTATTGATATAGAATCAATCTGGTAATAGCTTATATTCTATTAAGATTTCTACTGATAATTTGATATATTAATGAAAGTGTAATTGAAAGGAAAATGGAAATTTTCATAACTAAACATTGAGAATTATGATGTGATATTGTGATATCCTTTTTATTGGGAATTTTGAGTTCAAGTTTAAATTATTATATATTGGGTTATTCCCTAACACATTCTAAAATTATTATATAATGGGTTATGCCTAGTGACAAATGTTAAAATACTTATATAGAAGGTTATACTTGGTGAAACATGCTAAAATTATTATATATCAGGCAATTCCCTGAAAATGTTTAAGTTCTTATATATAAGGTTATTCCCTCACATATTCTTTAATGATTATATTGAGTGGGATATACCTAGTCCCATGATAAAATGATTATATAGTGGGATTAGCCCAGATTTGTGTGATTTTCCATAGATATGTGGTTATGGATGGTATAGTTGTGACACATTCTCAGAGACATATCAGCATGGTGACCAAGTAGGTTATTTTGATATATGGATATGGTTTTCATGATTTTCTTTCATGATCAATGATACTCCGACATGGTTCCAAAGTAGGTTGATTAATCTATTATATTAATTGATTAATTAATACACAAGTTTATTACTTTATTATATACACTTATTATCAGACTGATTTTGTTTAGACATGGTGATTTCAACCTACCGAGTTTTACTCGCACCCAACATAGGATTTCATTTGGTGCCTAAGAATATTACATGGATGATGTTTTGGACAAGGTCAAGGTAACTTATTGATTATTTTTTTCTTGTTGGATGGTCTAGATTTTGGAGATAGTACCGACATAGGGTTCAGGACGAGGGACTTTGAGTTTATTTGTGTCAGTTGTTCCTTTTATTTGTATTGATTCCAATTTGAAATTTAGATACATATCATCCTTTAATTACATGGTTACCTATTATTTGATTATTTGGTTCTTCCTTTTGTTTCCTAGTTGTATGATATTTGTTTGTCACAATGTTTCTGTTACTCTAGTATTTATTTATATTGTTTATTTTTGTTGTATTATAACTCTAAAATTGGGGATATATTCTCCCTACTATACTGATTACACCCCCACTACTGGTCAGAATCCTCTAGTATATGGGAAGGTGTGCTTCAGGTCTCATAACCAACCCTTTGTGGCCATGTGAGAGAGTGAAAGATCTAAGAACATTACATAGTGGTATTAGATAACACAAGGTTTCTTTTATATTTCTTTTCTATTTGGGAAACTTATAAAGGAGACTATGATGTGTCAGGACTTCGTAATGAGTTTTTGCATTGAATTAACTAACCCATGTATGGGGAAAACCCCTGATTACATAGGGTGGGATTATTTTTCATGATGTTGGCTTGTTATAGTAGATGTTATTTCACCTTGGGTGATTCAGATATTGTGTGATGTTACTATTCTTGAGATTTATACTCATGGAATGGTATGGAATGAGATGAGTATGAATGCATCATGATAGGCACATAGAGATGTATATTGAAATTAATTTTCCATTATAGGGATATATTTAATTCATGTGTTATATACTTTCATATATGAACAGTGATAAAAGACTCTGGTTATATCTAATAAATGGAAAATAATAGATATGACATGCTAAAAAACTCGTAAGACATGTTCATAGAAACCGGGAGCAGTGGTTCTTTATTTTTTTCCCTTGTTGAAGTTGACCTTGATTTTATATTCAGTGTTCTAAGTATTGTGTTTATCTTTAAGAAAAAATACCTCCTTGTAATCTTTTATTTGAGCATTAGGATATTGGTAATCAATACACTCCAAAAACAACCAAGCTAAAGGTTCCTATAGCTCCTTAGTATTGGATGGGTTTTTAGCTTCACAAAATATTCCTAAGGGTCATGCAATCTATATAAAGGGATATTGTTCGTACTATGCATTTGATGTTTGTATGATGGGAGAGTTCTAGTTGTAGCATCCATATACGTTCATTGGGGAGGGAGGCCCCCAGGTAGTTGAGTTCTAGATTGATTTTGTCCGTATGATATTTAAGAATCTGGAGACACCCATGGATAGAAGGGTGAATCATCCTACTTATATTATCTATGGACCTGTCAAGTGTTGGTGGGATATTCTATAGAAGAGTAGGAAGAAAGAGGAGTAATCTTGAAAGAAAATAAAGATGAAGTTCCTAATCCATTTCTATCTTTAGATGTTGATGGATGAGAAGGATCATGATTTTATACACATAACACAATAGGGAATGTTAGTAATAGACTATGCAAGATGCTTCATTGACCTCTATTTCTTTACACCATCTTCAACAGTTGATGAGATCTCTGGGGTGAGACATTTCTAGGATGGTCTTTTCTATGAGATCATGTTGCAAATGAGCATTTTCCATCTGAGAAATTTTGGGGATCTGATGAATCAGAAACTCATCACATAAGGTAATCTGAGAGAGGCCATGATAAGTGGTCAATCTATTTTAGTAGGGAGAACTAGTAACTCTTCTTCTAGTGTAGATAAATTTCACTATGATAGTTTTATCCAATGAAGAAACAAGAAAAAAATCCAAAGAAATGGAAAACTTCCTTAGGATTATGACTCATTGTAATGCTATCAGTGTGAAAATATTTGCCACAAGGGGCCTTAGGGACTATACCCTGAATTGTAGTTTCATCCTTGCGGAGGGATGGGACACCTGCAGAGGTTTTATAGGGGCATAAAATTTTAGAGTGGTGGTAGGGGATTAGGACAGGTACCAGTTTTTGGGAAGGAATCAACTAATCCTCGGCAGAAAGGTAGTTTGAGGTCTACGTGATGTTTTAGTTGAGGTAGGGTATGTGGTACCCCAGTAAAGGAGTTGCAGTTTCAGTCAGATGGAATAACTTAAAGGAGTCAAACTAGATCCCAAGGAAGAGGGGATCATTATCTGCATGTTATGTAGACTAATCTGGCTATTGTGGATGTAGGACCTTCTACTTTCTGATTTATGATTCTTGTATCATCTACTATTTATTGAGTTTTTTTATATAGGGGCATCACATTCCTTTTTATCCACCAATTTTTTTAAATGGTTTAGGCTTGGATTTGAAAATATTAGATGGTTTTTTGACCATAAATACACCATTGTGAGTGCTTTCATATAATATCAAACATTAAAAGGCATGTTCTCTAGAGATTTGTGGTTACCGTTTCTTATAGGAACCGTTTTTGTTTGAGATTTTAGGTTTTTATTTGATTATATTTATGTATTGGCTAGATCTATAACATGCTCATATCAACTATTACTAGAGGACAGTTACATTTCTATCTCTATAATTATGTATCTATTCTCACCAGGTTGAGTGGGATCTTCATACTGCTTAGGTAGGACCAATTAAGTGCATATTAAATTTTCTTATGGATCAGATTATTGGTCTTTCCCTAGATTATGGTTCAATGTAGCCAGATTATTTTCCTACAGTGGTAGAACATTTTTTATGATGTATTTTCAAATGAATTCTATGACTTACCACCTGATCGATCAAACTGTTGCTAGGAGAAGAACCAGTTTCAATCCCACCTTATAGAATGGCACTATTAGAGATTCAGTATTTGAAAGTTTAATTGTAATATATAGAAGAAAAAGGTTTTATACAACCTAGTACATATCCATGGGGTTCAATTGTTTTTTTCTCTAAGAATTATGATGGTACATTTCACTTATGTGGGGATTATAAGAGATTAAAATAGATTATGGTCAAGAACAGGAATCACCTTATATATATCAAAGATATCTTCGTTCAGTTGTGAGGTGATAATATCTTATTCATGACTAATTTGAGATTAGGATACCAACAGTTGAGGGTGAGACCTTTTAACATACCTCAGACTACTTTTAGGAGTAGTTATGGCTAGTATGAGTTTACAGTGATGTCATTTGGTTTAACAAATGAACTGGCATTATTCATGGACTTTATGAATCATATATTAACATTTTCTAGATCATTTTTTGGTGGTTTTTGTTATTTAAATCTAAGTGCACTCACATTCATCAACTGTTCATGATAAACATCTTTAAATCATCTTGATTACATTGAGATATCATTGTCTTTATTCCAATATAACTAAATGTGGATCCAAGATTGATAAATTGAACTTATTAGGACATGTCATCTCAAATTCAGGAGTGTTAGTGGACCCAAAAAGGTTTTCAGTTGTAGTATATTGGGAGAACCCTAATAATTTTTTTGAGATAAGAATTTTTCTAGGTTTAGATGGTTATCATCAGTGCTTTATCTAGGACTTCTCCCATTTAGAAGTGCCAATATCAGGGATGAGAAAGAAGGGAGTGAAGTTTGTTTGGTTGGATTCTTGTGAGATATATTTTTAGGATATGAAATTAAGGATGACCTTAGTAGCTTTCCTAACTTTTTGTATTCTAGGAAAATCATCTACCGTGTATTGTGATGCATCCAGACTTAGACTTAGAGCAGTCCTGATACATGAGGATCAAGTGGTTTTTTATGGTTCCAGAAAACTGATACTAAATGAGACGAATTACCTTAATCACAATATAGAGTTAGTAGCAGTGGTATATCCCCTAAGATTCTATAGGCATTATCTCATGGGTGAGTGGTTTGTGGTATACACGGACCATAAGATCCTCAAGTATATATTATATCATTGGGACCAGAACCTTTTTCATAGGGGGTGGTTTGAGTATCTAAAGTCTTTTGAATTTGAGTTGGATTATACACTGGGAAAGGTAAAAGTCATTACCGGTGCTTTGATCTGGAAGATGCATACCAAGGTAGTTCAGGAGTCTTTCAATGAGTGGAAGATGATGGAACAATTTGTAAACCTGCATCTAGATGTTTAAGAGTCTCAGGTATATGTAGCTATAACTTTGACATATATTATAAGTGTTCTTTTGGAATGGATCAAGACCAAGAAGTTATCTAATCAAGAGGTCTTAGTTATGAAAGATATCTTATATGATGGGGAGACATCATCAGAATGGTCTCTTGGAAGTGGTAATTCCTTTCTTTTATGTGCTTGGGAATGGGTTCCTACGGGCTTTCATAATGAGATGATAAGAGAGTTTCATGATTCAAGATGGGCGGTACATCCTAGTTTGAAAAAGATGTGTCATGATATTTTTAGATAGTATAGGTGGTCAATAATGAAGAAGGATATAGTGGTCTTTGTGGTGATATGTTTCACAAGTCAATGGGTGAAAGTCGACCATCAGAAGCTAGCTAGGATTTTGAATCATTTTACCATTCCTGAGTGGAATTGGAATGATGTCACTATGGATTTTGTGACAAGATTACCGATGAAATCCTATAAGAATGATGTAGTATGGGTGATCTTGGAACAACTGACAGAGGTAGCCCAATATTTACCTATCAGAAAGACCCTCAGAGTTGATGATCTGTAAAGTCTTTACTTGCATGAGGTTGTTCGATTTCATGTTGTTACAAGGAGTATCATTTCTGATAGATATCATTATTTCACATCATGATTTTGGTAGGGTATTCATAAGGTTCTAGGATCATGGGTTCTTTTTAGCACAACCTATCATCCTCAGTCAATCTAAGAAGAATATTAAAGTTATAGAGGATATGTTATGATCTTGTGACTTGGATTTTGGTGGTTAATAAAATAATAATATAGAAATCATAGAGTTTTTATATGATAATATAATTAAGGAATCGATCCAGATAGAACCTTTCAAGGCCTTGTATGGAAGTCCTTTCCATTTTCCTCTTTGTTAGCTAGAGATAGAAAAGTTATATTTTGTTGAACTTGGTCTTGTGTAGGAGATGGCTGGCCATGTTTAGTTGATTAGGATGCAGTTGGTGATGGCACAGAGTGGGAAGAAGTCATATGATGATCATCATAGATGACCTCTAGAGTTCAAGGTTGGTTATCGTGTTTACCTTTTTTAGGTCAGAAAAATACAAAGATACATAACAGGGGTGAATTTTTCTTTTCAATGATCTTCACAGATTCTAGCGTTTAACTCCCTTTGTGATTTATGAAAATATAAAAAATTCTCCTTTTTAAATAAAATGAGTAGTGGATAAATATTAAAGATGAACATAGGAATTTTTATAATGGTTCGGGGAACAAAGATCCCCTAGTACACTCCAATAATTCTCTCTCTATGAGATTGGTGATTTTCACTAGAAAGGATCATCTTATCACAACACCTTCAAATACTCAACTTAGTGTAGGTAGTTGAAACCTTTAAAACAAGGATAAAAAGAGGCTTCTCATTATTTTACAGTGAACTAATTTCTCCAAATATTAGATCAAGAAGATGAAACATAATCACTGAATAATTATGAGTAGTTGAAACTCTAATAAATTAAAATAGTTTGATTTGTTGATTGGTATATATTGAACTTCACATTTTCAGCAGCAAATGGAAAAATATGGATAGTTTTGTTCATAGATAAAAGTATTTAAATAATAATATATCTGAAGAGATCCTAGTTTCAAATGGTCTTCAATATGAATAACATAAAATAAACAACATTAGTTTTAGCAGTACGAGGTTGAAATGTAGAACTCCAAAGCATGGCCTCTTTATAAACCAACAGAGTCATTAATATAAATTTTATAGAAATATATTCACAAAAATTCAGTTATATATCTCATGAATCATTTATATCGAAGGTAAAAATATTCTAAATATATATATATATAATAGATATCTTTCTTTAGTTTTTCAGATCCAAGAAAACTGCTCGAAAAATCACATATATTAAAATTCAAAATATTCACGAGAGTCATAACTTCCCTTAGAAATAGGAACGATTTAATCTAGTGAATATGAGTTTTTCAAATAATCATCTAGAGCATTTGAATTAGTCATAATATAGAATTGTACATATATTTACTTCCATCAAGACCATTTCACACATCTCAGATAATATCATGAATTTAAAACTCCGTCGTTGAATAGTCAAACTATCACAAACCAGATCTGGTCGCCTTCAAAAACAGCACCTGACCCAATCTGTGGAAAGTCCCAAAGGGCGTTCTCAATCCCCATGGGTTGGAACAAGTGCCCGGGTATCATATATGAGTGTTTGGGAATGATTTACCCGATTTCAGAAACATAAGACAACCAAATACAATAAATAAACTGATTCTGAAATTTTACCCCAAACAAGCCTTTAATAAAATTCAAAATTAGGAAACAAGGTTTATAAAAATCCCAAAGACTACAAAAAAAATTATAAGTCCAAAATGGAAATCCCAAGAACAGCCTGAAGGCAAGGGGGAAACACCCTCAATTCATTTCCACAATACCACACCATGAAAGACCGCTAGAAACCTGGACCACCAGTTCTAAAAGCTTTTCCCAAACTTGCAACAAACATTACCAAGTCTACTTACACCCAAAGGTGTAAGTAGGATGTTATCCAAATACCAGAAGTATTCCACTATAAAAATATTCCATTGGATAGTCATTATAATACAAAAATCTTGCAAGTTTTGTAAACAAGAAATGCTAGTTAAAATGTTTAAGAAATGCAACTTTAAGTAAAATTAGTTTTCAAGTGGGATATTTTAAAGAATGGACACTTTTAAATAAAATTCAAAATCTACTGAATTTTTTCTTCCAAACACACCATATACCGATGCTGAGTGTAAAATTTCCAATAATCACTAGAAATAAGAACACCCCTAGGCACTAGCTCATTGTGGTTCCTAGGTACCTCGTATCTCGGTGAAAGTAACCATACAAATATCTGTTCTCATGCACCAAAGCCACTAGTAGGGATCGTAACCATAACCTAGAGGTCCCCTAGAATCATCATAATCATATTTTAGTTATTTTTTCATCATAAAACTTTCTATGTGAAGCAGGGTTCAAACTCCATGGGATCACTAGCATACTGGTACACATCCACCCACCTAGATTCTCAGGTTTTCCCTCTTATGCTCAAACAAGATCCACAAGACATGAAATTCAATTTTCACATTCAAATACCATTTCCAAATAACACACACACACCAAATATATCACAAACATTTCACATAATTTCATTTTTCATTCAAATTCATTTTGAAACCATATTCACACCAAAACTGCCCACAACGCATTTCACATCCCTTTCACACTTCAATAAATACTTTAAAAAAATTATAAAACATTTCCAAGATAGTACACATCACATAATAGCCATTTCAAATTAAAATAGGGCATTTCAAAAGTACCCTCCTACAAAAACAGTTTTTCCAACATAGTTTCACCTATTATATAAATCAAGAAACCATTTAAAACATTCATAAAACAATTCCATTGAGTGTAACCAAGATCTGCACAAAAAATCCTTCTAAAAACCCTATTTTGAAACCAAATTCATGCCAATATAACATAAAACCAGAATTGGAATCCCTATAACCATTTAATAAAACCATTTCATGAACCATAAAATAGCCCCAATTGGTACAACATGGAATACACAAGACCAACACACATTTTTACACAAAAATGCTACTTTAAAATTAACTGCTCAACCAATGCTACCAAAAATAGTTTTCTGACCACTCAAAACATATTAAAAACATTATAAATAAATAAATCAAGGAAGCCAACTCATCAAGAAATTCTTACACATGGAATCACCTACCACAAAGGTCAAAACACCAAATCCTTGTGTGAAAGCTCACTCGCACCACCGCCGCACCACAAGGGAGTTAAATAAAACCACAAACCACAATATTAGACAAATAAACCCAAGATCAAACCCTAGGTTCAAATCCCTACTTTCTGGAAATTAGGAACTTCAAGAAAATATGGATGAAACCCTAAGAAAAAGGAATAAACCCTAAGAAAATGGGAGAAGGAAGGAAGGAAACCCACTTACTTGAGATATCTTGAATAAAACTCCCCAAATACACCAGTACGCTACTACAAATTTAAGCTATAGACATGGGTATATAGGAATAGTTTTATAATTCTATAGTTATAGCCAGTTTATAGCCATGATTAAATTAAAAACCAAGGTCATCTCATTTTTTTTATATTCATCAGGCTCCTCCTCCGACTCGACTCTGATCTGCGACCCTCCTCGTGGTCTACGCTTCAAATCAATGCAACTATGCTCCTCCCCGATAACCCTCCTCCCCGACAACCATCCTCTATACCATCTACCTCTCTCTCAGTGCCCTCCTCCCAGATTCTTCAAATCAATGCCATCATTCTTCTTCCTGGTTGATGTTATTCACAGTGAACTCCCCACCTCCTCCTCATCCCAACCAATGTTGTTCCCCTCTATAAATCAGTTTTCCTAGGGCTTCTCACACCACCCCCACCACCACGCCACTGCTGCTGCTAAAGAATCATCCCAATCTAATAAAAACTAATGAATATCCTGAGTGGTTACAGAACCGATCTTACCTCAAAGCCTTTGGTGAGGCGGGGCGAATGAAGTTTGGGATTGAAGAAGATGATAGCATTTTTCTGGCATTATGTTGGTAGAATTTGCAGACGATGATGTTTAGGACTTGGAATCAGTATTGGTCAGTAAATTGTTGAAGGGAAGGTCGATTCTTGACGTAATCAAGAGATCTCTACTACTCATCAGATTTAATACATTTAGTTTGGATCAGTTTAATAGGGTTTCATATTCATCTCTTACATTATGATGCTCTATTTTTCATTGAAGGGAAATTCTGTAAAGATCGATGAACCAATTTTCATCGATTTGTTTCTCCCTCAAAACTACATTGAAAGAAAAATATTTCAACTTCTTGGCATCACTTTCATACCGATTGACTTTTAATATTTTTTTCCTATCATGAAACCTATTGAATTTTTTTTCCTATAAACCATTTTAGAACTGATATTTTTAAGTTTCTGCAACCTCTTTCAATAATATGAAAGTAATGAACACATTTCTATAAATAAACATGTTCAATATAAGGCAATGTGTAGGTTTCCATTTCAATTTTATTTTTATCTTGGTATATTCATGTTAGAGACTATTAGATTCCAAAAATAGTAGGTTCAGTTGATATGAAGATGAGAACTCAGGTCTCTGTGTCATTTATATCCAAATTTTCAGAAATAATGGTTATTAAAGTTCTTTTATGGTAATTAACAAGCTGTTTTTTTTGTACATGATGAAATAGATCTCTAATATATGGTGAAAATAAAGTTAAATACAATGGAAGAAAAATGGTAAATAGGACAAAGAAGACGAAAAATGGTGGATCAAATAGAGGTCTGATATCATTAAAGTTCCATTTTTTTCACTTAAGAGTTCATTGTCCTACATTTTTTGAGTCAATTAATTGAGCTGAAGCTTGGTTTTGATAGTTTTTAAAGACTAAAATTATGTTCCATTGAAATTTTAAATAAAAAAAAATATGATTCATGTATGTCATTATTGTATGGTTCCAATAAATTGAGTTTGGTGCACTAACTTTGTTAATTTTGGTCAGCAAAAATATACCCCTTATTTTATGTTCATATTGTTTGATGTGATCTCAATTATTTATGGTATGAAGTATGTATGAAGGAATTTTTTCATCACACATGGAATAATTTTTCTACCAAATCATAACTTTCATAATAATTTTTCAATGTGTCATCAATTAGAGTACAAAACCAAAAAATTATCCAATTTCCTTCCATTATTAACTATATTATTTTGTTTTTAGTTATATTATATAAATTACTATACAAGTGCATGTTCCGTTTTTTGTAGGGAATGAGGATCTAAAAAATGTATTCATTTCAATTTAGAATGTTTTGAAGGATTAAAAAATAACCTGGTACCATATTAAGCACCTTAACAACTTATTGATTTTTACAAGTTGGCGGTATTACTTTTACATGTTACTGTATAGGCTAAATGATTTTTTTTGTCTTCATACAGATGCAATTTGAAGGGGGTATTATACATGGGAATTGTGGGATAACTATAAGTGGGAAGCAATATAGACCTCCATTTTTTTCAATACATATTAATGATTTTTTTTATGTTAATATCTTTTGACTGCTATGTTTTTTTACATAAATGATGTTGATAGACCAAAAATCAAAGGTGATTTGATTATTCTATATTGTGGTGATTTACCACAGGCTCACATCTTTGATTTCCCTCTTCCTTAGGCTTACAGATTTTATTTACCTCTTCTATCTTCCCCTTTCTAATTCACAGTTCACCTCTTTCAATCGGCTTTTCCTAAAATGGTATACATTTTTTCAAATCACCGAGTGTATTTTAATTTGTATATGTATTTTTAGGACAATTGATAGTGTAATGTTGTTACATGCATTCATATTGTGAAATTATATTCACTATTTATTACATTAATTTCATTATTGTAGAAAAAAAATCCAGTTTTTATACAGTTTTGTAAATATTTGATCTTTTTAAATTTAAATTTATATGAGTAAAAATTATTATACAATACATTTCTAAAATTATTTGTTCATAAATTTGCTTAATTAAATTTCAGGTTTTTGTATTTTCCAATTCTAAAAATTCAACATCTCACTACATACTTCATGTATTTATTGTAATCATTTCATTGACCAATAGGTTTTACATAATAACATGGGATTTTAATCCCTTTGAGATAGTATTATCATTCAAGATGTTAATATTCTTTTATAGTTCACATTTCATTTTTTAACTATAATTGATAAACAATTTCATTATAATACTGACACTGGAAACATTATTTTACATTACTTCTTACAGGAAACGGAAATTAAGGCTGCTACCACTGGATGACAGCTGGTAGTGAAATTCAAACCAATTGTATAAGAAGGTTTATGTTGAATAATCCTAATCATTCATTTTGAATACATCATATTATTGAATTCATTACTTCCTCAAAACTGGATTTTTTGGATTGTAATATACACACATATTATTACCTGGTATGTTACTGTGTGTGTATTACATAAATTAATAGATTTATCATTATAATTCATTAATTTTTTATATATTATTCATTGTATATATAGGACATTGCGATACATTTTTATTTCACTTTCTAGCATATTCTATATTAGTTTGATTCACTTACTGTACTATCTTTTTAGTTTACAGCAGTTTCAAGTTAATAAAAATGCATTGTTTTATTTACTGCTATATGAAATATACATATCTCATATATTCAATTTCCATAGTACTTGCATTATATTTGAAATAAATTACTCCAAATATTGTAGAATTGTTTCTTTTATTATTTTCAAACATCCTTTAATAGTTTTTGTATATTATCATTTATCTTTATCTATTTTAATAATGTTTAGTTTGATGTTCACACATATTAAGTCATCTCAAAAATATTGAATAATTGGATTGAACTCACAAGTAACATGATAACTAACATAGATCTCTCTTCCGATATTTTAATGCAATATGTACACTTTATTATGACATGTATGTTTGGTTTTTGATGGAAATGTTAGATTTAGAACTCATATTGATTCATTGGAACATGTATTTTAGGGGTCTCCCTGTATTTTATAGGGTTTTCCTTCAGGAGGGAGGGGTGTCCAGGAGGGAGGGGAGCTATCCAGGCGGTGTCCTAGAGGGAGGGCGGTGTCCAAGAGGGGGGATATCCAGGGGGGTCCAGGAGGGATGGGGGCTATCCAGGGGGGTGTGGGGGGGGAGGGGGTGTTGCAGGGGGAGGGGAAGGGGGTATATCTAGGGATGGTGGTGGGTCTGTCTAGGGGGGGCTATCTAGGGGGTGTCCAGGAGGGAGGGGTTGTCCTCTAGAGGGTGTCCGGGAGGGAAGGGGGTGTCTAGGAGGGAGGGGGTTGTCCGGGAGGGAGGGGTTGTCTGGGAGGGAGGGTGTTGTCGAGGAGGGGGTGGGGGGGATGTCCCTAGGGGTGTTTAGGAGGGAGGTGGTGGGATGTCTAGGAGGGATGGGGGGCTGTCCAGGGTGGAATGAAATCCATCTTTCCCATAGTGCACTGCAACCAACACCTTTGAATTCGATCTTCATGGCCACTCCTTTTTCACTATAGACCTTGTTTTATTTTTGTTGAACATAAATGATTTAATTTGAGGTTGATTTTGTTTCTTTTTAGGTACATTAATGACAATATCTTGGTTGAGTGAAAAATATAATATTATGGTTGGATCATTAAAAAGAAGAAAACTGCATCATATCATTATAGGGGAGTAATTAATTTGGTTTTTACTTATTTAGAATAATTAATTCATGTTTCCACTTATTGGAACTCTTTTGAATTTATAGATTTTAGAATGTTATTCTTATTGAGTGTTTCTGATTAAACTATTAAATACTTTTCATATTGATGTTATTGAACTGATTCTATTTATGATGTTTATTGAAGATATTCTTTCTTATAGTAAAACATGCAGAGTGTTGAGTTTTAATGTATGATGATGTTTATTATGACATTTATATTTCCTGACTTGTTTGTTTATAATATGTTAAATATTCATTAATGAGGGTAGAGTGGTAATATAAAAAAATCATGGTGACTTTAATGTTAAATGTTCACTATATATGTCTCTTATCCTGCTGAAAATAGTTTCTTTACATGTTGTTCTACGTGTTTGACTGGAAATTATTTTGGGTTTTCAATGTATTAATGCATGTGCACACTAAAGTTTCTTTCAAAAGGGATGAATATTGTTAATTTTTAGAGGAATGACACTGTTTTAAACCATCTTTTTACCTTAATGTTCTGGAAACACCTATCTTCTTCAAAACATGTTTTTTATTTTAAAGTCAATTTTTAGGGAGGTGTCCAGGAGGGGGGTCGAGGAGGGGGTGTCTAGGGGCTGTCTAGGAGGGAGGGGGTGTCCAGGGGCTATCCAGAAGGGGGGTTGTCTAGTGGTATGTTGAGGAGGGGGAGGGGCTATACAAGGGGTGTCCTCGAGGGATGGGGGTTGTCAATGGGGAGGGACAGGGGGTCTGTCCAGGGAGGGGGGGTTGTCTAGGAGCGAGGGGGTGAAGGGGGGTGTCAGGGGGGTCTGTAGGGGGGTCTATCTAGGGGGTGTGTCCAGGAGGGATGGGGGGTATCCAGAAGGTCTATCCAAGGAGGGGGGTATGTCCAGGATAGAGGGGGTTGTCCAAGAGTGAGGGGGTGTATGGGGGATGTCTAGGAGGTATGGGGGATGTCTAGGGGGATGCAAGGGGGGAGGGGGAGGAGAGGTCTATCCAGGGGGGTGTAAGGGGGTCTATAGGGGGTAGGGGAGGTCTGTTCAGGGGGGTTGTCTAAGAGGGAGGGGTGAAAGGGGGTCTACATGGGGTGCAAGGGGGTCTGTAGGGGGGGTCTGTCCAGGGGGTGTCCAAGATAGATGAGGGATGTCCAGGGGGGTTTGTTCAGGGAGGGGATCTATCCTTGAGGGAGGGGGTTTTCCAAGAGGGAGGGTTTGTCTAGGGGGATATCCAGGAGGGATGGGGAATGTCTAGGGGGTGTAAGGGGGTCTTCTGAGGTCAGGGGTAGGGGGTCTATCTAGGTAGGGGATCTATCTAGGGTGGGTTGGGGGCTGTCCAGGGGGTGTAAGGGGGAGGGGTAATGGGTTTTCCAGGAGGGATGGGGGTTTTCCAGGGGGTGTAAGGGGGGTCTGTAGGGGAGAGGGTCATGGGGGTCTTTTTAGGGTGGGGGTCTGTCCAGGGTGGGGGATGGGGGCTATTTAGGGGTGAAAGGGGGGAGAGGTAGGGGTCTACCCAGGAGGGATGGGGGATATCCATTGGGTGTAAGGGGGTCTACATGGGGGGTCTATCCAGGGGGTCTGTCTAGGGTGGGGGGTCTGTCCAGGGGGGTGTCCTAGAGAGAGAGGGATATCCAGGAGGGGGGGTTGTCCAGTGGGGTGTCCAACAGAAATGGGGGTCTGTCCAAGGGGTGAAATCCATCTTTCCCATAGTGTACTGCAACAAATACCTTTGAATTGGAGCTTAATGGACACTCATTTCTCAACATAGACCTTGTTTTATTTTTGTTGAACTTAAATTATTGAATCTGATGTTGATTTTTTTTTATTTTTAGGTACTTCAATGAGAATATCCAAGTTGAGTGAAAAATATAAGAGGATGGTTGGATCATTAAAAAAAAGAAAATTGCATCATATCATTACAGGGGAGTACTTAATTTGGTTTTTACTTGTTTAGAACAATTCATTCATGTTTCCACTTATTGGAACTCTTTTGAAATTCATGATTTTAGGATATTATTCTTGTTGAGTGTTTGTGCTTAAATTGTTGAATACTTTTCAGGTTGATGTTATTGAACTAATTCTATTTATGATGGTTATTGAAAATATTCTTTCTTATGGTAAAACATGTCAAGTGTTGAGTTTTAATGTAAGATGATGTTTATTGTAAAATTTATATTTCATGATTTTTTTGTTGAAAATATGTTAAATATTCATTAATGAGGGTATATTAGTAATATAAAAAATGTTTTCATGGTGGTTTTATTATTAATTTTTCATTGTATCTGTCTCTTATCCTGATGAAAATAGTTTCTTTACATGTTGTTCTGCATGTTTGACTAGAAATCATTTTGTGTTTTCAATGAATTAATGCATGTGGACACTGAATTTTTTTTCAAAATGGATGAATATTGTTACTTTTTAGAGTAATGATACTATTTTTAACCTTGTTTTTACCTTAATGTTTTGGAGACACGTATCATCTTCAAAACATGTTTTTTGTTTTAAAGTAAATTTTTAGGGAGGTGTCCAGGAGGGGGGTGCCTCGAGGCTATCCAGGGGTGTCCAGGGGCTCTCCGGGAGGGATAGGGGTGGTCTGGGGGTGCAAGGGGGGAGGGTAAAGTGGTTCTGTCCAGGGAGGGGGATGGGGGCTGTCCAGGAGGGATGGGGTTGTCCAGGGGGTTCTTGGGGGTCTACAAGGGGGTTCGTCCATGGAGGGGGGTTTTTCTAGGGGGTGTCCAGTAGGGAGAGGCTTTCCATGAGGGGGGTATGTCCAGTGGGGTGTCTAGGGGGGAGGGGAAGTGGGGTTGTCCAGGGGGTCTCACCAGGGAGGGGGGTATGTCCAGTGGGGTGTCTCGGAGGGATGGGGTTTGTCCAGGTGGGAGGGGCATGGGGGTCTGTCCAGGGAGGTCAGGTGCAAGGGGGTATGTGGGTGGGTCTTTCCAGGGAGTGGCGGTCTGTCCATGGGGGTGTCCAGGTGGGATGGGGGGTTTTCCAGGGGGAGGGGTAGGGGGTTCTGCCTTGGGGATGTCTAGGGGGTGTCCAAGAGGGAGGTGGGGCTATCCCAGGGGAGGTTGTCCAGGAGGGATGGAGGCTATCCAAGGGGTGTAAGGGGGAGGGGCAGGGGGTCTATCCATGCAGGAGGGATGGGGGGTTATCTATGTAGGAGGGATGGGGGTTGTCTATTGGGGTATCTAGGGGGATGGGAAGGGGTTGTCCAAGGGGTAGGGGCAGTGGGGTCTATCCAGGGAGGGGGGTCTATCTAGGGGGTCTTGGAGGGATGGGGGTTGTCCGGGGGAAGGGGGGTCTGTCCATGAGGGGGTGAAAGGGGGTCTGTAGGGGGTCTATCTAGCGAGTGGGTGGGGGCTATCCAGGGTTTTTCTAGGAGGTAGGGGCTGTACAGGGGGTTTCTAGGAGGGATTGGGGGGTTTTCCAAGTGGGAGGGGGAGGGTTCTACTCTAGGGTTGTACAGGAGGGGGATGTCTTGAGGGGGGTTGTCCAGGAGGGATGGGGGTTGTCTAGGGGTGTAGGGGGAGGGTTAGGGGGTCTGTATAGGGGGGTCTTTCCAGGAGGGATGGTGGGATGTCTAGGCAAGAGGGATGGGAGTTGTTTGGGGGGGAGGTGTAGGGGTCCATCTAGGGAGGGGGTCTATCCAGGGGGGAGGGGTGATGTCTAGAATGGGGGTTGTCTAGTGGGGTGTCCAGGAGGGATGGGGGCTCCCCAGAGGGTCTGCTGGGGGGAGGGGGTGTCCTGGAGGGATGGGGGTTTTCTAGGGGGAGGGGCAGGGGGTATGTCTAGGAGGGGGTTGTCAAGGAGGGGGTGCAAGGCGGTCTGCAAGTGGTGTAAGGGGGGTCTGTCCAGGGGGGTATGTCCAAGGGGGTCTAACCAGGGGGGTCTGTCCAGGGGGTGTCTAGGGGGTTGTCCAGGAGGGATGGGGGGGTTGTCCAGGGGGTGCAAGGGGGTCTAAAGGGGGATGGTGGGGGGGTCTGTCCAGGGAGGGGGGTCTGTCCAAGGGGTAGTTCATGAGGTGTGGGGGATATCCAAGGGGGGGTAGGACTGTCTAGGAGGCTGTCTAGGAGGGATAGGGTAAAGTGGGTCTTCATGGGGGGGTCTTTCCAAGGGGGTGTCCAGGAGGGAGGCGGGTTGTCCATTGCGGTGTCCACGAGGGATGGGGGATGTCCAGGGGGTGCAAGGGGGTCTGTGGGGGGAGGGGTTGTGTAAGGGGGAGGGGTAGGGGTCTGTCTAGGGATGGGGGTTTGTCCAGGAGGGATGGGGGGTTGTATAGGTGGGTCTGCAAGCGGGGAGGGGCAGGGGGTCTGTCCAAGTTGGGGGTTGTCCAGGAAGGAGGGGGTGTCAGGGGGTTTGTAGGGGGTGTCTGTCTGGGGGGGGGGGGTCTGTCCGGGGGTATTTTTTATGAAATGGGAAGGGATATAGACATAGTTTGAAACTTTTTCTATAGCTTCTATAAGGCTAAATCTTTTTCCATAGTTTCAAACTGTGGCTATAAAGATTTAGTAATGGTTTGAACTGTGGTTATAGGCCTATAACCACGGTTTGAACTATTGCTATAAGGCTTTAGCCATGGATTGAAACAGTGGATATAGGTTTTCCCCTATAACCATGCTAATACCAGGCATGATTCATTAAACTATAACTATAACCTATAGCCATAGTTTTGGGGCTTATAGCCATGGTTTGGAACTGTGGCTATAACGTAAATTTCTAGTAGTGGTAACTGAATTTCCAAATAGCCAAAAATGAATGTCAGGATTTAATATGTTTTATTAGATCAATTGGGAACTAAAATGGAGGTAAAAGAGTAAAAATTGAAGGATTTATGAAAGAAACAAGTTACCTCTTCAAATCTGGTCGATTTGTGGAATCCAGAGAAGTTTTTCCCTAATTCGAGATGAATATGATCTCCAAAGAGAAAGAAAAGAGCATGGGGCCCATCTTGGGTAAGTGGGCTTGGGTGAGAGTTGGGATCACCGAAAAACTTTAAAAATTGAATGATATATTAATGAATTATTTTTTTTTAAAGTAGGAAATGGGCTTACGGGTTGGCCCAATACCTTAATAAAAAACCCAAATCCATCATGATTATAGATTCCTACGAGGTCCAAATGGATATGGTGGTTTTAATGTACTAGGGAATGCCAATTAGGAAGTGTAATAGGTGTAAAATGTTGAAAAATGAAGGATTTATAAAAAACAAATTTTTTTAAAACATGAAATGGGTTCACGGTTTGGCTCAAATCATGAAAACACACTCTTTCCTCCAAAAATACATTGGAAACCCCCACAAAAAAATCAATAATGGTAATTAAATGGTAAATACCTTTAAAATAAGTCATGGATTTGAAAATTCTCCCCACCATAAAACATTCCGCCCTCATAAAGCCACATCAAGGCTCAAAGAAAAAAAAACAAACCCAACCGAAAGGCCAAAATAGACTCCTTTACCAAGTTTTTCCTGCCCCAAAAGGCCAAAACACCTCCAATTGATCAATCAAGGAAGAAATAATCTCACCAACCAAAACATAGAACACTTCATAAAATGTTCAATCATATTCAAACTATATCACAAAACAAAACACCCCAAGCACTATCCAAACAAGACTCGAGAAACTTACCTAGAATGTGAAGGTTTCTTGCGCAGTGGAAGCGTGGTTGGGTTGGCACCCAACTTTAATTTTTACCATGATAAATGATTATTCCAGGATCAATACAACGATGAACACCAGTCTCCATAGAATAAAATCAAATATTTAGATAAAGAAGAAAGAGGTTCGAAACCTTTTGAGAGGATCTTTCACATCATGTTTATAATTAATTTAATTAATTTCATAAAGAAAAGAATGCATGGATATTTGGTATTTACTTTAATGATGATGTTGATCATCTAGAATGACACTTTTAGATTATCCCATTGCTCTTTCAAGGATCCAAACTAGAATCCCTCTATTGGGGATCCCCACGTGCTCTGATGGCCTCTGATCGACACCACTCGTTCTTCGGGTGCTAGCACAGCAAAGTGATTGTCTTGTGTCAGTCATTCTTAATCACTTGTTCTTCAGCCTTGAAGAACGTCTCTCGTTTTTGAGAGGGGTGGTAAGATGATTCTAGAGAGAAACTGTTTAGCTAAATAATTCTCAATTCACCGAGCATGTAGTTCGATACATGGAACAATAGATGTATGTGTCTATTTATTGGTAGAGAGCTTCGGTTAAAATATTTAATTTCATAACCGAAATTAAATACATTTATAACCTTATAGAAAACCCATGATAATAATAATAATATCACATCATTATTTATGGTACACAAAATTGTACAAAATGGAATCATATATAAAATTCAGCATCACAAAATAATTGATGTGTAATTTTAATTTGTGCCAACTAGTTAAATAATTATTTATCATATTGCAAATAATTATTTTACTAACAGACCAGCCTTGGACCGCTCGAAATCCTATACCATTTATTAAACACCAAAACAAATAAATATTTTATTTACAAACTAGTAAATAAATATTTAATAAATGTTTAATAAAATAAATAAATATATTTTACCCACAATCCGGTGAATAAATATTTATTTAATTTATGAAATCATTTTAAATTGAATAAAATTATTCCATTGTCTTGAGAATAATATTTATTTATTAAATTCAAATAGAATTTAACCGAGACCACTAGAAACACTTAGTGTGTGACCCTCTAGGATTATTTCACGTTGGCATTAGGTGGGCTTGCCTAAAGTCTAGAAGTACTGTCTAGCAATAGGTCGTGGAACCCAAGAGAAATAACTTAGATTCACAACAATGTCATCCACATAAAAACACTCACTCTGTAATATAACCCTTGTGTCTCAATTTCTCATCAAGTAGGTTTCATGATAGTTTCATCAACCTTTGTTCTTGATACGTCATTCTTTGACTACCTGAAATAAATTCTTCGTCACACCACGGCTATGGAATTTCATGGGACGGTTATATTTCAATCAAAGGGCTAAGATATCAACATCAATAAATGGAAGGGACAAATTCTTCCTCGACTTATCCATTAATAACATGCCACTCGTGACACACCCAATGTACCCTACTTCCCGCCAACTATCTGCGTGATGGTTTTCATCAGTAAATCAGAGTGCACAAATCATGATACGTATTAATGATTATCTTAAAGTCTAAGGATAATTACACATACTTGCAGATAGGAATTTCTGATGACACCAAAACATGAATAATTCCTAATGGACAGTTTATTCTCATAATCTCTTATCTTGGAGATTACTAAGTGCGAACTTCATGAGAGGAAGTCTCATCTGCTTACGAGTACTCACTCCTAAAGGTCTGTATGATATGTGTCCTTTAATAGTATTTCATTTGACTGAAGAACTATATTTAAGAATATTATTATAGAATTTCAAGGTTCTTATCATATAAGGGAACTGCCATGACCTTATCAATTCAACAAATACTCTAGAACATTATTACATCATAGTCATTGAGAATAGTGGACAATATGTAATAAGATTTTTAATATTTAAATACATTAAATATCCATGTAATCAAAGTAAAAATAGTTGGTTCTAGTACACCAACTCTAAAAAACTCCCACTTATACTAGATCCAAATGTCTATGACTTTTAGTTTGCTAGACCTCACATGATGACCATGTTTCTACTGAGTCAAGGATTTAGTCAGGGGGTCTGCCACGTTGTCTTCTATGGACATACTTATCACTGTAACTTCACCTCTCTAAGAAAAATCCCTCAAGAGATAATACTTCCAAAGTATGTGCTTCGTTCGCTAAGGTTACCTTGGCTCTTTTCTAAGATCCACCACTACATTATTATCATAGTATAGTGTGATGGGATATTTACTGCTAGGTATCACGTTCAACTCATAGATGAAGCTTCATATCCAAACCAATTCTTTAGCTACCTCAGAAGCTACGATATACTTGAACTTTGATGTAGAGTCTATGACCACACTCTTCTATGAGCTCTTCCAGCTCATTGCACCTCCATTTAAAGTTAATATGCATCTCGTTTGTGACTTCATGTCATCTTGATTAGTCTGAAAACTAGAATTTTCATATCCTCTGATGACTATTTCCTCATCTCCTCCATAAACCAGGAACATATCCTTAGTACACCTCAGATACTTTAGGATAGTCTTGACTAACATCTAATGGCGGTCACCAGGGTCAGCTTGATATCTACCTACCACACTCAATGTGTAGGTGACATCCAACCTAGTACATAGCATGACATACATGACTAACCCAATCGCTGATTTGTATGGAGTCCTTTCCGTTTTCTTTCTTCCCTCATGTGTTTGAGGACACATTTTCTTGGAAGGATGAATGCTATGTGACACTGTAAATAATCCCCTCTTGGATTGTTCCATACTGAATCTCTTCAGTATCTTATCAATTTATTTACATTGACTTAGGTCCAAAAATCTATTTGATCTTTCATGATGGATCTTGATCCCAAGAATATATGCTACCTCGCCCAAGTCCTTCATGGAGAAGCATTGATTCAACCATTTCTTAACAGAATATAAGACTAGTATCTCATTTCCAATAAGTAATATTTCATCAACATATACTATTAGGAAAATGACTATGCTCCCACTAAACCATTTATAGACACAAGACTCACATTAGTTTTTGATAAAATAAAATTCTATTATGGCTTCATTAAAACGAATGTTCCATGACCTGGATGCTTGATTTAATCCATAAATTGATTTCTAATACTTTCATACCTTATTGGAATCCTTTGGAGTTATAAACCCTTCAGGTTGTGTCATATAGACATCTTCCTAAAAGTTCCCATTAAGGAAGGCTATTTTGATATCCATTTTCCAAATCTCATAGTCATGGTAAGCGTTAATGAACAATAGAATTATAATGTATTTCATCATTGCAACTAGTGAAAAGGTTTCATTATAGTCAATTCCTTGATGCTGCATAAACCCTTTTGTAACCAGTTGTGCCTTATATGTACTGAATTGTCCTTCCAGGACCAGTTTCTTCTTAAATACTAATTTTCAACCAACATTCTTTACATCAACTGGAGGATATACCAAAATCCAAACTTGGTTTTGGTATATGGAATCCATTTCATAATTCATGGATTCATGCCACTTGGAAACATCTGTGCCACTTATTACTTCCTTTTAGGTTAGAGGATCATTATTATCAACTAATAATGAGTCACCTTCTTTAGTAACTAGAAAACTATACCATTCTGGTTCTCTAACCTCTCTTGTACTCCTACATAGTTCATATGTATCTGGAACAGTTCTTTCTTCCACAGGGCTTTGTGGAATCTATTCCTATACCAACTTTTGTGTACCTTGAGCCTCGACTTCATTGAAGTCTATCTTACTCCCACTATCTATTTTAGATATGTTTTCCTTCTCAAATAATATAGTGTTTCTTTCCACTATAACCTTTTTTTATGATGGGTTTTATAGGTAATATCCCCTTGTTTCCTTAGGGTGTCTTATAAAGGTACACTTTGTGACTCATGATGTAAGTTTGTTACCTGAAGAAGCCTTAACAAACTCATCACTTCCCCACGGATATAAATTTGATAAAATGTCTTTCTTTCCACTCCATAACTCGTATGGAATACCATTTATCGATTTTTTGGTACTTGGTTTAGTACGTGTGTCGTTGTTTGTAACGCATATCCCCAAAAGGATAATGGAAGACTCGCATGAATCATCATTGATCTCACCATGTCCAAAAAGGTGTGGTTACTCCTTTATCTCACACCATTCCACTGGGGCATGTAAGGAGGAGTGAGTTGGGATAAGATCCAAAACTCCCATATGTAATAAGTGAAGTCTTTATTAAGATATTCTCTACCTCGATCTAAACAGAGTTTCTTAATCTTCATACCAAGCTGGTTCTCAACTTCATTCTTGTATTCTTTGAACTTATTAAAAGAATCCAACTTATACCTCATTAAGTATATATATCCATATCTACTAAAATAATCATTAAATTTTATGAAGTATGAGTACCCTCCCCTTGATTCAACTGGAAATGGTCTATACACATCGGTATGCACCAATTCAAGAATATCTTTAGCCCTTTCACCTTTCCCACTAAATGGTGCTTTGGTCATTTTTCCTTATAAACATGCACTACATACACCAAGTGTTTTTAGTTCAAAAGAATCTAAATATCCATCTTGATGTAACTTTGTCAAGCGTTTCTCGTTTAGATGACCTAGCCATTGATTCCATAGTTGGGTGTGGTATGAGTCGTGTGAAGTATCTTTGTTATCAATTTTCATTACTTGGTTTTGTATAATCCAACACATAAAGACCATTGTATAAATGTTCCCTACCCAAACAAATGATGTATTTGGAAAAGAAGAAACATTCATTTCCAAACATTAAAAAAATCCATATGTATCTAATCTAGGTACATAAATAATGTTTTTAGTAACAGAAGGTACATAAAAAACCCTTTAACACCAAGATCATCCCAGTTGGAAACGTGAGGTGGTAGTCCCTGATAGCTACAGTAGCAATTCTGGATCTTTTGGATGCTCGTAGATCTACCTCCCCTCATTCAATCTTCCTGAAATTACTTTCTTTCTGTATTTGGATACATATGTGAGCACCACAAGCTATATCTAATACCCAATTTGTAGAAACAGATAGATTTCATTCGATAATAAATGCACCTAAATCTTCCCCATGATTCTTAGATGGGTGTAGTTTTTCTTTCAGTGGCCCTTCTTGCCACATGTGAAACAAACATCCTCATGTTCCTTTAAATCCCCTTTGATCTTCTTTTTCTTGTAAGGTCATGAAGAAGGTTTGGGATTAAAGCTCATTTCCTTCCCTTTCCTATCATTCACCATAAGGATATAATTCTTGTTTCACTTCATATCTTTTTCCACTTTTTGAATGAGGATAATAAGATAAGATAGATACTTCTCAATGTTTTTCATGTTAAAATTAAAAAACAAAGCTGTAGAACCTCTAAGGGAGTGATGCGAGAATGATATTGGTGCCCATTTCTTCAGGGAGTTTAAAATCTAGAACCACCAGGTGCTCAATGTAGCCAATGAGATTGACTACATGAGGCCCAGCTGGGGCACCCTCTCCAAGATTACTCTGAAAGAGTGCCTTGGAGGTCTCAATCCTTTATTGTGTTTCTCTCTCCTTTTAAAGACCACGGAGGTGCTCAAGTATACTATAAGCATCCATGTTTTCGTGAGACATCATGATATCACTAGACAATGATGATAGCATCAAACATTGAATGTTGACTACATCTTTCATATGTTTCTCATAGACCAGGAAATTCTCATCACTCGCCTCTTTGGAAAGTGGATCAGGTAATACTGACTCCAACATGTAAGACTTCTGTTTATGGCGTAGGATAACTCAAAGGCACCAAAACCATTCCTAGAAGTTACTACTATTGAGCATGTTGTCTTTATCTATAATTGATCGTAGGGATAGTGTTGTTGAAGAGATTGTCATTTTTATTCTATAATTAAAAGATAATATCATTAGTACTTTCTTGATTACATTTTATGAGAAATAATAAATTAATTTTATTAAGTATCCTACTATTTTATCAAGTCCCAATGGCCCTCACAATTGAACTTGTAATTTCCAATTTCCATGACATTCTAGTGGAAAGGATCCATATTCTCATCACATAACCCCAAAAAGGTTTGGTAAAGCTTTTTTGAAGGTATTTAGGTAGGTAGGTCTTTGAAAACTATGGGATTAAAGCTCCTTGATCTATTGATTGGACTCCCCAATTTTGAAATCCTGATTTTGGATTTCTGCAACTCTAGCCTCCAATATTACACCAAGTCTAGCAAGGGCTACTACTCTTGATGTAATATAGTTAAGTCAACCTGAAACCTTCCATAAGGGCTTCCTGAATATAATTAAGTTTCCCAACAAGGGTTGGTTAAACACATAGTTTTATTGGGTTTTTTCCTTAAACATGTAACGGATGGCTTGGTATGACTTAATATTTTATTTGAGGGATTTTTATCTCTTATGCATGAATTTATTATTATCATTATCACATGATTGTTAATATTAAGTGGAACTTACTTAAGTGATTAACCATATCTTGATAATATTTATGCATAATCCTGGTTTATTTTAGTTCCACCTTTCATGATTTTTTAATTCATTAATTATGTGATCGTGAAAACGCATCCATAATGATAAATCATGCACCTGAAAAAAATAAATTAAATCAATGGGAATGATCAAGAGATTTTATAATGGTTATTTTATCTATTGGTTGATAAACTAACCTTGACCTAGGGGAGAAACACCTTGAACCTTTTGTGTTTGTGTATACAACTTTCCACTTGTCCACCTCTGTATCTCCAGGGATTGGTTTTTTCTTGGCTCCATCTTGAACCACCTCCACTAGCTTTGTAGTTCCATCCATTATATATGCCTTTTTTAACTTGCGCATAGGCGATGGGTAAAAAGGGGGTTTTACATAAAGGAAACCTTGGGCATGCGGGACCTACATATTAATGAGGATAAGCCTCGTAGGCCAGAAAATTTAATTTAAATAAATTAATTAAAAGAAACCATACACATAAAAATTTCTTGGTCTAGATTATGATCATCCATACATTCAATGATATTTACGCATAAATAAAACCATCATTCAATTATTTAATAATTCTTGTTTAAGATAAATCACACTTGAATAAATTAATTATAATCTCTAATTAATCAATCCTTTTATCTTTAACCTTTTTTTGAATTTCCCTTAGATTATCATCCATCGTAATTTTAAACAAATAAATTCATTTCAAATTATCATTGTACAAAACTTGTACCTTGGAGGAAACCCAGTGAATTCCTATTCATAACTACCCAATGAGTATAAATGAACATTAAACAGATGTTAAATTAAACACACATATATAAAACACATATCATGTGTTTTGCCTCAACTTTACTCCCACACCATGGTACACGTGTCAAGGGTTTGTATAATATAATTTTAAATTTTAATAAATCCGTGTAATTTGGATGAGTACACAACGTGTAGTTCAAACTACATGACGTGTACTATTTTTTACTGTCCATCTAAAGTACAGGCTCGGGGAAATGGCGTGTGAGTGTACTTCGTACATCTTTAGAGTACACGGCGTGTCCAGTGGGCCACATTCCATGTAGTTCCTCATTACACAGTCTCCAGTCGGGCAAGCTATGTATGGGGTATATGGTCTGACCCTAACCCGAAGGGACTACACACCGTGTCCAGTGGGCCACATGACGTGTAATCCAAAAACCGTGTGTCACGTGTTCCTGTTCAACACATGGAGTCATTAAGACTTAGTCAAACTCCAATGACATGGCTTGGTGTGGTGGACCAAATCTGGTGCATTAAACCATGACTACAGGGCATGTACTGGTGATTTCACATCGTGTGTTCTGGTTTTCTATGTCTAGGAACCATTGGCACCTCCGGATGAGATCATCTATTTTATTTTTATCAAAATTAAAAGAAAAAAAATTTTCTGTTAGGTGAATGAGAAACAAAAGAGGAGGAACAGATATTGAGGTTCAGATTTGTAAAATGATTAATTGGATTGAAACAACTGAATTTTTAAATGTTTAAATCATCATATAAATATTTAAATAATTATAAACTATGATGTAACCGCTATGATACCACTTTAAGGTTCTTGGTGCAGCAAAAGTGCAGTTGGTCCGGCGCCCAACTTTAATTTTTACCATGATCAATGATTATTCTAGGATCAATACAATGATGAACACCAGTCTCCATGGAATAGAATCAAAGATTTATATAAATAATGAAGAGGTCTGAAGCCATTAGAGAGGATCTTGCACGTTATGTTTATAATTAATTTAATTAATTTCATAAAGAAAATAATACTTGGATCTTTGGTATTTTATTCGTTTTTGATATTGATCATCCGAAATGACTATTCTGGATTATCTCGTTGCGCTTGAGAGGATACAAACTAGAATCCCTCTGGTGGTGATCCACACATGCTCTGATGGCCTTCAATCAAAACCACTCATTCTATGGGTGTAGCACAGTGAAGAGAGTGTCTTGTGTCAGTTGTTCTAGTTTGCTTGTTCTTCATCCTTGAAGAAGGTATCCCATTCTTAAGAGGGGCGGGAAGAGGATTTGAGAGAGAAATTTTTTAGCTCAACAATTCTAAATTCATCAGGCATGTAGTTCATTACATGGCATAATAGAAGTATGTGGCTTTTTATTGACATGGGGCTTTAGTTACAATATTTAATTATGTGACAACAATTAAATACATTCATAGCCCTAGAAAAAAACTCATGCTATTAATAATAACACCGTGTCATTATTTATGGTGTTCCAACTTGCACAAAACAGAATTATAAATAAAATTACATGTCACAAAATAATAGCAGTGTTATCTTAATTTGTGCCAACTATTTAAATAATAATTTATTGTCCGGAAAATAATTATTTTACTACCGGACCAGCCTTGGTCCGCTCGAACACCACTTCCATTTATTGAACACCCGAATAAATAACTAAAAAATTTATTCACTTAAATAAAATTTTTATTTACAAACTAGTAAATACCTATTTATTAAATGTTCAATAAAATAAATAAATATATTTTACCCACAATCTAATGAATAAATATTTATTTAATTTATTTAATCATTTTAACTTGAATAAAATTATTACACTATATTGAGAATAATATTTACTAGTAAAATTAAAATAGAATTTAACTAAGATCACTAGAAACACTTAGTGTGTGACCCTCTAGGATTCTTTCTCATTGGTAATAGGCGGGCTTGCCTAAAGTCTAAGAGTAATGTCTAGAAATGGGTCAAGGCACCCAAGAGAAATAAATTAAAGTTGCAAAAATGACATCCATATACAAATGCTCACTGTGTAATATAATCCTTGTGTCACAATATCTCATCAAGCAGGTTTCATGATAGTGTCATCAACCTTTGTGCTTGATACATCGTTCTTTGACTACCTGAAATAAACTCATCGTTACACCATGGCCATGGAATTTCATGCGACGGTTCTATTTCAATCAAAGGGCCGAGATATCAACTTCCATAAATAGAAGGGAAAATCCTTCCTCAACTTATCCAATAATAACATGCCACTCATGACGCACCCAACATTCCCTACTTCCTACCAACTGTCTGCATGACGGTTTTTGTCAGTAAATCAAAGTGTGAAAATCATGACACATATTAATGATAATATTAATGTCTAAGGATCATTACACATGCTCGAAGATAGGAATATCTGATGACACCAAAACATGCAGAATTCTTAACGGCCTGTCTATTCTCATAATCTCATGTCTTGGAGATTACCAAGTGTGAACTTCATGAGAGGAGGTCTCATCTGCTTACGAGTACTCTCACAAAATAGTCAGTATGTTATGTGTCCCATCATAGTATTTCATTTGACCGTAGAACTATATTTAAGAATATTTTTATATCATTTCAAGTTTCTCATCATAGTGGGGAACTGCCATGACCTTATGAATGCAACAAGTACTCTAGGACATTATTACATCATAGTCATGCAGAATAATGAACAATATATAATAATATGTTTAATATTTAAATACATTAAATATCCATGTAATAAAAGCACAAATAGTAGGTACTAGGACACCCACTCTAATATAATGAACAACGAAAGTAAATGAGGTCACCACAGTCTTACTTCAGCAAAACCATTGGGTGCACTCCAATCCCAATGTTTACTCAGGGAGGAAGTTGGTGGTTAAATAAATATGAACGAGACTAATTATTTCCAGACCAACACTAGGGAAAAAATGAATTTATTGATATAGGGATACAAAAATAGACTCCCCACCATAAGGGGAAACTCAATTTTATTTTTCTGAGATAGAATCGGGACACTAATAGGCGGAGGCCCGAACGGACTTCCGGTATAAGGGGTAGACATTCATTATAATTTTACAAAAGAACTTACATGAGACTCATAGTGGGTCTCCCAACCATAAGAACCAACCATCACGGGCCAGTATGAAAATAACCCAAAATTTAAAGAGTTGGCACAACCACACGGTTAGTCCGCACAGTTTGGGAAACTGTGTGCAAACCATGCAAAGCATTCTATCCAAAGGGGAAGATTATCATGGTTTCATGGGATGAGGTTCACAGCTTTTCAGAGACCGTGTGGTAGCTACTGTCTCTTATTCCACAGTTTCCTAGGTTGGCGCATGGTTACTACAAACCATGCGCAAATTGTGCACTTCAATTTGCCCAGCCCAAATTTCATCCTTTTCTATAAAAATTAAAAGGAACCCCAAGGGAATAACATGAACTCATTCTATAACATAGAAATGAGGTCCTCCCACCTCTACCACTAAATGGGAACAACTACAACAAGATGAAGACACCGAATGTTCAAACTATTCCCATCTTTCATACTGAGGATAGGACTTTGACCAAAGGTTTGAACAACCCCATGATTTCCCCTAACTATGTGCCAACTTCTCTTCAGGACCTTTGGATGGAGCTTATATGATTGAAGAATCTCATGCCTTGCAGTCGGGATTTAGAAACCCCCAAATGGAAATTATTCTTCCAGTTCCACAAAAAATTACAATATGATCTCAGATTGGATCAATGAGGCATGACACACTTCAAACTCACTTTCCCCTAACCTATAATTTTACCAAAACAAGGTCTTATAGGATGCACACACATCAACCCTTGTTTATTTGGGTGGGAAACAATTGAATGAAAGGACACATAGAAATAAATTTCTATATAAAATAGGATTTCAGAATTCCCTAAAGGGATACATGCATCCAACAAAATAGAGACTCTTATAATATTTCACAACCTTCACCGTTACAGTCAAACAAACACCCGACATCACAAGGCGTCACCGAACATGGCCATTTTAACTAATAAAAAATACAAGGAGAGGGACGTTATGTTGAGTCCCAAATAGCACATGATTCCAGCAAGCAGCCATAACAGCCACTCTTGGCTAGATTTTCCACACTTGTGGCCTAACATGAGCTCTTGCTTCGATGAGACTGACGAAAGACCCAAAGTCCCTTTAAGACATAATTCTACACTTAAAACCCTAAATGGAATTCACCTTCGAAAACTCAAGAAACTTAAAAAACTAAGGTCTATTTCAACCTCCCACAACCTCTCTCCCACTACAAGGGGACCTACACAACCGAAAAAGAAGAGGGGTAAACTCAATCTCCAAATCTTAAGAATAAATTCCTTATGTTGATCAACTGGAGGATCATCTAACGGAGAATCACCATGGGCCACACATCAGTCATGGATTAACTCTTTATGGGGGAATAACCTATCCAATAAGATAACCCATGGACCCAACCAAGCTGGTAATTTGGTCACAGCATACCACAAACCATAACTGAACACATGAGGGGAGCCACTGCATTGGCCTCCAGAACTTTTACTCAAAAGAGACCACAGACCAACGCTTCATTCCAACTTATCCACTAAACACAAACCCAAAACATAGTTTAAAAAATATGGGTTATTGAACTCAAAACATCCCACAATAACAATCCCAAAAACACATAATACACACCTACTAACCACACATTATCAAAACACAACACTTTCATTCAAAATAATTTAAAAAAAATAGTTCTGGTGGGTTGCGCATTTACCAATGGTATCTCATGAGCCTCACACAAGCATGTTTACATGCCACACTTGACACCCACATCATATCCATCCTAACACTCATATATTAATTCCATTAACCATTCATATTCCCATATAAACCCATGCATTTGGTCACCCTTGAGAATAACAAAGACCAAAACCAAACATTTCCTCTTTTCAAAATCAAAATATGTTCACCACACTTTCCCTTTCTGAAAACCGCTAACCATAAAACCAAAGCCCAATTTACATATTACAAAACACTTTATAAAAGCACCCATAATTTAATAAAAACTCATCTCCATTCCTTGCACAACCATTTTAAAAAAATTCAACCCGTTTCAAAACACTTCAAAATTCAAGAAAAACTCCATTTCATAAATCGTCATTTAATTAAGAACTCAACCTTATCATTTCAAAACAAGGTTATAAAATTTCATAAAACTTTTCAAATGCTCGTTAGTTACCAAATAAAAATACATCTTCAACCCCCACACATAAATTCTAAAACACTTTATTCCATTCAAAACAATTTTTAATAGTTTTGAAAACTTTATTTGATATATATTTTCAAAACACACTTTAACATAATCTATGTTATAAAAGGTGGTGTAAACACACCATTTACCATTTCAAAACATTTCTAAAAATTCATTTCCACCCTTTTTGAAATGTAAAAACTTCCACTTTATTATAAAATCATTTCACAAAAATTTCACATTTCTTTGAACCTAGTCATTTTTATTTTAAAACCAAATTTCCATGATTCCAAAAAAAATACACAATACAAGACGAGAGGAAACTAGTATCGGTGGGTAGCTTGGACATATGATTGGAGGCCACAAACCAATCACTTCACCATCATATAGAGTGTTCTAGGGTAATATCCCTAGCTCCACATGGCTTTCTAGGCCCTACGAGCTCATTGGGACCATCAACCCAACTCTCTTTTCATTTCCCCCAATCATCAATAAACCATGAGAAACAAAGAACTCAGATAAAACCCAAATTCCCTTGGAGACTTGAATCTCATCACGAGGTGTGATGTCCAGTCACCCTAAAAGTAATCATAATGTCAAGTCATGAAAACCATATCCCCGAACTATCCCCACTCTTCCCCAAATAACATGACCCAAGAGAGCGAACCTCCTCTGATACCATTTTGTCACGAACCAGATCTGGTCGCCTTCAAAACTGGTACCCAACCTGGTCTGTGGCAAGACCCAAAGGGCGTTCCTGATCCCCAGGGGTTGGAACAAGTTCTCAAGTATCATATATGAGTGTTTGGGAATGATATTTCTTAGTTCAGAAACATAAGACAACCAAATACAATAAATAAACTAAATCTAAAATTTTACCCCAAACAAGCCTTTAATAAAATTCAGAATTGGGAAACAAGGTTTATAAAAATCTCAAAGACTACAACAAAAGAAGATATCCAAAATAGACAGCCCAATAACAACCTCAAGGTAAGGGGGAAACACCCTAAAGGCATTTCCACAATACCACACCACAAAGGACCACTAGAAACCTAGACCACCAGTTCTAAGAGCTTTACCCAAACCTGCAACAAACATTACCAAGTCTACTTATGCTTAAAGTTGTAAGTAGTGTGTGAGATAAATCCTAGTCGGATTCCACCATAAAAATATTCCATGTGATAATCATTATAAGACAAAAATCTTGCAGGTTTTGTTAAAAATAAATTCTAGTAAACATGTTTAAGAAATGCAACTTTAAGTAAAATCGATTTTCAAGTGAGCTATTTTAAAGAATAAACACTTTAATATAAAATGAAAAATCTATTTATTTTTTCCATACAAACACATTGTATGCTGACGATGAGTTTAAAATGTCCAATAAGCACTAGCAATGGGAACACCCCTTGGCACTAGCTCATTATGGGTCCCAGGTACCTCGTATCTCGGTGAAAGTAACCATACAAATATTCGTTCTCATGAACGCGAGCCACTAGTAGGTATAATACCCATAACCTAGTGTTCCTCCAATATCATCATCGTCATACTTTAGTTAGTTTTTTCATCTTCAAACTTGCTACATGAAACAGGATCCAAACCCCACAGGATCACTAGCATACTAGTACACGTCCACCCACCTAGATACCCGAGTTTTCCCTCTTGTGCTCAAACAAGTTCCAAAAGCCATGAAATACCATTTTCACATTCAAATAAAATTTAAAAATCACACACACACCAAAAATCCCACACAAATGTCACATAATTTCCTTTTTCATTCAAATTCACTTTGAAACCATACTCACACCAAAACAGACCACAACGCGTTTCACATCTCTTTCACACTTAAATTAATACTTTAATAAATTTTATAAAAAAATTCCAAGATAGTAAACATAACATAATAGTCCTTTCACATTAAAATATAACATTTAAAAATTACACTCCTACCAAAATATTTTTCCAACATAGTTTCACCTCTTACATAAATCAAGAATCCATTTAAAACCTTTATAAAATAATTCCAAGGAGAGTAACCAAGAATTTCAGATAAAATCTATATAAAAACCCTATTTTTAAACCAAATTCATGCTAATATAACATAAAAACAGAATTGGAAACCATATAAACATTTAATAAAACCATTTAATGAACCATAAAATATCCCCAAGTGGTACGACATTGAATACACAAGACAAACACACATTTTTACACAAAAATGCTACTTTAAAATTAACCACTCAACCAATGATACCAAAAATAGTTTTCAAACCACTCAAAACATATTAGGAACATTATAAATAAAGAAATAAAGCAATTCAACTCATCAACTAATGCATACACGTAGAATCACCTACCATAAATGTTAAAACACCAAATCCTTCTGTGAAAGCTCACCCGCACCACCACCGCACCACAAGGGAGTTAAATAAAACCTAAAACACCAAGATTATACCAATAAACCCAAGATCAAACCCTAGGTCAGAATACCTAATTTCTATAAATTATGAACTTCACGAAAATATGGATGAATCCCTAAGAAAAAGGAAGAAACCCTAAGAAAATCGGAGAAGGAAGGCAGGAAACCCACTTACTTGAGATATCTTGAATAAAAAGCACCAAATACACCATTATATAAATTTGAAAACATCCAAAAATGAATGAGAGGTTAAAATAAGGCTGGTTAGGTCAAGTGAGAACTTAAATTCAGGGAAAAAAGTAAATATTTAAGGAGTTATGAAAGAAATAAGTTACCTCTTCAAATATAGAAGATTTGAGGAATCCATATAAGTTTTTCCCTAATTCGAGATTGATATAATATCCAAAGAGGGGGAAAAGAGCATGGAGACACATTGGGTAAGTGGGATCTAGTGAGAGTTGGAATCACTAAAAAACCTTAAAAATAGAATGAGATGTTAAAGAGTTAAAAAAATTTAAAGTAGGAAATTGGCTTACGGGCTGGCCCAATACCTTAATAAAAAACTCAAATCCATCATGATTATGGATTATTATGAGGTCCAAATAGATATGGTGGCTTGAATATACCAGGGGATACAAATTGGGAAGTTGAATGGGTGTAAAATTTTGGAAAATAAAGGAGTTTTAAAAAATTAAATTTGTTTTTTAAACATGAAATGGGCTCACAGTTTGGCCCAAATTATGAAAACATACCCTTTCCTATAAAACTAAATGGGAAACCCCCACAAAAAAATAGAGAATAGTAATTAAATGAAAAATACCTTTAAAATAATTCATGGATGTGACACAAATGTAGGGTTCCTCCATGTAATTACAAAAAACAAATACCATATATTTTTTTCCTCAAACGTAGGGTTTCTTCCGATCGTAGGGTTGTTGATCTGTACTTTATGATAGCATAGGGTTGATGATCCATACGCATTGTTCTAAACATAGGGTTCATTCCTTACATGTTGTTCTGAATGTAGGGTTTATTCCTTGTATGTTTTTCTAAATGTATGGTTCATTTCTTACACATTGTTTTGAACATAGGATTCATTTCTTACACTACACTTACCAATGTATAGTATGAATAGTGTTTCCAGAATATGCTAAAAGCACATTCCAAATGCTTTGATGAATTTTATTTGGAAATTAATAACTTGAATATAATTCTAAATTAAATATATCAAAGAATATTTAATTTCCTAAAATTCACTTAAAGTGATATCATCATTAAAACAAATAAGGTTATTTGTGAGCATCAAAATCAATAAGATTTATAGATAATTATTGAGACAATACATGCCCAAAAATCTCCCCCATTTTGATGATCACAAAACCCATGAAATAATTTAAAAAAAAATATAGGATTTTTAGACACTAATGAAATAATATTAATTTTTCATAGTATTATTTCGATTTAACTGTATTATTTCGATAAAAAAATATACTATTTAATTTAAGAATGTTGTATTTACCTAATTTTTCTACCCATTTTTATGATATCAAAAAGAAATCATATAAAATAGATTAAAATTCATTCAATGTTGCACATAACTGTAAATGAATGTTATGCTCTACTATAGAGAAAAAGAAAACATGTGTTATGGTAGTAAAATTGAATAGTAGAAAAAAAATAAACATATAGAAAATAATAAACAGAAATAGTAAAGTTAAAGAGAGATATTTTAATTAAAAAATTATGATTAATAAATTAATGTTGGATGAGAGAGATTAAAATGAAGGGATGGTTGAGTGTTAACAGTATGTTTTAGAGGAGGTCTCTGGTTCTGTAGAAGCTTGACCATCCTGAAAAAGTTCATTTAATGTAGCCAATTATCCTTGTAAATTCTATAAAAATTATCATCTAGAAATTGAATCAAATTTTTTGAATCCTACCCCACTTTCAAAACATCAATCAGATTAAATTTTATAAATTCATGTAGATTTTCCTCTATCTTTAGAAATTGAGTAATTTTTTTTACTTAACTAATTGAGTAGCAGCTTGATGTCAGGTTCACTTGAGGTTAACTGAGTGATAATATCTCTCTGATTATACAATAGTATATTTAGAGGTGCATTGTTAAAATAAAGGGATTTAATTCTATCATTTATATCATACATTACTGAAGTGATTTCTTGAAATATTATTAATAGATCTGGATAAGTTTTTTGGATAGAGGTAGAAGGTTTGGATTTACTAACACTTCTTTTAATTGATTCAAACTGGATTCTCAAATACCATTTTATATCTACAAAATCTATTTTGGAAATATATTCTGATTTTATTTTTCCAAACTGATCTAATATTTCTCTCTGAAAAGCATCAAAATCTCTTTTGGATGAATAATTTTCTCTAAGATTATGAAGCTGGGTCTAAGAAGATTCAAATTCTTCTCTAGGATCTCTTGAATATCTCAAATCTTCCAATGATTTTCTGGTAGACTCTAATTATCCTTGTAGACTTAAATTTTCTTCTCTTTTCTTATTTAATTGAGAAATTAATCCTTCAATTTTATTTTTCAAAGAATTATAATATTCTACTTCACAAACTGGAGATTGTTTTCCTCTATCAACCAAGGATAAATATTTTTCCTTACTTGTCTCATTTTAGGAAGAGAATTAAATTTTAATAACCTTTATTAACTCATTAGGTCAATTTATTTCTTTTTCCATGTAATCAAATATAAAATAAATTGATTAATTATAGACTTAGCTTTTATTTTCATCTACTACATGAGGAGCTATCTCATGATATTAAGAATTTTCTAGAACTTGTTCTTCAATATGATTTTTTTGAGCCTTTTCTTCTTCTTGATGAAGCTCTTGTTGTTCTTCAATAAGAACTCAAATATTTTCTAGTGGGGTGATTTCACCAATTATAGTAACCTCTAAAATAGGTTTTGGATTTTCAGCTTCCTAAATTATAGGTTCATCCCTATTTATCTGCCTAATAAAAATAACCTCAATATTTGGATCATCTAAATTTTCTTTAGGAGATTGTGGGAAATTTCTTGAATCTAATGAGGTAGAAACATCATAAATAATGTGGTGCCTCTTTAGATGTACTCCATCACCAATTATTGATTTTGATACTTCTTCTTTTTCAATCCCAACATAATATCCAAGAACTCTTTGATCCCCCTTAGTAGTAGAACCAGTTTTTTGTTAGTTTTCTACATCAACAGGTAACAGTGTTACTTGTTCGGTACTCCAAAAGTAGCCTATTTTAATTAGAGTTCCATCATTAATAGTGATGTTGAGATGACATATATAGTTAATATAATAATCCCTTATCTTCCCTATTGGATGGAACAGTACTGAAACTATCCTTCCATAAGGATAAAAGGATAAATTTTCCTCCTTCTGGCGGTAGTGATGCATATACCTCAACATGTACCATGGGAAGTTAAAATTCACATCACTCATCATAAAAAACATAATGTACATATCTGTATAAATAACTTTTTCAATTTCAGTAGTCCTTGTAACAATAAAAGATTAAATAAAGTTGACCAGTATCTTTTTATTATCATCAAGATCCTTCGAAACCATTTTCTGAATATGGTTCGAACCAAAAATAAATAAATTACATCCTCAAATTTATGCTCTTGGTTTTATATCAACAATAAATAAAAAATAAAACCCCCTTCATGGGGGAATTTGAAAACTTTAAGATATTTCAAATATAATACCTTACCTTAAAGAATCTTCATGTATGTAATGCACTTCTTTATTTCTCTCTATTCTCCTACTTATTATAACAACATTTCTGAGAATCATAAGGGTGAAGTCTTCAAATTCTAGGGTTTTAAAGGATGATGAGATCTCTGGTAGGTGAAAGGTTTTGAAATCTTAGGATAATAAGAGAACAGAGAGAGGAAGGGTTTTTCTCACAGTTTTAGCCGACGTGGTCTTGGTTTCTCAAGCCAATTATGTAGGGTAATCATTAAATTTAAATTTTTGAAAAGATGTTATTTTTCAAAAATTGAAATAAAATTGAGATAAAATTGAGTTTAAATGGAAATTAAATGAATAGAAACTAAAGAGACAAAAATAAAATGATTAATAGAGAAATTACTAAAATAAATTAATACACATTTTATTTGAAATTAAATATTCTAAATTCCCCTTAATAAAATCAAAAATAGAATTGGGAAGTGTTTTATAATAAATATCATCTAGTTGATATTCATTATTTACAAATTATAATGATATATCCTTTTTAAGAACATGATCTATTATAAAATTTTGTCGTATATCAATACACGTAGTCCTAAAATGACTTATAATATTTTTTTAAAATATTAATTGCACTAGTGTTATCACATAAAATAGGTATATTATTAAATTAAGTCCAAAGTCCAATAAGGTTTGTTTCATCCACAATAATTGTGCACAAAAACTATCAGCAGATATATATTCTACCTCAACTATTGATAGGAAAGTGAATATTGTTTCTTTCTTGACCATGATACAAAATATTTCCCTAAAAAGTGATAGATCTCATAAGTGTTTTTTCTATATAATATACATCCTCCAAAGTCAACATCTTAATATGAAGTTAAATTTAAATCAGAGGTTTTAGGTAAAGTAGAGATTGGAAAATCATTCCTTTAAAATATCTAAAAATCCTTTTAACAACAGTAAGATGGGCTTATTTTGGGTTTGATTAAAATATAGCACATAGATAAAAAAAACATTATATCTAGTCTTCTAGCAGTAAGATATAGTAAACAACCAATAATACCTCTGTATAACATGTTGTTAACTGGTTTTCTAGCTTCATCCAAATCAAGTTTTACATTAGTACACAATGGATTTATATAAGTCTTATTGTTTTCAAGACCAAAATTTTTCAATAAATCAATAATATATTTACTTTGATTTAAAACATTTCAATAATATTTTTGATAAATTTGAAAACCTAAAAAGAAATCCAATTCTCCCATCATACTCATTTCAAATTCTTTTTTCATTAGATTTGAAAAAATATTACAAAGCTTTTTATTTGTTGATCTGAATATAACATCATTAATATAAATTTTCACTATTATAATATTATAGAAAATGGTTTCCTTAAATAGATCATGATCTTCCAATACCACAGAAAATCTATTTTCTAATAAAAAAGAACTTGATCACTCATAAAAAGCTCTAAGTTCCTGTTTAAGGCCATAAATTCGTTTGGTAATTTTAAAAATTGAATCTCATTTATGTGTATTTTCAAAACCTATGGGTTGTTTAATATAAACTTCCTTTATTAAATACCCATTTAAAAAGGTATTTTAACATCCATCTAATATAATTTAACATTTATATGAGAGGAATAAGCTAGTAGGAATCTAATTTCCTATAATCTAGAAACATGTGAAAATATTTAATCATAATATTTTACTTATTTCTAGTTATATCCTTTTTTTACTAATTTAGAATTATTTCTATTTATGATCTATTGATCATACTATTTATTTTTAAAGATCCATTAGGTTCTTATCACTAGATAATTTGATGGTCCTTCAACTAATTTCCAAACTTTATTTCTACTGAATTGGTTTAGTTCTTATTGCATGTATAAAAACCATTATTCATCTTGTAAAGCTTCTTCAATGGATTTAGGTTCTAACTGGGATAGAAAGATAGAAAATTCCTTTAGGTTTCCTATATTTCTTCAAGACCAAACTTCTATGTCAATATTTCTTATAACCATTTCTAAGCGGTGGTCCTTTAAGGTTCTAGGTTGTCTAGGTAAGACACTTTTAGGTTCTTTAGTTTCATGTTCTTCTGAACTGTATTGAATTTCATTAATTTTATTTTCCAAATCAATTTTTTGGAAATCAACCCTCATGTTGTCAAAATAGTTAGTAATTTCATCTATTTAATCATTATCTTTAATAAAAGGGTGAGTTTCATAAAACTTCACATGAACTAATTCTTCAACAATCCTTTACTTTTTATTAAACCCTCTATAGTATTTATAAGTAGTAGAATATCTTCGAAATATTCTTTCATCAACATTTGGATCGAATTTACCAATTTTATCCTTAGTATTCAAAATATATACCTTGCATCTAAAAACTTTAAAGTAATTTACTTTAGGTTTTCTATTTATTCCAAATTTCATAGGGTGTCTTTTTAATAATTGGCCTTATTAAAACTCTATTCATGATATACCAAGTTGTTCTTATAGATTATACACAAAAATATGTTGGAAGGTTGTATTCATTTAGTATAGTCCTTGTCATTTCATGAATAGTTATGCTTATTCTTTCAACAATTCCATTTTTTTGAGGTGTTCTTGGTGTAGGTAAGGTTTATTTAATACCTAGTTTTAAGAGAAAAAAAATTAAATTCTTGATTGTGAAATTATCCACCATGATCACTTCTTAATGAAATTATTTTTAAATCTTTTTTATCTTAAACAATATTACAAAAAAAAATCAAACACAGTGAATAATTCACTTTTATGTTTTTGAAAATAAACCCAAGTAAATCTTGAAAAATAATCAACTAAAACATAAAAATATAATTTACCAGTCAAACTTGTTACCCTATATGTTCCAAAAAAATCCATATGGATAAGTTCTAATGTTTTAGATGTAGCAATTTTTTTAATTGATTTGAAAGATGGTTTGTGTTGTTTTCCTATTTGATATGCATCATAGAATCTATCATTTTCAAACTTAAGACTAAGAAAAGTATAAACTAATTGTTTCTTAGATAATGTATATAAAGAATATATATTGCAATGTCTAATTCTCTTATTCCACATCCATGAATCATTTGTCTTATCATTTAAACAATTCTCTTTCTATTTATATAAGTAATTTATATCCAGTGTATAAATATTTTTAGTTCTTCGAGCTCTAAATTTAAGCATTTTATCTCTAAAAACTGTGCATGAATTGTTAGAAAAATAAACATAAAAGTCATGATCACAAAATTTTTAAATACTTATCAGGATGTGATTTAGACCTTATACATATAGTAATTTTTTTATTGAGATTGTATTTAGATATCCAATAGTTCCAACTCCAATAATTTTTTTGTTTTCATTATCACTGAAGGTGACTAGCCCTCTATCCATTTTGGTTAGTGTATAGAAATTGGTAGAGACTCTACTAATATTCCTTGAGAAACCACTTTCAATATACCATATAGAATTTTTTTCCATATGGCCATTCTCCTACAAAAACATTTAAACACAAGTTTTTTTTGCTGCCCATATTTTCATGGGTCTAGTTATGTCAACAAGTAACGATCTGGGAATCCAGATCTTCCTTATTTTTTCAAAATGTATGTTACTTGTTTTAGACATGTTTTCGGAAATGAAATATTTTTTAATGCTGCTAATTTAACGATTTATTAAATATTAGTTTTTAGAGTAATTTACTCTTATTCCATAATAAAAATAGGTAGTGTTTTTTAAACTAGGCACAATGTAATTTTTGTATAACTTTTTATTTTCTACCAGGATTCCTATTCTGTATTTTTCCTTTTTAATAAAATTATTTCCAAGAATTTCATTTAGATTTTTTTTATCCTTTATTTAAAACACTAGAATCACTTTTATAAGACTCTACTTCATCATGTAATTATTTTATACTTTCTTTATAAACAATACAGTTTGATTTAGATGAATTAGATTTTTCAATTAGTTCTTAATGTTATTTTAGCATTGTGTCTAATTCACCTAAAACAGTATTGTGAATATTATTTAATAATTTATGCTAATTTATTAAATAATCATATTTTTATTCTAGAATTGAATAGTAAGCATATAATTTACTATTCAAATAGATATCAGAGTCAGAAGCATGAGAGTAATAGGATTGTACCTCTTCTTCTTCCTTAGCCATAAAGAACATGTTGACTTTTAGATTTTGTGTCTCTTTTTATGAATCAGATCTTCAAGACCTGTTGGAGTCTTCAGACACACTCCATATATCTTTAATTTCTATTTTTTCTTTATTCTTATAATCATATTTCCTTATATTTTTCTTTTCCATTTTTATTATTTCTTCTTTTTGTTGGGGGAAATCAGGTCTAATATGACCCATCTATTTTCATTCATAGTATCTGACTTCTCTGAATCATTTCTCATCTTTTATATGTTATTTTTTGAATCCTATCTTCTTTTCATAGAATTTTCTAAACTTTATGGCTAGCTGAGCGAGTTCCATATCAAAATCTGAGCAATATGAATCTTTTGAGATTTTTGAATCTTCTCTCGATTTATTTTCATACTTCTGAGATATAACCTTAAGGGAAGTGTTTTCCCTTTTTACTACTATCTTGTGATGTTCAGATTCCACTTTCATCTTTACTTCATACATCATAAATGTTCCAATTAATTCCTTTATAGTCACATTTTAGACTGGTGATGATTGTTGAATAGTGATAGATATTCCATTCCACTTTTTGGGTAGAACTCTAAGAACTTTTAGAGTTTGATCTGATTGAGAAATTAAATCTCCCAAGGTAGTAATATTTTTGAAATTTCTATCAATATTACGTTAATTTTTGTGATGCTCTCTCTATCATACATACTAAAGGTTTCAAACTTTATTTTGGTAGTATCATACCTCGTTTTTATGATATTATTAGTTCCTTAATAATTAAAAACAATTATATTCCACATTTCATAGGAAGTAGAGGATTGTGATACTTGATTTAATTCATTAGGTTTGAGTCCATAGATAATGTAATTCATTACTTTTGATTTGATATCATATTCAGCTTCTTGTGTAGCATTCCAAGTTTATAGATTCTCAATAATTTCATAAGGAGTGGTGATATTTAAATAAAATTTAAATCTTAGATTCTTTAGGTAGATGATCATGCATTATTTTTAGTATCCATAGTTTTCACCATTAAAATATGGATCACAAATCAAGGACATAAGTTCTCTTGGATCATCAAATAACATCCTATTTGTATGGGACATATTATTTTAAGCTTGTTATAGATTTATCTTCTTGATCAAAAATCTCACCTCTGATGCCAATTTTTAGGTCTTAATAATACAAAGATACATAAGAGGGGGTGAATTGTGTCTTTTCGATAATCTTCATAGATTCTAGGGTTTAACTCTCTTTGTGATTTATACAAATATGTGGAATTCTCTTATTTATATAATATGAGAAATGGATAAATAGTAAAGATGAACACATCAATTTTTATAGTGGTTTGGGGCACAAAGATCCCTTTGTCCACTCCACCAATTCTCTCTTTATGATCTTGGTGATTTTCACTAGAAAATTTCCTTTTATCATAAGACCTTCAAATCCAAAACTAAGTGTAGGCAGTTGAAACCTTTAAAACAAACCTAAAAAGTGTCTTTTGGTTCTTTTACAGTGAACTAATTTCTGCGCAACTTATAGAAAGAATATAAAATTTAATCCACAATAGAGTTCGATCAATCAAAACTCCAATAAATTAAAAGAGTTTGATTTTTTGATTGGTACAGGTTGAAATTCACAGTTACAGCAATAACTGCCAAATACAAATCATTTTCTTCAAAGATTAAAATATTTGAGAAAGAATAACTCTGAAGAGATCCTATTTTCAAATGATCTTCAATATGAATAGAAACAAATAAAAAATAGTAGTTTTAGCAGTACGAGGTTGAAATGAAGAACTTCAAAGTGTAACCTCTTTATAAACCAATAGAGTCATTCATAGTAATTCTATAGAAATATATTCACAAGAAAATGAAATTACATATCTCATGTATCAATTATATGGAAGGTTAAAATATTCTAAACATATATATATATATATATAACATACAGATTGCTTAATTTTTTCATATCCAAGAAAGCCGCCTGAGAGATCGCATATATTCAAATTCAAAATATTCAAAAGATTTGTAAATTCCCTTAGAAATAGGAATGATTTAATCTGGTGAATATGATTTTTTTTAAACAATCATTATGAGAATTTGAATCAGTCATAATATATCTCTGGATAGATATTTACTTTCTTCAATGTTGTTGTAAACATCTTTGATAATATCGTGAATTTAAAAATCCATCATTGAATAGTCAAATGTAGGGTCCCTCAATGTAATGACAAAAAATCAAACATAGTGTTGATAACATAGGGTTGATATACCATAAATTTATTTCCTCAAATGTAGGTTTTCTTCTGAACATAATTTTATTGATCCATACTTTCTGACAATGTTCGATTGATGATCCAAACACTTTCTTTTGAACATAGGGTTCATTCCTTATGTGTTGTTCTAAATGTAGGTTTCATTCCTTATGAATTGTTATGAACATAGGATTCACTCCATAAACATTTTTTTGAACATAAGGTTCATTCCTTATGTTATTCTTACCAATGTAGGGTATAAAAAGTGTTTCCATAAAATGATAAAACATTTTCTAAAAATGTTGATGAATATTCCAAGCGAATTAATAACTTGAACATAATTCCAGAATAAATATATCAATGAATATTTAATTTCCTGAAATTAACTTAAAGTAAAATCATCAATAAGAAACAATGGTATTTTTAAGCATCAAAATAAATAATATATATAGGTTATTATTGAGATAATACATTCCCAACATCCTTTGGGTATCTCCTAGGTAGGGTAAATGTCATATCAAAAAAAAAGATAAAGATAGCATCTGGGTTTATTGGGATGTTTGAGGTAGTGGATAAAGTTGGTCCATATGGAATACTAATTAACCCTTCCACTATGCTACAGTTCCATGCATGACATATTTAACATGTCACAGCTTCAGATATATTATCCTGACCCTTATCATGTGGTAGATGTTGAGGACATCGATCATTGTGCTAATGCATCCTTTGAAGAGCATCCAATATCAATTTTAGACTGTAGTGAGAAGTATCTATGGGGTAGGAATATACCTATAGTTTGAATATAGTGTTAGTATGGTCATGTTAAATAGGATACCTATAAGAGAGAGTTTGATATACAAGCATAGTGGATAGACTAGTACGTTGAGACCCCATAGAGATACTTGGAGCAGCTCTGGGATGAGCTGTTATATGGTGAGGAGATTGTAAGATCCTATTTTTTTCTTGGTTGGTTACCCTTTGATTTTTTTATTGAACCTTGCTGGCTGATTCTTGTTTGAAGATGGAGAGCCTTTTGGTGGGGAAATGACCTAAATTTTATGGATATATGTTTATTTTAATTAATGGAGTCTGCTTATAAAAATGTTAAATGGGAATATGAGGGTTTTCAATGATTTGGAAGGCTTTAGAGGTGGATTGGGTATTAATTTAGAATTTGGGCTGAAAATTGTCTTGAGAGCATTTACACACCATGTACAAGTTACACTATTTGTAACTGCTGCCAGACACATGTCGTTAACCAGTGTAGGGTGTGAAGCGGTTTCATGTTGTGTAAACCATTCACATCGTGTAAATGTTGATTAGGATAAATATTAACTTTATGTGATGGGTTTTTAGTGTATCACTTTAAAATAAAAATATGGCATGTAAATGGATTACATTCCATTTATTTATCACAAATAGTAGCTTTAAGTGGGAAGTGCGGATAATTATTTTTATGTTCCTTCATTACAGCCCCTCCTCTCAATACATTGGTGACTCCTAGTGATGTTGTGGTGATTTCATCACCTCTGAACATCTTGGATTAGTGATTGATCCTTAGTATGTCTCCTTTATTTGGTTTTATTCCCCTTTACTTCATTCTTCCAATGAATCAGTGTTTTCATTTGATCTTCAATGTGGAATTGTGTTGAACTTGGTCTGGGTTAATCTAGGTTCTTCTTGCGATATTTTTTGCCTTCATCTTTGTTGTAATTTGTTGTTGGAAGTGTTTCTAAATCACTAGCTAAAGGTAGGGGGTCTAAACCTAACATAATGGTCTATTTAATTATGAATTATATGAAATATTGTGATCACGTCGATGTAACATGCACTCTAATTAATTTATTCATTGATTAATGGTAAATCATGGATTGTAATTTTGGATGGATCCCTTTGGATTCAATTTTTGATGTGACCTGGTTAATAGAAACTCATTGGGTGAGGGAACCCTGAATAATAAGAACTCATTTAATGGTTTAAAGTTTTTTTATCATTACATGATATTATAGGTGATTTCTTGATATAAAATCACTCTTGTGATATCTTAAGGGCTATTGATATGGTTTTTGATAATTTTATTTATAATTGAAAGTGCAATTAAAAGAAAAATGGTAATTTTCATAATTAAACATTGAGGATTATGATGTGACATTGTGATGTACATTTTGTTATGACATGTTGAGTTCATGCTAAAATTATTAAATATCAGGCCATGCCCTAAAACATGCTGAAGTGTTTATATAGTGGGCTATACCCAGTGAAACATGTTGAAATTCTTATATAGCGGGAAATTCCTAGTGACACATTCTGAAATGTTTATGTACCAGGAAATACCCTGACACATGTTGTAATTATTATTTACTAATCTATGCTCTGACACATGATTTAATTCCTATATTAAGTGGGATATTCTTAGTCCAATGCTGAAATAATTTTGCAGATAGATAGGCCTAGATTTGTGTGATTTTCCATTGATATGTGGTTATGGTTGGTATAGTTGTGATACATGCTCAGAGGCATATAGAATGGTGTAGAAGAAGGTTATTTGGATATAGGGATATGATTGTTATGGTTTTGTTACATGTTCATAGACACCCCATCATGGTGCTGAAGTATATTTATTAAAGTCTTATATTAATTGAATAATTAATACACCTATTTATTGTTGTATTGTATACACTTATTATCAGAATGGTCTTGTTTAGACATAGTGGTATTGACCTACTAATTTTTTCCCACACCCTACTCAGGTCACTATTTAGTACTTGACAAGATTACAAGGATACAGGTTTAGAGAAGTTCAAGGTGGCTTATTTCTAAAAACAATTTCTTTCTAGATGGGATAGAGTTTGGAGATGGGAACGACATCAGGTTTGATATTGGGGACTTTGAGTTTAGTTGTATAAGTTATTCCTTTTATTTGTATTTATTTTAGTTTGATATTTAAATACATATTAGCATGTCATTTCATGTTTCACTGTTATTTTATTATTTGGTTCTTCCTTTTGTTTCCCAGTAGTATGATATTTTTTCTACTATGTTTCTGTTCCTATGATATTTATTTTTATTTTTTATTTTTTGGTATTATAACTCTATACTTGGCAGTATAGTCTCCCCACTATATTGATCACACCTTCACTACTAGTCAGCATCCTCTACATTATGGGGAATCACACTTGAGGTCTCATAACCAACCCTTTCTGGCCACGTGAGAGAGTGCTGGATCAGGGGACATTATAGTCATTTCCTTCTTCCTCCCCCTTTGGTCGCCATGCTGGGGTAGGACTTTACAAGATCACCACTCCATTGCCTTTTAACTAAATTATACTCTCTACTTATTTAGGATATTCTTTAATTTTTCAATTAATAAAAATTATTTACACTCCATTTGGTACATTATGAAGCTCAAATTTTATCCACTTTATGAATACCAATTTACTACAAAATTTTTGGGAAATTCTTTATATTTTATCACAACTTTAACCTTCACACTGCCATTTCATAATTTTTTTGAAACTTCCCTAACTTACATGAAACTGTTATGTTTTTTCACAAAACTCAAACTTTTACAAAAAAATTCAGTTTATTTAAAATACCACATGGTTTTATAGACACAAGTATTTTTTTCTACACACATATGATGTTTGAATCATTGGTTCATGTGAGAAAAAACATTTTGCACTCTCTTAAATGACTCATATACTTGAAATTGTTTAAGGGTTGGGTTACTAAAATTATGAGGAATTAGACTATTTATAGATATGCTTGGCCTTTGTGTGACTTACTTTCATGCACTAACACTTCATGAAAATTTCTTCTCTCGCTGAACTCCAATGATTTGAAATCATCCTTAGCATGCAACTCTCTTCCAACATGAAACTCTCATCTTTATTTCATGTATTCTTGCAACTCCACCTATTCCATGAAACTATTCCCTGTATGCAACTTCATAACTTTTTGGAAACAATTTCCTTAGCCATAATTTGATGAGGTGTCCTCAAATATTCACTTTCTTTTAATTTCATAAAGCTCCTACACCCTTTTGCACAATTTTTTCATCTGTGTGAAAATCATCCCTTTTCCAAAAATAGATTTTCTATTCCTCCAAATTTTAGACCCCAAAAAAATTTCAAACACTAGGAAACATCATCACCATATATGTACAACTTCTTGTAAACTGTCCAAATATTCCATAATTATTTCATGGAGCATTGTCAATATTCTCTATCCAAAAATGTGCAAGAACTTCATAAATGAACTTGTCAAGTGGCTTTTTCAACAAACACAATCAACCCAAAAACACTATAAAGACACCATGAGGGATTTTTTCCCAACAATATCCCTATTTTGGTTTTTTGAAAACTCTTCGCCCATTAAAAACACTTTAAACCTTCTATTTCTAACTCGTTAATATATCATTGTGCACTTCCTTCTTCTATCACAATTTCAATCATGAAACTTCAGATAGAAATTGTGGATTCACTCAACACATACTCTATTCCTACATGAGTCATGTTTAGGATGATAAATAATATTGAAATGAAAATTTCATCAATAAATCATGTCATTCTCAAAAAACCCCTGTATAAAATAATAATGGAACTCAAGAAGACCAATTCTTTAACCCCAATGGAAAATTGCTTTCATCATGCACCCCATAGGTAAAATATTGTTATATATAAACTTTTAATGAACATATTCATCATCATTGGATTTAAAACATCATAATCCCCATGTTTCTTTTATCCCCCTTTCATGAACAAAACTTCTCCCCTTTCTCAAAAATTCCAAAGGCCACTCCTTTGTGTTCTGTAAAAAGGTAAAGAACACATATCAGCACATAGGTAATAACACACTATAACTCAAGGGTCAGGGGTTCCACTTCCACACTTGTTTAAGTGTAGGGAGTTGAATGAACTAAAAGATCTATTGGATGATTTCCAAACACTTATTTGGACAAGTACTTCATCATAATAACAAAAACATGTAGTTCTATAGGTATATACTTTAAATTCATAAGCCCATTCCCCACTTTCTCCTTGATAAAATTATACTATATTTCAATGTGATTTTTTCAAGAGTGATAGACTATATTTTTACGAATATTTATAGTAATTGAATTACATAATGGATTCTGATTGGATACTTCACTTCAACTCTCATATCTTCAATATATTGCTTCATCCACAATAATTGTATGCAATATTTAGTTACCATAATATATTCAAAATCTACAGTGATCAAAAGAATTTAATATTGTTTATTTATTAGATAATAAATATATAATACACCAAGATAGAATTCACCACCTGAAATTGATTTTCTATCATATTCTAAACTATTCTAATCTATATATATATAACCCAATAACTTCTTTGAGATTTTTCATTGTACTATAAACTGAAATCCACAATGCCCCTGATATAATGAAGTATTCCTTTCACTGTGAGTAAGTTTCTTTCCTTGGTATTTCTTTGGTACAGTGCCACTTAGCCTGTGGAAAAAACATATGAGGTCATGTTACTGTTAATTCCAACATGTTACCAATGATTTGGTTGTATTTGGTGGTATTCACCACTTTTCCTTCGTTATCTCATTGTAGCTTCATATAGGTTACATCTGAAGTTCTTATCTCCATGGAATTATCCATTCCAAATCATCTTATAATATCCTTGGAATTTTTGTATTGAGATATAAGCATTCCATGCCTTCCTTATATCACCCTTAAAATAAGAAAAAATTTCATCTCACCAATAATTGACATTTCAAAATAACTTTTCAAGAATTTGTGAATTATTTGAACTGTGCTTCATTTGATTCACCAAAGATTATACCATCCATATAAACTAGAACTATCATCATGTGATTACTCTCATTGTTGATATATTTATTGTAATTAACCCACATCCCCACATTGGAAACTATGATTCATTAAATACTAATCAAGTCATTAATACCATGCTCTCATTGCTTGATTCAACACATATAAAACATTATTCATGAGAAAAACTTTTTCCTTATCTTTATGCTTAATAAAACCAAATTTCTATTCAATGTAAACATATTTCTCCAAAACCCTATTCAGAAATGAATATTTTACATCCATTAAGAAAACTTTTAATTTTCATTTCAATGTTATGAAGAAGAATAATGAAATTGCCTCTAGCCTTAAAACAAGTGAAAATGTTTCATCAACATTGATTCCCTTGATCTGGGAGTATCCCTCACACACTAGTCACACTTTGTTTAAAATAACCATGCAATATTTATTTTGTTTTTTATGGAAGATCCATTTAATCCCAAAGAAATTATTATCTACTAGACTCAAAACAATCACCCATGTTCAAATATTTTTAATTTGTTTAAGATTCTCTTTCATAGCATGAAACTAATTTTTATCCCCAACTAGTTCTTCAAAAAATTGGATCTACCTTAGATAGAAAAGTTTTTTATTATGGATAATTATTTCTCCATGTTTGAACTGGAAATTCCTGGTCATTGATGATGTTCTTTCTATCAATTTCATCTCAACTCTCTAACTTTCATATAGATATTGGGTTGTCTTCATCCTTTTCTTCATCAATATCTTCTTCTATATCATATTTTTTAACTTATACTCTCCAAGAATCACTTTCATCTTTATCATTATCATCAATAAATTGTTCATTGTATTGTTGAATATTATTTTAATTTTTAAATATAGTAACATCATTGTTGTAAATCACCTTTTCTATCCTCTTTTTGAAGCATTTATATATTTTTCTTTTTCATAGGAATCCACAAAAAATATCCTCATCTCCATAGGATTCAAAATTCATGTGATTCTCCTTATTGAAAATAAAAAACATGCTTCCAATTATTAAAAAATATATCAATGTTGGATTCCTTTCATAAAAAATATCTTATAAAATGTTTTCTTATTTCATACACAACAAGGATCTATTGGAAATTTCGACTGATATCAAGACTGTTTCCTTCTAATATTTATATAGTAGGTCATTTTCAATAATCACGGTTCTTACCAAGTTTTTTATGATCTAATTTATTTATAGTGACCAAGTTTTTAACTTGTAAGGATTTAAAATATATTAAGGAATATTTTAAAAGCCAGGTACTAAGATGGAACGAGATTCAAAGGCTTGATGAGCCCCAAATTAATATTACAAAAATATTAATATCATGTACATGTAGTTTTTTAGGAAAAATGGAATAGCTCCTGAATGAAGCCATGGATTAAAAATCTGAGAACATGGTTGATTCTAGTATGGAGTTTTAACCTAGGTGTGATCTAAGGTTGGTCGGCATCGGGCGTCTAGTAAAGGCAATCATTGACGAGTGTATTTAATTAAAATAAATAAATAATTTGTTTATTTGTTTTATTAAATTAATTAATTAAAAACCTATATATATACCCTCTTATGATGATTTTCTATATCCTATATGCATAACCCTTTGGAGATTTGAGATAAGGTTCTAAGTGTTCCTTGTTGGATGGTCAGAATCAGATGACAAACGACCATCAGATTGAGGTGGATCAAGAGGAAGTACATATATCGAGTCCTCTACTTCATTATAGAATGTTTTATTCACTAATAATTTATCCTTTTCAAGTTAGGTCTCTTTAATTGTGTATTTTTCTCATTTGATTAAAATTTTGTGCATTGATCTATTATCTACTTTTGATTTTGTGACCTCACATTCATTACATGATCCCCTTTGACAATTTAAATTGTTTAATTAATTTATTACTTGAATTATTCCATATTCTCGCGCCATTTTCCTCAATCTATATTAATTTTACAAGAAAAAATAGCTTAAAATACCCATTGTTCTTATGCCTTTCCCCCACCCATTCTTTTCATTACTTGTCATTGGACCATGTGGTCACAGTACAACATTGTCGGGGTAAGTTCAAGGAAGATTAAACCCCTAGATTCATGGAAGTTTGGAGAAAGAAGAAGACATTGGAATTTTTCAAGTATATGAGGATGGATTTTGGGTGATGATTTAGGGATATTGGATTCAGAGAGGCTTTCCAAATCTATTCTGGGTGTTCAATGGTCATGATTCATGGAAATAAGCCTAGATTTGGAAACTGAATGTAATTTCTACAAAAAAAAAACCTGACTCCAAGGTGTGCAGTCTGAAAGAGAACATGTTTTGTAGTCCCTTAGATATGGTTCTAGGGTTTCCAATGAAGTTAAATATCACATGTTGTGTAGGTGGGAATACACGCCATGTGACCCGACCCAAGTAGCTAATTTTTGTCCCAAACGCACATGCCCAGGGCCTGTGTGGACGGACATGCCATGTATCGAAGAAAACAAGCATGGGTAGGGATGTGCGGGCATGGGTTGAGATGCACGACAAAGAATAAAGGTGGTTATACACACTGTATAGCTTGGATATAACACTATGTATAGATACATGAATTCCTAAGATGTGTCTAGGGGACACTTTTAGGTAGTGGAGAGGGGACACACATCATGTAGACCCCAATGATTCCATGTAATCCTATGTAAATCTTCTACCTCTCATATATCCTTCATCTTGACTCAAATTTCAGCCCATGAGTATCAAATCCTGAATTATTTTCTTCATAATACATGATGGTGGCCTTCATTGTTTTTTTGACATACAATATGAGATTTCCCAAACATGATCCTATTCAGGTGATTCTTGATGATGGTAGTGATCTGGTGGGATAATCAGATAGATCTTGGGGTCAGTACTCCCCTATTACACCATATCATGGGTTATCCACTTAATCATGGAGATTCTAGGGTCAATAATCCCCTATCTTACTAAGGCAAGGGTTCCCCATGCTATTAGAGAAATGTCAGGGTTAGTAATCAACTATCACACTAGGGTGTAGGTTCTTCATTATATCATAGAGATATCAATGTTTGTAATCCCCTATCATAATAGGGAATAGGTTCTCCATTTCTTTGTATTGGTAGGATCAGTACTCCCCTTAAAATAGGGCATGGGTTAACTACCTATAGAGAGATACTCCATTATCTTCGAGCTTCGGTGGGGTGTGGGTCCTCCATAAGAGATATGTGATCCCTCGGGTGTGGAGCATTGTTTCATGGTTCAAGCCCCTCCATTCATATTCTAGTGAGCTTTAATTTGATGCTAGGCATTGGAAATAGACTTCTAGAGCTTTAGGATTACTCGTTGACTTGATATGGAATGTGATATGGAGATCCCATTTCACTCTCATTTGGGCTTATTCCTGAGCATATGTGTGTGTGTGTGTGTGTGTGTATCAAATAGGTCTTGTTTCCATATTTCTTTGGGTTAAGCTAAATAATATTGTATCTATCTATCACTCCCTTTTAGTTTTGGGTAATCCTACTCAGTATTAATATACTCACACCTATATGGTATTTTCACACATGTGGCATGTCTTATGAATATGATGAACAGATCGATCATGATTACAATGAAGCATAGTGATACCTGGGTTCATTGACTGTATATGGTGGTCAATCTTGGAGATCAGAAGCAGGGTTCTCTCAACTTTCTTTATTTCCAAAAAAATCAATTTGGGACTTCATTTCTGGTTAGCTGTATATTTTTTCCATTTACACATTGGTTGTATTCTATTGCACACTTTTCTATTACCTAGAGTTTATTTAATTCATGGTTTATCTCTAGATGTTACCATATTTAATTTATATTCATATTCTTTATTTCATAGAGACGATTGGGTTCCTACATATATGTTCATTAGGAAAAGGCCTTCCATTATAGTTATGTCTTCTTGGTGCTTGTCACCATTCCCGAGCCTATTAGTAGAAGGATTGGGGGTGATGGGTCAGCATTCTGTAGGCCAAGTGGGTCCTGGTGGGTTTGGTAGTTACAGAGTGTTATTATAGGTGATTTATAATGGCCCTATACTTTTACACATATTATTACATGATTTTAATCATAATTAACTATCAAATACAAACCAATTATCATAAAGTCTAGTGTCCTTGGATAATTAGGTACATAAAACTAAAAATAAGGAAATAGAATAAAACATATTTATATTAATCATCCATATTGATCTTGTAACTACCTTTTAGCTCTTACATCTTCATAGGATGACCTAGGTAATATATAGACAAAAGGGATGAGCTAAAAATCTAGTAAGGGAATAAACATAAAAATAAATCATAGCACATGGGTTAAAAGGCATAAAAATATGAAATTAAAAGGCATGGAAAGCATAACATATAGAATATGGGATCATGTGATTATGTAAACATAGGAATATGGAAGAAACATGCAACATGATATAAACATGAGTCAAGGCTAATTGGAAACACTATATCACATGGTGGACAAAGTCCCATAAAGGAATTAGGTTTACTCTCTATCCCAACATGATGTCTCGTGAGACTAAAGCATTACCCAATTCATTGGAGTGTTATCTGGGTGCACTCAACAACACATGTTCATTCATATGTGTGCCACAAGAATAATCAAACATAATGTATAAACATAATGGTTACCTGTGTAAATAAATGTGTATCATAATCATATCATAAGGCATAAAAAATGGGTGTATCATAATGATGTCCATGAAAGAATGGATTTAAAACATACACTAAAATTAATATGGTAAATTAGGCATAGATCATGGAAATTTATTTCTAGCTAAAGTGAAAACATTAAAAAAAGTGTTTAATAAATTTTAGAAATGAGCTACTTTGGTGCGGTTTAAGGGAAAATATTAAAAGAGTATTTAAAGAAGAAAAAGGCATATTGTTTTCATAAAATCATAAATTAAAAAATATAGTTTTCCAGGATATAAAGGGTTATTTTATATATATATATTGGTGGCTTAAAATAGAACATGAATTTTTCAAGAAAATGGGTAATAAATTGGGAAGTTCCCTTTAATTGAGCTTGCTTATTGGGAGGAATTAAAAAGGGAACCTTATAAAGAGAGATAAATTTTAACCTGAAGGAAAATGGGGGTTCGAAGAGAATCCATTACCTTATGTTCCAAACTATTCTTCACTTGTACTTAATATCCTGGATAATAAAATTAAATCCATTAGTTAATTAATTAAAAACATACTATATATGTATTGAATTTATTATAATTTTATTAAGTTGATTTATGGCCTTTTTTATGAGTTATAAGATTCAACTTCATCATTTAGGGAGCGTTTGTTTCATGATTTTATGATTGTACTCCTTGAGTTTAGTTGTGGAAGTTCTTATAAAATGAAATAAAAACTCCAGAAGTGGAATTGTATGATATTTATTCACCTCTATAATTTTAAATGGTCTCAAATATCATTTTTTCATATATGAGGATGATTCATTAGATATAATGTTAATGATGAAAGTTAGTTTATTTTGGTGAATTATCTATTATCACAAACTAGTTTTGTTTTATTATTTTATATTATGTATATATATTATCTACAGAACATAAAAAAAATTAATATAAATTTTAAAATATTTTTTACCATTATAATTGTTTTAATATTATCCATGAAGTCGGTAATATAAAACAAAAACTCATCATCCACGAAGCCGGTGAATCGACACCTCACAGATGATGTTTACATTTTTATAATAAAAGGAGGAGAGAAGGGATTTGATGATGGATATCTCACTAACATAATAAAATTATAGTATATTTATGATACTATATTTATCCTATTTCTTTGGGTAGGGGGTGAGGGAAGGATAGTAAAATAAAATAAATTAAAAGAGAAAGAGGGAGGGTTTTACCCCTTGAGTGTCATCTCCTTGAGAATCTCCTTAAGGTGTTAGGAAATGGTTTTTAGTGAGACCAAAAATACCAAAATGTGGGGAATAGGTTTGGGAGGAGAATTTGATATAATATTATCAATATGTAAACTTATAAGGTGTGAGTAGAATGGGTGGTGAAGGTGGTATTTATAGTGGGAGGAGAGGGGTGTTTTGATTATTTTATTCATTAGTTTCTTATTTTGGATCAAGACTATCGATAGTATTGATTCCCATATAAAATATAGTAAATAAAGAATTTTATTTATAGATAATTGTGCTTAAATAATCCATACATCAATAATGACTCAAAAACATGTATTTGGCTTAAAATCTTAAATACCATAAATTATCATATTTCACTATTCACAAAAAAATCAACAATTTTAGAAAAATACCAAAAATACACCCAAAACATTTTTTTATATTTAGATTTAAAAAATATACTTCATTTTATTAAAATAATTTTTTAAATATGAGAAAATTAATTTTTAATTACAATCATTATTTATTAAAAAAATACCAATTTTAAAATTATAAAGGATTGTATGACACTTTGAAAAATTAGTTAAGGACTTATAAAATTATATTATAATAATAAAACAAAAAGATATTAATTTATGAATAAATTTCCTTTTAAATCATTATATTAAATATAAAATTGTAAAAAAAACATTTGCGTTTCACAAAAATACCAATACTTAATTTATCATTTATGAAATATTTATTTACTTATTCCATGATATAAATATATTTTATTTTCATTAATAATATGCCTAAATTTTAGTTATAATTTAATTGGTGAGGTTACTATTCTATTGGATGTTTTACTATTCCTAATTTTCACATTACTATTCCAATGGTCAAGTTACTTTTTCATTGGTATAGGTTTCTTAATTTCTATAAATACCTCTTATTTAATTAATTCTTTATTTATAAAGTTTGTATTGTGTTCTATATGTGAATATATATGATTTATACAATATAAAATAATTATAAGATGAGAAAATTTGATTGATAAGATTCTGGGTCATTACATTCTTCCCCCTTATGAAATTTCACCCTCGAAATTTCGCTTTACTTACTAAGGTGAAAATAGGTGAGGATGATTCTCCTTCATCACTTCCTCTAGTTCCCATGTCACCTCTTCATAATTATGGTTTTACCATAGTACATTGACCAAGTGATTAGTCTTGTAATATAGAACTTTATCTCCATAGTCTAATATCTTCACTGGTTGATCTTCATATGAGAGTTTGTTCCCCAGTTGTACCACATTTGGATTCAATACATATGAGATATCTGGTATACACTTCCATAAGAGTGATACATGGAATACATCGTATACTTGAGACATGTCAGGTGGAAGTGTTAGTTGATAGGCCACAACTCTAACACAATCAATAATCTCAAAGGGGTCAATGTACCTAGGAATTGGCTTTCCTTTTTCCCAAATCTCATGACCCTATTCTATAGAGATATGAAAAGGAATACCATGTCACAAACCACAAACTCTAGTTCCAATCGATGATTGTGTGCATAGATATTTTATCGACTTTGGGTCACCTTAATGTGCTACTAAATGGTTTTCACCTTTTCTACCATTTCTATAACCATTTTTGTTCTTAGAAACTTACATTCACCAACTTCATATCATCATGTTGATTTTATTAATCTTTTCCCATAAAGGGCTTCATATGGATCCATTTGGATGCTTGAGTGGAAACTGTTGTTGTTTGAGAACTTGACCAGAAAAATATGTCGTTGCCATCCTCTTTTGAAGTCCATAGAACATGATCTCAACATTTCTTCTAGTGTTTGAATACTCTGCTCAGATTGGTCATCAGTTTAAAGATGATAAGTTTTACTAAAGTGAAACTCATTGTTTAGAGTATGTTGGAGACTTTTCCAGAACATGGAGGTGAATCTTAGATCTCAATCGAATACAATTTACAGTGGTACTCCATGAATCCTTACCACTTCTATGATGTATATACATTCAATATGATAGGGTGAACATTCATCTTGAAATGTTCTAAAGTGAGTTGTCTTTGTAATATGGTCTATAATAACCCATATAGCATTGTTTCCTCTAGATTTCTTTGGAAATCTGGTGACAAATTCCATGGTGATGTTTTCCCATTTTCGTGTTGGTATGGGTAATCATTACATCATCCCCTTAGAATTTTTTCTTCCACCCTTCACTTGCTAACATACCAATAACTTTGATATATATTTATTGATCTCCTTCTTCATATTGTCCCACCAATATTACTCTCAAATATCTTGTAACATCATTGTGCTTCCTGGGTGAATAGTGAAAGTTGAGCTATATGCATCATTCAAAAGATATTTATTTATGTTTGGATTGGATGGTACATAGAGTCATGAACAAAATCTTATGAATCTTTCCACATCAATTTTGAACTCAGAGGATTTCCCATTTCTGATAGCTTCCACCTTTTTCTAAATTTCCTCATCATTTATTTGAGCATCCTTTATTTTCTTCATAAGATATGGTTGAGAAATAATTTGATAAATTATTGATGATATTCCTTCCTTAATTATTCCCATGTCCATCCTTTGAAGGTCTAAGAAGATTTTATCCTTCTAAATTATCATCATTGATAAATTTGTAGGATCATTTAAACTTAGAGAATCTACCACTTTATTTTCTTTACCATGATGGTAGTTTATTTAGTAGTCATTATCCTTGTTAATCTCTAACCATCTTCTTTGGTGCATATTAATCTCCTTATATGAAAATATATATTTTAGACTCTTATGATTGGTATATATATCACACTTCTCTCCATAGAGATAATGTCACTAGATTTTCAATGCGAAGATTATAGCTGCCAACTCTAGATCATACATGGGATATTTCTCTCATGAACTTTCAACTATCTTGAGGCGTAGGCTATCACTTTATCATTTTTCATAATTAACAATCTAGTACCTTATTTTAATAATCTCTTTATATCATAAATAGTTCCCCACTAATCATAAGTGTTAGTACTGGTGTAGTGATAGGCCTCTTTTTCAACTCTTTAAAGTATTCTACACGTTCACTAGTACAGAAAAACTATACTCCCTTATAATTTAGCTTGGTTAGTGGGTTTTAAAATCATGATAATTTCTTCACAAATCATTGGTAATACCCATTTAAACCAAGGAAACTATGGATCTCTGTTACAGATGTTGGATTGGGTCACTCTTTAATTGCCTTTGTCTTGGAATAATCCACATATATTCCTTTTTTGGTGATAACATTCCTTAAGAATGATATTTCCTCCATCCATAACTCACATTTTCTATACGTTTCATATATTTTCTCCCTACTCTAGTTATTTATAACAATATTCATATGATCCTATTGTTCCTCTTGGATATTGGAGTATATCATAATATCATCAATAAAGACTACCACAAATTTTTCAAGGTAATCTCTAAAGACAATATTCATTAATTCAATGAAAATTTATAGAGAAATATTGAGTTTGAAAGGCATCACTATGAACTCAAAGTTTCCATACCTCATTTGAAATGTAGTATTAGGAATATATTCCTTATTCACCTTTAATTGGTGATATGTCAACCGAAGGTCCACCTTAGAGAAATACTTTCCCCGTGTAGTTTTTCAAAAAAATAATCTATCAGTGGAAGTGGATACTTGTTATTTATAGTGATTTTTTTGAGCTCATGATAATCAATATAGAGGTGCATCAATCCATCCTTCTTTATGAAGAGGATTGGTGGACCTCATGGTGAATCACTTGGGTGTATGAATATCTTGTCTAGATTATCTTGTAACTACTTCTTCATTACTTCCAAATAAATGGTGGTCATTCTATAAGGTTTCTTTGATATAGGCTTAGATCTAGGAATAAGTTAAATTGAGAACTCAACCTCTCATTCAGAAGGAAGACCAGGAAATTTTTTAGGGAACACATCAGTATAGTCCCTTGCAATGTGCTTGTCTTAGATCATGATTATCTCATTTGTCTCAATCATTTTAGAAATATATTATTACTAATAAGGTAATAATATACACACTTGAGACAATGATTTTGAAGTATAGTCATCCTCAACCTTACACTTATAAAAAATTATAGTATGCCTTGGGATTTGAATAGTGATCTTCCTTTCCTAATAGTTCATGTTGTTTTTGTATAAAGATAGCCAATCCATTACCAAAATAGAATCAAAATCCACAAAAGGAATTAATATAAGATTTTATGGGTGGTTAAGTCCATAAATATTAACTACGTATTAGTTATATGCTTTGGATGCAATAATTTCCGTATTTTCTATTTTCATAGATAACTCAACCTTGATATTTTAAGATGGTATTTCAATATTTCTACTAAACTTGCAAGATATGAAAGAATGAGTAGAACTATAATCAAATTTTATATTCACTATTCTAGCATGAATAACTAGTGTACCTATCACCACATCATTTTTAGGCTCCACCTCAGCAGTAGTGATAGAATATTACCTTCTTTGCTGCCTTGGAGGTTGTTGTTGTTGATTGCCTCAAACAACCCTTGGATTAGGTTAATGGCTTGCATAATGCTTGTGTTCCTTGTAGTTGAAACACTACACTAAAGGATGAGTGTTGATCTAAACTATTATTAATTCTTCCACATTTGTGGGATTATTCATATCCCTTTGAAAATTATTAGTTAGATGCCCCTATTTTCGACATTTGAAGCATCTCTGAGTTCCCCTTAGGCAGTGTTCAGGATACTTATTCCAAAACATTTAATACATGGGATTTTGGGTTTTCATTCCATTATGGGATTTATCTATTGATCCTATCATATGAAAATCCATTTTATGTTTTTTATCTATTATACCATGAGACCACTGAGAGTCTCTTGTCTCCATTACAACCTTAAGGGAACAACTAACAGTCTATTCATAGTTTTCAAAGTCTCAAATCGCCAAAAAATTTCATAGACTCTTCTTTAGTCCTATAAAGAAGTGATCCGTCATGATTTCAGTGTTCATGAAAAATCCATATGTGTATCTTGAAATCCTTATAAAGTTTTTTTCATACACCCCAATAGACTCGTCTTCCTTTTTCTTAAAATTGAGGAACTCCCTTTCCATCTTAAGATGGATATTTTGGGGAAAATATTTATTAAAAACTATTTCCTTAAATATTCCCATTCCATGGAATAAATTTCCTACTTAGACTTTGTGTTTTTGATCAATTTCCACCACTGATCATCTTCCCCATCAAATCCATATACCTCAAGTATGACTTTCTCTTCTTCTTAGAATTTAAGGATAGAGAATATATTCTCAATGGAGTTAATCCATTGTTCCATGATAATGGGATCAGAATATCCACTAAATATGGGATGCCTTTGTCACAAAAATGATTCAACTGAAAATTGGTCTTTATTAGGAGAAGGAGGAAGTTCCACATAATTCAATTTATTATTTATAACTTGATCCAGTTGTCCTAGTACTGTCATGAAGTTTTGAGCTCCTGTTCCCATCAGATTTTTAATTTCATTAGGAAAATCATCACATTTCCAAACACAATAATTATTAGCATATATTCTCATATTTTCCACCATTATATAAGAAAAATAAATTACAATTAGTGGGCTTCAATACATATCTAATAATAATATCAAAATAAATCTTTTAATATAGAAGGATAAACTTGTAAATTAAATTTTTATCATAATATGTGACTCCTTGAGTTCCAATCAAGGTTATCCATGGTAATAAAATTATCCCTAGGGTTCTTACTAAATTTTTCAATTCATAAAATTTAAAAATAACTAGATCATGCTCTGATACCAACAATAACATCCCTATAATTTTACACATATTATTATATTATTTTAATCAAAATTAACCATCAAATACAAACCAAGGATCGTAAATTATAGTTTCTTTAAAATATTAAGCACAAAAATTTGAAAACATGGAAATAGAATAAAACATATTTATATTAATCATAAATAATTATCTAATAAATTACTTTGATCTCTTACATTCACATAGGATAACATGGGGAATACATAGACAATATGGATGACATAAAAAGTCTATTAAGGTAATAAACATAAAAAATAAAGCATAGCACATGGGTTAGAAGTCATCCCATGATGACATAAAAAGGCCTGGAATATAAATGAATATATGGTATCATAACATATAGAACATGGGAACATGTAGTCATGGAAACATAAGAATATGTAAGTAACAAACAATATGACATAAACATAATTCAAGGATAACTTGCAAGACTATATCACATGGTGGAAAAAGTCCCATAAAGGAATAATGTTTACACTTTATCCCAACATGACGTATCATGAGGCTAAAACATTACCCGGTGCACTAGATAACTATTTGGGTGAACCCATCATAACATGTTCATGAATATGTGTTCTATATGAGTAATAAAACATAAGGTATATACATAAGGATTACCCATGGAAAGAAATGTGTATCGTAATCATATCATAAGGCATAAATAAAGGGCATATCATAATAAAGTCCATGAAAGAATGGATTTAAAACATACGTGGAAATTCATAAGAGAAATTAGGAATATAAAATGATAAATTAGGTCTAAAGTAAGTGAAAACATGTAAAAATATTGTTTAAGAAACTTTAGAAATGAGCCACTTTGGGGTGTTTTAAAGAAAATATTAAAAGAATTTTTAAAGAGAAAAAATGAATAATTGTTTTCAAAAAAGAAGAAATTAAAAAATAAGGTTTTTAAAGATAAAAATAGTGATTTTATAAAAATATTGGTATCTTAAAATAGATTATGTATTGTTCTTTAAAATAGGTAAGAAATTGGGAGTTCCCTTTAATCGAGTTTTCTTATTAGGAGGAATTGAAAAGGGAGCCTTATAAAATATGTATTTCCCCATAAAATAAAGAAGAATTGAGATGGGTAAAAAAATTTGGAACATAAAAACATAATTTAGGAGGAGTACATAAGAATAATTTATAATTAAATTGCGGTAAAGGGAGCGAAATTATAACCCAAAGGAAAAATGGGGGTTTATAGAGAATCTCTTTCCTTATGTCTAAAACTATTCTTTACTTGTAATTAATGTCCTAGGTAATAAAATTATATCCATTAATTAATTAATTAATTAATAACCACTTATAAATTTATTTTAATTATTATAATTTTATTAATTTAATTTATGTCCTTTTTGATGAGTTACAGGATTCAATTTCTTTGTTCTAGGAGCATTCATTTAATGATTTTATGTTTGGTTCCCTTGAGTTTAAATATTGGAATTCTTGTCAAATGGAAGAAAACAATAGGTGGAATTATATGATATTTATTTAACTAAATAATTTTAAATGGTACCAAATACCATTTTTTCAAATATTAAAATGATTCATTAGATAAAATGCTAGTGATGAATGTTAATTTATTTTGGTGAATTTTCAATTATCACAAACTAGTTTTGTTTTATTATTTAATATTATGTATATATATTAGTTATATAACCTTAAAAAGGTTTATTATATATTTTAAAATCTTTTTTAACCATTTTAATTATTCTAATACCAACCATGAAGGTAGTAATAGAAAATTAAAACTCGTCATCCATAATGGCGGTGAATCGGCACCTCACAGATGATGCTTTCATTTTTAGAATGAAGGGATGAGAGAAGTGATTTGATGATGGTTATCCCATTAACATAATAAAATTAAATTATATGTATGAAACTGGAGTTATCATGTTACTTTTGGTAGGGGAGGTGAGAAAATTATAAGAAAAGAAAATAAATTAAAAGAGAAATAGGGAGGGTTTTACCTCTTGAGTGTCGTCTCCTTGAGAATCTTATTAAGCCACTGAGAAATGGTATTTTGGTGTTACCAAAAAAAACAGAACATGTAGAATAGGGTTTTTAGAGGAATTGGATATAATATTATCAAGTTAAAAATCTTATACAGTGCAAGGGGGGAGGTGGTAATGGGTGGTATTTATAGTGGGTAGACTAGAGTGTTTTTTATTATTTTATTCATTTGTTTATTATTTTGCCTCAAGTATATCAATAAGGTTAATTAAAAAGATTAAATATAGTAAATAGATAATTATAATTTGAGATAATGGGTATTATATCATTCAATAATCAAAAAACACTCGAAAAACCATGTATTTGGCTTAAAATATTAAATACCGTAAATTATCGTATTTTACTATTCACCAAAAATTCAACTATTTTAGTAAAATATAAAAAAAATTAACCTAACCATTTTTCAATGTGTATATTTCAAAAATGGACTCCATTTTATGAAAATAATTTTATAAATATGAGAAATTTAATTTTTAATTAAAATCTTCATTTATTCGAAAAATTATGATTTTAAAATTATAGCTGACTTTATGACACTTTCAAAAATTAATTAAGGTCTCATAAAATTATCTCCTAATAATAAGAAAAAAAAATATTAATTTATGAATAAAGTTTCTTTTAAATCATTATATTAATTATCAAATTTTAAATAAATATTTGTGTTTCACAAAAATATCTATACTTAATTAATCATTTTTAAACAATTTATTTACATATTCTATGATATAAATATATCATATTTTCATTAATAAGATACCTAAATTTTACTTATAAATTCATAGGTGAGTTTACTATACTATTGACCAATTTACTATTACTAATGGTTACATTACTATTCTAATGGTAAAGTTGTTGTTACATTAGTATAGGTTCCTTAATTTCTAAAAATACCACTTATATCATTCATTCTTTATTTATAATGTTTGTATTGTGTTCTCTATATGATTCTATGTGATATATACTATATGAAATAATTATAATATGGTAAAATTTAATTGATTATATTTTGGTTTGTTACATGGTTCGACCTTGGGTTGATTTTTGTAGATTTCTCCTTATGAGATTTTGTTGGGAACTTAGGGAAATATTGACAGAGTGTCTTGAGTGTAACTCTTGGGCCAAGGAAGTCAATGTTGTTGTGGTGTCTGGTGTATCCATACACCAGCACTCTAAATAGATTCTTTTTTACTCAGAATAGTTGTACATTGATTACATGGAACGATGGTGCATGCATCATATAGGATTGAGTCCTTTGACTGCCCTTCTTGAGTCATCTCCCCATATATATATGCATATCTAACTATGGTATATCTTGATTACTTTTAGGATACCTCCATGAAGATATCCATCTAGGTTACTGATTCTGGATTGTGATGATGATCCAATGAGTGATGATGCCTCAGTTTAGGGGTCATCCCATTATGTGCTTCCTCTAGGTGGGTAGGTAGCAGCACCCTCGGTTTTCAAGCAGTAGCTAGTACCAAAAGTTCAGGATGAGGATTCATGTAGGCTTAGTGAACTCTTTGAGTTATATAATTAGAGACTACTGAGGTTATGCAGTGAGTCAGTTCCTCTAGCTTGAAGTATTGTCTTTATTCAGTGGTACGAGTCTTCATGTTGGTTCAAACCCCAACAAATCATATGGTTGCACTGGCAGCTAGTCTTTTCCAAGGATAAGCTAGGCACAGGTAGATTTTGGTTACATAGACCCATGATGAGACTACACACTCATGGTTTTAACTAAAATAATTTTTTCATGAGGAGTATTTCCCATCATGTATGTTCTCAATTTAGATCTAGGAGCTTATTGATCTACAGTAGGGTAGTATGACAGTAGTTGACTATACCGCAAGGTTCACTGACCTCACACAGTAATCCCTCAATATGTTACAGGACTACTTCTTTCAAGCAAGGAAGTTTTAGAAGGGTCTCCACATAGACATTCAATATAGTATGTTCTATTTATGTCTAACCACTTATTATAGAGCTCTATAGTTTGTTATAGTGACTAAGAGCTTCCTTGAAGTGGGGAACTGGGTGGTTAGAGATAATAGTAGGAAACATGTGGCTAAGTCATCTGCCATGAGTAATGGGTATTAGATGTTGAGATCTCTATAAATGAGGAATTATTAGACTCAGACATGTGGTTTTGTGGAATAGGGATTGCGTAGAGGATCCAATCATTCCAGAGTGGTGTGATGTTATGATAACTATGAGTGTGGTCACTTGGATCATGATTACCTGACCCATTACGCTAAGTAGGATAGGAAGATAGTGGATGAACCTCCACAGAAGTGGTAGCGCCATGATCAATGATCTCCCAAACATGGTCAAGGCTTTCCTTGGGTAGGTGGTGCTAGAAAATTATTGGTAGAATCTCTCCAGGGAGGAGCTGTTGGTGGAGGGATACATTACAATCTTTTACCACCACCACCACCAGGTGACCAACTTCTGGCTCGGGGATCTAGCAGTCAGTTCTATGAGAAGTTGTAGGCCATGTAGGGCTATGACCAGGCTACACATGAGATAATTTGAGATATGATCTAAGTTTATTATACTCTTTAATCAATACTAGTAGACATGAGTTTTAATCATTCCTTCATATCCTTATTCCTGGTGTGAGAGATGGAGCATTTGGTTGATACCTTATCCCAGCAGCTACGGCTATAGGTTATTATAGAGAGAAAATCTTTGATATCACTCATCTACCAGAAATCTGAGTTATCATTTAGTGGAGAGATTATCATATGGGAACTCTTTGTCATCATGATGAAATCTTATGACATCATCTTAAGCATGGATTTTTCATCCATGGTTCAATACCAAATTTAATTTCATCGTAGATGGTTCTGATGCCTTGAAAATATGGGACAAGATTCACCTTTTCAGGTGATAAATATATCATGGTGGAATGAGTGGGCCTTATGTGAAGGAGGCTGCATCCCATCACCCATAAGTTGGTTATTTTATCCCTTGGATTAGTAGGATCTTCAGGAATCTGGATTCCTTCATTAGTGTAGGACTTTATGGATTTCTTCCTTGGGGATGTTCCAGGACTACCTATGTGGTGGGAGATAGAATTGTGTATTGACATTGACCACAAGACTGTGCTGATATATTTTGTGGCATTTCGGATGGACCCTACTATGATTTGGGAGTTGAGGGTGTAGTTAGAGGACCGTCGAGAGAATTTTTTATCAGACCTAGTGTATTCCCCTTACTATCTCTAAATTTTTCATGAAAAGGGATAATAGGAGATTATGGTTTTTTTATTATCATCACTTGAACCAGACCATAATAAAGAATAAGTAACACTTTACAAGGATTGAAGTACCCTTTGATTAGTTTTTGTGGTGTGAGTTTATTCTTGAAGATCGATCTCAAGTCTGGATATCACTAGTTTAGGGTTCACAAGGCTGATATTCTAAATCCATAATTCCAATTTCACTAAAGACACTATGAATTATTAGTTATGCCTTTCAATGTGATGAATTTCCCTACTGTACTTATGGATTTTATGAATTGGATCATCCATCTATACTTGGACTGATTTATGGTTTTCTTTATTGATGACATACCCATATAGTCTATTTTAGAGGATGATCATCAAGAGCACTTGATGATGGTCCTAGATTTACTTCAGGAACACTAGATTTATAGTAAGAACTCAAAGTGTCAATTATTGATTCATGAGGTCCACTTTCTAGGGTATGTATATTCTGAGCATGTATTAGGTATGGACCTAGTGAAGATTGATTCATTTCTTACTTGGGATCCACCCAAGAGTGTGTTGGATGTGTGGAGTTTTGTAGCTTTTCAGGGTACTACATGAGATTTGGGGTGGACTTATCTAGGATTATAGACCCATTTGTCCAAGATGACATGGAAATATAATTCAACTACCTAGACTGATTAGTTCCATAGATCCTTTGAGGATTTGAGGTTGAGGCTAACTAGTACTCCTGTATTGATACTACCGAAGGAGGCCATGGAGTATATAGTGAATTTTGATTCCTCTGGATATGGGCTTAGATATGTATCGATGAATAGGTAGTTAGTGATTTCATATGAGTTGAGGTAGTTGAGAATTCATGAGTATAATATGTGACTCATGTCCTGGAGTTGACAACAGTATTCTTTTCTCTAAATACGTAGAGGAACTATCTTCTGGGAGAGTTCTCTGTTATTTACTCCGACAATCAGAGTATCAGGTATATCTTCATACAAAGATATTTGAACCTAATATAGAGGGGCTGGTTGGAGTTCATGTATTACTATTACTTCAAGATAGTCTATACTTTTTGGATGGGAAATGTGGTGGCATATTCCCTTAGCAGGAAGTCATGTTCTTATTTGGTGGAAGAGTTTTCAGAGAAAATGTCCTCTTTTTTGTTGACCTTAGTGGAAGAGAAGGGTGAGTCTTATCTTTAGTTGATGGTGTTTAATCCCCCACTTCTCTCGTGTGTAAGGGTTTATCAGTTGGGATACATCAACTGTGAAGTTCTCGATGACCATATATCTTTAGGATATTCACTAGATGGATTTTCTGAAGGAGGAGAACATATCATCCTTTTACAAGGAATAATGGTTATTCCAGTTGTGATGTGAGAGGAGGTGATGAGAGAGTTTGACACTTCTCCTTTTGATGTATATATTGGTGTGTGGAATATGTAAAAATACTTTCAGTGGTAGTTTTGGTGGGATGGATTGAGGTGGAGTGTTTCTGAGCTCATCTCTTGGTCTCTCACATGTCAGAAGGTGAAGGTTGAGAACTAGGTTCTAGAAAGTTTCAAGCAACCTATTGATATCCTAGAGTGTAAATGGGGAGGCATATCCATGGACTTTGTGATAGGTATTCTTTGGATAATGTGATTCTAAGATTCAATATGGGTGATTATTGACTAACGTACAAAGTCGGCGCACTTCATTTCCATCATGGATTAGAGTTTGGTGGAGAGTATTATATAGTTATACATGTGAGAGATCATCTAGATCCATGGGGTTCCCTCAAAAATTGGATCTGACTGAGACGTATGCTATAAGCCACGGTTTTAGAGAGGCCTTTGGGATCAATTTGATACCTAGTTAAAGATGAGTATGGAATTTCACCCAAAGATGGATGGGTAGACCAAGCGCACTATCTAAGTGTTTGAGAATATGCTTAGATCTTGTGTTTTGGACTTCATCTAGATATTGGATTATCACATGCCATTATTAGAGTTTTATTATAATAATATCTATCACTATATGATTTTCATAACAGCTTTAAATTCCATGTATGGGATACCCTTTAGGTCTCCCTCGTGTTGGATTGAGATTAGTGAGTCATCTCTAGTTGATCCATAAGTGGTGTTGGTGATGACAGAGATATATTAGGGGATTCACAAGTGTATAAGGACAGCCCAGAGATAGAAAAAATATTATTAAAATTGACATTGTAGACCCCTAGAGTTTGATCAGGGAGACAATATTTTCCTAAGATTATCTCTATGATAAGGATTGAAGAGGTTCATCCATGGAGGAAATCTATCACCAGGGTTCATTGGGAAATTCGAGATCCTATGGAGGGTTTTTGAGGTTTCTTATCACCTAACCTTACCCCCACATTTGGAGTAGGTGCATGATGTCTTTGATGTGTTGCAGCTGAGGAGATATGTTTATGATCCTATGTAATTCATTGAATAGGTTGATATGGACATTGATAATGGATCCACCTTCATGGAATACCTGGTGACGATTGAGGATCAACATAAGAGGATCTTGTGAGGATAGACCATTCTCTTGGTTTGAGTGCTATGGAAGCACGGAGGGGAGCTCCTGGGAGTGAGAGATCTAGATGCAGTCTCAATATTCCCACCTTTTTGTTTAGCTTGTGGTTCTTGGGGATGAAAATCCTTGAAGGGTTAAATAATGTAGTGGCCCTTTTTTTCTTTCGAAGACTTTAAAACATGTTAAGGAATATTTTTGAATCCATGCACTGAGATGGCGTGAGATTTTGGGGCTTGTTGAGCCCAAAATTATTATTATAAGAATATTAAATATATAAATATCAAGAACTTACAGTTTTTTTGGGAATAATGGAATAACTATGGAATGGAGCCTCGGATCAGAAGTCTGAGACCACGTTTAACTCTGGTATGTGGGGTTTCCCCAAGGCATGACCTAAGGATCCTCATCATGAGACGTCCAATGGTGGTAGTCGTTAGCAGGTGTGTTTAATTAAAATAAAAAAATAACTTTTTGGTTTAATTTATTAAATGATCTAATTAAAATCCTCTATAAATACTCTCTTATGGATATTTTCCAAGGGTCATCTACATAACCCTTGTGAGATTTGGGAGGATTTTTGGAGAGCTCTGCATTAGAGAATCATAATTAGATGATGAACGACTATCATATAAAGGTGGATAGAGAATAATAAGACATGAAGGGTCTTCTCCTTCACTAAAAAATGTGTTCTTCACTAATAATTTATACTTTTTTGAGTTAGGGGACATCAATTTTGGTTTTCACCCATTTTATTAAAATTTTATGCATCGATTTATTATCTTCTTTTGATTCTATAACCTCAAGTTCATCAAATGAGCCTCGTTGATGAGTTAAATTATTTAATTCATTTATTTCTTATATTATTCCATTTTCTCACCTTGTTTTCCCTGATATATGATCATTGGCCAAGAAATCTTATTCAGTGATCTTTTAGCTTTGTTCATGTTCCTTTACCCGACACTCTCTTCGTGTTATTCGTCGTTGGCCCATGGGGTTGTGGTTCAACATTTTTGGGGTGGGATCAAGCGTGATTAAACCCATAAATTAATTAAGGTGTGGTGAAAAAAGGATAAATCATTGTTTATTTAGAATATATAGATGGATTTTAGGTAATTCTTCATGGATTTTGGATTTGGAGCAATGGAAGGTGGTGACACAGGGCGCTACGGGCTACAGGAGGTGATGCAGACTTCGAGCTGATCACTAGATTCCATTTTCCATCCATAAGAGGCTTGGAAACAATGGATAAAGGATTTAAAAACTGATTTTGGTTGGTCAAAAGGTTTGATTTGTGGTGAATAGAATGGATCTAGAAACCTCATGTACTTTCTATAAAACAAAACCCAAATAAATGGAATGTACTCAAAAAGAATACATGTCGTGTAGTCCACTGGATATGGTGCTAGGATTTTTAGAGAAGTTAAATATCATGTGATGTGTAGGTGGGCCTAAATTCTATGTCACTATACCTAGGTGGCCAAGCCGTGTGCATCCACTCACACCTAGGGACCCATGTAGACAGACACGCTATGTACCAATGTACATGAGCATGGTCAGGAATACACGATCATAGGATGAGATGCACATCTAGGACTCTAGGAGTTCATACATTCCATGTATAAAGATGTGGATTTTTGAGCAATGTCCATGGATAACATGTCTAGGTAGTGGAGTGGGGCCACATGTCGTGTGGGCCCCATAAACACCGTGTACTCCTATATAAATCTTATACCTCTCATAACTCCTACGTTTTGACTCATATTTTAGACCATGAGTAGCCTATCCTGAGTGTTTTTCTACGTGGAATGTGGTGGTAGCCTTCATAGTGGATTTTGAGATATGATGAAAGATATTTTGATCATGAAACTTATTCTGGTGATGCTTGATGATGGCAGTGATTGGGAGGGATCATCATAAATATGTTGGGGTCGGTACTCCATTATTACACTAGGGTGTATGTTCTCTAATATATAAGAGATATATTGGGGTTATTACTCCCTTTTCACACCAAGTCATGGGTTCCCCATGCTATTAGAGAAATATCAAGATCAATACTCCCCTCTCATGCCAGGGAATGGGTTCTCCTTTTCTTTATATAGGTATTTTCATTAATCTATTTACTAAAGGTGACAATTTCTCTACATTTGGAGTGGTACTCCCTCATATCTGAGCTCCAGAAGAGTGTGGGTCCTTTGCATGAGATATGTACTCCCTTGGATATGGATTATCGTTTCAAGGTTTGGGAACTTCCATTCAAATTTTTGTGAGGTTTCATTTGATGTTGGGAATCAGTGATAGACTTTTGGAGTTGTGGGCTTACCCATCGACTTCAGTTGGGTTGTGTAAAAAGGTAAAGAACACATATCAGCACATAGGTAATAACACACTATAACTCAAGGATCAGGGGTTCCACTTCCACACTTGTTCAAGTGTAGGGAGTTGAATGAAATCCAAGATCTAGTGGATGATGTCCAAACACTTATTTGGACAAGTACTTCATCATAATAACAAAAACATGTAGTTCTATAGGTATATACTCTACATTCATATGCCCATTCTCCACTTTCTCCTTGATAAAATTATACTATATTTCAATGTGATTTTTTCAAGAGTGATAGACTATATTTTTACTAATATTTATAGTAATTGAATTATCATAATGGATTCTGATTGGATACTTCACTTCAACTCTCATATCTTCAAGATATTGCTTCATCCACAATAATTGTATGCAAGATTTAGTTACCATAATATATTCAAAATCTACAGTGATCAAAAGAATTTAATATTGTTTATTTATTATATAATAAATATACAATACACAAAGATAGAATTCACCACCTAAAATTGATTTTCTATCATATTCTAAACCATTATAATCTATATATATATAACCCAATAACTTCTTTTAGATTTTTCATTGTACTATAAACTGAAATCCACAATGCCCCTGATATACTGAAGTATTCCTTTCACTGTGAGTAAGTTTCTTTCCTTGGTATTTCTTTGGTACAGTTCCACTTAGCCTGTGGAAAAAACATATGAGGTCATGTTACTGTTAATTCCAACATGTTACAAATGATTTGGTTGTATTTGGTGGAATTCACCACTTTTCCTTCATTATCTCATTGTAGCTTCATCTAGGTTACATCTGAAGTTCTTATCTCCATGGAATTATCCATTCCAAATCATCTTATAATCTCCTTGGAATTTTTTTATTGAGATATAAGCATTCCATGCCTTCCTTATATCACCCTTAAAATAAGAAAAAATTTCATCTCACCAATAATTGACATTTCAAAATTAATTTTCAAGAATTTGTGAATTGTTTGAACTGTGCTTCATTTGATTCACCAAAGATTATACCATCCATATAAACTAGAACTATCATCATGTGATTACTCTCATTGTTGATATATATATTTTAATTAACCCCCATCCCCACATTGGAAACTAAGATTCATTAAATACTAATCAAGTCATTAATACCATGCTCTCAGTGCTTGATTCAACACATATAAAACATTATTCATCAGAAAAACTTTTCCCTTATCTTTATGAATAATAAAACCAAATTTCTATTTAATGTAAACATATTTCTCCAAAACCCTATTCATAAATAAAGATTTTACATCCATTAGGAAAACCTTTAATTTTCATTTCAATGTTATGAAGAAGAATAATCAAATTGCCTCTAGCCTTAAAACAAGTGAAAATGTTTCATCAAAATTGATTCCCTTGATCTGGGAGTATCCCTCACACACTAGTCACACTTTGTTTCAAATAAACATGAAATATTTATTTTGTTTTTTATGGAAGATACATTTAGTCCCAAAGAAATTATTATCTACTAGACTCAAAAAAATCTCCCATGTTCAAATATTTTTAATTTGGTTAAGATTCTCTTTCATAGCATGTAACTAATTTTTATCCCCAAATAATTCTTCAAAAAATTGGATCTACCTTAGATAGAAAAGATTTTTATTATAGATAATTATTTCTCCATGTTTGAACTGGAAATTCTTGGTCATTGATGATGTTATTTCTATCAATTTCATCTCAACTCTCCAACTTTCATATAGATATTGGTCTGTCTTCATCCTTTTCTTCATCAATATATTATTCTATATCATATTTTTTAACTTATACTCTCCAATAATAACTTTCCTCATTATCATTATCATCAATAAATTGTTCATTGTATTATTTAATATTATTTTAATTTTTAAATATAGTAACATCATTGTTGTAAATCACCTTTTTTATCCTCTTGTTGAAGCATTTATATATTTTTCTTTTTCATAGGAATCCACAAAAAATATCCTCATCTCCATAGGATTCAAAATTCATGTGATTCTCCTTATTGAAAATAAAAAACTTCCTTCCAATTATTAAAAAATATATCAATGTTGGATTCCTTTCATAAAAAATATTGTATAAAATGTTTTTTTATTTCATACACAACAAGGATCTATTGGAAATTTCGACTGATATCAAGACTGTTTCCTTCTAATATTTATATGGTAGGTCATTTTCAATAATCACAGTTCTTACCAAGTTTTTTATGATCTAATTTATTTATAGTGACAAATTTTTTAACTTGTAAGGATTTAAAATATATTAAGGAATATTTTAAAAGTCAGGTACTAAGATGGAATGAGATTCAAAGGCTCGATGAGCCCCAAATTAATATTATAAAAATATTAATATAATGTACATGTAGTTTTTTAGGAATAATGGAATAACTCCTGAATGAAGCCATGGATTAAAAATCTGAGAACATGGTTGATTCTAGTTTGTAGTTTTAACCTAGGTGTGATCTAAGGTTGGTCGGCATCGGGCGTCCAGTAAAGGCAATCATTGATGAGTGTATTTAATTAAAATAAATAAATAATTTGTTTATATGTTTTATGAAATTAATTAATTAAAAACCTATATATATACCCTCTTATGATGATTTTCTATAGCCTATATGTATAACCCTTTGGAGATTTGAGATAATGTTCTGAGTGTTCCTTGTTGGATAATTAGAATCATATGACAAACGACCATCAGATTGAGGTGGATCAAGAGGAAGTAGATATATCGAGTCCTCTACTTCATTGTAGAATGTTTTATTCACTAATGATTTATCCTTTTCAAGTTAGGTCTCTTCAATTTTGTATTTTTCTCATTTGATTAAAATTTTGTGCATTTATTTATTATCTACTTTTGATTTTGTGACCTCACATTCATTACATGATCCCCTTTGACAATTTAAATTGTTTAATTCATTTATTACTTGAATTATTCCATATTCTCACACCATTTTCCTTAATATATAATAATTTTCCAAGAAAAATTTACTTAAAAATACCCATTTTTCTTATGCCTTTCCCCCACCCATTCTTTTCATTACTTGTCATTGGACCATGTGGTCACAGTACAACATTGTCGGGGTAGGTTCAAGCAAGATTAAACCCCTAGATTTATGGAAGTTTGGAGAAAGAAAAAGAAATTGGAATTTTTCAAGTATATGAGGATGGATTTTGGGTGATTATTTAGGGATATTGGATTTAGAGAGGCTTTCTCAATCTATTCTGGGTGTTCAAAGGTCATGATTCATGGAAATAAGCCTAGATTTGGAAACTGAATGTAATTTCTGCAAAAAAAACCTGACTCTACGGTGTGCAGTCTGAAAGAGAACATGTTGTGTAGTCCCTTAGATATGGTTCTAGGGTTTACAATGAAGTTAAATATCACATGTTGTGTAGGTGGGACTACACGCCATGTGACCCGACCCAAGTGGATAATTTTTGTCCCAAATGCACATGCCCATGGCCTGTGTGGATGGACATGCCATGTATCGAAGTAAACAAGCATGGGTAGGGATGTGCGGGCATGGGTTGAGATGCACAACAAAGAATCAAGGTGGTTATACATACTTTATAACTTGGATATAAAAATATGTATAGATACATGAATTCCTAAGATGTGTCTAGGGGACACTTTTAGGTAGTGGAGAGGGGACACACATCATGTGGACCCCAAACATTCCATGTAATCCTATGTAAATCTTATACCTCTCATATCCCCTTCATATTGACTCAAATTTCAGCCCATGAGTATCAAATCCTGAATTATTTTCTTCATAATACATGATGGTGGCCTTCATTGTTTTTTTGACATACAATATGAGATTTCCCAAACATGATCCTATTCAGGTGATGCTTGATGATGGTAGTGATCTGGTGGGATCATCAGATAGATCTTGGGGTCAGTACTCCCCTATTACACCATATCATGGGTTATCCACTTAATCATGGAGATTCTAGGGTCAATAATCCCCTATCTTACTAAGGCAAGGGTTCCCTATTCTATTAGAGAAATGTCAGGGTTAGTAATCAAATGTCACCCTAGAGTGTAGGTTCTTCATTATATCATAGAGATATCAAGGTTTGTAATCCCCTATCACAATAGGGAATAGGTTCTCCATTTCTTTGTATTGGTAGGGTCAGTACTCCCCTTATAATAGGGCATGGGTTAACTACCTATAGAGAGATAATCCATTATCTTAGAGCTTTGGTGGGGTGTGGGTCCTCCATAAGAGATATGTGCTCCCTCGGGTGTGGAGCATTGTTTCATGGTGCAAGCCCCTCCATTCATATTCTAGTGAGCTTGAATTTGATGCTAGGCATCGGAAATAGACTTCTAGAGCTTTAGGATTACTCGTTCACTTGATATGGAATGTGATATGGAGATCCCATTTCACTCTCATTTGGGCTTATTCCTGAGCATATATGTGTGTGTGTGTGTGTCAAATAGGTCTCGTTTCCATATTTCTTTGGGTTAAGATAACTAATATTGTATCTCTCTATCACTCCCTTTTAGTTTTGGGTAATCCTACTCAGTATGAATATACTCACACCTATATGGTATTTTCACACATGTGGCATGTCTTATGCATATGATGAACAGATTGATCATGATTACAATAAAGCATAGTGATACCTGGGTTCATTGACTGTATATGGTGGTCAATCTTGGAGATCAGAAGCAGGGTTCTCTCGACTTTCATTATTTCCAAAAAAATCAATTTGGGACTTCATTTCTGGTTAGGTGTATATTTTTTCCCTTTACACATTGGTTGTATTATATTGCACTCTTTTGTATTACTTAGAGTTTATTTAATTCATGGTTTATCTCTAGATGTTACCATATTTAATTTATATTCATATGCTTTATTTCATAGAGATGATTGGGTTCTTACATATATGTTCATTAGGAAAAGGCCTTCCATTATAGTTATGTCTTCTTGGTGCTTGTCACCATTCCCGAGCCTATCAGTAGAAGGATTGGGGTGATGGGTTAGCATTCTGTAGGCCAAGTGGTCCCTGGTGGGTTTGGTAGTTACAGATTGTTATTATAGGTGATTTATAATGGCCCTAGACTTTTACACATATTATTACATGATTTTAATCATAATTAACCGTCAAATACAAACTAATTATCATAAAGTCTAGTGTCCTTGGATAATTAGGTACATAAAACTAAAAATAAGGAAATAGAATAAAACATATTTATATCAATCATCCATATTTATCTTGTAACTACCTTTGATCTCTTAAATCTTCATAGGATGACCTAGGAAATATATATACAAAAGAGATGAGCTAAAAATCTAGTAAGGGAATAAACATAAAAATAAATCATAGCACATGGGTTAAAAGGCATAAAAATATGAAATTAAAAGGCATGGAAAGAAAAACATATAGAATATGGGATCATGTGATTATGTAAACATAGGAATATGTAAGAAACATGAAACATGATATAAACATGAGTCAAGGCTAACTAGAAACACTATATCACATGGTGGAAAATGTCCCATAAAGGAATTAGGTTTACTCTCTATCCCAACATGATATCTCGTGAGACTAAAGCATTACCCAATTCATTGGAGTGTTATCTAGGTGCACTCAACAACACATGTTCATTCATATGTGTGCCACAAGAAGAATCAAACATAATGTATAAACATAATGGTTACCTATGGAAATAAATGTGCATCATAATCATATCATAAGGCATAAAAAATGGGTGTATCATAATGATGTCCATGAAAGAATGGATTTAAAACATACATTGAAATTAAAATGGTAAATTAGGCATAGATCATGGAAATTTATTTCCATCTAAATTGAAAACATTAAAAAAAGTGTTTAAGAAACTTTAGAAATGAGCTACTTTGGTGCAGTTTAAGGGAAAATATTAAAAGAGTATTTAAATAAGAAAAAGTCATAATTGTTTTCATAAAATCATAAATGAAAAAATATATTTTTCCAGGATATAAAGGGTTATTTTATATGTATAAATTGGTGTCTTAAAATAGAACATTAATTTTTCGAGAAAATGGGTAATAAATTGGGAAGTTCCCTTTAATTGAGCTTGCTTATTGGGAGGAATTAAAAAAGGAACCTTATAAAACATGTATTTACCCATAAAATAAAGAATATTTGGGATAGGTGCATATTTTTGGAACATAAATATATAATTTAATATGAGTAAATAAGAATAATTAAGAATTACATTGGGGTAAAGAGAGAGAAATTGTAACCTAAAGGAAAATGGTGGTTCGAAGATAATCCATTACCTTATGTTTCAAACTATTCTTCACTTGTACTTAATATCCTGGATAATAAAATTAAATCCGTTAGTTAATTAATTACAAACATATTATACATGTATTTAATTTATTATAATTTTATTAAGTTGATTTATGGCCTTTTTTATGAGTTATAAGATTCAACTTCATCATTTCGGGAGCTTTTGTTTCATGATTTTATGATTGGACACCTTGAGTTTAGTTGTGGAAGTTCGTGCAAAATGAAATAAAACCTCCAGAAGTGGAATTGTATGGTATTTATTCACCTCTATAATTTTAAATGGTCTCAAATATCATTTTTTCATATATGAGAATGATTCATTAGATATAATGTTAATGATGAAAGTTAGTTTATTTTGGTGAATTATCTATTATCACAAACTAGTTTTGTTTTATTATTTAATATTATGTATATATATTAGTTACAGAACATAAAAAAATTAATATAAATTTTAAAATATTTTTTACCATTCTAATTGTTTTAATACTATCCATGAAGTCACTAATATAAAACAAAAACTCATCGTCCACGAAACCGGTGATTCGACACCTCACAGATGATGTTTACATTTTTATAATAAAAGAAGGAGAGAAGGGATTCGATGATGGATATCCCACTAACATAATAAAATTATAGTATATTTATGATACTATATTTATCCTATTTCTTTGGGTAGGGGTGAGGGAAGGATAGGAAAATAAATTAAATTAAAACAGAAAGAGGGAGGGTTTTACCCCTTGAGTGTCATCTCCTTGAGAATCTCCTTAAGGTGTTAGGAAATGGTTTTTAGTGAGACCAAAAATACCAAAATGTGGGGAATAGGTTTGGGAGGATAATTTGATATAATATTATCAATATATAAACTTATAAGGTGTGAGTATAAGGGGTGGTGAAGGTGGTATTTATAGTGGGAGGAGAGGGGTGTTTTCATTATTTTATTCATTAGTTTCTTATTTTGGATCAAGACTATCGATAGTATTGATTCCCAAATAAAATATAGTAAATAAAGAATTTTATTTATAGATAATGGTTCTTAAATAATCCATACATCAATAATGACTCAAAAACATGTATTTGGCTTAAAATCTTAAATACCATAAATTATCATATTTCACTATTCACCAAAAAGTCAACAATTTTAGAAAAATACCAAAAATCCACCCACAACATTTTTTGATATTTAGATTTAAAAAATATACTTCATTTTAGGAAAATAATTTTTTAAATATGAGAAATTTAATTTTTAATTACAATCATTATTTATTCAAAAAATACCAATTTTAAAATTATAAAGGATTGTATGACACTTTGAAAAATTAGTTAAGGAATTATAAAATTATATTATAATCATAAAACAAAAAAAATATTAATTTATGAACAAATTTCCTTTTAAATAATTATATTAATTATAAAATTGTAAAAAAAACATTTACGTTTCACAAAAATACCAATACTTAATTTATCATTTATAAAATATTTGTTTACTTATTCCATGATATAAATATATTATATTTTCATTAATAATATGCCTAAATTTTAGTTATAATTTAATTGGTGATGTTACTATTCTATTGGATGTTTTACTATTCCTAATTTTCACATTACTATTCCAACGGTCAAGTTACTTTTTCATTGGTATAGGTTCCTTAATTTCTAAAAATACCTCTTATTTCATTAATTCTTTATTTATAAAGTTTGTATTGTGTTCTATATGTGAATTTATATGATTTATAAAATATAAAATAATTATAAGATGAGAAAATTTGATTGATAAGATTCTGGGTCATTACATTCTTCCCCCTTATGAAATTTCACCCTCGAAATTTCGCTTTACTTACTAAGGTGAAAATAGGTGAGGATGCTTCTCCTTTATCACTTCCTGTAGTTCCCATGTTACCTCTTCATAATTATGGTTTTACCATAGTACATTGACCAAGTGATTAGTCTTGTAATATAGAACTTTATCTCCATAGTCTAAGATCTTCACTAGTTGATCTTCATATGAGAGTTTGTTCCCTAGTTGTACCACCTTCAGATTCAATACATATGAGAGATCTGGTATACACTTCCATAAGAGTGATACATGGAATAAATCGTATACTTGAGACATGTCAGGTGGAAGTGTTAGTTGATAGGCCACAACTCTAACACAATAAATAATCTCAAAGGGGTCAATGTACCTAGGAATTGGCTTTCCTTTTCTACCAAATCTCATGACCCTATTTTATAGAGATATGAAAAGGAATACCATGTCACAAACCACAAACTCTAGGTCCAATTGATGATTGTGTGCATTGATATTTTTTTGACTTTGGGTCACCTTAATGTGTTTCTGAATGGTTTTCACCTTTTCTACCATTTCTATAACCATTTTTGGTCTTAGAAACTTACATTCACCAACTTCATATCATCATGTTGATGTTATTCATCTTTTCCCATAAAGGGCTCCATATGGATCCATTTGGATGCTTGAGTGGAAATTGTTGTTGTATGAGAACTTGACCAGAAAAATATGTCATTACCTTACTCTTTTGAAGTCCATAGATCATGATCTCAACATTTCTTCTAGTGTTTGAATAGTCTGCTCAGATTGGTCATCATTTTAAAGATGATAAGTTTTACTAAAGTGAAACTCATTGTTTAGAGTATGTTGGAGACTTTTCCAGAACATGTAGGTGAATCTTAGATCTCAATCGAATACAATTGATAGTGGTACTCCATTAATCCTTACCACTTCTATGATGTATATATGTTCAATATTATTGGGTGAACATTCATCTTGAAATGTTATAAAGTTAGTTTTCTTTATAAGATGGTCTATAATAACCCATATGGCATTGTTTCCTCTAGATTTCTTTGGAAGTCTGGTGACAAATTCCATGGTGATGTTTTCCCATTTTCGTGTTGGTATGGGTAATCATTACATCATCCCCTTAGAATTTTTTCTTCCACCCTTCACTTGCTAACATACCAAGAACTTTGATATATATTTAGTGATCTCCTTCTTCATATTGTCCCACCAATATTACTCTCAAATATCTTGTAACATCATTGTGTTTCCTGGGTGAATAGTGAAAGTTGAGCTATATGCATCATTCAAAAGATATTTATTTATGTTTGGATTGGATGGTACATAGAGTCATGAACAAAATCTTATGAATCATTCCACATCAATTTTGAACTCAGAGGATTTCCCATTTCTGATAGCTTCCACCTTTTTCTAAATTTCCTCATCATTTATTTGAGCATCCTTTATTTTCTTCATAAGATATGGTTGAGAAATAATTTGATAAATTATTGATGATATTCCTTACTTAATTATTCCCATGTCCATCCTTTGAAGGTCTAAGAAGATTTTATCCTTCTAAATTATCATCATTGATAAATTTATAGGATCATTTAAACTTAGAGAATCTACCACTTTATTTTCTTTACCATGATGGTAGTTTATTCAGTAGTCATTATCCTTGTTAATCTCTAACCATCTTCTTTGGTGCATATTAATCTCCTTATATGAAAATATATATTTTAGACTCTTATGATTGGTATATATATCACACTTCTCTCCATAGAGATAATGTCACTAGATTTTCAATGCGAAGATTATAGCTTCCAACTCTAGATCATACATGGGATATTTCTCTCATGAACTTTCAACTATCTTGAGGCGTAGGCTATCACTTTATCATTTTTCATAATTAACAATCTAATACCTTATTTTAATAATCTCTTTATATCATAAATAGTTCCCCACTAATCATAAGTGTTAGTACTGGTGTAGTGATAGGCCTCTTTTTCAACTCTTTAAAGTATTCTACACGTTCACTAGTACAGAAAAACTATACTCCCTTATAATTTAGCTTGGTTAGTGGGTTTTAAAATCATGATAATTTCTTCACAAATCATTGGTAATACCCATTTAAACCAAGGAAACTATGGATCTCTGTTACAGATGTTGGATTGGGTCACTCTTTAATTGCCTTTGTCTTGGAATAATCCACATATATTCCTTTTTTGGTGATGACATTCCCTAAGAATGATATTTCCTCCATCCATAACTCATATTTTCTATACTTTTCATAGATTTTCTCCCTACTCTAGTTCTTTATAACAATATTCATATGATCCTATTGTTCCTCTTGGAACTTGGAGTATATCATAATATCATCAATAAAGACTACCACAAATTTTTCAAGGTAATCTCTAAAGACTATATTCATTAATTCAATGAAAATTTATAGAGAAATATTGAGTTTTAAAGGCATCACTATGAACTCAAAGTTTCCATACCTCATTTGAAACGTAGTATTAGGAATATATTCCTTATTCACCTTTAATTGGTGATATGTCAACCGAAGGTCCACCTTAGAGAAATAATTTCCCCGTGTAGTTTTTCAAAAAAATAATCTATCAGTGGAAGGGGATACTTGTTATTTATAGTGATTTTTTTGAGCTCATGACAATCAATATAGAGGTGCATCAATCCATCTTTCTTTATGAAGAGGATTGGTGGACCTCATGGTGAATCACTTGGTTCTATGAATCTCTTGTCTAGATTCTCTTGTAACTACTTCTTCATTACTTCCAAATAAATGGTGGTCATTCTATAAGGTGTCTTTGATATAGGCATAGATCTAGGAATAAGTTCAATTGAGAACTCACCCTCTCATTCAGAAGGAAGACCAGGAAATTTTTTAGGGAACACATTAGTATAGTCCCTTGCAATGTGCTTTCCTTAGATCATGATTATCTCATTTGTTTCAATCAATTTAGAAAGATATTATTACTAATAAGGTAATAATATACACACTTGAGACAATGATTTTGAAGTATATTCATCCTCAACCTTACACTTATAAAAAAATAGAGTATGCCTTGGGATTTGAATAGTGATCTTCCTTTCCCAATAGTTCATGTTGTTTTTGTATAAAGATAGGCAATCCATTACCAAAATAGAATCAAAATCCACAAAAGGAATTAATATAAAATTTTATGGGTGGTTCAGTCCATAAACATTAACTAGGTATTAGTTATATTCTTTGGATGCAATAATTTCCGTATTTTCTATTTTCATAGATAACTCAACCTTGATATTTTAAGATGGTATTTCAATATTTCTGCTAAACTTGCAAGATATGAAAGAATGAGTAGAACTATAATCAAATTTTATATTCACTATTCTTGCATGAATAACTAGTGTACCTATCACCACATCATTTTTAGGCTCCACCTCAGCAGTAGTGATAGAATATTACCTTCTTTGCTGCCTTGGAGGTTGTTGTTGTTGATTGCCTGAAACAACCCTTGGATTAGGTTAATGGCTTGCATAATGCTTGTGTTCCTTGTAGTTGAAACACTACACTAAAGTATGAGTGTTGATCTAAACCTTTATTACTTCTTCCACATTTGTGGGATTATTCATATCCCTTTGACAATTATTAGTTAGATGCCCCTATTTTCGACATTTGAAGCATCTCTGAGTTCCCCTAAGGCAGTTTTTAGGATACTTCTTCCAAAACATTTAACACATGGGATTTTGGGTTTTCTTTCCATTATGGGATTTATCTATTGATCCTATCATATGAAACTCCATTTTATGTTTTTTATCTCTTATACCATGAGACCACTGAGAGTCTCTTGTCTCCATTTCAACCTTAAGGGAACAACTAACAGTCTATTCATAGTTTTCAAAGTCTCAAATTGCCAAAAAATTTCATAGACTCTTCTTTAGTCCTATAAAGAAGTGATCCACCATGATTTCATTGTTCATGAAAAATCCATATGTGTATCTTTAAATCCTTGTAAAGTTTTCTTCATACACCCCAATAGACTCGTCTTCCTTTTTCTTCAAATTGAGGAACTCCCTTTCCATCTTAAGATGGAGATTTTGGGGAAAATATTTATTAAAAAATATTTTCTTAAATATTCCCATTCCATGGAATAAATTTCCTACTTAGACTTTGTGTTTTTGATCAATTTCCACCACTGATCATCTTCCCCATCAAATCGATATACCTCAAGTATGACTTTCTCTTCTTCTTAGTATTGAAGGATAGAGAGTATATTCTCAATGGAGTTAATCCATTGTTCCATGATAATGGGATCAGAAGATCCACTAAATATGGGATGCCTTTGTCACAAAAATGATTCAACTGAAAATTGGTCTTTATTAGGAGAAGGAGGAAGTTCCACATGATTCAATTTATTATTTATAAATTATGCCAGTTGAGCTAGTACTGTCATGAAGTTTTGAGCTCATGTTCCCATCAGATTTTTAATTTCATTAGGAAAATCATCACATTTCCAAACACAATAATTATTAGCATAGATTCTCATATTTTCCACCATTATATAAGAAAAATAAATTACAATTAGTGGGCTTCAACAGATATCTAATAATAATATCAAAATAAATCTTTTAATATATAAGGATAAACTTGTAAATTAAATTTTTATCATAATATGTGACTCCTTGAGTTTCCATCAAGGTTATCCATGGTAATAAAATTATCCCTAGGGTTCTTACTAATGTTTTCAATTCATAAAATTAAAAAAAATAACTAGATCATGCTCTCATACCAAAAATAACATCCCTATCATTTTACACATATTATTATATGATTTTAGTCAAAATTAACTATCAAATACAAACCAAGGATCATAAATTATAGTTTCTTTAAAATATTAAGCACAAAAATTTGAAAACATGGAAATAGAATAAAACATATTTATATTAATCATACATAATTATATCATAAATTACTTTGATCTCTTACATTCACATAGGATAACATGGGGAATACATAGACAAAATGGATGACATAAAAAGTCTAGTAAGGTAATAAACATAAAAAATAAATCATAGCACATGGGTTAGAAGTCATCCCATGATGACATAAAAAGGCCTGGAATATAAATGAATATATGGAATCATAACATATAGAACATGGGAACATGTAGTCATGGAAACATAATAATATGTAAGTAACAAACAACATGACATAAACATAATTCAAGGCTAACTTCCAAGACTATATCACATGGTGGAAAAAGTCCCATAAAGGAATAATGTTTACACTTTATCCCAACATGACGTATCATGAGGCTAAAACATTACCCGGTGCACTAGATAAATATTTGGGTGAACCCATCATAACATGTTCATGAATATGTGTTCTATATGAGTAATAAAACATAAGGTATAAACATAAGGATTACCCATGGAAAGAAATGTGTATCGCAATCATATCATAAGGCATAAATAAAGGGCATATCATAATAAAGTCCATGAAAGAATGGATTTAAAACATACGTGGAAATTAATAAGAGAAATTAGGAATATATAATGATAAATTATGTCTAAAGTAAGTGAAAACATGTAAAAATATTGTTTAAGAAACTTTAGAAATGATCCACTTTGGTGTGTTTTAAGGAAAATATTAAAAGAATCTTTAAAGAGAAAAAAGTAATAATTGTTTTCATAAAATAAGAAAATAAAAAATAAGGTTTTTAAAGATAAAAATAGTGATTTTATAAAAATATTGGTGTCTTAAAATAGATTATGTATTGTTCTTGAAAATAGGTAAGAAATTGGGAGTTCCCTTTAATCGAGTTTTCTTATTAAGAGGAATTGAAAAGGGAGCCTTATAATATATATATTTCCCCATTAAATAAAGAAGAATTGAGATGGGTAAATTTTTTTTGAACATAAAAACATAATTTAGGAGGAGTACATAAGAATAATTTATAATTAAATTGGGGTAAAGAGAGATAAATTATAACCCAAAGGAAAAATGGGGGTTCATAGAGAATCTCTTTCCTTATGTCTAAAACTATTCTTTACTTGTAATTAATGTCCTAGATAATAAAATTATATCCATTAATTAATTAATTAAGAACCAATTATAAATTTATTTTAATTATTATAATTTTATTAATTTAATTTATGGCCTTTTTGATGAGTTACAGGATTCAATTTCTTCGTTCTGGGAGCGTTCATTTAATGATTTTATGATTGGTTCCCTTGAGTTTAAATATTGGAATTCTTGTAAAATGGAAGAGAAAAATAGGTGGAATTATATGATATTTATTTAACTAAATAATTTTAAATGGTACCAAATACCATTTTTCAAATATTATAATGATTCATTAGAAAATATGTTAGTGATGAATGTTAATTTATTTTGGTGAATTTTCGATTATCACAAACTACTTTTGTTTTATTATTTAATATTATGTATATATATTAGTTATATAATCTTAAAAAGGTTTATTATATATTTTAAAATCTTTTTTAACCATTTTAATGATTCTAATACCAGCCATGAAGGCAGTAATAGAAAATTAAAACTCGTCATCCACAAAGGCAGTGAATCGGCACCTCACGGATGATGCATTCATTTTTAGAATGAAGGGATGAGAGAAGTGATTTGATGATGGATATCACATTAACATAATAAAATTATATTATATTTATGAAACTGGAGTTATCATGTTACTTTTGGTAGGTGAGGTGAGAGAATTATAAGAAAAGAAAATAAATTAAAAGAGAAATAGGGAAGGTTTTACCTCTTGAGTGTCGTCTCCTTGAGAATCTCCTTAAGCCACTGAGAAATGGTACTTTGGTGATACCAAAAAAAACAGAACATGTAGAATAGGGTTTTTAGAGGAATTGTATATAATATTATCAAGTTAAAAATCTTATACAGTGCAAGGGGGGAGCTGGTAATGGGTGGTATTTATAGTGGGTGGACTGGGGTGTTTTTTATTATTTTATTCATTTGTTTATTATTTTGCCTCAAGTATATCAATAAGGTTAATTAAAAAGATTAAATATAGTAAATAGATAATTATAATGTGAGATAATGGTTATTATATCATTCAATAATCAAAAAACACTCAAAAAACCATGTATTTGGCTTAAAATATTAAATACCGTAAATTATCATACTTTACTATTCACCAAAAATTCAACTATTTTTGTAAAATATAAAAAAATTAACCTAACCATTTTTCAATGTGTATATTTCAAAAATGGACTCCATTTTATGAAAATAATTTTATAAATATGAGAAATTTAATTTTTAATTAAAATCTTCATTTATTCGAAAAATTATGATTTTAAAATTATAGCTGACTTTATGACACTTTGAAAAATTAATTAAGGTCTCATAAAATTATCTTCTAATAATAAGAAAACAAAATATTAATTTATGAATAAATTTTATTTTAAATCATTATATTAATTATCAAATTTTAAATAAATATTTGTGTTTCACAAAAATACCTATACTTAATTAATCATTTTTAAACAATTTATTTACATATTCTATGATATAAATATATCATATTTTCATTAATAAGATACCTAAATTTTACTTATAAATTCATAGGTGAGTTTACTATACTATTGACCAATTTACTATTACTAATGGTTACATTACTATTCTAATGGTAAAGTTGTTGTTACATTAGTATAGGTTCCTTAATTTCTAAAAATACCACTTATATCAATAATTATTTATTTATAATGTTTGTATTGTGTTCTCTATATGATTCTATGTGATATATACTATATGAAATAATTATAATATGGTAAAATTATATTGATTATATTTTGATTTGTTACATGGTTCGACCTTGGGTTGATTTTTGTAGATTTCTCCTTATGAGGTTTTGTTGGGAACTTAGGGAAATATTGACAGAGTGTCTCGAGTGTAACTCTTGGGCCAAGGAAGTCAATTTTTTTGTGGTGTCTGGTGTATCCATACACCAGCACTATAAATATATTCTTTTTGACACATAATAGTTATACATTGATTACATGGAACGATGGTGCATGCATCATATAGAATTGAGTCCTTTGACTACCCTTCTTGAGTCATCTCCCCATATATATATGCATATCTAACTATGGTATGTCTTGATTACTTTTAGGATACCTCCATGAATATATCCATCTAGGTTACTGATTCTGGATTGTGATGATGATCCAATGAGTGATGATGCCTCAGTTTAGGGGTCATCCCATTATGTGCTTCCTCTAGGTGGGTAGGTAGCAGCACCCTCAGTTTTCAAGTAGTAGCTAGTACCAGAAGTTCAGGATGAGGATTCATGTAGGCTTAGTTCACTCTTTTAGTTATATAATTAGAGACTACTGAGGTTAGGCAGTGAGTCAGTTCCTCTAGATTGAAGTATTGTATTTATTCAGTGGTATGAGTCTTCATGTTGGTTCAAACCCCAACAAATCATATGGTTGCACTGGCAGCTAGTCTTTTCCAAGGATAAGCTAGGCACAGGTAGAGTTTGGTTACATAGACCCATGATGAGACTACACACTCATGGTTTTAATTAAAATAATTTTTTAATGAGGAGTATTTCCCATCATGTATGTTCTCAATTTAGATCAAGGAGCTTATTGAGCTACAGTAGGGTAGGATGACAGTAGTTGACTATACCGCAAGGTTCACTGACCTTACACAGTAATCCCTCAATATTTTACCGGACTACTTCTTCCAAGAAAGGAAGTTTTAGAAGGGTCTCCACATAGACATTCAATATAGTATGTTCTATTTATGTCTAACCACTTATAATAGAGCTCTATAATTTGTTATAGTGACTAAGAGCTTCCTTGAAGTGAGGAACTGGGTGGTTAGAGATAATAGTGGGCAACATGTGGCTAAGTCATCTACCATGAGTAATGGGTATTAGATGTTGATATCTCTATAAATGAGGAATTATCAGACTCAGACATGTGGTTTTGTAGAATAGGGATTGCGTAGAAGATCCAATCATTCCAGAGTAGTGTGATGTTATGATAAAAATTAGTGTGGTCACTTGGATCATTATTACCTGACCCATTATGCTAAGTAGGATAGGAAGATAGTGGATGAACCTCCACAGAAGTGGTAGCGCCATGATCAAGGATATCCCAAACATGGTCAAGGTTGTCCTTGGGTAGGTGGTTCTAGAAAATTATTAGTAGAATCTATAGATGGAGGAGCTGTTGGTGGAGGGATACATTACAATATTTTACCACCACCACCACCAGGTGACCAACTTCTGGATCGGGGAGCTAGCAGTCAGTTCTATGAGAAGTTGTAGGCCATGTAGGGCTATGACCAGGCTACACATGAGATAATCTGAGATATGATCTGTGTTTATTATACTCTTTAATCAATACTAGTAGACATGAGTTTTAATCATTCCTTCATATCCTTATTCCTGGTGTGAGAGATGGAGCATTTGGTTGATACCTTAGCCCAACAGCTACGGCTAGAGGTTCTTATAGAGATAAAATCTCCGATATCACTCATCTACCAGAAATCTGAGTTATCATTTGGTGGAGAGATTATCATATGGGAACTCTTTGTCATCATGATGAAATATTATGAAATCATCTTAAGCATGGATTTTTCATCCATGGTTCAATACCAAATTTAATTTCATCGTAGATGGTTCTGATGCCTTCGAAAATATGGGACAAGATTCACCTTTTCAGGTGATAAATATATCATGGTGGAATGAGTGGGCCTTATGTGCAGGAGGTTGCATCCCATCACCCATAAGTTGGTTATTTTATCCCTTGGATTAGTAGGATCTTCAGGAATCTAGATTCCTTCATTAGTGTAGGACTTTATGGATTTCTTCCTTGGGGATGTTCCAGGACTACCTATGTGGTGGGAGATAGAATTGTGTATTGACATTGACCAAAAGACCGTGCTGATATATTGTGTGGCATACCGGATGGACCCTACCAAGAACTTACAGTTTTTTTTTTGAATCCATGCACTGAGATGGCGTGAGATTTTGGGGCTTATTGAGCCCATAATTATTATTATAAGAATATTAAATATATAAATATCAATAACTTACAGTTTTTTTGGGAATAATGTAATAACTCTAGAATGGAGCCTCAGATCAGAAGTCTGAGACCATGTTTAACTCTGGTACGTGGGGTTTACCCTAGGCATGACCTAAGGATCCTCATCATGAGACGTCCAATGGTGGTAGTCGTTTGCAGGTGTGTTTAATTAAAATAAAAAAAATAATTTTTTGGATTGATTTATTAAATGAACTAATTAAAATCCTCTATAAATACTCTCTTACGGAGATTTTCCAAGGGTCAGCTACATAACCCTTTTGAGATTTGGGAGGATTTTTGGAGAGTTATGCATTAGAGAACCATAATTAGATGATGAACGACTATCATATAAAGGTGGATATAGAATAATAATACATTAAGGGTCTTCTCCTTCACTAACAAATGTGTTCTTCACTAATAATTTATACCTTTTTGAGTTAGGGGACATCAATTTTGGTTTTCACCCATTTTATTAAAATTTTATGCATTGATTTAATATCATCTTTTTATTCTATAACCTCAAGTTCATCAAATGAGCCTCATTGATGAGTTAAATTATTTAATTCATTTATTTCTTATATTATGCCATTTTATCACCTTGTTTTCCCTGATATATGATCATTGGCCAAGAAATCTTATTGAGTGATGTTTTAGCTTTGTTCATGTTCCTTTACCCTACACTTTCTTCGTGTTATTCGTCATTGGCCCATGGGTTTGTGGTTCAACATTTTTGGGGTGGGATCAAGCATGATTAAACCCATAAATTAATTACAGTGTGGTGAACAGTGGATAAATCATTGTTTATTTAGCATATCTAGATGGATTTCAGGTAATGCTTCATGGATTTTGGATTTGGAGTAATGGAAGGTGGTGACGCAGGGCGCTACGGGCTATAGGAGGTGATGCAGACTTCGAGTTGATCACTATATCCCTTTTTCCATCCATCAGAGGCTAGGAAAAAATGGATAAAGGATTTATAAACTGATTTTGGTTGGTCAAAAGGTTTGATTTTTGGTGAATAGAATGGATCTAGAAACCTCATGTACTTTCTATAAAACAAAACCCAAATAAATGGAATGTACTCCAAAAGAATACATATCGTGTAGTACACTGGATATGGTGCTAGGATTTTTAGAGAAGTCAAATATCATGTGATGTGTAGGTGGGCCTAAATTCTATGTCACTCTACCTAGGTGGACAAGTCATGTGCAGCCACTCACACCTACGGACCCGTGTAGACAGACACGATATGTACCAATGTACATGAGCATGGGCAGGAATACACGATCATATGATGAGATGAACATCTAGGACTCTAGGAGGTCATACTTGCCATGTATAGAGATGTGGATTCTTGAGAAATGTCCAGGGAGAACATGTCTAGGTAGTGGAGTGGGGCCACATGTTGTGCGGGCCCCATACACACCGTGTACTCCTATATGAATCTTATATCTTTCATAACTCCTACGTTTTGACTCAGATTTTAGACCATGAGTAGCCTATCCTGAGTGTTTTTCTACATGGAATGTGGTGGCAGCCTTCATAGTGGATTTTGAGATATGATGAAAGATATTTTGATCATGAAACTTATTCTGGTGATGCTTGATGATGGCAGTGATTGGGAGGGATCATCATAAATATGTTGGGGTCGGTACTCCCTTATTACACTAGGGTGTAGGTTATCTAATATATAAGATATATATTGGGGTTATTAATCCCTTTTCACACCAATTCATGGGTTCCCCATGATATTAGAGAAATATTGAGATCAATACTCCCCTCTCATGCCAGGGAATGGGTTCTCCTTTTCTTTATATAGGTAGTTTCATTAATCTCCTTACTAAAGGTGACAATTTCTCTACATTTGGAGTGGTACTCCCTCATATTTGAGCTCTAGAAGAGTGTGGGTCCTTTTCATGAGATATCTACTCCCTTGGATATGGATTATAGTTTCAAGGTTTGGGCCCTTCCATTCAAATTTTTGTGAGGTTTCATTTGATGTTGGGAATCAGTGATAGACTTCTGGAGTTGTGGGATTACCCATCAACTTCAGTTGGGTTGTGAGATGGATATACCTTCTCTTTGAAATTTTTGGATTCTTTATGAGTATATATATGTGTATCTATTCAGTTTTGTTTCCATATTTCTTTGGGTTGATCTAACTATTGTTTTATCTCTCTATCGCTCCCTTTATAGGAGTCCTATTAGGCATGTATATACTCACCTCTGCATATAATTTTTTCACACGTGTCATTTCTTGTAAAGATGATGGATAGATCGGTGGTGATTATGGTGGATCACAGTGATACCTGGCTTCATTGACCATGCACGGTGGTAGATCCTAGATATCAGGATAATATATCTCTTAGATTTAATTATTTACAATTGTTATCAGTTTGGGACTTCATTTCTTGTTGGGTGTGTATTTTTCCCATTTATACTTTGGTTGTATTCTTTTTTACTCTATTTTATTCCCTAGAGTTTATTTCATGCATGGTTTATCTCTAGATGTTATAGTCTTTACTTTATAATCCTCTACACTATTTCATGGAGATGACTGGGTCCATGCATACAGGTTCATTAGGAAAAGTCCTCCCATTATAGTTATGCCTTATTGATGCTTGTTGCTAACCCCTAGCCTATTAGAGGCAGGCTTGGGTCATGATCTCTCAGCCTTCTATAGGTTATGCAGGACCCAGTGGGTCAGGTCGTTACATTATCCTCTCAACTACTCCATTTTTTTAGGAGGTCTTACTACAAAACTTGGTTCATTATCTCATGTTTCTCAGAATAATCCTCCACTTGGCTATTTGTGAACTTTATACCATTATTAATTTTGAACCTCATAATATTCATTCCAAGCATCCTTTCATCTTACCTATAATATTGTGTTATACAACTGAACAATTCAGACTTGTGGTAAATGAAAAGTATCCATTTCATACTACAAAAATCATAAATGAAAAGAACATAATACCATTTCCCATCAATATATCTTGGTGATATAGGTCTAAAACATATTCATGAACTATTTCAAGAACTCTTATTGAATTTTTTTCTTTTTTCATTTATGTTTTTTGAATGATCTTCCCCTATTGGAAAGTATTTCACATGTGCATAAAATCACATGATAGATTGGGGAGATCTTGAGTTGCATTGAATTTCACCATATCTTCCAAGGATGGATGGTATAAATGTACATGTCATTTATTCCACAACCTATTTTCTTCATCCTTGTTTAGAAATAATATATATTCTTCTCCACTTACGAGGTATATATTCCCCTTAATTATCTTTCTCTACAAAAAAATTGAACCATATTTTACCTTAATGATATACAACTTCTTCGTAAATCTTATAGCATTACCCAAGTCACATAATTGACTAACACTTAGAAAATTGTGATTGAGAGATTATACAACCAAGACATTAGTATTTCTCATATATTTTCATCCAAAATTGGATTTACCTGAGCCAATAATCTTCACGTCTTCTTTGTTTCCAAATCCAATGACACCTTCCTTATCATTATTAATGTCTATCACAAGATCCTTATTTACCATCATATAGGTGGTGCATCCACTATTAATGATCCAGGTTCTGGTATGATATGATGATTTTAAATTAATATCTAAAACCACTACCTTCTCAACTCTTTTATTTTTGATCCATGCCTTGGGATTTATACTTGAAGTATTATAGACCAATTTCATTATGAAAAGGTGCAAATAAATTTTTCATTTTGAACTCATTTGATGATTCCATGAGTTTCTACTTATAACCACAATAGGTATACTTCGACACATTCATCTACATTGTTGGTGAGAAGTATCTAGCTATGTGTCCAAATCCTCAACACTAGAAATAGTGACCATCAAAAGTATTCCTAGAATATTGAACTCAATGTGGTTTTATTTTTTTCTCTTATGACCTTTGGTACCTCTTTTCTATGGAAAAACATTTTGGGAATGTCACATATTTCCACAATAATAACACTTGTTATGAGGTGAATTTATATGTTTCATTGTTATAAGACTTGATATTATTTGGGTTCTTTGAACCTTTTGATTCTGATTCATACCCAAATCAATTTTAAACCTTAGAGTGGATACACGTGGTCTAGAATAAATCAAAAATTCTTTCAATTTTTGATCAATACCCATACCAGCTATGTCATTTTGATGTGTCATTTGTTTCTCCTAAAAATTCATTAAATATTTTACTAGACCTAGGAATGAAAACTTCCATTTTCCCTTGTGAACTTGTTTTCAAATTCCATGCCAATAATTAAGATTCTATCATGATCTTAAAATTTTCATCACATAATGATAAATTAGTCATCCATCTTTATGTTATATTTGTCCCTATATTTCACTATCTTAGTCTAACCATTGATCACCCTAATCTATTATTTAACACTAATATTTTACTCAATTAACTCTACTGATTTCTCTATCTTTAAAGACTTAATCTATTCAATTTATACCTTCAACTAAAACTTATCTTCTTCCTTATATGGTATATAGAGTTTGGAATCATGAACCACTCTATTGGATTTCTTTTTTTTTGTCTCTCCAAACATCTATCTCCTCAAGAGAAAATCTGAATTCAGCCCCGAGATAAAATCTTCCTTCCACTTATCCTTCTGCATTGTCACTCTATTCCCTTGTATTGTAATTTACCAAAATTGTCACCCTATAATTTTACTTAAAATATTTATATACTTAAATTTATTCTACATTAGTGTCTTTAGAATTTTCACTCTTATGAAAGAAGGTTATTCTTTTTGAATAAATTTCACTTAATGCTTTTCCTACCTTTCACATTGCTTGAATACTTCTTCATGGGAATTTAAGCTTCATCCTCATCATCATATTGAAACTTCTTAGGATAACTTTCTAAAATATGTATAAATTCTCTACACTGAAAGCATACGAGTGGAATTTTCCCATTAAACTTTCTATTTCCCCTTTGTATATTTAAGTAAAGGAATGACATGACTTCTTACTCCTCTTCTTATTCCTATACATCATCTATGGTAAGATTATTTCTAGGCTTAAATTCCACCTCTTTGGATTTCCTTTTTTCCATTGACTCATTACCATTATTTATCATCTAATATGTGATATGAGTGTTGTGTAAACTATACAATGTCATCTTCTTTTGATATTTTTCCTTTAGTGTAGAGATTTTATTATTGAATTGAGGTTTCAGACTACTCAGGATGTGGTTGATGATATTAACATCATCAAAAAATTTCTCTAATACCATGCATGTCCTCCAAAACAAAAGTCACCAATTCAAATAATTCATCTACTGACTTATTAGAGTGCATTATTAGGTCCTCATGCTTATTCCATAGAACCAACAACCTAGATTCTCATAATTTTAAATCTCCCTCATAGATATTTAGTGACTTTTCCCATATTGGATGAAATAACTTTCATGACAATGCCTTCATATAGATATTGTTTGATAAGTATCCCCCTAAAGTATTGATTCCTTTGGCATTAGCATCCAATTATATTTGACCTAATTTTGATGAATCTATATCATCTATACTATCTTAAATTCCATGATTTTCATTTATAAAGACATCCATAACTAATGATCATAATTAGTGATACATCTAATTATTCAAAAATTGAAAAAATTTCCCAACAAAGATCAGAATCCATTTTTGATTAGTAATCTCTATTACATCCACTAAGAGAGGAATATTGATTTTAACATTTCCTTATGATTCCAATTGTTGGCTCTACCAAGTTAAATAACCTGATAGGGGTGAAATAGGGTATGATAGATTAAAATCATCCCTCGTTTAGATATTGTTTCATATTTAAAAAAAATCTCCCATTATCATGGTAATGTATGAGAAGAAATAAAAACATGCATGAGACATAACAATTTTACTTGGTTCACCTGCACTGGGCTACATCCAAGGATCACACACAAACATAGTGTCAATGTGAGAAAAAACATTAATATTCACTAGAATTGTGAATACAATTTTTTGGATATGGACACTCCATTTTAGGTTCACTTCCTTTACAATAATTAGGGTTTTTATAAAAGACACCCAAGGCTCATTTCCTTCTTTATCTTCCTTTGCTCATTGTACTAGGGTAGGACTTTATGAGCTCACTTCTATGTCAACTAAAGTGTACTCACATGTTCTTCAGAAGATTATCATATTGATCACTTAAATCAAAGTTTTTTACATCCCATTTGGTGAATCATGAAGATTAAATTTCATCCACTTGATAAAATCCACTTTAACATAGAATTTATGAGGAATTATTTATAGGTTCAGGAAACTTTCACCTTTTCACAAACTTTTAATTACTTGTGTCTAACTTCAAAAACTTTCAAACAAAATTTATGTATAATCATGGCATGTAATGTTTCATTTTATTATAAAACCCAATTGTTATTATAGATATAAGTCTCTTTTCTGCATCCAAATGATGTTTGATTCATTACTTCATGTAATAAACATATTTAGACAACTCTTATGTGATTTAAAACCCTGAAATTACCTAAGGTATGGGATAAAAAATGATTAGGGCAGTGCCCTATTTATATATGAGGATGACCCTTCATGAAACTTCATTATGCGAACCAATATGGTGTGTAACTTTATTTTCTCATTGAACTCTAATTATTTGATATCTCATTTAGCATAAAACTCTTTATCATTGCACAACTCCCATATGTATTTCAAGGATTCACACAACTTCACCTACATCATGAAAATATGTATTATATGCAATTTCAACACTTTTGTGAAAAATAGTCTGTAGATATATTTTGATGAGGAAGCCTTGAATCTTCACTTGCCTGTAACTTTAAGAAACTCATACACCCTTTCACACAACATTTTTATTTATTTGAAAATATTACATTTTACAAAAACATATTTTCTCTACCTATAAATTTTGGACCCCAAAAATTTTAAAAACATTATGAAACGTGACCCCCTTATATGAACAACTTATTGTACACATTCTGGAGATTCCATACATAATTAATGGATAATTATCAACATAATCTACCAATAACCAATCTAGAACTTCACAACTGACCTAGTAAACCATCTTTTTCAACAAACAAAATTAAACCAAAACACTACAAAGTAACCTTGATATATATTTTTTTAACAGTTGTTAGCATGATTCCTCCTATTCCATGCCATTATCTAAAATAAAAGAAAATTAGGTATGATAATACTTAAAATAATAGGTATATAAAAAGGTAAACTATGAACTTAGAAGTAATAAATTATAAATTACATGTATATCCTAACTTATAAGTCTCTAGGTTTCAATCTAGGTTATCCATGGTAATTTTCCTTTGAGGTTTTATAACGTAACATTATATTTAATTCCTTCATAATGGTTCATAAAGAGATTATGAATTTACCAAAGCATATCCCCTGGGAGTATCAAACTATATATACCACAAGGCCTCTTCATTATGAACTAGGTGCAGGTTGAGTTAATATCCAATAAGACCTTTCAGTATTATTACCCCTAGGTACATATGTTCTAGAGCCACATCCACTTATAGTATCCAAATATGTATTTTATTTATTAGAAACCACTCAATCTATACTTTACCAAAATTTCAGGAAGTTTTATTATACTTAGACTTATCCCTATGGTTTTTTCTAATTTATTGTTATCCTAATCCCCAAAAATAACTACACATTTATTTGATACCAACTATAATGACCCAAGCCTCTTTCACATATTATAACATGATTTTTAATATAAATATACAGTAAACATAACCCAAGTGTCTAGAAGCCTAATGTATTTGGAAAACTAGGTTCATAAAACATTAACATGAATCTAAAATACAATATATTTATTTTAAACTACATAATGCGAACCAAGATCCCTTTAAACCTCTAAAACTACGTAAGATAACCTGGGGAAATACATAAACAAAATGGGTGAGAAATAAATCCCATTAAGGGAATAAGCATGATAATGAAGCATAGTATATGAGTCAAATGGCATAACATTATATCATAAAATACAAAGCTCAAGAATAATCATAGAGAAGCATGAAATAAGGAATATAGAATCATGATATCATGAAATTATAGGAATGTGGAAACATTATAATACATGAAATCATAATCATAAGTCAAGGATCACCATCAAGACATCATAACATGGTGGAAAGAGTCCCATAATGGATTTGGTTTACTCCCTAATCCCGTTCCTTTAATCTTAAGATATATAAACATTACCCAATGAATTGGATCGCTATCTAGGCACACCTATCATAACATATACATGAATATGTATACCATGTGAGGGAATAAAACATAAGTCATAAGAATAATAAATACCCATGGAATGTAATTAGTTACTATAATAGAATAACCTAGGTAAAACCATAATATCACCTGAATTGGATTTCCACAGGGTCTAAAGTGTGTTCCCGATCACCATGGGCTATCGAAAAGCACCATGGTATCATAAAAAAAGTAGAAATGATTTCACCCTCCAATAGACATATGATATGATATAAGTGATCAGAGTGTTGCATTAGATATCTAAAATACATCATATGTCAAGAAACCAAACCAAAAAGATAAATCCCAACAATGGTATAACAAGTTATAAAAAAACTAGAAGTACAAGAACATGAAACCCAAAGAAACCCCCATGGCCATATCAATATGATAATAAGTCACCACCATCCTAACCCACCAAAAAGGCAACACAAACTAGGATAGTTTTCCTCTGCATGAAACTCTTCCCATTACACATACCCTGTAAAAACATGACTATGAATTCCCCAATGAAAAAATTAGGGTGTGATATCAAGAGCCCAGTAGAATAATACCAGGAATATATACAATTTTTATCAACATGAACCCATTAATTATTGATTAAATTAGATTTCTAAAAGAATTTTAAAATAAATAATTTTCCATTTAAAAATAATCCTTTTGTTTTCTTTCAATAACACACCATTCCTCTCAAAATTATTCCATATTCAAATAAATAGATCAATATGACATATCACATTTCCAATAGCACAAATAGATGAAATAAATAGATTTCAAGCATAAATATCCATATCAATATCAAGTGGTAAAATAATCATATCAATATAAATGCATGTAATGTATCTACAAATCACCAAAGGTGGTCCATGACAAGACGGAGTACAAAATTAATAAAATATTCAGAAACTAGATAGAATAAGTGAATCCTAATATCTAGGAACCTTAATCCCTTATAAAGGATACCCCTAGAAACTCTATCATCTTGGGAACCTCCCCTAGTTGTAGCTACATCTACTAGGGCTCATTTATGTCCAGTTTTCCCTTACTCCCCAAGGTCTCCAAATTTTATATTACGTCCTCATTACATTCAAGAAAAAAATCATATTTCAAAAAAATCCAAGGAAAAATACATTTAAAATCACTTCCCACATTTTCATAAAAAAAAATATATATCAATTCTACACCGCTCCATTTCTTGAAAAAACACTTTCATTTCAAATTCATATTTGAGGCATTTTTTTAATACAACATGTTCATAAATCAAGTTTTCAAATAAATACCCTTTTGAAACACATTCTTTTTCCATCAAATTTCAAATACAATTTTAATATTCAATTTTATAAATTAAGACAAATGAAATCATCATAAGAACTATAAGATATCAAAGGGATAGACCATAAGATAGAGATACCTACCTCAAGAACGATGAAAATGTTATTTCCTTCTTAACTGGTGATGAGATGGTATGAGACTCAATCCTAGAGAACCTAGATTTGAGAGAAAAAATGTAAATTATATATATATATATATGTGTGTGTTTTATACATTGATTTAGTCTCAAAAGGATTAAAATTAATAGAGAAGAATATAATAAAATAGGTTGGAAAGGATCCACTTACTAGATTTCAACCAACAGAGAGCTAAAATTCCATATGGTATAAAGAATCACTAACATAATAAAGGATATATCCAAGAATGTCACCAAAGAGCCTATAAACCAAGATAAATAGAATTAGGGTTTAGGGAGGAAGATTAAAGTGGTTAAATAATTATCTCATGTGAAAGTTATGCTTTTTCCCTTACTAAACTGCATTCCCAATGGAATCGTCGGTGAGCCACTAGGCCTCATCAGTTGTCTAGTGGAACCAATAGCCATGCATGTGTTTCTCTAGTCTACATTAGTTATATAATTCCCTATACTAGATAACAGGTGGCCTTCTACTACCACGAACCACCAAAACCAATCCTCCAACTTATGAAAGACCCAGGAATTGAAAGTAAAAAAACAAAATAATCTTTGTGCATTATTTCATACATTGTGGTGGGAAAATTATCCCCACCATAAAAGATTTATGTCCCCAAAAAATCTCAAGATCATGAACGCAAGAAGATATAATGTTATGACCCCCTCCCATCAAAGATATCGCAATTAGGGGAGAGAGATAATGACCCCTGAGTCCCACCTCCAGTAGGCCCTGATTTGGTGACTAGAATTGAGGATATAAAATCATGTGATATGGGAGGCATTACCCTCTATAATAATATGGGATCGAGAGATAAGATGGATCATCCAAAAAAACTCCAAGACATAATATTAAAGAAAACCAAAAACCATCCCACATGCATCTATAAATAGAACCGATGCAAATAAAATTCTCCAAAGTAAATACCCAAAAGTAAAGTTAAAGCAATGACACAGAAATTGTCAAGGATCTGAGCTTGTAATGTCTATAATGGTTCACATAGTACTCCTGGAAACCTGAAAATAGTTTTATATGTGTAGGGTTATCATACAAGTATACTGAGTAGGAAAATAAAATTCTCTCATGCATATGTGAAAGAAGCATACTAATGAACCTATGAGAAAACAACATAACCAAACAACACCTATCGAGGTATACTAACTATCCCATCCTCACCAAGGATCTCTAACCAAATAATGAAAACCAAGTAACATAATATAAAAAATAATCACATCAATAAGGGTACCATGCACCACTTTCCCACTGGTATTTCACTCTCACACCCAATTTCATATGTCTTGGAACTCTCATCTCTTCTGTATACCACACCGCCCTATATGCATGGTCAAAAGACACCTCGCCCACTGACACTTGGTCGCACCTCCCCAAAAGCACATCCACAACACTTCTCACCCGAAAACACTTAGTCCACAACATAGCCACTTCCAAAACCAGAGTATTAGGGTTTTGTGAACATGTATCACATCAACATCGTTCACTCCTCCTATTATGCATGACCCCCACTAGAAGTCACCCCAGAAGAACATTCATATCACATCCTTCCTGAAAACACCTAGGCGGCCACCCTACAAGCACTGTCACATCTCGTCTAAAAACACCTGGGTTGTCATAACCACCATCTAAGGCACTAACAGAACTCTAGACATCACAACTTTTGCAATACCTACCTCACCTAAAAGAGAGTTGGGAAAGAGTAGGTACCTAGCCATCTTTACTCCTCACTGAATGTCAGTAAAAACACCCATGTGTGACTATGCTAGTGTCGAAACATAGTGCTTGATGTGGTTGGGGTGATTATAGAAATCACACAAATATACAAGTAAATGTATATTGTATCAAACACTCAAGACCAACCTATGGGTTCACAAACTAACTAACCAACTCACAACACCATCACTTTTTTCCACCTATAAATGTATAACACCACACAAAAAGCTATAACCCCATTCCACATTTCCAACCATATCCATTTAATCATCTAATTATTTTCATTATTTAGAATCAACAACATTTAATCACACAACCCATTACTTAATTATTCATTTAAAATTTTCACCCCATTAAACAACCCAACTTAATCCATTTCAAACATTATCAAAAAATTATTTATTTATTCCATCACTACTTAGGAATCTAGCACAAAGAAACCACCACCTCACCACCCCAAAATCATGGCCAAACAAACCACCTTTTCACATCAAAATCACGGCCAAAAAATCCACCTCACCACCCCAAAACATAGCCAAACAAACCACCTCCCCACCCCCAAAAACATGGACAACAAAACACCTTGATGCCTCGAAATCACAGCCAAACAAACCACCCCTCTCCCCAAAATAATGGCCAAAAAAACAAAATCACCACCCTAAAATCAAAGAAACAACACCACCTCACCACCCCAAAATTATGGGAAAGAAAACCACATCACCGACCCAAAATTAGGGCCATCAAACCACCTCACCACCATAAAATCACAGCCAAAAAACCACCTCGCCACCCCAAAACCAGAGCCAAACAAACCACCTCCCCACCTTCCCCAACCACACATCACCATCCCATAAGAATAACCACACATCAAAGTGAAACTAGATCATTTTACATATTTACAAAGGGGATTTAACACATTTCACTTTATTTTAGGGGTGTTATGACACAACCCATAATCTCGGGGCAACCATTTCATTAGAAAAATATAATTGGTTAATAAATTTCCATTTTAGGGTGATATCATAATAATAAAAACCAAATAAGAATTCATAGAACATACATCTAGTGCAAAAAAATCCAATAATGGTCATAATTTTCAGCAGGGCATCAAGCTCGAACCATCCATAATATCACAAATAACATCAAAGATATAAAAGCATACAAATAAAACCTCATTTAACCCTTTCAATTTCAATTTACCAATTATTCATCTTTGATTAAGCTGGAACAACCAAAATCCATAGATAAAAAAAGTGAACCCCTCCTGTATGATACATAATAAAGATGAACAAGGGAATCCCAACCTCAAAGAAGCTTTGTCGACTCGTTGCGCACTGTATGGCAAAAAAGTATGCCAAAAAACCACAATCACACCATGAGAACACATGAATCAACCTGCACCACAACCAAAAACCATAAAAATGAAACCCAAAACACACCCCAAACCATAACAACATCACCACAGTGAATCCCTGGGATAAGAATGGAATAAAACCTACCAAGAAAAAGGAATGTATTATCATGGATTGAAAACGAACAACCACCAGGACCAAAAGATCAAACAGGGATGAGGAGGGATTGAAGAACTCCTTGGGGTACCTAGGTTTTTTCCAAAATTAGAGGAAGAATAAGTCATGGCCAAATGAATAAAAATTCATCCAAAAATAACTTTTAAAACTGTAGTGCATCGGGGATTTACACGATGTGTAATCCCCTTCATGTGGTGTAATCCTCAGGGTTCAGTTTCCTAGAAAAAGGTGTTGAATTTTTATTATTTAACCCCAAAAATCTACACATTGTGAACTAACCTCACACAATCCATGAACCACTGTTACACTTCATGTAATACACTTACACAAAATGTATTTCCTGAACCATTTCTGTTTCACCTCCATCTTCCACCAAAAACTCTCAGAACCTCTCCTAAACACCTCTAACAACCAAAACTAGAAAATTAATGGACTAGGAGGGAACATAAAATTACATCAGATACCTCTAAAAATATTATCTCCCTCAAGAATCAAAAAACAAGACCAAAAGAAAAGGGGTCCAAAAAACCACCCCATGAGATACCTCTCAAGGGTATCATCATACCTCAAATGTTACCACCAGACAAATAAACCAACCTAAATGACCACAAAACTCACTAAAAAACTAAAACACCATAACCACAAGCCACATATTCTCACACAAACATACTACCATAAAAACACTACACAACCACCTCAAACTTCACATAGCCCAAAGCAAAAACCACTACAACTAAGGAACCACACTGTCCTGAACACACGAATCAGGTAATTTCATCTTCCATGTCAAGATAATATCTACTTTGGGCCATAATAACTCACCATCATGGGTTTAATTGCATCACAATTAATGCATCTCAATTAGGAATCAGGCCATCCTATTTTCATGTGTCAAGACTTTATCACACATCTCTCCACACATATCACAAACCAAGGAAAATATCTCATCTCATAAAATAAAAGGATCCAACGTCGCATCCCAAAGAAAAACAGAGCAAAGAAAAACTCAAAAAAACTTTGGTTAATGGGAACTTATATGTATCTCTATCTCCCAAGTACTCTCCTCCAGGCCACCATGCCTCCACAACACATGAACCAAAGAAATGTTCCATCCATGAAACACCTTCTCTTGGTGATCCTGGATCTCTACTGGATGTTCCATAAATGTTGTGTCATCCTCGATATCCAACTCTCCCCATTCAATGACATGGGATTCATCATGAAGATATCAGTGAAGCTAAGAGATGTGGAAGATGTCATTTATCCTCCCCAACCGTGATGGCATTGCCAACTAATATGCCACCTCGCCAAATCACCCCAACACATCAAAGGTCCCAAAAACCTGGGAGAAAGCTTACTCCCTCTTCCAAGACTCTAATTCCCACATCAAGGGGAAACCTTTAAGAACACATGTTCCCCAATATAGAACTCCAAGGGCCTCATTATACAATCAGAATAAGACTCATGTCAATTCTGCACTTCTCTCATCCTCTCATGGACAAGCTGAAGTCTCTCTGTCATGATCTACAACGCATCGGGACCAATAACGGTTGTCTCCCCAACCTTTGTCCAACACAACAAAGAACGACACGGTATCCCATAAAAATCCTACAAAAACCATGTTAATGGAAGAAGATATTATTATAATCAAACTAGAATAAGGAAAGATTTCATACCCAAGATCCACTAAATTCCAAGACACACACCCGCAACATATCCTTCAAGTTTTGGATAGTATGCTTTGTCTACCATCTGTTTAAGGGTGGAAAGTAGTGATGGTGTGTAACTAAGTTCCAAAATCATGTTGTGATACTCTCAAAACTTCTTAGGTAAAACATGCATCCCGATCTAAGACAATGGACCTCGTAACTCCATGCAACTACACAACCTCATCCATGTAACTCTTAGCCAAAGCATCCACTATGACTGACTCCTTGATCGCCAAGAAATGGACCAATTTCTTCAATCGATCCACAACCACCTAGTTATTATCACAAACTCCCTGATTTCTAGGTAACCCTATGATGAAGTCCATAGAGATGTCATCCCATTTCCATTTGGGAAGATCCAAGGGATGAAAAAAACCACCAAGAACATGATGCTCATTCTTTACCTACTGGCTAACCAATCACTTTTCTATAAACTCTGCCACTTCCCATTTCATCCTAGGCCACCAAAAATATATCTTCAATCCATGGTATATCTTAAAAATTCTTGGGTGTACCACCAAAGGAAATTTAGGAAACTCACAAAGAACTCCCCCACACATTGCTACAGGAACAAACAACCTCCCAAAAAACAAAATATGGTTCTAACCATCCTCTGACCATACCTATAGAGAATCACCATGGCTAAATTGATTGTGAGTCACCATGGCCTCTAAGTCTCCCCACTAAGACTCATCCACCTAATGCATTATAGAAGACTACACCATCATCTGAAACAAATATCCTCTACCACAATCCACTCTTGAATCTAAGTATAGGGCTTTCAACTCCTCCATTTCTCTCCAAGAATCCCCAGACTCCCAAACAACACCCTTCCAAAACATACTACTCAAAGCACTGGCTACAAAATTCCCCTTTCCTGAGGTTTTGTAGATATCAAAATCATAATATTGAAGAAACTCTATCCACCTCCATTGCTAAAAGTTCAAATCATACTGGGAAAAGATATACCTCAAACTTTTTTTATCTGTGAAGACCACATAGCACTCCCCAATGAAGTAATTTCACTATAAATTGAGCACAAAAAAACTACTTCTAGCTCTAAATCATGGGTAGAATAGTTATTCTCATGGGGATGTAACTTCCTATACCCATAATAGATCACTATCCATTACTACATTATAATTCACCCCAAACCTCTATGGGAAGCGTCACAAAATACCTCAAACATTACCCCTTAGACAACTTTAGCACTGGAGCACTAACCAACTTCCCCTTTAGGTAACTGCACGCTTCCAAGCACTAATCACTCCACACAAAAATTTGGTCTTTCCTAGACAAAGCAGTCAACGGGGATGCAAATAGAGATAAATATTGTATAAACCTCTGATAATAGCCTCCGAGACCAAGAAAACTATAAAACTCTACCACATTCGTATGTTATTCCTAAGATACAACTACTTTGACCTTCGATGAGTATACTACCACACCCTACTGAGACACCAAATGCCCAAGTAAATTCACCTCTCATGTCTAGAACTTACACTTTGACAACTTTCCATAGATATGGTGGTGTCGAAGAACATGCAAGATAGTTCTAAGATTCTTGACATTCTACTCCTATAAATTATAGTAGATTAAGATATCATCAATGAATATGATGATGAACTGATCTTGGAACTCATAGAACATGGAGTTTATAATCCCCATGAACATGGATGGTGTGTTCGTAACACCAAATGACATGACTACAAACTCGAAGTGTCCATACCTGTATTTGAAGGTAATATTTAGGATATCACCCTCCTTCGCCCTCAATTGGTGATATCTATACTTATAATCAATATTAGAAAACCAAATCACCCCTATCATCTGGTTAAAAAGATCATCTATTATTGGAAGAGGGTAATTGTTTTTGACTATCACCCGATTCGACCTCTGGTAGTCTATACACAACCTTAGACTATCATCTGCCTTCTTGGAGAACAACAGTAGAGAACCCCATGATGATACATTGGGATAGATAAAACCCTTCTATATCAAATCATTTATATGAATACTCAACTCCCACAACTCATAAAGTTTCATTATATAAGGAGTCATCAAAATAGAAGAAGCATTGATCTGCAAGTCTATCCCAAACTCAAAAATTACATTGAGGGGGTAGCATCAGAACCTCCTTGGAAAAAAACATCCAAGAAATCCTCCCAACAACCCTATGAACCTCTACCATCCTAGAATCCACTGATTCCAGCAACAACTCATCTAAAAAATAAAAGAAGGTGCTCCATACACCGACTTCCCACTAGAAAACTCCGCTCACCAATGAAAACCACACGCTGGTAATTCACATCTAAAAACATGACTCTAATCCAGAAACAGTCAATAATAGCACATATGGAATACAACCAGTCAGTTCTAAGGATGAAATTTTATGGCTACATTTATATCAATAAAATATCTTATTGGACAGATGTGTTCCCATCATTAGTTTTACATCCCCACCACACATCAAACAAGTTGGTCTTGCCTCTGATTGTCATAGTAAACACCAGGGTAACGGAAATCCTATCTATGTCTAGTCCCAAAGCATGGGATATATAGGGTGAAACAAAGGAGTGAAAATGTCTTGAATCAAACAAGTCACAAATTAGGGTACTAAACAAACTGATCATACCTATGATGATCTTTGGACCCTCTAGAACTGTTACCTCTACTGCATGCAACTGAACATGCCCAGCTCCTCTACCTCTCTACTAACGACCACCTCCACAACCATGCCCAAGTCATGGTCCTTAAATGTTATGAACATTTTAGGGTCGGCCTCTTCCTATTCAATACCCCCTTAGCATATAAAAAACCTGTTACCCCTACTGCTGAAATAGTCTCACTGGAAATTTGTTTTGAGTCTAATGTTAAACCATCCCACCTCCACCAAACTGAACTTAAGGAACCACTGGGAACTAGTTCTGGTGATGGACACAAACCCCAAAACCAAAACACACTGGCATAAAACTCCCAAGAAAATCATGGGAACCACTAGCCCCAGAAGGCCAGAAGGGAAGTTGTTGAGGTTGACTCCCTGTCAGTAGAAACCTCAAAGGTCCCGATGTTTGAGACCTACCACTTAAAACTTTTCTCCTTAAATAAACTTTATGGTTACCCTCCCATAGAAAACCTCATCATGAGTTCATTTTCTCAACCACCTCCTCCTTCTTCTAAACCTCCAGTTACATCAACAATGTAAAAGGAGTAACTGCATACTGGATAGAAGTATAGAGTGAATCCTCAAGAGGTCTCGCACGAGACTCCTCATCTGGAAAAATATTTGGGAAAAACGTAGAAGTTAATTGAACTTGATTCCTATATCTTACACTGACATAATCCCCTACTAAATAGAAAGAAGATCCTACCTCTTTACTGCCTTCATAGTCGACAAAGGAACTCTGCCCAGAACTCCTTATGGAATTCAACCCACAAAACATCTACCTCCTTCTTCTCTCCCAAATACAGTTTCCACCATTGACGCATAGCTTCTTGCATCTGACTGGATATCAAAGGGACCCAATAACCCATTGGGGACCGGATCAAACTGAAAGGGATCTTGAGTTCTTCTAACCAGATTCCTAACTCCGCATCTGAAACACCTTCCTTGTACTTCCCCAAATCCCGACATTGGAAAGCATACAATTTCATCTTACACTAATCATCCTCCTCAACCGAATCAACCATACAGTGATCAACTAAATTTTCCTACTGAACCTCAACTACCTAAGCCACATGTGAATGATGAATAGGAGCCATAGCTGAAAGAAAAATAAATAAATTCCTAAGCCTGGTAGTGTGGAATTTTATTAAGATTAATTTTAACTTGTTTAATTTTTTTATCTATTTAAATATTCCCAAAAACAAACCCAATTTAAACAATAACACAAGTCATCATGAAGTATGTACCTCTACTAGGTCTCTACCCTACAAATAGGTCCACCTCACTTGGTCATTCAATAAGCTCAGAGTCTGTTCACTGAATAATGGTTGGCCTAAAATCCCATGTCCTAGATAGTCTCCCTAGCCTATGACATGCACCAAGTTCAACTTGAACTATTTCCATACAACCTCATTCAATCATCACTATGCCTAACTCAAAACTCCATCCTATCTCTCAATCACTCCTCTGATACCACTCTATCCTAACCACCTCCCATCAAAGATATTATAATGATGGGAGAGAGATAACAACCCTTGAGTCCCACCTCCAGCAGGCCCTGGGTTAGAGACTAGAACTAAGGGTATAAAAATATCATGATACAGGAGGCATTACCCTCTATAATAAAATGGGATTGGGAGATAAGATGGATCATCCACAAAAAACTCCAAGGAATAATATAAATGAGAAAAAACCATCCCACGTGCATGTATAAATAGAATTGACACAAATAAAAGACTCTAAAGTAAATGCCCAAAAGTAAAGCTAAAGAAGCGACATATATATTATCAAGGATTCGAGCTAGTAATGTCCATCACGGTCCATGTAGACCTCTTAGAAAACTAAAAAAAGTTTAATATAAATAGGTTGAGCATACAAGTATACTCGGTAGAAAAACTAAAGTCTCCCATGCACATGTGAAAGAAACATACTAATGAACCTGTGAGAAAAAATTAGAACCAAACAGAACATATCTAAGTATACTAACCATCCCAACCTCACCAAGTCCTTCTCACTAAATAACACAAACAAAGTAATATAATATAATAATAATCACATTGTTAAGGGTACCCAATGCCACTTTCCCACTGGTATGCCACTCTCACACCCAACTTCGTATGTCATGGAGCTCCCATATCTTCTCTATACCACACCTCCCCACATGCATGGTCACAACACACCTCACCTGCATACACCTGGGTCTGCCACCCCACAAGCACAACCATAACATATCTCACCTGAAAACACCTATGCCACAACACAACCACTGCAAAAACCAGAGTAGTAGGGTATCTTGAACATGTAGAACATCAACCTCTTACCTTCCTCCTACCATGCATGACCCCTACTAGAAGTCGTCCCAAAAGCATGGTCATATCACATCCCACTCGAAAACACTTGGGCCACCACCCCACAAACATGGCCATAGCTCACCTGGAAAAAAACCTAGGTTATCACAATCACTATCTAATTCACTAACAAACCTCTATACATCACATCTAGTGCAATACCTACCACACCTAGAAGAGAGATTGGGAATTAGTGAGTACTCATCCATCCATACTCCTCACATGATGTTAAGAAAAACACCCCCCATGTGACTATGCGGGTGTCAGCACATAGTGTTCGATATGTGTGGGGTGCATATAGAAATCACAAGAATATACAAGAATATATATATATATATATATATATATATTATCAAACACTCAAGCCCAACCAATGGGTTCACAAACTAGCTAACCAACTCACAACACTAGAACTTTTTCTACCACCTCTAAATGAATAACACCACAAAAAAAAACCACAACCCCATTCCATATTTCCAACAAACTCCATTTAATCATCACATTGTTTTCATTATTTAGCATCAACCACATTTTATCATACAACCCATCACTTAATTATTCATTTCAAATTTTTACCCCATTAACCAAACCAACCCAATCTATTCCAAATATTATCAAACAATTATTTATATATTCCATCACTACTCAGACATCTATCACAAAGAAACCACCAACCCACTATCCCAAAAGTATGGCCACACAAACCACCTCACCACCCCAAAATCATGACCAAACAAACCACCTCAACACCTCAAAAGAACATCAAAAAAACCACCTCTACACCCTAAAATCATGGAAAAACAAACCACCTCGTTGCCCCAAAATCAAATCCAAACAAACCACATCACCACCCCAAAAACAAGGCCAACAAACCACCTCTCTTCCCCAAAATCACGGCCAAACAAACCACCTCACTGCCCAAAAATCATGGCCAAAAAACCACCTCGCAGCCCCAAAAGCACGAACAAAAAAACCACATACCCCAAATTCCCCAACCACACATTGTTATCCCAAAAGTATGGCCACACATCACAACACAACAAGATCATTTTACATATTTGTAAAGATGATTTTATCAAATTTCACTTTATTTCAAGGGAATTATCACACAAGCCATAATCCCGGGTAAACCATTTCATTAGTAAAATATAAGTGGTTAATCAATTTCCATTTTACGGTGACATCACAAAAATAAAAACCAAAGATGAATTCATGGAACATATATCCAACATAAAAAAATTCCCCCAAAACAACAATTTTAAGTGAGGCATCAGGCCCGAACAATCCACAATATCACAAATAACATCAAAGTTGTAAAAGCATGTGAATCAAACCACATTTACCCCTTTCAATTTCAATTTAACCAATTCTGCATCTTTGATTAAACCATAAAAACCATAATACATATAGAAACAAAACTAAACCCCTCCCGTATGATGCAAAATAAAGATAAATGAGGGAATCCCTTCCTCAAAGAATCTTTTCTGACTCACTGTACACCGCAAGGTGAAGAAGAACACCCACAATCCACAACCGCACCATGAGAAAACATGGATCAACCTACACCACAACCAAATACCATTAAAATGAAACCCAAAACACACCCAAAAACATAATAACATTACCTCAGTGAATCCACAAGATAATAAATGGAAGAAAACCTACCAAAAATAAGGAAGGGATTACCATATATTGCAACTGAATAACCACTGGGACCAAAAGATCAAAGAGGGAAGAAGAGGGCTTGAATAAATCCTCAGGTGCCTAGGGTTCACCCAAAAAAAGAGGAAGAATAATCCATGGTAGGATGAATAAAAATTAGGCCATAAAGAACTTTTAAAATTGCACTACGTTATGGATTTACACTACGTGTAATCCCCTTTCATGCCATGTAATCCTCAGGGTTTGATTTCACCAAAAAAATGCATCACCTTTTTTATTTAGCCCTAAAAATATACATGTTAGGAAATACCCTCACACAAGTCGTGAACCACCATTACATGTCTTGTAATATACTTACATGGCGTGTATTTCCTGTAGCAGTTCTATTGCACCACCAGCTTCCACCAAAAACTCTTAGAACCTCCCCTGAACACCTCTAACAACCAAAATTTACAAAGTAACAGACCATTAGGTAACATAATGTTATAGATAATTTCATTATTGAATAATTAATTCCTCATGATCCAATGTCTCATAGTAGTCTCTATCACACTTTTATCACATTTGAACCAATGGTATTTTCTTTCCATGAATCGCCTTATATTTTTAGTCTATTACCAGAATAGGTATTCAAACCACTAAGGTGTCGGGTTTAATATCAATTTCCTCCCACTCAATAACATGGTATGGGTCTGAATGGTGATTATTTAGTTAGGAAATGTGGAACATTTTATGGATAGAATTCAAATGATCAAGTAAGTTTAAATGATAATACACCTTCCCAAGTCACCCCACAATCTCAAACAAGTCAACATAACAAGGTGCTAACTTACCCAATGTCCCCAAATGTCTATGTCCCATGTGAGGTTAAACTTTGAGAAAAAACTAATCCCCTAAATCAATGTGCAATGGATGATGATGTTGATAGGAATAATATTTTTGACGACTCTGAGTTGTCTCCAACCTATTCCTAATCAATTACATGATATTCATCATTTTCTGAATGATGCTTTTTCCAACCAAGGATCATTATCCAACCTATTCCCAACAAAGAGTAAGTTTGAAAGGCCTCATTTACAACACCTCAAATGGTGTCATCCAAATTTAACATTTGAAACTATTTTTATATGAAAAAACTACTAAGGTTCGATGTTTATCCCATGAACCACTAAAGTCAAGTATACCTTCTCAGAGTATATCTTCAAGAATCAAGATGGCTCACTTAGTCTTTTAATATATATATGGATGATAATTGATGATCAAATTAAACTAAGAACCAATATTTGTTTACAATCCACTCCAGATTTGGGATGTAAAGTGAGGGTCTCTATCTAAAATGATAGTAGATGACACACCATGAATTCTGAAAACCTCCTGAAAATACAAGTTCCCAATATACTCTACCTTTTTTGACTCCTTTATATGTAGGAAAATCGATAATTTCATGATTAATTTAATAATAACCCATACCACATCCTTACCACTAGGATACTGAGGTATCCCAGTCATGATATCCATGGCTATCTCATCCCATTTCCATACTAAAATGGGTAAAGTGTGTAGAAACCCAGGGTGAATTTAATGTCCCAACTTAATTTTATAATAACTGAGGTACTTCAACACAACACCCACAATCAACCATATCATTTCTATCCACCAGTAATGATGTATCAAGTTATAGTACATCTTGGTAGCTCTAGGGTGCATGGACCAACTCGAACAGTTTCCATTATCCATCAACATTTTCCCCAAGTCTATCAAAAAAACCATCCTAAATTAGAAGAAAAAAACTCCATCAGGAGTAAAAAACCAATCACCTGAGGTCTCCCCACTATAAATATTCCTACTAAAATACTAACACTCTACATCCTCATCCTATCTAATTAAAATATAATCATATATAAATGATATTTCTTAAATAAAATCTTAGAATACTTGTCTTCCATATCTCCCTTTATCCAAGCATTTCTAATAAAAAATCTCATCAATCACTAGTCTTCCACTAATTAATTTACTACCTAGGTGTAGAAGCCCCAAACTTCACTCTGAATTATAGTGCTAAAAACACTATATATTTTTTTTCAAAATTATAAAATAATAAACATCACATGAAAAATGTACAGTCTGGGTATATTTTCAGCCTATATATTTAGAGGATTATAAAATATTAATACATATCAATGTTTTTAAAAAATTATAAAAACTCTTATCTAAATTCACTTGATATAGACTCTTAATCAAGACCATTCACCATTGATCATCTACTCATCACTATACTTATGAAAATCATTTTAAAACTTCAAATGAACACAAAATTTCTCATTAATGGATTTTAAAACATGAAAGGAAATAATTTCCCTTTAAATATTCTATAAAATTTATTTCTAAAGAAATTCACTTAATATAAAATATTTTTAGGAAAATAAATTTTTTTATAAAACACATAATTTTCCCTAAACAACAATTTATGGTTTTCAAAATTCACAATAAGATATACTTTCAGAAATTTTAAAATACATATCATTTTTAAAATCCATAATATTTAAAAATATAATATCCTTTGTAATAAATCCATATTTATCCTTCAAAAACTTCAAAACATTAATTTTGGAAATAATAATTCTTTATTGAATATAATGATACCTTGAATACTTTAAGAAAACTATTATGGACACTAGAAATATCGAATCTCTAAACATCACTTTTAGAACAAATTCCTATTAAGTTCATTGGTTCACTCACCATTCCTCATCATAATAATCATTATCCAAGTGATAATTTTTAAGTAAACCATTTTTATAAATATTTTCTTTCTCAATATAAACCCATTAAAAATAACCTTTCATGAAAACTTCATATCTATGTAATTTTAAAAGATAAGAATAATTACATATCCAATAAACATAAAAAAATACTAATAATAAAAATCCATGCTTTTATAAGGATTATAAGTAGTACAAAAATTCATAGGTAGCACATATAAATGAGTCCAGAAAATTGAACATAAGAAAATAATTTTAATAACATATATGGAATATAAATGAAAAATATAAAGTATGGCTATACAATACATGTAATCATGAATGACATACATAGAATTTTAAAGAACAATTCATGTATAAAATAATAATTTCAACACTTTAAAACCATCCTGAAAGAAGTAAAATAAAATTATTGGAACAAACACACCTATAAATAGGGTTTTGAAAATAGAATTTTAATAATAAAATTTTCCTTAATTATGGTTTTGTATTGAAGTCTTAAAATATAATTTTAAAATAATATACCCTTTTCAAAAATATAATTTTAATGAAAACATTTTCCCATATAATAAAAAAAATTGGAAAATAAAACCATTTTTCCCTTATGATTAAGGTTTTTAGAAAAGAATATAATTTTAAGAAAAAAAAATTATTTTACATGAATAAGGGTTTTAACAAATAGTAATAAAATCAATTTTCATTTTACTTAATTTATAAACTTTCATAAAACCCAAATAATATTCTATAGATCCCCTTCTTTGGAAATAGTCCTCTTATGGCCATACTCTTCCGATAAAAGCACCTAGCTGATGAAAATTCTAATATTATATTTCATGATCAAAATTCAAGAAAATCATATGAGGTATTGAAACTATACCCAATGGGAGAAGATAATACATAGTAAGATACTCTCCATTTAAAAAAGGAAGTCATGCCTTTTTTGTTTCTTAAAATATAACCCCTTATTATTTGTTTTCACATTATACCTAATTATTATATTTTATACATGGATAGGATTGGATTCAATCAGGATCCTGTTAAGATTTTCTAAGGCCAACTTTTCTATTTATTAATTTATAAGCTTCAAAATGTGGAACTTCATTGAGGTTAAGATCCTATAGCTCACTATATAAGCGGAATACTACTTCTAGGTCATGCAGAGATAAAAACAAGGTTTTATAAATGAGATCATTCATTATTGGTGTCATGTTCCATTAATTTAATCTTTTTTGTCAACAAAATTGACATGAAAACTGATATAATGATGATATATTAAATAGATATATATATATATATATGATCTTTGATTTTCTGTAACTTTCAAGTGAGGAAGAATAAATTTCATTTATATTATTAATATATTTATTAACTTATAAATATAACACATGTAAAAAACATTGTTCTATTAATAAATTCCATTTATATTATTAATATATTTATTAACTTATAAATATAATTTCTCTATAATTATTTAATACATATATGTACATGTAAAAAAAATTATTTCCAAAGTATATTTATTTTAAACACTTTCTTTACCAAGATAAATATTATAAATTTATATTTATTATAATTCTAAGAAATTGATTAACATTATTAGGATATTATAAACATGATTTATAAAAATATTTTTGATTAAATTATAAATTTCTTAATGATATGATTTAATTAACTTTTACATATATATATATTTTCTTGAAAAAAATTAATACTTAATTATAGAATGTATTATTTTAGCTTGTTTTAATTATAGAATGTTTTCTTAATTATAAAATTTATTTAAAGGACATAAATATATTAAAATTTTGGGATGTTACATTATACCCCTATAAAGTAATTGAATCCTCACATTCTAATTATCCAAATAAATATTTAATTTACTAATTAACCATAATATCAAAGATCATATAAAGCCTAAATGTTATTAATGCCTTTAAACATATTTATATAAATTAAAAAAAAACTCCTCAAATAAACCCTTCAATAAAACATATAATAAACTTAAAGTATTTATTACTATAAATGTATCCTAAATTTACAAAAACAAGGATCACTAGATCTCTCATTAACCAAATATATCATCAATCGCTTAATGACTTATCTCCAAAATTCTAACAATATGAAACTATACTTAACCAAAAACATCATAATATATAATTTTATCTTAACCTTTCCTATAATACCAAATGTATAACCCCATACCCACACTCCCGAGTTTAGTGCTAAAAACACTGTATATTTTTTCAAAAATGATAAAATAATAAACATCACTTAAAAAATATACATTCAAAGTATCTTTTCGGCCTAAATATTTGGAGGATTGGGAAATATTAATACATATTAGAGTTTAAAAAAAACTCTAATAACACTTATCTAGATTTACTTAATCTATAATCTTAATCAAAACCATTCAACATTTATATTCTACTCATCGTAATACTTGTGAAAATCATTTTCAAACTTGAGGTGAGAAATAAATTTCTCAGTAAGGGGTTTTAAAATATGAGTTGAAATCATTTCCCTTTAAATATTCCATAAAAATATTTTAAAAACATTTACTTTCATATCAAATTTTTTTAGGAAAATAAAACATTTAATAAAACACATAGTTTTCCCTAAACAACAATTTAAGATTTTCTAAATCCGTAATAAGAAATACTTTTTTAAAAAAATTAAAATAAATATCATTTTGAAAACCCATAATATTTAAAAATATAATTTCCTTTAAAATATATCCATATTTTTACTTTGAAAACTTCAAAAAATTACTTTTAAAAATAATACTTATTTATGGAATACAATTTCACTAAGAAAACTTTAAGAAAACCCCTATAGACACTAGCAGTATTAAAGGTATAAACATCACTTTTAGGATAAAGTTGCCTTGTGTTTGTGGGTTTACTCCCCATTACTCATCATCATCATCAATACCAAAGTTCTAATTTTTTATCTAAAACATTTTTTGTAAAAATTTCCTTTCTCATTATAAATCCATTAAAAATAAATTTTCTAAAAAACATCACATATATGGAATTTTTATAGAGAATAATAATTACATATCCTATAAACATAACAAGGTTTCTTTAAAGGAAAAAATTATTGCTTTTATATATATTAGAAGTAATCCAAAATTTCATGGGAAACACTTATAAATGATTGCAAAGAATAAAACTTAAGAAAATAATCTTCATAAAAAATATGGAATTTTAATGAGAATATAGTATGTCCATATAATACATGTAATAATGAATTAAATCCATGAAATTTTAAATAAAATTTCATGTATAAAATAATAATTTTAACACATTAAAACCATCTTGAAAGTATGAAAACAAAAAATGTTGAAATAAATTCCCCTAAATAGAGGGTTTTGACAATGGAATTTTAACAAAAACATTTTACTTTAAAATTGTGGTTTTGTATTAAAATATTAAAATATAAGTTTAAATTCATATTCCATTTGGAAAAATAAATGTTTAACGAAAATATTTTCCCAAACAATAAAAATAGTTTTAGAAAATAAAATCATTTTTCCATTATAATTAGGGTTTTGAAAAAATAATATAATTTTAAAATATCATTTCCCTTTACATGAAAAATGTTTTTCAAAAATATAAATAAAATAATATTTCCTTATATTAATTTATAAACATTGATAAAATCATAATACACTTTTGTATCTTACTTTATTCATAGATAAGCCACATATAACTAAGCTCTTCCTATGAAAACACATAGTTAATGAAAAATATAAGAATTCTCTCTCATTATAAAAATATGAGAAAATCATATGAGGTATTTAAACTATATTCAATAGGATTGGATGCTACAATGTTTGAGAATATACCTTTTAATAAAGAATCCATACCTCTCAAGTCTCTTAAAATATAACACATTACTATTTTTTTTACACTATATCAAATTATTATATTTTATATGTGGATAGGATTGGATTCACCCAATATTTTTATAACATTTTAGAATATTAAATATTCTATTTAATAATTCATTAGCTTCTAAATGTGAATCTTTATAGTGGTAAAGCTTCTATGGCTTACCAAAAAAGATGAATATTTCTACTAGGTCATGCAGAGATAAAAAAAAGTTTTATAAATGTGATTATTCATTATTGGTGTTATGTTCACTAATTTGATATTATTTATCAACAAAATCTATATGAAAACTGATATTATGATTATATATTAAATATATATATATATATAATTTGATTATATGGAAGTTTAAAATGAGGAAGAAGATGATGTGATAGTAGGTTTAAATTTAAGATTTCTTGTTTACCTTTACATGCCTTTGATTTTACCTTTATATAGGTTTTTAAACTCACTATATAACCCTTAAATAACCCATTTTAAGTTTCTTTTAACCTTATGTGACTTTAAGATTACCCTTACATGGCTTCAAAGCTTCTATGTTACCCTTATGCAGCTATATTGTGACCTTTACATGAGATTTGAAATGGGAATTACCTTTACAATAGATTCATTGTACCCTTGGGTATCTTTGGTAAAATGGTTTTTACCTTTACATAACTTTTTCAATACCCTTAAATAGGCGTTTAATATACAGGGTGTACCCTTATGCAAGTGCTAGAGTATCCTAACATAAGTGGTTTACACCCTTACATAGCTACAGTAAGGTGTTTGTTACCCTTATGTGAGAGTTGTGTACCTCTACATAGTGGCGGTTTGACCCCTGCTTGTGGGTGACTACCCTTGAGTAACTTTTCACTACCTTTACGTGGCATTAATATTTCCTTTATGTGAGATAGGTTAACCCTTATGCGAGTGAGGCTTTGGGCGAGCTACCCTTGCGTAGTTAGCACTACCTTTACGCAAGGTCTAGTTTACTCTTTTGTGAATAGACTGCCTTTACACAGGAAAAAATTAACTTTACACAAGATGTGTTATTGGAAATTTACCTTTACACAGATTCATTTTCTTACACATAGTATACTTTTTACTATTAAATTTTATAAATTTAATCTTGTAAACTATAAAATCTTATAATTCTTATACTCCATTTGTTTATTATTTACTTGTCACATATATTAATATATTATATTTTTATTATTAATATTTTTATTAACATATGAATATAATTTCTCTATAATTATTTTATACAATATGTTCAAGTTAAACATTTTTATTTTAAAAAGTTTATTTATTTCAAACACTTTCTTTACCATGATAAATATTGTAAATTTATATTTATTAATAATTCCAATCCATTACTTAATTTTATTAGGATATTACCCAAATAAGTTATAAAAATATTTTTGATTAAATTATAAATTTCATAATGATATGTTTCAATTAACTTATATATATATTTATATATATTATTTATTTAAAATTAATAATATATGAAAAAGTAATGGTATTAAAATCATAAGGTTTTTTGTTTTAATTAAAACTGTAAATTTTATACCAAAAAAATATAATTTTATATGATTAATAATTACTTTCTCTTGAAATACACTTTTACTAAGAGTGACTTATAATTTATGAAATAACTTCAAAAGTGCTTATTATTTACCTTGATAAATAATAATTTATAACTACCATAATAATTCATATATTTTAAATTATTGATTGAATATCTAAATATATTTTCATCAAGTTATATTAAAATATATTTTTTATTTTTTTAATTATAGAAATTTTTCTTAATTATAACATTTATTTAAAAGACAAAAATATATTAAAATTTTGGGATGTTACACTTGGTCAGTAATTTTTTGCTCAAAGCATCCATGGCCATATTCCCTTTACCAAGGGCATAAGAAATATCAAAATCAAAGGTTTGAAGGAACTCTACCCATCACATATGTCTCAAGTTAAAATCCCCCAGAGTAAATATATACTTCAAAATCTTATGGTCTGAGTACATTTTAAACTGCTCCCAGAAGTGGTAGTGATGCCAAGTCTTAAGTCTATGAATCATTGTCACCAACTCCAAATCATGAATGGGGTATTTCTTAACATGAGGAAATAAATAATGAGATACATAAGATACTACATGTATTCCCTACATGATAACACAATCCAAACCCATATCTAAACCCTCTCAATAAACATTACAACCCAAAGTCAGATTGGGAAGAATCGAGACAGGAGTTGAATTCAATCTCACTTTCAAATCCTTAAAAGATCTATGGAGTTGATCACTCTAAACAAAAATTACACCCTTATGGGTCAACTCTTTTACAGGGGATGAAATCTTGGAGAATTCCCAAAAAATGTGCTTATAATATCCATCTAACCCCAAGAAACTCTATATTTTAAACAACTTTTTGGTTGATCCCAGTATATCAATGACTGGATCTTTTTGGGATCTACTGAGATACCCTTCTTAGAAATCACATTGTGATTTCACAAGATAAACCACTAGGTCTATTATAGAGTTCCACATGACCTCATATTCACCTCCCCATATTAAATGGGTTTCTTACTAGTAGCGAGGGTCTGGGTCCATCAATGTGGAGGCTTTAACCTCTATATTGTGTCATAGGATCAATAATCATCAATAAACAATGTAATAAATTATCCGAGTAAACATGCTGAAACATAATAAATGGAATACATGTCATATAATAATAAGTGGATCCCAAAGTTTAAAGCCTTTCCAAGTTACAAAGTATTAGATAAAATAAATAAATAAACAATGGGGTCCTCTTTAGTCCATCCCGGTCTGCTACTAGCTTCATGATCCTCTTCTCAACTATCCACCACTGGGCTCTTGATCATCACTAGATCTCTAGTCGTGTAATTTATAAGCGCACCAAAATACCTTAGTAGTGTGTGAGTACAAGACTTTGTAGGACACCTCCAATGTTTCCTTAACCAAGTGTTATCAAGTATATAATTCTATTCCATAATAATAATAATTTCATTACAGTAGTATAAACATACAATCCAAAATCAACTGGTAATGCACTGACCAAGTCACCACCAGACCCCCAACCATACCTGCTTCAGCTCCATGCCAAAAATATAATCATGGAATGACTCATGGAGCATGAAATAGTGCATCGAACTCAAAAATACACCTCTGAATGGACTAACGCATGGTGCTCTAAATCCATATCTAAGTTTCAATAAGATCATAGACTAATAAAACACTCAAAATCTATCTCCCAAAAATGGTAAGTCATAAAGTCACTGACCATCTCTTAGATTAGAATCTGTAATCATGTCACAGGTCATGCTCATAATCCTTCATGTTCCCATGATGCCTCGAGTTAAGATAGCAGGCCATCATATCCCTTAGTTTAGTCAACTAAAACATCAGGCCCCTAACACACTACCTCAGGTTATACCTCTATGTTTTCATGCTATGTACTTTGTGCTTAGATCCATCATCATTGTTATCACAAGCTGCACATAAACTCCCCCACCAAGGTATATAAACCACATGACATTTCACCTATCTTAAGTACCCAGACAACCTCTAAAATAATGGTAACACATATCATGGAGTAAACATTAAATTCAAGCCTATCACATCATCATGGGTATATATTAGTAACATAACGACATGTTAACACATCAAACATGGGAACAAGCTACAAAAATATTAATCATGAAAATTATATTTCATAATAGATATCATGACTACACACCCACTCACATGTGATCATAATCAAGCATAGTGTAAATAAAGGATAACATAAAAAATCATCATGGGAAAAAGTGTAAATGAGATCCCAAAAAGGTAAGTAAATTCCTACCTTATTTAAAATGATGACTGATGAAGAGATTTGATGTATGAGTTTAATTTCACCATAGAAACCTCCCTGCTTTCAGAAAAAAAAATTAGGTTTAAAATTATTCTTGTCAAGATGATCCCAACGACACTAACAGCATGTCAATCTGATTAGTATTTGATAATATATATAAGAGAGAAGTTAGGAATAAATCATGAAATTAAAATAAAATAAAAAATATATAAGAGATTATGGGGATGAGAGGGATGTGAGATGTAAGATATGGGCATGATGGGAGCCCCTAGGCGTTACCCAGTGCACATTTTCCCCCTTTTATACATTTTTTCAAATTCAATAGTTAATAAATTCCTCTATCATATCATACATTACACACATATCCTTTAGAATCCTTATTAATTTCACATTATTTTTTCATCCTATTAAATTCATGATTCATTTATGACACCTTTATTTTTGTTTTCCCATTCATAATTTAGGCGTAGCACTCCACAAAAATTACATGCATTTTTTCTATTTAACACCCCTTTTTAAATATATTAAATAATATATTAATATATATATATATATATTAAAGATTCATCCATATATATATATATATATTTTTGTGTTATATAAATATACATGAACCCTCATACACATATATACACCCGTATATATATATATATGTGTGTGTGTGTGTGTATTAGCCCATACCTCCCTGGTCCATTAATTTATCAAAATCCAGTGTTATGGGAGGTAATGATAGCTCATTTCAAGACTTTTCTAAAATTGCAATTTTTTAGTGTTGGTAACTCAGCATCGATAGGTCGAGGTGTTGGTAGGTCGAGGCATTGGTAGGTCAAGGCGTTGGTAGGTTGCGGCATTGGTGACTCAGGGCATCGGTAGGTCAGGGTGATAGTGACTCAGGGAATTGGTAGGTCAAGGCATTGGTGACTTAGGGCATTGGTGGGTTAGGCTGACAGTAAGTCAGGGAATCTTTAGGTTGGGCATCAGTAGTTCAGGCATCGGTGATTCATGTCAGTGAGTTGCCTCGGTGACTCACATTAGTGATTCAAGCATCTTTGACTCACTATTGGTGATTCGTGTCAGTGACTCACCCATCGGTGAGTCATTTACTATTTTTATAGTTCCACCCCTCTTATGTTTTATTTGACAAAAATCAAGTTTAAATACTTGTTTGAACATTTCTAAAGGCATTTCAAAGTATATTAATTATATATTTAATATCATAATTCTCAGTGGACTTTGAAATAGTCAAACAGTGTAATATTGATTGTGATCCTACTTTTAATGACTTTTGAAACCATTCTTCCATTAATATATGATCTAGATCTTCTAAGCTGATATCTCTTCCTAGTGTATTTCTTTTTCTGGATACCGAGCGTCCCTAGAACCTTTCTTCCCTGTGGAGTTGCATGTTGTGTTGTGGCCTTTGGATCCAATTTTCTTTGGATTCTTTCCTACTACTCATGCACCCCCAATGTTTTTGTCATAAGGAGGAATTGTTGATCATCTGTGGTTCCAAGTAGTAATTCCTTTGTCTCTCTTTTAATTTTGTATCATGTGGGTGGGTGTACTCATGTCCCCTTATGAATACAGTTGGACCCAAATTTAAATAAGATAATAAGAAGTAATAAATGAGTGGTAGGGAAGAAGATGATGATGATCTCTTTGTTTTATATGTTATCCTTTATCCATGTTATGTCTTGTAAGGTATGTATACCTTCTGAAAATCAACTCCATTGGGGGCCTCTCTTTGCACGCCTGTATGAATTATGAATATTTGTTGTCATTTCCTTATCGAATGGTTGAAATTATGAAATTAATTAACCACAAACACCTGGTGAAATATATGTATTCCATAGGATTAAACTTTTTATGTAATCAACCTATAATAATTAAAGTGGAATTAAATAAAGAGGGTTGTTAAACTTGAATACACCTTTCTGTTTGGTGTGGCTGTGTGTTGTTTATGGTTCTGTTCGGCCTTGTGTTTATGCTGGTCATGTGATGTTGTTTCTGGGAGTATGGGTGTGTGTATGGGGTGGTACGGGTATTGTGATGGTATCTCAGGTTGAGAGATTGATTTATTGTGGAATGGATGAAATTTTTATGCATTGGTACTACATATGGGCAGTGTTTGGGTAGCAGGGCTATACTTTCAGGTTGTGGTATATTTATGTTACTTGGTGTGTTTTTGTTATGTAGTAGGGTTGTCGAGTGCATTTGTGATGAGGTGTGTTGGGGGTTTGTTTTTAAAGAGGAAGTATAGGGTATCATGACTTTAATGAATGATGGTTAGGGTGTTCAAGAAAGGGGAGTGTACAGTGGGACTTCAAGCTGGTTGGGTTTTTTTGTTTTGCTAGATGTGGTGCTTTTCATGCAGTGGGGCTACCAAAGATGGTTTAGGAGGGATGATTTTGAAGAAGGATGGTGTTAACTTGTGTGGGAATTTCACCCAGAGTTTCTAGAGGCTTTTGTGAAGTGATTGTGGGTTATGATGTTACTTGGGGTGTGTTGTGTTTGGTAGTCACCCAGGTAGGGATGTAATAACAATTAAAAGAATTTTAATGTCAAAATGATTATGTGTCAATCAATTTTCTATTATCGAATTGGGAAGTGATCATTGTTCTTTTTGATACATTCATTTAAAGGTAGCAACAAAGGTATTTTTTTGTGGGCTAGATGGTTGTTTGGAAACCCATAGGTTGGCTTGAGTTTTCGATGCCTATATATATGTGTACTTCCCTGTGATTTCTATACGCACTCCACCCATGTTGAGAACTACGTTCCAACCCCCCCCCCCCCATTGTTATGGGGGAGGGTGTCCTTTCCAAACATCTCGGAAGGAGGATTGATGGATTGTTATTGGATCTTATATGCTCCCTCTTCTAGGCATTGGTAGCCCTATACTCTTTGGGAAGGTTGTAGTGCATTTATGAGGCCTAGGTGTATGTGGGTGAAGTGTGCTTCCCATGTGTCTTTGGGATGAGTTATGTTATACTTTCCCATGTGTCTTCGGGATGAGGTTATGATTTTGTGGCCTAGGTGTTTTTGGGCGTGATGTGATTTGGTTTATGGCCTAGGTTTGTGTGGGAAGGTTGTGATAATGGGGTTTGTGGAAGAGAGTGGTAGTGTTAGGATGTTTTCCGTTAGGGATGAGTAGTTAACCAGTGGGAAGTGGTACGAGTACCCAAATATTGATGTTCTTACTAATTTAATCTACCTAACTTACATTATATAGTGAGCATATCTTAGTGAGTTTGGGGTGGATAGTATACCTTGTTAGGTGATTTTGAGTTCTGTTGTTTTCTCACAGGGGCATTAGTATGCTTCTCCCACTTGTGCATGAGTGACTTTGGATTTTCCTACAAAGTATACTTGTATGCTCACCCTATGTATATAAAACTATTTTTAGTTTTCTAGAGAGATTATTCGGACCGTGCTAGACCTTACTAGCTCAGACGTTGGGTCAATTGTTGTGTCGCTTCTTATTTTTTCATTTGGTATTCACTTTGGATCTTTTCATTGTATTTCTAGTAGTTTTTCTTTAAACATGAATGTGGGATGGATTTTGGATTATTTTATATATATGTCCTGGAGTTGTTTTGAGTTTGATAGATCTTATCTCCTGATCTTGGTTACAATAAAAAGGTTCATGCCTCCTATTTTGTGAGATTTGAATATCCTTTGTTATGTTCGCCACCTCAGGGCCTATTGAAGGTGGGACTCGGGGGTCATTATCCCTTTTTCATCTTGAAGAAAGAAGTTCATAGCACTTTTCCATCCCTTCCTTTGCCTTGAAGAAGGAGGTTCCTAACAGAATGGTATCAGAGGTCTAATGGTAGAAATATATGATGGAGTTTGGAGTTAGGAATAATGAGGATTTCATGGGTTGGTAGGGAAATAGTTTTAGGCGATCTTGGTGCGTGACATAGGCCAAGGAAGACTAGCTAGGACATGGGATTTTAGGGGGGTCATGATCCGATGCAAGGAATCTAATCTTACCAAACGACCAAGTGATGCTACACCATTTGTGGGGTAAATACCCTAAGGAAGGTACATGCATCATGATGACTTGGGTTCTTGTTTTTTTCGGGCGTTTTTGGAAAAATTAAAATAATCAGTGAGTTAAAATGAATTCTAAATAAAATTACATACTACTCAGGCTTTGGAGTTCCCTGTTTACCTTTCAGCTATGGCACCCAGTATTTATCCGTGTGTGGTATGAGATATGGAGGCTCAGCTAGACAATATTCCTGATTAGTAGAGGGTTTATCTAGAGGGGGAGTAAAACCAATGGTAGAAAACGCTTTGTGATTTTCAGTGGTAGACTCTGGTAAAGTACGAAGGTAGTGTTTCAAATACAGAGACAGAGATTTGGTTTGAGGAGCTGATGATCACTTTCAACTTGATCTGGGCTCTGAAAAAGTACTGGGATCCTATGGTGGTGAGCCAGATGCAAGGTATTTTGTGCCAGTGGTGGATTCTCTCCCTAGGGGAGGGGAAGGAGACTGATGTTCTGTCGACCATTTTTGAGAAGGAGTATCGGGTTGAATTCATTTCCTCAACCATGATTGCCAAGAAGAGGCAGGAGATACTCTCCCTCTAGCAGGGGAGTATGTCGGTATGGGATATGGGGATCAAGTTCAAGGATCTCCTTTACATTTCTCTGAATCTCTTTCTGAATGAGGAGTCTCGGGCAAGTTGCTTAGAGGAGGCACTCTTCCCTTCCCTCTAGTACGCAGTTACTCCCTTCACCTTACCAACATAACTAGAGGTCCAGAAGAAAGAGGAAGTGGTTGAGAGGATTCAATCACGAGGAGTTCTACCATGAGAGGGGATATAGTAGAGTTCTATAAATGTAAAGGTTTCCAGTAGTAGGTCTCAGACGCCAGGGCCTTTGAGGTTTCGATTAATTGGGAGTTGACCTCAGCAGTTTCAATTTTGACCTTTGGGTCCTCGATATTTTCCCATAGGCTTGGGACTGAGGTGTTTCACTTGTAGAGACCGCAGGCACCTTCAGAGTTAGTTCCTAGTTCAAGATCGGTATGGTGGAGGTGGGCAGGTTCAGTGCCCACCTTAGCAGCAGTTGTTGGCCAGGCCATTTCTGTAGTAGGGATAGCTGGATCCTGCTCCACTAGGGGGAGATGAAGAAAGCGGAGGCCGACCTTAGGGTGTTCATCAGGGACCTCGACCTAGGCCTGGTTGGGGAGGTGGAAGATAGAAGAGGGTCATAGGATCTTTTCATGGTCATTTTCACACCATAGAGGTAGTGGTTTCAGAAAGGTCGGAGATCATTTGAGGTATGATCAGTTTGTTCAGTACCCTTGCTTGTTCATTTTTTGACTCGAGATATTTTCACTCCTTTGTTTCACCTGATCTAGCCTATACTCTGGTACTAGACATAGAGATGATTTATATTCCCCTGGTGTTTATTACACCTATTGGAGGTCAGAACAGGCTGTTTAATGTTTTCTAGGTATATCGACCAATGTTGGGGCCACATCAGTCTAGTGGGGATCTCTTTTTGTTACAGATTTACCCATATGATGTCATCCTTGGCAACGACTGGTTTTTTTTCATTTTTTCATCTATTTATTCTAGAGTAGATTCATGTTTTCAGACATGGATGTCCAATGTGTGGTTTTCATTGGAGAGAGAAATTTTCAGATGGGCAGTCAGCACGTGGAGCCTCTATTCCTTGTTGGATGAGGTGTTAGTGGAATTTGTGAATGTTGAAATAGAGGAAGTTTCAGGAGTTTTTAGGGAGTTCTTGTATGTTTTACCCTTTCAGGTTTTGACTCCAACCCCTCGGTATGATGTTGATTTTGGGATATACTTACAACCCGGTGTTGGTCCGATTTCGATAGCTCTTTATCAAATGGATCCTTCTGAGATATGGGGGTTGAAGATCCATATTGATGATTTGATGAATAAGGGATTTATCTGGCCCTGTGTGTCACCATGGGGTGCTTCAATCTTGTTTGTAAAGAAGGAATATGGTGGTTTGAGGCTGTGTATAGACTACTAGAGGTTTGATCAAGTGATGGTCAAGAACTGTTACCCTCTCCCTAGTATAGATGATCTTTTCAACTAGTTGAGGGGAGAAAGTTGGTTTCCAAGATCAATATGTGGTCTAGGTATCACTAGTTGAGTTTTAAGGAGGGTGACATCCCAAAGACTATTTTTAGATGTAGGTATGGGCACTTTGAGTTCGTGGTTATGTTGTTTGGTGTTATGAACGCACCGGATGTGTTCATAGGACTTATGAACTCTGTCTTACATGAGTTCCTTTACCATTTCATTATTGTATTAATTAATGACATTTTGATCTACTCGAAGTCAGAGGACGAGCATTCCAAGTATCTCAGGACCATCTTGTATGTACTTCAACACCACCATCTCTATGGGAATTTCTCCAAGTGTAAGTTTTGAATGTGAGAGGTGAACTTACTTAGACATGTGGTGTCTTAGTAGAGTGTAGTAGTGGACCTGTTAAAGTTCAAGGCAGTGTTTTATTGGGAATCACCCAAGAATGTGGAAGAGGTTTGCATTTTTCTCAGTCTAGCAGGCTATTACTGAAGTTTTGTACCCAATTTCTCTTGAGTAGAATCTATGTTGATATCTCTAACCTAAAAGGTCCAAGCCTTTGTGTGGAGTGAGCTGTTTCAGGAAGCTTTCATCTATCTAAAGGGGAAGTTTTTTAGTGATCCATTGCTCTGGTTACTAGAGGAATGGGGGATGTTTGAGGTGTTTTGTGATGCTTCTCATCTAGGATTGGGATTTTTTATGATGAAGTAGTGAGGAGTGATCTATTATGGGTCTAGGAGATTGCGTCCCCATGAACTTAACTATGCCACCCATGATTTTCATCTTGTGTAGGTTGTGTTTGCAATGAATTTTTGGTGACATTACATCATCGGAGAGCACTTTGTGGTCTTCACAGATCATAGGAGATTGAGGTACATATTTTCCCAATGAGTTATGAACTTATGATAGTATAGGTGGATGAAGTTTTTCCAAGATTACAACTTTGAGATCTCCTATACCTTAGGAAAGGGGAATTTTATAGCTGATGCCTTGAGGAGGAAGCTGTGGAAAGAGGTAGTTCGAGAATCTGCAGATGCTTGGAGGGAGATGGAGGAGTTGGCTGCCTTGAACTTAGATTTAGGAATGTATGGTGGTAGAGGCTGTCTATTTCAGATGATGGTGTAGTCATCTTTGAGGCAGGAGGTGGAGGATTCTCAGTGGGGAGACTCAGAGGTGGAGATGATGTGTGATCGCATTGACTAGAGTGATGCTCTGAAGGGATGGTCAAAGGGTGGTCAGAATCATATTTTGTTCCATGAGAAGTTTTTTTTACCAGTGGAGATTCATGAGGGAGTTCTCTGTGATTTTCATAGATCACCCTTAGAGGTATACCCAGGAGTTTCCAATATGTATCATGGTTTGAGATGGCAGTTTTGGTGGCCTGTGATGAAGCAGGTTGTAGAAGAGTTTGTGGTGAAGTGCTTGATGTGACCATAAGTGAAGGTTGAGAACCATGTTCTTGGTGGTTTTTTTTCAACCCTTAGATGTCCCCAAGTGGAAGTGGGGTGACATGTCAATGGATGTCATCATAGTATTACCCAGGGCTCAGGGAGGAAGCGATACAATCTGGGTATTGGCGAACCGACTAATGAAATCGGCTCACTTCCTAGTGATCAAGGAGTCGAGAACAGTGGGTGCCTTAGCACAGAGGTATGTGGATGAGGTGGTTTGTCTGCATGGGGTTCTAATATCCATCATCTCATATCAGGATATGTGTTTTACCTCATAGGTCTGGAGGGGACTGCAACATGATTTTGGCACTTAGTTATGCCTCAACACTACTTTCCACCCTCATACAGATGGGAATACAGAGAGGACCATCCAAACGTTGGAGGACATGTTGTAAGAATTCATCATGTACTTTGGTGGGTCTTGGGTGTGAAACATTCCCTTGGTATAGTTTCTTACAATAATAGTTATCACTCTTCCATTTGTGTGGATCCATTTAATGCTTTGTATGGAAGACCGTGTCATTCACCCTTGTGTTGGACAGAAGTTGGGGAGGCAACTATTATTGGTCCATATATGGTACAGAGTACAACTAAGAAGGTTCATCTTGTACATGAGAGGATGAAGGCAGCACATGACCAACAGAAGTCGTATGTTGATTGTAGGAGGAGGCCCTTGGAGTTTGAGGTTAGAGACCATCTGTTCTTGAAGTTTTCCCATCGATTTGGGTAGTAGAGGTTCGATAGAGGGAGTAAGCTTTATCCTAGGTTCATCGGACCCTTCTAGGTGTTGGGGAGAGTTGGTGAGGTGGCATACTATTTGGAGTTTCCACCGCAATTGGAGAGTATCCACGATAGCTTTTACATCTCTTAACTTTTTCGGTAACTACATGATGACTCCCATGTCATTGACTAGGGAGAGTGGTATATTGAGGACGACGCAACATTTGTGGAGTGACCAGTGGAGATCTTAGATCTTTGGGAGAAGGTTCTTCATTGATGGACCATTCCCTTGGTTCATGTGTTGAGGAGGCATGGTTTCCTAGAGGATAGTACTTGGGAAAGGTATACACAGATGCGTACCCAGTACCCAAAGTTGTTTTGAGTTTTTCTTGTGTGTTTTGCTTTGTGATATAGTTATTGAACCTTGTTTTCTATAATATGTGTTTCTTCCTTATTTTGTAATGTGTGATGAATTTCTAACATGTGAAAAGGGGGAGACCAGATTCCTAATCAATATGCATTAATTGGTATGCGATTAAACTCGTGCGGGTGAGTCAGTGTTGCCCAGAGCGGATAGTATCTTGACATGGAGGAAGGAATTCCCTAATTTATGTGTCTGGAAATTTGGTGATTGTGTGGGGTGCCTTGATAATTTTTGGGTTAGCATATTTTGGAGGATTTGTTCATGGATTTTGAGGTTTCACTCCATCTTTCAAACAATACAGGGTGCTTTATCCTTTAGAGGTATCTTACAGGGCGGTTGTTCGGACCCCTCTTTCTCATGGGTTTGGTTTTGAATTGTTGAGAGAGATAATAGTTTTATAGGTACCAGATGTAATTTCCCGGACCTCCTTGTTCCATTACTTTATCAAAATCCAGTGTTTGGGGTGTTTTGGGAGGAAATAGTAGCTCATTTCAAGAGTTTTCTAAAATTCTAATTTTTTAGCGTCGGTAACTCAACATCGGTAGCTCAGCATTGGTAGGTCAAGGAGTCAATAGGTCTAGGAATCAATAGGTCTAGAAATTGGTAGTTTGGGGAATCGGTAGGATAGGGCATCAGTGACTTAGGGTGTCGGTGACTCAGGGCATCAGTACGTCAGGTCGTCGGTGACTTAGTGCGTCGATAGGTTGGGGTGTCGGTAGGTTGAGTGTCGGTAGGTCGGGCATCGGTGAGTCATGTCAGTGAGTCACATCGGTGACTAGCATCTATGATTAAGGCATCAGTGACTCATTATCGGTGACTCGTGTCAGTGACTCACCCATCGGTGAGTCATTTCCAATTTTTCCAGTTACGTCCCTCTTACATTTTATTTTATATAAATTGAGTTTAAAGCCTTATTTGAGCATTTATAAAGGAATTTTAAAATATATTAATTATATATTTAATATCCTAACACTCAAGGGACTTTTAAATAGTCAAACCATGTAATCTTGATAATGATATGACTTTTAATGACTTTTGAAACTATCCATCTATTGATATAGGATCTAGATTTTCTAAGTTGAGATCTCTTCCTGGTGTATTTGTTTTTCTAGATACTAAGTGTCCCCGGAACCTTTCTTCCCCATGGAGTCATGTGTTGTGTTGTAGCCTTCAGATCTAGTTTTCCTTGGAGTCTTTAATGCTACTCACATACCCCCATGTTTTTGGTGCAAGGAGGAATTAATGATCGTCTGTTGTTCTAAGTAGGAATTCCTCTATCTCTCTTTTAATTATGTATCATGTGAGGTGGGTGTACTCATGTCCCCTTGTTAATATATTTGGACCCAAATTTAACAAATATAATAATAAGTAATAGATGATGTGATAGGAAGATGACAATGATGAGTGCTTTGTTTTATATGTTATCTTGATCCATGATGTGTCTTGTAAGGGTCGTATGCCTTCTGAAAATCACATTCATTGGTGGCCTCTATTTTCACACTTGTATGACTTGTGAATATTTGTTGTTGATTTCTTGTTTAATGGATAAAATTATGAAATTTATTAACCACGTACACCTGGTTAAATATATGTATGCCTTAAGATCAAACTTGTTCTATGATCACACCTGAATAATGAAAGTGGAATTAAAGAATGAGGGTTGTTAAATCTGAATACACCTTGTTGTTTGGTGTAGTTTGTGCTCTTTATGGTTATGTTTGACCTTGTGTTTGTTTCGGTCATGTGATTCTATGGTTGTGGGTGTGGATGTGTGTATGGGGCAGTACGGGTGGTGTGATGGTATCTCAGGTTGAGAGATTGATTGATTGTGGAATGGATGAACTTATTATGTAGTGGGACTACATCTAGGAAATGGTTGGGTAGCAGGGATGAAGTTTTGGGTTGTGCTATATTTATGTTACTGGGTGTGTAATTTTTATGTAGAAGAGCTGCTAAGTGTGGTTGTGATGAGGTGTGTTGAGGGTTTTCTTGTTTATAGGAAGGACAGGGTGGCATGCCTTTGAAGAATGATGGTGTGGATGTTCAAGAAAGGGTAGTGTGCAGTGGGACTGCAAGCTGGTTGAGTTTTTTTTTGAAGGATGTGGTGATTTTCATGTAGTGGGGAATCCAAGGATGGTTTAAGAGGGATTATTTTGAAGAAGTATCGTGTTACCTTGCATGGGAATTTCTCCTGGAGTTTCTAGAGACTTTTGTGAAGTGACTGTGGGTTATGATGTTACTTGTGGTGTTCTGTGTTTGGTAGTCATCCAGGTAGGGATGGAATAACCTGTAAATGTGTTTTAACATCAAAATGATTAGGTTTCAAGCAGCTTTCTTTTATATAATTTTAAACTGACCATCATTTGTTATGATATGTTCATTTAGAGGTTTCAGCAAAGGTATTTTTGTATAGGTTGCTTGGTTGTTTGGAAACCCATAGGTTGGGATGATTGTTTGATACCTATATATATATACCTGTACTTCCTTGTGATTTCTATACACACCCCACTGGTTTTGAGCACTTCATTCTGAACACCCCCATTTTTATGGGGGAGGGTGTCCTTTCCCAATATCTCGGTGGGAGTATGGATGGATGGTTATTAGATCTTCTATTCCCCTTCTTCTAGGAATTGGTAGCCCTAGACTCTTTGGACAGGTTATAGTATGGTTGCGAGGCCCAGGTGTCTGCAAGCAAGGTGTCCTTCCCAGTTGTCTTTGGGATGAGATATGTTGTAATTTCCCAAGTGTCATTGGGATGAGGTTGTGGTTTTGTGGCCCAAGTTTCTGTGGGAAGGATGTGATTTGGTTTATGGCCCAGGTATGTGCGGGTAGGTTGTGACGGTGGTGCTTGTGGAATAGAATGCTAGTGTCAGAACATTCCTCATTAGGGATGAGCAGTTAACCAGTGGGAAGTGGTGTTGGGTACCCAAATATCAATGTGATTACTAATTTAATCTACTTTACTTGCATTATTTGTTGAGCATGTCTTGGTGAGGTTGGGGTGGATAGTATACCTTGTTAGGTACTTTTGAGTTTTTTTGTTTTCTCACAGGGGAATTAGTATACTTCTCCCACTTGTGCATGAGTGACTTTGGATTTTCCTATTAAGTATACTTGTATGATCACCCTATGTACATAAAAAAATTCAGGTTTCCAGGGAGATTATGTGGACCATGTTGGACTGTACTAGCTCAGACGTTGGGGATAGTTGTTGTGTTGCTGCTTAGTTTTTCTTTTGGTATTCACTTTGGAGCTTTTCATTATATTTTTAGCAGTTTTACTTTAAACATACATGTGGGATGGATTTTGGCTTCTTTTATATATATGTCCTGGAGTTATTTTGAGGTTGATACATCTTATCACCTGATTTTCGTTACTATAAAAAGGGAAATGACTCCTATTTTGTTAGATTTGAATTCCTGTAGTGCATGTCACCACCCCAGGGCCTATCGGAGGCGGAACTCGGGGGGTCATTATCCCTTTTTCATCTTTAATAAGGAAGGTCATGAAACTTTTCCATCCCTTCCCTCATCTTGAAGAAGGAGGTTCATGACAATATATAACCCAATTTAATAATAATAATAATAATAATAATATTAATAGTAATTTATTATTATTAAATCTATGTCATCATTATCATCATGAATAGTTTAAAAACTTTCATTAAAACCATGTAGTTGATAAATTTACCACACAATAGAATTTATGTGGAATAGGTAATAATGTTACTATTTTTATCTAACCCCACAATAAATATTCACTCATGGTGTTATGTCACTCATTAATTAAGTGAATATAATTACACATGTAATCTCCATTTTAATTTATTCAACACAAATAATAATAATATAATTATTATTACCCTTACATGAGATGTTACCAAACACCAGACGTGTACAATGTTTATTTCTTTCCAAGGGTAAACCCCATATTTCAGACTTAATAGTGGTCTTGGATTTCTTATAAAATGCACCGTTTTGGAGATGTTTTATTCTTTTTGGTAAAATATATAATAAAAATATTAAATAAGTTATCCTCATGTGTGATCTGATCAAATTCCTAAAACACACAAATGTTCTATTGTACATATGGAAAACCCCATATCTTGAACCTAACGGTGGGCTTGAATTTCTCATATGACACACCATTTGGTAGAAATTAAATTATTTTCGAAAAAATGTACAATAAAAATATTAAATAATTTATCCTAACGTGCGATGTTCCCAAACTCCCAAAGTGAAAAAAAAATTATGTCATGACTAGAGAAAACCCCATATCCTGAACCTAATAATGGTCGCGGATTTACCATACAATACACCATTTGGGAGATATTTCATTTTTTTAATAAAAAAACATGTGCACATAATATAATATATTTAATATTTTTATTCTATTTGCACCAAGATTATATGAGTGTCGGAATCTCGCACTAACTCAGTGTATGACTCTGAAAATATTCCATAGAATATTTTAAAGTGTTAACAGGGATTTTACCCATGAATAAATACTTTAAAACATTTATTAAGTGTTTTTTATTGAAATTTATCATTTTTCAAATAAAAATACACTTATATTATTTACTAGGAGGGTTTTATTATCCTTAAAATTTTTATTATGTTACATTTTATCCCCATATATCGACTTATCATCCTTCAGAAGTATCCTTAGTGGTCTAGTTTAAACAAATCATGCCACTAAGTTAGAAGATCAGACTCCTTATTTCATGCCACTAAGGAAGTATCTCTCAAAAATAGATATAATTAGGAACATAAATAGACCTTGTCCAGTCTATGGGATCACACAAGTTTCTCATAGGAGTCTATGGGATCACACAAGGGTCTCCTAGGAGTCGACCATTAACCTAAGGTGTTCCCCTCTTATAACTAACCCTTTTTTATGTCCCTACACATTAGTCACAGTCACCATATATGTACCAACACAACATCATGTTTAGTTCAACTAATAAATGCCAATAAAAATATATCACATAGCATAAAAACACAGATATATCTCACAATCAAGGAAACTATCCCAAACAGATAGCATAAATCAAGGCATTTAATTAAGAAAAAATATGTAGTATAATAGCAAGTATATACATGGCATGTAATCATACGTGTCTATTCATGATGAATGAATGTGCCCAAGATCTCATAAATCACAAATCAACATCATTTTCACTGCCCAAGGTGATTTTAATCAACTTTAACAGCAAAACATAATTTCCCAAATTAATGTAAAAAATAGAGGTCCGCTATACAGTGTTGGCTAGGCACTAACATATTTCCCCTACCTGAGTCCCAACCATCCAATCTCCAATGAAAACTATCCCAACCCAAGGTAAGGAGAAAAAAATAAGTTAGTAAGTAACCTGATCCCCTTGGATCTGGTTTTCTCTACGTGGTTGTCGCTCGTTCGAGCGGTGACGGGTGAGGAAGGCGACATCAGCAGTCCTGGCTTCTTCGGAGGCGGTTCGTGTCAATCTTACAGGGAGATCGGCTTGGATTGTGACCATATGATTTTGGCCTTTGGGATTATGTGGTGGAGTTCGGTGGGTCGAAGGTGCCAGTGGGATCTCGGGTGGTGGAAGGTGAGCTACTTCGGCTCTCCGATTTCGCGGATTCAACACCTGCTGCATTTTTTTCCTGTGTTGGGTTCGTGGATGTGAATCTGCTTCTGTGGGTTCAAGTGGAGAAGATTTCAGGGGTGGATGCATCGAAGAGATGGTTTGAGGACATGCGGAGCTCAAGGTTTGAGGCTGACTCGGCTCAGCATGTTGAGGGAGTTTCTTGCTGTTCTTCTGGTTGCACTGCTCAAGAGTGATTCTTTTGAATTTCATCATGTTCTACATTGGATGCTAGTTCTACGTGTTCTTCAGAAACATTTTTCTTCGTGGGTATTTTTTGATCTTGTCGCATTTGGATGGTGAAGCATTTTTCTGGTACCATTGGGTGGGCGACCTCAAATGAGGGATGGGTGTGCTGACACCCATCATCAGCCATACGTCATCTTTTGATGGACAGATGGGTACTTTGCTGTGACTTTTGCTTGTTTTTTTCAGTCTTTGCTTGCGTTACATCAGGTTGACACTACGGATATTCTTCTCATGCTTTGTCAGGTGGGCGGCTCGAAAGAGCGAAAGGCGTGCTGGCACCTTTCATCCGGCTCTCCTCAACATTTCTATGTTGTTTAGAGAGATGCTTTGTCATGTTGTGCCACCAGCATGGTATAAATTCTTGACAGAGGGGGTGACACATTCTTTTGACTGATCTCACTGGCGCACTGTCTAGCGAGGGGGGCAATGAGACTTTCAGGTGCCTGCTTGATTTTTTGTTTCTTTTGAACTTGTTGGATCCACATGGCCAATGTTTTAAGGCTTTTTTCCCTTCTTGTAATGGGTTTCTCTTTCCCAGTTCCAAAAGAGGTCTCTATTTTTCATGATCAATAAAAGGGGCTTGACCCCCAACCATAAAAAAATAAAAAAAAATAAAATATAAACATACAATCCAAAATTGAGTAGTAGTGTGTTAACTAAGCCTCCACTAAAACCCCAGTCATACCAACTTCAACTCCATGCCATAAAGATAATTATGGAATGTCTCAAGGATCATAGAAAAGTGCATGTTGCTCAGAATAAATCTCTAAATAAACCATCCCATGGCACTCAGAATCCATATTTGGGTGTCATTAAGAGCATAGACCAGTAAAAAATTCTGAATCTATATCTTAAAAATGGTAAGGCATCAAGTCATAGCCCAGATCATGGCTCAGAATCCAGGATCATGACACAGGTCATGCTCGCAATCCTTCACATTACTCCAATGCCTCGAGTCAGGACACCAGGCCATCATGTCCTTTAGGTCAGAACAACAGACCATCATTCCACTAACACTCCATCTCAGGTCAGGCCTCCAAGCTTTCATGCACCATACTCTATGCTCTGGTCCATCGTCATCTTCATCACAAGCCATGCACACACTACCCCGTCAAGGGATGTAAACTACATGATGTTTCACCTGTATCAAGTACCATCACAACCTCCAAGTCAACGGTAACACATATCACAGAGTAAACATACTAGACATGCATATCACATCATCATGAGTATATAGTAGTAACATGACAAGATGTGAACACATCAAAAATGGGAACAAGCTACACAAATATCACTCATGGAAATCATATATCACAATAGATATCATGGATACACACCCACCCACAGGAGAACATAATCAAGCATAGTGTAAATAAAGGTTAACATAAATAATCACCATAGAAACATGCATAAACAGGATACCAAAAATGTAAGGAACTTACTACCTTATTTACAATTAAGGACAACGATGAGAGTTGATGTTTGAGTTTAAATTCACCACTAAAACCTCGCTTCTTTTGTAAACAAAATTAGATTTGAAATTCTACTCATTGAGACGATCCTAATGACACTAACATCACATCAAATACAATTATTATTGGAGAAGATATATAAGAGAGAAGTTCAGAATAAATAATGAGATGAAAATAAAATAAAAGAGTATGGAGAAGAGAGAGGGATGTGAGGAGGAATATATGGGGGTAAGGGGATCCCCCTAGGCACTACACAGTGCATATTTTCCCCCTTTTATATATTTTTTCCAAATTAAATAATTAATAAATTCCTATCTCTTCTCATGAATTACACACATCTCCTTTAAAATCCTCATTTTTTAAAAGTTATTTCTTTATCCTATCAAATTCATGATTCATTTATTACACATTTATTTTCATTTTCCCCTTCTTAATTTAGGTGTTTCACCCCAAAAAAAACATCATGCATTTTTTCTATTTAACATATCTTTTAAAATATATTAAATCATACATTAATATATATTTAAAATTCATCCATATATATATATACATGCACCCGTATATGAATATATACATATGTATATATAAATAACCCAATTTAATAATAATAATAACAACAATGATATTTTATTATTATTATTAAATCTATGAAATCATTATGACCATTAATATTTAACAAAAACTTTTATTAAAACCATATAGTTAATAAATTAACCACACAATAACATTTATGTGGAAAGCGTAAAAATATTACTATTATTATCTAACCCTACAATAAATATTCACCCATGGAAAAGCATTTCTCATTAATTATGAGAAATTAATTACACGTGTAATTTATATTTTAATTTCTTCAACACAAATAATAATAATAATATAATTATTATTACTCTTACGTGTGTTGTTACCAAACACCCAATGCGCACAATGTTTATGTCTCTCCTAGAATAAAACTAATATTTGGACCTAATGGTGGTCTCATATTTCTCATGAAATTTACCCTTTAAGATATATTTAATTATTTTTGTAAAAATATATAATAAAAATATTAAATAAGTTATCATCGCATGTGACCTGACGAAACGCTCGATACACATAATTTTTTTGTCATGACTAAGGTAAACCCCACATCTCGGACCTAAAAATGGTCTCAGATTTCTCATACAACACACCATTTGGGAGATATTTAATTTTTTATAAAAATATATAATAAAAATATTAAATAAGTTATCCTCACATGAAATGTTACCAAACGTCTGACACACACAAATGTTATATCGCACCTTGGGTAAAACCCACATCTTGGACCTAACGGTGGTCTCAAATTTCTTATACAATACACTGTTAGGGAGATATTTCATTTTAATAAAACATGCATCCATAAAAAAATATTTTTAATATTTTTATTTTATCTATGCTGAACCTCTACGAGTGTCGAAATCTCACACTAACTCAGTGCCTGACTCAAAATATATTCCATAGAATATCACAAAGTGTTAATGGAGTTTTTACCATTTATTAAAGCCTTTTAAACATTTATTAAGTTATTTTTATTTAAAACTTAAATTTTTCACATAAACATACTCATAAATTATTTACAAATAGGGTTTTATTATCCTTAAAAATTTGAGTATGTTACACACATGGTCCATAAATTTTACCTCTTGAATCGAAAACTGAAACGTGGATATATTTTCATATAGATGATGTTATCTTATGATTCCAAGGATGATATTCATATTATTAGAATGATCTTATTTTAATCTGGAATAAAAAAAGAATATCTTCCATAAAGAAAACCATGAAAGAATCCAAGAATCAATGGAAGATTTGATTCATTAAATCCATAAACACCACAGGATAATTAGTAGGACCAAAAGACATAACCAGATACTCAAACACTACAAAAAAAGAGGTTTTAGTGGTGGTGTATTAGTGGTGGTTATTAAAACCACCTCAAAATAATCGTATTATATATAATTTTTAATATATAGGTAGTTTAATATATCCCCCATGACATTTTTTTATTTTAAAATTTAGCAGTGGTTTTATTTAAACCACCAAAAAATCCTTAAATTATATTGGATACCCCTCCCCCCTCTACCCCCCCCCCCCACCAGATCCCCTTCCCCCCAATCCCTCTCCCTCTCCCTGACCCCCAATGGTGACCACCCCTCTCGGACCTGATACCCTCTCACCGACCCCCCGATGGTGACCTCCCCCTCTCAACAGTGATCCCCTATCTCCCCGACCTACCCCCCCCCCCCCCCCCGATAGTGATTTCCCCCCCTCATCCTCAATCCCCCTATCCCTGACCCCCAATGTAAATCACCCCTCTCATCGCGGAAACCCCCTCTCATTGACCCCCAATGTAGACCTCCCCTGAGCCCCAATCCCCCCTCTCCCTGACCCCAATCCCCTGACGGTGACCTCCCCTTAGCCTTGATCCCCCCTCTCTATGACCACCCCTCGACCCTGATCCCCCTTCCACTCAATAGAGACCACCACTTAACTATCTTGAAACTCTGATCCATGGGACCTTGACCCCCTTCTCCCAACGACAACCTCAAAATGACCCCCATTCTCCTCGATGTTCTTTTAGGTGAGTATTTATATTTTTTAATTTGGAATAATTTATTATAAATTTTATAATTATTTATTTATTTCATGTTCCATGATACAAGTACCCATGGTGTTTTCTACATGTGGTGTAAGATTTGAAACTTTTATATTTTCATCAAGAGGTAGGTCAATCTTTCAATTTTGTGTCACTTCCCTATTTAATAATTTCATAAATTTTTTTAAAATGATAATTTTCCTATTGAGGTCCTTATTAAGGGTCATTGTGGGTTGGCTAGGATAGAATAGTGGTTATAGATGTTTTGTAGAGGGGTTTCCATTCAAAAAAACTTGATCATTTAGCCTGTATTTTGAGAACATAATTTTTATTTAATTTACCACTATCTTCTATTTTTTAAAATGATGTCATTAAGTTAATATATTAAATAAAAAATACTCTTTACCATGAGTAAAATTCATAATGATTACTACAAGATATATAGAATTAGATTACATGAAGCTTTATATATGTGATACTCTCTTCAAGCTGAGTACACTAGTACAAATTATATGTGATCACTATGTATTTCTAATGTTGGTTATTTATAACCAATGTGAAAAAAAAAATCTTTTTCACATCGTTTATTTTATAACTGATGTAAAATTCACATTGATTTTATTATCTATGTCAGTTATCTAGAAACCAAAATTGAAAATTATGTTTATCACTTTCGAAATAATTAACATTGAAATTCATTTTATAACTTCAGTTATGTTTAACTAACATAAAAAATATTTTATAACATCAGTTTTGTTTAACTAACATAAAAAATATATTTTTTCACATCAGTTATTAAATAATTGATGTGATATACCTTTTAAAATTTAATCAAACGTTGGGTGGACTCATTTTGGGGTCTTTATTTCTCACAAAAACGGTCTCTTTTATCTCATATGTAAACCTTAAATCATCCCCTCTGGTACTAATATTTTTTCATCTCTTCCCAATTTGTATTTCCTAATCTGATTATTCAGTCATTTGAGGTATTTTTTAATTTATGTGTATTTTTTTAGGTTTCATTATATAATTATTTGATGAAATATTATTATAAATAATTTTTATTTACTAATTAATATGTATCTAAGGTATGTTTTTTGTCTACATTAGACTCTAATATCATTAATTAGGCATTAGTATCATCATCCACCCTTAGGTATCATTGGTCGCTGCTTTTGATCGCTTTATACCATATTTTCATTGTCGTCGTCTCCTCATTCATCCCCCATAATGTGTATATTTATAGTTCATGTTTATTTTTTCGATTTTCCATGAAACAATATAGTTTTTAATTTATTTATGTTGATTTTGGATTGTTTTCTTAAATTATCATCACCGCTATTAATATTTTTTTCGTTTCTTCGCTATTTTTATTTTATTTTCTGATTATTCATGTGTGTGATGTATTTTCTAATTGATGTACAATTGTTTTTAGGTTTAATTATATGATTATTTAATGAAGTTTTTTATAAATAATTTTAATTTAATGATTAATATTTATCTAAGGTATGTTTTTTTTCTGAATTGGACTCTAATCTCAATCATTTGGTATTACCACCATCATCCACTCTCAGGCATCATCAGTTTCTACTTTCGATCTCTCTGTTTCATATTTCCATTATCATTGACTCCTCATACATCCCCTATTGGGTATATATTTTTAGTTTGTATTTATTTGTTTGATTTTTTGTTTATGTTTTAACTGATGAATTTTGATTTTGGCGTCTTTTCTTGAATCATCCATGTTGCTGCTAATATTTTTTCATCTCTTCATTATTTTTATTTTATGTTCCGATAATTAACACATATGAGGTATTTTTAAATTGATGTATATTTATTTTGAGGTTTGATTATATGATTATTTGATGAAATATTTTTATAAATAATTTTAATTTACTAATTAATGTATATCTAAGGTATGTTTTCTATCTACATTGGAATGAGCATTTTGAATGTATAATAGATTATGAAGTTTGAATATATTTCGGTGATTAGGATAATTGCATGATAAGTTTTTGTTTTTTATTAAAATAATCATAATTAAATATTTTCTAAGTGATATTTTTTTATCAAATGTGTAATATTTATTTTATTTTTGAAATTTTTTCTCATATTTTTTATTATTATTTATAAAATCAAATTTTAAATTATAATAACTTATTTTCGATTTTTGATATTTTTTATAGATATTAATGAGTCGAAGTTGGATTACTGAGCTTAAAAATAAGTCATTAATATGAGGAAGGTGTCAATCCTTTTTTTTGGAATTTTCTAAATGAAATATTCCAAACAAAAACATGTTTTTCTATCCATGTCTAAAATATTTAAATATGAAGAAGTTGAAAATAAGAGAGATCAAAGATCATTTACTTTTTCATGGTTTTATTCTGAGTTACAACCCATGGATTTTTCATGGTGAAACTGGGTAGAATTTCAAATCTATTGATGACGATGATTTGCAAGATGATAAGTTTGATCAAAATAAAGAAATAATTCATAATATTGAATTAGAGGAAATTGATAAAGAAACAAAAATTGAGCATATATATGGTGATGCTAAAAAACAATTATATCTTGGTTTTATAGAATTTATGGTTTTATCAATAGTGTTAAGATTTATTAACTTAAATGTGAAAAATGGATGGAGTGATAAGAGTTTTATAGAGTTGCTACAATTGTTGAAATGTGTTCTTCCTAAAGATAATAATCTTCCAGATTCACATTATAAAGTAATGAAAATATTACTCTCGATGGTATTGGGGTACAATAAAATACATGTCTTCTCGAATGATAGTGTGCTATATAGGGAGGAATATGAATTTCTATCAGAATGACTATCAAGAAGGTGTGTTATTTTTTTAATTAAATTTTTAATAAGGATATTTATCTGAATGCTTTAAACAATTTGGAGAACAAATAATTTTCTATACTTTTTCTAATGGAAATGTATTTTCCTCCTTTGTTTTTTGATATCATGGTGCATTTAATGGTTCATTTTATGTGAGGAATAAATCTTTATGGACCTGTATATCTACGTTGGATGTATCCTTTTGAAAGGTATATAAAGATATTGAAGGGGTGTGTTAAGATTCCATATCAACCTTGAGCCTCCATTTTTTATAAATATATTTCTAAGGATGTTGCAAAGTTTTTTACAAGATAATTTTATATAGTGGAGCACATCAGTTTGCCTATATCTCATGATAAATGAGTCAATTATGGGGGAAAGGGGATCTGTGGTTTGAAAGTAAAATTGTTGATATGTGAACTGATAAAGAAGGTACATTTATACATCTTGAATAACATATATGATCCTCATCCATATATATCATTTCATATTAATGTGTTAAAGAAATTTTATCAAAAGAATAAAGATGTGTGGATTTTGAATGAGCATACAAAAACATTTTTTCCATGGTTTAAAGAGATCTTGAATGGTAGATTAGATGCATCAAAAACATTGAGATGGTTAGTGGGTGGTTCAAGTTTGAATTTGATAACATGGTCTAGTTATGACATTAATGTCTATACATTTCATACGAAATATCAAGACAACAAAAGTGAAGTTCAAAATAGAAGTGTATTAATGTTCGCAGAAGTAATGCATTTTTCAAGTGACAAAGAAAAAAATAGAATCTCTACATCAAGTGAATATTATATATTCATTAAATAAATATGGGAGGTTGATTAAATTAAATTTAAAGTTCCAATGTTTAACTATAAATGGGTTATCAGAAACAACAGTGTCAGACACAATGAATTTGGAATAACACTAGTTAATCTAAATATATTGGAATGTACAGTTGATACTTTTTTCAAGGTAACATATGGAAATCAAATTTTATATGTTCTTGATCAATAGAATATGTATTGGTATATTGTTTTTCAAGGAAAAAAATAGTATTTTGTGATGATAAACTTGATGAAGATATTGATTTATGTGATATCCCTACTTCCATAGAAAGATTAACCGATAATATCGATGAGTACGTCATAGGCATGGTTTGTGCCATAAAGAATGATCATGATGAAGGTATTTATAAAAATAATAATTTATTACATTCTTAATATTAAGATAACATATTTTTATTTCTTATTTAATTTTCAAAATTTCAAAAAATGTTAGATATAATAATTTTATTTTCTTTATTTAAACATATATGATAACTAATAATTTATATTGTTTCTTTATATTAATTTAGTTTTTCTTAGTTTACCATGTTTCCCCTTACATAACTTATATATTTGTTGATTTTGTAGAAAAAAAAATTATTTTAAATCTAATATGTTAAATAAAAATAAAAAAAATTGTATAAAAGAGTATATTCAAAGAATATTCTTTTTTGTGTAAAAAATGATTTGATATGTTGGATCATTTTTAATATTCACACACCATTTTTGGATTTTTTTTCCTTATTTCATTTCTTTTAATCTCTCATTAATGTTTTTAGAATTTTATTTAACTACTTTAACAAATTTGAATAAAAATGTGGTTAGTTTAGTTTAATTTTTGTTGGATTTTTTTTATATATTCAAAGAATTTTATTTTTTCACATGCCTTTTTTGGATTTGTTTTCATTCATTTATATCATTTCAACTATCATTAATGTTATTAAAATTTTAGTTAACTATAACAAATATGAATAAAAATTTATTTTGTTTAGTTTAGTTTTCATTTTTTATATACATTTGTATCTAAAATTTGGATTTGTATATTTATGTAATAATTATTTTTTACTTTGATGTGTGGTATAATAATAGATCAAACATATGATCCACCACATACTTTTGGTGAGGATCGTACACATTACTATAGGGATTAATGTACACATAAATTTATTGATGAGCCTCGTCATCCTTCTATAAAATAGTTATCTACTTCTATAAGGGAAAAGATTTCAAGGTTTGGTAAACGTGGCAGTACACATTTACCAAAATTATTAGTTTCTTGTATCTAGAACCAAAGGATACCAGTTTACTTTAATGACAATGATATTTCAAGCGGTCCAAATTCAAAATAATTCAAGACCTTTATTATAGTATAGGATAAAATAAAAATTAGTATTTTGATTTCTGATGGGATAAGTGTTGAAAAAATGACAATATCTCAATTATGGAAGAAAATTTTGGTAAGCTCGTTTGTCATTATTTTACATATCATGAAATGTTTATAATAATATTTGTTTTCTTCCTTGTTATCAGATGACATTTGATATACCAAATACTAGAGGAGTTAGAAAGAAATGTTTAGCATTGGCTGCTATGAGATTGAGGTATTTTAAATCAACCCTCATATAAGATTTCATTTTGGGGCATAGAAAACATCAAAATCCATGTGATATATATCCATTTATAAATGAAGAAACAAGGAACCAATTTTTTGAAATCAGAAAAAAATAGTAAGTAGAATGTTACCTTTTAGAAAAAAAATATTAATGATCATATTAATGATTTATTTATTCTTAATTTATAGAAAATGAGGAGATCTCATCATGAGATTCAATCCAGAAATGTATACCCTCATATTTCATCTCAGGGAGAGTATACATTATTAGAAGAACAAATGATAGCTAAAAATTTTCAAAAACTATGAGTTGATTCTTTAGGCTATGTAGAGGTTGACACCCCCCCCCCCCATCTGGACATGAAAAATGGAATAAGGCTCAAATGAGAAAAAAAAAAGACAATATCTTAGAGAAGAGTTGAGGGTTGTAGGTGAGAGGATTGTAAGATGTTAACTTTATTTATTTATTTAAGTTAAATCAAATCTTTATATATTTGGATTCGCTATGAATTTTTTCATATATTATATAGAGAAATATCTTGAGGAGAAGAGCATACAGGGGTCTTCATAGTTAAGGGTAGGAAGGATATTTTAGCTACAGAATTGGGAAAGCCCAAACACTCAGGTCATGTATGAGGATACCCATAAGATGTATTGGTAAAAAAAAAATTTCCATGTTTTGAAGCTTCTTCAATGAAAAATGTTTATTAAAAATAGAATCATTGGAAGCTATAGTTCTAGACATTCATGAGATAATGAAGGGTAGGATCAGAGATTTGGTACAATCGATGTTTACATACATGCAAAGATAGTTTCAGGATGTTGATCCCACTCTTACACCTCTGCCTACAGATCCCACTCCTCCTACTTATCCTACTCCTACACCTCCTTCTGCAGATCCCACTCCTCCTACTTATCCTACTACTACACATCCTCCTCCACATATTCCCATTTATTGTGAGTTATATTTTGATGATCTACAACATCATATTATTGTATATGGGATGATATATTATATTGGTGATACCATTAATCCTCAAAAAATAGAGATAGATAATTATAGGGTCATTGTATAGGATATTATAGATAGATCAGCAATAATACAATTTCTTATATATGAGTTCAGTGCATTTGGATAAAGTATTGGACATTTTTTAGTTTGTCTATATAGTATCGTTCGACAAATTACCATAGAGGTATGTGCATATTATATCCTTTATTTAATTTTTCTGTTAATTTTTTTTAACATCTTAAAGTTTATATATTATCAATTTTTTTACATAAATACTTTAAAAATAAAGAAATAATATACATACAATAACAAATACAAACTTTTATGACTTCATATACAACTTCTACTAGTCTTCATAGATTTTCAAGATATTAGAATTTGTTATTTTATGTTTATTAGATTCTAATAGAAGCAGGAATTTTTTATAATTAAATGAGTGTGATGCTTTTTAAAAATGATATCATGGATCTTTTAACTAGATATTAGTTGAGCATCGACACAGTGAATGTTTTTTCAATGTACATTGATTAACATAAATATTTCTGTTATTTTAATTTATTGAAAATTTATACTTATGTTTGTTTTGTATTAGGTGTATTTATAAAATTTGCACTCATAATGACATAACAATAGTATATGATTTTATAGACCAATAATTAGTTCACCTATAGTGAGGACAGTGACTAATGCAAAAATAATAGTTTATATTTTTGAAATACTTCAAAAGAATGCAATTATTCAGTGTTGGATGCTTATTTACCTTCAAGAGTATGAAACATATATATCATAAAGTTGTATATATCTCTTAACAAAATTACCACTTACATTAAATTTTCTTATATATTAGTTTCCATTAGATTTTGGGTGTTTTTTGTCTAAGGGAGAAGACACTTTATTGGAAATGCTCTGTCCATAGTGAAGTGCGGGAAACTTTTATAATTGTATTAAAGATGTAAGTCTAAATAATTTAATACTTTTATTTATTAAATAATATTTAAATTTATTTTATTCATATTATTTTCAAACAAGGCATGAATTTTTTTAGATATAAAAAAATAAAGAAGAGCACCAAGATTAGATATATAAAATAAAAGGTGACTTTTCATTTATAATTACTAAATTTTGGATATAGTAATTAAAATATTATTTTGAGTTGAAAATTTATTTTAAAAATAAATTTAATAAAAAAAAGAGTGAAGGAATGTGGATACTATGTTTTAATATTTATGTTTGATAAAATTTCAATCGAGAAAGTTATAAAGTTCCAAAAGGGTATATTTTTTCATAAACCTTTCCTTTAATTTTTCATTCATTTTATTTAGAATACATGTTAAATGATTTCTTTTTAATTTTTAGATTTTTGATGACCCTTATACTTATAATTTAAAAGATCTAATACACTTAAAAATTTAATGGGAGAATCATTTCAGCATTTTGGTAGGATTTTTTTTTAATATACATTGTAAACTTGAAAATTCAAATTTTAAATGTTTATGTTGCTGCTATTTTTATGTTGGTGATTATCTTATATTTTTCTATTTTTATCCTGCCATGGTATTGGGAGGTGAAGAGATAGCATAATTTTAACTTTTAAAAATATTTTTCACATATTTTATAAAATAACAGATGTGAAAATTGAAAAACAAAATTTACCACATCGTTTTTTTAAACTGACATGGAAAAAACTTTATCATGTCGGTTAACTAACATGAAAAATAAAATATGATAGACTTTTAACATAAGTTATTTGATAATTGATGTGAAAAACTTCCACCAAAATTTATTTATAATATCAATTTTTGTTAATCAGCATTAAAAATGTATTTACAACATCACCTATAATAACTTCATGTACTAACTAACATTAAATAAAAAAACCCTGATGTGAAAAAAATCCTATCTTGAACTAGTGGTACTATTTTTTAAATAAATTATATAAATATTGTAAAACCATAATTTCATGTAATGCTATGACACATATGGAAACACATGCACCAGATATCACAATACCAAGTTATTATTTTGAGATACAAATAATCTTGATTTTCATAATTATTGAAGAAAGGGTTACCTATAGGGACAATCATGTTTCTAAAATATAAAATAAAAATTGATAATATGAAAAGAATAAAAGTTAGAGATCTTTTAATAGAAGAATTTTGTTCATGTATTATTATGGACTGATAAAAATACGCTCGATATCATAGTAACCTCTCTCCTCAGATCAATGAAATTATTCCATGACATACGACCATATTATTTTGAGGGGTAATATTTATTAATTTATATTGATTATGTTTTTAATGTTGGATTGAATCATTTTTATATTTAATTGGTATAATTTTGATTCACGACCCTACCCTATTCAATGAAGAAGTTGGTTGATGTTTAATTTTGACTATACTTGTTTGATTAAACATTTATATATTTATATATAAATGTATAGGGAGAAGAGTGAAAATAAAATACCTATGGATAAGATTTGGATTAATTTACCTTGAAACTCACCTCAGTATTCCAAGGGTTTAGAATAATTTTTAGATTATGAAATTTGAAACTAATCAATGAATGGTAGAATAAAATTTTTGTGTCTTGATTGTAAATTCCAACAATTTTTGAATAGAAACAAATTATATGATCATTTGATATTGAAATAGTTTATTTCTTGATATGTATGTTTTATTTTTCATGGTGAATCGAATGTTATGAAAAGTCAAAACAATGAAAACCCTATCAATAAAACACAAAGTGACCCACCATAGGAGAATTCAGTTCAAAATTTGATAAATGAGGCATTCAGATTTACAAGATACAATGTATAAGATTTTAATATATCAATAGAACCTTTAGTTGATCTTGAGTGGGTTAATCTTGATCAGAACATCAGTGACTAAAAAATGAGTTTTATGAATTAGTTAAAGATGGACAATGAGAACTGTATGAAGGGTGTTCCAATTATTTAAAGTTTTCTTTTCTATTTAATTTGTATCATATCAAGTGTCTATGTGGAATTACTAAAAAATAAATATCCATGAATTTATATTTGCTTCATGATGCATTTAGTGAAGCTAATATCCCTACATCATTATATGAGATGAAGAAAATCATCAACAAACATGGACATGAATATAAAAAGATACTTACATTCCCTAATGTTTTCATGCTTTACTAGTGATAAGAGTCCAATAAAGAATAATACATGATATTTTATATAATAATATGGAATTTGATGAACAAAAATGAGAGTACAAATCAATGTATCCCCAGGAAAAAATAGAAGAAGAAAAATCATGTAAAGTTATTTCAATACTTTCCTTTGAAACCATGCTTTCAAAGATTATTCATGTTATCTAATACTACATCCGACATGAAGTGGCATGCTCAGGATATTAAAAATGATGGATTGATGAGACATAAAAATATTAAACTTCATGGAATGTGTTTGATTCATTATATCCATATTTTTCTTCAGATCCTATGAATGTACGTTTGGGAATGGCTTCTAATGGTTTTAACCCTTTTGGTACTTTAATTACTAATTATATCATTTTTCTAGTTTTTTTGATCCCATATGATCTACCTCTATGGATTTGTACTTAATAAAATTCCTGGAAATGAAATAGATGTATACCATCAACCTATAATCAAATAACTACGAGAATTATGGTATGATGGCCTGGAAAAATATGATTCTTCAATGGTAAACCTAATAAAAATGCATGTTGTTTTAATGTGGAAAATTAGTGATTATCCTAGACTAGGAAACTTATTCAATTCAGAAACTAATACTGGTTTGGATTTTCCAAATTTTTTTTTTATTTTGAACCTCAACAATTATCTAATAGTAGAAAATGGTTCTTTATGTTTAATCATTGATTTCTTGATACTTATCATAAATTCATGTTTAAAAACAGAAAATTAAATTAAGACATTGAATTGAGAAATCCACCAAAGTGTTTATCTAGTTCATAAATATTGGTATAATTAATGAATGTCATTATAGAATTTAGAAAATGTAATCAGTTTAAAGAATGGTAGAAAGGGTATGAGGTGTAGTATCTGAAGCAGCTGGAACATAATAGTGGAGGAATATGAGTATATTTTTCAAACATCCTTTTTGAGAGTTTAATCTGATACTTCATAATCTTGAAATAATGTATATTGATAATAATATATGTGACAATGTAAATTTTACATTTCTTAATGAGAAGGTTAAATAGAAGGATCACATTAATGCTCGTAAATATTTGGATTCAATGGATATAAATCATCATTTGGGTGAAAATGAGAATGGAAAGTATCCTTAGGATATTTTTACAATGAAAAATCATGAGAAAGACATATTCCTTCAAAATTTAAAGAATGTAAAAGTGCCATTGGGATATTCAAGTAAAATTTTAAGGTGCATTGACTTAAAAATTGAAATTTACATGTATTGAAAACTCATGACTCACATATTCTGATGGAGAAATTGTATCCATTGGCATTGTGTAATACATTACCTAAAAAAGTAACTATGGTTCTAGTTCAGTTGTGTGCCTTTTTTAGATATATTTTTGGAAAGAAAATATAAATCCAACTGAGCTTGATAAACTTCAAGAAAGAATTGATTTCATAATTTTTCATTGGGAGATGTTATTTCCCCATTCATTCTTCACATTCATGATTCATTAGACTGTTAATTTGGTTGAAAAATATAAAATTGGTGGACTTGTACACTATTTATGGATGTATCCAACTGAGAGGTGTGTCGATATTATTTTTATTTTCATTTTTAAATTAAATTTTATCAAATCATTATGTAAATTTTTTTAATATATTTATTAATTTTTTTATCAGGTACTAAGTTCATTTGAAATTATATGTGAGGAATAAATCTCAACTAGAAAGCTCTATTACTGAAGGTTACATAGTTGAAGAGTTATTGACCTTCTATTCTAGGTATTTGGATGGTATTGAGACTATATTCAACCATGTTGGACATGTTGTAACACCCCAATATTTTATTGTATGTATCTTCTTAAATATATTCAATTTATTTGATATTTTATTTTGCATGAAACACCAAGTTTAAACGAACTGTGTTATACTATTAAATATTAACATGATCATTGAAATAGTAATATGACCATTAGAAATAGTAATCTATCCAATAGAATGGAAACCTCACCTATAAAAGTATAAATAAAATTTATGTATCTTATGAATGAAAATATAATATATTTATATCATGGAACAAGTAAATAAATGTTTAAAAATGATAAATTAAGTATTAGTATTTTTTTGAAACATAAATGTTTATTTACAATTTTATAATTAATATAATGATTTAAAAGAGAATTTATTTTCAGAAAATAAATTCATAAATTAATATTTTGGTTTATTGTGATAATAAGATAATTTTATGATACCTTAATTAATTTTTCAAACTGTCATAAAATAAGTTATAATTTTAAAATCAATATTTTTTTAATAGATGGTGATTTTAATTAAAAATTAAAATTATCATATTTAGAAAATTATTTTCATAAAGGGGGGTTCATTTTTGTAATCTAAACATTTAAAAATTGTTAGGGTGAATTTGTGGTATTTCTCTAAAATAGTTGAATTTTTGTGAATGGTTAAAACGATAATTTACGGTATTTAACATTATAAAGAAATAAATGAATTTTTGAGCTATGTTGGAGTCATGTATGATTTAAATGGACATTATATAGAAATAAAATACTCTATTTACAATATTTATTCATAAGAATCAATACTATTGATAGTCTTGATCCAAAATAATAAACTAATGAATAAAATAATCAAAAAAACACCCCTCTACTCCACTATAAATACCACCCCTCGCCACCTCTTCTCCTCACACATTTTAAGATTTGGATCTTGCTTATATTCTGACCAATTCCTCTCCCAAACCTCTTCCACATTATTTGGTCTTTTTTGTCACACCAAAATACCATTTCCAAGTGCCTTAAGGAGGTTCTCAAGGAGACAACACTCAAGAGGTAAAACCCTCCTTCTTTCCCTTTTAATTTCTTTTCTTTTATTATCCTATTCTCATCTAACCTTTATAAAAAATAATGATAAATCCATTGTAATATATATATATATATATTAATATTATTATGTTAATGTAATATACTTCATCAATTCTCTTCTCTTCTTTTTTTATTCTAAAAATGAAAACATCGTCTCTGGGGTGTCGATTTACCACCTTCGTGGACGATGTGTTTTTGTTTTTCATTACCGACTTCAATTATGGTCATAAAAACATTTTTATGGTTAAAAAGTATTATAATATATGTATTAAAAATTATTTAATATTATAGAACCATTATATAAACATTTTATTAAATAAAACAATACTAGTACGTGATGGTCATAAAAACCGCCAATATAAACTAATCATTTTTCATTAACATCTTATCTAACAAATCATCCTTATGCCATATAACAAAATGATATATATGGACCATTTAAAATCCTATAATTGTATTAATATCATTCCATTCCACTTATGGATTTTTTCTTCCATTTTATAAGAACTCCCAAATTTCTACTCAAGCAAACCGATCATGAAAACCAAGAAAACGAACGTACCCGGAACAAAAAAAACACTATAACCCATATAAATGTTCATAAATGAACTTAATGAAATTTTAATAAATAAAATATATGTTTTAGATGTTATTAATTAATTAATTAATTAATATAATTTTATTTTCTAGGATATTATGTACAAGTGAAGAATGTTTTCAAACATAGGGTAAGGGTTTTCTCATCTCACTTTTATTTCTATGCGATATGCCTTATTCATATATTATTTCTTTTATGTGGTGTATGTATGCTACCCTTTGATATATAATATCATGAATGTATATATATTCATGGTATTAAATGTTTAATTTTATGATTATTAATTTTATGGGGTGTACGATTCGATTGATTACAAGGGGTAAGTCATTCTCTCCAAACCTCAAAATTACCTCTGGTTTATTCTTTCCCTTTCGTTACACTGATGTATTTATTAATTATTCTTATATAATTCTTATAAATTAAATTTATTTTTTCCAAAATTATGTATCTAGATCATTTCATCCTTTTTTATGTGGAAATACATATTTTATAAGGTTCCCTTCTAAATTCTTCCCAATAATCAAGACAGATTAAAGGGAAATTCCCAATTTCTTACCAATTCTCAAGTACAATACATAATCTATTTTAAGACACCAATATTTTTCTAAAAATAACACTTTTTATCATGAAATACTATCTTATTTAATTTCTGGTTTTATGTAAACAATCATGTCTTTATCCACTTTAATGACTTATATTTTTCATTTAACCTCCCCAAAGTGGCTTATTTATAAAGTTTCTTAAACACACTTTTTAAAAGATGCCTTAATGTATTTAGAAACCTTTAAAAGTTTGAAATTTCAATTTCAAATAAAAAAATTTCTTTTATAATTTTATGGATTTTTAAATAAATGAATCCAATGTAAAAAGGGTATTTCTCTCAATAAATTTTTAATGATTTTGTTAGATTGTTTTCATATAAGTAAGCACTATCTATTGAATCTTATTCTTAATTGAGGTTGATATTTTATTATGCCATATAACATATTTTATTGAACGGTTTATGATCATTTTTATTGGGGATGTACTATCTTGATACCATATTACTCTGGATATTTTATGATTATCTTTACTGATTGGGGAAATTATTTACATTCCATGTGCTAGTTTCAATATGAATGTCTATATTGATTATATTTCACCACATTCATATGAGGAATTAATTGGACTTAGTAAGTGTTGGGAGGGGACCTCTATAGTCCCTTGATGCATCAGTAGGTCTCATGAGAAAAACTAGACTAGGTTTTGGTCGAGGCCTTATCCATTATGTAGAATTCTTGGTCGAGGTCTTGATGGTATATTTATGATGTCTTGTATTATGAATTCCCTAATTATGATATTAGTTACTGATAATATATGTTATTATTCAACTAGAAGAATATCCATGGTTAAGTTTCACTCTTATGTGATTATTTATATGGGATTATTTGATCGGTTTTTATTCCTGCCATATTATGCTCAAGATTATGTTTTAATGGCATGTGTTTTATTTATTCACCTTGAATTATTGTTTATGATTATTTATGATAGTTTTTTATGTATTCTTACCCGTACTGATCATCTGATACCACACATTTCTTATGTTTTATTTTTCCTTAGGATGACAAGATGTATACTATGATTAACATATAGGGATAATATGGGAGAATAGGGATGTTCCCAATAGATTTTATATGTTGTATTTAGTTTCAAATTGTAATGTAAAATTTATGTTTGTATCTTATTTTCTAAATATACTAAACTATTAGGTCCTTTGGGATGCGATCTCTTTTTCATAGTACTAATTTAATAAAGTAAGGCACCATATCTGGGATACTGGGGTTAGATTCTTTACAGTTGGTATCATAGAAAGTTTAGTAGAAACTTTTGAAACTAGATTTAGAAAAACTTATATTATAAAACATAACACTATGATAGAATTTGAGGATAAATGTATAAGAAATCCCAAATAAACCATACTTATGAGATTATCTATGCATAAATTTTTTAATTTATGTTATTTATTTCTCTAGTTTCAGGATTATACATTATGTTTCATAATTATATGATCTAATATATTTTATGTCGTCATTTAGATATGTAACCTATAGAAGGAATGGTAACCTCACCAAACACATGATCCAAAGAGTAAGGAGGGTCAAATATTTCATGGATTTATGCCAATATTTCAAAGTGAACAGGTCCCTTAGTCATTCACATCATATGAGGATATAGTATCATGTTCTAAAAAGAAAAAGAAATAATTCTCTAAGTATTATGGATTTTGAGGGAATCATGAGAACAAGAGTACAGCTAGGAAAATTGTGGATAAAGGAAATAAGAGAAAGAATCATTTTCCCACATATGATAATTATGGAATGAAACGCCCTAGTACTTGATTAAAAGGAATGGGAGTTTTCTATAAGTATTGAGAGAAAGGACATCGTGATTGTGATTTAAAGGGTAAGAAAATGGTTTCCAATCTAAAATAATTCAACTATAAGGAGATGGGACACAATGAAAATCAATTTTTCAAGCATCAAAGGAATATACCCCAAAAGAATATAATGGATCATGGTTAATCTTATGATAATACCATAGATGAAGAGGAATGATTAATATGCCTATGTTTGGATTCAAGAATTATGTTATTTGAGTATTTTATCAATAATTCTCTCATTATAAGAATAATGAGATATATAAGGATTGTACTACAGTACTTATTCTTTAATGAATTGGAATCATGTGATGAATAGCACCAGTAATAAATAGAATTGACTCTATTGTAAGTTAATCTTTTTTAAAACACATGACTTAGGGAAGATAACCCTAAATATGTGCTTTATGTTGAGATAATAATAAATAGATTTTTATGGGATAGTATTGGTGACCATGAATGTGATTAGTGATTTGATGGTTTATGTTATGCTAGAATTATTAGATGTTTGGATTTAAAGAATATATTCAACAACCTGACATTTTACTCTTGGAAGAATGCATGTTTTCATAAAGTTTTAAAGGATATTAAGGTATTCATATGTTTAGTATGTGACAATAAGACCTACATTATTCAGGGAAATATTATGTTAAGTTGATTTTGGAACTTTAGTGATATTCCTTCTAAATTTTTGGTCTTTGAATTTAGATAGATATATTATAGATGAGTCTTAAGGTTAAATATTTATGGAATAGATTAAGGATGTTATTTATTAGTATTAAAGTATAATTTATCATATTGGATAACATGTTATTTCCATTTTTGTTTCATTAAACATTTAAAGGCTGGAGGAATGACTTGTGGAACTCATGATTCTTAAAAGTGATTTAGGCATAAAAAAATTTATTGAATATCCATCTTTATATTTAAAAAATGAAGTGTAAATAGATCAAAACATAGTCAAAGGAAAGGATTATTCTTGTAAAATGGAATGAAATCAAGTAATTTTATTTTATTAAGTTCTTTATCTGGATAGTATAAGAATCCATTAACTCCTATGAAAAGGATTTCGGAACAAAAACAATAACCGTTTAATTTTCCTATTTATAAATAAATGGTCTTTTAGCTGATCATAAATTTACACTTTTTGTGGTTAAATTTCAAATGACCATTTTCTCTATCACTCTCCATCATAACTTGATAGTTATATTTTTCTTCCATGTCCATATTTTCACTTTCTGCTAATTATCTCTTATTCAAAAGCCTAATTTTGTGGTTACCTTCACATTTCCCTTTCCCTCTTATTAAGAGGATTTTTTATTAACCCTATTTATGATGATGGTTTACATAAAGGAATTTTCAAGTATCAAACATTGATTTTCAAAGTACAATTTAAAATTGAAAGGATGCAATTTATTGAAGGAGGGGATAATGTAACACCCTAATTTTTTTATGGTATGTATCTTCTTAAATAAATTCAATTTATTTGATATTTTGTGTTGCACGCAACACCAAGTTTAAAATAATAGTGTTATGTTATTAAATATTAAAAAGACCATTGGAATGGTAATATGACCACTAGGAATAGTAATCCGGACAATAGAATAGAAATCTCTCCTATGAAAGTATAAATAAAATTTATATATCTTATGAATGAAAATATAATATATTTATATCATGTAATAAGGAAATAAATGTTTTAAAAATGATAAATTAAGTATTTGTATTTTTTTGAAACATAAATGTTTATTTACAATTTTATAATTAATATAATGATTTAAAAGAAAGTTTATTTTCAAAAAATAAATTCATAAATTAATAGTTTTTCATCTTATAATTATAAGATAATTTTATGAGACCTTAATTAATTTTTCAAAGTATCATAAAATTAGTTATAATTTTAAAATCGGTATTTCTCAAATAAATGATTATTTTAATTAAAAATTAAATTTATCATATTTAGAAAATTATTTTCATAAAATGGAGTTCCTTTTTTAAATATACATGTTGAAAAATGGTTAGGGTGAGTTTTTGGGATTTTTTTAAAATAGTTGAATTTTTGTGAATAGTGAAATATGATAATTTATAGTATTTAATATTATAAGTAAATAAATGAATTTTTGAGTCATGGTTGAGTCATGGATGATGTAAGTGGACATTACCTATAACTAACATGCTATATTTACTATATTTAGTCACAATAATCAATATCATTGATAGTCTTGAGCCAAAATAATAAACTAATGAATAAAATAATCAAAAAACACCTCTCTCCCCCACTATAAATACCACCCCTTATACTCACACATTATAAGATTTTTAGATTTCTTATATTCTACCCAATTACTCTCCCAAAACTCTTTCCCATATTTTTTTCTTATTGGTATCACCAAAAGACCATTTCCAAGTGCCTTAAGGAGGTTCTCAAGGAGACAACACTCAAGAGGTAAAGCCCTCCTTTTTACCTTTTAATTTCCTTTCTTTTATTATACTCTACTCACCTACCCTTTCCAAAATAGCATGATAACTCCATAATATATATATATATATATATTATAATTTTATTATTTTAATGTAATATCCATCATCAATTCTCTTCTCTTCTCTTTTTATTCTAAAAATGAAAACATCGTCTATGAGGTGTCGATTCACCGCCTTCGTGGATAAAGAGTTTTTATTTTTCATTACCACCTTAAATGATAGTCATAAAACTATTTTTATGGTTAAAACTGATTATAATATGTGTATTATAACTTATTTTATGTTCTGGAACCAATATATAAACATATTATTAAATAAAACAATACTAGTTTGTGATGGTCGTAAAAACCGCCAAAAATAAACTAATAATTTTTCATTAACGTCTTGTATAATGAATTATACTCATAAAATATAACCCAATGATATATTAGGACCATTTAAAATCCTATAATCCATTTTACAAGAACTCTCATATTTATACTCAAGCGAACTAATCATGGAATCCAAGAAAACAAACTCACCCAGAATAACAAAATTAAACATTTTAACCCATATAAATATTCATAAATGAACTTAAATAAGTTTTTAATAAATAAAATATATTTTTTATAGGTTCTTAATTAATTAATTAATTAATCTAATTTTATTATCCAAGTCATTATGTACAAGTTTGGAGTGCTTTTATACATAAGGTGTGGGTTTTCTCATCTCACTTTTATTTCTGTGAGATATGCCTTATTCACCACTTATTTATTGTGTGTGGTGTATATATACTACTCTTTGATATATAATATCATGAATCTATCTAAATTAATGGTATTAAATGTTTCATTTTATTATTATTAATTTTATGGATCATATAATTCGATTGATTACAATGGGTAAGGCATTCTCTCCAAACCTCTAAATTACCTCTGGGTTACGCTTTCCCTTTATTTAAACTAATGTATTTCTTAGTTGTTATTATTTAATTATTCTGGATTCTATTTATATGTTTTAAAATTATGTATCCAGATCAATTCATCCTTTTTTATTAGGAAATACATATTTTTTAAGGTTCCCTTCTAAATTCCTCCCAATAAGCAAGTCAGATTAAAGGAAACTTCCAAATTTCTTACCCTTTTTCATGTACACTCCATAATCAATTTTAAGCCGCCAATATTTTTCTAAAAAACAAAAAAAATTATCATGAAATACTATCTTAGTTCATTTCTATTTTTATTCAAACAATTATTCTTGTATCCACTTTAAAGACTCTTATATTTTCCCTTTAACTTCACCAAAGTGGATCATTTATAGATTTTCTTAAACACTCTTTTTAAATGATGCATTAATGTCTTGGGGAACATTTACAAGTTTAAATTTTCATTTTAAAACAAAATTTTTTTTATAATTTCATGTATTTTTAAATAAATGATTCTAATGTAAAAAGGGTATTTCTCTCAAGAAATTTTTAATGATTTTGTTAGATTATTTTCACATATGTCAACACCCTTTATTGAATATTATGATTAATTGAGGTTGATATCTTATGATACCATCCACAATATTTTATTTAATGTTTTATGGCCATTTTGATTGGGGATGTACTATCTTGATACCATAATACTCTTGATTGTTTATGATTATTTTTACTGATTGGGGAAATTATTTTCATTTCATATGCTAGTTTCAATATGAATGTACATGTTGATTATATTTCACCCCTTTCATATGAGTAATGAATTGGAATTATTAAGTGTTGGGAGGGGATCATTATATCCTTTTAATGCATTTATAGGTCTCATGAGACAAACTAGATTGGGTTTTGGCTGAGGCCTTATCCATTATGTAGACTTCTTGGTCAAGGCCTTGATGGTATGTTTATGATGTTCTGCATTATGAATTACCTCATTATGAGATTATTTATTGATAATACATGTGATTATTCAACTATTATAATATCCATGATTAATTTTCATTATCATGTGTTTATTTATATGGAATTATTTAATTATCATTTATTTCTACCATATTATGCTCAAGATTATATTTTAATGGCGTGTATTGTTAGTTATTCACCTTGACATATTGTTTATGATTATTTATGATAGTTTTCAATGTATCCTTACCCTTACTGAGCATCTGATCTCACCCATTTCTTATGTTTTATTTTTCCCCGGGATACCAAGATGTATACTATGATTGAGATGTATGGATAATCTATGGGAATAGGGATGTTCCCGATGGAGTATTTATATTTTATTTCATCTCAAGTTGTAATGTAAGATTTATTTTTGTATCTGGTTTTCCAAATATACTAAACTATTCAGTCATTTGGGATGTGATCTCTTGTTCATAGTACCAATGTAATAAAGTAAGACATTTGCTCTGGGCTATTGTGGTCAGGGTCTTTACATGTGTTGACGACGTCTCTGCTAATTCTCATTCTGAAAACCATTTTTATTTCCAAATGTTGGATGACCAATTGGAAAGGGGTCAAATTTTACACTCACTAAATAAGAGTTTCTACAACCACATAGATATGGGATACTCAATAGTCTTATTTTAGATCCATTTATAGAAGAATTTTGATTTCAAACAAAGAGGTGACTAAGGGGTTGAGCTTGAAAAGAGTTGGAATTAACAAAATTTGTTAATAAGGAGAATATTTAATGGTTTTCCCATCATGTAAGTATATACTCATATTCATATTATTGATGTGCAGTTATATTATCTATGTTAAAAGTATCACCTCATTTCTTATTTTCTAGATAATGAATGTTGGGAATCGAGCTGAAATATCAAATGATTTAAAAGTTTTTGGATTTAGGTACTCTAAGGAAGGATAATAGATTTGATGCCTAAAATATTCAAGGATTCATGTTTCATACAATTTATCATGAAGAATACACGAAAACTCAAAATAGTGGTGTATTTACACTTACGGAGGTGGGATAATGTTGAAATCATATTGATATAATTGAATTAAACTATCTTGGTTAATTTTTAGTTATCTTATTAAAATTCAAGTGATTCAACATTAATAGGGGTATAATAAAAGATTTGTTACATTTTAATTCTTTTAACTTATCTCGCTTGATCCATACTGGTGAGCATTAAGAGAAAGATCCATTTATCTTGGATTCACAAGTGAAGATGGTTTATTATGTGGATAATGAAATACATGAAGTTTGGAGTTTTTTTGTACACTAAAAGCATAGATACTTATATGATATGGGTGATGAAGATCAATTGGTACTTTGTGATAGTGAACCTCATCAACCACAAAACATTGAACATTTTTTTACTGAAATATTTAAATAATATAACTTTCAAGACAGGGTGAAAATGAATCACTCATCACAATGGAGGTTGATAACAATAAGGAAAATTAAGATGAAGATAATTGAATATATAAATTGGTAATGAAACAATATTACAATTTCTCATTTATAAGTGTTTCGTACATATATAAATTGTTTTATTTTTTCTTTTTCTTTTTGTAAAAAAAATTATTTTTTCATTTTTTGTATACATTTAATATTTTTGAACCATTTTGAATTACAATAATGATAAGAATAAAAACAATCAATATCCTGGCTGATCATCATTTGGTAGAAAACCACCACTACCTTCATCTTCAGTGGATCTGAGTGATTCCATTATACCTGATAATTCTAGAGAGCTAGTCATTCCCCAAATGTTATTGGTAGAACATTATCTGATTCAGCTTTGTTGATGGATTAGTTGTTTACCCCTCTATCTGGGGGATATTATCAAGTTACCATTACTGGTATGTATTTCATTATACAAAAAACTATATATTTTATTAAGTTTGTAATGAATTTTTCAATTGATAAAGAGAAAATAGAAGGGATATAAATATGAACACAAAACAATGTATGGGACCTAAAGGAATTCTAAATTATCATTCTATTTTATGAGTTTAGAATGCCTATTAGTGACACTATTGTAATCTATGGATAGATTCTTGGGAAACTTGCTTGTGAGATGGTGAGATTTCCCATAAATTATAAAGATTGGATGAACATTCCCACAGATTGAAAAAATGAGGTCTTTTATAATCAAGTAAAGGTACTATTAAATTAATATTCATTGATAACTATTTTAAAATACATGATTAAAATTTTGTAATATATTTATAAAGTGTTATTATTTTTTTCAAGATGTTTTTTTCATTTTGATTCCCTAGACACCATTTCACACCCATGGGCACTGAAAATTTTGGGCAAGAAATGGATAGATTTTAAATGGGGATTATGGTATGAATTTAATAACACATCTCTGAGCTCACAGTAGATGTATGAGAAAGTGCATGAAGTCATTTCTCATGAGCAATGGAAGTTGTTTTTTGATATTAACAGAGATGCATCTCATGAGGTAATTGCACATTTTATAGTATCTTAATAACATAAAAATAATAAAATTATAATTTTTATTAATGTTTCTATTTTTTAGGAATTATATAAAAAATATATTGAATCATGAGAAACAAGTCATTCCTCATATTGTTGGGCCTCAGGTTTTTTTGAGAAAAAGAACAATTTTGTTTTGTATTTTATCCATTATTATTTATATTATTTTATTATAAGTTAAGGTTTTTTATAGATTGTTTATATTTTTTATAAAGGCTAGTGAATTAGGTCACTCTTTTGACTGAAAAGAGATGTGGTTTAAATTTCATAGGAAACTCGATGGAAGTTTTGTAAATGAACCTACCAAATATGTTAGAGTAAGTAATTTTCATTTCTATTTCATTTTATTCCATTACTATAAAAACATAATAATGAAAAATATATTATAACAATAAACAATCCTTAAACCTAATTAAATAGGGATAGTTACATGGATAAAATGATAAGAATTTGGCATCATTTGATCTATCTAACTCGTCCCAATTAATTGGGTTTAAGACATGTCTATTGTTATAATTTATTTTTAATTATTATGTTTTTATAGTAATGAAATAAAACTAAACAGTACTGAAAATTTTATTAATTAGATAATATTATGAATTTCGGATAATTTAAAAAATCATTGTTAATATTTTTATATTAATAGGTTAAATTTCAAGAATTCTGGGATGTGAACCCTTCACAATCATCATCAATTTCCCAAAATGATGCAGTTATAATTATTTTAGGGAAGGAGAATCCCAAACATGTACAGGGAATGGGTTCTAGGCCTACTCTATCAATTGTCTTTGGTAGGGCATCATCATTAGTTACTTCTACACCCAATGGGATTTTGATTAGTGTCATCGATCGAGACTCTCAAAGATAAATTACAAGGTTGAAATAAAAAGTGCAAGAACGAGACACTTATAGGAAAACATAGGATCAATGGTGGTTAGAAATGGAAAATGCTTTAGTTTATATATTTCATAGGATGATTAGAATGATCCCCAGGGAAATTTCCAGCCTTATAGATCATCCTACCAAGTTAAATTTTAATTCCATAGATCATTCACACATTTTCAAAGAACACATACAACTTCCATAAATAAAACTAAAATTTCACTTTTTTATTGAAACCTTGCACTTCAAAGTCATACTAACCATATCATGTGACATATTGACATGTGATTAATGGGTTAACCAACTCATAAAACCAAGTATCATACTCCATTATAGAATGATCTCTCTACTCCAATATAAAGAACACACATACCTTCACCGCTCTTAGTGTCTCAGGATAGAACTCTTTATTGGATGCTTTCTTAAATGTAGTCCAGGTGATATCATCATGAAACTTGGATTACATAATAGATTCCCACCACTTATTTCTCGACCCTTAAAGCATATAAGTAGTGAAGACAACCTTGGAATCCTCTAGAGTATTCAGAAATTGGAAAATCCTCTAAATCCATTCTTCTAAATCCTATGGACCCTTATCACTATGAAATATAAGTGGATGTTACTTAGTGAATTCTAAATCATAGTCCACCTTTCATTATGGTTCAAAGTTGGTGAGTCGACCTATATACTGGATCGTTTGTAGGATAGTTTCTACCAAAACTAGATCAACCAAATGATTCCCCTGTGAGGATTGATCTATAGCTTCTTCTCTAGAATTATGGACGATTCTTCTTGGAGGATCCATGATCTATAAAACATAAGGATAGAAACTATTTAGAATAAAATTTGATTTCTTTATCATGATCTGAATTTAAATAACTAAATATAAGATGTTGAAACTATAAATAAATAAGTTAGACAACCCGAGACATCCCATGGTAACTTGAAGATTTTCGTGAAAGTGATCTGGCCAAGCATACTTCTACATAACCTATAGAGTTCTAACAGTCCCATCTCTAGTCTAACAACAACCCCCAGAAACAAGAGGGTGATACAAAAGAATGAGCATAAGATTTAACACATCCTGATGGCTATAAAACCAATTTGTAACAGAACAACCCAAGTCATCCCATAATGTCACCTGAATTGGCCCGCCACAAATCCCAAAGTGCGTTCCCGATCGCCACGGGATGGAAACAAGCACTAGGGTATCATACAAATAAACTTTGGAATTATTTCACCCTAAAATGGACATATGATAAGATATAAATGATAAAAGTATTACAGAAAATATCCAAAATACATCATATGTCAAGAAACAAAACCAAAAGGTAAAACCCAACAACGAGATAACAAGTTCTAAAGAAACAATTGTATAACCAAGAACATGAAACTCAAAGAAACCCATGGGTCCATCTCAATGTGACTATAAGTTGACACCATCCCAACCCCCAAAAAAGGCAACATGATCTAGGAGAGACATCCTATACATAATTTTATTCCCTTTACTTGTATCCCACAAAGCCAAGGCTACAAATTCCCAAAGGTAAAAGTAGGGTGTGAGTTTGAGAGCCTAGTAGGATACCACCAAGAATCTATACAATATTAATTTACATGAATCCATTGCCTCTTGTTAAAAACAGATTTCTAAAACACTTTTAAAAGAAAATTTTTACCATTTAAAAAACATCCTTTGATTTTCTTTAAAAAACATGTTATTCCTTTCAAAATCATTTCGTATTCAAATAAATAGATCAATATGACATGTCGCATTTTCAGTGGTATGAACAGATAAAATAAGTAGTGTTCAAGCATAAATATATATATCAATATCAATTGGGAAAATAATAATATCAATATACATGCATGTAATGTATCTATAAAGAAACAAAGTCAATCCATGACAAGAGGGTGCACACAAATAAGGAAAACCTAATACACTAGCTGACATAAGTTAATCTTAATGTACAAGAACCTTGATCCCTTAGTGGTAGATAACTCCACTATGGATCATTTATTTATAGTTTTCCCCCATACCCCAAAGTCTACCAAAGTGTTATTACTACTTCATTACATTCAATAAACACAAATCAGGTTTCACAAACATTTTCTAAGAAAAAATACATTTCAAATCCATTCCCACATTTTAATAAAACATTTTCTATAGTGATTTTACACCAAACCCTTTCTTGAAAACCCAATTTCATTTCAAATTCATCTTTGAGGAATTTTTCAAAAATGACATTGCTTAAAAAAAATCAAAGAAATTTCCTTTTGAAACAGTTTTAATTTCCATAAAATATCAAATCCAATTTAAATATTCAATTCAATAAATAAAATAAAATTAAATCATAACAAAAACTCTAATATCTCTATGGGATAGACCATATAATATATATAACAACCTCAAGAATGATGAAACTGATGTGCCCTTCTTAACCAATGATGAGAGGGAATGAGATCAGATCTTATAAAACCTCAATCCAAGAGAAACAATGTAAATTCTCTATGTCCGTGATAAATCCAATGATATAGTCTCAATCAGCATCAAACGTGTGAAGAGGAAGAGAAGAAAATAGGTTACAGCGGATCCACTTACTAGATTTTACCTAATATAGAGATAAACCTGTAGATAACACAAATAATCACTAGTAGAATGAATGATAGAGAAAATAATGTCATCAAGGAATCTCTAAACCAAGAAAAATAGAATTAGGTTTTAGGGAGGAATATTAGATTGGTTAATTAATTATTTTGAGTGAAAGTGACACTTTCAATCTTACTAAATCACACACTCATAAGCATCACTGAATAGCCCTAGGACTCACTATCTGGAGAGTGTTCTGCCAACTAGATGGTGAGTGTAGGAAAAATTCCTACACCTAAAGGCCTTCCACAAGTGGGTTGGTGTAATCCCACTAGTCAGTCAATACTCCTACAGCCATGCAGGTGTTGTTCTAACCTGCACCGGCTATCCAGTGGCCTCCTGCTACCACTAACCACAAAAAACCACTCCTCTAACTTATAAAATACACAAAACTGAAAGGAAAAAATAAAAGAATCTTTTTACCTTATTCAATACATCAAGTTTTAGCAGTTATATAATATTTTCTCAAAGTATAATCAAAGTATATTTCATAAAGATTCCAAAGATAAGAAGGAATTAAATATTTTGGGTTTCCATGTTTGAATCAATAATCATGGTTCTCAAATATAGATTTCATCTGAAAAATTCATGAGATGGGGTATAGAATTGGGTATATAAATGAACCTTTAAAATTTTTCTTTAAGGAATCAGTAAAAGACTTTTAAAGAAGAAAAGAATGTGGAATTTTCTTTGAATACAGAGGGAAAAATGGTTAAAATCTAAAATATTTCTCATTTTAGTAAATTTTAAATTGAAAATAGTCTTTAAAATAATGTTACATGGAATTATTAAGGGATAGAAAATTTCCCCTTAATCGGTTTTTATTTTAAAGAAAGTATTGAGAAATGAATGCAAGGAATGTATAAACCCAGCAAAAAACGGGAGAATAATCTATATAAATATGTAAGAGACATATATTTAGAATTTTAAATAATTTCATCACATTAAATATTGATATAAATCTATTTATAGATAGAAAAGTCATAACCCAAAGAAAATAGGGTGGTTCGAAGAGTTTCCTTAGCTCAAGTACATATTCATTCTTCACTTTCACTTAATGTACTAAATGGTCAAATTGAATTTATTAAAAAGTTTATTGAGATCCTAATTCAACTATATTTTATTTATTATTATTATTTTATGTTATTTTAGATTCATTTTATTGAGATATCAGGTCTATATTTACTATCCCAAAGTCATTCATGTCATGTGTCTAAGGTCATATTAGTTTTAGGTAATTATGATAGTTCATATGGTTTGGTTACATAACTCTAGAGATATGATGACATGGATTTAATAAGTTTCTATAAGTTAATAAGGTTCTTAGTATCCAAAATTATTAATAAATAATCATGATTTATATATTATAGGTTTTATTGTTATATGTTTAGTTTATTTAGGTTTGGTTTCCAACTGTGATGAACTTAATTGGTTTTATTTAACTTTAATAGTATTTAACCATTACAAAATAATAATAAAAAATTATACTTATTAATCTCAATTTTAACCATAATAATTTAATTTAAACTAACCGTCAAGGAGGTGGTGTAAAATAAATTTTTTCGTTCATGGGGGTGGTGAACCGACCATAATATGAACAATATTTTCATTTTATAATCAATTAAGGGGAGGGTAAAAATGGATATTCCACCATAATAATAACATATCAATATATTTATGATACTTATGTTACTATTTAAAGTTAGATGGAATTCATATTTTGGAGGTAGGAGAATAAAATAATCTAAAGAGACTCGGTTGAGAATTCCACCTCTTCCTTTGGAAGTCACCTCTTGGATACCTCATAAGGCTCATTGGGATGGTATTTTGGTAAGACTAGAATTCTTCAGATATAAGAAGGAGGGTCGGGGAGATAAATGGGCATATTTTAGGCTAGCTTTAATTCTTGGAAGTTATGAGAGGAATTAATGATGAGGGGTGGTATTTATAAGGGGAGGATAGGACTGTTTCTGAATATAATATTTATTAGTTTATTATTTTTGCTTAAGAATATCAATAGTGATGAATATTATGAATAAATACAATATTTTGAGCTTGTGAGGTTGAGCTAATGGTCACTTACATCTCCCTTCATGTAATTAATCATGTATTTAATTTATAATGTACAATACTGTATTTTATTGTATATTACTATTCACAAAAAAATCAACATTTGTAGAAAAATACCAAAAATTTACCATAATATAATTTCAATGTGATGATTCCTAAAATTAAATACATTTTATCAAAATAATTTTATAAATATAGTCTATTTAATATTTAAATTAAATCATTATTTATTAAAAAGAGTTTTTATGAAATGATAAAATTTCTAACACCTAGAGAAATTACTTATGATTTCATACAATTATATTATAACATTTATAAAAATATATATTATTCCATGAAACCGTTTTATTTAAGTGAAATTTTATTTAATACTTTTAAATTTATCATAAAAAATTTATTTTAATGAAGGTGAATTATATTTTTTTTTACAAAATATAATTATGATTTCATTGTTTCAAACATTTATTCTATCATATTTAACACTTTTATTTAATTATATTATGATAAAAAAATCATTATATTATTTCCTAAATATTATTTTACTATTTCACTAGTCTATTTACTATTCCTAATGACCAAATTACTATACCAATTGTCACATAATGGTCACATTACAATGGTTAGGTTACATTCAGATACTAACAGTCATATTTCCCTTTACACCCTATATATACTCCACCATTCTCGTACTTCATCATTTAAAACTTCTCTAAAAAGGTCTTATACTTCTCGTAATAATGTATATCATATCTCTGGCATTTCTCTTTGTTTTTACAGATTTTTGGTAGGAGTGATCTTCATGGTAGAATTTGGGCCTCTGGAATTTACATTAGTGTGTGCTTTATTCTTTTTCATTTATTTTATTATATTATTCCTAGATGTTATATCCAATGTTATTTCATGATGTGTGATATTTATTTGAAATGAAAAAGTATCTCTATGTTAATCTATTGTAAAACACAGTAAAATAGTTATAGTGAATCATGAATTATTTTACTGATAGATGGAATTTTTGAGTCGTTACATAGTGGCATGGGTGAGGGAAAGGGGGCTTGGTGAAGTGGGGGTGGAAACTACATGTGGAATGCTGGTGAGGCTAGTGCAGTCTCGATGCGGAAGAGGATGGGTGGATGAGGGTGTCATGATTTCCCCTACTTGTAGTTAATATATGGATTTTATATTATTATTGTTTTTGTTGTTTTTGTTATTATTATAGGTTCTTGTTTGTTGGTGCAGTCGTCGATGTGGAAATGAGTGGTGGGCATGTGATTTCCCCCATGTTTTTAGCATATATATAAATTTTATATTATTATTAATGTTGTTGTTGTTGTTGTTGTTGTTGTTGTTGTAGATTCTTGTTTTGGTTATATCGTTTTATTATGATGTGGGATTGATGATTCATTTGTGTCATCATGATAATGGAATCAAGATAAATGATTCAAGACTAATATATGATACATAATTTCATCTTGTAGCATGAGGCTCGAGTCTCTTCATTAGTTTATCTCTTCAATGTTTTGGTGAGATACATGATTTTCATGTGATGTATATTTTCATTAATTAAATAGTTGATCTTGATTATTTTTCTATGTAGATCGCAATGGGGTGGTCTGTTTGGACATCTAATTCCATTTTCAATATGAGATATGTAGATTTCAAATTTAGCTCCATAGTTTTGGTGACTAGGTTTGGGTTTCCCAAACCATCCTTAGATAAGGTTTATAATCCCCCTACATACTCAAATAGCAGGATCCTCTGCCTAAGGATCAGATAGGGTTGGTATTCCTCTAATATACTCGAGGTGTGGGATACTCTATCTGTGGAGTTGGTATCCCCCATGTCTACAGAGCTCAAGAGAAGTGTGGGATCCTCCACTAGAGTTTGTATCCACCCCCACCTACCTAGGGTGTTGGATCATCCACCTTAGTTATATTGAGGTTACACATGCTACTTGGCATTGGTAGTTTGGATACTTGATCGATAGTGCAGGATTGATGGAAAGGAGGGTTCGGTGTTCCCTCATCAGGCGAGGATGCCTCAATGATGGGCGGACTCCCATTCATGGAATTTTTTGGTGGTTTGGTAATTGGAAAGGTTGATCGGTGTATATTTCTTTGAGACTTGTGACTCTTCGGCACCCCATTGGTTTCCTTTAATATGTGGTATATAACTGACTATCGACTTCAGTCTTTGTAGACTCCATAGTGTTCCAAGATTCCTTATTTTCTTGAGTGGTATGAAATTCAAGGATTTGAGTTGAGATGATTTAGACCTTACCTGTGTTCCTGAGAATCCTGTTTATATAACATATCTGGATTTTCTTTCTGTGACTACCACCTAGTTAACTTTCTATATTGGAGCTTTGAGTTAACCATGTGTTTTACTTGTGGTTTTTGGGGTGTCCAATTGGGTATGTTCATACTCACACCTACATCTAATTTGTGCCCACATGTGGTGTGTATGTGCAGATAACACATAGGTTTGGAGATGGTCTTGGTGGATGTGGAGATGGTGGGCTTGTTCATAGCTAATGCCTGGTGACACTTGTTGACACATGATGGAGCCTGGTGGTCTTTGATCGTAGTGATGATTATTGCAGCTAGAGATCATACTAGAAGTACTCACAGTGAGGAGGATCTTTCTTGTTTCATGTATCTGTCGGGTTTTACGGTTTGTCAGTAATAAAATTCCCCTATTTTTTTGGTGATGTATTTATAACATATGTATCATACAGGTGTTGTATATAGTTTGGTTAATTTTATATATTTACATCCTGATGGTGTTGTGGTTTTTTTATGCATTGGAGATATGTATATGTTGCATGTTAATATAGGATTAGGCCTCCCATATTGTGAGATCTTCCCACTTAGGGCTAGTCACCAGCCTCTAGCCTATTAGAGGCAGGTTTTGAGTGGCACACTCGACCTGCCGCTAGCATGGACGGGCATCCGATGAGTTGAGTCATGTCAACTTTCATGTTTAGGTGATGGATTGTTATCATATAATAGGTCATGAAATATCCTTATATTTTATAAAATGATATACCCCAAATTCATGCATAAAACTATTTTGTTTCATGCAAGTCATATTCAATGACTAGTTATATCATACCATATGATATAGCTTATAAATATAAATAGGCTTTAGGGAACATCTCTTTCACAATGATGTGTCAATGACTTAGAATTATTAATTTTGATGCTCTCATATTTGAGGCATTAAATTAAATTTTATGAGATTTGATATGGGCCTGGGATACATGAAACAAGGGGCATGCCACTTTATAGATTTTCTTCTCTTTGAATTTTCTTCTTTTATACCTCAAAAATTATGAGTTGCACAGGGTCATGCCACTTACTAGAGGTCATGTACTCTTATGTAGTGAGTTTTATGGGGGTCATTTCAATTGATCATAGGTGTAACATCTCATACCCAGGTTCCATTGAACTATTCTCCGAGCTTGGTTCACCACGTGACCTCAAGTACATCTCCTTGAATGCTAGAGGCTGTCGATTAGCAGTGAGAGCATTAGGTGTGTCTATGGGGAGACTATGCCCTCATAGACTTAGGTATAGCACAGTGGTAAACAATATAATAAATAGTAGAAGAATAATCATAAGTAGATTGTAGTGGAAGTAAACAGATAACCATAACAATATAAATAAACAATTGATGGAAGCAGATAATCAACATTAGATACAAAATGATTTCCATGACATGATTCTATATAAAATAGGAGTACAGGGGAACATGGGTACAATCATATACTTCATGCTATCTAAAACTACAAAAGAATCCAAAAATTTCTACCCAGTATCTCGAGCATAGGGTTGTTCCTCTGCCCCCAAATATCTATCCTAAGTAGAAAAGAAATAAAGCATCAGAAAAGGAATGCTTCCTTTTATCCATACCTATGAACATAAAGTCTACTCAGGTACCAAATGGTGCTTGAGTGTGAGATATAAATCATAGTAGGTTGGCACCCACGGTGTCTAGACCTTTCCATTTCTTATTGTAAACAGATAACAGTGTGCCAGATATAATAAAGACAAATCAATAATAAATAAACATGTAAACCTAGGTTTGGGTTCCTAAGTGGACACCCATCCCATACCAACTGCTTCAACCTAATCCAAAAACCTAAAAAGAGTACATGTGCAGGGAAGGATATATATATATATATATATATATATATATATATATATATATATATATATATAAGAATGAAGTAAACAAGGCATACCCCAATATGGTGCTTTGGCTTGGGGTCTCACTTTCCATGTCAACATACAAGGGTGCTAATAAGCAAGGTAGTAGTTTCATAAGTGCACAAGCATGTTCAAACAATAATAATAAGAAAACAACTCATATGAGTAAGCAACCAATCAAATAAACAATCAATTCAATCCAAAAAAAATCCATCAAAACCAAGGTGGAGTTTTGCGCCCATCCTTTGCGATCATAATCTGGATCCCAAGGGTCATAACAGAAACATTACATATAATCTAATACCTTGATTCCATCCAAGGAAACCAATATGGTGTCCCTTGTATCACTCAAGGATGGTGACTAATTTCATTCCAAATATATCACATAGGGGATTGGGTCTCACCTGAGGCATGGTATAACCATCTTGCCAACAAGTCCATCCTTAGTTGCTCCCCTAGAAAACCGACCTCACTCACGAGTTATCATAAATCACCTTGTAAGCTCGTGCCTGAAAAGACGAAGTTTCTCTCCTAACACGTCGAGTCATAACCACCCGAGCACAAAAAGTCCATCCAGGAAATCCTTAACTTGGGATCCACATTCTCTCTCAGCCCGTGTCAAAAGATCCATATCAAACAGGTCATATATCACAAGAAAGTGAATTTATAATTGCATACCAACACTTTGTCATATCAATGTCATGTGCTCATAATTTTGATCAAGATATGAAGTTCAAGCCAATAATAATGGCACATCATATTACAAGGCATTAAGCACTAAACAAGGGAAATCATGGTATGAGGAACAAGAAATAAAGCATATCATGTAAACAAATAAATATATCCAAGGAACATGGCATTACCATACCTCTTATTGTACATGTCATCAATGACTTTACTACTTCCCATGCTATCAAGCTTTACCAAATTTACCATTCCAATTCAATCCATTTACTTATGGCACAATGAAATAAACATTGTAAGTGGCATAGGGTATGAAACACAAGTCATATCATGAAGCAAGCAATGTAATAAAGAATGAGATGAAAGAATTTAATTCAACTTACGTAATCCATTAACATATGTCACAAATAAATCAACACTCTCATGAGCAATTTGATATAAGTAAAATGATATTTAAATTGAAACTCTAAGCATGACAAGGGCATAAGGTGTTACATTGGGGCCAATCAAGTATAATCAATATTAGGAATTTACTAAAGATCCCAAACCATGGTCTATTATCCATATTAAATATATTAATCAAATTATAGGGGGTAATCCAAAGTGAAACTCAACTCAAGACAATGGAAAAGAAGGTTATTTGGGTTGGCACACTCGAAGGGTGGCCAAAGGCATGGATAACACACGATGAATGGGTTTCTCTATAAGAAATGGTTACAATATTCATGGTTAAATATTAGGATTAATTTTATATGCTATAACGAGTCTTTTTCAGATGGATCCGGCTAGCGTCATAATGGCGCGATGGAAAAATAGTGACAAAGCGACGGGAAAAAATAATAGACATGCTACCTCGTAGTTTTAGTACTCCCTATGTCTGATATCAACCCTTGATTTAACCTAAAACGGAAGAAATCGAGAGATTTAGAAAAAAACCCCAAATTGGGCAAAGATCCATCGTAGAAAGGTCATGAAACATATGAAGAGAGATCCAAGAAATAATAGAGTGAAAAAGGAGGATCATACTGAGATGAGTTTGTAGCTTCTAACGGAAAAGGAAATGGATCACTATAGATGGAGAAACATCAAAACCCCCAAAGAGGGAGGAGAGGACCTTTGTGTACCTAGAGGAGGGGAAGAACCCAAGTGGAGAGATAAGGGGGAGATAAAATGTGTTTAAAACATTTCATTTTAAAATGAAATTAAAATTTTAACCACATATCAGGTGTCGCACGGTTTTCACACGGTTATCCAAACCATGCGCCAACTGTGCAGCAGGTTCTGCTTCACTAGGGAACTTTTCACAATCTACCATATGGTTTGACTAATCATGTGTAATATGTGTGGTAGGTCATTGTCCAAGACCTGCAACTGGTCGCACAGTTTGTCAAACCATCCGACCCAGACAGTTTTCTCTTTTTTCAGTTCTTCAGGCTTCAAATGAGCCCCGAACACCCCTAGAACCTCTGTTAGCCTCCTAGGCTTCAAATTAGGGTGTTTTTTAAAGAATAAAACCAAAAATAAAATGGTCCATACCTTTGGTGAAAGTTGTAATGTTACAATAGTGGTCATAAAAAATGTACAGATGGCATGTCCAATTCCTTTAAACTTTGAGTCGTCTTTATTAGTTTATGAATTGTGATTTATAGAGGATTTTGATGATTGGACTCAATTATTCATCTTGAAAGAATCTTTGATTTGGTAATTTTTGGAGATTTTGGGAAAGAATGTTTGGGTGGGTGGATTTGATACTTTCTATGAGAATTTTCATTTCATTTTTGATTTATTATGATCAAATAAATGATTTGATTTATGGTTTCATGGGAAATATAGGTCTGATTAAAAATTGGATTTTTTGAAAAAACTAGTTTTTATTAAAATAGACTTAGGAAGGGTTGAATTTTAATAAATGATTTAAATGTGATTTATTTGTAATTTCTGGCATGATGTGTGTGTGCATAAAAATGGATTTCCCATTAGAATTTTTTTAAACCTCTATGATTCATTCTTGGTAGTGCGGAGACTTAGAGAGTGTGTTTTAAGGCAAGGGATGATTGGAATGATTGGGGCTATAAGGAAACACTCCTATTCTTATCGTGGTAAAACATATGGTTTTGGTTTTTTTCTTATGAATGAGTGAAGACTTAGTTTACATACTAGGATCGGGCGAATGACAATTTTATTTCAGTTAAGTGAGTCATGCATCATGCTGGGTGGCTATCAAACATTGAATTGATTGGATTTTTGTCTATATATGACTTAGCATAAGTGAATTTTCAGGGAACGAGGAGTTTCCACAAATTACTTAGGGAAAAAAGTATTTCTTGGTGGAACTTGGGGAAATGGGAGTCTATCATTTTTTATTAGCATTGAATCTTATTTGAATTGTTCCTGTATGGATATTTATTAAAGTCATCGGGGAAATCCTACTGAGTATATACTCATCCTATGCATGTGCACTTCATTGGATATATAGACATAATTGATCATGATGTGGGGAAAGGTAAGACAATGTTCTTAATTATTGATATTTTGTAGATCCATGTTAAATATTGAAGAACCTTTGTGGTGTTTTTTTTAACAAATTTTTGTATTTTTTGACAACTAACATTTTCGTTAAAGAATGTTTTTGATATATAGGAAGTTGAAGTTGTTGGTTGTTGGAAGTTTGTCTTTGTTACTTATAAAGAAATAAGTTTTTGAGTTTAAGGAAGTTGCTGAGAATGAAAGAAGTTGTTGAGTATAAAGGAAGTTTATGAGAATGAAAGAAGCTGCTGAGTTTGATAGATGTTGTTGAAGTTCATTTTGTTGCTAAAGATTCTTGAAAGGGAATGTTGTTAAAGAGTCAGAAGTTAGAAAGTTTCTCAAACTTTCTAAACAAAATCATACTATGATTTTCTAATATTGAAGTTATCACAAATCATGAAAAGTTTCATGATAAAAGATATTGAAGAAATTTTGAAGAGGTTTGAATACTTTCAATGAGAAAAATTCTGAAAAAATTCAGAACCTGGTTTATACATAATTTAGAACATTATTTATTCATAATTCAGAACCTGATTTCTAAAAAATTCAAAAACTAATTCCTAATAAATTTGGAACCTGATTCCTGAGAAATTTGGAACCTAATTCCTGAGAAATTCATAACCTGGTTTCTGAACAATTCATAACCTGGTTTATGTATAATTTGGAACCTAATTTATGAACAATTTAGATTCTGATTTCTGCACAATTTAGAACCTAATTTATGAACAATTTAGAACCTAATTTCTACATAATTTGGAACCTGATTTATACACAATTCAGAACCTGATTCCTGAGCAATTTAGAACCTAATTTCTGAACAATTCAGAACCTGATTTCTAAACAATTTGGAATATGATTTTTTTCATAATTCAGAACTTGATTTATACACAATTTGAAACCTTATTCATGAGCAATTCAGATCCTGATTTATGAACAATTCAGAACTTGAGTTCTGTATAATTTGGAACCTGATTTCTGAACAATTCGGAGCTTGATTTCTTTACAATTTGGAACATAATTTCTGAGCAATTCAGAACCTGATTTATAAACAATTTGAAACATGATTTCTGCATAATTTATAACCTTATTTCTAAGAATGTTTCTGAGAAAAACTAAATCTCTTTTCTGAACATGTTTTGATAAAAACTGAACAACATTTCTGAGCATGTTTCTGAGAAAACTCAAACCATGATCCAACATTATCATTCTGAAAAATATATGAAGAGTTCAAGAAGGAAAACCTAAATTTCAACTTTGTGTAAATTTCAGATAAATTTAAGGAGGTTTTAAGAAGTCAAATATTGAAGATTAAATGCAAGATACTTGTAGATTTTTTAAGATTTGAGTAAGCAGGAAATATTTTCAATATTCCCACCTTTGTTTTCCAAGTTGCCTATAAATATGTACTCAGATCATTTTCTCATTTGTAACTTTTCACACACATAGAAAAGGTGGAGCACTAGAGAATTCAAAGTGAAAGGTTATCACCAGATTGAAGAAGTTTTCTTTAAGTGTTTAAGGAAAGGAAAAATCAGAACCATCTTTACCATACTAAGAAGATCGGACTTAGCCAAATCAGACTGAGGATTGAGACTAAGCATTTATGGAGCAGATTCAGCAATGTTTTTATTCTTGTGTTTGGATCAATTTTTCCTTAAGAAAACATTGTAAACTGATGGGAGTTAGTATAATATTTCCTATCGTAAGATAAAAGGTTTCTAAAGGGATTTGACACGAGTTTTATTCACTTTTTTATTATAGTGGATTTCCATAGACCCATGGGAGTGGCTATAGAAAGGACGTAAGTTCTCACATTGAGGTTGAAACTTATAAATCGTGTGTGCCTTACTTTCTTTACTATTCTTTCATGCTTAATTATTTTTTAAAGTTTGATAAGGAAAGAAATATTAACAAGTTGTAGGGGTTAAGTTAATTAATTTTTTGAAACTTATAAAAAGTGAACAAATGATTCAACCCCCCCCTCCCCCCTTCTTAGTTGTTATTCGATCCTTATAACTTTAAGTGGTGTCAGAGGAAGGTTCCCTTGTTTAATCCTTATCATGGAGAATATCAATTCTATCAACAGTAGAGTAATTCCTACATTTGATGGCAAGAATTATTATGGATAGAAAAATAGGATGATTCCTTATCTCCTATCTCTTGTCCTTGAAGTTGTTGATGTTTCTACAATTGGTTTTGAAATTTGTTGATAAAAGAAATATATAATTTCATGGAAAGGATAGAAATTTTATTCTCATGTCCTTATCAGAAAATGTTTATCAAAAGGTGATGGGTCTCAAAACATCAAAAAGCATGTGGGACAAACTAGAAAGTTTTTTTGAAGGAAATTCAAAATTAAAGCAGGACAAGATACAAATCTGGCGTAGTAAGTTTGAAGATATAAAAATGATAGATGATGAAACAATTTATGAATACTTCACGAGAGTTAATGAAATTGTGTGCAACATCAGAGGATTTAGAGATGTCTTGGAAGATTCTACAATTGTGAAGAAACTTATGAGAAACTTTATGGACAGGTTCGATTCTAAAATTTATTCCTTAGAAGATAAGGATGATTTAACTCTTGATGAATTTCATAACTTTATTATAGCTTATTAAATGAGGAAAGCTACAATATTTAAGAATAAAATGAAAGATTAAATGGATTTTGTGGCCATGAGAAAGATGAAAATCCATGAAGTTGATGAAGTTGATCCTTGTGAATCTAATGACAAGGAAGATGGTGAGCTAAATGAAAAAAATAATGTCTCTTATATCTAAGAACTATCAAAGAGGAAGAGGGAAGTATGGAGGAAAACTTCCTCTCAAATGTTTCAAGTGTGGTGGAATCATGCATTTTTCTATGAATTCCCCCAAGAAGAAATTTGGAGAATATCAAGAAGATTCCAATGAAAAAGCTCGAAGGAAGAAGTGGAACAAAAATGATAAATAAGAGAAGACTTCCAAAAAAATCAAGAAGTATTTTGGAAAGAATAGGAGAATGTTTAGCAAGAAGGTTGAATCGAACTCAACTGACAATGATTCTTATAAAGATGAAAATTCACAAAAATTCAGAACCTTCATTGCAAAAGTTGAGAAAACAAAAGTCTCTTCATAGAGTGAAGAAGGTGGTGAAGAATCTTATAGAGAGTATCAGTTTAGAACCGAACTTCTTTCATGTCTTGAGAAAAACAAATATCTTAAGAAAGAAATTATATTAATGAAGAAAGATCATGAAGAATTTGATGATGTAAGAAAAGATATTATCAAGTAGGAGGATGAATACATTCAGAAGATTCTAAGCTAAAAACTTAGAAATGCTGAACAAGGAAAGGTGATTCAAGATCTTAGCAAGAAGTTGGAATCTAAGGAAGAATAAGTTAACAAGTTTCAATCAAAACTTCTTGAGTCTGAAAATACCCTAATAAAGATGAATGAAAACTTCAACAAAGCTACAAAAGTAAAATCTAACACCTCTAAAATTGCTAAGAAGGCTCATTACAAGAATCACCTGAAATCTTATCTTACTAAAAATAATGTTTCATCTGATTCTTCTAACATTTTAGGTTATATAAGAAGTGTTGGGAAAACTTGAGTGGAAAACTTATGTGAGAAACCTTTAAAATCTACAAAATTTGAAACTTCAATTAAAGGAAAATAGGTCCACATCCTAAGAATGTTACAGCTAAAATAAGTTACCATCCTCAACAAAGTTTCTATAGATAGAGACCATTATTTAATAAAAAAATCAAAATTTGAGGGATATTTATGGTGTTGTGGAATCTATGGGCATAGAGATTATAATTTTTGGCACAATTTATCTCTACCCAAAGTAAGGTTTGAGAAAAGTATAACAAATGGTGAAAGAAGAATGAGTAACTTTCCTCACTCACAGAAAGTTGAAAAGGTGAATTCTCAAGATGTCAGAAACATTCAAACAAAGAATCAATTTGAATTTCTATAAGAATTTTTTGGAATATGTCATCAGTTTGGTCATCATGTCGAAATATATATGACACTCCTTCCAGAACAAGTTTCTTATGATAATAAAGAAAATAAAATTGAAAATAAGAAGTTTGGTGAGAGATATTGTATTGATGAGACAGCTTTGAGAGCAAGCAAGAGGAACAAACCATGGATTCTTGATATTGGTTGTTCTTCACACATAAAAGGTGATATAAAAATCTTGGAACATGTTGAAAGTCATGATGGAGGAGAGATTACTTTTTTAAATGATAGTTCCTTAAAAATTAAACGAATCGGAATAGGAGATATTGAATCAGAGAAACTGAAATCTAAGGAAGTATTACTTGTTTATGGGATAAAACATAACTTACTTAGTGTAAGTCAACTTTGTGATGATGAAAAATAAGTAATCTTAAGAAAGGATTCTTGTATCATAAGAAGTGTGAAAATGGAAAAGTCATTACAAAAGGAGAAAGAACCAGTGGGAATCTCTTTCAAATTGGAGAATCCAATAACTCTTGTTATTTGAGTGTTGGAGATGAAAATAAGTTGTGGCACCAAAAACTTGGCCACGCTGGGTAAAAGAACATTAATAAGCTTTATAAAGTTGATGTTGTTTGGAATTTTTCAGAATTGAAAAGAAGAGATGGAAATGTTTGTATTACTTTCCAGAAAGGAAAGATGACTAACAAAAGTCACAAAATATTTGAGATTCAATCTAGTAAACCACTTGAGATTATTCATTCCAATATATTTGGGCCGATGAGACATCAATCAAAAAAAGTGGATTTATACTTTATCACTTTTATTTATTATTTCACTTAGATGAAAAACATCATGTTCATGAAGAACAAGTCAGAAGCTATTGAAATGTTCAAATTCTTCAGAAAAGATATTGAGAAATAATTGAAGATTTCCATCAAGAATATAAGAATAGATAATGGTAATGAATTCAAAAACAATGCTTTTGAATCCTATCTAGGAAATCATGGTATCAAACATTAGTATAGTACTCCCTATACTCCATAAAAAAATGGAGCAGCAGAAAGGAAGAGTATGAGCTTGGTGGAAATGAGAAGAAGTATGTTAGTAGAATACAAACATTCAAAATTATTTTGGAGAGAAGTTGTTAGTACTATTTTACATGTTCAAAATAGATACTTGTTGACACTGGAAACCAACATGACTCCTTATGAAATGTGGTATAACAAAAAACCCCCATTGAAATACTTAAAAGTCTTTGGAAGTCTATGTCTGCTTAAAGTAAAAAATCCATATTTGGAAAAGTTTGATGAGAAAGCTGGGGAAGGAACTTTCATGGGTTATTCACCAAATGGAAGAAGATAAAAATGTTGGAACAAATGTTTATAAAAATTGGTGGACTCATATGATGTGGAGGTAATTGAATATCAAAGTTCCTTAACAAAAGTTGTTGAGAATGTTGAGGATGAAACATTGGAGAAATCCAACAATAGTAAATGTTATCCAAAACAAACTCATTATGATTCAAATGAGTCATGTGGTAAGAAATTGATGGTGAGGAAGAAACTGTGAGATTTCCTACCTTACAAAATCATGTTGAATCTGAAAACATTATTGAAAATTAGAAGGCTCTAGTTCAGACAAGAAGAAAGTTGAGATTATAAAATCAAACTTCACTTATCTCAAAAGTTAAAGTAGAATCAGTTTCAGAGGCTATTCAACATAAAGAATGGGTGGATTCTATGAATAAAGAGTTGGATTAGATTGAGAATAATGAAAAATGGAAACGTGTCCCATGGACAGCAAATAAAAATGTTATTGGAACCAAGTGGGTTTACAGAAATAAATTGAATGAGCATGGAAAAGTTTCAAGAAACAAAGAAAAACTTTTTTTAAAGGATATACACAAGTGGAAGGTGTGGATTTTGATGAAACCTTTTCCCCCATTTCATGGCTAGAAACTAGTCAAATGTTTCTTGTAATGGCTGCTCATCGTAATTACAAAGTCAATCAGATGGGCGTAAAGTCATCTTTCTTTAATGTTGAAATTGAGGAAGAAGTTTACATTAAACAACCTTATGGGTTTATACTTTATGAGGATAAAAACAAAGTTTTTAAATTTAATAAATCTTTGTATGGGCTGAAACAAGATCCACATGCTTGGTATTTGAAGCTTGACACTTGTTTGATAAAGATGAACTTTTCTAAAGGAAAAGTTGATAGCAACTTGTATGTGAAAAATGTTGACACTGGAACTTTAATTGTAATTGTTTATATAGATGATATAATTTTTGTTGGGGATGAAGAAAGGTTTTGTGAAGAGTTTTCTAAATAAATTAAGGAAGAATTTGGAAATTTCAATGTTGAGGGAATTAACTTTCTTCCTTGGATTAAAAGTTCAACAAAAAGAAAGATGCATTTTCTTATCTCAAGAAAAGTATGCTAGGGAATTGTTAAATAAGTTTAGAATGGCAGAATCAAAAGAAGTTTCAACTCCTATTTCAGTGAGCACAAATTTGAGAAAAGATGAATCCGGAATAAGTGTGAATCGGAAAAAATTTAGAAAGATGATAGGAAGTATTCTTTACCTTATAGCTTCATGGCTTGATATTGTTTATGTAGTGACTTTTGGTGCCAGGTATCAAAGTGATTAGAAAAAATCACATATGTTGTCAGCAAAGAGGATTCTCAAATATGTCAAAGGAACAATATCATATGGGTTGTTATGAAAATGAAACAGTGAGTTAAAGTTTCATAGTTACACTAATGCTGATTGGGTTGGTGATTGTAATGATAGAAAATCAATCTCGGGAGGAAAATTTTTCTTGGGTGAATGTTGTGTGAGTTGGCATAGTAACAAACAAAGTTAACTAACATTGAGCACAGCTGAATCCAAATATGTTGCAGCTACTCGTGCTTGTACTCAAATTATGTTGATGAAATTTTAGTTGGAAGATTTGAAAGTAAAATTTTTTAAACCATTGAAGATACTTTATGATAATCAGAGTGCGATTAATCTTTCTAATAATCTTATCCAACACTCAAGATCAAAACATATTGATATAAAGTTTCACTTCATAAAAGAGAAATTTGATGTTGGAGATGTTTTTCTAGAATACACATCAATAAAGTATCAGATTGCTGATATCTTTACAAAAGCAATGTCAAAGTAAAGGTTTGTCGAATTAAGGCTGCAACTCCATGTTCAGCCTCCTACCATGTATTCCTAAACCTCATAAAGAAGTTTCTCTCATAGTTCTTTGGATTATATTGACAAAGGAGGAGAGTAAGAAACAACTTTTTTACTTTGTAAGAAGTTTTTTTTATTTCTTTTATGAATCTGAAGATGTGGTTATCATATAATGGGAGAGAGAAACATGAAAAATGTGAGAGAAAAAGAAAATTGATAAAGGAGAAGATAAAAGTAAGGGGGGTTCTTTACATGGCCACAAAATTTTATTTCCACCAAGGGATGGAAATCCTTCAAAAACATTAATTTATCCAGTAGTGTGGTGTCAGGACACTCTTTTTTGAGAAATTCTATGTTTTGATAAAAGTCAAAAACTTGAGTTGTGGAAAAATTCTGAGAGCTGGAAAAGTTGTTGACAAGGGTTGTCAACAAATCCAAAGGGGGAGATTGAAGAACCTTTGTGGTGTTTTGTTTTAACAAATTTTTGTATTTTTTGACAACTAACCTTTTTGTTAAATAATTTTTTTGATATATAGGAAGTTGAAGTTTTTGGTTGCTAGAAGTTTGTCTTCGTTACTGAGAAATAAAGAAGTTGTTGAGAATGAAAGAAGTTGTTGGGTATGAAGGAAGTTTCTAAGAATAAAAGAATATGATGAGCTTGACATGTGTTTCTAAAGTCCGTTTTGTTGCTGAAGATTCTTGAAAGCGAATGTTGTTGAAGAGTTAGAAGTTATAAAGTTTCTCAAACTTTCTAAACAAAATCAGACGATGCTTTGCTAATATTAAATTTCTCACAAATCATGAAAAGTTTTATGATAAAATCTATTGAAGAAATAGTGAAGAGGATTGAAGTATTTCAATGAGAAACATTCTGGAAAAAAAATCAGAACCTGATTTCTGTATAATTCAGAACCTGATTTCTGCACAATTTGGAACCAGATTCCTGAGAAAATCATAACCTAATTTATAAACAATTCAGAACCTGATTTCTGCATAATTCGGAAACTGATTTCTGAACAATTTGGAACCTGGTTTCTACACAATTCGGAACTAAATTTCTGAACAATTCAGAACCTGATTTTTGCACATTTCGAAACCTGAAACCTGAGCAATTCAGAACATGATTTCTAAAAAATTAAAAACTTGATTTCTGTACAATTTGGATCTTGATTTCTGAATAATTCAGAACCTTATTTCTATATAGTTTGGTACCTTATTTCTACACAATTCGGAACCTGATTCCTAAGAAATTCAGATCCTGGATTCTGAAAAATTCAGAACCTGGTTTCTGTATAATTTGGAACCTGATTTCTGAAAAATTCAGAACATGATTTCTATACAATTCAGAACCTAATTTTTGAGAAATTTGGAACCTGATTTCTAAACAATTCAGAAACTGATTTCTGCATAATTTGAAACCTGATTTCTAAACAATTCGGAGCCTGGTTTATTCACAATTTAGAACCTGATTTCTGAGCATGTTTCTAAGAAAAACTGAAGAACTTTTCTAAACATGTTCTAAGAAAAACTAAACAACATTTCTAAGCATGTTTCTGAGAAAATCGGAACCATGATCCAGCTTTATCATTCTGAGAAAGATATGAAGAGTTCAAGAAGGAAAACCCAAATTTCAACTTTGTGTAAATCTCGGAGAAATTTAAGTAGGTTTAAATAAGTCAAAGATTGAATATTAAATATGATAGATTTGTGGATTTTTTGAGATGTGAGGAAGCGGGAAATATTTTCAAGATTATAGCCTTTGTTTTCCGAGTTTCCTATAAATATGTGCTCAGATCATTTTCTCATTTGTAACTTTTCACACATGTGGAAAAGGCAAAGCACTAGAGAATTCAATGTGAATGGTTCCCACCAGATTGAAGAAGTTTTCTTTGAGTGTTTAAGGAAAGGAAAAAATCGGAACCATCCTTACCGTACTAAGAAGATTGAACTTAGCCAAATCAGACTGAGCATTTGTGAATCAGATTCAACAATGTTTTTATTCTTGTGTTTGGCTCAATTTTTCTTTAATAAAACATTGAAAACTGATAGGAGTTAGTATAATCTTTCATATCAGGAGATATAAGGTGTCTAACGGGAGTTGACACAAGTTGTATTCACTTTTTCATTATAGTGGATTTCTATAGACCCTTGGGAGTGGCTATGGAAAGGACATAGGATCTCTCATTGAGGTCAAACCTTGTAAATCATGTGTGCCTTAATTTCTTTGCTATTCTTGCATACTTAAGTATTTGTTAAAGGTTGATAAGGAAACAAATCTTAACAGGTTGCAGGGGTTAAGTTTCTTAATGTTTTGAAACTTATAAAAAGTGAACAACTGATTCACCCCCCCCCCCCTTCTTAGTTATTATTCTATCCTTGGAACTTCAAAGATAAGACCAAGGTAAGACTTAAGTCACATTATTTTATTTTCATTAATAGAGAGACTTCATTGTTTTTTCTTATGGTTGTATCATAAAACTTAAATTTTTTACATTGTGGATTTACTTTTAATGATTTTTAATTAATGAGTTTTATATTCAAATTCATTTTTATTATTTTTGGTTATTTTAAAAGTGGGTTCCATTATATATGCATGCTATAAGGAAAATGTTTCAGGGACTCAACCCTGCGACCAATGCCCCACACCCCATCCCCCCTCCCACCCTAGCCGCCCACAGGGGGGCATTATTTTTGGTTATTTTAGTGCAAATTGTTTTCCAAATGTTTAATTTTATCCCTCGGTGATTTTAGTTAATCTCTAACGACCAGGTAATGTGCTTGAGGCCATGTTTCATTTCTATTCAAGTCACAAGTTTTGGGGACCCGAGCTTGGGTGTTTCAACAGGCCATATTGCATTACATGTATAAAATTTTGGATATTGTGTGTTTTATTCCCAACTTATCTTTATGGTAGATGTTTCTTGTTAACTAACGTCCATAAGTGTATGTTTTCTTGGAGTTTGATTACATTGGGTGGTGTTATTCAACTAATAAACACACAAATATTCAATTCCTTTATCTCCCCAAAAACATGGTTAAGATGATAGTTGATGTGTGATACATACTATAATTGTTAATGCTAAAAATTAGCATGAAATAAATATCAAATGGTATAGAATGCTAAATTAATTTAAACTTCAAATTATATTACTTATATAAATTAATTTAAATCAAATTGGTACAAAACTCTAAATAGAATTATAAATGATGTTTATTTTAAGAATTTAACATGATTATATTTAAAAGGGATAGTATTTTATTAATTTATCTTTGAATACCATTAAGGAAAATCTAATTGATATTAGGGATGACAATGGGTATGGGTACTCGACACTTTCTAACCTGATTAAATGAGGTTAGAGCAGCGGTTAAATAAATATTTATAGGGTTATAGTTGCAACATAAAAACTTGATTAATAAATGGGTAGGGTTAGGGTTTCACTATAAGACTATTTCCAATATATTACACCATTTTGGAATATGGTTAATCCAAAATGGTGTATGAATAGTAAAAGATAATCCAATGTTGGACAGCATTTTTACATCAAAAAGAATATTTTTTGAATATACTCATTTATACTTTTTTTATTATTAATTTTATTTAACATATTAAGTTAAAATTAATATTTTTTTATAAAATCAACAAATACAACATATTTTGAGATGTAATAATATTAATAATAAGATTAAATTAAATTATATATTGTAATTTAATAATATAAAATTAAATAAAATAAATTCTGATTTATTAAAATAAAGTAAAAACTTATAAAAAACATATAAAAATTTGATAAAATAAATATCAATTCATAATTTGATTAACTATATTTAATTACACGCATACATATTCATAACTATATTTATATTTTTATTATAGAAATTTATGATATATGTATTTTGCATTAATTATATGATTATTATTATAGAAATTTCTATATATATATATAACTAATTAAATAAAATATTTATGAATATACAAGTTATTTATTTAAATTAATTTTTTCAAAAAAAAAAGATGAATAAATGTTATTTTTTATATATCATAATTTGATAACAACATATAACAAATAAACATATATGATAAAATATAAGAATTGTGTTTTTTGTTAATAGTATAATTAAAAAATCAAAAAAGAAAAGAAAAAATGGAATATTGCACTGCTACAGTGCAATGCTAAATGGGACGTTGACCTGTAGCACCACTCTATTCTGGCCTACCAAAATGGTGCACGTTGGTCTGATTTTTGACACCTAAATGATGTTTTCAAGCCATTTTGGTATCCGTTGGAGATTCCCTAAGGATGCCATAAACCAAATCCGAATTATGAAAATTATTATTAATTAATTAATAATAAAATTTTAAATGAAATTATGGTTATAAAAAACATTTGTTTATTTTGAGTTCATTTCATATTATATTTATAATTAAATTTTAAATTTGAATTCTTTGATTATATGTTATCCGATAAAGTACAATAATAAATTATATTTACTTAAATTTTTGATATTTTTTCTAGGTTTATAAATAAAATTTAAATATTTTATTTTCTAATCAGATAATTTAAAAAATTAAGAGTAATTAAATAGATGGTTAAAAATATAATAGGGTAATATTAAGGTTGTGAATTTAAAAAATAAACATATTAAATATATGGTTATGATTTTGTAAAAATAAATAGGTTAAGGTTTGGGTATCTTAGATTTCATGGGTAATTATCTCATTGTCATTCCTAATTGATATCCATTTTTTATTTTAACATTTACATTTATAATATTTTATGATAAATTATGCTATTTCAATTGAAATGTAAAATCACTCAACAATATTATATGAAAAAAATGGTGTCTAAAATTACCAAAATAAAGTTAATAAAGTATTATTTTATTATTTAGAATATATAATTTAAGCCCTTGGTTGTTTTATATCTAATGAGTTTGGCGAGGTATCTAGTTTGAGTATCGTTGAACTATTTATTATTGATAATATAAGATTTTTGTCATATTTTTTCAACTAATCAAAACATTGTAAATATATAATTTAATATAAATGCATATATGGTTCTGAGTTTACCATGAATATAAAGCAACGTTTAACAATTTTTTAATAATTAGTTAATTATTAAAAAGCAGTAATCTATTATCTATACTAAATGTGGCTTCTTCTTGCATACGTGTCACCCTCCAAATCAACCACGTCACCTACAAAATTTATTTCCTCCTTCAGCAGTCATGCTTCCCTAGACGAGCTTCCCATTTCTGCCACGCACCCTCACTTCCTCCCTCCAGCTTAGGGTTTCGTTCATCCTTCGGTAGTCTTCGCAAACGACTCCTCTATCAAGCAACAATCTTACTCTCTCCTCTCACAGATCGGACTATAGTCCAGATCTTCCCTCCATCTTATAGTTTCCCAGCATCTGTCGCGACCCACTACTCCAATAACGTGCTTCATTTATCTACAAATTTGCCTATCTACAATCTCGCAGAATTCTGTTGATGTCCTATTTTTTATTTCGCCCATCCTCTACTACGGTTTCACCTCTCCAATCCCCTAATCTCTTCTTGTGGTTTTGTATAACATTTTCATAGTCATCCTCCCATAGACTCCTTCAAAGGATTTTGATAACAACCCGTCCACTTAAAACCAATATCCTTCCCTCCAGTCTAGGGTTCCTGGTACGATATCTGTGGCTACTTCTACGGTTCCCACTTCAGCTCCCTTCTCCACCTCCGGCTACTCCACCTCCAACTATTACGCCTCTGAATGCTCTGACTCCGACTAGTTTTTCCTCCGCCTGCACCACTTGAGAATCGTTTCTTATGAATTTTTCATAATTTTGTTACAATACATGTTAATTACCCATTTAATATCAAGGTAATATATTTAATTCAATCTGTCATTATTTATTCACGTATTGGTTTTTTTAGGGTTCACTTTGTTGTTCCACCAGATCAAAGCATGTTGTTGTTTAGGTAAGACTAACTGATTTTATTCAGTTAAGAGTATATACACAAATATTCATGTTTCTCTCCTGCATATTGTATTTACTTCTAATTACCAATTTGTATAAAATCCTGGATTACATGCATAATGTAATTTCTGTTTTCATCTACTTCACACTTTAGGTCTGCAACCCCTATTCTCTTTCTGCTTCCAACTGCATTGCAACCCCTATTCCATCACGCATATGCTTCACACATTAGGTATGCAATTAATTTCCTACTCCAAAACATAAATCCTTACTTGTTCATTTATTTTATCTTTTCAGTTCAATTGTATATTAATGCACCTTTCATTTTTGTCTTCTTTTTCATGATATGTTCGAAAATAAAAACTTCAATCATAGTTAGTGTTAGGTTATTCCTTAAAACTTATTATGATTTATTTTTGGTTCTATACATTGATATCCATTAAAATAAATTCAAGTGGAATGCTTTTTTTAATTGTTGTAAGTCTCCATGATGAATATATAATCAGATTTTGGTGTTGGTTTGGCTGTATTCATTTGATGGTTTTATCTTCCATTCATATTGGTTTGTTTCTCAAACTTGTTTTACAATAATCATGTAATGGGGATGATCCAATGTAATGAATTTTAAAGTTCATTTTTCTTATTGTTATTAATTTTTAATTTTATTATTTGAAATGTTATAACAGACATAAAATTAAAATAACTATGCTTGCCTACAGTTATTTACAATTGATTACAACATAATAATGATACATCATATTCACATTCTTAATAAATGTTTTAATTTTGATTCTGAATAAACATTTACGCATATGCATTAAATTCATTCATTTAATGTTTACTTCATGGTGTCTGATTTTATATCTTCATATTTAATTTTCTATTTTGTATATACCACTTCCAGGAACTTTGTTCCAACTAGGTCCGCCTCTGCCTGATACGCCTCTGCCTGCACCGTTCCAGAATATGTAGTATGTATCTTTTCTTATGAATTTTTCATACTATTGTTACAATACATCTTTTTTACCCATAGAATATCAAGGGAATCTTTTTAATTTAGTCTGTCATTATTCATTCATGTATTGGTTTTTAAGGGTTCACTTTGTTGTTCCACTAGATCAAATCATATTATTGTTTAGGTAAGACTAACTAATTTTATTCAGTAAAGAGTATATACACAAATATTCATTTTTCTCTCCTGCGTATTGTATTTACTTCTAATTACCAATTTTTATAAAATCTTGGATTAGATGAATAATGTAATATCTATTTTCATCTGCTTCACACTTTAGGTATGCAACCCTTATTCCCTTTCCAATTCGGACTGCATTACAACCCCTATTCCATTACGCATATACTTCACACTTTAGGTATGCAATTAATTTCCTACTCCAAAATATAAATCCTTTCTTCTTTTTTTATTTTATCTTTTCAATTCAATTGTATATTAATGCACCTTTCATTTTTTTCTGCTTTTTCATATTTAATTTTCTATTTTGTGTATACCACTTCTATGAAGCTGACTCCAACTAGGTTCGCCTCTGCCCGATCTGCCTCCGCCTAAACCATTCCAGAATATGTAGTATGTATCTTTGCTTATGAATTTTTCATAATTATGTTACAATACATCTTTTTTACCCATTTAATATCATGGGAATGTATTTAATTTGGTTTGTCATTATTAATTCACCTAATGGTTTTTTAGGGTTCACTTTGTTTTTCCACCGAATCAAAACATGTTGTTGTTTAGGTATGACTAAATGATTATAATCAGTTAAGAGTATATACACAAATATTCATGTTTCTCTCCTGCGTATTGTATTTACTTCTAATTACCAATTTGTATAACAGTCTTGGATTACAATCAAAATGTAATTTATGTTTTTATATGCTTCACACTTAAGGTCTGGAACCCCTATTTCCTTGTCACCTCTGACTCTGCATCGCAACCCCTGTTCCCTCCCGCATCTACTTCACACTTCAGGTATGCGATTAATTTCTTATTCCAAAACATAAATCCTTGCTTCATTTCTTTTATCTTTTCACTTCAATTGTATATTACTACACCTTTATCCTCACTTTGACTACTCTAATTGAAATATTCAATCAATTTAGATATCATATCATCATATTTAATTTTTTATTTTGTATATACCACTTCCATGAACTTGACTCTGACTACTTTAATTGAAATATTCAATCAATTTAGATATTCAATACATCCTCTCCATGTGGAACCAAAGGTGTATTCATATTCCAAAACATAAATCCTTTCTTCTTCATTTTGTATTTCCATTCAATTGTATATTACTTCCAATTCAATTTGTGTTTCCTTGTTTTATATTATATGTTTGAAAATAAAAAACTTCTACTATGGTTAGGTTTAGGTTATGCCCTGGAACTTATTCTAATTTCTTTTTGGTTTGCACATTGATATCCATTTCCATACATTCATGTTGACTGATTTTTTTTGAATTATCCTAAGTCTTCATGATGAATATATACTCATATTTCAGTGTTGGTTTGATTGTATTCATTTTTTGTTTTTATCTTCTATTGTTATTGGTTCATTTCTCAAATTGATTTTACACAGATCAAGTAATGGGGATGATAGTTGTCTTATTTTTATTCGTTTAATATTTTCTTCTTTAAAATGTTATAACAGACATGAAATTTAAATAACTATGCTTGACTGTGGTTATTGAAAACTGTTTACAAATTAATAATGATACATAGTTTTCATATTCTTGATAAATGCTGCTCATTTTGATTATGAATAAATACTTACACATATACAATTCATTTAATGTTTTCTCCACTGTTTATAATTTTATAACTTCATGTTTAATTTTCTATTCTATATGTACCACTTCCATGAACTTGACCTTAGTACTACTCAAATTTCAATATTAAATCAAATATATTATTCAATACAACCTCTCCAAGTGGAAGAAAAGGTACTTTCCTACTATTCAAACTTCTTATTGTACAGTTATTGTTGGGTGTTCAGAACTTGTACATGACAGTTGGATGAATCTAACATGTCCTACATATATTTTTGTTGTATTATTTCATTACAACTTAACCAAATTTTTAATCTTTATATTTCTAATTTTTTTCAATTGTTATATATAGAAATCTTTTCCTGTGTTGGAAGATATTCAAGTTGAAGATTCAGTAAACAGGTACAATGTCATTATCCATTATTCTTTCTATTATCATAATTGTCTTCATATTTGTAGTCCACTTTTATTTCTATATTTTGTACCACTAATTTTGGGTTTCAATATATTCAATACCCGGTATTAATGCAGTGTTTATTTGTTGCATACAATGTGACAGTGTTTACTATAACTGGTTTTTGGGAATATACAACTTCATAAAATAGAGAAGAAGTGGTGGAATGCATGAGCATTGGATCATTTTCCTTTTTCTCCATTATTAGTTTATTCAACTTGTACTATATATCACTTTTGATACATTTATTTGAAAATTGGATCATGTACTTTGTTTGCAAAGCATTTATGTTTTGTGTTTGTCATAAAGAACATTTTATGGGATCTGATTACAAAACATTTACAATTGCAGAACCTCTACATAATCATGGGACATTTACATTTATAAGTGAAAAAAATACATGTACAGGAGAATCCTTGCAAACTATTTTCTTAAAGATATGTCCAGATTACAAAACATTGCAGAACCACTTCTTGAAGTTGCAACTCACTTATGAATCTCTTGAAATCCGTCAGTATGAAGCCTTTAGGTTCAATCTGTTGCAACGGATCCACTTACAAACCATGTTTGGAACCTTCAGTGCAACAATCGACCTAACATGATGGATCATCAGGCACGATGGTTCATAAAACTGCAACACCATTGAAAGACAATATGATGGGGAGTACATTCCACAAATTATGATAAAAATGATGTGCCAGTATTATACCCTCTGGGTTGGGATCAAGCCATTGCATGCAATGTGCTTGACTAATGGTACTCTTCACCTCTATTTACTAACCTCACTCAGCCTGTTTATCGGTCCCTTTGATTTCATTATTTTCAATTGCAAGACTTTCATTCCAACTTTAAATATTATAATGATAATCATTTTAATTATCCATTTGAAACAACTTTTCATTCATGTTATTGAATTATCCATCATGAATCCCCAATATAATTTTTTATTCCTTATTAATTCAACTAAATATTTTCTATCATGTAATTTCTCATCAATTTCTCTAACTTACTATGTACCACTCTTTTGTGATTTAAATATATTCATTACTAATATAGAAGATTATGTTTGCAAAATGGTATTCTATTATTTAAATTAACCATTCTTTTTAGCGTCGTGCGAAGACTGTTCATGGGCAGCATACAAAGACCACTGCCCATAGTTGGAAGATTGTTCGTGTCTCGAAGAAGCACTGAGGGAAGATTGTTCCTCCTTCAAGATGTTTTTTTTTTTGGATTAGGTAATCAATGCTTTCTCAGTTGGGGTTTTAATTGCAGTCATCCATTCATGGATTCGTTGTTTTGAGTGGAGATTCATGGCATGATATCATAATATCAAACTACTTAGTTACATTTGAGTTAGAATCTTTGATTGTACATTATGAAATGTCTAACCATGTTATTATTCATCTACTAACAACGTTTTTTTAACAGGTTCAACTGCTTTTAATGTTGAAGATGTAACTCATGAGGATGGTGGAGAGCTTGTCAAACAGGGTATTCTGGTACACGTGAAGACATTGAGAAGAACATGAAGCTTCAAGATGTTCTGACATATGAAATGGTAGTATTATCACAGCAAATGAAGCAGTAGGGTAGTTTGTTGGTGAGCTAGAGTTTGAAGAATACTGGTAAAATACATGACTCAACTGAGTTGGCGATTAAGAAGTCTAGCGAGTATTGGTGATGCCAATTCAAGGTCACTTGAGATATCATCCACAAGTTTTAAAGCAACCTGCTTTTTGTGGCTCGTGTTGTTTGGGATGACTTGCATCTTCCTCATGGTTGCACTCCTTACTCGAATCACATGAGGTTTGTGAAACTACATTTCTTGAAATATTACATTTCTTCACAGGCTTGTTTGAGAGTGAGCCTCTGATACATGCTGCTGCTTTTTGCATGTATGGATTGCTTTTCAAGAAAAATAACTCGTTGGGAGATTGACATGCATAATGTATTTTTACTAATATATGGTTATATGTTTCTATAATTATCACATGGTATATTACCATGTGTTGTATGTTGTGTATATTAGGACTAAATTCCCAAAGTTTATCCATATACTAACCATTTCAAATCTTTGTCACCAGTTGTCATGTGGTCCACGGGATATATCTTGTGCAACAAGTGAGATGCCTAAATAAGTAACAAAAGTAAACATTAACCGGCTAGAATAGTAACATATATGTGTACACATCTATACATACTATATAGGTCATCCTCATACCAATACTTTGTGATTAAAATACATTCAACATTAATATTTTTCAGTAATTTTTACAAATAGCATTCTCTTATCAAATAAAAACCATTAATCCAATATATTGTGAGTACACTCTGAATGGAGTACTAATTTTTAAAATAAGTGGGTCAGCTGAGACCTTCTAGATACACATTACAAAATATTCGCTCTCCCCACTCCACCCACCCCAAACCCCATCGTCGTTCCAATCCACTCAAAATAATTATTAAATAAAATATGAATATACGAATATATTCAACGCGGGGGCTTCTGGAGACTTCTTCCCCTGAGTGGGTCGCCCCACTTTGCCTCCATTGGCGGAGGAGGCTGCTTTCGCTCTCCTCCACCCAGGCTTCGGCGATGGGCAAGCCGAATTTCGTTTCTCCGGTTATAATTTTTGGTGAGGCGTAGCCTTGGCGTTTTGCCAACTGGTTATTTATTCCCATTGATTCCTGAGCATCGAGCTTAAACAATTCGTCGACGATACAGCGTCGGGAGGTATGACCGCCGAGGAGCACAAACAGGGCGATTTTTATGAGGTCATGGGCCTCGATAAGGATTGCACGACCTCAGAGCTCCGTGAAGCCTATAAGAAGCTGGCGCTGGTTAGTCGGCCCTTTCTCCCTTTTGCCGCCGCCCTCCTGGCTTTTTCATGCAGCCCGTCCCTGTGCAGAGGACGACGATTTCATGTAGAATTATTAAATCGAAGTTGTTGAATTGAGTTTCGTGTTCTTCATTTTAAAGATCTTTCGTTTTCAAATTATCTTTGAACGATGAATTGTTGGCGGGGCGATCAAAAGAGGTGGCATCCAGATCGGTGCTCGGCTTCTGGGAATTCGAAGTTCGTGGAAGATGCGAAGACGAAGTTCCAGACCATACAGGAAGCATATTCCGGTAATCTGTTTTACTGTTTTCTCTGTTTTGATTCATCGCCTGTTTCCTTTTGACCCGTTTTTTCATTATACCAGTTCTTTCCGATGACCACAAAAGATCCCTGTACGATCTTGGTGTCTGCAACAGCGACGAGGATGACGAAAACGGGATGCGAGACTTCTTAAACGAAATGGCGGCCATGATGACCCAATCCCAACCCAACGAAGATGGCGAGGGGAAGAGCTTCGAAAATCTGCAGGATCTGTTCGATGAAATGTTCACGGGGGAGGGGACAGGTTTTGGGTCCTCGGCCTCCCCCGCCGCTTGTTTGCATTCTTCGTGTTTGAACACCGTCACCGTCGCCAGCTTCAGCAGCAGCAAGGGTAATTTCTCTGAAATGGGTTCCTGGAATTCGACTTCCGGCGTCAGCGGCGGGATGGCATCCGGGAGCGCTATGCATTCCCAGCAGGGGAGAGGGAAGAAGCGGAGGCGCGGTGCCGGGAATGGCAGCGGAGACAGCGTTAACGATAATCACAGCAGCGGCGGTGGCCGCCAGTGGTAGAGAGCGAAAAACAGAGCATCGTGAAGCGAACACAGCCAGGCACGGACGCCATTGAAAAGGCCTCCGATGTTTTGTTCCCGCTATTGACGCCCTCGTAATTTTGTCAGCTTAAGGTTATTGAACCCTATTCGTCGTCACTCTCGTTAGATTTCGATGGCTCCCTGGGAAAGGGGAGTCGTTATCCGGATCTCCATGGTTCCCTACGCCATTCCCATTCTAGTCCACTGATTAAAGATGATGAAACATTTTATTTTTAAATAATAATAATAATAATAATAATCGCGAGCTCGGCTCCTTGCCACATTTGCTTTCATCCGCCATAGCCTACAGAGGAGAACGGGAAGAGGGGGAATGGGTTTTCTTCATAAGCTCTGTGATGAAACCCTGACCGGGCCTGCGCCGGAAAGAGGGTTGGGGATGCTCCGAAAGTACAACACAGCGGCGGCGCGTTGGAAGGCCAATGGGGAGGGAGTCGTCCCCATCTCTCTGAGCATCATCGTCGTTCGGGACCGAGCAGGCGGGCGTCCCCTCCTCCCTAATGCCGGACCCGATCGGTCTTCCCGGCGAGGCCTCCCCGTCCGCATTATGTGGAGGCCACTCCCAATCAGGGGAGTGATTGGAGGATGAAGTGCGTAGTAGGAGTTTTCCGCAACTACTCCATGCATCAATCTTCCATGATGGGCAGCTGATGATGGAGAACACGAGGAGGATTTTTCATGGGTAGGGAGAACATGATGTTTGATTCTTATATAAAATGCGGTTTTTATGTGTTTTTGTTGCCACGCATCTCCGTTGCGTCCCCAACAAGTGGTATCAGAGGGAGTCGAAACAAACGAAGAAAATGATGTTTGATTATTCTATAAAATGCGTTCTTCGTTTTAATTCTAGTTTTTATGTGTTTCTATTGCCATGCACCTCCTTTGCGCCCCCAACAAGTGGTATCAGAGGGAGTCGGAGCAAGCGAAGAAACAACACCGAGTTTTCCAGTGACCGAAAAATTGAAAGTGGCCAGAAAATTTTTCCGAGGCCAAATCCATGAACACGACGACAAGACGATTCCAACGACGCAAGCGGTGTTGCAAACGGAGCTAAAAGATAAGCTCGGTCAAAGTTTGATCAAACCCATAGGTGAACAGTAACCCCATGCCGGAGAATACATTACTGTTCACGCCGCTGGAGAAAAGCCAATCGAGTTTCCGGCAGGTGCTCCGACGTGCCACGTCAGCGCCACGTCTGCAGGCAATCTAGACCGTTGAACTTGTTTTAGCGATACCTCGATCAATCGATGTTCGATTTCAACGATCCAAGAGTCAATTCTGACTATTTTGATTGTTTCAGACGCATTCATATGGTTAGTCTTTCAAAATTCGCACTCCATTAGCTGGTTTCATAAGGGTGCGACATCAACAATGGTGATCGTGTTTTGCGACAACGATGATGGCGGGTGGCAGAACACTACAAAAATTTGAGATTGAGAAGTTCGATGGTCGGAAAAACTTCAGCTTATGGCAAAACATAGTGAAGGATATTCTTGTGTAGCAAGGCCTGATCAGACTGTTGATCGAAGAAAAGCCCGAGACAACCAATAAAGATGATTGAGAAGAGCTCGAGATGCGGGTCGTCAGCACAATTTGACTGTGTCTGGAGAATGAGGTAAACTACTCAGTGTTGGATGAGAAATATGGTGAAGTTTCTCACCAACAAATTATTCCTGAAGAAGAAATTGTACCAATTGCGCAGGGATGAGGGAACGAATTTGTTGGATCACATCAACAAATTCAACAAGATTCTGACGTAATTATTGGGGATCGGTGTGAAGGTTAGAGAGAAAGACAAAGCACTTTTGCTTATGTCATCACTACCAAGTTCATTTGATGGACTTCTGACTATATTGCTCGTGGGGAATGAAACATTGAATCTGGATGAGGTGATGACGTCGCTTCAAGATTCAGAGGCATTCTGAAGACCCGCAACGAATTCATGGGAGAAAATCATGACGATGTGAGATGATCAACATGGGAGGAGCTGATATCGGAAGTTAGGAGGTAAAGAATGGCGGCCAAAATCCAAGGGACGTTATCCTAGCGAAATCACATGTTTTTGTGCGAGAAAAAGGGTCACTATAAAAGTGATTGTGGAGAGCGCAAACGGTATGTTGCTAGGAAAGAGAAAGTTGAAGAGAAGGATGCGAACATCACAAAATTATCGGCAAATGATGGAGTCTATGTGACAACGGGAAGCTTGCACTCAGATGGGAGAGTTGAACGGGGAGAAGTGCAGTGTCATTACTGCAAAAAATACAGGCACATGAACCGGGAATATCGTTTTCTAAGAAGGAAGAATGAGCGGACTCAAAATCCAAAGGATGATGGATGAGTTTTTGATTTGGGGAGCTTAGTGCACATATGTACAACAAAATGTACAATTCATACTTTTCAGCAGGTGAGAGATCCGGTGACACTTAGTGATGGGTCAACATGCGAGGTTCAAGGAGTCAGGATGATGACATTGAAGACACCCGATGGAGGAGTTCATAAACCGACTAATGTGAAATTCGTTCCAAGGATGAGACAAAACTTTGTATCATTAAGTATGCTCGATGCGAAAGGGTTCAAGATTTCCACAGCTGGTGGAGTGTTGGAAGTCTCACGTAGGGATGCAGCAAAACTTACTAGTAAAGAGTCCCAAGGGTTGTATCATTTGATGGGGACCGCAGTCATCCTGCGATCGAGTGAAGATGGTGGACGTTCCATGTCATCCGGTGTGAAGAAGCGTGTTCGATTTGCCGATGAAGTTTTCATCACCTGTAAGGAGACTGATGGTCTGGTTTCTACCCCAAATTGGTCGTAAGGGAGAGATTTGTGGGGGCCACTCCCAATCTAGGGAGTGATTGGCGGATGAAGTTCTTGGTATGAGTTTTGTCAGAAACTACTCCATGCAACAATCTTCCATGGTGGATAGCTGACCATGGACGCACAACAACTTTCATGGACTGCTACAGGCAACAAGAGGATTTCTCATGGACAGATGAGCTACCCAAACCAGCCAGAGAAGATGATGCTTGCTTCTTCTATAAAATGGGATATAAGCCCATGATTTGGAATCTGTGTGTGTTGTGAGCCTTCGTTGAGTTTTATTTGGAGAAGAGAGAAATAAAAGTGACACCCCCTGTTTCTCCCGTGGATGTAGGCATACTAGCAAACCACGTTAAAATTGTGTGTTCTTCGTTTGGATTCTAGTTTTTATGTGTTTCTATTGCCACACACCTCTGCTGTGCCCCCAACACATTACCTTTTTCATGCTAGTCTCTGGTCCCCACTGTCTCCTTCCCTCCGACGGTTTTCATTTTGCTTTTTTGCACTAATTCCAGTGTGATTCTTCTGTTTGGCATGGAGTGGTGACTCGGGTTGCGGATTTTAAGGAGACCCTGACAATCGATTCATCCATTTAAGTCTCTGATCTTCGTTTCCAATTCGAACCTCTGACAGTTCTTTATATTGGGAATACAACATCAAATATTAAAGTAGCAACTATTAAATAATACGAGCATGAAAAATAAATGTTAGAATTCAGAAATTTTAATGCGGAAAAACTAAAGGATGAAAAAACAACATGACCTAGTCGAGAAATCAGATACACTATAATCAACAAGCACACATTAGAGACTCCTAAAAATAAAATAGATCTCAAAAATATAAATCTCTGATACACTATAATAAAATACCATCGAACAATAGAAACATAAAACAGATCTAACAAAAGAATGTCGCCCTTGAAAAAAGAACAAACAATAAATCTGGCCATATAGATGGGAAAATCATCGACTGAATAATCGAATGCTAAAAAATCACCAAGATCAGTTGATCAAGGCCGATCAAAAAAATGAATCTTGCTCCTTGTATTGATGTTGCACCAAAACCAAGGCGCTGCCCCCCTTTAAAAAAAAACTATCCACGTATCCAAAAACGTAACCCCTCAAAAACATGTCTTTAACCTCCTTTTTTATTAATTTTAAGTGGAATGTGGTACACCAATTGAGGAGGCTCCCCAACAAATTTCCCCTCCAACTCAAGTGGAGATCACTGTCCACCTTGCAATCAGTCGACGAGCCTCAAATTTATCTCTTGGTAAACTCTTGATCAAAATGTCTGACCCATTGTCATCAATGTGGATCTTCTCAAGTTCGAATAGTCTCGAATCAAGGACATTACAGATCCAATGAATATTACTATGTTTCGACCTTAGATAAGTGTGATACTTTACCTTTTCTCATGTCTCTATGATCAAAATCTGCAAAAGCACCAAAGTTTCAAAGCAGAGGTGAGTAATGAATCTTGGTAGGCTTTCCCCAAATGGATTCCCTTCTCACACCACTAACATAGAACATGTTAGCACACTTATATAAAACAATTTATATAAAATAATTTGAAACAGTTCAAGAGTTATCACAAAGACAAAAAATTCCATACCAAAGTAGTTTTCTCAATTAAACAAATTTTCAAGGAAAGCAACCAAACATGTCATTCTAACCATTTCATGAATTTGATTGGAACCAACCATTCTATATCACATGGCCACACACACCCACACACAAGCTTGGTGTTACCATTACGGTGGAACTTCACATCCATAACCCGTACCCTTTGATGGTGGTACTTCACGACCAATATCCATACATTCCAAACACACTTAACCATTTAAGACATATCACATGCCAATACAACCATTTCCAAACCAATTAAATTAATTTAATAAAACCGCATTTTTATTGAAAACCATAACAACAACCCATTTTAATAAAACCAACCATTTATTGAAAACCATTTGTCCAAAAAACCATTTTGACAAAACCAACCTTTTATTGAAAACCATTTTCCATGCATCAAAACCTAATCACCATTTTAAAATCATCATTTTAAAATTAAGTTACCAAATTCACCTTTTTCCACAACACCCAATTTTCAAAATACCATAAATTGTCACCATAGAAGGTTTCCATCAATCATTGCATAACCATTCCATAGTTAATTTCACACAAAACAACTAATTTGAAACTAAGCCTTCAAGTTTTAAATATAGGAGTCGAGAGTGAATCCACCTACCTTGGGTTTTATAGAAAAAATGAAGAACGTCGCCAAAACACCAATGAAACCGGGTTGAATCTTCAATAACTCGCCTTAAATCTCTTCCTATATCATCAACAAGGCCGAATCTATTCATATTTGGCATAAAAAAACCTCAGATCTATCCACAACAGAGCCAGATCTATGAAACTAAAAAAGGGAGAGAAGTAGATCCAAGGAAACCCAAGCAAAACTACCATAAATGATGACTTACCGCAAGATACGAGCTTCAACTCATCAAGAAACACCTCCAGATCACTTCCAAATCGATGGAGAAGGGTTACCTATCCATAGAGAGGGAGAAATCTCGAGTTAGGCTTGGTTTGAGGCAAAAATGAGAGGTCAAAACATACTCCTGACCTAGATCCACTTTTTGTGGATCTTGTTTTTAAATTGTGCACGGTTAGTTGCACATTTTGGAAAACCGTATGCTAACCATACGCCAGACACTACCTCAAGGAGGACCCTCGCATGGTTGGCTCAAATGGTTAGAAAACCATGCTCCAACCATGAAAAACCCCACTATCCCACTTTTCATGGTTTATCCTAGGCGGCCACACGGTTTTGACAAACCATGCGCCTGCCCGTGCACCAATCCCTTAGATTTTGTCTCACTGTGCACAATTTCCTATAGAATTTTCATGGTTTCCACAAATTGTTCACCTTTAGAAAATCTCCAAAAACTTTTTAACAGGTTTCCAAACCCTCCCAAACTTCACCCAAACACTTTATATACTTTAAAAGCATAAAAAAAATGTTACTTACTTGAAACTGAGGGTACTAAATTCTCCCCACCATTGACCTTTCCATCCTCAGAAAGTAGGAAAACACACTCGTCCCAGACGAGTTCAGGCCATTACTCAATCATTTCCTTCCCCCATTCCCATGTCTCTTCCTAAATCTGACCATATTGCCACAAAACCCACACTAGATCGATGCTTATCCCATGCAAGATTTTCTCTTGCCTATCCACAATCCGCACTGGTACATGCACCATCAAATCATCTGACTCTAGGTAAACGTGATCTCATCGAATCACATGGTTAGGATTAGGATGATACTTTTTCAACTGAGATATATGAAACACATTATGCACTGTAGTGAACCGTGGTGGAAATGCCAACTGATATTCCACCTCACCAACTCATTCAAGTATCTCAAAAGGGATTTTGTATCAAGGAGATAACTTGTCTTTATTTCTAAAATAATGATGTCCAAGCCTTGGAGAAATCCTTAAGAATACATGATCATTAACCTAGAATGACAACAGTTGTCGATGATGATCCGCATATGATTTATGAAAACTATATGTCATCTCCATCCATTTTCTGATCAGCCAAATATTCTACGTTGTCTCTTAGACAAGGATCGACCCAACTGGAAAATTCTCACCTTTTCTCACCCAACTATAAGAACCCGATTCTTATTCTTGAGGTACGGGTTTCTTCTTTTCCTTTTTCCTTAAGTGTTTTCGAGAAAATAAGGAAAATGGGGAAAAAATCCCAAATTTTATGGGTACACACCATGTACTTTTCTACATGTCGTGTACTTTGACCATGTGAGATGAGAATACAGGGCGTGTAGGCTTGTCAGCAATGAAGGGTGTAAAAAATGACTACACGCCGTGTACTTAGTATATACACGTAGTGTAATCAGTCGGCAGGTGAACAGTAAGGCAGTGGGAGTAGCCGCCAGCGGAATGACAGTACACGCCATGTACTTAGAAATACACACCGTGTAATCAAGTCTATAGATGAACAGTGAGGTGGTGGAAAGTGGTCGCCAGAGGAACAATTAAAAAGATGGAAATTACACACCGTGTACTTGAGAGTACACACCGTGTAGTTATGTTTTTTCATTAAAAATAGGCAGTAGCCTCCTCTTTCAACAGAGGAAGCTTGGAACGCCTTAGATCCATGGGAGAGAAGTCCGGATCTTGGAAGAGATCCCGACCGCACACCAGGACCCCGATTCCTTCACCGACGATCTCGTTTGAACCGCGCGGGTGAGTTCCTCTCTCTACTTGAGTGTTTCCTTCCAATTATTTTCCAAGGGGAAGTTATTTGAGTTTTAAAGGGTGAATGTTTATCCCAGATCTACGTCGTTCTCGGTTTATTCAGGAGGCGTCGTTAACGTATATCGATCAGAGGAGATTGAGGTAGGTGGTATTATGTTTATTTCCAATTGTTGAGTTGATTTTGTATACCATTGTGCTACACGTCCATGTTTGGGGTGTCGTATGGTTGAGGACTTAGCTAATAAGATATCTATAATTTCACAGATAATATAATGATAAATATAAACTACTATTTGGGATCGTTTATTGGATCCAAGGCCACCCCATGGGTGCATTTCCCTTGTTTAGCCATTTGGCCAGGATACATGTGGGTATGTCGTAATGATATCATATTTTGGGTTTTCTTAAGAGGAATCATATTTATTACTTGCTTATGCATTGGGATCGTCCCGGTTACTTGCTTAACCTGAGGGCAGTGTTTTTTTAGCCTGAGGGTAGTGTTTCATTGAGCCTGAGGGAAACTTTTCCCATGCCTATGGGCAGTAGCTTCTGTGCCTGAGGGTGACATCTCGTATGCCTGAGGGAAATATTCATTATTCCTGAGAGAAATCACCTGAGGGTTTCAATTCTGATTACCTGAGGGTAAGGATTTACATGTATGAGGATACTGTTTACTTTGAATACTCACTGTGGTGATTTCTTATGTTATACCTGCCAAGCTAAAGCATAGGCTTGGTATGATTATTACCTTCTACTTGTTAGATATCCTGTTGTGGGTTTTGCTGCATCATTGTATAGGAGATTGTCGGCTGAGGCTGAGTCTTGAGAATCCTATAATTCAATTATATTTTAGTTGATAAATAATTATTAAAATGGAAATTTAACTGGTAGAGATAGTTACTTTTGAGTACTACCTAGTTACTGCATTTTATTATTGCACACTTCTGTTGCACATTTTCACTGATAGTTGGTCATGGGCCTTTGGTGGTTGCCTACTGGTATTTATTTCTTACACCCTATTTCGGTCATGTCTTGGGCCCAAACAGATCATATTGCTGCAGGTGTCGATAAGGGAAAGGGTCCCTATACAGGTACATGATTATTGTAGAGGAGTAGGAGAGCATGAGACCGAGCTTAGGCTTGTGATGCTACTGAGTTCTTGTTGCACTGCTTTAGTTTGCTTTGTTGTACTTGGTACTTTGTACTATATTGTATTTGAATGTAGTGTATCCTGTTTTGACTGCTTTCTTAGAAATAGAACATATTGCATCATTATATATATATGACTGTTGGTTATCTTTTTCTTCAGTACCATTGTCCTTTCAGCTTTGTATTGTTACTGCTTCCGCTTTTGGGTATGTTTATATTTTTCCGCTGTGCTACACTTTGAAAAATGAGGGTATAGTTTCCCTACTATCAGACCTAGGCCCTCACTGCTAGTCGGTAGCCTCTGGCATTTGGGGAAATTCCCTTGAATTCATGTGACCAACCGGGTTTAGGGCACCCATTGTGTGGATTACGGAACTGGGATGTTACAAAGTGGTATCAGAGGGTTTCTTTTCTCTAAGTTATTTTATTATTTGGTGATAATGGGAAAGAGATAGATTGTTAAGGGATTCATAAATAAACTGTGCCCAAGAGTAGCTACCTCGTGTATAGGTAAAGTCCAAATTGCCTCAAATTAAATTGTGATTTTCTGTTTATGATTATTACTGTTGATATGATTTTCACCACTGGGTGACGCACTTGTGGTCTGCTGTTTATATTTTTATACTGGGTTCTATTTAGTCACAACCCGATGAGATGAGGGCATTCCATCTCATGCATCATTTAGGAACATGTTAGAATCACATGACATGCATAGTTTCCCTGCCTTGTAGGTGCATTAGAAATTTCATGTTGTTTTGATAGATGTTGTGCTAGAAAATGCATGCTGTTATGATTGGTACCTTGTTAGATACGCCTACTATTGATAGGGTATTGGTACATGTTACGGTTGGGTTTATGGATGCTAAACTTTGGTTCCTCAAAAGTATGGTCTCTCTTGGACCAGAATTTAGCGGATCACGATCCATGATTTTGTTGTGTTTTGTACTATAAAGTGAAAGGTCGGGTGTTAAACTTTGATTCGCAGGGAGTATGGGACCCCATGGATTAGAACATGGCATACTGATGCTTGAAATTAAAGAAAAGGGGGTTCCAGAGTAGTTTCTGAGGTGTACTGTCTGGAAACCCAGACAACACGGCGTGTGATTCTATGAACACACTCCATGTACACTTCTGTTTGGGAAGAAATGAAAAAAAATTAAGTACACACCGTGTATCCTATGTACGCGTTGTGTAGTTTCTAACCATGTCATAGACCGTGTAGGAAGAAACATGTGATGGGAAAACTCTAGAGGGAATACGCTGTGTACCGGTTGTACACGCCGTGTCATGTTGACCTTGTGTCTGCCCATGTGGCTAACAACACAGACGAAGTAACCTTTGGTTAAACACACCGTGTCAATGACGAACACATCGTGTAGTTTAATCTTGGGATTTGGCCGTGTCACTAACAACATGGGTCAGTGTTACCTCTTCTTGTGAATGTCGTGTACCTGTGGGACACGTCGTGTGGTCTTGACTGGTGAGAGACCATGTGGACTTGGCCATGTGGCTGGGGAAACAGGGTAGAGTACACACCGTGTGTGGGTGTAACATGCCGTGTAGTGTCAGTCAAGTAGCCGGTCGTGTCACTAACAACACGGGTAGTTGAAATCTAAGACGTACATGCCGTGTCTATCCGGAACATGCTGTGTAGTGTGAGCTGTGTACTCAGCCGTGCCACGAATAACATGGGTTAGTCAAGCTCATCTTGTACACACCGTGTAGGACTTATACATGTCATGTAGTCTCGTTCTAAAGAGAACCGTGTGGCTTAGCCGTGTAGAAGGACTCGGGCAGGGGAAGAAAATTCAAGTACACGCCATGTGTGTGGACAACACGCCATGTGTTTGGGGTGTTATAGAACCAGTTCTGGAATGAGTACACACCCATGTGAAAGACTTAAGGTAACATGCCGTGTAGTTATTATACACACCGTGTAGTCTGGTTTTGTAAAACTTTAATATTTTCTATTTTCTGTTCCCTTCTTACATTTCCAGTTCTTACTCCTCGATAATCTTAATCTAAGGTGTGTGTTTGACCTTGTAGAGTCATGCTGCCAAGATGACCACCAGTTGTTCGCCAAGAGAGTGGAAACAATTATACTCCAGATACGGTAGTCCATGAGCTACCGATGGATCCTCTAGTAGTGCCAGATGCGGCGCCAACCGTTATACCAGATGCAGGCGTGGATGTGCAGTTCCATGAAGGCTTTATGCGGTTCATACAGACCTTCCAGGGAGCACCACCGGTTTCCACATCTATGGCAGAGATGAAATGTATATTCCAGCAGCAGCATCCACCTACGTTTTCAGGGGATGGAGGACCACAAGCTGCAGAGTCATGGCTGGATTCATTTCGGACTATCTTCGAGCATCTTGAGACACCTCTAGGAAGGAGGGTTAATCTCGCTACTTATATGCTATGTGATTCCGCCAAGAGATAGTGGGATGTTACCACCCAGACTGAGCATCACTGAGACATGGCGTGGGAAGATTTTTAGGCAGTCTTTTATGACTTTTTCTTTCCGGAGACGCTAAGGGCAGATTGAGCTCGAGAGTTCATGAATCTACAGTAGGGATCTATGTCAGTGATGGATTATTCTGCCCGCTTCACCGAGCTACAACATTTTGCACCTATTCTAGTGGGTGATGAGATGTTGAGGGATAGATGCTTTGAGGATGGTCTTCAATATGACATCCAAGCACTAGTGAATGTTTTCAAGATGCCTATAGTGCATGCTATTGTGAACCAGGCGTTGATTACTGAGCGGAACCTACGAGAAGCTAGTGGTTCAGGCTAGGGAGGTTCGGTACCAGTTTCTGGTACTATTTCTATCGAGAATAGGAAGAGGCAGATGGATTTCTCTCACAGTGGAAGTACTAGCAAGAAGAATTCTTCAGGTGTCCAGGTCATGTGCTACCAGTGTGGTAAAGAGGGGAAGAAGAGACCTCAATGTCCACGTGACCCAGTGGAGTGTCGAGATTGTGGAAAGGTGGGCCATCTCTATAATTTTTGTAGGGCGTTTCCACCAGTGACTAGTGAGAGGGGTTCTGTGTAGACTTTACATGCAGGAGCAGTGCAAGCATCTTCTTACCAGTCAAGGAATTGGAATATGCCATGATGTTCAGGCCGAGGTGGTGGTCGTGGCCATGGTAGCCAGACACCAGGATCACAGAGATAACAGGGCGGGTCAACTCAGGGTAGCCATGCTGTGTCTTAGGGCTGCGACACTGGGAAGACATATGCAGTGCAACAGACCCAATAGGAGTAGGATCCCGGACCTTCCACTATCAGAGGTACTATTTTAGTTGCTTCTGTTTTATCTTCTGCACTTTTCGATACTGGTGCCACACATAGATTTATATCTGTGCCCATTGTAGAGATCCTTGAGATCTGCGTTTCTTCTTCTTTTGATATCATGACGCTCGACATTCCATTTGGAATTAGAACGGCAGGTGTGCGTCAGTGCAAGGAGTCCCACCTTGAGGTTGGTGGGTGTCACTTCCTATGGGACCTCTATGTATTAGATATGGAAGCCTATGATGTCATTCTCAGGATGGAATGGTTGGTACCCTTCTGAGCCTTTGTGTATTTCTATCGTCACAGGGTGAGTTTCACGTTACCAGAGGGTAGAGAGTTTCTATACAAGGGCGAATGGGATGTCCAGGCGAGCCAAGATAGACCTGATCATCATGGGCGAGGTGGAGTGATATCCCAGATTGTGAGTTTATATCTGGATGACTAGGGAAATTTTCAGAAGGATTTCCCTCTAGTGGTTGATTGTTTTAGGGATGTCTTCTCGGACGACTTTTCAGGTTTACCTCTGGATATAGAGGTGTATTTCTCTATTGATCTTGTGCTAGGAGCGGCACCAATGTCCATTCCTCCTTATAGGATAACTACACCAGAGTTACAGGAGCTCAAGAGGAAATTATAGGAGTTGCAGGCAAAGAGTTTCATCTGACCCAGTACTTCTCCTTGGGGTTCACTTGTCCTGTTTGTGAAGAAGGTGGATGGTACCCTCAGACTTTGTGTGGATTATCGGAAGCTGAACCAGTTGACGGTTAAGAACCGATATCCCTTTCCAAGGATTGATGATCTTTTTGATCAACTTTATGGAGCACGAGTTTTCTCAAAGATTTACTTGAGATCTGTATATCATCAGTTGTGCGTTAGACCATCAGACATACCACTTACAGCCTTTCAGAGTAGATATGGTCTATATGAGTACTTGGTCATGCCGTTTGGACTCACAAACGCACTATCATTTTTCATGTCTATTATGAATCGTGTGTTCCACCCATATCTAGATTCTTTTGTGGTAGTCTTCGTGGACTATATCTTATTGTACTATAACATTCGACACGACCATGCCACCTATCTTGAGATCATACTGAGTACATTTATAGATCATCAGTTATATGCTAAGATCTCAAAGTGCCACTTTTGGATGGTCCAGATTCACTTCTTGGGTCATACTATCTCAGAGGTAGGAGTTTCGGTAGACCCAGAGAAAGTGAGAGCAGTAGTTTCTTGGGAGCATCCTAAGAACGTGTTTGAAATAAAGAGTTTCTTGGGGCTGTCTGGTTACTATAGGCACTTTATATAGGACTTATCCTACTTAGAAGTTCCATATACAGGTTTGACTAAGAAGGGTATGAAGTTCGTTTGGTCAGAAGATTACGAGACAACTTTCCAGGAGTTGAAGGGAAGGTTGACATCAGCACCAGTCCTGATACTTCCAGAGAAAGGGAAGAGCTATACAGTTTACTGTGATGCATCAGGTATTGGGTTGGGAGAAGTGTTGATGTAGGAAGATCGAGTAGTTGAGTACGGGTCTCGGTAGTTGAGGCCACATGAGAGGAATTACCCGACACATGATCTCAAGTTGACTGCAGTTGTTCATGCATTACGAATTTGGAGACATTATCTCTTGGGAGAACATTTTGTGGTATTTATGGACCAAAAACGTCTTAAATACATCTTTACCCAGCGTGACCTGAATTTGAGATAGTGAAGGTGGGTTGAAAACCTTCAGTCTTTCAACTTTGAGCTTGCCTATACACTTGGTAATGGTAATGCAGTAGCTGATGCACTGAGTAGGAGGACTCAGATACAGGAAGTGCAGGAGGCTAGTGGTGAGTGAAAACTTATGACTTTATTCTCTGATATTCATTTGGAGGTGCACAAGTTAGGGGAAAACCTATATTTTATCCTTATCTATGACTTCTACCCTCCTAGATAGAGTGAGGATGAAAACAATATCAGATTCAGAAGGCCTAGTTCTATGGGAGTTGGTGGCAAGTGAGGACCCTCCTCCTGGTTGGACGATAGGCGATGATGAGGTACTGCGTATCCATGGACAAGTGTGGGTTCCAGGGGATATACATGAGGAGTTGATGTGGGAATTTCATGCTTCATCTTGGGCAGTGTATCCTGGAGTTACCAAAATGTACTGTGACTTGAGAATTCAGTATTGGTGGTCGGGTATGAAAAGAGAGGTAACTAGTTTTGTTGCGAGATGTTCCACCTGTCAGCAGGTGAAGGCGGAGCATCAGAGGCCAACCAGACTGTTACACCAGTTACCCATTCCGGAGTAGAAATGGGATGATGTCGTGATGGACTTCATGACCGGGTTGCTGAGGTCACCTCAAGGAAATGATTCCATGTGGGTGGTTGTAGATAGACTTACGATGGTAGATCACTTTTTGCTGATCAAGGAGACCTTCAGTGTTGACGAGCTCGGGAAGTTGTATATCCGATAGATAGTACGTCTTCATGGGTTCCCTCATTCTATTTTTTCATATAGGGAAGCCTGTTTTATGTCTCATTTCTGACAGGGTTTTCAGAGGGCACTAGGTACACAGGTGCTTCTGAGCACAACTTACCACCCTCAGGCCGATGTCTAATCAGAGCATACGATACAGGTGCTAGAGGACATGCTTCATGCATGCATCCTAGACTTTGGGGGATCTTGGGATAAGCACATACCCCTGGTCGAGTTCACCTATAATAATAGTTTTTAGGAAAATATTGGGATGGAACCTTATGAGGATTTATACGGTAGGCCATGGCGATCCCTATTGTGCTGGTTGGAGGCAGGTGATGCAGCTTTACTAGGACCACATCTTGTGCAGGAGACTTCAGAGTAGGTCCAGTTGATACAGAAGCAGATGGATACTGCACAGTCTCATCAGAAATCTTATGCTGATCACCGCAGACAACCCTTAGAGTTCGTGGTTGGGGATCAGGTTTTCTTGCATGTTTCATCGAGGTTAGGACATAGGCGGATCAGAAGATAGGGTAAAATTTCACCGATGTATGTGGGGCCGTTTGAGATTTTGGATAGATTCGGGCCGGTTGCCTATCAGTTGTAGTTACCACAGAGGTACCGGGCCATACATGACGTCTTCCATGTATCTCAGTTGTGCTATTATCACTCAGACCCATCTCATGTTTTTCAGCCCAAGGAGGTTGAACTTCAGGTTGATGCATCCTTTGAGGAGCATCTGATTCATGCTATTGAAAGGAGCACGAAGGTTCTCCGAGGCCGATCAGTTCCTCTCGTACGGGTGCTATGGTAGCATGGACGAGTGCAGGACGAAACCTGGGAGCAGGAGACCGATGTACGTGCTCAATGGCCAGAGTTGTTCTCAACTTTATCTTCACCACCCTTAGAATGGAAATTCGGGGATGAGTTGCTTTAAGGGGGGAAGTTTGTAAGAACCCTGTTCTTATTCTTGAGGTACGTGTTTCTTCTTTTCCTTTTTATTTAAGTGTTTTCTAGAAAATAATGAAAATGGGGAAAAAATACCAAATTTTATGGGTACCCGCCGTGTACTTTTCTACAGGCCATGTACTTTGGCTGTGTGGGATGATAATACAGGGCATGTAGTCATGTCGGTGATGAATGGTGTAAAAACTGACTACATGATGTGTACTTAGTATATACATGCTGTGTAATTAGTCGGCAGGTGAATAGTAAGGGGGTGGGAGTAGCCACCAGCAGAATGATAGTACACGACATGTTCTTAGAAATACACGCTGTGTAATCAAGTCAACAGATGAACAGTGAGGTGATGGAAAGTGGCTGCCAAAGGAACAGTTAACAAAATGAAAATTATACACTGTGTACTTGAGAGTACACGCTATATAGTTATGTTTTTTTCATTAAAAATAGGAATTAGAATCCTCTTTCGATATAGGAAGCTTAGAACGCCCGAGAGCCATGGGAGAGAAGGCCGGATCTTGGAAGAGATCATGACCGAACACCGGGACCCCGATTCCTTCGACGATGATCTCGTTTGAACTGAGCGGGTGAGTTCTTCTCTCTCCTTGAGTGTTTACTTCCAATTATTTCCTGAGGGGAAGTTATTTGAGTTTGAACAGGTGAACGTTTATCCCAGATCTACATCGTTCTCGATTGATTTGGGAGGTTTCGTTCACGAATATCGATCAGAGGAGATCGAGGTAGGTGGTCTTGTGTTTATTTCCAACTGTTGAGTTGATTTTGTGTACCTTTGTGCTATGCACCCATGTTTGAGGTGTCATATGGCTGAGGAACTAGATGATAAGATATCTAGAATTGCATAGATAATCTAATGATAAATATAAACTACTGTTTGGGATCGTTGCTTGGATCCAGGGCTACCCTGTGGGTGCGTTTCCCTTGTTTAGCCATTTGGACAGGATACCCGTGGGTATGCCGTAATGATAGCATGTTTTGGGTTTTATTGAAGGGAAACATATTTACTACTTGATTATGCATTGGGCTCGGCCTGGATACTTTCTTAGCCTGAGGGTAGTGTTTTGTTTAGCCTGAGGGTAGTGTTTCATTGAGCCTGAGGGAAAATTTTCTCATGCCTGTGGGAAGTAGCTTCTATGCCTGAGGGTGAAATATCATATACCTGAGGGAAATATTCATTATGCCTGAGGGAAATCACCCTAGGGTTTCGATTCTGATTACCTGAGGGTAATGATTTACATGTCTGAGGACACTGATTACTTTGAATATTCACTGTGGTGATTTCTTATGTTATACCTGCCAAGCTGAAGCACAGACTTGATATGGCTATTACCTTCTACTTTTTAGATATCCTGTTCTGGTTTTTTCTACGGCACTGTATAGGAGATTTTCGGCTGAGGCTGAGTCTTGGGAAGCTTATAATTCAATTATATTTGAATTGATAAATAATTATTAAAATGACAATGTAACTGGTAGAGATAGTTACTTTTGAGTACTGCCTGGTTACTGCATTTTATTATTGCACACTACTGTTTCATATTTCCACTGACAGTTGGGCACGAGCCTTTGGTGGTTGCCTACTGGGATTTATTTCTCACACCCTGTTTGGGTCATTTCTTGGGCCCAAAAAGATTATATTACTGCAGGTGTTGATAAGGGAAAGGGTCCCTATACAGGTACATGATTGTTGCAGAGGAGTAGGAGAGCATGGGACTGAGTTTAGGCTTGCGATGCTGCTGATTTCCTATTGCACTGCTTTAGTTTGATTTGATGTACTTGGTACTTTTTACTGTATTGTATTTGATTGTAGTGTATCCTATTTTGACTGCTTTCTTAGAAATAGAACATATTGCATCATCATATATATATGAATATTGGTTATCTTTTTCTTCAGTACCATTGTCCTTTCAACTTTTTATTGTTACTGCTTCCACTTTTGGGTATGTTTATATTTTTCCGCTGCGCTACACTTTGACAAATGAGGGAATAGTTTCTCCACTATCAGACCTAGGCCCTCGCTGCTAGTCGGAAGCCTCTGGCATTTGGGGAAATGTGCTTCAGGTAATGTGACCAACCAGGTTCGGGTCACCCGTTGTGTGGCTTTCGGAACCGAGATGTTACAAAACAAAGTGGAGAACGACAAGGACGCCCATACAATGCTTTAAAAGAATCCATTTGTATCAAGGAATGATACCTTTTTTATATGAGAACACCACTAATGGTATGCGATCTTCCCATAAGTCACAAAAATCCATTACACAATCCCACAACATGTCTTCCAAATTTTGTATCATCCCTTCGGATTGACCGTATGTCTGAGGATGATATGCCGTAATCATTGTCAAATGATTCCCAAGGGATTTATGTAAGTATTTATAGAAATGATAAATAAACCTTAGATATCTATATAACACTATTGAAGCTAGTACACCATGTCTCTTTATCACTTCTCAAATATAGGTTTTTTACAAGTCCTCCACCATATGAGATTCATGAATAGAGATGAAATGAACTGACTTTGTGAGCTAATCCACTATCACCATATGACATCGTGTTTCCGAACTATTCTTGGGAGACCTGTTACAAAAATTCATAGCTATCTACTCCCATTTCCAAACTAGAATAGGTAAATACTGCAACATACCTACTGGTCGCTGATGATCTATCTTAACTTGCTGACAAGTTGAGCATCTTGAAACAAACTCAACCACCTTCTTTTTCATACCAAACCACCAAAATTATACTTTCAATGCCTTATGCGTCTTTTGTATTCTAGGATAAACAATCCATCTCAAATGGTGGAAAACATGAAGAAGTTGTTTCTGAAAAGTCATAGGTACGACCATCTGATTTCTAAACCACAACACTGAACTCCCATCCAACCTCCAACTCTCAATAGTCTCCCCACCATTGAGTTTTGACCTCATGGCCATGCAATCTGAATCAGATGCTTGTGCCTCTTTAACCATTTATACCAAATCTAGAACGAACGAAATAGGAAAGAAAACCACAATTTAATGTTGATATTCACATTATAAGTGCATGTTGGATAGGATCAACATTAACTACCACTCATCTAAAGCTTCTTTTTCCAGCTGAGCATATGAATTTATGCTTAATACATCCGCTATCGAATTTCCCTTTCCCGATGTATACATCAAGTCAAAGTCAAACATTTAGAGATACTCCATCCATCTTATTTGCCTCAGGTTCAAATACCTTTGTGAGAAAATATGTTTCAAGAACTTATGATTCATAAACATAGTAAATTTATTACCAAAGAGGTAATGACGCCAAGTATTAAAGGCATGGACTATGATAACTAACACCAAATTGTGTGTTGGGTAGTTCTTCTCATGCAACCGTAATTACCTTGAGTCATAAGCAACAACATGATCTCCCTGCCTGAGAACCCAACCCAACCCTAATCTCGAAGCATCACAATACACCATGCACCCTTGTGTTGATTCTATCAATATCAAGATAGGTGCTCATGTAAAGTGAACCTTAAGCTCTTGAAAAGATTTATGACATTCCTTTCTCCATTGTAATGAAAAATTTATCCTTGTCAAAGCCGTAATAGGTGAATCAATTTGTGATAAATCATGGACAAAACACCAGTAACAACAAGATAGACCTAGAAAACTACATATTTCGAAAAAATTCTTTGGCAGTTTCCAAGAGATAACAACCTCTATCTTTTCCGGATCCATAGAAACACCTTTTTTAGAGATTACATGGCCAAGAAAATGTACCTATTGCATCTAAAAATAATACTTTGATGGTTTGGCATAAAGACGATGATCCCACAAGATTCCCAACACTATCCCCAAGTGTTTCTCATTCTCATCCCTTGTACTTGAATACACCAATATGTCATCCACAAACACCACCACAAAAGAATTCAGATATCTCTGAAATATCTGATTCATCAATTCCATAAAGACCGATGGTGTGTTTGTAAGACTGAAAGGAATTACCACATATTCATAATGTCCATATCTACTTTTGAAATCTTTCTTTGGAATATCCTTCTTCCGAACCTGCAACTGGTGATATCCTAATCGCAAGTCAATTTTGGGGAACCACTGAACTCCCCTTAATTGACCGAATAGATCATTAATGTGGGGAAGTGGATACTGATTCTTTATCATAACTTGATTATGTTTATGATAATACACACACAGCCGAAGAGTTCCATACACCTTTTTGACAAACAAGACCGACGCTGCCCATAGAGACGTGCTTGGCCGAATGCACCCTTTGCTTTCACTACCAAAAAAACTTGAATTAGCGGAGTTTGTTTTTTGAATTTTCAATGTTTGTAAACATTGATAATTCATTTACCAGCATTTCTAAAATGAATCGTCAAATGAGGTGTCACTAATTTAGCGACGTTTACAAATGTCACTTTCGATGTTTTTTAGAAAAGTCAGTAAATCACATCTAATTTATCAACACTTCTAAAAAATGTTGCTGATTTTTTTCAGAGATGCTTGCAAACATTTCTAAATAGCGACACCTCATTTAACAGTGTTTTTTAGAAACATTGGTAAAAAACTTTGTAAAAAGTGACATTATGTTTTTCTAAAATTTTAGCCAATTTGTTTAAAAATTGATATTTTTTTTTAAAAATTATATATTGTTTTTAAAATTTGTGCTTCTCTCCCCACCCATACTTTCATCCCGTACCCCCCTCATCCTCTCCCCATCCTGTACTTGACTCTTCAGTACTACACCCCTCCCGCCTCTCTCCCCAACAACCCCTCCAGTACCCCCAACACTCCCCCCATACCCCACCAATACTCCCCTCTGCACCCCCCTGTACTGCATAGAACCGGCCCAGAAAACCCTTAGAAATGTTGTTTCCCAAGACCAGGAGCATAAATGTTGCCCCTTCCAAGCTGATACAGTGCATATATAGTACATATATGGTAGAAATTTTCTTGGTTTCCCTAGCCCAAGGGCTTTCTCGGCTTTCCCCCGGGCCGACCCTGACTGCATGACCCCTTCTCCCTGCATGAATCTCCCCAATCCCCATATACTCTCACCCACATCTCCCCCCAATTACCCTACCTTCCCACAGTATTGCCACCCCCCCAATCACCCCTTCCTTCCCACCACATCACCGCCCCCAATCACCCTACCTTCCCGCCAGAATCGCCCCAATGTGCTTGCCTTCCTACCCCCCCATCACCTACCTTCCCGTTGCATCTCGACCCTATCACCTAATTTCCCACTCATCCCTCCACATCTCCTGCACAATCACCTACCTTCCCACCCGCATCGCTCCATCACCCACCTTCCCACTGCATCTCCCCCACAATCACCTACCTTCCCTCTGCATCACCCCTCGAATCACCTACATACTCATTGATCGACTCACAAGTAAAAGGATAAATTCAACCTCTATAGGAATGGATCCATGGAACTCATGCTTCCCACCCAAGAACACAACAAACCAATCTATTTAGAGTTTTTATAAATAAATGTATTATCTTATATATATATATATAGATAAATTTTAAAATTCAAGAAATTAATAATATATATATAGATTTATTTATATATTAATATATTTATGTTTATATTTTATATTATATTATTATATCATTATATTATTATATTATATTTTATATTTTACATTTTATGTTCATATATACATATATATGTTTATATTATATTATATTATATATATATATGTGTGTGTGTGTGTGTGTGTGTGTCTTTATAATTTACATATATGATTATATTTTATATTTTATATTTATGTTTATAATTTATGTTAATTTATATGTTTATATATATAGGTTTATATTATATATATGTGTGTTTATATTATATATATATAAATATATGTGTGTGTGTGTGTTTATATATATATGTATATTATATATATATATTATATGTTTATATTAATATATATATTTATATATGTTTACATATATGTGTGTGTATGTGTGTATATATATATATGTATGTACACACACAAATATATAATTATAAATATATATATAGTCACGTTTTAAAACACTGGTAATAATGTCACTAAAATAGTCACATTTTCTTAAAAACCTGACTAAATTTAAAAGATTTAATTATATTATGTTATATATATATATAGTTTTCAGTATTTACAAATTAATATTATATATATATATATATTTACATATTAATATACATATATTAATATATATATGTTTATATTTTATATTTTATGTTTATATATATATATGTTTATATTTTATGTTTATATATTATATATATATGATTATATTTTATGTTTATTTATATGGTTATATTATATATATATGTTTATATATATGTGTGTGAGTGCGTGAATATATATGTGTATGTGTGTATATATATATATAATTATAATTATAAATTCATATATTGTTATGTTTTAAAACCCTGGAAAAAATGTCACTAAAATAGACACATTTTTCTAAAAAATGTAACTAAATTTAAAATATATCTATGTTTATATAAAATATATATATACACACATATATATATATGTGTGTGTGTGATTATATATAAATATAAATATAAATATAAATATAAATATAAATATAAATATAAATATAAATATAAATATAAATATAAATATAAATATATATTTATATATATGTGTCTTTGTTTATATATATATATTTATATCTAAATATATATTTACATCGATGTGAGGAAATAGACTATATAAATATATATACAAATTTACCTATTTTTTTAGGAAATGTTTCTAAATTAGCGATGTTTTTAAGAAATGTCACTAAATTAGCGATGTTTCCAAGGAAATGTCACTAATTTAGAAAAGTTTTTGAGAAAAAGTAGCTAAATTTCTGAAATTTTCAGGAAACATCGCTAAATTAGCAATGTTTCCTAAAAAACGTCACTAAGTTTAAAATTAGCAGCATTTTAAAAAAGCGTCACTAAATTCCAGTTTTTTGTAGTGTTTATAGATCCTCCAACTGTACTTTCAACTCCCTTAATTATGTTGGTGCCATCCGATAAGATGGAAGGGAAATAGGACTGGTCCCCAGAAGGAGATCAATCATAAAATCCACTTATCTCATAGGTGGCAACCCAGATAAATTTTTGGGAAACACATCTTGGAACTAATCAACCATTGATGGAAACCTGTTATTCTCGATTACTTCCATCAATGCCAAAGTCAACACTGCTAGTTGGTATGATATTATTCTAACTACTGGTGCCAATAATCTTGTTGAACCTGCCTTTATATTCCAGTCTCCTCAAAAGAGATGCTCGATGTCGTCCTCAGTCGTAAAACTAACCTTTCTGGTATAATAGTCAATGTGAGTTTTGAAAGTTCTCAACCAATCCATAACCAGGATTATATCATAGACTTCCATCTGAAGAATAAATAAATCCCACATCATCTCATCTTTATTAACAGTTATAGAACATGCTCTACACATAAGGGCTCAACATTCTCTTTGACCAAGAGGATTTTTAAGTTTTAACACCAAGGGAATCATCTCAACACTCCAAAATAACAAATCAACAACATGAGAATAAATAAAGGAGTGGGATGCACCTGTATCAAACAAAGCTTTCATAAGGGTATAATTAAAAAGAATCATACCTCTCATGGTCGATGGTCCAGACTAATCATCTATAATAACCTATTCCACTCCATATAATTTCTTACTTTTTGCACTTTATTCCCTATTGTTATGTTGAAATTTCCCTTGCTGAGGAGCCATGGTATTCCCAAAATCACTATTTCTAGATCTTTTATACCGATGATATTGATTCTGTTATCCTCTTCTGGTCGAACCATATGACGCCCACAACACCTGAGAAGTGTCCTGAACAGACAACCTTGGAGCACTGTGATAATAGCACAAAATATGACCTATTTGATTGCAGTTGTGGCATTCCCTTGGTGGTGTCGTACACTCTCACTTCATGTGGTCCAATGATCCACATTGTAAACACCCTCGCCTTCTCTTGGGTCTTGGAGGAAGATTTACCAATTTGACTATCTGATTTTGAACCATCCCACTACCTTGGAAATAAGTGCCCCTCTTCCGATTGCCCCAACATTAGGGTTCCCACCGTTTCTGTAAGGACCCGCACTTATTTCATACATAATCTTGAATTTATTCAAGAAAACACTTCATTTTACATTGAGGATCTTTTCAAGTTTAGAGCTTTAGAGAATTAAGACAAAATATTCATAACATTACACATTGTTACATAGTGGATACCATAAAATCAGTTTCCATTTTCCTCAGAATATAAAACATTAAAACATAAAACAAGACTCCTTGAAAATTCTTCAACATTTAACATGTCTTCCTTCCTTGTATTATTCATCCATTAACCTGTGAAAAATCATTTAAAAACTTGGGATGAGCACAAAAGCTCAGTAAGGTATGAAAAAGAAGGAAAAAAATCTCATTAGTCCATGAATACACAAGACATATGGAAACATTTTCAAAATACATGATTTACACCCATAAAATCTTACTTAGCGTAACATGAGATTTACACAAGATCCATACAAACATAATTATAATCATAAAGGTATATTGGGGCATTACTTACATAATCTTGTAACCATCTTGGCTACCTTAAAATTTGTAACCCTCACGGCTACCTTACTTTGTGTAACCATCACAGTTACACTTGGAGTAACCATACGGCCGACCTCCAACTTACTCATACCCAATGCATTGGAGGGAAATATAGGTCCCACCCTTCATCATAAACAATGCCCAATATCCAAAACATAATCATTCAACATAAATAATAGCATAAAAACATTGCCTTTGAATCTTATAAAACAGAATTTTAAAAGAGGATTTTAGAAGAAAAGTCCCATATAAACATCATATACTTGAAGTGATACTTAATTGAGTGGATGGAATATGTATATACTCTGTAAATACACATAACTAAACATAATATACACAGAACCCATCACACAAACAATTTAAATAGCACATAAATTATAAAGTAGAAGGTTAACCCAAAGAATGGAAATCGGGTTAAGAATTCCCTTACCTTGGGCTTGTCCTACTTCAAAATTGTTTGAACCTCCTGTATAATGATTAAAGGAGTGTTAATAGGATTTTAAAGAAATGTGTTCATGTTTATAACATCTTATATGGTCATTTCATAACCTCATTTCACCCCTTATTTGTTAGTATTTTGTTCCTTGCATTATTTTGGGTGAGGTCTTTTGTGATTTTCACGATCGGTTCATGATGAATCGTTCTTGTTGATTAGAAGTGAAACTCCAGAATTGGAATGGAGTATTAGTTACATAACTCCAGTACCATAAATTATACCATTCATCACTTTGGTGCCTTATATGATGATGATTTATAAGTTAAAACATTAATTATGTTCGTTTAGATAATTTAAGTGGTTCTTTGATAATTACAATTTCATTTAGTCTTATAAGTTTGAATCATGAGTACAAAAGAATTACAGAACCTTATATGATTCATAAAAAATATATTATAACCTGGTTCAACCATATAAATGGTTTCATGACCAGACTTGAAATAATTAATGGAAATTGAAAATACATCGTCCACGATATCGGTAATTCGACACAAATGGACAATGTTTTTTGATTCTTTAAATAAGTGAAAGAGGAGAGGAATAATGATTTGTAATTTTCCATAAACATGAAAACATCCAGAATATACATGATTCTGGAGATTTCATGCCTCTTGGATAAGAGGGGGTGAAGAAAGAAGTGGAAGGAATCATGAAATAAAGAAAACATGAGAAATTTCTTACAAAAAAATTCGGCAGCCTAACGGCGCCTCTAAAAATTTCATAAAAACAAGATTGATGAGAGGAATGGAATATCTCATCAATCATACAAAATTTGGACTGTAAGGGAAAATATTTAATGAAATATCCCAACAAAAGACAAAGGGAAAGGAAGAGAATAACATAAAATGGATGGAAAGAATGAAAATGAAAGAGGATGTTTACCTCTTGATCTCTTCTCCTTGAGATCCTTCTTAAGGGCTTTGATTTTGGTCTTTTGGTGAGACCAGCAGCTCTAGGACGTGGGGAAGAAGATTGAGGAGGGAATTTGGCAGAAATTAGACAATGCTCAAGGCTTGAGAGGTGTGGGAGGAAGAGGGGAGTGAGGGTGGTATTTATAGTGGAGGGGGGGAGGTATTTTAGATTATTTTAATTATTATTATAATATTTTTATCAAGACTATGAATAATCTCAAATCAAGTGGCCTTAATTAGTGAAAATATCATGTGATTTCGAAGCAAGTGGCCTTGCATCACTTATGATGTCATAAATAGTGCATTTTTACTGATAAATTGATTATACGGTATTTTACCGTATTTCACTATTCACCGAAAATTCAAGAGTTTCAGAAAAATACCAAAAATTTACCCCAACCATTTTTCGACGTGTAGAATTCAAAAATGAACTCCATTTTTCAAAAATAATTTTCTAAATATTATTAATTTAATTTTAAAATAAGGTAACAGTTAATTCGAAAAATAACAAAATTGAAGTGCAATTAGTTTTATGTGACATTGGAAAATTAATTAAGATCCCATTATCCTATTTCCATGGGAAAATAAAATAATAATATTATTTACTATTCATGAGGTCATATTACTATTCATATTACTATTAATATTACTATTCATAAGGGCATGTTACTATTCACAAAAAAAAACAAGTTTGTTCCATCAGACTCGAAATAACATACTGAACACAATTGTAGATGATAATTTCTTGAAATTCAAAACATAGAAGAAATAAAATTATGTTTAAAGGATACTTATAAATATATACCTTAAACAAAATTTCAAGCATTTTCAATTTATTTTTAGAAAACCTTGGGATGTTACATTATCCCCACCTTCTTGAAATTGCGTCCTCGCAATTTTATTTACTTATTAAACAACTGAGGGTATTTTTCCCTCATAGCATTTTCAGACTCCCATGTTGCTTCTTCAACCATGTGGTTTCTCCACAAAACCTTTACCTGGTGGATTACCTTATTCCGCAATACCTGTTCTCTTCGATCAAGAATCTGAACCGGTTTTTCTTCATAAGAAAGGTTCTCTGCTAGCTGAACTTCTTCCGGCCTCAAGACATGTGATGAATCTGGAACATACTTTCTCAACATCGAAACATGAAAAACATTGTGTACCTGAAACAAGCTCGGAGGCAAAGCTACGCGGTACACAACTGTTCCAACTTTATCCAAGATTTCAAAAGGACCGATGAACCGTGGACTTAGTTTCCCTTTCTTACCGAAACGCATCACACTTTTCCAAGGAGATATTTTAAGGAAAACATGGTCACCTACCTTGAAAGAGAAGTCTTTCCTTCTGTTATCTGCATAACTTTTCTGCCTGCTTTGAGCTATCCTCATGTGTTGCTGGATCATCCTCACTTTCTCAGCCACTTCTTCTACTAATTCTGGCCCCATCAACTTTCTTTCACCGACTTCATCCCAAAACGCAGGAGTCCGACACCGCTTTCCATACAAGGCCTCAAAAGGTGCCATCTGAATACTGGAATGGAAACTGTTATTATAAGAAAACTCAACTAATGAAAGATGCTGATCCCAACTTCCCTGATAGTCCATTGAACAAGCTCGAAGCATATCCTCCAAAGTTTGAATCGTTCGCTCTGATTGCCCATCTGATTGAGGATGAAAAGCTGTACTGAAATTCAACTCTGTGCCCAAAGACTTCTGAAGTCCCTTCCAAAATTTAGAAGTGAACCTGGGATCTCGGTCAGACACAATGGAAAGATGAACTCCATGTAACCTGACAATCTCTTTGAGGTACAATCGAGAAAGCTGATCTAATGTCATTGTATCTCGAATAGAAAGAAAATGAGCAGACTTTGTTAGCCGATCAACAATAACCCATATCGCATTGTTACCTCGAGAAGTCTTTGGTAGTCCCACCACAAAATCCATGGATATATTCTCCCATTTCCATTTTGGCACCGGCAAAGGCTGAAGCATCCCCTTCGGTAACTGTCGCTCTGCTTTAACCTGCTGACATGTCAAACATTTCATTGTAAAATCATTAATATCTCTTTTCATCCCATTCCACCAGTAATACTCTCGAAGGTCTCTGTACATCTTAGTACTTCCAGGATGAACAGAAAATGGAGAACTATGAGCTTCACACAACAATTCTTTCTTCAGTTGGGAATCACAAGGCACACACAACCTTTTTCCAAACCTTAAAACACAATCTTTATCAAGATTAAATTCTGGAAACTTACCCATTTTAACCAATTCTACCTTTTTCTGTAGCTCACAGTCTTCCCTCTGCGCTTTCATAATTCTGTCTGACAACGAAGACTGCACTGAAACCTGAAACAAAACAGATATATTCCCTGCACCAACAACTTCCAAGCCAAAATTTATCAAATCATTAATCAAGGGATCACGTTCCAAACGTAGCATGGTTAATGATGCATGATTTTTCCGACTTAAGGCATCCGCTACTTTGTTTGCTTTTCCAGGATGGAATTAATCATGCAGTCATAATCCTTTATCAGTTCTATCCATCTTCTCTGCCTCATGTTTAATTCCTTCTGAGTGAATATATACTTAAGACTTTTATGGTCAGTATATATTTGGCATTTGGTTCCGTATAGATGATGCCTCCATATTTTCAAAGCAAAAACCACAGCTGCCAATTCCAAATCATGTGTGGGATAATTCATCTCATGAGGTTTAAGTTGTCTCGACGCATAGGCAATTACCTGACCATTCTGCATCAAAACACAACCAAGTCCCTTCAAAGAAGCATCACTATAGATGACAAACTCACCATTCCAGGAAGGTAAGGCCAAAACTAGAGCATTCACCAATCTCTTCTTTAGTTCCTGAAAACAAACATCACATTCCTCTGTCCAAACAAAATTAACCCCTTTCCGTGTTAACTTAGTTATTGGGCTAGATAACCGTGCAAAGTTCTCAACAAAGCGTCGGTAATAACTTGCTAAGCCCAGAAAACTACGAATCTCTGTAACATTTGTGGGTCTTGGCCATTCATCAACTACTTTTGTTTTGGCAGGATCAACTGTTATTCCATCCTTATTTACAATGTGCCCAAGAAAAGAAATCTGTTGCAACCAAAAATCACACTTGCTGAATTTTCCATATAGTTTCTTTTCTTTTAAAGTTTGTAAAACAACCCTTAGATGTTTTTCATGCTCCTCTTTATTTTTAGAAAAAACCAGAATGTCATCAATAAATACCACCACAAACTTATCCAAGAACTCATGAAATACTCTATTCATAAGATTCATGAATACAGCAGGTGCATTAGTTAACCCAAATGGCATAACAACAAATTCATAATGCCCATATCTAGTACGAAAGGCTGTTTTCGGGATGTCATCCTCCTTCACCTTCAGCTGATGGTATCCGGATCTCAAGTCAATCTTGGAAAAGTACTGAGCTCCCTGGAGCTGATCAAACAAGTCATCAATATGAGGCAAAGGATACTTGTTTTTAACAGTGATGTTATTCAAAGCTCTATAATCAATGCAAAGTCTCATGGAACCATCTTTCTTTTTAACAAACAAAATAGGGGCTCCCCATGGTGAAGTACTGGGACGAATGAAACCTTTGACAAGCAAATCCTGCAACTGATTTTTCAATTCAAGAAGTTCTATTGGAGCCATACGATATGGGGGTTTTGAAATTGGCTTAGCATCAGGAACTAAGTCAATTGTGAATTCAACTTCTCGTTTAGGTATGACACTGGGTAACTCCTCAGGAAAAACATCAAGGTATTCATTTACCACTGGCACATCATTGATTTGAATAGTTCCCTTGTTTTCAACAATATGATCTAGATAACTTTCATTTCCATCTTTCAGTAGTTTCTCAGATTCTTGATATGTTATCAATTGTATGGGTTCATTCTTGTATACAAACTGAAACTCTTTCTGAAAAACAACTTCTTTAGCTCTACAGTCAATCTTAGCATGATAACCAAAAAGCCAGTCCATCCCCAGAATAACTTCAAACTCGACTAAGGGTAAAACAACAAGGTTTGCAGGTAAAGTCTTTCCACATACCACAATAGAAATATTCTTATAATTCCTCTTTGCTATAACATTTCCCCCTGGTGTTTTAACAACAAGTTCGGGTATCATTTGTTGAGGTGATATTTCCAATTTACTAGAAAATTTCTCAGAGATGAAGGAATGTGTAGACCCCGTATCAAACAAAACTTTAGCAAAATCTGAGTGAACAAACAAAGTACCTGATAGAACTTCATTGGATGGCCCAACATCTGCTGACGTAGTCGCAAAGGATCTCACTACACCTTTCTGCTTGTAGTCTGGCTTCTTTGCATCATTTGGATCCCTCTTTGGACAGGCATTTGCATAGTGACCCATCTCACCACATTTAAAACACTTTATAGTTTGCTTATCAGGATTAGTCTTTGGATCATTTTCATTGCAATCTCGGGCCATATGTCCAAACTTACCACATTTAAAACACTTCCCAGTTTTGATAAGACATTCCCCAGGGTGCTTCTTGCCACACTTTTCACAAACTGGAAACTGTATTTTCTTACCATCAGATTTCATTGGTTGATTCTTACCCATTGCTTTCCAATTTGACCTCTTCTTCTCTTTGTTTCCAAATTGCATGTGATCGTCAGCAAACTCCATCTCTACCCTCTCAGCACATCGGACAAGTTTCTCATAACTTTTGAATTCACGGGAGGCCAACGCCCTTCGATACCTTGGCTTCAATCCTGAGTAAAAGCGGTTGATTTTGCTATCGAGATCCAGAATAAGATTCGGAGCATACCTCGCCAGTCGGGTGAAGTTCGCCTCATACATAGCCACTGAATCTTCCTCCTTTTGTTTCAGTTCAAGGAATTGTTTCTCCATTCTAAGTCGCACCACCTTAGGAAAATATTTTTCAAGAAAAAGACTTTTAAATTCATCCCATACTAAGGCATCAAAATCCTCTCTACCCCTGATATTCCTTACCATTGACCACCACTGATCAGCTTCCCCTTCAAAACGATAAATGGCAAGACTTACCTTTTGATTGTCTGAACATCCCATAACATCAAATATCTTTTCAAGGGCCTTAATCCATCCTTCTGCTGCCACTGGGTCAGAAGATCCACTGAATGCAGGAGGATGTTGTCTCATAAAATGTTCCACCACTGTCATGTTCCGTTTGGGTACATCTATTTGTCCTCTTGCATGGATTCCACCACCATTTATTGCCTGTGTTAGCTGAGCCATTACCGTCACAAACTGCTCGGTTCCAATCCCTACCATTCCGGGCTGTTGATCAGGAAGGATGTCATTCTGTCGGTGCCTATCCTCTTCAGCATCCATGTTCCTTCTGCGGACAACCATTCTAAACAAACGTACATTTCTTAGATGAAGCAACATGGTAATCTTTAAATGCTATAACAAATTAAACATAGGGTGAGAATTATTTATGGTTTTCTATTAGCATCACCTTAACCCCTAAAGTCATCTAAACCATCCTCTGATACCAACTGTAAGGACCCGCACTTATTTCATACATAATCTTGAATTTATTCAAGAAAACACTTCATTTTACATTGAGGATCTTTTCAAGTTTAGAGCTTTAGAGAATTAAGACAAAATATTCATAACATTACACATTGTTACATAGTGGATACCATAAAATCAGTTTCCATTTTCCTCAGAATATAAAACATTAAAACATAAAACAAGACTCCTTGAAAATTCTTCAACATTTAACATGTCTTCCTTACTTGTATTATTCATCCATTAACCTGTGAAAAATCATTTAAAAACTTGGGATGAGCACAAAATCTCAGTAAGGTATGAAAAAGAAGGAAAAAAATCTCATTAGTCCATGAATACACAAGACATATGGAAACATTTTCAAAATACATGATTTACACCCATAAAATCTTACTTAGCGTAACATGAGATTTACACAAGATCCATACAAACATAATTATAATCATAAAGGTATATTGGGGCATTACTTACATAATCTTGTAACCATCTTGGCTACCTTAAAATTTGTAACCCTCACGGCTACCTTACTTTGTGTAACCATCACAGTTACACTTGGAGTAACCATATGGCCGACCTCCAACTTACTCATACCCAATGCATTGGAGGGAAATATAGGTCCCACCCTTCATCATAAACAATGCCCAATATCCAAAACATAATCATTCAACATAAATAATAGCATAAAAACATTGCCTTTGAATCTTATAAAACAGAATTTTAAAAGAGGATTTTAGAAGAAAAGTCCCTTATAAACATCATATAATTGAAGTGATACTTAATTGAGTGGATGGAATATGTATATACTCTGTAAATACACATAACTAAACATAATATAAACAGAACCCATCACACAAACAATTTAAATAGCACATAAATTATAAAGTAGAAGGTTAACCCAAAGAATGGAAATCGGGTTAAGAATTCCCTTACCTTGGGCTTGTCCTACTTCAAAATTGTTTGAACCTCCTGTATAATGATTAAAGGAGTGTTAATAGGATTTTAAAGAAATGTGTTCATGTTTATAACATCTTATATGGTCATTTCATAACCTCATTTCACCCCTTATTTGTTAGTATTTTGTTCCTTGCATTATTTTGGGTGAGGTCTTTTGTGATTTTCACGATCGGTTCATGATGAATCGTTCTTGTTGATTGGAAGTGAAACTCCAGAATTGGAATGGAGTATTAGTTACATAACTCCAGTACCATAAATTATACCATTCATCACTTTGGTGCCTTATATGATGATGATTTATAAGTTAAAACATTAATTATGTTCGTTTAGATAATTTAAGTGGTTCTTTGATAATTACAATTTCATTTAGTCTTATAAGTTTGAATCATGAGTACAAAAGAATTACAGAACCTTATATGATTCATAAAAAATATATTATAACCTGGTTCAACCATATAAATGGTTTCATGACCAGACTTGAAATAATTAATGGAAATTGAAAATACATCGTCCACGATATCGGTAATTCGACACAAATGGACAATGTTTTTTGATTCTTTAAATAAGTGAAAGAGGAGAGGAATAATGATTTGTAATTTTCCATAAACATGAAAACATCCAGAATATACATGATTCTGGAGATTTCATGCCTCTTGGATAAGAGGGGGTGAAGAAAGAAGTGGAAGGAATCATGAAATAAAGAAAACATGAGAAATTTCTTACAAAAAAATTCGGCAGCCTAACGGCGCCTCTAAAAATTTCATAAAAACAAGATTGATGAGAGGAATGGAATATCTCATCAATCATACAAAATTTGGACTGTAAGGGAAAATATTTAATGAAATATCCCAACAAAAGACAAAGGGAAAGGAAGAGAATAACATAAAATGGATGGAAAGAATGAAAATGAAAGAGGATGTTTACCTCTTGATCTCTTCTCCTTGAGATCCTTCTTAAGGGCTTTGATTTTGGTCTTTTGGTGAGACCAGCAGCTCTAGGACGTGGGGAAGAAGATTGAGGAGGGAATTTGGCAGAAATTAGACAATGCTCAAGACTTGAGAGGTGTGGGAGGAAGAGGGGAGTGAGGGTGGTATTTATAGTGGAGGAGGGGAGGTATTTTAGATTATTTTAATTATTATTATAATATTTTTATCAAGACTATGAATAATCTCAAATCAAGTGGCCTTAATTAGTGAAAATATCATGGGATTTCGAAGCAAGTGGCCTTGCATCACTTATGATGTCATAAATAGTGCATTTTTACTGATAAATTGATTATACGGTATTTTACCGTATTTCACTATTCACCGAAAATTCAAGAGTTTCAGAAAAATACCAAAAATTTACCCCAACCATTTTTCGACGTGTAGAATTCAAAAATGAACTCCATTTTTCAAAAATAATTTTCTAAATATTATTAATTTAATTTTAAAATAAGGTAACAGTTAATTCGAAAAATAACAAAATTGAAGTGCAATTAGTTTTATGTGACATTGGAAAATTAATTAAGATCCCATTATCCTATTGCCATGGGAAAATAAAATAATAATATTATTTACTATTCATGAGGTCATATTACTATTCATATTACTATTCATATTACTATTCATAAGGGCATGTTACTATTCACCAAAAAAAACAAGTTTGTTCCATCAGACTCGAAATAACATACTGAACACAATTGTAGATGATAATTTCTTGAAATTCAAAACATAGAAGAAATAAAATTATGTTTAAAGGATACTTATAAATATATACCTTAAACAAAATTTCAAGCATTTTCAATTTATTTTTAGAAAACCTTGGGATGTTACAGTTTCCCATGGGTTTCAACATGGTTCCTCCACCTGTAGCTCCTAAGATGTCCCTTTCTTCCACCATCGCTCTATTGACAATCTCTGTATAATCCGTTATACAAATCACAACAATATTCAAGAAAACATCCTATTTTATACCTAATTCAAATTTGTGTTCCTTCATGGACACATTGGTAGAAACTTTGGGTGAAAAACACACCAAATTCTTGAATTTATCCACATACTCCATGACATAATGATTTTTCTGATTCAAGCTGAAGAATTCCATTGTTCTTTGAATTTTGAATGTATGAGGATAGAATTGTTTGTAAACAATTCCTAAAAATCCTCCCATTTAAGGTTGTGGTCTAATTTATCTTGAATAGATAAACCCCACCACTGGCATGAAAGATCTTCCAACACAAAAGTTTCCATATTGAATTTCATCTCTGCTGTTGTGCCAAGGAAATCAAAGATATGATTCATCCTATTCAGCCACACATCTACCTTCTATGGTTCTGAATCACCCTGAAAGATGGGTGGATTCTGCTTCTAGAACTGAATATAATGATCCACTTGCCTTGGATCATCCCTCCCATTCCCTCTGTCCACATCTTGAAAATATAGAACAATACTCTAAACCAGCCATTGGTTCACCTGTGGCTCAGGTGCAACCACATCCTCAACAGTTTCTTTCGGTCGGTTTCTACGATTCCTACTAGGTGCCATTTTCTAGAAACACAACAAAAACCATAAGTCTCACTCTCTAGAAACTGAATACTTAACAATTTCAAATACTATCACATCATTTCTTTAAAAATTTCAACATTTCCATATTCAACCATTTTTGAAAATTTCATCGTACTTTTGAAAATCAAACCATTTTCAAAATAACTTTTTCATGCCTTTTCAAAATATCAAATTTGTTTTTTTAATTTTTTTTCAAAAATCAACACTTTTGTACCAAATCATATATCATTACTCAAAATGAAATATGCACTCCTAGTGGGAAGTTATTTCTAAAATGCATTCCATGCTCGTATCATTGGCTAAACCCATGACAATGAGATTCCAAATCCTATAAGTGTCTCCAAAAAACTTATGTACCCAAATCCCTATTAACATGAAGTTTATCAAAAAAATATTAGATATATCTTTTTATGCTCTACATTTCAAGTCATGAAAATCCTACTCCTTTCTACAAAACCGACACCATGAATAGACCATAATGAATTTCAACTTTGTCACACCCCAACTTTTTCAAATCCTCTATTTTTTTATCTTTCCAGCTTTGGATAACTTTGTTAGAGTTCGGGTGAGGCTCTGTTTAATTTTTTGAGTTTTATTGAAAAAAATGCGTGTTTTGGGTTTGGCAGCGTCTGACGTACGAGCAGAGCACGGTTGGGAGACCGTGCAGCTACGCCTTGGTCACTGCGGGGACTTCCCAATATACATGATTAATTAATAAGATAAATGGATAATTAAATGATAGTTAAAAATTAAATAAACAGAGGTTTAATAAAATTTAAAGTGTTTTATAAATAAGAATGATAATGATAATATTATTTATGTTGCAGATGACAATATTATTATCATTAGAGAGATTGTTATTACAAACTGTTATTATTATTTTTATTTAGAGTTTAATTATTCTTAATATTATGGATAATATTAGTATAAATATTATCATTATTATTGTTATTAAAAATTAAATGAGCATCATTATTATTTTTATCATTATGTTATAATTAATTAATTAATTAGGTCAGTGCACAAGCACCATATGGTTAGAGGAGGCTGTGTGGTCAGCCTGGGCACTCATGCAGATGCTTCTGGGTTGGATAAAAGTTAACGCACAGTTCACGAATAGGCGCTTGAGATGTGCACAGACTACGCAGTTACAGTATATAAATCAATCAAATAAATTAAAGCGAATGAGTTTTGAAAAAAAATTAAAATCGAGTTAAATAAATAATTTAATCGTAACGATGACAATATTATTTTGTAGATAATAATATTATTATTAAATAAATTATTATTATTATTATTGTGAACCTTATTATTAATTTTATAATTGAAAAAAATGTTATAAATGTTACCATAATTAAGAATCTAAAGTGTTAAAAATAATTTTATCTCTATGGTTGTTATTGTTTTTATTATTATAATTAATTGTGTTATTTTTATAAATTATTATTATTGTTATTATTATTATTATCATAATTATTAAGTATTATTATTATTACTATTATTAGAGTTGTTTTTGGGTTGTTTTAATTTTTTTAGGGTTTCCTCACACCCTCTCTCCTTCCTTTCTTCTCCCCATGTGAACCTCCCTATCTCTATTTTTCCCCTCCCTCTCCCCGCGCACCACCAACCCCCTCATTCCTCTCCTCTCCCTCTCCAAGCATGCCACCTCTCCCTCTGACCACCGCTGGCCACCGCTGCCTCCCCCTATCCTGGCGCCGCCCTCCTTCGGTCGCCCTCCCAGTCGGCACCCGCCTCCTTCCGGTGCCTCCAACCGCCGCACCAACTCATAGCCGCACCCAGGTCTGGTGACCCCTAGCCCGACCTCACCCCTCTTCCCCACCAGAAACCAGCTCTAGCACGACCTTCTTCGGCCGGCCCTCCAGCCGGGCTTGCCTTGCCGGTGCCCCCCCTGTCTGGCTGCCACACACCTCTCCGGCCAGGCCGTGCACCTTGTCGGCATTCGTCCTGCCGCCTCCCCTTACCAACCAACCCACCACCACCAGACGTCGTAGCCTTCGACACCACCACCTCCATCCCAAAACGTCATCTCCGATTCTTCTCCATTTCCAGCATAGCCTCCTCCGACCGTGCGACCCTCTTTTGGCACCCCGCAACACCTCGCTGGCCTTCCTAGGCACGATGACCTGTCTCGTCGACCCCCCTTCCTCCTTTGTTTGTGCGACCAGCCGCACACCTCCTCCTCAATTGGGAATATAATGGATTACTAGGTCAATTTGGATTATGTTTTGACACCCACCACCGAAGCCAAGTAGGTAGTGTTTGTGTTGATCCTCCTATTGCTCTGTTAAGGTGAAATTTACACTGCTTCTTTGTTTGGGTTATTTTAAATCAGTGTTTCTATGGTTTTAGATGTTTTTCATTTGTTGCAGCATGTTGGTGAGGTAAACCTACGATGCCGCAGTCGTTTTCTCATGGGTACTTATGCGCAAGCGTGATGTGAGTCGTGTCATTATGATTGAGTTGCGAGTCGAGGTAGGACCCATTGCACATTGCCTTTAAATTCATGATTTCATTGATTTCTTGTTTTTCACACTTATTAAATTAGTAATGTGCTATTTTTATAATATTTGTTCTATGTGAAATTAAGTGTTTTGACTGATTTCTTTGAATATGTGATGTGGATTTGAAGAATGACGCACGCCTCATGTTTAGTTGATAGCACGATTGGCTCTTGCAAATTGGTTAAAATTATCAGAAGCATGTTTTTTTCTTAAAAATATATTTGTGATGTTTATGAAAATGGTTTATTTAAATTTTCTCAAATGGATTTACAATGTGTTTTGGGTTAAAATTGGCCTGTTGCACTTATGTGTGAGAATAATTGGTTTGAGGAAAATATGTAAGGCCTGTTTGGAATTTTTCAAGTGGTCAGATTGTGTTGTGCAAAATAAGCCTTTATCAAATTCCCAATTGAATCTTATAAATGTTTTTTGGATTTAAAGAAGTGGTCAGTTTTCCTTAAATGGGTTTCTAAGTAGGTATTTTTCATTAAAAGTGAGTTCTTATGGTTTTAAAAATGGATTTTTTTGAATGTGTGGTGTGTTTTTGTTTGGTTTTGCTCACCAAGGGTGGGTTAAGTGCCTGTTTGGATTTTCTAAGTAGTTTGTGATTTATAAAGGCATGAACTGGTTTTGTAACTGACAGTTTGAAATTAAAATTATGGTTGGTGTTTCCAAAGTGGGTTTCTAAATTGTTTTGGCATTGAATATGGCTGGTGTGTAGCTATTTATCAAAGGTTTGATGTGTGAAATGACATAAGGCCCATTTGGCCAGGTTTATATAAAATGAAGTTTGTATTTACTCTAGAAATGGTTTCTAAATGATTTGATAAATGTTAGAGTGTTTCATAGGTAAAGGCCCAGTTGGAAATTTTGAATGGTTATTTAGAAAACCCCTATTGGGTTGGGTCTCTTGCCTCATCGATTGATCATGATACGGGAGAGTCCTCAATATGAGACCTCCTTGGTTAACTATTATTTAAGGCAATGGACTAACCTTGAGGTGTTTGGGGTGGTGCCGGTTCTATGGTGTGTGTGGTTATATATATATATATATATGACTTGTTGTTTAAATGGTAAGGTACACCCCTTTGTGAAATATACATGGGAACCTAGCATAACAAAGAGGTTTACTAAGAATGATTGCTGCACTAGTTAAATTATACACTGCTAGTGGCCCATAGCAGGGGGGATATTTTGTTATTATTTCTATGGGATTGGGCCCCTCAACCAGGCTAGGTAGGGCAACAGTTGGGTGTTAGGGCGTTATGTCATAATCGAGAGTAGGCATGCCTTCAGGATGAGTCACATGTATTAGTATGTTCTAGTTTTCCTCTACGCTTCTAGGATTTCTCATGTTCCTTTGACACTAATACAGTTAGTACTGTTTCCCTAACTATATGAAGTGATACCCGTTGTTCTTAGTTTTTGTGTTTTCTTGTAAAATTGTAAATTTTTGGTTGTCTAAAGTTCTTTTCAATATTTTTTTAAAAAGAACAATAACTCTTTCCTTTGAAACTTTTATGAAAAATGAATGATTCCTTTTTGGTATCCTTTTCTTTCCTCCTCTTGCACCTTATTTTAAACTTGAGGGAAATGGATTATGATTTTGATTTGTTTACTTTGAAATGTAAATTATGGAAAACCCTATGTTTACAAATTGTATTTCAAACCTAAAATCAATGTTTTATGTATTTAAAGTATGTGCATTGGGAATAAAATTATGTGAGCCTACCTACTGAGTTTTAATACTCATGCCTATATTATTTTATCATTTTTAGTTTCTGTGGCAGGTTCTAGCTTGGGTTTGATCACCTTGGGATATATTTGGTTTTGGTTTGGAGAGTGACCCTTGCAGTCACATAGAGACATCTTGGTATCAGGTTTCATTTGGTTTTCCTTGTGTAGTCAATATTGTTCAGTTGTGATAATTTCTTTAGAAATGGGAACATTGTAAATATTGGATTCCATGTTTATTTTAGTTTCTATTTCATTATTTGGATAATTTTTTTATTTCTTTTATTGGAAAAAATCATTCCCTTGTGTACTCTGTGATTCCCTTGGTGCTTGTTGCCAGCCTGGGAGGATTGGGAACGCCTCTCGGGTCTTGTCGCGGGCTGGCTTGGGTGACCAGTTCAGGGTCGATTTGGGTTGGTTCATGACAAAATAGTATTAGGGGAGGTTGACTCTTTAGTGGAACTTTATTTTTCATAGTGCCCATTTTTATTTGGTTATTTCAAGGCAGAAAGAGTTGGATTTTCAGGATTTGATGTGTAGGAACAGGAAGGACATCATGAACCCATACTTATTCTGAACCTCAGGTTTCCATGAGATGTTCAAGTTTATTGGTGTCTTTTTGGTTCTTATGGTTTTTTATTATTGGGAAATAAAAAGGGAGTTAGGAAAGTATCCATGTGATCTCGTAGGTCTTGGAAATCCATGTGGATCTGGTGACATTTCCCTAAAATTCTCTCTGTGATGGTGGTGTGACTAGCATATGGCTTCCAACCATGTGTCTAAGTAACTCACTAACACTAGTTTCCCCCTTGTGGATTGTTTGGGTTTTCCTTAATCCCAAAATTTGTTTTGAAAAACTCTTTTTGGACCAATGGACCAATTAGGTTGGGTCCTTAGTTTCTTCTCTTCGGATAGAGTGTTCCCCTATGAAGAAAAAACTTATGTTTGGAATGTGGTCATGAGTGACTTCCCCAGTGTTAAACCCTTTAGTTGATTAGTGAAAGGAGTTACATCTTGGAATCTGGAACCCGAATCTACCTCCTTCATTTTTCAATAGAGCGGATCCTCTCGCAATAGAGGCATGGTGGTGAGTTTGGATGTAAGAGACTGTTATATTTGTTTGTAAGAATCGTGTACTAGTTGAGACCTAGGTTAAGATCCCATTCTCTATAATTTATCCCTCAGTTTTAGAGGTTATGTTCGGTGATGTCTGGAAATGTTGCGTTTCTTTTAAATGTAAAGGTTGATGTGTTGGAGCCTTTTTGGGACTTTTTTTTGACAAAATCATATATTTCCTTCATAAATTCCAATCTTCTCGATTTCAGATTAAAATGCTATCCTTGTATTCTTTCTATCATTGTTCCCTATTTGAGGTGAAAATGGTCATATGTCCTTGTCACGGTAAAATTCCATGTTGAGGAAAAGTGACTCTTGGGATGTGTTGGGGTTCGTTGGTTCGGTCCATAATGTGGTGTGGTTACTTGTGGAACCATAGGGAGAAGTTTCATTCGGGGGTTTTTAAAGCCTGACTACGAGGAAAGAGAAGCTTCAAACATCAAATCTCCAGCCATAGGTCCTGGAGTGAAGCTGGCACGTAGTCAGGAACCTCCCCCAAGGGTGTAATGGATCTTAGTCTAATGTATATCTTCTTTTTGGTCTTGAGTTATGCTAATTGGGTCCCTTTCAGTGGGGGGGATTGGTGTACAATAAGCCCCATATTTTCCATGTCAGTCTATGCTAATCAGTAAAGCTGGTCATTTCATATGGTGAGGAGACCCACAATAGGTCTCATAGAGTCACCCTAGAAGTAATTTAGTATTAGACCAATCCTTATAGTGGGGAGTCTATTCATGTAACGCCCTGACCCCAGCTACCCAGAGTCGGTGCATTACTTCGTAACATTGGCATGATCACAAAAGATCAAGTCTCGAAAGACCGATTAGTTTAGTAGCCTTGGAAACACTAGATACATTCATAAGTCTTACATTACATCATAAAGTGAAAAACTAATAACAAAGTCTTCATAGTCCACACTCATATCCTCTTCTGACTATCCCTGCAGGTCATTCATAAAATACTTCTTCACATCCTGGAAAATATTAAAACATTGAAAGGGGTGAGCTCAGATGCTCAGTAAGGATAACAATATTGCAGAATCTTTCATAAATAAACACAAACATTTAAGGCAATGTATGACTAAAACAAAAGCCTTTTAAACTTGAACATCAACATAATATGGCAAAAGTAAAATGAGATAATGCCATTTACTTCTTCACATGGATATTCTACTGGTTGAATAATCACATGAAATATCAATAACCACTTTCATAATGATGGAATGCATAATGCCAGACTATCATAACCACGTAGTCAAGGCCTCGTGCCAAGACCACAAATAAGATTTTGTCAAGGCCTCGTGCCAAGACACTAGTTTGTCTCATGAGACCTGCCGATCCATCGAGGAGCTATAGCGGGCTCCACCCGTCACTTATTAAGTCCAATGCATTCCTCATATGAATAGTTTTAAACATATCATAAACCATAACATAATCGTATCACATAAAAAATGCATAAAGGAAACATAACATTTCCACATTTCAATCACAAGATATCAATACAACACGTTGATATAATAAGAACTCTTTAAAAACCATTTTCAATACCAAAATAAAAGAAAGTTAAAACTTTGTATTTATTTTTCATTAAAAAAAAAGATGGCTTGTAGAGGAAGCCGAAACTCAAATAATGGTCACGGCAGCGGAGAAGTCGTTGTCGCCGCATATGTACGGAAAGAAAAACATTCCCTTTTTGTCGTTTAGTAAAACGCTTCATATAAAAATATACCTTTTGAATAAACTTAAAAGTCAAAGGGGTTTATACACCGTATAAAAGAAAGTTGTGTATAAAACCAAATATGCCTCAATGAAAGGAGATTGAGATGAAGTCCTTAAAAAGATAATTTTTAAAATAAAATAGATATATTATGTGTATTCACTATAGGTACACATAAAGAAAGTAAAAATACAAAATAGTACATAATAACATAATGACATAATTTGAAAGTAGGAGATTAACCCAAAGAATGGAAGTTGGGTTAAGAAGTTCCCTTACCTTGCGTCCTGTCCTGACTCGACCGTTCTTTAACCTCCTGAATAATAAACTAGAGTTAATTTATATTTACTTAAGAACCTTTTTCATGTTCATTATTCCTTTTATATCCCTTATTACCATGTTATGAACATTATGTAATTATTTAAGTTTATAACGGTCATTTTGTCGATCTTAGGTACTTGAGTCAAAAATAAAATTCTTATAATTACAAGTTGTTCATGTGGTGATATATCCATTATATCCAGAATTATTTTCATGATGTAGATATCATATATATCATATATATCCAGTATATACATGTATTTATAATATTACATAACATTTAGAGGTAAGAAATGAAATTCACCGTTCATGGAGACGGTAAGCCGTACGTACGCATGAACGCTACTTTCATTTCTATTTCGTATTTAATGGAATGAAATCATAATTATATAAAGGTATAATATAGTTCCAGTATAATATCATATATAATATCATTTACTCCATACTTTATACATCCCACATATGACATTAACGATTCACATCACTTTGAGGGGGCGGTAGTCCGCACTTCCTAAAATGAAATTGTCGCGTTTACCCATAATGGAAATCATAAGGTATGCCATAAATGAGAAATACAGAAGCATAAGTAAAACATAAACATATTATATATCCTATATAAATATAGTGACATCTTAATGTCCACCTTTGAAGGTGTTATATGAGTGTTGAACAATCATCGTTTCGTGAGGCAGAAATTCGCCATCCACAGAAACCGTAAGTTCTTTAACCATTAGATGTAGGTGTGTGTAAGTGTATCTAGAATCCTTCTTATAAAAACATCCTAGTATATTGTGGATACTGGTTTTGTTACAAAATAAATGAATAAAAATATTTTAGGGGGTTGGATAAGAAAAATAAAACAAAACAACATTAGAGAAGACATTACCTCAAAATCGGGTAACTCTTTTTGATTTGAGCCAAAGGCTTCCTTGGGAAGAGTTCTGCCCAAAGTGAGGCTTCTAGGAGTAAGAGGGGGAAGTTGGGAGAGTATTTGGGAAGAGGTTGGCTGATCCAAATGGTTTGAAAGTGTGAATGAGGTGGTAGAGGTGGGGGCCTTTTATAAGAGGAGAGGAGGGGCACTCTTGGAAAGTAAGGAAATTTTACATTATTATACAATGATTTTCGGATTGTAAAGGTCCCACACTTATATAATTCGTGGATAAGGTGATAAGGGTTAGAAATATACCCATCCAATAGTCTTTGGACAAGTGTAAGCCTTGGATTGTACATTATCTTTTCATTTTATTAAAATTGTTAAATAATGAGGTCATCGCTGCAACATAATGATGTCATAAATAATTTAATTTATTTAATGTCTAAAAATTATAAAAAAATACTATGTTGTAGGAAATATTTTTAGATTTCCAATTACAATTTATAGTAAAAAATATGACTTGTATAACCCCATGTAAAAATTATTTTAGTAAAACATTTCATGTTTGTGTCATTTTTTACTTTAACATTAAATAAAAGGTATTTATGTCATTTTCTAAATAAAGTGGCTCCATGGGGTCCCCAAGTTGACCCATGGATTGTCTTGGTCGGCCATGGCACATCCAATGAGGGTAGGACATGTGTCAAGCTCATCTCATATTATTAAAACATTATTTTTACCTTAAACTACACTAATTACCTCTAATCACGATTAAGAACTTAAAAGTTACTATTCACCAAAAATTATTTTAATCTCATTGAACCACATTTTACTTATTAATGACAACCATGTATGTTGTATTTTTGAAAATCAAATCACAGAAGTGGTAATATTTCATTTAAATGAAAAATCAGTTATTTAACTACCACTTAGTGGTTTCACTATTCTTCCAAAATTGAAGTTTTTCAGAACAATGCCAAAATTTCACCCTAAGCTATAATTGATATTCCAAATTCAAAAATGATGTCTATTTTAAAAAATTCAAAACATATAAGTTGCATTAATTAATTTTATAATTAATTCCCGCTGTCACAACAAATAGCGTGTTTTTAAGAAACAATTTATATCAAAAGATTGGCAATTGTTTATGTCCAATTTCAATGTTAAATTAATTCTAATGACCACCATTGGATAAAATGGTAAAAATATATTCTAATTATACTTTAAAACCACTAAATAGTATAATTTATCACTATAAATTATTTTGATTAAAAAAAAGTTGTTTTTAAGTATTTTTCACTATTCATAAAAAATTAGAAGTTCTCAGAAAAATACCAAAAATTTAACATAGGCTAATTTCGATATTCTGAATCTAAAAATGAAGTCCATTTTGAAATATAAAATTTCTATAATTTTAAAAAGTGGTTATTACTATTCATAACGGCTACTTTGATTAGTCGCGGTGTCTTAGAACTCGAAGTTGCGTACAATGCAAGCTATTGCATTATTGAATGAGAAGCGTATTGTGGAAGCTCGGGGTGTTACATTCTCCCCTCCTTCAATAAATTGCGTCCTCGCAATTTGAAATTTTTCTTGGAAAATAAAAGGCTGAAAATAGAAAATACCTTTGTGGAAAACCCACATCGGAAATAAGATTAATAAAATTTAGCCTTAATAAGAGGGAAAGGGAAATGAAAAAGTCACCACCCAATTATGATCTCAATTAGGAGAACATTGGTGGAAATTAGAGACATATAATTGGAGGAAAAACGTAAATATTTGTAGGGAGTGATTGAGGTCATCAATCATAATCAACTGTCAAATTGAGGGCCTCAAAGCCTTCAATCTATGTTGATTTAAAATATCATCAGTTCAACAAGACATAAGGTATTAGGATAACACATTTTTTTGTTTTAATATCCCTTTACTAAAGTTTAATAATTAATTTATTCATTTAATAAGAGATAGGTATATATATATTTATGCTTGACAATTAGAGTTTCAACCTTCAACTCATCTTTCACTCAAAAAGATAATAGAACTCAAAAATATTATACTTATCCTAATTGTATAAGGTTCCAAATGTTAACACATACCATTTAGATTAGTAAAATTATTTTGTAATAACCAGGGACTTCCTGTAGGCTAGTGGTAGGAAATAAAGGCCTGTCGCACTATGGTTGTGGGTTCGATTCCTGCAGCTTTGTCCGACGTGACGAGTTATGCCCCACCCTGCAGGTTGTCCTTTTCCGAAAACTATAGTAGTATAATATTCCAAAAATAATCTTCATAAATTTTTTAACCTTAAACAATACTATCCAAAGATCAACTTAATCCACTCCAACCTTTATAGTTATCCAAAATACCTCTGTCCAGACTTTCTCTAAAAGGTCTCTTAATTCCAAAATCAAATTATCAGATTCCCCAAACAAAGTAAAGTTTCTCTTATTGTCACATACTAAAAATATGATTACCTTCATCATATTAAAACCTTACTGAAACAACAAGTACTGCAGTAAAATCCTTATATATATATCACATTATTCTAATAACCAGAATATAATCCATGAGTCCAAAAGCACCAATACATTAATTATTCCGCTTCAACTGTAGTAATAGCATAAGATTGTCCTTGATCCCTTAGACTTTTATGAGGCAAGTTTCCCTGACGCTTAGGACATTTATTTGCATAATGCCCCATTTCCCTACAATTGTAGCATTAAACATTGATAGCCTCTTTCTTTCCCTTGCAATCACGCGCCTGGTGACCTTTTTCTACACATTTATAACAAACTCCCATTCCTTTTAGGCAAGTACCAGGGTGATTCTTCCCACAATTATCACATAATGGAAAATCCTTCTTTCCCTTTTTCCCTTTATCTGTCTCTTGTTCCACCGTTCTCTTCTTCTCTCGCTTTACTTTGTTTTCATAAGACTTAGAGAATTCCTTTTCTGTCTTGATAGCACATGAGACAATATCTTCGTATGTTGAGAAATATTGTGATACTAAAGCTCTATGGAGAAATGCTTTTAACCCATCAAAGAAACTATCAATCTTACCTCTTGGGTTACGTATATAATCTGCAGCATACCTCGCCAACCTTGTAAAGTTGGCCTCATACTTTGCGACATTCTCATCCTCCTTTTGTCTTAGACTCAGAAACTGCCTTTCCATATCTGCTCGATGGTCATGAGGAAAGTATTTTTATAAGAAAAACTCTTTGAACTCCCTCCATTCCATATTCGATACGTCATCACCTTCCTTTGTATTTTGAATCAATGACCACCATTGATCGGAATCTCCAGTGAGGCGGTAAACTGCCATGATAACCTTCTCCCTTTCGCTACTCCCCAAGGCGTGGAATATTTTCTCTAAGGAGTTTATCCATTGCTCAGCTACTAACGGATTTGTACCCCCATTAAATGTTGGTGGTTGTTGCCTCATGAAGCGGTCTAACATTGATCCTCCACATTGCAGATCAGGGTTCTCCATACGAGTAAGGTTATTATTCATAACCTGAGTGAGTTGTCCTAGTATGGTAATAAGTTAATCAGCACCAGTTGTATCTCTAGATCCACAATAATTATCTTGAGCAGGAGGGAAATCCCTACACGGAGTGCGTGCATTGATACGGTTTCCATTCCTTCCACTAGGCGCCATTTCTAAACAATGGCATAAACTAGATTAGTTTATGAATTAAAATACATAATTCCATATTTGTAAAACACTTTACATAAATTGAACTATTTATGGATATAATCCATAATCATAAAAAGGAATATTTTCTTTGAGGAAGTATATAATCATAACCCTTCATAGTGGTTTGTAAAAAAATGAGAATTATCCTAAGCATATCCCCCGGGAGTGTCGTAACCAAGAGTGCAGCAAGGCCCGTTGTCGTGCACCAGTTCCCGTTCAAGTCTAGCTCAAAGCGGTGTTTTCGGGTTTTACCCCTAGGTACATCTGTGCCAGAGCCGCCTCTACCTGCTCGTATCCAGGCAGGGATGTATTGCTCGGAAAACTCACAAAATCTCTATAATACCAAAATTCTAGGAAGTTCTTCTATACTAATACTTAAAGTCTATCTTCGGGCTATGTGCTCTAATCAGATTTTATCTAAATCTAGCTTCCAAGGTTAGTACTAAACTGCCTCTGATACCAACTGTAACGCCCCGACCCCAGCTACCTAGAGTCGGTGCATTACTTCGTAACATTGGCATGATCACAAAAGATCAAGTCTCGAAAGACCGATTAGTTTAGTAGCCTTGGAAACACTAGATACATTCATAAGTCTTACATTACATCATAAAGTAAAAAACTAATAACAAAGTCTTCATAGTCCACACTCATATCCTCTTCTGACTATCCCTGCAGGTCATTCATAAAATACTTCTTCACATCCTGGAAAATATTAAAACATTGAAAGGGGTGAGCTCAGATGCTCAGTAAGGATAACAATATTGCGGAAGCTTTCATAAATAAACATAAACATTTAAGGCAATGTATGACTAAAACAAAAGCCTTTTAAACTTTAACATCAACATAATATGGCAAAAGTAAAATGAGATAATGCCATTTACTTCTTCACATGGATATTCTACTGGTTGAATAATCACATGAAATACCAATAACCACTTTCATAATGATGGAATGCATAATTCCAGACTATCATAACCACGTAGTCAAGGCCTCGTGCCAAGACCACAAATAAGATTTTGTCAAGGCCTCATGCCAAGACACTAGTTTGTCTCATGAGGCCTGCCGATGCATCGAGGAGCTATAGCGGGCTCCACCCGTCACTTATTAAGTCCAATGCATTCCTCATATGAATAGTTTTAAACATATCATAAACCATAACATAATCGTATCACATAAAACATGCATAAATGAAACATAACATTTCCACATTCCAATCACAAGATATCAATACAACACGTTGATATAATAAAAACTCTTTAAACACCATTTTCAATACCAAAATAAAAGAAAGTTAAAACTTTGTATTTATTTTTCATTAAAAAAAAGATGGCTTGTAGAGGAAGCCGAAACTCAAATAATGGTCACGGCGGCGGAGAAGTCGTTGTCGCCGCATATGTACGGAAAGAAAAACATTCCCTTTTTTTCGTTTAGTAAAACGCTTCATATAAAAATATTTTTTTTGAATAAACTTAAAAGTCAAAGGGGTTTATACACCGTATAAAAGAAAGTTGTGTATAAAACCAAATATGCCTCAATGAAAGGAGATTGAGACGAAGTCCTTAAAAAGATAATTTTTAAAATAAAATTGATCTATTATGTGTATTCACTATAGGTACACATAAAGAAAGTAAAAATACAAAATAGGACATAATAACATCATGACATAATTTGAAAGTAGGAGATTAACCCAAAGAATGGAAGTTGGGTTAAGAAGTTCCCTTACCTTGCGTCCTGTCCTGACTCAACCGTTCTTTAAACTCTTGAATAATAAACTAGAGTTAATTTATATTTACTTAAGAACCTTTTTCATGTTCATTATTCCTTTTATATCCCTTATTATGATGTTATGAACATTATGTAATTATTTAAGTTTATAACGGTCATTTTGTCGATCTTAGGTACTTGAGTCAAAAATAAAATTCTTATAATTACAAGTTGTTCATGTGGTGATATATCCATTATATCCAGAATTATGTTCATGATATAGATATCAAATATATCATATATATCCAGTATATACTTGTATTTATAATATTACATAACATTTAGAGGTAAGAAATGAAATTCACCGTTCATGGAGACGGTAAGCCGTACGTACGCATGAACGCTACTTTCATTTCTATTTCGTATTTAATGGAATGAAATCATAATTATATAAAGGTATAATATAGTTCCAGTATAATATCATATATAATATCATTTACTCCATCCTTTATACATCCCACATATGTCATTAACGATTCACATCACTTTGAGGGGGCGGTAGTCCGCACTTCCTAAAATGAAATTGTCGCGTTTACCCATAATGGAAATCATAAGGTATGCCATAAATGAGAAATACAGAAGCATAAGTAAAACATAAACATATTATATATCCTATATAAATATAGTGACATCTTAATGTCCACCTTTGAAGGTGTTATATGAGTGTTGAACAATCATCGTTTCGTGAGGCAGAAATTCGCCATCCACAGAAACCGTATGTTCTTTAACCATTAGATGTAGGTGTGTGTAAGTGTAGCTCGAATAATTCTTATAACAACATCCTAGTATATTTAGGATACTGGTGTTATTACAAAATAAATGAATAAAAAGAGTTTAGGGGGTTGGAGAAGAAAAATAAAACAAAACAACATTAGAGAAGACATTACCTCAAAATCGGGTAACTCTTTTTGATTTGAGCCAAAGGCTTCCTTGGGAAGAGTTATGCCCAAAGTGAGGCTTCTAGGAGTAAGAGGTGGAAGTTGGGAGAGTATTTGGGTAGAGGTTGGCCGAGCCAAATGGTTTGAAAGTGTAAATGAGGTGGTAGAGTTGGGGGCCTTTTATAAGAGGAGAGGAGGGGCACTCTTGGAAAGTAAGGAAATTTTACATTATTATACAATGATTTTCGGATTCTAAAGGTCCCAAACTTATATAATTAGTGGATAAGGTGATAAGGGTTAGAAATATACCCATCCAATAGTCTTTGGACAAGTTTAAGCCTTGGATTGTACATTATCTTTTCATTTTATTAAAAGCGTTAAATAATGAGGTCATCGCTGCATCATAATGATGTCATAAATAATTTAATTTATTTAATGTCTAAAAATTATAAAAAAAATAATATGTTGTAGGAAATATTTTTGGCTTTAAAATGACTATTTATAGTCAAAAATATGACTTGTATAACCCCATGTAAAAATTGTTTTAGTAAACAATTTCATGTTTGTGTCATTTTTTACTTTAACATTAAATAAAAGGTATTTATGTCATTTTCTAACTAAAGTGGCTCCATGGGGTCCCCAAGTTGACACATGGATTGTCTTGGTCGGCCATGGAATATCCAATGAGGGTAGGACATGTGTCAAGCTCATCTCATATTATTAAAACATTATTTTTACCTTAAACTACACTAATTACCTCTAATCGCGATTAAGAACTTAAAAGTTACTATTCACCAAAAATTATTTTAATCTCATTGAACCACATTTTACTTATTAATGACAACCATGTATGTCGGATTTTTTTAAATCAAATCACAGAAGTGGTAATATTTCATTTAAACGAAAAATCAGTTATTTAACTACCACTTAGTGGTTTCACTATTCATCAAAAATTGAAGTTTTTCAGAACAATGCCAAAATTTCACCCTAAGCTATAATTGATATTCCGAATTCAAAAATGATGTCTATTTTAAAAAATTCCAAATATATAAGTTGAATTAATTAATTTTATAATTAATTCCCGCTGTCACAACAAATAACGTGTTTTTAAGAAACAATTTATATCAAAATATTGACAATTGTTTATGTCCAATTTCAATGTTAAATTAATTCTAATGACCACCATTGGATAAAATGGTAAAAATATATATTAATTATACTTTAAAACCACTAAATAGTATAATTTATCACTATAAATTATTTTGATTAAAAAAAAGTTGTTTTTAAGTATTTTTCACTATTCATAAAAAATTAGAAGTTCTCAGAAAAATACCAAAAATTCAACATAGGCTAATTTTGATATTCCGAATCCAAAAATGAAGTCCATTTTGAAATATAAAATTTCTATAATTTTAAAAAGTGGTTATTACTATTCATAACGGCTACTTTGATTAGTCGCGGTGTTTTAGAACTCGAAGTTGCGTACAATGCAAGCTATTGCATTATTGAATGAGAAGCATATTGTGGAAGCTCGGGGTGTTACAATTAAAGACTCCCTGTGTCTGTATCATATTTTAATTCATCTTTTTAATGGATTATACATGTTCAACTTCTTGATATTTGGGGATTTTTGTGTTCAATCTAGGAATTAGTGTGGTAAAAATCCTATGTCTTTTGGACTGATCAACTGGAGGTGTTTAAACTTTTAGGGGCGGGTGGCATTTTTGTGATCTCTTCATTTATTGCTATCTGGAAACCTCCTTGAACTGTAAAGGAGTATCAGTTTCTATTTTGGGGTTTGACCTTATTATGGATTTCTAGGGGTGGAAAGCGTTATGGTGGGGAGAATTTTCACACCCCGACTTTTGAAAATCCTATATTTTTTTATATTTATGGCTTTGGATAACTTTTTAAAAGTTTGGGTGAGGCTCTGTTTAATTTTTTGAGTTTTATTGAAAAAAATGTGTGTTTTGGGTTTGGCAGCATCTGACGTACGGGCAGAGCACAGTTGGGAGACCGTGCAGCTATGCCCCAGCCACCGCACGACCTACCCGTTATGCATGATTAATTAAAAATCCAAATAGATAATTAAATGAAAGATAAAAATTTAATAAATATAAGTTTAATAAAATTAAAAGTTCTGTATAAATAAGAATTAGAATGATAATATTATTTATATTTCTGATGACAATATTGTTGTCATTAGAGAGATTGTTATTAAAAATTGTTATTATTAATTTTATTAAGAGTTTAATTATTCTTATTATTATGGATAATTTTAGTATAAATATTATCATTATTATTTTTATTAAAAATGAAATGAGCATCGTTATTATTTTCATCATTTTGTTATAATTAATTAATTAATTAGGTCGGTACACGGGCACCGTATGGTTAGAGGAGGTCGTGCAGTTAGCTCAAGCACTTATGCAACTGCTTCTGGATTGGGCAAAAGTTAATGCATAGTCCACGAAAAGGTGCTTGAGATGTGCGCGGACTACACAGTTGTAGTATATAAATCAATCAAATAAAATAAAGAGAAAAAGTTGTGAAAAACAATTAAAATTGAGTTAAATAAATAATTTAATCCCAATAATGACAATATTATTTTGTGGATAATAATATTATTATTAAAGAAACTATTATTATTATTATTATTATTATTTATAGTCTTAGTATTAATTTTATTATTGATTTTTTTATTAATTTTACCATTATTAAGAATGTAAAGTGTTAAAAATAATTTTATCTCTATGGTTGTTATTGTTTTTATTATTATAATTAATAGTGTTATGTTTATAAATTATTATTATTATTATTATTATCATTATTATTAAGTATTATTATTATTACTATTATTAGAGTTGTTTTTGGGTTGTTTTAAATTTTTTTAGGGTTTCCTCACACCCTCTCTCCTCCCTTTCTTCTCCCCACACGAGTCTCCTTTTCTCTATTTTTCCTCTTCCTTTCCCCGCGTGCCGCCAGCCCCCTTGTTCCTCTCCCCTCCCTCTCCACGCAGGCCACCTCCCTGTCTGACCACCATCGTCTCCCCCTGTCCCGGCACCGCCCTCCTCCGGTCACCCTCTCAGCCAGCACCCGCCTCTTGTCGGCGCCTCCGGTCGCCACACCAACTCCCAGCCGCACCCAGATCCAGTGACCCCCTGCCTGGATGCACCCCTCTTCCCCATCGGGGACCAACTCTAGTGCTGCCTTATCCGACCGACCCTCCAGCCAGCCTCGCCTTGCCGACACCCCCCCTGTCCAGCTACCACGCACCCCTCCAGTCAGGCCATGCACCTTGACGACATTCATCTGGCCGCCTCCCCTTACCGACCGACCCACAACCACCAACCACCATAGCCTCCGATACCACCACCTCCAGCTCTAACCATCATCTCCCATTCCTCTCCTTTGCTGGAGCAGCCTCCTCCGGCCGCACGAAACTCTTTTGGCACCTCATAACACCTTTTTGGCCTTCCTAGGCATAATGAATAGTCTCATTGGCCCCCCTACCTCATTTCTTCGCACGACCAGTCGTGTGAATCCTCCTAAATTGGGAATATAATGGCTTACCAGGTCAATTTGGCTTATGTTTCAACACCCACCACTGAAGGCGAGTGGGTTGTGTTTGTGTCGATCCTTCTACCACTGTGTTGAGGTTAAATTTACACTACTTCTTTGTTTGGGTTATTTTAAATCAGCATTTCTATGGTTTTAGTTGTTTTTAATTTGTTGTAGTGTGTTAGTGAGGTAAAACTATGATGCCACAGTCTTCAGCTCGTGGGTACTTATACGCATGTGTGATGCGAGTCGTGTCATCATGATTGAGCTGTGAGTCGAGGTAAGACCCTTTACACATTGCCTTTAAATTCATGATTTCATTGGTTTCTTGTTTTTTACACTTATTTAGTTATTAAATTAGTAATGTACTATTTTTATAATATTTATTCTATGTTAAATGAAGTGTTTTATCTGATTTCTTTGAATGTGTGATGTAGATTTGAATAATGAAGCACGCCTCATGTTTGGTTGATATCATGATTGGCTCTTGCAAATGGTTAAAATTTTTAGAAGCATGTTTTGGTATTAAAAATATATTTTTGATGTTTATGAAAATGGTTATTTAAATTTTATCAAATGTATTTACACTGTTTTTGGGTTAAAATTTGATTGTTGCACTTATGTATGAGAATAGTTGGTTTGAGGAAAATATGTAAGGCCCATTTGGAAATTTTCAAGTGGTCTAATTGTGCTGTGAAAACTAAGCATTTATAAAATGCCCGATTGTCTCTTATAAATATTTTATAGGTTTAAAGTTGAGGGTTATTTTCCTTAAATGGGTTTATAAGTAGGTCTATTTCATTCAAAGTGAGTTCATATGGTTTTAAAAATATTTTTTTTTGAACGTGTGGTGTGTTTTTGTTAGGTTTTTCACACCAAGGGTTGGTTAAGTGCCCATTTGGATTTTATAAGTAGTTCGCAATTTATAAAGGCATGAATTGGTTTTTTAAATGATAGTTTGACATTAAAATGGTGTTTGGTGTTTCCAAAGTGGGTTTCTAAATTGGTTTGGCATTGAATATGTTTGGTGTGTAGTTATTTATCAAAGGTTTGATGCATGAAATGACATAAGGCCCATTTGTAAAATGATGTTTGACTTTGCTCTGGAAATGGTTTCTAAATGATTTGATAAATGTTAGAGTGTTGCATAGGTAAAGGCCTGGTTGGAACTTTTGAATGGTTATTTGGAAAACCCCTCTTGGGTTGGGTCTCTTTCCTCATCTATTGATCATGAGATGGGGGAGTCATCGATATGGGACCTCATTGGTTAACTATTATTTAAGGAAATGAACTAACCTTGAGGTGGTCAGGGTGGTGCCGGTTGTGTGGTGTGTGTGGTTATATATATATACGTGACTTGTGGTTTAAATGGTAAGGTAAAACCCTTTGTAAAATATACATGGGAACCTAGCATAACAAAAAGGTTTACTAAGAATGATTACTGTACTAGTTAGATTATGCAATACTAGTGGCCCACAACAGGGGGATATTTTGTTATTATTTCCATGAGATTGGGCCCCACAACTAGGCCATGTAGGGAGACAGATGGGAATTAGGGTGTTATGATGTCATCGGGAGTAGGCATGCCTTCAATATGAGTCACATGTATTAGTACGTTATGGTTTTCCTCCGAGTTCCTAGGATTTCTCATGTTCATTTGACACTAGTACAATTAGTACTGTTTCCCTCACTATATGAAGTGATACCCATTGTTATTAGTTTTGGTGTTTTATTGTAAAATTGTAAATGTGTGGTTTTCTAAAGATATTTTCAAGAAAAATGTTTTAAATGAACAATCACTCTTTACTTTGACACTTTTATGAAAAATGAATGATTTCTTTTTGGTATCCTTTTCTTTCCTCCTCTTGCAACTTATTTTAAACTTGAGGGAAATGGATTATGACTGTGATTTGTTTATTTTGAAATGTAAATTATGGAAAACCCTATGTTTATAAATTGTATTTTAAACCTGAAACCAATGTTTTATTTATTTAAAGGATGTGCATTGAGAATATAATTATGTGGGCCTACCTACTGAGCTTTAATACTCATGCCAATAATATTTTCTTATTTTTTGTTTATGTTGCAGGTTCCAGCTTGGATTCTATCACCTTGGGCGATGTTTGGTTTTGGTTTGGAGAGTGACCCTTAGGGTCAAATGGAGACATTGTGGTTGTCAGGTTTCATTTTGTTTTCCTTATGTAGTTTGTATTTTTCAGTTGTGGTATTTTATTTAGAAATGGAAATGTTGTAAAGATTGAACGCCATGTTTATTTTAGTTTCTATTTCATTATTTGGATACTTTTTTTATTTATTTTATTGGGTGAAATAATTCTCTTGTATACTCTGTGATGCCCTTGGTTCTTGTCGCCAGCCTGGGAGGATTGGGAATGCCTCTCAGGTCTTTCCGCGGGCCAGATCGAGTGACCAGTTCAGGGTCGATCTGGGTTGGTTCGTGACAAACTCCAAGACTGACAGAACTGAAGACCACTTGTTGGTCAAGGAACTAATAAGCTGATGCCATTATTCTAAAAGATAATTGGAAGGACCAAGACTAATATGACTTGTAACATCCTACCCCTTCTCATTGTATTGAGAATATGGTAGGATATTACTTGGCTTTAAGTGACATACCCAAGGCACCAAAGGCTGGTAATAAATTCCAAGGGCTTCATTAGAAAGTGGGGGAAAATTTTTCCTTTAAAAGTAAAAAAACCAACCAAACATAACATAACAAGAGACCACTATATGATGCATGATAATAAATGTGGTACCGGTGGAACTTTAGCAACGAAGGGAACTATAGTGGCGGCATAGTACTGTAGCGGTGCAGGTACTATAGCAGTACTATTCATAGAATGGGCCTTGGGACAAAAAAATGGACCTACAGGCCATATATTGGGATAAATGCCCACTAAGCCTTCAGGCTATGTAATGTATCTCCCTCTACCCATTTAAAGAGGTCTTTGCTTTTCTTTAATAATAAATGAGGCTTCGAACCCAAATTTAAAAAAAATACCATTTGTATCAGAACCAAACTCTAAAAGAGTACCACAGTGGAAGACTACAAAACATCAAAGTAAACAACAAAAGACATAACCAAAAAAACCCAAAGACTCCAAAACAAAACTCCAAGCTCCAACCATGCTCCATGATCCACAACACAGTACATACCAAGTATATCTATGAACCACTAGAGAAGTGTGATAATTTACCTTTGCATGTGTATCTATGAACAAAATCTGTCAAAGCACCAAAGTGAAAAAGCATGGGTGAGTAATGAAACTCAGTAGGCTTTCCACAAATGACTTACCTACTCACACCACTAGGATAAAACACATTAGCACACTTATATAAACCAATTTATATAAAAACATTTGAAACAGTTCAATATTTTATCACAAAGACCAAAAATTCCACACCAAAGAAGTTTTATCAAATAAAAAAATTTCCAAGGAAAGAAACCAAACATGAAATTTTAACCATTTCATGAATTTAATTGGCATCACCAATTCTATATCATAGGTCCACACACACCCACATACAAGCTTGGTGTTACCATTATGGTGGAACTTTACATCCACAACCTGTAACCTTTGATGGTGGTACTTCATGACCAATATCCATCCATTCCACACAATCTTAACCATTTAATCCATATCACATGCCAATACAACCATTTCTAAACCAATTCAATTAATTCAATAAAACCGCGCTTTTATTGAAAACCATAATAGAAACACAATTTAATAAAACCAACCTTTTATTAAAAACCATTTTTCCAAAAAACCATTTCAATAAAACCAACCTTTTATTGAATTTTTTTCCATGCATAAAAAATTAATCACAATTTTAAAATCATCATTTTAAAATCAAGTTACCAAATTCACCTTTGTCCACAACACCCAATTTGTACAACACCATAAACCATCACCAAAAAAGGTTTCAATCAATCATTTCATAACCATTTCATAATCAATTTCACACAAAACAACCAATTTGAAACTAAGCCTTCATGTTATAAATAGAGGATTCAAGAGTGAAGCCACTTACCTCAGGTTTTATGGTGAAAATGAAGAAAAACACCAAAACACCAATGAAACTGGGTTGAATATCCAAAAAAACACCTTAGATCTCTTCCCCAATCATCAAAAAGGAAAAATATAATCATAATTGGCATAAAAAACTTATATCTATCCATATTGAAACTATATCTAAGAAATCGACAGAGGGAGAGAAGTAGATCTAAGGAAACCCAAGAAAAACTACTATAAACAATGACTTACCAAAAGATTTGGGCTTCAACATACCAATAAAAACCTCTAGATCGCTTCCAAATCGATGGATAATGGTTACCCAGCCTTATAGAGGGAGAAATATTGAGTTAGGGTCGGGTTAGGAAAACAATGAGGGGTCAAAACACAATCCCAACCTAGATCCTCTTTTTTGTGGATCTTATTTTTTAACCATGCACAGTTAGTCACACAATTTGAAAAACCGTATACTAATAGTGCACCTTCCACTGTCTCAAGGAGGAACTAAACATAGTTAACTCATACAATTATAAAACTGTGCTCCAACCATCCAAAATCCCACTATCCCGCTTTGCATAGTTTCTCCTAGGTGGCTGCACAGTTTAGAAAAACCGTGAACCTACCCATATGCCAACCCCTTAACTTTAGTATCACTATGAATATCCTCCTATAGGAGTTTCATGGTTTCCACAAACCATGCACCAACTACGCACCTTTAGAAAATCCCCAAAAAAATTTCAAAAGGTTTCCAAACCCTCCCAAACTTCACCCAAACACTTTATATACTTAAAAAACATAAAACAAGGGTTACTTGAAACAGGGGGTACTACACCCCCATTGACAAAAAAAATATTAGACCAGAAGTACCAAAAATATAATGAAATATATAATTCACTACTCTCCAATTATATCTACCTATATTAGATAGAAAATGACTGATCATGCCAACTGTATGATCTATATAAAGTCTAGTACAATCGCATACATCAAACAACCAACAATAGATAAATAAGGTATGTGATGCATCTCCTCTCTCTCTTCATTAGTAGAAGGTGACTATCTGGTATTGAGATTAAAATGTAAATAAATAGGAGCATTAAACACTTTCTCTCCTTCTATAGAAAACATCCAAAGAACCTTCTCAATATATCTCTTCCGAGATAACCATAATTTATTATCCTTTCTGTCACGAGAGATTAACATTCCTAGAATCTGTCATACTGGACCCAAGTCTTTCATCGCAAAAGAATGAAAAATATCCTTCTTCAATATATCAATTCTAGAAGAATCATGACAAAAAATGATCATATAATCAACATAAATAAACAGTATAATAAAATCATCATCAGAAAATATCTAAACAAAAATACAATGATCAAAATATGTATTTATGAAACCCTAGTGAAAAATGACAGATTCAAACTTCTTATACCAGTGCCTAAGATATTTCTTTAAACCATACCAAATCTTCCTTAACCTACATACATGATTCTCTTTTCATGTTTCAACAAAAACCTCAGGATTCTCTCCTCAGGATTCTCTATGTAAATCTCTTCCTCTAAATCTCTACAGAGGAAAGTTGTCTTCACATCCATCTTCTCAATCTACAGACCCAAACTTGAAGCCAAATTAAGAAAAACTTGAATGAAATACATGTTGACAAAAGGTGAAAAAATATCATCAAAATCAATACATTTATTTTGAATAAATCCTTTAACAACTAACCTTGCCTTGTATCATGGAATAGAACTGGATTCTTTATTTTTAATTAGATAAATCCACTTATTTTGAAAATCTCTCTTACCTGTGGGTAATTTCAAAAGCTCAAATATAGTGTCACTAGCCTTTTAGAAATATTATTACATGGTTTTAAGCATTATTTACCATCAAATACAACTAAGGATCATAAATTATAGTGTCTTTAATATTAAGTACATAATTATAAAACATGAAACCAAAAGAAAAAATATTTTATTTTTTACCCATAAAGAGCTCCTAACATTGTTTTTTTCTCTTACATCTATATAGGATAACCTGGGTAAATACATGAACAAATGTAAAAGCTAAAAATCACAGTAAGGGAATAAACACAGAAATACATCATAGCACATGGGTTAGAAGGCATAATATAATTACATAGAAAAAATCCACGAATAAACATAAAGAGGAATAACATGTATAACATGGGATCATGTATTCATGGCATAATAGGAAATGTGAAAAAACATATAACAAGACATAAGCATGAGTCAAGGCTAACTTCCAAGACTATTTCACATAGAAGATCACGAGTCAAGGCTAACTACTAAGACCATTTTAGATGGCAGACAAAGTCCCATAAAGGATTCAGGTTCACTCCCAATTCCAACATGACGTCTCATAAGACTAAAAATTACCTAATATATTGGATTTATATCTAGGATCACCCATCGTAGCATGTTCATGCATATTTTTTCTACATGAATAATCATACATAAGTAATAAACATAAGGGTTACCTGTAGAAAGAAATGGGTATTTTAATCATGTCATAGGGCATAAAAAATGGGTTTATCATAAACATGTCCATGAAAGAATGGATTTAAATCATAAATGAACATTCATAAGGAAAAATAGGATAAAAAATGATTTGTGATGTCAAAATAAAGTGAAAAAAATAAAAATAATGTTTTAAAAAAATTTAGAAATGAGCCACTTTAGTGCGGTTTAAGGGAAAATTTTAATGATTATTTAAAATGGAAAAGGTATAATTGTTTGTATAAAAATAGAAATGAACCAAGATATTTTTTCATGATAAAATTATTTATTTTATAAAAATAACGATGGATTAAAATAGATTATAGAGTGTACTTAAAAATGGATGAGAAATCGGGAAGTTCCCTTTAATCGGGCTTGCTTATCAGGAAGAATTGAGAAGTGAACCTTATAAAACATGTATTTATTCATAAAATAAAGAATAATTGAGCTAGGTAAATATGTTTAGAACATAAGAAAATAATTTATTAAGAGTAAATAATAATAATTAAGAATTAAATTGGGGTAAATAGAGAGAAAGCATAACCTAAAAGAAAAATGGAGGTTTAGAAAGAAGCCCTTACCTTATGTCTGAAACTGTTCTGCACTTGATATTAATTTCCAAGATAATAAAATTATATCCATTAATTAATTAATTCATAATATGTTATATATGGATTTGATTTATTATAATTTTATTAAATTCATTTATAGCATTTTTTATGAGTTATAAGATACAATTTCATCATTCCAGGAGTGTTTGTTTCCTTGATTTTCACGATCGGTTTACTTGTATACATGTATGGAAAATCAGGTAAAATGAGAATATTTGTAAAAAATTGAAGTTATATGTTATTAATGAACTTATAGAATATTAAATGTTCTTATATATTATTTTTTCCATATGTGAGGATGATTCATTAGATAAAACATTAATTATAACCATTTATATTATTTTGCTGTTTTTTCGATCATCACAAAATATTTTTTTCATTAATTAATATTATGTATATATATAATGGTTCCAAAACATTAAATAAGACATAATAAATATATTATAATATTTTTTAACCATAAAATGGTTTTATGATAAACCTTGAAGGTGATAATGGAAATTGAAAACTCATCACCCATGAATGCGATAAATCAACACATCACCGACGATGTTTTCATTTTTAGAAAAAAAGGAGAGGGGAAGAGAATTGATCATGGGTTGTTCCATTAAAAAAAATAAATTTATAATATATAAAATATTTTAGAGTTATAATGTCACTTGGATAAGGGGATGTGCATAGAGTATAATAAAACAGAAGAAAAAGAAAAAGGAATAAATGAAAACAAAAGAGGATTTTACCTCTTGAATTCCTTATCCTTGAGAACCTCCTTGAGACACTTGAGTTTTGTCTTTGATTAAGACCAAAGGATCCTTGAAGTGGTAGAGATAATTTGGAAGAGTATTGGGCAGAATTTGGACAATCTTCAAGGATTTTGAGGTGTGAGGCGAAGAGGCGGTAATGGGTGGTATTTATAGTGGAGGGGAGGGGTGTTTTTTGATTTTTTATTAATTTGTTTATTATTTTGGATCAAGAATATGAATAGTGTTTATTATTGTGAATAAATACAATAAATAGTTCATGTGAGTTCTAAAAAATTGTGCTTACATTAGCCACACATCATCCATGACTCAATAATTCATGTATTTAGCTTATACCATAAATTACTACATTTCACTATTCACCAAAAATTCAACTATTTTATAAAAATCCAAAAAAACCACTCTAACAATTTTTTTATGTGTAGAATTAAAAACTGGACTCCATTTTATGAAAATAATTTTTTAACTATGATAAATTTAATTTTTAATTAAAATCATCATTTATTCGAAAAATACCAATTTTAAAATTATAAATGATTTTATAACAATTTGAAAACTTTATTAAGGTCTCACGAAATTATATTATAATAATAAGATGACAAAATATTAAAATTTTAATATATTTTATGAAAATAAAATTTCTTTTAAATAATTATATTAATTATAAAATTGTAAATAAACATTTATGTTTTATAAAAATACCAATACTTAATTTATCATTCTTAAAAAATTTATTTATATATTCTATGATATAAATATATAATATTTTCATTTATAATATACCTAAATTATATTTATACTTTCATAGGTGAGGTCAATATTTTATTGGCTGAGTTTCTATTCTTAATTGTCACATTACTATTCCCAAGGCCATGTTACTATTCTATAAGTTTAAGTTATTTAATTTCTATAAATACCTCTTATTTCATTCATTATTCATTTATAATATTTTTATTGTGTCATATAAGTGATTTTATGTGATTTATACTATATTAAATAATTATAAGAAGGGAAATTTCATTGAAATAATTATGGATCGTTATATTCTCCTCCCTTAGGAAATTTCACCCTCAAAATTTCGTTTTAAAAACTAAGGGGAAAATAGGTTAGGGTACTTCTCCTTCATTACTTCATCTGATTCCCATGTAGACTCTTTGTACTTATGGTTCCACCATATTACTTTGACCAGGTGAGTGGTCTTTCTGTGTATAACTTTATCTCTACGGTCCAATATCTTCATCAACTTCTCCTCATAAGAGAGATCATTTTCCAACTGTACCACCTTTGAATTCAGTACATGTGAGGGATCTAGTATGTAATTCTTCAATAGGGATACATTTAATACATCATGTACTTGAGACATAGTTGGTAGAAGTGATAGTCAATAGACCACAACTTCGACACGATCAAGAATCTCAAAGGGGCTGATGTACTTGGGAGTTAGGTTTCCTTTCTTCCCAAATTTCACAATCCTCTCCCATTGTGATATGTGGAGGAATTCCATGTCTCCAACCTTAAACTCTAGGCATCGCTTCCAATTTTCTTCATAGATTTTCTGTCGACTTTGGAATGCCTTGATGTGCTGCGGAATGGTTTTCACCTTTTCTACCATTTCTTTGACCATTTTAGGTCATAACAGCTTAAGTTCATCAACTTCATCCCAACATGAAGGTGTTCTGTATCTTTTCCCATAAATGGATTTATATGGATCCATTTAGATGTTTGAGTGGAAACTATTGTTGTAATAGAACTCGATCAGAGGTAGATGTTGGTATCATCCTCCCTTAATGTCCATAGAACAAACTCTCAACATGTTTTCCAGTGTCTAAATATTCCACTCATATTGGCCATTAGTTTTAGGATAATAGGCCTACCGAAGTTGTAACATCCCATAAAATTTAAAATATTTAGTGTTTATTAAATGAATTTTTTTATAATTTAAATAAACTAAGTTTTGAAAAAAATAAAATAAAACTTAAGTTTTTTTTAATTAATAAAAATAACATTTGATTGTAAATTAGTTATAAAAAAATTTCATTTTATATATGTGGTATTATTTTTCTTAAAATAATATTTTAATATGAATTTGTTTATTTTTTTAATATGTATTTTTTATGAAAAAATACAAGGTTTATTTGAGGGGATTATAAAATTATAATATTGAATTATATGTTTTTAAAACTAATATGTTTATAAAAAATATTTTTAATCATGAAATAATATGTGGTTTTTAATAAATAAACTATAAGAATTTTAATTTGACACTTAAAATGATTTATATCTTATAAATACTTAAATTAATTAATTTTAAGAACATAATTTATAATATTTTAAAAATAAACAGAATATTATAAATTATTTATTTCATTAAAGGTAATACAATTTCTTATCAAATATTTGAAATAAATATTTATATATAAAATTTTGAATTTTGAATATAATTATTATAATAATTATAAAAATTAGTATTTATTTTTAAAAAATATGGATTGCATTTTGTTTTAAATTTATAAATAAAATTATTATTAAATTTTTGTATAAATGATAATAATAACAAAAAATAATAAATGTAAAAAAATGATAAAACAAATAAAAAAACAAAATAAAAGAGATAACAAGGGAGGGGGATGGGTTGAGGGTTTTAAGAAAGGGGATGCCAAACAGTTTGGGGATTTGAGAAGATGAGGAGTGGTTGGGTCTGAAGGCTATCACTGACTAAGGATGAGGGGTTTGAGCCTCAGTTGAAGGAGGTTAGCCGCCAGACAAGGGTCGAACACCATGAGGGAGAAACAACTAATGACTCTGACTCATTTTGGGTGGCCGAGAGTTGTGGAAGTCGAGCATGGTGGATTAAATCAGAGGGATTTCGAATGTAGATCATCTCCTTCTATTCTTCATCCTCAGATCTAAGGTAGGTAGTTATTTTTTTCTAGGTGCTAGATTTAGTTCATAGTCTACCTGTTTCATTTTCTTCTTCAGTCAGTGTTGGAAAGTCCCTACCGGATATGGGTTATCATTTATCCATTTGTAATTTTGATTTTTTTTCTACCTGGACCAGTTTGACTGCCCCTATAGTGGTAATTTTAAATCATCTATCAATGTTTTGAGTTGGTTTTTTCAATGCTTTTTACTTGTTTTTTTTCCAGACGAATCCATTATAGTCAATGTATAAATATATATAAATGATATTTTCTATTTACTGTCTACATCTGCACACTTAGATTACTCCACATGCTTGTAAACATCTCTATTTTGTGATATTTGTGAATATTTTGTGGACCATAGTTTGTAATTCATCTATATTTAATATACACAAACCTTTGAACTATTTTATGTTATATTGCAATAATCTTCTATAAAAATCACCTTCGTTGTTCTTTTTTTTTTCAAGAACTAGTTGTGAATTCCATTAATCTTCCTTGGTCGATCAATTTATATACAAGATATAAGGTAAGGGATATACATTATATTTGAATTTTATTTCATGCTTATTATACTATAAATAATATTTTTATGTCTCACTATGAATTTATGTTATTCAAAGATAAAGTATGAACTTCATACTTATGGAAGTAAGATATTATTTATATTTTTTTATAAGATAAGTCATTATATTTTTGATGTTTTCATATTTGAATTTCCAATAGGAGATTTGTATATTTATTAGCAAGGTAAATGTTTTTGAAATAATTATCCACTATATATATATATAGATATATTATAATTGATTATATTTATTTTTATCAAAATATTATTTAAATATGAATTTATTCTACTACTACGTGTACTAAAAACTCTATGTTATATATATATATATATGTGTGATTTTTATTATAAACTTCAAGTTCATATTTTTTTAGAATTTAAATTCATGGTTTATATATATAAGTAATTTTAAGTTTATGTTTGTCATACATAATTAAGTATTATTTTTCATACTCTATGATTATTTACTTCAAAAATTATGAAATTATTTTTATATGAGTATTATATTTATGTACAATTTTTATTATTAAAACATATATACATATATGTTTTATTCAATGTTGAAGATCATTTGACTTCTGGTTTCAAGTTTATAATTATGTACATATATTTATTTATATACATCTTCAAGTTTATGTTCTTCAAAACATATATGCATGTACTTCTAATTATGGTAGTACTTTCAATTTATATTTAAGTATGGTTTTTTATACTAATGATGCATTTGTATAAATATATATATTTATGTATGTTTGCCTATTATTGCATGATTTTAATGAATAATAAATTCATTTCAAATCATGAATTTTACTCAATTTTACATTTCCAAGTTGATCAAGGATGAAATGTTACTTTTATAAATTTATATATATTATATAATTGTTTATGATTATGATTATTTATCCATTATTTTATGAGGATAGAAAATTACAACTTCTATTATGTGAAGAGTTAAAGTATTTACACTATTGTTTTATGTATAAAATGATGTTGTCAAATATCACATTTTTGAATCAAGTAAATGAGTACTTAATAACTTTATTTAAGGATGAATATTTAAATGATAATGTTTAAAATTTCATAAAAGGTATTTTATGAGGTTATGAATGAAAGTGTGAATACACAGATGCTAATTATTTTATTAATAGTCCATGTAAAGACTAATTGGCATGAGTTTTGGTTGCACAAAAACTCACAAGTGATTTCCAATGAAATTTTATATTTATATATTTATATATAAATAAAAGTGTGTATGTTAATTTAATGCAATATTATGTTTTAAATAAAAAACTCCATTGAAAAATTTATATATATGTAAGGAAAGATCAAGATGTTTTTAAAAAAATTTACACCTGTACATTGTAAACATGATAGAGAGTGGGGAGTGAAACTATCCCTCAAGAAAGTGGGTAGGCCCAGACAAACTTCAATGATTCAAGTGGCCTCATGGTTTTTTTTTCAAAATCTTGCTTAATGTTTTCAAAAAATCACTGGATTATTTTTAAAGCATTTTCAAGGTATAATCATTTTTAAAGTACTATAATATTTTATAAAGGTATTTTATAAATATATTTTCCATTTTCCTTTTAGAAAACCCCTTAATGGGAAATTATGCTCCTACCTTATTTTAAATTATTTTTCTATAGGTTGAGTAGAATTTTATGAAGGTGTTCGCTTATCTTATGAAGTTAGCGCACATGTAGCAGTTTAGTTATTTTATTTTATTTTTGTAAAGTTTGGTAAAATTGTACTGTATATATACAATTCTATAAAACCTATAACGTTAAAGGTCCTAGAGTTGTAAAATTCTATGTTTATTTTTTAGTTTAATTTTATAAAAAAATTACACAACATTTTTATGTGTTGAATCTGGAAACGTGGGTTCAGGTATTCATAGAAGTTCAACTTAGTGTTTAGAGAATGTTGGATACTTTTCTAGAACTTGGAGTTATATCTCAGATCACGATTGGATACAATAAATAGTGGTATTCCATGCAGCCTCACCACTTCTCTGATGTATATCCATGCAATTTAGGCAAGTGATAATTCCCCCTTAATTATGATAAAGTGACCTATCTTTTTAAGAAAATCCACCATGACCCATATAGATTTATTTCTTCTGGATGTCTTGGGAAGTCTAGTGACAAAGTCTATTGTAATGTTTTCCCACATCCATATTGATATGGGTAATGGTTTCACTATCCCCTTATACTTTTTATTTTTTAGACTTTACTTGTTGACATTCTAGGAACTTTGATGTATACTCAGTGGTCTCTTTCTTCATATTGTCCCACCAATAGTTCTATTAGAGATCTTGATACATATTTTTACTCACTAGGTGAATAGAGAAGGTTGAGATCTGTGCGTCATTTAGAAGATCTTTATTTATCTCTGGATTGGATGTTATACACATCCACAACCCAAATCTCATAACTCCTTACTCATACATTTTGAACTCTGAGGATTTCCCATTTCTGAGAGTTTCTAACTTCTTCTGAATTTCCACATCATTTCTTTGAGAATCCTTTGTTTTCTCTATGATGGATGGTTGAGAAATAATTTGAGAAAGAATTGATGATTTTCCTTACACAATGATTCACATTTCCATCCTTTACAATTATAAGAAGTTTGTATCCTTATCAATTCTCATCATTGATAAAGATGTGGGATCCTTTATACTTAGAGCATCTGCCAACTTATTTTCTTTATCAGGATGGTAGTAGATTGAGAATTCATAATCTTTGATGATCTACAACCATATTTTATTGTTCATATTAATATCATTTTGTGTGAATATATATTTAAGGATCTTGTAATTGATATATATCTTACACTTCTCCCCATAGATATAATACATCCATATTTTCAATGCAAAGATCACAAATTCCAACTCCAGATCATGCGTGAGATAGTTTTTCACATATATTTTCTACTATCTTGAGGTGTAGTGTATAAATTTATCATTTTTCATTATTAAAAATCCGAATCCATTCTTTTAAGCATCGTTGTATACCATAAAGAGTTCCCCACTTATTGGTAGTGTGAGCGCTAGTGCAGTGATAAGCCTCTTTTAAAACTATTTGAAGAAGTATTCACATTCAATGGTCCAAAAAAACTTCACTCCCTTTTAATTAATCTTGGTTATTTGGTTTGAAAATCGTGACAAGTTCTTCACAAATCATCGGTAATACCTAGATAGACCAATGAAACTATAGATCTCCATTACAGATGTTGGCCTAGGACACTTCTCAATTGCCTTTATCTTGAAAGGGTCCAAAGATATTTCTTTACTAGTGATAACATGCCCCAACAATGAAACTTCCTCCATATAGAACTCATATTTACTATATTTTGTATATAGTTCTCCATTTTCATGTTCTTTATCATAGTGTTAAAATGATACTAGTATTCCTCCTTGATCTTGGAGTATATCATAATATCATCAATAAAGTCTTCCATAAATTTGTTAAGATAATCTCTAAAGACTCTATTCATTAAATCCATGAAAATTTCTGGAGCATTAGTGAGTCCGAAGGGAATCACTATGAACTCATAGTATTCATACCTTGTTCAAAAGGCATTATTGAGAATATATTCCTTCCTCACATTTAATTGGTGATATCTCAATCGAAGGTCCACCTTAGATAAATAATTAGCCACATGTAGTTAATCAAATAAGTCATCTATCCATGGTAGGGGATACTTGTTCTTTATCTCGATTTAATTGATATCACAGTAGTTAATACCGAGGCATATTGACCCATCCTCCTTCTTGAAAAAAGACTGGTGCACCCAATGATGAAGCACTCAGGAATATAAAACCCTTTTCCATATTCTCTTGAAACTACTTATTCAGTTCTTCAAACTCAATAGTATCCATTCTATAGGGTATCTTTGATATAGGTAGAGATCTAGGAATAAGTACAATTGAGAACTCAAATTCTCAATCAAGAGGAAGACCAAACAATTCTCCATGGAATACATCAGTGTAGTCCCTTACAATGGGCATGTCTTCAAGAATGATTCTCTACTTTTTTCTCAATCATTTGAGCTAGATATGATTTATCATAAGGAAATAATATCCACAATTGAGATAATGATTCTGAAGAAGATTCATCCTCCTCCTTACACTTGTATGGAATTAGAGGATGCTTTAGGATGTGAAGAGTGATCTCCCTTTCTTGACAGTTGATGTTGTATTTATATAAATATATCTAATCCATGCCCAATATAGGATCAAAATATACCAAAGGAAGTATGAAAATATTTTATGGGAGGTTTAGTCTGCAAACATTATCTAGGAAGGATCTATATACTTTGGATGCAATAATTTCCCCATTTTCTATTCTCACAGATAACTCAACCTTCATATTTTGAGGCGGTTTTTGAATAGTTATACTAAACTTGTAAGATATAAAAGAATTCATAAAATTAGAATAAAATAACATGTCCACTATTCTTGAATGAATAACCAGTATACTTTTCACCACATAATTATTAGGATCCACCTCAGTAGTAGTGATACCATACACCCTTACTTGTTGCCTTATAGGTTTTTATTGTTGATTTCCTCCAACAAACCTTGGCTTAGGGAAATAGATCACACAATTCCCATGTTCCTTACACTTGAAACACTACACTATAGACTGAGTATTGATCTAAACCTTCCTTTATTCTTCCACATTAGTGGGATTATTTACATCCCTTTGATAATTGTTATCCATATACCCCATTCTTCTACATTTTAAGCATATCTTGGTTCCCTTTAGATAGTTCCCAAGATTCTTATTCCCACAATTTTGACATTTGGGATGTTGGGTTTTCTTTCCATAATTGGATTTTCCTATTCATCCTCCCATGTTAAACTCCATTTTCTATTTTTTATATCTAGACCCATGAGACCACTAAGAGTCTCCGATCTACATTTCAACCTTAACTTCAAAATAGACAATATCCTCATAGCTATCAAAGTCCTGAATCACTAATGATTTTTTTAGACTCATCTTTAGTCCACTAAATAAGCGATCCACCTTACTTTTGGTGTTCATGAAAAAGTCGAAGGCATATCATGAAAGTCTTGTGAATTTCTCATCATATGCCTCAATAGAATAATCTTCCTTTTGCTTTAAAATTTGTAAATCCATCTCCATATTTAGTTGCAAAGTTCAAGGATTTTTTTTATTGAAATTTTTTTTCTTGAAATCTTCTCATTCCATGGAATTAATTTCCTCCTTGGACATTGTGTTCATGATCATTTTCCACCACTGATTAGATTTACCATAAAAACAATAGACTAATAGAAAAAATTTATATTATTATAAGAATTTTAAGATATATAATATATTTTAAATGGAGTTAATCCATTGTACTACGATGAGGGGATCTGGATATCCACTAAACATGAGAGTCCTTTGTCACATAAAGAATTCGACTGCAACTTACTATTTCTTAGGAAAAGGAGGGAATTATATTTGATTCAATTTATTATTAATAACTTGATCTAGTTGATAAAGTACTATCATGAAGTTTTTACCACCTATTCCCATTATATTTGGAATTTCATTAGGTAAATCATCACATTTCTTATCACATTGATTGTTATAATGGGTTATCCTATTTCTATCCATTAACTAAGAAAAAGATATTACAATCAAGGGGAATTGAATACTTAGAAAATAAAAATATAAATAAGGAAAAATTGAACATATAAGTATACAATTTTAAATGAAAAGTACATCCTAACTTGTGATTCCCTATGTTTAAATCTAGGTTATCCATGGTGATTGAATTATCCCTAGGGTTATTACTAAAGTGTTCTAGTCCTAATCTCCACAAATAACTAGACCATCCTCTGATACCAAATATAGAAGACCTATCATTTTAAAAATATTATTAAATTATTTTAGGAATAATTAAATATCAAATACAACCAAGTATTGTAAATTCTAGTGTCTTTGGAAGATTAGGAACATAATTAGAAAACATGAAACCAAAATAAAAAACATATTTTATTTAATATCCATAAAGATATTCTAATTTCCTTTTTTCTATTACATATATATAGGATTACCTGGGGAAATAAATGAATAAAGGGATGAGTTAAAAATCCAATAAAGGTAATAAACATAGAAATAAATCATAGCACATGGGTTAGAAGGCATAACATGATGACATAAAAAAAGGGATGAATAACCATAAGGAATAATAACATTTATAAATTGGGATCATGTAATCATGGAATCATAGGAATGTGGAAAAAACATAAAACCTATCATAAGAATGATTCAAGGAAAACTTTCAAGACCATTTCACATGTAGGATCATGAGTTTAGGGTAACTTCCAAGACTATTGCAGATGGAAGAAAAAGTCCCATACAGGATTCATGTTCACTCCCTATTCCAACATGAGGTCTCATGAGATTAAAAATTACCCAATGAAGTTGAGATCTATATGGGTGCACCAATCATAATATGTTCATGAATATGTGTTCCACATTAAGAATCATACATAAATAATAAACATAAGGGTTACCCATGGAAATAAATGGGCATCGTAATCATGTCATAAGGAATAACAAATGGATGTATCATAAAGTTGTCCATGAAAGAATTGATTTTAAATCCTAAATAGAATTTAATAATGGATAATAGATATAAAAAATTATAAGTTATGTCAAACTGAAGTGAAAATACATAAAAATAATGTTTAATAAACTATAGAAATGCTCCACTTTAGTGTGGTTTAAGGGAAAATTTTAATGGTTCTTTAAAAAGAAAAAGTAATAATTGTTTGTATAAAACTAGAAATAGAACAAGATAGTTTTTCATGATAAAATTATAAATTTTAGAAAAATAATGGTGTATTCAAATAGATTATAGAGTACACTTGAAAATGGGTGAGAAATCGGGAAGTTCCCTTTAACCGAGCTTGCTTATTAGGAAGAATTAAGAAGGTAACCTTATAAAACATGTATTTTCATATAAAATAAAGAAAAATTGAGCTAAGTAAATATTTTTGTAACATAAAAACAGAATTTTTGATAAGTAAATAATAATAATTAAGAATTACTTTTGGGTAAATAGAGAGAAAGTATAGCCCAAAAGAAAAATGGAGGTTCGGAAAGAATCGCTTACCTTATGTCCGAAACTGTTCTGTACATGATCTTAATGTATTGGATAATGAAATTAGATACATTAATTAATTAATTCAGAATATATTATATATGTATTATATTTATTATAATTTTATTAAATTCATTTATGTCCTTTTTGATGGGTTATAAGATATAATTTTATCATTCTGTGAGCATTCATTTCCTTGGTTTTCATGATCATTTTACTTGTATACTTGTATGGAAAATCCTGTAAAATGAGAATCATTTTCTAGAATTGAAATTATATGTTATTAATGAACTTATAGAGTATTAAATTTTATTATGTATAATTTGTTTCTAGATGTGATGATTATTCATTGGATAAAATGTTAATGATAACTATTTAGATTATTTTGACATTTTTTTTCAATCATTATGAACTAATTTTGTTTTATTAATTAATATCATGTATATATACTGGTTATAGAAAATTAAATAATGATTAATACATATATTATAATCTTTTTAACAATAAAAATGGTTTTATGACCAGAATTTAAGGCAGTAATGGAAATTGAAAACCCATCATCCTGAATGTGATAAATCAACACATCATGAATGATGTTTTCATTTTTAGAACAAAAGGAGTGGGGGAAGTGAATTGATGATGGGTTGTTACATTAATACAATAAAATTAAATTATATAAAATATAATAGAGTTATAATTTCACTTGGATAAGTATAGGTGAGGAGAGTATAATAAAATAAAAGGAAAAGAAAAGAGAATAAATGAAAACAAAAGAGGATTTTACCTCTTGAACTCCTTCTCCTTGAGAACCTCCTTAAGGCACTTGAGTTTGAAATTTTGTTGAGAAAAAATGACCCTAGACATGGGGGAGATACTTGGTAAGAATATTTGGTTGAATTTGGAAAATATTCAAGTCTTTTGAGGTGTGAGGAGAAGATGTGGTGATAGGTGGTATTTATAGTGGAGGAGAGGGGTGTTTTTTGATTATTTTATTCATTTGTTTATTATTTTGGATCAAGAATATGAATAGTGTTGATTATTACGACTGTATATAGTAGATAGTGAATTTGAGTTTGAACCAATAATGATTACATCATCCTCACATCATTTATGACTCAATAATTCATGTATTTAGCTTATACTGCAAATTATCATATTTCACTATTCACAAAAAATTCAACTATTTTAGAAAAATCCAAAAAATAAAACCTAACCATTATTGAATTGTAGAATTAAAAAATTTACTTCATTTTATGAAAATTATTTTCTAAATATGATAAATTTAATTTTTAATTAAAATCATCATTTATTCGAAAAATACAAATTTTAAAATTATAACTAATTTTATAACACTTTGAAAAATTAATCATGGTCTCATAAAATTATATTATAATCATAAGAAAACAAAATATTAATTTATGAATCTATTTTATTAAAATATTTTTTTAAATCATTTTATTAATTATAAAATTATAAATAAACATTTATGTTTTATTAAAATACCAGTACTTAATTTATCATTTTCAAAACATTTATTTACTTATTCTACGATATAAATATATCATATTTTCATTTATAATATGATTAAATTATTTTTATAATTTCATTGGTGATGTTACTTTTCTATTGGATAGTTTACTATTCTTATTGGTCATATTACTATTCCAAAGGTCATGTTACTATTCCATTGGTTTAGGTTCCTTAATTTCTAAAAATACCTCTTATTTCATTCATTATTAATTTAGAAATTTTGTATTGTATTATATAAGATATTTTATGTAATTTATTCTATATTACATAATTATATGAAGGGAAATTTCATTGATAGAATTCTAGGTTGTTATATAAAAAATATGGTTATCATGAAAGGATCACATCTCATTATCCATTGTCGTAACCCATTTGTACTTATGTTCACTTTCTATTGCCTCATAAAAAGATTTTGGTTCTACCACATCACCAAGGAGAACATACTCATCAGGTTAATACTGAGTAGAAATGGTATGATGCCAATATGACCTTCAGAGTGGAACTACAAGTTCATTAATAACCCCTAGAATCAGATCATCAAAAAAAAGGTGCATTAAAAAAATAAACTCCAACCTATTCACCCTGAACATCATTATACACATCAAAACAATCATTAGAATCAACAATATGAGGTAAATGTGAATCAGAACCTATTCTAAAGGCCATGTTACTATTACATTGGTTTAGGTTCCTTAATTTCTATAAATACCTCTTATTTCATTCATTATTCATTTATAAAGTTTTTATTGTATTCTCTAAGAAATTTTATGTGACTTATTCTATATTACATAATTATAAGAAGGGAAATTTCATTGATATAATTCTAGGTTGTTATATCAAAAATATGGTTATCGTGAAAGGATCACATCTCATCATCCATTTTCGTAAACCATTTGTCCTTATGTTAAATTTCTATTGCCTCATAAAAAGATTCTGGTTCTACCCCATCACCAAGGAGAACATAATAATCAGGTGAATACTGATTAGAAATGGTATGTGTAACACCCCAGGTAAATAAAGAATATGACATTTTCATATTTATCCATATTTGTGAATAAAGTATTAATATTACTTTAAAGGTTTTCTATGCTCGATGGCGTACCCAACACGCAACAACGAGTTTTTTGGGAATCTTACGTTGCACTCTAATAATAAAATAATATTATTTTAAATGGTAGTTAACATGTAGCCGTTGTAATGGCGGGAATGGATAGAAATAACTAAAATATGATTATATATGTTTTTAAATGTTTTTACATTTATCCAATAAAGGATAGAGGCTTAAAATACGGAATGAATTCAATTTTAGGCGTATATGCCCTAGTTTTCACTAAAGGTTCACTTATCAACTTTTGATGTTGAACCATCATTAAATATAGTTTTGTTCACTCTTAACAATTCTTTTGGACCAAATAAAACTCTTATTAAGAATCGGGACATCAAAATTTACTTTGTGTAAATTTTTGGTATCTTTCCGATAAAGTTCATTTTTTTAATGAATAGTGTAAAATGTTGTATTTTAATTCAAAAACTCTTTTTAATCTAATTTATTTATATTATTAGACTATCTTTTGAATTGGTTTTAAAGTGAAATTAGAATATATTTTTACCATTAAATCCAATAGTGTTCGTTGGAATTAATTTCACTTTGAAATCAGACTTAAACCAGTATCAATCTTTTGATACTTATTATTTCATAAAAACACGCTATTTGCTCTGACAGCGGGAATTAATTATTAAATTAATTAATGTGACTTATATATTTTGAATTTTGTAAAATATACTTCATTTTTGAATTCGTAATATCAAATATAGCTTAGGGTGAATTTTTGGTAATTTTCTGAAAAACTTCAATTTTTGATGAATAGTGAAACCACTAAGTGGTACTTATAAAAACTGATTTTTCCATTTAAATAAAATTTTGCCATCTTTGTGTTTTGAATTTCGAAAATCTGACATACATGGTTGTCATTAAGAAGTAAAATGTGGTTCAATGGGATAAAAATAATTTTTTGGTGAATAGTAACTTATTAAGTTTTTAATCGTGATTAGAGGTAATTAGTGTAGTTTAAGGTAAAAATAATGTTTTAATAATATGAAATGAACTTTAAACATGTCCTAACCTCATTGGATATGTAATGGCCGACCAATAAAAGCCATGGGTCAACTTGGGGACCCCATGGAGCCACTTTGGTTGGGAAATGACATAAATAACTTTTTATTTAATATAAAAGTAAAAATGACACAAACATCATATGTTTTACGAAAAAAATTATTACATGGGGTTATAAAGATCATATTTTTGATTATAAATAGTCATTGGAAAGTTAAAAAGATTTCCTACATCATAGTAATTTTTTTATAATTTATAGACATTAAATAAATTAAATTATTTATGACATCATAATGATGCAACGATGATATCATTATTTAACGATTAAAATAAAATGGAAAGATAATGTAAAATCTATGAACTACACATGTCCAAAACTTATTGGATGAGTAGATTTCGAACCCTTAACACCTTATCCACGAATTATATCAATTTGGGACCTTTTAAAACCGAAACACATTTTCAAATAAAGTAATATTTCTTACTTTCCAAAAGTGCCCCTCCTCTCCTCTTATAAAAGGCCCCCACCTCTACCTCATTTCACACACTCCTCAAGCCTTTGGCTCGGCCAAACCCTACCCATTTACTCTCTCCACATACCTCTCCTCATCCTAGAGGATTCAATTTGGTCATAATCCTTTCAAAGGAAGCCTTTAGGCTCAAATCAAAAGGAGTTACACTTTTAAAGGTAATTCATTCTCTCTTGTTCATTTGTTTTATTTTGCTTCTCCAACCCCCTAAACTATTTTTATTTACTTCTTTTGTAAAAAAACCAGTATCTTCAATATACTAGGATTTTGTTATAAGATTTATTCGAGCTAAACTCTCACACAACTACATCAAATGGTTAAAGAACATACGGTTTCCGTGGATGACGAAATTCTGCCTCCCGAAACGATGATTGTTCAATACTCATTTAACACCTTCAAAGGTGGCCATTATGATGTCACTATTTTTATATATGATATATAATATGTTTATGTTTTACTTATGCTTCTGTATTTTTCATTTGTGTCTTACCTTTATGGCTTCCATTATGGGTATACACGATATCTTCATTTAAGGAAGTGCGGACTACCGCCCCCTCAAAGTGATTTGATTCGTTAAATACCATATGTGGGACGTATAAAGGATGGAACTATGATATTATATATGATATTATACTGGAATTATAATATACCTTTATATCATTATTATTCCATTCTATAAAATACGAAATAGAAATGAAAGTAGCGTTCATGCGTACGTACGGCTTACCGTCTCCATGAACGGTGCATTTCATTTCTTACCTCTAAATGATTATGTAATGTTATAAATGCATTCATTTACTGGATATATATGACATATATGATATCTAAATCATGAATACAATTCTGGATATAATAAAAATTTGGCCACACGAACAACATGTAATTGTAAGGAGTCCACTTTCGACTTAAGAACCAAATATCGGCAAAACAAATATTATTAACTTAAATGATTACATAATGTTTATGACATGGTAATAATTTATATAAAAGGAATAATGAACTTGAAAAAGGTTCTTAAAGAAGTATAAATTAACTCAAGTTTATTATTCAGGAGATTAAAGAACGATCGAGTCAAGTCGAACCCGAGGTAAGGGATCCTACTCCTCTCTTTCTTTTTAAGAACACACTTTTATGTCATTCCTTTTAAAGCTCATCTTTCTTGTTATTGGGATGATCTTTTATATTAAACTTACTTTAATTTTTATGTTCATGTGATGAGAGACCCTATTATCTCTCATCAATCCATTTTGGAAGTTTTGAGTGGCACCGTTAGGCTGCCGAACTTTCGTAAGAGATCTAACCTCTCTCTTTCTTTTTTAAGTACTCTCCTTTATGTCACTTCTTTTAAGCTCCTATTTGTAATGTTGGGGGATGTTATTTTATATTACTCTTGCTTTAAATTTTATTTTAATGTGATGAGATACCCTATTTGATCTCATCAACCCATATTCGGAAGTTTTATGTGGTGCCGTTAGGCTGCCGAGTTTTCGTAAGGGATTTTTCATCTCACTTTTATTCCCGTGAGATTTATGCTACATTTTCCACAAATTCCATTGAGTGGTGTATGTTCTGCACATTACTGTAATATTTGTGTAATATACTTTCGTTTATGAGTATTTACATCAATGATCTATTGTCCTTATTTCATGGGGTGTATGTTTTGAAAGATACCCAAGTCGGTAAGGGAACCTTTCACCCTCCCTTTTTTTAAAAGAATTCTTTTGTTGGGTCTTTTAATTTACATATTGTTATGTTGGGATATGTTCTCATATATCCTTATTGATTTAAATTTTATGTCCAAGTGATGAGATACACTTTTTATCTCTCATCAACTCATTTTGATGTGATGCCGTTAGGCTGTCAAGGGAACTTTTTGACCCAATTTCGATTTCTTTGGGTTCAACATGTAGTCATTGAATATGTCATCCATTGAATATGTGTGAATGACTTTTTATTGTTTTACACTTAATATCCACTTATATTGGGTGTATTTATATTTGTCACACATATTTTTGAGATTGATTTGTCCTTAATTTAAGGATACCTTTTTTATAAGGGATTTCATCACATTTGACATTTCTATTGAGGGTTCATTGTTATTATGCACCAATTCACTCTTATATGGTGTATATACTGTCCTTTGGAGTATTATATCATGAATCCATTTATTCTCATGATATTATAAAGTTTTGACTAAATGTTATTCCTCAATTATTGTATTCAAGTGTCTCTAATTTTGGTAAAACCCCTTTAACCAAAATATCGTTTTAAATGTTTTAATTATTTGTTCTTATTAATATCCATGTTTTCAAAATGGTTTTAAGGATTTATTTATATGGATATTAATGGTTTAAAATTTTAAGCTTCAAGGTGTTATGGGACACTTTGATTCAAAAATATCTTTATTAAATGTTTTAAATGGTTTTGGAAATGGTTTATTTTTGAATGGAATCATTATTTCAATATACTAAAATGTTATATTGTGATTGAAATGTGGAAATGTTATGTTTCCTTTATGCATGTTTTATGTGATACATTTATGTTATGGTTCTTGGGCATTGTTATGAAAACGGGTGGTTCCGTGATAAACTAAGGGCGGGTGAGCCCGATATAGCTCTCCAATGCATTGGGTAACGCGAAGGAGTGAAACGTTAAGGTTTCTCCGAAGAGATTTAGGGAATATACTGTGATGGGTATTCCAAACGTAACCAAGAGAGTTACTCCCTACGTAAGAATGTTATGAATGCCTCAAGTTACCTTTATGTATTATGTTTTCTATGATTTATTCATGATTTGATATGCCTATGTTTTATGGGTAAAGTGTGATTTCATTCTAATGTATATATGAACTCATGTTTCCTTTCCATATTTTTATAACTCTTACTGAGCTTTTTATGCTCATCCCAGGTTTTTGAAATGTTTTTCACAGGTCAAGGGAAAGGTACATGATGTGATGATAGTGTCAAGGATGTGTCCAAAAAGAATCCGTGTTATATTTTAAATATGTTTCCGTTGATGGGAAGAATGAATACTGTCTTTTATGTAACCACTTTGTTTAAATGTGGAATGTAATGCAAGTTTCATGATCTAATTCTCTAAAACTCTAAACCTGAAAAGATCCTCAATGTGTAATCTTGTAATAACTCAAGATTAAGTAAGGTTTAAGGCTGGGGCCTTATAGTTGGTATCAAAGGGAGGTTTAGATAACTTTAGAGGTTAGGGTATTCTTTAAGCATAAGTGACATTACCATAATGGTTAGGATTTTAGAAAGAGTCCTGGTTTTAGATAAAGTGAATGAGTAAGTGTATCTTAGTGTTTACCTTCCTCATTAGTACATGATGGTTTTTTTGATATACTCACACTGACATTTCTATTTTTAGTGAATGGATGGATCTAGCAGGCACCAAAGAGACAACAGGTTTGAAGGAAACTGTGGTGGTTCTCTGATTAAGATACTAGATAAAATGGAGGATTCAATGAGGAAACTTGTGGTTGTTCTAAACCAAATATCAAGGAGTCATGATCAACCACTTGAACCTTGGTATGATCTTTAATGCATCATGTACGAGATGACCAATCCATGTGGAAGTTCAGGTAATAATTATAAAGGTAACCATTAAAGTTTATATGATCCTTACTTTTGAGGTAATTATGGGTTATTATATGATATGCTGGAAAATGAAAGGAATGAGATAAACTTGAGGTTAAAATATGTTATGATCATTTTTGATGATTCTATCTCTTTTTGGGGAATGATTTAAGAATTATATAGTTTTGGAAAAAGGACAACACGCAGACCGTGTGACAACCCGTTACGTCAGACAAAGCTGCGGGAATCAAACCCACAACCAAAGTGCGACTGGTATTTATCGCCTACCACTGGACTACGTGAAGTCCCTGGTTAGTTTGACCGATTATTTTTAGTTATATGATTTTATGAATTAAGAGTAAGTTGATTTTGGGTTATTTATGAAAATGATTAACCTATCATTGAGGATATGTGATTAGGTTAATTACTTTTCTATACGAGACTTTAGGAGCAACTGATATTGTTTGGAGATAAACGTTACGATTTAACTTGGAAGACTATGTGACTAAATTCTTCAAATATTTGGGTTTCAATCTTAGATTGGTTTAATTTGAATAATTTTATGGACAAATTGTTTATCGGATGGTCCTCGTTGAACTTTGGGTTTTGTTGGACAAATTTTCGAGATTAAGAATAGATTTTCTTTTTAAAGGGTTATCCTTTTCTGGATTATCTGACCTTGTACTAACCTTTTTGGTTTTGGTTTTGGTTAAATCCTAAATACATGGGATGTATATAGTTCTCTTTTTTGGATTAGGTGATTCTCTAGAAGTTTATTATAGTACTCTTAATGCGAACAAGTCTCCCTGAATACTCGTCTTTTGGAAAAAATATGAGTTTGATTAAGGAATCTAGTAAAAGTAGAAAGTCAACATGATAAGTGATTATGTTTCCTTATGAATAAATTCCTCAATAAAAAGTAACTTAAAACAAAATTTTTGTCTATTAACTTTTCCTACTGGGGAATCGAATACCGTTTAACCCATCACAAGTTTGTGATTTTCTCATTGTCAACTTTCTCCTAGACATGTTTACTATCACTCTCCCTCAAGAACATGACCCTTTGCTTTTTCTTCCATGTCCATGTTTTTATACATGGAATCCTAGTATGGGTTAACTCGGGTGACCTCTGTACTTATCTTTCTTTATTTTAAAGTGATTGTTTTACCGACTCTTGTTCCGATGTGGGACGTTCAAGGATGTTTCCAAGCTCAATTTTAAAAATTGCGAGGACACAATTACCAAAATGGGGGAAGGATGTAACACCCCAGGTAAATAAAGAATATGAAATTTTCATATTTATCCATATTTGTGAATAAAGTATTAATATTACTTTAAAGGGTTGCTATGCTCGATGGCGTACCCAACACGCAACAACGAGTTTTTTGGGAATCTTACGTTGTACTCTAATAATAAAATAATATTATTTTAAATGGTAGTTAACATGTAGCCGTTGTAATGGCGGTAATGGATAGAAATAACTAAAATATGATTATATATGTTTTTAAATGTTTTTACATTTATCCAATAAAGGATAGAGGCTTAAAATACGAAATGAATTCAATTTTAGGTGTATATGCCCTAGTTTTCACTAAAGGTTCACTTATCACCTTTTGATGTTGAACCATCATTAAATATAGTTTTGTTCACTCTTAAACATTCTTTTGGACCAAATAAAACTCTTATTAAGAATCAGGACATCAAAATTTACTTTGTGTAAATTTTTGTATCTTTCCGATAAAGTTCATTTTTTTAATGAATAGTGTAAAATGTTGTATTTTAATTCAAAACCTCTTTTTAATTTAATTTATTTATATGATTAGACTATATTTTGAATTGGTTTTAAAGTTAAATTAGAATATATTTTTACCATTAAATCCAATAGTGTTCGTTGGAATTAATTTCACTTTGAAATCAGACTTAAACCAGTATCAATCTTTTGATACTTATTGTTTCATAAAAACGCGCTATTTGATCTGACAGTGGGAATTAATTATTAAATTAATTAATGTGACTTATATATTTTGAATTTTGTAAAATAGACTTCATTTTTGAATTCGTAATATCAAATATAGCTTAGGGTGAATTTTTGGTAATTTTCTGAAAAACTTCAATTTTTGATGAATAGTGAAACCACTAAGTGGTACTTATAAAAACTGATTTTTCCATTTAAATGAAATTTTTCCATCTTTGTGTTTTGAATTTCGAAAATCCGACATACATGGTTTTCATTAAGAAGTAAAATGTGGTTCAATGGGATAAAAATAATTTTTTGGTGAATAGTAACTTATTAAGTTTTTAATCGCGATTAGAGGTAATTAGTGTAGTTTAAGGTAAAAATAATGTTTTAATAATATGAAATGAACTTGACACATGTCCTAACCTCATTGGATGTGTAATGGCCGACCAAGAAAAGCCATGGGTCAACTTGGGGACCCCATGGAGCCACTTTGGTTGGGAAATGACATACATAACTTTTTATTTAATATAAAAGTAAAAATGACACAAACATCATATGTTTTACGAAAACAATTTTTACATGGGGTTATAAAGATCAGATTTTTGATTATAAATAGTCATTGGAAAGATAAAAATATTTCCTACATCATAGTAATTTTTTTATAATTTTTAGACATTAAACAAATTAAATTATTTATGACATCATAATGATGCAGCGATGACATCATTATTTAACGATTAAAATAAAATGGAAAGATAATGTAAAATCGATAAACTACACATGCTCAAAACTTATTGTATGAGTGGATTTAGAACCCTTAACACCTTATCCACGAATTATATCAATGTGGGACCTTTTAAAACCGAAACACATTTTCAAATAAAGTAATATTTCTTACTTTCCAAAAGTGCCCCTCCTCTCCTCTTATAAAAGGCCCCCACCTCTACCTCATTTCACACACTCCTCAAGCCTTTGGCTCGGCCAAACCCTGCCCATTTAATCTCTCCACATCCCTATCCGCATCCTAGAGGATTAAATTTGGGAAGAATCCTTTCAAAGGAAGCCTTTAGGCTCAAATCAAAAGGAGTTACACTTTTAAAGGTAATTCATTCTCTCTTGTTCATTTGTTTTATTTTGCTTCTCCAACCCCCTAAACTCTTTTTATTTACTTCTTTTGTAACAAAACCAGTATCTTCAATATACTAGTATGTTGTTATAAGATTTATTCGAGCTACACTCTCACACAACTACATCAAATGGTTAAAGAACATACGGTTTCCGTGGGTGGAGAAATTCTGCCTCCCGAAACGATGATTGTTCAATACTCATTTAACACCTTCAAAGGTGGCCATTATGATGTCACTATTTTTATATATGATATATAATATGTTTATGTTTTAATTATGCTTCTGTATTTTTCATTTGTGTCTTACCTTTATGGCTTCCATTATGGGTATACGCGATATCTTCATTTAAGGAAGTGCGGACTACCACCCCCTCAAAGTGATTTGATTCGTTAAATACCATATGTGGGACGTATAAAGGATGGAACTATGATATTATATATGATATTATACTGGAATTATAATATACCTTTATATCATTATTATTCCATTCTATAAAATACGAAATAGAAATGAAAGTAGCGTTCATGCATACGTACGACTTACCGTCTCCATGAACGGTGCATTTAATTTCTTACCTCTAAATGATTATGTAATGTTATAAATGCATGAATGTACTGGATATATATGACATATATGACATATACATCATGAATACAATTCTGGATATAATAAACATTTGGCCACACGAACAACATGTAATTGTAAGAAGTCCACTTTCGACTTAAGAACCAAATATCGGCAAAACAAATATTATTAACTTAAATGATTACATAATGTTTATGACATTGTAATAAGTTATATAAAAGGAATAATGAACTTGAAAAAGGTTCTTAAGGAAGTAGAAATTAACTCAAGTTTATTATTCAGGATATTAAAGAACGATTGAGTCAAGTCGGACCCGAGGTAAGGGATCATACTCCTCTCTTTCTTTTTAAGTACACACTTTTATGTCATTCCTTTTAAAGCTCATCTTTCTTGTTATTGGGATGATATTTTATATTAAACTTACTTTAATTTTTAGGTTCATGTGATGATAGACCCTATTCTCTCTCATCAATCCATTTTGGAAGTTTTGAGTGGCGCCGTTAGGCTGCCGAACTTTCGTAAGAGATCTAACCTCTCTCTTTCTTTTTTAAGTACTCTCCTTTATGTCACTTCTTTTAAGCTCCTCTTTGTAATGTTGGGGGATGTTCTTTTATATTACTATTGCTGTAAATTTTATTTTAATGTGGTGAGATACCCTATTTGATCTCATCAACCCATATTTGGAAGTTTTATGTGGTGCCGTTAGGCTGCCGAGTTTTCGTAAGGGATTTTTCATCTCACTTTTATTCCCGTGAGATTTATGCTACATTTTCCACAAATTCCATTGAGTGGTGTATGTGCTACCCATTATTCTACTATTTGTGTAATAAAATTTCGTTTATGAGTATTTACATCAATTATCTATTGTCCTTCTTTCATGGGGTGTATGTTTTGCAAGATACCCAAGTCGGTAAGGGAACCTTTCACCCTCCTCTTTTTTAAAAGACTTCTTTTGTTGGGTCTTTTAATTTACATATTGTTATGTTGGGATATATTCTAATATATCCTTATTGATGTACATTTTATGTCCAAGTGATGAGATACACTTTTTATCTCTCATCAACTCATTTTGATGTGATGCCGTTAGGCTGTCAAGGGAACTTTTTAACCCAATTTCGATTTCTTTGGGTTCAACATGTAGTCATTGAACATGTCATCCATTGAATATGTGTGAATGACCTTTTATTGTTTTACACTTAATATCCACTTATATTGGGTGTATTTATATTTGTCACACATATTTTTGAGATTGATTTTTCCTTAATTTAAGGATACCTTTTTTATAAGGGATTTCATCACATTTGACATTTCTATTGAGGGTTCATTGTTGTTATGCACCAATTCACTCTTATATGGTGTATATACTGTCCTTTGGAGTATTATATCATGAATCCATTTATTCTCATGATATTATAAAGTTCTGACTAAATATTATTCCTCAATTATTGTATTCAAGTGTCTCTAATTTTGGTAAAACCCCTTTAACCAAAATATCGTTTTAAATGTTTTAATTATTTGTTCTTATTAATATCCATGTTTTCAAAATGGTTTTAAGGATTTATTTATATGGATATTAATGGTTTAAAATTTTAAGCTTCAAGGTGGTATGGGACACTTTGATTCAAAAATCTCTTTATTAAATGTTTTAAATGGTTTTGGAAAAGGTTTATTTTTGAATGGAATCATTATTTCAATATACTAAAATGTTATATTGTGATTTAAATGTGGAAATGTTATGTTTCCTTTATGCATGTTTTATGTGATACATTTATGTTATGGTTCTTGGGCATTGTTATGAAAACGGGTGGTTCCGTGATAAACTAAGGGCGGGTGAGCCCGATATAGCTCTCCAATGCATTGGGTAACGCGAAGGAGTGAAACGTTAAGGTTTCTCCGAAGAGATTTAGGGAATATACTGTGATGGGTATTCCAAACGTAACCAAGAGGGTTACTCCCTATGTAAGAATGTTATGAATGCCTCAATTTACCTTTATGTCTTATGTTTTCTATGATTTATTCATGACTTGATATGCCTATGTTTTATGGGTAAAGTTTGATTTCATTCTAATGTATATATGAACTCATGTTTCCTTTCCATATTTTTATAACTCTTACTGAGCTTTTTATGCTCATCCCAAGTTTTTGAAATGTTTTTCACAGGTCAAGGGAAAGGTACATGATGTGATGATAGTGTCAAGGATGTGTCAAGAAAGAATCTGTGTTATATTTTAAATATGTTTCCGTTGATGGGAAGAATGAATACTGTCTTTTATGTAACCACTTTGTTTAAATGTGGAATGTAATGCAAGTTTCATGATCTAATTCTCTAAAACTCTAAACCTGAAAAGATCCTCAATGTGTAATCTTGTAATAACTCAAGATTAAGTAAGGTTTAAGGCTGGGGCCTTATAGTATGATTATAAGATGACCTTCAGAGTGGAACTATGGGTTCATTAATAACCCCTAGAACCAGATCATTAGAAACAAAAGGTGCATTAAAACATAAAATTCAACCTATTCACCCTTAAAATCATTGTACACATCAAAATGATCATTAGAATCAACAATATGAGGTAAATGTGAATCATAACTTAGCTCAAGACTAACAAATTAATCATAAGTTAGAGAAGTATATTTTTCTCCCTTATCAATATTTGTAATAGTATAATCCTATTTAAATACTGGACCACGGATTCTGAAAATTTTCTTCAAAGTAGTATGATATAACCTATATCTAAACTCATCATGTCCATAGATAATAAAAATCTACTACCATGACTTACCATCCATATTATATCTCTCATCTCTAGGCATATGAATAAATCCTTGAAACCAAAAACACATAAGTGATCATACCTAATCTCTTTTCCATACCAAAACTTGTTGAGAGTGTCTATATAAAAATAATGCATAGGTGATATATTGATAATATAAGAAGCAATAAATAAAGCCTCAACCCAAAAATGTCCATGAAAATTTTCTTCCAAAAGAAAACAACAAACCCTTTCCAAAAAGTCCTGTTCATCTGCTCAGTTACACCATTTAGCTGAGGTGTCTTAGGAGGTGTCTTTTGATGCCGAATAGCTTCTCATCTACAATAATAATAAAATGGACCACAATACTCACCCCCATTACCAGTGTGAATACATTTCAAATTCTTATGTGATTCCCTCTTAGAAAAAATCTAAAATTAGTTAAAAAAACTATGCACCTAACTTTTGATATTCAAAACACAAACCCAAAATTTACATGAATAGTCATCAATGAATGTCACAAAATAAATACCACCACTAATGGTTTTAGATTTCAAAGGACCAAAAACATTATAATGTACTAATTCAAGTACCCATGAGTTTCTGTGCAAAGGATGACTATTGAAAACCACTGTACTCTGTTTTCCATCCATACAGTGATTGCACGTGTCCAATATGACACTCTTAAAATCTAGAAGCATATTTATCCTGACCAAAAAACCAAGCCCTTTCTCACTAATTGGGATAATATTCTTATTCCATAACATATAAAAAACATTACACTCAATAACACAAGTAGTATCACAAGAAATAGAAGATCTAGTCTAGTACAAAGCTGACTACTTCTTCCCTCGAGACATAATCAAAGAACCCTTGGAAATATTCCATTTTCCATCACAAAAAGTACCGATAAAACTACCATCATCAATAATTTTGGTATAAATAAGATTCATACGAACCTCAAGCACATGTTGAACATTCTTCAAAACTAGCTTACTTCCTATACTGGTCTCCAAATAAATAGTCCCGATACCTACAACATCAACATAACCATCATTACCCATCTTGTAAATCCCAAAATTACATAAGATGTAAGATGTATAGAGCACCTTTCTCGATGTCACGTGAAAACATGCAACACTATCAACAACCCAGAAATAATCATCAAAATCAATATTAATAGAGTCATAAAAAATAACATGATCACCCTCTATAGCAGTGGAAACATGATCATCTCCATCACCATTTTTATTCTGCTGATTTTACTTAATTATTTTTTATCTTTTAGTTGATAGAAAATTTTTTTAATATGTCATTTGTTACCATAATAATGACATTCAAACTCTCTCTATTTTGAACAAGATTTGCTTCTAACTTTTCTCTTACCTTGAATGCTCTATCCCAGATTCTTTTCCTAGCTTCTACCCCAATTCTATGTGAATAAAATATCTAAAAAATATTTCTCTTGATTTTATATCCTAACCACTTCATTCAAAACTAAATACTTAACAAAACTGAATGTCACAACACCATTAGTAGTAGAACCAGTTAGAGTAACACATAAATTATCCTAATAATTGGGTAAAATGTTAAAAAATAAAAGTGTTAAAACCTCATCTTCAAAATTAATACCCATACCTGGAAATTGATCAAAACATCCTTAATATTCAATTAAATAGACTAAAATAGATATACCTTATTTTTACCTCAAATTCATCATTTTTTTAGAATAAAAAAATTATTATTTCCTGTCTAGGAAGAATAGGTAGTCTCAAGATTCTCCCATAAAGATCTGGCATGAGAGATGTTGAAAATATGGTTCATCGTGTTGTATTCAACCCAATGGAAAATAAAACCACAAACCATCTCATGCTCAAACTCCCATTATTCATATGGAATTCTTTATATCTTTTTATTATAAATCATTGGATAATTAATTCACTTGAAAAAAAGTAGATCCTTTATTTTTAATCACCACATGTGGTAGTTGGTACCATTAAAAAAAATCATCTGACAATAATTGGATTATATAATATATTTGAAATAAAAACCAAACCATATGATACCAGATATTGGGAAAGATGGAAATAAATGAATGCGCAAAAAACAACAAAGAGAATGTGCAATGGAAATAAATTATTTCCATTCAAATAAGCCTGTAAAACTAAAGAAGGCGTGCAATAAGAAAATAACATGAGCATGAAAAATAAATATTGACAACAAAAATTTTAACATGGAAAAACCCAATGAGGAAAAAACCATGGGACTTAGTCTTGAAATAAGAACCACAATAATAAATGATCACATGATAGAGACTCCCAAAAATGAAAGGGATATGAAAAGTATAACTATAAAATATAGTAGAAGAAAATACCAACAGACAGGAGAGACAAAAAGTAGATCTGACAAAAGAATGTCATCTGTGAAAGAAGAGTAAATAATAAACCTGACCGTACAGATATGAAGATCTTCTACAGAATAACCAGGTGATGAAAAATAACCAAGATTAGAATAAAACTAAATTTTTATCAAAGACAATAAAAAATGAATATTACTCCTTGTATTATCATTGTTCCAAAACCTAGTAGTTACCTCCATTTAAAAACAAAACCGTCTGAATATCCAAAAATGAAACCCCTCAAAAACAAATATTTAACCCCCTGTTTTAATTAATTTTAAGTGGCATGTAGTGCACCAATTAAGGAGGCACCCTGACATGTTCTATGTGTGGGAGGGTGATCAGTGGTGCTGGTTGTTGATAGAGGAAGCCATGGTTTTCTCTTCCAGTCACATTCAAGCAATTAACTCATGTCACACATTAGTTTTAATTCTTCCATTTCTATACTACTTCTCATATTGTGGATTCACCAGTACATAAAGGGTTTTCAAGTTATTTTTTTGGTTTTTCATGCCAGTTTTTAAGTGACGTGGTTATAGGGGATGTAGTAAATAAGGTTTTTCACATCAGTTACATAAAACCAAAATTATACATAATTAGTGCAGTTTATGTCTCACATCATTTATCCAATAAATGACGTGAAAAACAAAGTATGAACCATTTATCATGTCTATTATTAAAAATAACCAACGTGATAAATTGGTTTTCACATCGGTTATTAAATAACCAACATGAAAAACCATGCGTAATATGTTTTTTCATGTCGGTTATCCAATAAACAACATGAAAAACATAGTATTCACCATTTATCATGTTGGTTATTAAAAATTGCTGATGTCATAAATTGGTTTTCACATCAATTATTAAATAACCGACATGAAAAGCCATGTGTAATATGTTTTTCACACTGGTTATCCAATAACCAACATGAAAAACATATTATGAACCATTTATCATGTCATTTATGTTGAATAACTGATGTTAAAAACAATATTTTTGTTCAAAGTTACATCGATTATTCTCTTCCACCAACAACATCCAGAAATAGAAAAAAATAGGCAAATTGCAGAATACATCATAAGAGGAAGAATACAAAAAAGTCAGCAAAATATACATACCATTAAAGTTTCAAATAAAATAAAAACTAATGTACATTGATTGAGATCATCCACCATTAAAAACCATAAAAAAACACAAGAGTCAGCCCAAAATCCAACAAAATACACAATACATTGAACTTTCAAGTAAACTAAAAACCTATAAAACCTATAAAATTATTTTTCCCATTCAATTTGTAAAGGACTTAACTCATCTGAACTATATGACTGAGCATCATAAAAAAGATAAAAAAATAATACAAAAATCATTTGACTTGAATTTTCAATAAAATATATTAAATATCACAGAAATCTTTATAAAAAAAATCAAATCTTATGAAAATTTGTAACTGTGTCAGTTGAAATTATTTCATACATGAATCTTAAAACATAATATTCATATTCAGTTAAACCTTGTTTTTTATGACACTATTTCAATTATATTTTATTTCAAAATAAATTTTTTAATTAATATATCCAAAATTTAGTAATTGTAAATGATAATTCACCTTAGCTTCTATATATTTGATCTTGGTGGCCGTGTTGCTCTTTTTTTTGTCTCTCTAAAGAAATATCATGCCCTATTTGAAAATAATATGAACATTAATAACTTTTATTCATTATAATATAAACAATTATTTAAAAAAATAAAACTTACATGTAGAATACATTCTTAAATTTTTCTCTCACATCATTATGGATAGAGCATAGAAAATACAATGTCCTCTCTATTGGACAAAAAACTCCCAACATCCAATGAAAAATGATATAAAAGAAAATTTAATATGAGTTACTAATATTTTAAGTTCTATATAACACATTGTGAGAAAAAATATTCCATACCATTCATGATATGGAAACATCCAACACTGAATGATGGCATTCTACTAAAATCTTTCAGTTATATAAACTGTTCTTTGAGCATTAGTTATTATTCTAGCTATTAGAGAAATAAACTATGGGTCCATAAATCCATACAAATTTGTATTTTCATGCTCTATACAAATTTTATATAGATACCTAACACAAATAAGACATAATTATAAATTTTCAATAATTTAAAGGAATGATTTTTTTAATCGACTTACATGGAAAAAACTTGCATCGTATTGATGCCCAATTACTCTCTAGCTACAAGCTCCATGATATCACTTTTCCAAAGGTTTACAGTCATTTCACACCCACAAATAGAAACATCTAATGGAATCTCATATACTCCAAATACAAAATTATAGTATGTTGAAAATCGATCAAGGCTAGTGGAATCTATATATGAAGTCCGAAAACATTGAATTTTTTATTGTCTATACAATATTTCTTTACCTTTAAATTATTCCTTAAAAAAATTAGAGAAATATATAAAAATCAAAATGAGATAACCAATTTACTAAAAAAATGAAATTAAATATGTCACGACCCATCCCCCGGGGCCCATATCGTGACTACCCCAAGCCCACCTTCCATAGGTCAGGGGTTGGTGACTAGCACCAAAGGTGTAATTCCCTAAAACTGGGAAAGAATTGCCTTTATAAAAACGCAAACACACACAACTAGAGTACAAGTGGAAGCAAAAACTAAGTAAAAGATATATAACAAGTGTACTGAAAGTAAAGGGGCCGGAAATACAAGCCCAATAGTAAAGTACAACTACAACTGAAAGAAAGTAAAACTGGAAACGGGAAAAACATCCGATAGGTAAGAGCAGCTCCTGGATCGTCCTCCGGGGTTCCTACCTGAAGGGTAGGTAAAGATGGACACCTCAGCAATCCACATACATCGGTCTCCTCTATGTGCTGAATCATCGTAAGATCCACCTCCGGGTACCGTCCAGACCTGGTGCTCTCGGCCTCCGTCAGCGCTATCCGTCATTTGCATCCAACACAATGAGGTGCGAACATATCCCGTGCAGGGGTGAGTATAACAATAATCAGTAGGGACCCCGATACCCTAAAGGTCTCACAAAATCCAACAAGGATAAACCAAAAAGTATGATTTCAACAGATACAAATTACTTAGGTATATGACCATGCATATACCTAAGTTATCAAGTAACCCATCTCAATCATGAGGAAAACACAAAGGTCATTGACTCAGCTCAAATCAGGATTTTCATTATCGAAACCACAAATACTGGAGAACTCTTCCTCTGTCGGGTACAGTGGGCCTGTCGTGACACCGAGGCGCTTCTCACTAACCTTAGACTGCTGAGGTACTCCTCCTGTCGAGTAATGCGGGTCTGTTACCAACTACCAGACGCTCCGTCCGCTGTGGGTCTGCTGCCAAATACCAGACACTCCCCCTAATAGACTAAAGAGGTACTCCTCATGTCGAGTACTGTGAGTCTGCTACCAACTTCTAGGTGCTTCGTCCTCCATGGGTCTGCCACCAAAAAATAGAGTTCTCCCCACTAGGCTAGTCGAATCACTCTGAGTCGAATCGGTCAAGCAGTAATCAGGTCTGTCAGCTACTAGGTCTCTGCACTCTATATGCTCGTCTCTGGGAGGATACACTCCATGAGCTACTGGTTAATACTCCAAGTGTCACAAAGTCTCATGAAGAAGTATCTCAAAGGTCCGTCTCGTCAATGGGATCTCAACGCAACAGACGGTAAATCAATCAGACATCCGGTCTGTGAGTTATTAGCCTTTTAGTCCGAGGGCCCCGGTTGGTTTCGTGTACGAACCAACCTGACCGTATCACAAATATACCCCGAAATACCATGGGGTATTCTCAAATGGATGGCTTAATTCCAAGAATATCGGCACCGCTTACGGTTCATCAAACGGACGCCCGTAGCACGAGTTATGGGCGAATAGTTGTATTCAGGTTTGACGGGTCTGGGTCCGGTCGGACCCAGTCGGACTGACCCGACCTGACATGGGTCTAGACCGGGGTCTGAACCGGTCCGTGAGTCGGACCCGGTTTGAAGGGGTGGCCCTACCCAAAGGCATGGCCTCGCCCGAAGGGGTGGCCTGGCCCGAAGGCACGACCCGACCCGGTTGGCTGGCCGTGTGGCCCAGACCTGGCCATGTGGCTCAGCCCGACTGGCCATGTGGCCGGGCCCGGTTGGCCATGGGGCTTGGCCCGGCGGGCCGTGTGGCCCGGCCTAGCTGGCCGTGTGGCGCCCGGCTAGCCGTGTGGATTGGCCCAGCGGGCTGGCCTGGGTGGCTAGCTGGACACATAAAGGGGGGTGTTACACCACCCGAGCTCCCGAAACAGCCGGCGCAAGGCGCCAACTCTTGTAACCGTGGGACCCAAAGGGTCCCGCCTGGCGTGCACCGGTGGCTTGCTTCCCTCCCCTATCCACCACGACCTTAGGCCGTGGGTCTTGTTTGGCACGACGCAGTGGCGCTACACCCCTGCTCTCCCACCGTGGCCTGCCCTGGCCGTGGTCCTACACCACCGGTGCGGCACGACAGTGCCACGCCCCTCCGTTGTGGCCCACCTTGGCCACGGCCTCCTTCTGCCCTCCGCGTGGTGCAACGACACCACACGCCTCTTCCGCGGCCTGATGTGGCCGCGACTCTCCTTTCCTCCACGTGGAAAGGTGGTGCCGTGCCTTTTCGGTGACTCGGTGGTCTTGCGCCACCGGTTTCCTCACGGCTAGCCCGGTGCCGGACGCCGTTGTCCGCTTCCGTCGTCAACAAAAAACAAGATCAAAAGGGGGAGGGTTGGCCGTGTTGGTGCGGACCGAACCCCCCATGTTATGTTGATAACATTCGTCATAACATAAACCAAAATATTGAACGACGTATAATGGAAACAAGGCAAATCAAACCTATACCTTACTTGTCGGTGTCGTTTGACGGAGTCGCGGGAAGGCGACGTCGTTCTGTCAACATCGGAAGAGAAAGAGAGGTACTCATTATTGGCGGATGGGTGTTCTAAGGTGACGAAGTCAAAGACGACATCGAAATTCCTCGTGGGAATCGCTTCCCTTTCCTTGCCTCGATTGAAGAAGGGAGAAGACGACGTCGATTTTCAGTGGAAGGAGCGTTATTCACGTTCTTCGTTGAGAGGATGAAGTTCTCTCTCAAGTTTCCACCCAAAAGAATTTCCAACCAAAATAATGGGTTAAGCCAACCCATTATTTAATTTTTGGTAAAAATAATTCAAAAATATTTGAATTAAAAGAAACCATTCACTTAATTAATAGGTGGAGAGTTGGTAATTAAATGGTGGGGGAAGGTGGAGAGGCTCCCCCACTTTATGGAGAGTTCTACCAAATTTAATTGGGGGTTTGAGGGGGTTAAAGGGGAGTTAGAGAGGTTGGGTGGGACCCACCTAATAATACTCCCAAGGGAGGTTATGGTGTGGTGGCCCCCACCTCCAACCTCCCCTTGGAGGTTTTAACCACCAACATAAAATAAAGTTAAATCTTTAACTTTATTCAATTTAATTAAAACCCCCCAAAACTAACTTCTACTCTCGATAAAATGCAACCGCGGTGAAGGTCTCACTAAGAAATCACCGATGCTGCGAGTTCAACGGTGCCCTCATATTTCAATTCTGAGCACCGGTTCAAAAGTTATAAAATTCTGAACATACGTTTACTGAACGTACCCGAACAAAAATTCAGAATTTGATTCCTAGCACACTGGGCCTTGGAATCAAGCACCGTCAGAAACCACAGACCCATAAAATTCCCATGTATTTAAGAAAAAAAATTCCCACAGAAATTCTGGGTCTTTACAAAGTATAACATATATACACACCTCTATGGTAATATGTTGAAGTAGTATAGATGAAAAAACCAAAAAATGACGGATACTTTGTCCAACTATACTCACTTCATTTGTAGGATATGATATTTTTTCTGATCTATCTATAATATCTTGAACAGTGACCCTCTAATGCTCCATCTCAATCTGGAAATGATGAATGGTATTTCTGATATAATATATCATCGCATATGCAACAATATGATGAGAATCATCAATAAATAACTCACAGTAACTTGGAAGCTATGGAGGATGGGGTGATGGGGTAGTATAAAAAGAAGTGGGATCTACTGGAAGAGGTGGAGGAGTCGGATCAGTAGAACAAAACTATCCTTGCATGAATAAAAACATCGCCTATACTGAACCTCTGAACCTATCCTCCATCATCGCTTCAATATCCTGAACTTTGGATTCCAAAGATTCCATTTTTTTATAAACATGCTCCTTTGAAGAAGCATCCAAATGTGGAAACACTTTTATTAACAACAAACCTACTGGGTATCCTCTTACATGACCTGGATGTTTAGGCTTTCCAAATGATGCAACTAAAATATAATGTCTACCCTCAATAATAAATATCCCTTGTGTGTTTTACTCCTCAAGAGAATCCTGTATGGAATATTTGAAAAAATCTATAATGAATCACAATATATAGAGAGTTGATTTAACTTCAATAAATAAATAGAAATCTTACAATATAATCTGTTACAACTCTTGACTCGTTCATAATATATTGTCCTTTTTTCCCATTCAATACCTCTTCTATTTTTCATGTCTAGTGGGGGGGGGGATCTCTCCAGATCTTGATGAATCAGATCACATATTTTGAAGTTTTTATTCTCGAATATGTTCTTCTAATAATGCATACCCTCCCTAAGATAACATATGAGGGTATACATTTTTAGATTGAATCCCCTGATGAGATCTCCTTTCTTGCTGTAAATTAAGAATAAAAAATAATGAACTCAATAACATGGTCATTAATATAAAAAAACATCTAAAAAGTTAACATTGCACTTATAAAAAACTCATCTTATTGTCTAATTTCAACAAATTATTTCCATGTATCTTCATCTATAAATGGATATATATCACATAAATTTTCATGATGTCTACTCCCAAAAATGAACTGTGATGTGAGGGATGATTTAAAATCCATCCATATACTAGCCGCCAATGACATACATTTCCTCCTGAATCCTCCAGTGTTAGGTATATCATATTTCATCTAATAAGAAGAGGAAAACATATATTACTATAAAAATCAATTCATGATAATTAAAATAATAACAAAAATTCTTACCAAAATGGTCTCCCATAATAGTGGTAGTGTCATTTTCTCAACACTTCGCTAATCATTAAACAATATACTAACTTTTCTTTTAGCTTGTACTAATACAAAAGTCTTGATTTTTTTTTCATTTGGACCTACTATAATATCATTATCATCAAATTCCAATGGTATCCTATGTTCCTGGGTACATGCAACTGAAAATTTTGGGAAACGTGTGGTGCCACATTTACCAACCCTCAAACTATTTTCCCCCATGGAAGTAAATGTCTTAGGTAAATAAGGATGATCAAGATCATTAATAGGAGCATGTCTAAGTTCCTCCCCATAGGTATGAGTATGATCATCTCTATAAATATGTGGTAGATCCGAGGATTTATATGTCATCCTATAAATCAAAGCAACATCAATTAGAACAAAAATATAAAAATCCAACAATTACATGCAAATGTAAATAAAAAAATTAACAATTATCAAACAAAAATAAAAGTATTCTAAATGTAGCAAATTTTTATTCATATTTGTTATAGTTAAATAAAATGTGAACAATATTAATGAGAGAAAAATTAAATAAAAGAATTAAAACTGAAAATATTAATGATAGATGAAATGAAATAGTAAAAATTCACCAACATCATAAATCATTTTTACAACAAAAATAATTATTTTATAATATACTTTTATATAATATATATTTTTTATTTAAAATGTTAAATGTAAAATAATTTATTTTAAAAAAATCAATAATTAAATAAGATACTTAAGGTTAAAAATGGAAAACTAGACAAAAATAAACTAATATAAAACAAACAATTTAACTTATTAGTTATAATACATGTTTTAATAAAGAAAATCATATTAAAATAACTAACTTATGAAATTTTAAAAAGTAAACCACAATTAAACATATGTTACCTGTAATATTAAAAATGTTTTAAATATTCTTTCCCAAATTCCTTATTCATGATGGTTCCTTATAACACAAACCATGTCTTTGATGTGTTCATCAATATTATTTTTTAATCGTTCCATGGATATATGGATCTCACATAAATAAGTATCTTCTTCAAGTTTATCATAACCAACATACTATTTTTTCCTTGTAAAATAATATACCATTGTATATCAGATTGATCAAGAACATAGAAAATCTGTTTTTCATGTTCTTTCATGATGAAATAATCATTTGTGTAATCCAATTTATTCATATTAACTAGTGTCATTACAAATTCATCTTGTTAGACACTATTTTTACCAATAAACCATTTACACTTAAACAATGAAACTTGAAATTTAATTTAATAAACCCCCCATATTTCTTCAATGACTCCATAATATGTAGTTGATGTGGAGATTGGGTTTTTGTCTCTAGAAATTGTAAAATGCATTGCTTCTATGAACAACGACACACTACTATTCTGAACTACACTTTTGTTGTCCTAATCTTTCATATGAAAAGTATATCCATTAATGTCATACCTAGACCATGTTATCAAATTTAAACTTGGACCGCCCACTAACTATCTCAATGTTTCTAATGCACCTAGTTTCACTGTCTCTTTAAACCATGGAAAAAAAGTTCTATTATGCCCATTCAAAATCCACATATCTTTATTCTTTGGATAACTTTGTTTCAGCTCATTCATATGCAATGTTATACATGGTTGAACATCTTTTATGTTATTCAAGATTTATAAATGTATCTTCTTTATCTGTTCACCTATAAATGATTTTACTTTCAAGCCATAGATCCCCTTTCCTCCAAAATTAACTCGTTTATGGCGAGATGTAGGTAAACCGATGTTCTCCATGTTTGAAAAATATCTTGTACAAAACTATGCAACCTCCTTATAAATATACTTCTCAACAATGGATGCTTCTGGTCGATATGGATTCTTAACATACCCCTTTAATATCTTCATATACCTTTCATAAGGATACATACAATGTAGATATATAGGTTCACAAATATTTATTTCTCACACCAAATGAACCATTAAATACACCATGATATCAAAAAAATATGGAGCAAAATATTTTTCCAATTGGAAATTTATAAAAACCACTTCATTCTCCAAAATTTTCAAAACATTAAAATCAACAAACTTATTAAAAATTGAATTAAAAAAATAACACACCTTCATGATAGTCATTATAACAAGGGTGGCCTTTACTCTACACAATTCAACTGGTAGGAGTTGTTTCATCATGATGTGAAAGTCATGAGATTTCATACTTATCAAATTCAAATCCTTTAAAGACACAAAATTTTTTACATTTGAAGAATAACCATATGGCACTTTGTTATCATCAAGAAATTGAAAAATTCTAGTTTTCTTCCACTTGGATAAGGTATGAAAAGATGAGGGTATGGATGTTCTCCTTCCATGAGGAGTGGGAGCCAACTCCAAATGTATTCCCATTAAGAGTAAATCCATTTTTGCATTCAACCCATCTTTAGTCTTTACTTTAATATCTAAAAATGTTCCAATAAAACATTCATAGATATTCTTCTATACATGAACGACATCAATGTTATGTTTCACCTCATGATATCTCCAATATGGTAGCTCAAAAAAAATTGATTGTTTCTTCCAAATATTTATATCATTACCAGATTTTTGTGTCTTTCAGAATGTCACATCAATTTTTTCACCCTATCAAAATATTGATCAATGGATAATGGTTTTAGAGAAATATTAGATTCCTATGAGCCATTAGATATATTTTTCAATCTTTTATAAGAGTTATCCATAGGCAAAAACATTCTATGACCCATGTATACTGTCTTCCTCCCATAATGCAGTTGAAAATATGAAATTTGTTATTCACAAATTGGATAAGCTTTATGCCCCTTAACAATGTATCGAGAAAAATTTCCATATGCTGGGAAGTCATTTATAGTGAACACAATCATTGCATGCAGTTGAAAATATTCCATTTTATAAGAATCATACACCCTTATACCTTCCTCCCATAACAGTTTCAAATCATCAATTAATGGTGAAAAGAAAACGTCAATATCATTTACGGGTTGTTTTGGTCCGCTGATCATTAAACTAAACATTACATATTTTATCTTTATACAATATTCAAGAGATAAGTTTTAAATTACCAATAAAACAGGACATGAACTATGTGTTCTACTAAGGATTCAATATGGATTCATTCCATCTATGCACAGTCCAAGTTTGAGATTTCAAACTTCATTTCTAAATGTAAGAAACTGGTGATCAATGTTCTTCCACTGTGGACAATCAGCTGGATGATGTATTTTTCCATCACATATTTGCTCATCAGCATGCCATATTATCCTCTTTGCATCATGTGAATTAGAAAATAAACATATCAAACAAGTAATTATAGGAAGTTAACAAAATTCTTTAGCAAGGGTCTCTAAAACTTCCGAATCATCCTTTGATTTTTCTTTCAACTTATACCATGATGTCCCACATTTAGGACACTCTGAAAAAATATTTGTATTCTTTCCTATATATCACATTATCATTCAAGAAGTAATGTATTTTCCTATAACCCAATCATATCGGGCATAATATTTTCTTGTCCTTATAATGTGAATCTGGAATATTTTTGTCTTCAGGAAGAATTTCTTTCAACAATTGTAGCAGCTTTGTAAAACTCTTGTCACTCCATAAATGATTCACCTTTAAGTTTATCAATCATAACACCATTGATAAAACTATATATTCTATATAACCTGGATACAATGGTTTTTCTATATCACCATATAAACGCTCAATTGTCAGTTGTCTCTCAATTGTCTCAACTTCAATATCATGGATCATTTCATTAATTTTATTAGATTTATCATCTGGAAAAGAACCATCATCGATAGATATAAAATTCTTCCTGGTTTCACCATGAAAAATCCAAGGGTTTTAGCTCAAATTAAAACCATGTAGAATTAAATGATCTTTGATCTCTCTGCTATTTACCTTCTTCAAATTTATACATTTTAGGAATGGATAGAAAAACATGTCATTGTTTGAAATATTGTGTTTATAAAATTTCAAAAAAGCATTGACACCTTCCACATATTCATCACATATTCGAGGTTCATTAATCCAAATTCAATTCATTATCTACAAAAAATATCAAATATAAATATAAAAAACAAAGGTAATAATTTATAAAATATTGAGATTAGAAATGATATCGAAAAATATAGAAAACTAAGTATGGAAACATTTGAAGGAAAATAGAAAATTTTTATGAGAAAATTCATTCATGCAGAAGGAATTACAAAATATAATCCTTTAAAAAATGTCTCTAGTAAAAATAAATGAATATAACCTTATGAAATTATTAAAAAATATGTACAAAAATATCCATAAAACAATATCCATAAAAAATATATAGAATAAGAACAACTAGTTCGTAATTGATTATTAATTAAAATAAATAATTTATTCAATATTGTAATTAATAATATACTCTAATCATAAATTGAATATTAGTTTAAAAAAATGTCACATTAAATAAAATTATGAACTAATTAACACATTATAAAATTAGAAGTATAATATATAGTCTCAATCATGTGAGACATGCACTGAGAATTCGACTTTAACTTGTTCCAACAAGCTATAGACCTAAAAAATAGCAACCACATTTGATTTTACTATTATGTTACATTCTTATAATGTTACTTTCTTATAATTGAATAAATCAACTGTGAAAAAATGGAATTATAATTTAAAATATAATTTATATTACAATGATCTACGTGATACAATTATTTAAAATTCAACATGTCATAACACCTTATATTATCATTATATTTGGTTGTATGATATCAAGACAACATTCCTTACTATAAAACATTTGGAAGATTTCTATATGGCACAAGAAGATGGGTTAGTGAAACCAATTAAAGACTATAAGGTATGCATGTTTTTTAAATCCATTTAGGGATCAAACAAATAATCATAATAAAAAAATATTTGTTAGATGAATCCAATTGAGAGTTTGGTTTTATTAAGAATAAAAATGTTCCAAGCAAGCATATTCTATTAGTTGAGCGACTCTTACATATGGGCTATTGGGGAATCTTATGCATCATAATCCTTTTCCAAATTTTAGAAATATCATCCTCTTATTAGAATATTTATAAGGTTTTACCCCTTTGAAGGAAAGTTTTCATAAATTTTCTAGTGACTTATGCATTTAAAATATACCATCACTTTTCCAAATTCATTGATCATCTAGAATTTAATCACATTAAATAAGGAGATTTCATCTTTTAGATATCTTAAAATTCAATAGAAAAGATTCAAAGTTTTGTAAGAATTAAATGATACACTAATTAATACCTCATTTAATTACTAAATCACTTCTTAGCATGAATATTTATATGAAAATTCTAGACCATTCAAGTTAAAATCTATCAAAGGTGGTTCAATATAAGGGAAATTAAACATGAATCTACTATAATAAATAACTAGACCCTATGAACTATTACCCACTATAAGGTTTGTTTGTACCACTAATTAAATAATCCCCTCTATATTTGAAGGTTTTACTACTACCCTATACTAATATGTTGAATCACTAAAGAAATGAAACTCATTGTTTTTATATAACATACTCTGAATCAAACACTATAAATCCAAATAAAAAAATCTAAATAACACAGAAAAATGTATATCAAACTCAAAATTAAAATCATGAAACAACTAATTAATATAATAAAAAATATATTCAAACCATTAGGCGAGGAGATTGGAGATGAACATATCTATAACTGAATGCACAATGACGAAGATGAAAAAACCCAATTTATGAAGATGGTAATGCAAGAATGAAGAACAACTCATTGAACAATAATCAGTTAGATATGTGAAGCCAAAGAATGACCAAAAAGAGAGAAAAAAATAGTTTGAGACTTACTTCAGATGCGTAAACCAAGTTCGATGAAACCCTATGGTTCGATTTAGGTCCTAATTCTTTCACCACCAAATTGAAGAAACCATAAATTTAGGGCTTCAAAAAGAGTCAAACGAGAGGTCCATCGTGAAACATGCAGATTACATAATGAAACCCTCGAGTGATACATAAATTTTTGAAAAGTTTTTTATGTCAGTTATATTATAATCGATGTGAAAAATGAATATTCAAGATTTTTTACATCGATTATACTACAACCGATGTAAAATCCCACTCTTTCACATCGGTTAAATTATAAAACCGATGTAAAATAGAAGTGAATAAACACTTTTTTCACATCGATTTTGATAAAAATTGTCATAAAAAATGATTTTCACATCTTTTTTTATAAAAATGATGCGAAAAATTAATATTTACATATTTTCACGATGGTTATAAATAACCAACATGAAAACTACGTTGCAAAAAATTGTTTTTCTACTAGTGATTATAGATATGCTATTGCTTAGTTTTAGTTCATTAATTTTAATTATTATTACTGTAAGACATTGATATAAAACCATATGCAATATCTAGCAAATATGATCTATGTAACCCAAATCAATATATTATTTTTTCATGTCATTTTAATATGGTTCAATATGATGTAATTTTATTAAAAAATTATAATTGTAAAAATTATGTTAAATGATAAATATAAAAAGTTAAAATAATTTTACTATATTGAAAAATAATAACATTGTGAAATGGTATACCTAATCATGCTAATTATTTTATAAATTAATTTATATTTTTCATTTCATTAGTTGTGACATTTCAATAATTTCAAAGAATACAAAATAATATAGTTTTAAAGGTCATATTCAAGTGTCACATATCAATTATTTATTTGATGATGTGCAATATTTGTTTTTCACGTACCTTGAAATATGGAATATACAATGTTTATTTTGTTTAGTAATGATGGAACAATTAAGTACAAGTCTGCAGGTTGGTAGAAGTTTTGTGTTTTTTGGAGGTTTTATGGGGTTGATAAAGTCTTGTAAAAATTCTAATAATGATTTGGAAGTATTCCTGTGAAGGAAGATCTAATCATGATATAGTGAGGAGATTATATCATAGAGGAGGTTGCGTAGGATTAATTTGATACAAGTGATGATCGGTTACACCCTAGTGACTTTGATCACCCATCACCAAAATTGATCACACCATAATAAGAACACCTGAAAATTTGGTGAAACTCTAGTTAACCAAGAATAGAGTGTCATAATGTAGTGGATTTCATCACACAATAATATAAACTTCATATGATTACAAATTTGGTGAAGTATTAATTATGATGAGTGACCACAATGCACAAGACCATGAAAAGTTAGTCCAGTGATGGTTAAGGTTATAATAATGTATCATGACTCCAATAGAGTGAACACACTATAATAGTTCCATAATTCGAAGAGATTTAATAGGATCACATCAGGATTATAAAGGAATTTAAAATGAAATTTTATCCATATTTTGTGGATTGACAATTTAAAAAGGATCATTCTATAATGAGAGATATCAAAACACAATCTAGAAAATTTGAGGTATGTCACACCGTAATACTTGGAGTCACTCAGTGATGAGGTGGTTTCCAGAATATTTTTAAAATTGGAATATTTTTTGAATTAGAGGAAGATTATATTTGGTGTTGGTTATTTTAATTGATAGATTATGGATTCCCTAGGGACTATCCTAGTGGAAAAGGGCCTTGTGGGGTGTTTGGAAGGTCTCAGGTTTGAGTCTCCCTGGATTCTTATATGTGTGTGTTTGCATATTTATTTGTAGCTTTGTAGTTCCCCTTCCCCGAAAATTTATAATTGATATATTATGGATAGTTTAGATTTCAAATTATCATGTGGAATGTAAAAATTTAAAGGTGATGGTTTTTAAGTTTTAATTTAAGGAAATGGGGGGAGTGAATTTAGGAAACTACTTGGTAGAGTGGTTTATCCACGCGGTTTCCACATCATTAATGTGAAGGGATCAGCCCCCAAATATGGTTAAATTATGGGTCATTTTTATATGTTGATTTTCACATGTACTATTTAGGTTTTTTGTAATGGTGGTGCACTTGGTAGGTGACACATGAGATACTTCCTTGTGGATGGAAATTAGTGGGATCATAGGGAAAATGGATGCTTTCTTCACATAAAGGGAGTATGAGCATCTCACATAAATATGAGTAGGCCATTCCATACATGTGGGGAAAGACATCTGGTGTGAGACACATTGTTAGAGTTGGTGTCATGAAACCAAATTCTATGTACTTTATGATTACCTGTATTCATTATTTTAAATATTAATAAACTACTTATCACATCATGATTGTTCTTTCATGTGACATAAAATGTGGTAATGTACTAAGAGTGATTATTGTACTGAAATCTCATCGTAGCTCCCCACTATGATGAGAATCAATAAGTTTCATGACAGTATTCTTAATATTCTATAGATTAATGATATCATTTGGTGGGGCTCAGATGATATAGACCATCAGAAGTGAAGACTCATAGAACTTTGATGCACTTTCTCATGGTGTATACCCTTGGTAATTTTATGTGCAAGAGATTATGGGAATATGAACCACTGGTAGGAAATCCATATTTAAATGTGCCATTGAATATTGCTACTTGCAGATGTGTGTATCGATCCTTAAACTTTAATATAATTATTAATGGATATTATTAGTCACTTACTTTGATTTATTGATGAAAACCATGATGAAATATGGTTACGGTGAAGTGGGATATGTTGAGTGCATCATGAGTGATATTACATCAATGGATAATGTGAGAAAGGATTGTTCCATTCTATTATTTATCAAAAGTTGATATCTTAGGAACTTTGATGAGAATAAGACTACCTAAATAATCTAATAGTCATGGTGTTCTTAGGTAGGTTAATTTCTGGAAAGTCAAAGAATTAGTCATCATACAAATAGGTTGATGACACCAAAATGAATCCTACTTGATTAGATATATCTTGATTAAAAGACTATATTACACATTAAGTGTTTTTATGAGGTTGTATATCATTGTGAAATTAAATTATTTCTCTATGGGTGTCTTGATATGTTGATACAACCTAACCCTAGACTTTGGGCAGATCCTCCTAATTCTATAGAGAAAAAGGTCTAGAGGGTCACACACTACATGCATCTAAAACCTCAATTAAATATTAAATAGTATTTATTATTTAACATTTTGAATAAATATTATTCTTGTACATGGATTAATAATTATTCATGTTTGGTTGATCGTAAATATTCATCCACTAGTTATTCAAGAGAATATTTATGAGAAGAATGTTTAACAAATATTTATTTGTTATTTAGTGTATATAATATTTATTTATTTATGGGTGAATAATGAAGTGATATTTATCTATTAAATAAATAGTCATTATTCAAGGCCTGATAAATATTATGGAGAAATAATAAATATAGTTTAAAGGTCTGGTGAGAAATAATATATATTAAATATTATTTGAATAAATTTTAAACAATTTATTCAAGAAATAATATATTATTATATTTATGTTTTTTCACAAGTAAAGAAATAATAATAATATTATTATAGACATGAGGTTTTGTGGGGATAAATTAAATAATAAGGGTGCATGTTCAATTATTATTTTCTAACCTTATCACTATTTAAACCCAATTATATTATTTTCAACATGAAGGCTAGCCATTTTTGGTTGTGAACAATGAATCTGAAGAATCCTCTCTATCCCTTGAGAGCTTCTCTCCAATAATTCTCTCAAGAACAGAGAGTGATCCCCATTCACCATGCCTCTTAATTCTAGAGAGATCAAGAATAGTCCTTTGAAGTGATTCTTGAGGTGATCATAGAAAAACAACACAAGTGTTAGGGTATTCTACACCAGCACTCAAATATTCCTATAGAATCTCTCTAAGGTTTGTGGTGAAAGTGTGGATCACTGTTGAAGATAATATACACTTGATTTTATGATACAATGATGGTACGATATAGAGGTGTCATTAGATTCATCAAAAAAGAAAGAATTCATCACAAGGTAATTATTTTAATATTTAATTAATTATAAATAATTATGTGATGATATTATGTTTAGTTCTAACATTATCATGTCAGTTAATGTCTAATTTAATTTTGTAGGTCATGACATTCTTCATCATGTATATCTTAAATTAATCACCGATTACAAAAAAAGTCAAGATGAGAATTGTAAGAACCCCATTTTTTTATGAGGTAAAGATCATTTAATTTCTAGTATAATTATTTTTCTTTGACCTAATATGGATGCCTAGTGAGGATATGGAAGAAACGAGGATGTTCAGGCCTTTTTTGAATCCTAGAACCCTAGTCAGTGGAAAAAATCACAAGGCTGCATGGTTAGTAGAAACCATGTCGACCAGTCCGCAAGTTTTTTCCTAACTTTGTTGGGTGCTCAGTGGGTATACATGAGACTCATTTTTAGATGAAACCATGAAACTTAGGCTGAAAATCCATGTGAGGGCTCTACAGTTTTTTCACAGAGGGAAATAACACAGTTTGTGCACAATTTCCCAAACTGTGCACATGAACTGTGTAAGGAGGGTATTGAGGCAGTGCATGGTACATGGTTGGTGCATGGTTTGGACAATCGTGAAACCAAACCATGCCCCCCTATTTTTTTTTGTTAAAATCACCAAATTTTCCTTAATGGATTATATTATTAAACCCTCTATTCCTTTCTCATTTACAATGTACATGAGGTCCATATTCCTCCCATTTAAGTTGCTCCCCCCATCAAGCTAGGTTCTGGGATAATTCCTATATATGGACTATAATTATACTTATGATTGTATCATTGGATAGCCACCAATGATTACTCTATTCATATTATATATTTAATCATTTGTCTTCCTCTTGATGGAGTTATTTTGGTACAGGCTCTTATAACCTATTTTTAGGGCATTCATCCATTTTTCCATTTTCTTATGATCAGGACCAAACTAAATTCCAATACTAGACAAGTGATTCTCTATAGGCATAAGGTAGGTGTCATAGTAATTATCCCTAAAAGTTGTGATGATTTATATTATGAGTTGTGTTCTGCACATTGGTTTCACCGTACATTTCCACTAAATTGAATAAACCTTCAATTGTTTTCCTTAATTGAGAACCTAATGACTCTCTTATCCCCCTTCAATTGTTTACAACCCTTGAGGTGTTCTAATGAAAATTTCATCATTATTTAAATTTATAAATGGAAAAAACATCTTTTATATGGTTTTGGTTTGACTTTTAAATTGTGATACCATAAATGAAATGGATAATTGTTGTGGTGTAGCATGGATAATACACATATCAAATCATACCAATTTATATGGTAAGTGAGTGGTATGCTCACATCACCTATTAAAAAAGAATAATGGATATTACCTTATTAATAAGAGATGATATTGAATTATGAATTATTTGTTGGATCTTATTAAATCCTTTGACTAATTATCACTATTAGGATAAATGGGCACGATAACCCCTATGTTATGATACTGGGCATGGTTTCTCTTTTATAGTTTTTTATATACGGGCATAGAGACCCTTCTAATGTTATGATAAATGGGAATGACGACACTCATGCATTATCATATGAGCATGGAATCTCTTATACTATAGTTGTGATATAATCATGGTGTCCCTATATTCTGATACAATTATAGTGTCTTTATATAGTGATTTGGGAATGGCGTCCCTATATTATGATAGGTTCATGGAAAACCTTATGAATTATGATACATGGGAATAATGAACCTTAATATTATATGTGGGAATGATGACCCTTAATTCTATATACAGGCTTGAAGACCCTTACTATTATGATTCAGGCATGGTTACCCTACAGTTATGATAATGGGCATGGCATACCTTATTTTGTGACACCGAGCATGGCGTACCTTGACACTCGTGAGACTCATACGACAACCCATGGATGACTTAGTTATGCCTCAGTTCCATTCTATTAGAAGTATGATGTATACATACCATATATTTATATACAGATATTATCCAGTATATGTCAAAGTAGGTAGCGTCAACCTGGCATCCTTTAGGAACCAGAGCCGACCCATTACAACTTTTATTACTGATTTATATTATTTCCCACACACTACTATAGTATATGAACTGATTGGATATTTATAGACACCATTGGTGGTGGATTACTAAGTTTATCTCACACCCTATCTGAGCTACTGATGCTACCTGAGAAAATTATATGGATGCGGATAGGGATATGGGAAAGCGCCAAGTTGTTGATACTTGTGTTTCTTGTAGTACGCGAGTAGGGAAGCACATGACCGAGCTATGTCTCATGATCCTGTTGGAGATAGTCTTTTTTGGCCTTTTTTCTCTTTTGTTACATATACTGTATTGCATGCCTACTGCCATGCCTACCAATTTACTTTTTCTAGATACATGTATAATGACATTACTTTTTCTTACATTACCATTACATCATTTTAATCATAAACAACATAAAATAATTACATGAAAAATATCAAAAGGTTTACTTTCTTGGTCAAATTAGGACCATACATAACATTTAAAAAATAAAATGTAAACATTTATTTAATTCCTTCTTCTCTAGATTCTTATTGGCCCTTGAATTCTCCTTAGTCCAAGTAGTCACATGAGGATATACATCAAAAGGGGTGAGATAAAATCTCAGTAAGGGGATAGATAAGAACATAAAACAATATAAAATGGGTGAGTATAATCATTATCATCATAACATAGTCATATGATAATAATATCAAGAGGAAGCATCAAGAAAAGGCATGGAATGTGGCAATGAAAAAAATGAAACATTATGTCTTAGCGGTTAACTACCACACATTGTTGTGAAAAAATGACAACATCATGATCAAATATATTTCACTTTATCTAATGAGGTTATTCAAATTACCCAATGAATTGGAGTTCTATATAATTCCGGGTTCACCCGTCACATTATAACATTTACATTGCACTGCATAATTCCAATCGTACCCATCACATCACAACATTTACATTATCATGCATTCCACATAGAACATATATCAATATTAAACATATAAAAAACCATGGAAAGGAATGAGTTTAATTTCATAAGCATACATTAATAAACATTGGGTTTCCAAATGAAATAGGGAGTAACATACTTGATATAGGAATCACGAACCTTGAGTGAAGAAGAAACAATCATGAGAAGTAAAAGGTGTGTTTTTTTGAAAGAAGAGTTATTTTTGAAAATATAGTTTTTTTCATAAACACATGTAGAAAAAATTTATATCTTATAAAGGTAATATAATTATTAATAAATTATATTTAAGGAATATCCATACAGAAAATGGGGTGAAATAGGGAAAACCCAAAGAAAGAGAGTTAATTTGGAGAATTCATCTTTCCTTGGTTCCGAATGTTTCCTTCACTTTAATATCCTATATAATCACATTAGATTAATTAATTAACAATTAAAGAACATTTTATAAATTAATTTGATTCATTACGGTTTTATTAAGTTCATTTATGAGATGTTTTATGAGTTATAGAGTTTAATTTCATCGTTCAATTGCATTTGTTTTCATGGTTTTCATTATCGATTCACTTGTATACACAAATGGAAGTTCATGTAAAATTTGAATGAATATCCAGAATTGTTATTATATGTAATTAATAATCTTAAATAAGTTTTAATGGTATTATAAATAATTTGGTTATATGGAATGAGGATGAATCATTAGATAAAAATTAATGATGGTCGTTTAATGTTAATTTTGGAGGGTTTTCAATCATAATGAACTCGTTTTGTTTTATCATTTATCATTAGGTATATAAGTTAGTTACAGAACATAAAATGAGTTATAAAATAAAAATTAAAATCTATTTCTAACCATTTAATGGTTTTATTAGCATACTTGAAGGTGTTAAAGGAAAATGAAAGTGCATTGCCTATGATGTCGGTAAATTGACACATCAAGGGCGATGATTTAATTTTTAAAATAAAAGAGAGAGAGTGTGGAGTTTAATGATGAATATTACATTAAAATGATATAGTTATAGTATATAAAACATAATAGAGTTATCATGCCATTTTAATGTAGGTAGTTTAGGAGATAATAATAAAATAAATAAAATTGAAATGAAATTAAAAGAAAGAGAGAAATGATTTACCTCTTGAATTTATCCTCCTTGAGTACCTACTTAGGGAAAGGTTTTTGGTCTTTTGATGAGACCAATAGATCCCGGAAGTTGGTTAAGGACTAGGGAAGAGTACTGGGCAGAATTTACGAAAGTCTTAAAGCTTGATAGGTGTGAGGAGACGAGGGGGTGGGGGTGGTATTTATAGTGGAGGAGAGACGTGTTTTCTCAATATCATATTCACTAGTTTATTATTTTGGCTCAAGACTATGAATAGTTTGATAATTATCTATAAATATATTAAAATAATTAAGGATGGACCTAGATTAAGGTTCTTACATCAGCTTCACATAAAAAATGTCTAAAAAATTCATGTATTTAGCATTTATAAAAAATTATTGTATTTTACTATTCATAAAAATTCAAGTATTTCAAAAAAATACAAAAATTTCACATTAACCATTTTTCAACATATAGAATTAAAAAATTATCTCCATTTTATGAAAATAATTTTTTAAATATGTGTAATTTAATTTTTATTAAAATCATCATTTACTTGGAAAATACAAATTTTAAAATTATAACCAATTTTATAACACTTTGAACAATTACTTTAGGTATCAGAAAATTTAATTAAAATCATAAAAAAATAAAAATACTAATTTATGGATACATTTTTTGAAAATAAATTTTCTTTTAAATTATTAAATTAGTCATAAAATTATAATTAAATATTTATGACTTATAAAAATGCCAACACTTAATTAATAATTTTTAAAAAATTTATATACTTAGACTATGATATAATTATACCATTATTTTATAAATTTTATTTATACTTTAATGGGTGAGGTTACTATTCATTTGGATGGTTTACTATTTATAAGGTTCATATTACTATTCCTAAGGCCAAATTACTATTTCATCAGTATAAGTTCCAAAACTTCTATAAATACTTTTTATTTCACCAATTATTAATTTATAAAGTTTTAAATATGGACTATGTAACACCCCAAATTTCCATGTTACACTTCTCATTGAATAATACAATAGCTTGCGTTGTACGCAACTTCGAGTTTTAGCACATCACGACCATTCAATCTAGCCATTTAAAAAGCAGTTATGAATAGTAATACCCACTTTTTGAAATTTTATAAATTTTAATTTTCAAAATGGACTTAATTTTTGGATTTTTAATATCAAAATTAGCTTAGGGTGAATTTTTGGTATTTTTTGAAAACTTTCAATTTTTGATGAATAGTGAAAACACTGCGTTATTGTTTAAAACTGACTTTTTATTTAAATAATTTTTTAAATTTAAATTTATTTTAAAGTAAAAATAGATAGATAATACCTATATTAGTCCAATTTAATTCATTGAAGTCATTTTATAATAAGATTAGATATATAAAATTTTATTGAATTTTTTAAAGTCTTTTACCCACCTTCAAGGCACATTTGCAAAATTTCATAAAACGTAATTTTACCGATTCTGTGAATTTAATTTACAAAATATGAGAGAAATTTTTGAAATAATTAAGTAAAATTTGGTTTAATAGGATGAAAATATTTTTTTTGAATATTATCTTTTGAATTTTATTTACCACAGTTAAAAGTAAATAGGGAAATTAAAGGTAAAAATGATATTATAATTAACCTAACACATGTCCTAATTCTATTGGATAAGTTTTTTTCGACCAAAATAAATATTAGGAATAAAATATGATCCTTTTTGATCCACTTGGATTATATTAGGACATTTATTATATTTTATTTAAAGAAGAGTTAAAAGTGTTAAATTCAACTTTTAATAACTAAAACATTTTTAATATAGGGTTATACATAAGATAAACTTGAATATAAATATTCATTAGAAATAAAAAAGTATTTCATAAATCATGGTATTTTATTTATAATTTTTAGACATTAAATAATTAAATTTATTTATGACACAATGATGATGCAGTAATTACCTTATTAATTAAATATTAAAATAATTGATATTATAAATATAAAAATAATTGTAAATTGAGAATTTTGATGCATTCCAAGAATTTTATAGGTTAATATGACATTTTAGGGTTGATTAAATAATTTGTTTTTCGAAGTGATAAAGTTATGACTTTCACAAAAACCAAATACTAAATAGTGTCAAAATTAACATAAATGAGTTTTAAAAAAATACTATATTATTAAATTATATAATATTCCTAAAAATATAACATTCAACAAAAGGACTTATATAATGATATATATGTCATTAAAGAACCACTTGGGGTTCTATTGACATTTTATAGTAAGTTTATTAACCATGTAATATAAAAATACAAGAAGATATGGTAAAATTTAAACTATTTAACTAAGAGTTAAATCTAAAAGATAAGGGTAATATGTTGACCTAAACTTGTCTAAAACCTATCATTTGAGAATATTTCGACCCATACCCACCTTATCCTATAAATAAATCAATTCGGATCCATGAGAAACCAAAAATGATTTTATAATAAAATAATATTTTAAGCTTTTCCTAAAGTGGCCCTCACCTCTTTTATAAAAGGGTACTTCCCCTTCTCTAAAAATCACACCTCCAAAGCCATTTGACTTGGCCAAAAACTACTAAAATATCTTCCCAACTACCCTCAATTGAACCTAGAGTCCTTTTATTATAAATCCAACCTATGGAGCCCTTTTGTTCAAATCAAAAGGAAGAACCCGAAGAAGAGGTAATTACTTCATCACCTCTTTCAAAGTTCTTTTCTTCTTCCAGTTCCTATTTATTTATTGTTTCCATACTAAAATAATAACTCTAGTACCTTATATGTACTTATATGTTATTATAAATATGATACAACCATATTCATTATTCTATCCATCCTATCAATGACAAAGTCACCATACATGTGTATGTACGGCTTACCGTCTCCACGTCGTGGTGTTGTTTGTTGTTCATCACTTCATTATTTGGATGGGTATAATAATGAGAATAACTGATGTAAATAATAAATATAACATTTTAATTATTATTTATATATAATATACCATCCAATTACATAAAATTTCACCACTAATATAATGATATTGTCACTCATGCGTACGCACGACTTACCGTCTCCACGACGCGATGAGATTTCATTCCCCATCGTAACCATTCAAGAATAATTTTCATTTTATGATTCAAAATAAATTTTAAGAACTTAATATCATTCTTGATATGAATCAAATACATCCTATCCATAAAAAACATTAATTACATTACAAAACATAAAAAGGAAAATGAATAAGTCAACACCCAAAACAATGATACTACTGAAATATCATTAGAAAAGCAATATTATAAGATCATATATGATATCATATTTATGCATGCGATTATTTTATAATTTAATAAAAATTATTTAACTATTATACAGTAGGTTAACATACCCTCAACCAAGGAAAAGTACAAGGTAAGGGTTAATTTTACAATCTCTTAATTATCTGAGGTTGTTTATATGTAAGTATCTACTGGGAATTCTTTATCATCCACATATGTGTTTTTTAAAAATGTATTTCAATTTTTTTAATATTTCATAGAATATGGGTTAAATTCATTTATACCCTTTTTTTACTTTTTATAAAATGTTTTGAAAGGAATCTTTCCATCATTTTCCAAACAAGTTACTTTACGACCTTTTTCGACAAATTAAGGTAAGAATTATTTTTAACTTATATGGAAGGTGCGGCCATTTTCTACCATTATAATAGCTTCAAATATTCCCTTACAAGCTTATAAGAATATTTTCAAAATAAATGTTTTCTTTTATAATTACATGTATTTTAAATGATTTCAAAATTTTAAGAGATATTTCTCTCAAATAGTTTTGATTTCATCTATGTCGACATCCTTTGATGGATTTTACACTTATTTGAAATTGATTTATTATGATAAAATCTTCTATATTGTATTGAAGGTTTTGTGATATGTTTAACTGTGGATGTGTTATTTTTATACTATTCATGGTTTATGGTTAAAGTTTTAACATTACATATGATTGTTTTAATACGAATGTTTATGTTATGTTTCAACCTTTTTATATGAGGAATGCATTGGACTTAGTAAGTGACGGGTGGATCCCTCTATAACTCCTCGATGCATTGGTAGGTCTCATGAGACAAACTAGTGTCTCGGAATAATGCCTTGAAAAAATCTTTTTTGTAGTCTTGGCATGAGGCCTTGACTATGTGGTTATGATGTCTAGCATTATGCATTCTATCATTATGAAATTAGCTATTGATATTACATGTGATTATTAGACTAGTATAACATCTAAATGAATAAGTAAATGAAATTATTCAATTTGTCTTTTCCATATTATGCTGATGTTTATGTTTAAAAGGATTGTGTTTTAGTCTTATAAATTACCTTAAATTTGTATGCTTATTTATGATAGTTTCTTCTATATTGTTATCCTTACTGAGCATCTGAGATCACCCCTTTCTATGTTTTATTTTTCCTAGTATGCGAAGAAGTATATTATGATTAAACTATAGGGATAGGCCAAAGGATATGAGTGTGTTCAAAGGGGAAACAATGTTGTTTTTTTATTTCATGATGTAATGTAAAACTTATGTATGTATCTAGTAATTACAAGGATATTAAACTAATCAGTATTTCAAGACTTGATCTCTTGTGATCATGACAATGTTATGTAATAATGCAAAAAATCTAGGTAACTAGGGTCAGGGCATTACAGTTGGTATCAGAGGAAGTTTAGTACAAACCTTGGAAGCTATATTTAGAAAAAATATGATTAGAGAACATTACCCTAATATAAAATTTGAGGATTAGTATAGAAAAACTTAATAGAATTTTGGTAATGTAGAGATTTTGTGAATTTTCCAAGCAATACATCTCTGTCTGGGTATGACAAGGTAGAGGTGGTTCTGGCACAGATGTACCTAGGAGTGAAAACTACAACAAGGAGTTTTGGGCTTGACTTAGGGTATCCTAGTACATGATAACGATACTTACTTCACTCTTGGTTATGAAACTCCTGAGGGATATGCTTAGGATAATTCAAATTTTCTTTACAAACCATTATGAAAAATTTATAAGTAAATACTTCCTCAAAGATTTTTTTTATGATTATGGATTATATGCATAAACTGTTCAATTTAGGTTAGGTATTTTACTAGTATAGAATTATGTATTGTGATTGATAAACTAATATAGTGTATTCCATTGTTTAGAAATGGCGCATAGTGGAAGGAATGGAAACTGTATCAACGCAAGTAATCCATGTTGGGATTTCCCTCCTACTCAAGATAATTATAGTGGAAATGGTGATGCAACTGGTGATGAATAGCTTATAACCATACCGGGACAACTCACTTAGGTTATGAATAATAAACTTACCCATATGGAGCACCCTGATCCACAACAGGGAGGATCAATGTTATACCGCTTCATGAGTCAACAACCACCAACATTAAATGGGACTGAAAATCCATTTGTAGTCAAGAAATGGATAAGTTACTTAGAGAAAATATTTCATGCTTTGGGGAGTATCGAAAGGGAAAAAGTTGTCATGGTAGTTTATTGCCTCACATGAGATGTAGATCAATAGTGATAATTAATTCAAAACTCAAAGGAAGATGAAGAAGTATCAAATAAGGAATGGAGGGAGTTTAAAGACCTTTTTATAGAAACATACTTTCCTCATGAACATCAAGCGGATATAGAATGGTAATTTCTAAGTCTAAGGAAAAAGGAGGATGAGAATGTCGCAAAGTATGAGGCTAACGTTACAAGGTTAGCAAGGAATGCTGGAGATTATATATGTAACCCAAGGAGTAATATTGATCATTTATTTTATCGTTTAAAAACATTTCTCCATAGAGAATTAGTCTCACAATCCTTTTGGTCGTATGAAGATATATTCTCATGTGCCATCAAGATAGAAAAACAATTATCTAAGTCTTATAACTTTAATTCAAAGAAAGAGAAGAAGAGATCTTCTGAACACTCTGGAAATGGAAATAAGTGGAAGAAGGGAAAAGTTGAATTTTCATCCTGCAGTAAATGAGGAAATAAATACCCTAGTACTTTCCTAAAGGGAATGGGAGTCTGTTACAAGTGTGGAGAAAAAGGCCACCAAGATCGTGATTGCAAGGGGAAGAAAGAGGATGTCAATGCTGAATGCTACAGTTGTAAATAAATGGGGGATTATAAAAATGAATGTCCTAAGTGTCAAGGAAACTTACCTCAGAAAAGGCCAAGGGAGAAAGGTCAAGCTTATGTGATCACTACTGCTGAGGTTGAAGATTCTAATGACATGGTGACAGGTACTTTCATAGTTTCCTCAAATTTAGCCAATGCTTTATTTGATTCTGGATTATCACATTATTTCATATCTTCCCAGTTTTCTAAGAAAATTAGATATTTCCAATTTGATTTAACAAGGGATTTGTCAGTCAAAACACCTTAGGGAAGTATCATTGTAACAATGTTTTTTCAACCAGTTACCATTATGGCATATAAACATGCTTTATCTACTGATCTTATTGTCATACCCATGATTGAATTTGATATAATCCTTGGTATGTATTGGATTTCTAACCATTATGTGAAAATTTATTTTAGGAAGAAGGAGGTTACAATTTTTTAGGATGATAAGGAATACCTTATCTTTATAGCAGAAACATCACCATCTGATTCTCATCTAGATCCACTCCCAGTAGCTCTACTAAATTCAATTATTAGGGAGTAAGAGAGTAAAATAACTATGGGTGAGGAAAAGAATGTTCAAATAGAGTATATACATATTGTGCAAGAATATATTGATGTGTTTCCAGTGGATTTACCTAGACATCCTCTATAATGAGAAATTGAGTTTTCCATTGACTTAATTCACGGTTCAAGGCCCATATCTAAGACCCCTTATAGAATGTCTACTATGGAATTAGTGTAAATAAAGAAAAAACTAGAGGAATTGAGTAATAAAGGATTTATTTTCCCTAGTGTTTCTCCATGTGGAGCCGCTATTATTTTTGTTAATAAGAAAGATATATCTATGAGATTGTGAATTGATTATAGGGAGATCAATGATATAACAATAAAGAACAAGTATCTCATACCTTGCATTGATGATTTATTTGATTAACTTCATGGAGCTCAATATTTTTCAAAGATTGACCTTCGATCTGGATATCATTAGTTGTGTGTGAAGAAGGAAGACATTACGAAGATAGTTTTTTGAACCAAGTATGGGCATTATGAGTTTATAGTAATGCCTTTTGGATTGACTAATGAACCCTTTGTTTTCATGGATCTAATGAACATAATTTTCAAGGAATATCTTGATGAATTTGTAGTGGTATTTATTGATGATATCTTGGTATACTCCAAAATCTATGATGATTATGAATATTAATTGAGAACTATTCTAAATAATCTTAGAAGAAATGAATTATATGGGAAGGTTAGAAAGTGTGAATTATGGCTTCAAGAGATTTCTTTTGTTGGCCATATTGCCTCTAAAGATGGAATCTATGTTGATCCTTCTAATACAAGAGTAATACAAGAATGGCTAGAACTGATGAATATAACTGAGGTACATAGTTTTATTGGTTTAGTGGGTTATTATTGGTGTTTCGTCCAGAATTTTGCCCGATTGGATAACCCATTAACCAAGCTCACATGTAAAGGGGTTAATTTTTTTTGGACAAAAGAGTGTGAAGAATTTTTTAAAGAATTGAATTGAATATTAGTCAATTATTATATATTGAATATACCATCGGGGAATGATGGGTTTGTTATTTATAGTGATTCTTCAAAGAAAGGACTGAGTTGTGTCCTTATGCAGAATGATATGATTATTGCCTATGCATCACGGAAGCTAAAAATTCATGAACAAAACTATCCCACTCATGATATTGAGTTATCAACTGTAATATTGTCTTTCAAGATATGGAGACACTATCTCTATGGTGAAAAATGTGAGATTTATACTAATCACAAGAGTTTGAAGTATATTTCACTACTACGAATGGAGGTTATACCAATGGAAATTTTCCAATAGTTTTTATAAAAAATTGGAGTAGGGGTCCTTACCCAACAGTTTCACTAAACTGTTGAAATAGTGATTTTAGATGAGTTTTACCTAATGTTTTTATCAAACCGTTGGGATATGTGAGTTTTAGATGACTTTTACCCAATGGTTTGATAAAACTGTTGGGATAGGTGAGTTTTAGAAAGGCTTTCCCAATGGTTTGTAGGACCCCAGGACACCCTGAGAGGGGAGGGGTGAATCAGGGTTTTCTTTTAAACTGGCAGATCTTGTTCCCACATTGGTAGGAACTAGTTTAACCTATTTGATGGATATGATAAGAAATCAAACATTCACTTTCAAAGAGAAAACAAAAAACTTTTTACTTGGTTCACCACTAAGGGCTACATCCAAGGAGCATATGCCAACAGGTTGTCGGTCGTACCAAATTCCACTATTCTTCACTAGTTGTGGATTACAAAGGTTTGAGAATAGTCAATCTATCCCAGGCTCACTACCTTTACAACTGTTCAGGGATAGCCCACTGCATCCCTTGGGTCACTCCCATTGACTCCCCCTGGCTCAATGCCTTTGGTGAAGTCCCAATCAGTTTATAGACATGAAGGTATCTTCAATAGATTCGCATTGAAGTATTTTAATCTTATTAGTATGAGTATATTCTTGCATCGAAGTTTGGAAATGATGCACTTGTATGCACTAAACCACCGAACTGGATAACCAGAACGTGAAAACAAGTTTCACTGATAATCACGCGCAACACAAACCTTTGTGCGCAAGACCTTACTATTGGGTGAAATATTTCCTTTTCGCATAGAAAAATATTTCATGCAACAACACCCTTTTTTGTGTAACTCAATATTTTACACACCGCCTCAATTTCTACACGTAGCTATGCCTTTTTCGCACAGCCCAGAATTTTTCGTACAACTCGGATTTTTTGTGCAAACTGGAATTTTTCAGGCAGCATGGAATTTTTCACGCAAGCCCCTTAATGTGAACCTCTTACGTGCATCTGACCTCAGATCTTCTCTAAGTCTTCAACCATATGGAATGAGGGGGGTAACCTCTTATTTATAGGCGTCTCATACCCCCGCATGAAAAACCACCTATGGTGAAAAAAACCTCTCATTTGGTGAGTAATATTTTGCGCATGTACCATTTTTCACGCACATCTCCAAATTTTTCATGCAGCCCATGCCTTTTCCATTTTTCGACGGTCTGATTCCGAAACACTATTTGCGTGAAAAACCTCGATCCACTATTTCACACACCACACTTTTTTTTCATGCCCAAATAAAATATTTCACACACAACCCTACTTTTTTACACACTACTTCCTCTTTGCGCACACCTCCTTTTACCAACAATCCATGTCTTCATTTTCCTATTTTGAGGCCCAAAAATTTGGAAAACACTGGGAAACAACACCACCTTCAATACTATTGTCTGATTGAACTGTATGATCACTTTACTAGCACACATTCTGAAATTCCACTAAGGATTGACAAAAAACACAAACCATACTCCAATTCATGCATAGAATAGCCATGGTTCCAACAATATCCCCCTTTGGGTTTGTTGGAAATCACTAAATAAATTCAATAGATCACCATCCACATGCAAACCAAAAATGAAAGAATCAACTCAGCCAACACTCTAAGTCTACGTGAGTAATGCTTGGTGTAGAAAACAAGAGAGTAAGCTTGAATTGGGTTCCTGTGTTTTGGAATTCTCAATAACACCCAAGTAAATCTCATACAGTGTCACAGAAGCATTACATTTCCATGACAATCCTGAATTTATTCTTGAATTTATTCCTTTCTCCCCCATTGAAAATAAACCCAAATACTGGTAATTTTTCATTGTTCAACTCAAAACACACTCTCCCTAGATAGTGTCTCCTCCAAAAACCTGAATCACATCCATAAATAGATTAAAAACAGTTAATGTAACTGGGGAGAGGGGTATTGCGTAACCTCTTTATGCATTGGGAGGTGGCTGAACACCGACATTCAACCGATGCTTCTCAAACACAGCCGCTGAAAGTGGCTTGGTCAGGATATCAGTCACTTGATCATCAGTTCCCACATGATCCATTCTAATCACACCTTGCTCAAATTTTTCTTTGATAAAGTGATACCTGATTTCAATATGTTTTATACGAGAATGCTGAACATGATTCTTCCTAAGATCAATTTTGATCTTGTTATCACAGTAAATTACCATTAGTTGCTTCACCCCATCACCAATATCTGTTAGTTATTGATTCATCCATAGTAGTTGATTGCATGACTTTGTAGCGAATATATACTCAGATTCAGTAGTACTAAGAGAAGTACTTTCTGGTTTCTTGCTCAACCAGCCAACACATTTATTCCCAATATAGAATTCTCCACCACTGGTGGACTTTCTGTCAAATGCATCTCCAACTGAGTCAGCATCAGAAAACACTGATAATTCACTATCCCTACTTACATAAAATTATAACCCAAAGTTATGAGTACCTTGAATGTATATAATGATTCTTTTTTACTACCTCCATATGTTCCACCTTTGGATTACTCTAAAAGAGGGCCACTAGACATGCTGCAAAGACAATATCTGGTCAGGTCGCTGTCAGGTATAGTAGGCTCCCAATGATCCTCCTGTACATGGTGGGATATACAGAGGTCCCATCCTCATGCTTTCCAAGTTTGGTTCCAACTGAAATCAGAGTTGACATAGGTTTGGAGTCATTCATATTAAATTTCTTTAGCAACTCTCTTGCATAATTTTCTTGAGAAATGAAAGTGTAATCTTTATTTTGAGTCCCCTGCAGCCCCAAGATATATGTGAGCTCCCCAATCATAGAAATTTCAAATTTTGATTTCATGTGATTGGAAAATTCATCCACTGATTTCTGCCTGCTTCCACCAAATATAATGTCATCAACGTAGACTAGAACCATGAACTGATCTTTTGGAGAATTCTTCACATATAGATTATGATCTAATCCTCCTCTTTGGAATTCCAGCTTCTTGAGATAAGAGTCTAGTTGGGAATACCATGCTCATGGAGCCTACTTCAAACAATATAGAGCCTTATTTAGTTTTCAAAACTTTGTTTCATCAGTACTAAGAAGAAAAACCACTAGTTGTTCAATATAGACTTCTTATTCAACTACACCATTCAAGAATGATATCTTGAAATCCATTTGATATACTTTAAATCCTCTTTGGAGTTCCATGGAAAGAAAAAGCTTGATTGAATCCAGTCTAGCCACTGGGGTAAAGGTTTCTTCAATATCAACACTTTTGATCCAGGAGTATCCTTTACATACCAGTCATGCTTTGTTTCTAATAACACTCACATGCTCATCAAACTTGTTCTTGAAGATTTATTTTGTACCAATAACATTGTGACATTCAAGTCTCTAGACAAGATCCCATGTCTGATTCTTTTGAATCTGATCTAACTCTTTATTCATGGCTTTCACCCAAAGATTCATCCTTTGCTTCTTCTTCAAATGAGGATGTATCCACAACTGAAAGAAATGAAGATTGTGTGTTATTCCTCATCCTCATTGTTTGTGTGGGTGCATTCCTATCCCCAATTATGTTAGGTGGATAAATCTCAGCTCTTCGATTTCTTTTATGTGGTTCAGGTTCATTCTCTCCAGCCATGGTTTCCTCTTTAGATTCCTCTTCTAATTTAACATCATGATGTGGCAGCTTAGTGTTTTGTACACATTCCTCTATCTCTGTATTTGAAATTTCTCCACGTTCACTTTCTTCCTCACTTTCTATCACATCATCATATGGAATCCTTGAAGAATTTTTGGTTTTCTCTTCAATGATCTTAACACCACTGCTTTCCACAATACTTCATAATCACTTGTTGAAACACTTATAGGCTTTGTTGTTCATTGAGTATCCAAGGAAAATTCCTTCATCTACATTGTCACCACACTTACCTTGATTTCCTTCTTTATTCCTGATGAAGCACTTACTTCCAAAAACAAAAAAGTATTTCAAATAGGGCTTCCTTCCATGCCATAATTAATAATGTGTCTTCGTCTCACCCATATAAAGTCCTGTTCAATTTTGAATATACACTGCATATTGAATGACCTATTTCCAGTAATTCCGTGGGATACGAATTTCAATCACCATAGTTCTTGCCATGTTGTTAACCTGTCGATTTCTGTGCTCAACAAATCCATTTTGCTATGGAGTTATCACAATAGCTACCTCATGTTGTATCCCATTCTTCTCTAGGTAGTTTTAAAATTCAATGGATTTGTATTCCCCTCCATTGTCTGATCGCAAAACTTTGATTGTTCATCCAGTATCATTCTCGGAGATTCGACGATACATTTTCATGCAGTCAAGCAATTTTTGTTTCCTATGTATAACCATTACACATGATATTCTACTTTAATAATCTATAAAATGGATGAAGTAACTTTCTCCATGAGTTCCAACAACATTTATTGGGCCATATACGTCTATATGAATGAGATCAAGAAGATGTGATTCCATTTTCTTCTTTGGATGATATTAACTGCAGACCATCTTCCCACGAATGCAAGAATCACAAGAATTTTCCCGTTCACATTTTAGAATGGGGATATCCATGACTATATTTAGCTTAGATATATTTTCCATGTATTGTTGTTTAATGTGCCCCAGTATTCGATGCCACCGATTTTTTTCTTCTTCAACAGAAAAATTACAAGAGTTCACTTTGCTGTCAACCTGATATAAGTTTCCATCTATTCTACAACCTTTCATAAGAGAATTACCTATTTTTACCTTTATAGTGCATCCTTTTTGATTGAATGTTACTATGATCCCTGAGTCACAAAGTTGACTCACACTAAGGAGATTATGACGTAGACCGTTCATATAAAGAACTTTAGTCTTCTTTTGCTCTCCATTGGTGAGAGCAGTATTCCCACTACCTTTAATCTTAAAAGAACCATCATTACCAAACCTCACTATTCCATAAACCTTCTTCCTAATGTTCTTCAAAAGGTCAACATTTCCCACCATATGGGATGAGCATCCACTATCAAGAATCCAGTTGTTGCTGCTCTTTGTAGATTTGAGGGCTACTTCTGCAAGATTGGATTTCTCGATATTCTTATTTTCTTTCCATGATATATTTGATTGAGTATAGGATACTGATGGGCTTATAATACTTTCCTCCACATAATCAGATTCTTCATACCCATTATCTTCTTCCAGAGGAGAAATTTTTTTTGTGAGAACAACACCATCAGGAGGGTGAAAACTGACCTGTCTCTGAGAGTTGTATGAATTTATCCTATCATACCTCTACCTGTAATACATAGATTTATGGCCAAAGTAAGAACAATTAAAACATTAACCATAGAAGCTATTTCTTCTATAGGATGGAGGATATGAAATCAGTCTCCTTTGTTAACTTCCCAGATCTTCCCCATTCAAGTAGCTCATTGCCTCTTCACAATATGACATAGTATGACCTAGATAGCAATAGAACTAACACTTCATGAGGTGAAATGTCTTCTCACTTAAATTTCTCCTCATGCCTTCTTCCTTGGGAGAATGGTTGGACTGCCAGTCATTTCTGAAAGTTTGAGGAAAATCTTCAGTTATTCTTTTAGTTTGTATTGAGGGTTTCCTTTTCATAACTTCAGGCAACGTTTCAACATTTCCAACTTTCATCTTGTATTTATTTTGGAACTCTTCACTTCTAGCAGTTGATGACCCTGCTTCACAGACAATTCCACTCTTTCCCATGCAAGTGGGTCTTTGATCACTCAAGATTTTTCCAACCCCATATGAACCATACTTGGAACTTTCCAGTAACTCTGCATCTAAGAATCTTCCAAAATGAATTTTCTTCTTAACCTCATTTTTGGTTGATCGACACTCAAGTTTACTCCTAAGATTAACAACTTCTTTCTGAAGACCCTCAATGGTATTGGACTTCTCTTCCAGTCTGGATGTAAGTTCATTTATGACCTTTGCTTGTTCTTTAATTCTAAGCTTCAATTCCACAATGTTGTCTATGCTTTCAAGGATTAATGATTAAACTCTCACTATTTCTTATAGTCATTCAATTTTAGCTTCATGATCATCAACATATTCTGATGATTCTTTCACCATTTCTTTCCACTTACTACATCTCTTGCATTTGTTCTCAAGATTTGAAAAGGCATCCTTAATTTTCAAATTAGGATCACCATTATGAGTCATATGACTGTCTCTGTCTTTATTGATTGAGGGTTATAACTTTTAAATGGTAGCCATCATGGAAGCATGATTTCTAGTTTTAAATTCAGGTTCTTCTTCTTCACAAAATTCAACATCATCCTCTTCCTCTTCACAGACAAAACACTTCTTCTGTACCGCCTTTCTAGATTTGAAGTCTCCCTTTTTGAAAAACCTTTTCCGAGTCTTCTCAATGTCTTCTGCTTCACTTTATTAATCATCGAACTTTCTTTGGAACTGAGAGGCAATGTGCCCAACTCTTCCACAATGAAATCATGACATAGGTAACTTACCTTTTAAATTTACCCTTTCCCTTCTTCAACTTCTTGTAAATGAGAGAAAGAATTTATTTTTCCTTATCATCTTCACCACCACTATCTTCTGAAATTTTCAGTTTGTCCATGGATTTGAATTCCATCTCCTTGCTAACATGAGTCATAGCTTCTTTAGGTTTGGCTCTCATCTCATTTTCCACTAGACTACTTAGTAGATCATCCAGAGATAGTTTAGATAGATCTCTTTCTTCAAGGGCTGACACCTTTTCATTGTACATAGGAGGAAGTATTCACAAGATTTTCTTTATGATATCAATGTCTTTGATTCCCTCTCCAAGCCATCTAATTTCTCCCACTACTTCAGTGATTTGATTGAAGAATGAATCTGAATTCTCATCAGGATGCATCTTTAGATCGTCAAACCTATTGTCCCAGACTTGAAGTTTTTCCTCCTTCACTTTGTTGTCTCCTTCATAGATATTTTCAAGTTTATAAAAAATAGACTTTGCTGAGGTGCAACTCATCACCTTTAGATAGATCAGATCATAAAGAGCTGCAGTGATAGAATTGTGAGGTTTAGAATCTACATTAAGAACTTTCCTATCTGTATCAGTCATAGCAAGACCTTTTGGATTAGTAACATGTATTCCTTGCATAGTAGAAAATAGGACTTCCATTCCTAGAGATCTTAAATGAGATCTCATTATGTTATTCCAAATCTGAAAATTACTTCCATTGAAGAGAGGGATTACCCTAGCATTGAAAAAATTATCCATGATGAAAAAGTATAGATAAAAAACTAGTAACCTCCCTCTGATACCACTTGTAGGACCCCGGGACACCCTGAGTGGGGAGGGGTGAATCAGGGTGCCAAAATTTTCTTTTAAACTGATGGATCTTGTTCCCACATTGGTAGGAACTAGTTTAACCTGTATGATGGATATGAGAAGAAATCAAACATTCACATGCAAAGAGAAAACACATCACTTTTTACTTGATATAGGAGATGGCGGAACAGGAGGTGGAATGGAAGGCGGAATGGGAGGCGCTGCTCTCCAGAGATGGCAGCTACTATGGTTCTATGGTTCTTCTTAGGAAATGGATATCCCTCATTATTTTGGATTCAAGCTTCTCCCTCCTATAGGTCATGCCGTGCAGGTGCCTCATGAAAAAGATCCAACTTCACCGTTTCTAGATTTAGAAGTCGTTATGGATCCAAGGAGATCTAAGGTCTGTGGATCAAAGGAAGAATCTCTGATAATGACGACGGTTCTGGGGACCAAGTCAGTTGGTGCAGCAGAATTTGATGCGATGAGGGTTTCGAACCCTGGATATGTTGATGCAGCTGGGTGTGATGCGTCGAAGGTTATGATCCCCAAATTTGAGTTTTCAACAAGTTTGGGATTTTTTTCCTCTTCAACTAGTCACAGACATTTGTAATCTGATGCGTGAAAAGCAGAGAATAATTTGAAGAATTCATTTTCTGAGTATGGTCCTGAGGGTTCGTGATGGGAATCACTGAAGGGGCTTCGTGGTGATGTTCATTTTGGTTCATGCTCATTTGTTGATGTGATGAAGGATCCAATTTCAGGGTAGAAAAAGAAAGAGGCTCGATCACTGCCTTCTTCCAAGGAATCTCATCATGGAATAATTCTTCATAAGGGCTCATCTGCTCATGTAGAGGCCAACACCGCTACACTTGCAGAAAGATTGATGATGGGAAAACATTCTTTAATTTCTCGCATTGTTTTACCCAAATGTGCGCAACCTTCAAAACTTGAGGACTTGTTCAGCATAATTTCGATGCTATGGGGTTTTTATAGCTGGAAATGTATCTCACTTGGTCGAGGATTTCTTCATTTATTATTTCCATTAGATGACTTAAAGATTCATGCTTGGAGCTTTGGTTCTCTATTTCTAAAACTTGGGTGGCTTCATTTACATGAGTGGTCTTTGGATTTTAATGTCTCGCAAGCCAAAAATGCTTTTTCTCAAGTTTGGGTTCGTTTACATGGACTCAATTGGGTCCTTTGGCATCCAAGGATTTTTCATGACATTAGAACGATAATAGGGTCCCCCATATGGTTGGATAAGGAAACTAAAGATGTCAGATATGGGCACTTCGCCAGGATGTTGGTGGAATTTGATCTCAGCTTCACTCTTATTGAAAAGGTAACACTCTCCACTCCCTCAGATAACATTTTAATTGATGTTGAATATGATAAAATGCCTCTCTACTGCACTGAATGTATGACTGTTGGGCACTCTTTGGAACTGTGCCGAAAGAACGCTAATTTTAGGGAGTGTGGTATGAGAGACCACCCTTCCAACCTTTTTCGATGAAAGGAATATGGAAAAGACTCATCTTTTTCTAAGTCTGCTGGAAAGGATAGTGACTCTCCTAGAGATCCAATTCATATTGTTGCTGATGCTTTGACTTCGGAGAATCCTGTATCTCAAGTGTTTTTTAATGGAAAATAGATCGAACCTTCAACACCGAATCTTGTTCCCGCTTTGGTTGATGACACTAAACAGAATGATGTTCAACAAAATGTTGATTATCAATAGGAAGTACAAAATCTTTTGCATTCTTCCCTAGTTTCTGGTAAATGGGGAAATGTTTCTGATGATGAAGAGGGAAAGTCTAGATTCACTGGTCCAGGTAGTGGTGGATCTATCCCTTTCAAGGATTCTGTCCTAAGTGGTGAGGAAAGAATGACTAATAGCGAATATTTTTCCTCTGTTCCTTCAAAGAGAAGACCCCGCAAGGACTACTCTCATACCCCTAGGAATGTGTCTACTAGATTATCTTCAAAGATGTCAAGAAAGGATGAAACAAACTTCCAAAAGACCTTTAATTTAGAAAAGTCTCAATCTGAGTGGGAAGCTGGAGACTCTGATTATGGGAATGACATGTCATATTATGATTTCTAGTTTTGATGAATGAGGGAAATTTTGGTTGTTTGACACCGTTCACCATTTCTATGTACTTTATTTCACTCTTTTAATAAATGGTCAGAAGCTCTGCTTCTAACTAGACCTCTTTTTTAAAAAAACATCACTTTTTACTTGGTTCACCACTAAAGGCTACGACCAAGGAGCATACACCGATAGGTTTTAGGTCATACCAAATTCCACTATTCTTCACTAGTTGTGGATTACAAAGGTTTGGGAAGAGTCAATCTATCCTAGGCTCACTGCCTTTACAACTATTCAGGGATATCCCACTGTGTCCCTTGGGTCACTCCCGTTGACTCCCCCTGGCTCACTACCTTTGGTGATGTCTCAATCATTTTATAGACATGAAGGTCTATTCAATAGATTCACATTAAAGTCTTTCCCTCTGCTTAACACAAGACTCTTCTTGCATCGATGTACAGAATTGATTCACTTGTACACACTGAACCACTGAACTAGATAACCAGAACGTGCAAACAAGTTTCACTGACAATCGCGCGCAACACCAACCCTTTGAGCACAAAAACATACTATTGGGTGCAATATTTCCTTTTCACGCAGAAAAATATTTCACGCAACAACACACTTTTTTGCGCAACTCAATATTTTATCCGCCACCTCAATTTTTACGTGCAGCTCTGCCTTTTTTGCACAGCTTGAAATTTTTCATGCAACTTGGATTTTTCACGCAAACTGGAATTTTTCGCGTAGTGTAGAATTGTTCACGCAAGCCTTAACGCGAACCTTTTATGTGCATCAGACCTTGGATCTTCTCTAAGCCATCAACCGTATAGAATTAGGGGGGTTACCTCTTATTTATAAGAATCTTAGACCCCTGCACGGAAAACCCCCAATGGAGCGAAAAACCTCTCATTTTTTGCATAATATTTCACACATGTACCATTTTTCACGCACATCTCCATATTTTTCACACAGCCCATGCCTTTTCCATTTTTCAATGGTCTGATTCCGAAACACTATTTGCACGAAAAACCTCGATCCACTATTTCACGCACCATGCTGTTTTTCGTGCCCAACTCAAATATTTCACGCACAACCCTCCTTTTTCGTGCACCACTTACTCTTTGCGCGCACCTCCTTTTACTAACAATCTATGTATTCATTTTCCGATTTTGAGGCCCAAAAATTTGGCAAACACTGGGAAATGATGCCACCTTCAGTACTATTGTCTGCTTGAACTACATGATCACTTTAGTAGCACACATTCTGAACTTCCACTGAGGATTGACAACAAAAACAAACCATACTCCAATTCATACATATAATAGACATGGTTCCAACATGGTTTTTTAAACTGTTGGTAAAGCTTACCTTTCCAAAATGTTTTTTAAAACTGTTGGGAAATTTTTCCTCTAAATTCTCAACAGAACAAATCCCCCATCCACGTGATTGCAGGCCTAAATCCAAGGCCTAAAGAGGAGCTCTCTCCCTTTGAAAATTAGTCCACCAGATCCATCTTCAATCAGAAAATTGTTTTTTTCTACAATTCAAATATGTAAGTGGTACCTTATGTTTAATGTTTTGCATCTATTTTTTTGTTTTATATTTTGATTTGGCCTAAACCCGAGGTCTTTGCGTTATGGTATACCCAATAATTGCAATTTTATTTGTTTTCTATTTTTTTTCTACACTTCAACTATCATGATTGTGTGAATCAACATTCTTTTAAGTATTTATATCCACTCCTTTGATGAGTTATTGAACCATATGAAGGTATTGGGGATGATTAGTGTAGTGGAGTATGTGGTTTTCCATTTTTAGCAGAGTGATATAGTAGTTTCTATGGACTTTAGTTTACTTAATCTTAACTACGTATAATTTTAAGTTTGTATCTATTTGGTTTAATTTGAGCCTATAATACTTATTTATCATATGACTGAGGTTAATAAGGTTGTTTAAATGTAAACCATTATACTACAACACTCATATGAAGATATTCTTAAGAATAATCCATGTAAATTCTTATTGGACATGTTGTTAATCATATAAAAGGTTTTTTATAAATAATTCTAATATATGAAGTATTTAACATTTGAGGGGGGGGGGGCTGTGCAGGTGGAAGTGAGGTGGGGGGTGTGCAGGTGGGGGGTGGGCTGTGCCAGTGGGGGTGTGCAGGTCGGGGGGGGGGGAGGCTGTACTGGTGGGGGTGGGGGGGGGGGTGGGGTTGTGCCAATGGGGGGGGGGGGGGGGTGCAGGTGGTGGGGGGGGGGTGCAGGTGGTGGGGGGGGGGTGCAGGTGGTGGGGGGGTGTAGTGGGTGGGGGGAGGGGGTGTGCAGGTGGGGGGATGTGCAGTGGGTGAAGGGGGATGTGCAGGTGGGGGTGTGTAGTGGTGGTGGTGGGGGGGGGGTTGTACATGGGGGTGGGGGGGGGGGGGGGGGTTGGGGCTGTGCAGGTGGGGGTGGGGGGAGGGGGGGTCTGTGCAATTGAGTGGGGGGGGGGGGGGGGAGGGGAGTGTGTAGGTTGGGGGGGGGGGGTGGGCTGGGCAGGTGGGAGTCTGTTGGGGGGTGAGGTGGGGTGGGGGGGGGGTGGGGTGTACAGGTGGGGTGGGGGGGGGGCAGGTGGGGGGGGGGGGTTGTGCTGTTGGTGGATAGAAGGGGGGTGTACAGGTGGGGGTGTGCAAGTGGGGGGATTTACAGTGTGCAGGTGGGGAGGGAGGGTGTGCAGGTGGGAGGGGGCTCTGCATGGGGAGTCTAATGGGGGTGAGGTGGGGAGGGGGGATATGCAGGTGGGAAGTCATCACTTACATAGTTCACCAATAAGCATTGGGAGGTCATCACTTCTAGATATTTGGATAGGTTTGAGGCCTCTTTGGTTTTGGTTCTTGTTTAGTCATCTTGATGAGTAAGGAATCACATGATCTAAAAGTGACATCAACTATATATGATAAATTCCTTCTCTCACATCACATTTTTCTAGAAAGAATATATCCTTAGAAGGTGGTGGGAGCTTTTTAGAATCATTTCATATAGAGACCAGGGGAGGAAAATCTCCATATATATCCCCCTAGACGAGGGACCTAATACCATATGCACGTACCATATTCATAAGCCTACCTCTCCATGTATTAAATGAATAGTGATTCTATCTAGACTTCACATTCTAATGAAATCCAAAATTTAATTCATGTTATGATGAAAAAAATATCGAGGAATCCATACAACTTCATACAGGAAAACACCCTTAATCATCATGCCATGATGATAAAAATCCTTACAAACTCATTACCATACATCATATAATTCCTAATAACTACCTATAGATATTCACTAATCTATATTCCTTCCACCAGAATCCAATGCCCCAACATTTTCCCAATTTTAAACTTGATACCATCATGTTATCAAGTCACCAATCCTACCAAATTGGATTTCACTAAAAAATACTGATCTAATTCTTAACACCCATCGTTTGTTTTTTATAACATGGATAACAACCCAATTAAATCTCATAGATCTCAATCACACCCCTATGGATAGCCCCCCACCCCTGTGGATAGT